>OX393558.1:67449397-68806191 GCA_947650365.1 Chamaelirium japonicum | reverse complement strand
TCTTTTTTGAGTGCTTAACTGGCCTAAGCCTTTCGAACACGGATGTACTCTTTAGATTCGACTGGTTTCTACCACCTCTGATTTGCTTCTGGAGCAAGGCTTGGCATCGAGCTCTTCGCCGTCTTCTTTTGCTGTCGGGACGGCTTGCGTAGGAAGAGCGTGCATCGGAAATTATCGATCCTTCAGCTGCTTCGTCTACCATCTTCGCCCCGATGTAGGTGGAGGTGAAGGTCTTCTTCGCTGCGGTTCTGATGACCAACGGAGCTTGACTGGAGCCGATGCCTCGGCGGTTCGGGAGAATTTGTTCTCCGCTTTGAAATAGCCGAGCTTGAGTTCTCGTCATCTCATATGGAGTTGCTGCTGGGGGAAGTGTGCCCATGGCACTTTCTCTGTCGTAACCGGCTTTGAACAGCAACTTAACAACATTTTGCCCCCAACTTCCTTTCGGCTTGAATGCAAGCTAATTGGGGTCGACTGATTCGGTAGGCCCGCTCGGGTTCGGAGCTCGCGTCATACTAGGTAATGGCAACGTCATTTCTTGCAGGGTGATGACATTGGCCTGTGATAATGATGGGGCCAGCTTCCTTGACGGAGTAGAAGGCGATCGCTCGGATTTACGGAGCCACTGAGGCGCGAGACGCAGGACTGGCGTCGCTTGGGCAGGCAACGGGGTATGTTGCACGGCTCTTGACTCGGGGCTGATACGCATCCTTTGTCTAAATTTCGGTGCTTCTTGGACCTCAAGTCTTGCTTTGTCGGAAGGTCGTGCTGGATTTGCGGGAAGATGAGTCTTATCCTGCTTCACTTCTTCAATTTTCTGGACTCGAGGGGTTTTAGCTGGAAGAACTTCCGCGACTAGGCCCTTTGCTTGGTAGAACTTAGCGTCAGCCAAGTGTGCCTCGGCCTCGTTGAATGGCTTGTCGTCCGCAACTATGCACCTCTCCACGCCTTCTTCGTAGTACTTGAGGCAATGGTGCCAGGTGGATACCACGATGCCATTCTCGTGCAGCCATGGTCTTCCTAACAGGAGGCGATATGACGTCTGGCAATCGATGATGTGGAAGAGGACCGTTGTATCTAGCGGGCCGATGGAAAGCTTCAAACGGATGATTCCGATGGTGGATTGTCCGCCCTGGTTGAACCCTTGAATGACCAACTGACTTGGCGAGAGCTGGTCGTTGGTGATGCCGAGTTGCTGCATTGTCTGGATAGGCATGATGTTGACGGCGGAGCCACTGTCCAACAGGATTCGATTCACTAGCTTTTCCTTGATGTATCCCGAAACGTAGACAGGCCGGTTATGCAATCGTGTCCCGAGTTGTAAGTCCTCATCCGAAAAGGTTATCGTCGCATCACACGAGGCCGCAGCTTTGCCCTTTTGGTCGTCCTTCCTTTTCCTCTTGTAGCTGTCTGGGTCGGCCAAAGCTGCAGCCATTGCCAGGCGAGCCTTCTTCGGGAGATGCAAAACTTCTACGAGCGGCAAGTGCAGGATTGCTTCGTCGTGAGAGGCGGTGTCCCCTTTGTCGGAATCGTCTCCCTCATCGGTGGAGTCGCCTTCTTCAGAAGTTTCGCTTTCATCTTTTCCTTCCGACTCCTTATGAACTTCGACCATGCAACAGGACACTCTGATGTGTTGGTCAACAGGGAGGAAGTGATCCGGGAAGAACTCTTGCAAGGTTGTCTGCTCTGGAAGGCTCTGCTGAAGGAGATCGTCTTGGCTTGCTGGCGGCACTTTGAACGCCTTCCTCCCTGGAGTCTTGGTTTTCTTCTTGTAGGTCTTCCGCTTGGTGAACCCCCTCATCACACGGTCTTGCTTGAGCTTCTTTTCTTGCCATGGCTTTCGTCGCTGTGGTAGGATGACCCATGCTTCTTCGTCGGTGGATTCCCCTCCGCTAGGATGATGGTCGACAGCAGCAACTGGTTCCCTCAAAGGCACTTGTTCTTCTGGAGGCTCTACTGGTTCGTCTTCCGATTCCCAGCCAGTGGGCTTGATTTCGTCGATTGAAACGGACGGAGGCTTTGAGTAGAGGACGTAATAGTCAAACTTGCCCGAAGGTTGGCCCAGCAGACTGACTTCTGGATCTCCCCGCTCGTATCTTTTCTAGAGAGTGCCTTGGGATATAGCTTGACTGGAAGGGACTTGCTCTTCTTGAGGCTCCACTGGCTCGTCTTCCGATCCCCAGCCGGTGGGCTTGATTTCGTCGATTGAAAAGGACGGAGGCCTTGAGTAGAGGACGTAATAGTCGAACTTCCCCGAAGGCTGGCCCAGCAGACCGACTTCTAGATCTCCTTGCTCGTATCTCCTTTGGAGCGCTCGCTGGGATGCAGTATTGCTTGGAAGAGGTGCTGGCGTGAGCGACGGTTGCCCCCAGGGCAGTGGTGCTTCTTCCTCGGTGAGCGCAGGAGTACGTTGACGTTGCTTTGAGACTTTCGGCTGGGAAATTGACTTAGCGGTTGGCGCTTGACGGTTGATGCGCAATTTGGGCATGCTTCGCCGAGCAGCAACGAGTACCGGCGAGAAGGAGCCAAAGGTGATGGACGTCATCTTGGCCATAGCAACCTCTCCGGAGTCGATCTCTATCTTCCCTTGCTTTGCGAGTGCCATGATTCTTTCCTTGAAGACGAAGCATCTTTCGATGGGATGACTTACCACCCGGTGGTATTTGCAGAAGAGAGGGCCGTCGACGCGATGCATCTGCTCGGGCCTTTTCGAAGGAGGGAGCTCTATCATCTTCTCTTGCAGCAGTTGGTCGAACATGGAGGAGACTTCCGAGTCTGGGAAGGGGTACTCCTTGGCTTCGAGCTCCTCGAGAGTCATCCTTTGTCTTGGCGGCGGAGGCGGTGGTATGGCGACTCCCTTCTTCTGATCCGGCTTGCCACCGATCTTGAGCGGTTTGGAGGTTGAAGCGACGTCCGCAACATTGACTTGTTTCGGTTTTGGTGTTGGTGGCTTGTCCTTCTTCTCCACCTTCAAGAAGTCTTTGTTCTTCGAGTCCCCGCGGCTTGCTAGGCTGAGTTCCATGTCGTGAGCCCGAGTTGCGAGTTCTTCGAAAGACCGAGGTTTGATACCTTTGAGGATGTAGAGCAGGCCCCAGTGCATGCCTTGGGTGCACATCTCGATGGCCGAGTCTTCAGACAAGCGGTCTCGTGAATTCAGCGCGAGGTTCCTCCATCTGTCGATGTAGTCGATCACCGGCTCGTCCTTCCTTTGCTTGACTACAGTAAGCTCGGTCATGCTGACGGTTCGTCTGGTGCTGTAGAAGCGATTGAGGAACTCCCTCTCCATCTGATCCCAGCTGTCGATGGTCCCTGGAGGAAGATCAACGTACCAGTCGAACGCGTTGCCTTTGAGGGTGCGAACGAATTGCTTCACCATCTCGTCGCCATATGTGCCGGCATTATTGCAGGTCTCGATGAAGTGGGCAACGTGCTGTCTTGGATTTCCCTTTCCGTCGAAGTGCTGGAACTTTGGTGGCTGGAATCCGACTGGGAAGCGTAGCTGCTGGATCCTCGCAGTGTAGGGCTTCGAGTATGCCGCCGTGATCGGAGGAAGGCCACTGCCGTGGGAACGCATCATGTCGGCTATCAACGCTTGGACTTGCTAAGCATTCATCGTTGCTGTTGCCGGAGGTTGTGTGACCACCGAGGCTGGCGCTGGGGAGACGACTTCCACTGGGATGGGAGCCGAGGAGAGCGCTGGAGTAACTGTTTGAATCATCGGAACAACCTCTGCAGGAGCGAGAGTTGAAGACGGAACTAGAGCGGCTACTGGAGAAGCGACGGGTTGGCCGACTGCTGCAGCGTCCTTTGCGCTTAGCTTTTGGAGCAGAGTGTTGATGTGACGATCCTTCTCTTCCATCAGCAGAGTAATTTGCGCCATATGCTCGCTCATCTGCATGACTTGGAGTTGAAGAGCGGACGGAGGATGGTGACGGAGAACGTCTCGGTGTTGCATATTCGCATCCTCGCCGTCATCATCGGAGGTATAGTTATGCCGACTTGCTTCTGGCTGATGATTGATGTTTGCCCCCTGCAGAGGAGGTGCAACGTCTGCTGGAGAACCCAAACGGGCTCGGGGCTGGGGCTGGTCCTCCCCAAACTTCTGGACATGGACTCCAGGATCGAGGCTCGTTTCTTCATGCACCAGGGCCTCGTCGGCGCTTTGGCGAGCATCTTCGGCAGTAGCTTCTGGCACAAAGACGTCTGCAAGAGTCCGAGTACGCCGAGTGTAGACGCGTACCATCGGGGGAGGATCACCCTCCGGATTTACTGGATCACCGTGTCGGAGTAGAGGAGACTCGGCGATCGGTGAAAGGCTTGGAGCAAACGCATCGTTGCTTGTCCCGGTCATTGCAAACTTCAAGCAGCTTCTTCAGCCGTACGGATGAAAGGAGAAGAGGTCCCACCGGGCATGCCAGAAATCTGTATGCGCGGAAAAGGTACGGGTCGGCTTTATTGCGCAAAACCAGATTACAAGTGTGGCCGGGACCCGGGTGGCTCGGGTGTAGCGAGTCCGGGTTGCGGCGAGTTTTGATCAGGGGATTGTGGGAAAGATCTTCTGGAGGATCCCTTTGATCCGCGTGTCCACGTGGTGTTCGTGCGAGAGCTCTGAAGGGGTTGCCCAGGACAGGGGTCTTTACAGGGTGAGGGTTTTGGAGAGGCTAAGGAATGTCCACCGTTGCTTTGTCCCTTCCGTGCTTCGCGCTTTCTCGGCTAGGGGGATTTCCGGCTTCGTTCCTCAGTCTTCGTGTCTTCCTCGCTCCTTGCTTGACCTCGGCGTCCTTGATCGTCGGTTCGCGGCGTCGATCGTGCTTTTGGCGTCGGCTTTGGCTTTGCCTTTTTGGCTTTGGCTTGGCTCCGGCGTGGCTCTGGCTTTTGCTTTGCTTCGGCGCTTGCGCTTGGACGTAGCCGGGAGAGACTTGCGATGCTTTCGTTCTTCCGGACTTCGCGTCGTATCGGCTAGAACATGCGGTGCTTTTGCTCGTGGCCGGCGTAGTCGCTTGGCTTTGGCACTTGCGTTGCTTTGGCGCGGGCTTTACTGGGGCTTTGCTTTGGCTTCTTGCGTTGGCTTTAGCTTCAGCGTTAACCCGGTCTTCTTCTTCGAACGACGTAGGCTACTTCTCCGGTGCTTCGACGGTTTATGGGTCGGCTGGACTTCTCTTCTTCTCCGGGCTTCCTTGGCGTGATCGGAGTCGAAGAACGCTTTCAAAGATAGTGGGGGTAGCACCGATCTCTGTGCGACGGTTGTAGCGTCGGCTTTTGTTGGTGAAGATAACGAGGGTAGCGACGCTTCAGGCGGTCTGCTCCAGGCTTTCTTCTTTGTGGATGGCGCAGACGTTTGTCGAAGGCGACGGGTTGATGACGCTTCGTTTCTCTCCTCCGGGATTTGGAGCTTGATCGGAGTCGAGGATTTGTTGGAGCCGACGGGGTAGTGCCGCTCCGAGCTTCTTCTCCGGCTTTGCTTCTGGCGTCTTCGGAGTCGAAGGGTCTTCTTCTCCGAGCTTTCTTCTTCGTGCACGGAGTCGAAGTCTTGATCTTCGTGTGCAAGGGTCTTCACGTTGATGAGGGCTTTCAATGGACTAAGCCGATCCCGACGGGACAGCCTTGCCCGTGCCTCGTGAAGCCTTGGGTCGATGAAGAAGCGTCTCCTCTTCTGCAGAGCTCCCGCGCTTCGTCTTCAGTCTTCAACCGCCCCTTTGAACCTTCCCCCTCCCCCTCTATTTATAGGCAAAAGGAGGGGGGGGAGATATGGGAAGTTTTTAATTTTAAATCCCTTTGATATCTCCCTCTTAATTACCCAAGATTTATTCATCCATTGATGAGGGGAATAAGTCTTCATTCGCTTTCCTTTCCTGGCGGGGCAATTATGGCTAGAGTTTGCACACGAAATCGATGGCGATCGGGCGCTTCTTCTTGTGCGTCGGATTGAGGGATCGGCGCAGATCCGCGCGTGTGCAGACGTCATACGCAACCTCCCCCCGCGCATGGCGTATTTACTTCCTTTTCCTTCTTTTCTTTCCTTTTCTTTTCCTTCCTTTTCTTTTCTTTCTTTTTCTTTTCTTTCCTTTTCTTTTCTTTCCTTTTCTTTTCTTTTTTTTTCTTGCAGGGCCGGCCGGCCCCCCATGGGGTTCGGATCCTAGTAGGGCCGGCCCCCATGGGGTTCGAGTCCTAGTAGGGCCGGCCCCATGGGGTTCGGACCCTAGTAGGGGCCGACCCCCCCCTTTAAGCGTGGGGTCCACTCCTCCTTTGCTGGGTGCGAATCGGGTCAGGGTCCGCACTGGTGCGTGCAAGTCGGGTCCGAGTCGAAGCGCGCGTCGGGTTCGCATCCGCTTTGGCACACGCAAGTCGGGTCCGGGTTATACGAAATTCGTGTGTCTACAAATGCCCCCTCAAGGACGAGTGCGTCGGTGAGAACGTGTAGGGTTTGGACACGTAGGAATCGTAGAGCGCTTGTCCTTGATTCCTTTTGTGGGTGGGGTTGGGAGTCTATTTAAGGACCCCTACCCCCCTTCATCCGCCATTGTGCTTTGCGAAGGTTCTGTCGGCTTCTGAAGACCGCCGTCGGAAGAGAGCTGCCTGGGGTTGCACACGACTTGCTCCGTCTTCCCGGTGTCGCCTCTTTCGTTGGCGGCGATGGTGCGCGATTTGGAGGTCGTTGCGAAGGCGGGCTCGAAGCGACGATGCGGCGAGGACCGAGGCGGGGAGGATGGAGGAGCGCGGCTGAGGTGCGGGTCGCCTTCGCCGCCTCTCTCTTCCTCCTTCTTCTTCTTCTTTTTCTTCTTTTTCTTTTACCCCCCTTTTTTTTTCTCTTTTTCTTTTTCCTTTTCTTTTTTTTTCTTCTCTTTCTTCTTCTTCTTCTTCTTCGGCTCCGGCCCGTGGAAGCATCGGCGGCAGCGGCGCGCGGATGGCGGCAGGGCTGCGGCGCGGCGCGCGGGCGAGCTGCTGGCGGCAGGGCAGCGGCGCGGCGCGCGGGCGAGCGGCAGGCGAGCTTGGGCTGGAGGCCGGGCGGAGCGTGCGGGCGCAGGCGGCAGGCGGCGCGGGGCGCAGGCGGCAGCCGGGTCGGGCTCGGGGCCGAGGAGGGCGGCGGAGCGCGCGGGCGCAGGCGGCAGGCGGCGCGGGGCGCAGGCGGCGGCCGGGTCGGGCTCGGGGCCGAGAAGGGAGGCGGCCGGGTCGGGCTTGGGGCCGAGAATGGCGGCGGTCGGGTCGGGCTCGGGGCCGAGAAGCCCGCCCCCTTCTCCTTTTCCGGTTACGCAAGAGACGGTGGGGGAGGGCTGCGGGTCCCCCCCCCCCTCTCTTTGCTGTTTGGCTTCCATTGGGGGAGAGGGGCTGCGCCCCCCCCCCCCTTTCCGTTTGTTCCTTCTACTTTTTTTTTTTTTTTTTGGCTTTCACTTTCTTTCTTTTCTTTCTCCCCTTTTTCTTCGAGACTCCGAAGACGCCGATGATAGCAGGGTCGGTCTGTGGCGTATGGGTACGCAGGTGGCTGCGGCCCTGGCTGGGTGGCGCTGGCGTGATGGGTCGACACGGGTGGTGTCGGCGCAGTCTGGCCGGCGCGATTGTGTCGGCGAAGCTGGGTCGGCGCGGGTGGTGTGTGGGCCCGCGGGGGCGCATTGCGAAGGCTTGGGCGCAAATGGTGGCGTGACCATGAGTCGGGCAGTCCTCCTGACAGGGGGTGCAGGCCTTTTTTTTTGATACGCACTTGTCTTGACTTGCTTCCTTTCATGGTTCTCCAGGGCTCGCGTCTTTGAGAGTTTGACTTCTCCGGGGTGGATAGCTGAGGACCTCTCTGATGGGAGGAGGTGCCTTCGCTTCCCCCATACTCGGGTGCACCGTTATCGCAACTCGCGGCGGGAAGACCTTCTGTCGTTGCTCCGTGTCTTTGTCCACGAGCGCATCACGGAAGATGGAGTCGCAGATGCGACTTGCGGGATGTCGAAATTGAGCGAGAAGATCTATACTGACGAAGGGATCTCCATGAAGCTTCTCCGGCCAAGTTTGAGTATTCCGTTCCACCATTGTGATGAAGACTTCGTGCCCACGCCGGTTGTCGCCTCGAAGATCTGTGCCCGACTAACACGATGGGGTACCGATTCTTGGCCTCGGGGAGACGTCCAATACCTTTGCGGCTTTCGTGAATGGATGGGCGAGCTCTACGAGGTCTTTGGCGCGGAACCCGAGATGAACTTATTAGCCAAGTTTCTGGTGCCGGCTCGTCGAGAGTACAGCCGTCCTGAGGGGATGTATCGCGCACTTTGCGAGCTCTGGTGTCCGGACACCAACACTTTCCTTACTGGAGCGTGGGAGATAGGAATCTCGCTTCGCGACGTCCATATTGTTTCCTGGTGCCCCGAAGTACGGAATTACTACCAGGAGGAGGTGCCAGCCTTGAAGGATCTGTTGGACAGCAGCTTCGCTCCGAGTTCTTGCCGTCTTTTGTTTAAGGCATATGCTATCATCGCGGCGCGGGATCAGTCGGATCGAGTGCGTCCTTCTTCTTGGGTTGACTTTTGGTTCAGAGGCAAGTATAGGTCTTCGGCACCTTCGGCCCATCCGATGTGGAAGATCGCTCAAATGCAAAGACCCCCGCTTCGTTCCTTCGTGAGGCCTATCGACTCTTTGGCTCGAGAGAAGCATTCAATGGAGGGAAAGCAGTGTCCCTGGGAAATCCTTGGCTTGAGGCGTGACAGCGAGGAGTGGCGAGCGGTTTACCGAGCTGCCGGGCTGGTCATCTTCCTTTGTCGGTTCGTGCTTCCGTGTTCTGGCGAGGTTATCCGTCCGGGGACCTTCCTTGCAGCTTCCAGGATGGAGAGGGGCGAGCTTTTCAATCTAGCCCCGGCCATATTATGCGCCTTGTACCGGGCTCTCAGCGGGACTTACTGGGACTTGTCCAGCTCGGATAAGGCCAAGGAGGAGCTTGGCCGGTCCGCTGCGTTCGGACCTTGCACTACTTGTATGGCTGGATAGCTCTGCATTTTCCAAAGGGGATTTTCGCCAGACGCGGGCATCCAGCCGACCTGCCGTTCCTACCCGGGATAGGGGGGTTTTAAACGCCTTTATCAGTTGGGAGCGTCCGAGGGAGTGTGCTCGCACCCTTTTGAGGAAGATAGGAAGCGCCGATTTTGAATTCCTGTCGGAGCATTCGGTATTGCCTTTGGAGAGGTCGACTGTTTACGACAACGAGGAGCTCCCGGACCACCTATACTGGAACATGGTCAGTTGCCGCCCTGGCTACTTGGTTTGGCGAAAGGGGGACGTGGTTGTAGACACACGAATTTTGTCGGACCCGAACCCGACTTACGTGTGCTGACGCGGATGCAAACCCGACGCGCAGACCCGACTCGCACCTGGCAAAGAGGAGCAGACCCCATGCGCCAAGGGGGGCCGGCCCCTACTAGGGTCCGAACCCCATGGGGCCGGCCCCTACTAGGACCCGAGCCACATGGGGCCGGCCCTAGTAGGACCCGAACCCCATGGGGGGCCGGCCGGCCCTGCAAGGAAAGGGAAGAAAAGGAAAGAAAAGAAAAGAAAGAAAAGAAAAAGGAAAGAAAAGAAAGGAAAGAAAAGAAAAGGAAAGAAAAGAAAAGGAAAGAAAAGAAAGAAAAGGAAAGAAATACCGCCATGCGCGGGGGGAGGTAGCGTATGACGTCTGCACACACGCGGATCTGCGCCGATCCCTCGATCCGACGCACAAGACGAAGCGCCCGATCGCCATCGATTTCGTGCGCAAAATCCAGCCATAATTGCACCCGCCAGAAAAGGAAAACAACTAAATGTTATTCCCCTCATCAATGGATGAATAAAATCCGGGTAATTATGAGAGAGATACAAAAGGGATTTAAAATTAAAAAGTTCCCATATCTCTCTCCCCACCTCTTTGCCTATAAATAGAGGGGGTGGGGGAAGGAAAAAATGGTCGGGAAATTGAAGACGAAACGCCAGAGCTCTGCAGAAGAGGAGACACTTCTTCATCGACCCAAGGCTTCACGAGGCACAGTCAAGCCTGTCCCGAGGGATCGGCTTACTGAAAGTCCTCATCAACGTGAAGACCCTTGCATACGAAGATCATCCCTTCGACTCCGTGCACGAAGAAGAAAGCTCGGAGAAGAAGAACCCTTCGACTCCGAAGACGCCAGAAGCAAAGGCCGGAGAAGAAAAGGAGGGGCACTACCCCGTCGTCTCCAACAAACTTCGACTCCGATCAAGCCCAAAAGCCCGGAGAAGAAGAGGAGCGGCACTACCCCGTCGTCTCCAACAAGCTTCGACTCCGATCAAGCCCAAAAGCCCGGAGAAGAAGAGGAGCGGCACTACCCCGTCGTCTCCAACAAGCTTCGACTCCGATCAAGCCCAAAAGCTCGGAGAAGAAGAGGAGCGGCACTACCCCGTCGGCTCCAACAAATCCTCGATCCCGATCAAGCCCCAAAGCCCGGAGGAGAGAAGCGAAGCGTCATCACCCCGTCGTCTTCGACTAACGCCTGCCCCATCCACGAAGAAGAAAGCCTGGAGCAGATCGTCTGAAGCGTCGCTACCCCGTCGTCTTCATCAACAAAAGTCGACGCTACAACCGTCGCACGGAGACCGTCGCTACCCTCGTCGTCTTCATCAACAAAAGCCGACGCCACAACCGTCGCACGGAGACCGTCGCTACCCTCGTCGTCTTCATCAACAAAAGCCGACGCCACAACCGTCGCACGGGGATCGGTGCTACCCCCACCATCTTCGAAAGCATTCTTCGACTCCGATCACGCCAAAGAAGCCCGGAGAAGAAGAGAAGTCCAGTCGACACGCAAATCGTCGAAGCACTAAAGAAGTAGCCCACGTCGTTCAAAGAAGAAGATCGAGTTGACGCCGAAGCTAAAGCCAACGCAAGAAGCCAAAGCAAAGCCCCAGTAAAGCCCGCGCCAAAGCAACGCAAGTGCCAAAGCCAAGCGACTACGCCGGCCACGAGCAAAAGCACCGCACGTTCTAGCCGATACGACGCTAAGTCTGGAAGAACGAAAGCATCGCAAGTCTCTCCCAGCTACGTCCAAGTGCAAGCGCCGAAGCAAAGCAAAAGCCAGAGCCACGCCGGAGCCAAGTCAAAGCCAAAAAGCCAAAGCCAACGCCAAAAGCTCGATCGACGCCGCGAACCGACGATCAAGGACACCGAGGTCAAGCAAGGAACGAGGAAGACGTGAAGACCGAGGAACGAAGCCGAAAACCCCCTAGCCGAGAAAGCGCGAAGCACGGAAGGGACAAAGCAACGGTGGACATTCCTTAGCCTCTCCAAAACCCTCTCCCTGTAAAACCCCTGTCCTGGGCAGCCCCTTCAGAGCTCTCGCACGAACACCACGTGGAGACGCGGATCAAAGGGATCCCCCAGAAGATCTTTCCCACAATCCCCTGATCAAAACTCGCCGCAACCCGGACTCGCTACACCCGAGCCACCCGGGTCCCGGCCACAATTGTAATCTCGTGTGATTCGCAATAAAGACAACCCGCGCTTTTTTCCGTGTCCACAGATTTCTGGCACGCCCGGTGGGACATCTTCTCCTTTCATCCGTACGGTTGAAGAAGCTGCTTGAAGTTCGCGATGGCCGGAACAAACAACGATGCGTTTGCTCCAAGCCTCTCACCAATCGCCGAGTCTCCTCTACTCCGACACGATGATCCAGCCAACCCGGAGGGTGATGCTCCTCCAATGGTGCGCGTCTACACTCGGCGTACTCGGACTCTCGCGGACGTCTTCGTGCCAGAAGCTACTACCGAAGATGCTCGCCAAAGCGCCGACGAGGCCCTGGTGCTTGAAGAAATGAGCCTCGATCCTGGAGTCCATGTCCAGAAGTTTGGGGAGGACCAGCCCCAACCCCGAACCCGTTCGGGTTCTCCGGCAGACGTTGCACCTCCTCTGCAGGGGGCAAACGTCAATCATCAGCCAGAAGCAAGTCGGCGTAACTACATCTCTGATGATGACGGCGAGGATGCGAACATGCAACACCGAGATGTTCTCCGTCACCACCCTCCGTCCGCTCTTCAGCTACAAGTCATGCAGATGAGCGAGCATATGGCGCAAATTACTCGGCTAATGAAGGAGAAGGATCGTCACATCAACACTCTGCTCCAAAAGCTAAGCGCAAAGGACGCTGCAGCCGTCAGCCAACCCGTCGCTCCTCCAGTAGCCGCTCCAGTTCCGTCTTCAACTCCCGCTCCTGCAGAAGTTGCTCCGACGGTTCAAGCAGTTACTCCAGCGCTCTCTTCGGCTCCTGTCCCATTGGAAGTCATCTCCCCAACGCCAGCCTCGGTGGTCACACAACCTCCGGCAGCGGCTGCGATGAGTGCTCAGCAAGTCCAAGCATTGATAGCCGACATGATGCGCTCCCACGGCAGTAGCCTTCCTCCGATCACGGCAGCATACTCGAAGCCCTAGACTACGAGGATCCAGCAGCTACGCTTCCCAGTCGGATTCCAGCCGCCAAAGTTTCAGCACTTCGACGGAAAGGGAAATCCGAGACAGCACGTCGCCCACTTCATCGAGACCTGCAATAATGCCGGCACATATGGCGACGAGATGGTGAAGCAATTCGTTCGCACCCTCAAAGGCAACGCGTTCGACTGGTACGTTGATCTTCCTGCAGAGACCATCAACGGCTGGGACCAGATGGAAAGGGAGTTCCTCAATCGCTTCTACAGCACCAGACGTACAGTCAGTATGACCGAACTCACCGCCGTCAAGCAAAGGAAGGATGAGCCAGTGATCGACTACATCGACAGGTGGAGGAACCTCGCGCTGAATTCACGAGACCGCTTGTCTGAAGACTCGGCCATCGAGATGTGCACCCAAGGCATGCACTGGGGTCTGCTCTACATCCTCAAAGGTATCAAGCCTCGGTCTTTCGAAGAACTCGCAACTCGGGCTCATGACATGGAACTCAGCCTAGCAAATCGCGGGGAATCGAAGAACAAGGATTTCTTGAAGATAGAAAAGAAGGACAAGCCACCGGCAACGAAACCGAAACAAGTCAATGTTGCTGACGTCGCTTCAACCTCCAAGCCGCTCAAGATCGGTGGCAAGCCAGATCAGAAGAAGGGCGCCGCCATACCGCCGCCTCCGCCTCCGAGACAAAGGATGACTCTAGAGGAGCTCGAAGCCAAGGAGTACCCTTTCCCAGACTCGGAAGTCTCCTCCATGTTCGACCAACTGCTGCAAGAGAAGATGATAGAGCTCCCTCCTTCGAAGAGGCCCGAGCAGATGCATCGCGTCGACGACCCTCTCTTCTGCAAATACCACCGGATGGTGAGTCATCCCATCGAAAGATGCTTCATCTTCAAGGAAAGAATCATGGCGCTCGCAAAGCAAGGAAAGATAGAGATCGACTCCGGGGAGGTTGCTACGGCCAACATGACGTCCATCACCTTCGGCTCCTTCTCGCCGGTACTCGTTGCCGCTCGGCGAAACGCGCCCAAATTGCGCATCAACCGGCAAGCACCAATCGCTAAGTTAACTTCCCGGCCGAAAGTCTCGAAGCGACGTCAACGTACTCCCGCACTCATCGAGGAGGAAACACCGCTGCCCTGGGGGCAATCATCGCTCACGCCAGCACCTCTTCCAAGCAATGCTGCATCCCAACGAGCGCTCCAAAGGAGATATGAGCGAGGAGATCCGGAAGTCGGTCTGCTGGGCCAGCCTTCGGGGAAGTTCGACTATTACGTCCTCTACTCAAGGCCTCCGTCCGTTTCGATCGACGAAATCAAGCCCACCGGCTGGGAATCGGAAGACGTGCCAGTAGAGCCTCAAGAAGAGCAAGCACCTCTTCCAAGCAATGCTACTTCCCAATACGCTCTCCAGAAAAGATACGAGCAGGGAGATCTAGAAGTCGGTCTGCTGGGCCAGCCTTCGGGGAAATTCGACTACTACGTCCTCTACTCAAGGCCTCCGTCCGTTTCGATCGACGAAATCAAGCCCACCGGCTGGGAATCGGAAGACAAGCCAGTAGAGCCTCGAGAAGAGCAAGTCCCTTCCAGTCAAACTACATCCCAATACGCTCTCCAGAAAAGATACGAGCAGGGAGATCCGGAAGTCGGTCTGCTAGGCCAGCCTTCGGGGAAGTTCGACTATTACGTCCTCTACTCAAGGCCTCCGTCCATTTCAATCGACGAAATCAAGCCCACCGGCTGGGGATCGGAAGACGAGCCAGTAGAGCCTCAGGAAGAACAAGTGCCTTCGAGGGAACCAGTTGCTGCTGTCGACCATCATCCTAGCGAAGGGGAATCCACCGACGAAGAAGCATGGGTCATGCTACCGCGGCGGCGAAAACCATGGCAAGAAAAGAAGCTCAAACAAGACCGTGTGATGAGGGGATTCACCAAGCAGAAGACCTACAAGAAGAAGAGCAAGGCTCCGGGGAGGAAGGCTTTCAAAGTGCCGCCAGCAAGCCAAGACGATATCCTTCAGCAGAGCCTTCCAGAGCCGACAACTTTGCAAGAGTTCTTCCCGAATCACTTCCTCCCAGTAGACCAACACGTCAAGGTGTCTTGTTGCATGGTCGAAGTCCATGAAGTGGCGGAAGGAAAGAACAAAGGCGAGACTTCTGAAGAAGGCGACTCCACCGACGAGGGAGACGATTCCGACGAAGGGGGCACCGCCTCTCACGATGAAGCAATCCTGCACATGCCACTCGTAGAAGCTTTGCATCTCCCGAAGAAGGCTCGCCTGGCAATGGCTGCGGCCTTGGCCGACCCGGATAGCTACAAGAGGAAGAGGAAGGACGACCAGAAGCGCAAAGCTGTAGCCTCGTGTGATGCAACGATAACCTTTTCAGACGAGGACCTGCAACTCGGAACGCGATTGCATAACCGGCCTCTTTACGTCTCGGGATACATCAAGGAGAAGCCAGTGAACCGAATCTTGTTGGACTGTGGCTCCGCCGTCAACATCATGCCTATCCAGACGATGCGGCAACTCGGCATTACCGACGACCAGCTCTCACCAAGTCAGTTGCTCATTCAAGGCTTCAACCAGGGCGGACAGTCTACCGTCGGAATCATCCGCCTGAAGCTGTTAATCGGCCCGCTGGATACAACGGTCCTCTTCCACATCATCGACTGCCAGACATTATATCGTCTCCTGTTAGGAAGACCATATCTGCACGAAAACGGCGTCGTGGTATCCACCTGGCACCAGTGCCTCAAGTACTACGAAGAAGGTGTGGAGAGGTGCATAGTTGCGGACGACAAGCCATTCAACGAGGCCGAGGCATACCTGGCCGACGCTAAATTCTACCAAGCAAAGGGGCTGGTCGCGGAAGTTCTTCCAGCTAAAGCTCCTCGAGTCCAAAAGATTGAAGAAGTGAAGCAGGACAAGACTCCTCTTCCCGCGAATCCGGCGCCACCCTCTGATGAGGCAAGACTCAAGGTCCAAGGAACGCCGAAACCTGGGCAAAGGATGCGCATCAGCTTCGAGCCAAGAGCAACGCAACATACCCCGTTGCCAATCCAAACGGCGCCTGTCCTGCGTCTCGCGCCTCAGTGGCTCCGAAAATCCGAGCGATCGCCTCCTACTCCGACAAAGAAGTTGGCCCCATCGTTATCTCAGGCCAATGTCAACACTCTGCAAGAAATGACGGTGCCACTACCTAGTCTGACGCAAGCTCCGAACCCAAGTAGACCCGTCGAATCAGCAGACCTCGAGCAACTCGGATTCAAGCTGAAAGGGAGTTGGGGGCAAAACGCTGCCAAGTTGCTGTTTAGAGCTGGCTACAACGAGGAAAGCGCCATGGGCACACTCCCACCAGCAGCAACTCCGCATGGGATGACGAGAACTCAAGCTCGACTGTTTCAAAACGGAGAGCAAATTCCCCCGAACCGCCGAGGCATCGGCTCCAGTCAAGCTCCGTTGGTCATCAGAACCGCAGCGAAGAAGACCTTCACCTCGAACTACATCGAGGCGAGGATGGCAGATGAAGCAGCCGAAGAATCGACAATCTCCGATGCACGCTCTACCTACCTCAGCCATCCAGACAGCAAGAGAAGACGACGACGGGTTCGAGGCCAAGCCTTGTTCCGGAAGCAAACCAGAGGTGGTAAAGACTGGTCGAATCGAAAACGCACATTCGTGTTCGAGAGGCTCGGGCCAGTCAAACAATCAAAGAAGGAGTCGCCATTCGATCGTCTGGGGATGCCAATCGAGGACACTTCTACTTCGGACGACGAGTTGCCCGATGCCCCGCCAGTCCTCGAAGAAGGGGGGCAGTCCACCGTTGATGACTTGAAGGAAATCAACTTGGGCACGGAAACAGAGCCTCGGCCTACATTCGTCAGCACGCTCTTGACTCCTGAGGAAGAAGCCGCATACGTCAAACTGCTTAAAGAATACAGAGACGTCTTCGCATGGTCCTACAAGGAGATGCCGGGCCTCGATCCAAAAATTGCAGTGCACCAGCTCAGCGTCAAACACGGAGCCAGCGCTATCAAGCAAGGGCAAAGACGCTACCGACCAGAACTGGTACCCCAAATAGAAGGCGAAGTTAACAAGTTGATCGAAGCCGGCTTCATTCGAGAGGTCAAGTACCCGACATGGATCTCTAGCGTCGTCCCAGTCAAAAAGAAGAACGGCCAAATCCGAGTGTGCGTGGACTTCAGAGACTTGAACAACGCATGTCCAAAGGACGACTTCCCCTTGCCAATCACGGAGCTAATGGTCGACGCGACGACAGGTCACGAGGTGCTCACTTTCATGGACGGATCATCGGGCTACAATCAGATTCGGATGGCACCCAAGGACGAGGAGCTCACGGCATTCCGCACACCGAAAGGAATCTACTGCTATAAGGTAATGCCGTTCGGCTTGAAGAACGCGGGAGCCACCTACCAGCGAGCTATGCAGAAAATCTTCGACGACATTCTTCATCAAAACGTGGAGTGTTATGTCGACGACCTCGTAGTGAAATCCAAGAAGAAATCGGCACATCTACAAGATCTCGAGCTAATCTTCAAACGACTTCGAAGGTACCAACTCCGCATGAATCCGCTCAAGTGCGCGTTCGGAGTCTCCTCGGGCAAGTTCCTCGGCTTCATCGTCCGACATCGTGGCATTGAGATAGATCAATCCAAAATTGATGCTATCGTCAATATGCCAGCACCAAAGACAGTGCGAGACCTCAGAGGCCTCCAGGGGCACTTGGCGTATATCCGAAGATTCATCGCCAACCTGGCCGGAAAGTGCCACCCTTTTAGTCGCCTCATGAAGAAAGGAGCGCCGTTCAAATGGGATGAAGCTTGCCAAGAAGCATTCCAAAACATCAAAGCATATCTACTGAAGCCGCCAGTCCTATCAGCACCGGTCCAAGGGAGGCCGCTCATCCTCTACATCGCCGCCCAAGAACAGTCCTTGGGGGCACTCCTTGCCCAGAACAATGAACTTGGCGTGGAGACAGCTTGCTACTACTTAAGTCGCACTCTCGTCGGCGCAGAGCTGAATTACTCCCCAATCGAGAAGGTCTGCTTAGAGCTCATCTTTGCCATGAAAAAGCTGCGACACTACATGCTCGCTCACACCATCAGACTCGTCTCGAAGGCTGACCCACTCAAATACATCATGTCGAGACCAGTGCTTTCCGGACGTCTGGCCAAGTGGGCCCTGCTGCTACTTGAATTCGACATCACCTTCGTGCCACAGAAAGCGGTTAAAGGGCAGGCCCTCGCGGACTTCCTCGCAGAATACCCCCTCCCGGCAGAATGGGAGTTATCAGAAGATCTCCCAGATGAAGAAGTGTTCTCCGTCGACGTCGCCCCATCCTGGAAAATGTTCTTCGACGGCGCAGCTAGGCAAGACATAGCGGGAGCCGGAGTCATCTTTGTCACTCCGGACAACGAAATACTCCCCTTCTCATTCCTACTCTCGGAAGCATGTTCCAACAACGTGGCAGAATATCAAGCCCTACTCATTGGTCTCGAACTGGCCGACGAAATGAAGCTTCAAGGACTAGAGATCTTTGGCGACTCTCAACTCGTGATCCAGCAAGTCCTGGGGGCATACGAAGTCAACAAAGAAGACCTGGTACCGTTGCACGCGCAAGCTGTGAAGCTCCTTGAAAAACTTAAGGCTGCTTCCATTCAGCACGTTTCCCGAAACCTCATCCAGCAGGCTGACGCACTCGCAAATCTGGCGGCTACACTCCCGTTTCCAGATGAACTTTCGCTCGTCGTTCCCGTCTGCAGGAGATTCGTGATTACCGAAGAAGAGGGTCCGCCCGAAATACCAGTTCAAACCCACGCGGTGCATGTCCTCGAGATTAAAGAACAAGACTGGAGGCAACCGTTTGTGGAGTATCTCGTTCATGGTAAACTCCCTGAAGATCCAAAGCGCAAAAGTGACATCCGTCGACGATCTCTAAGGTTCTACCACTTCAATGGCGAACTGTACCGACGAAGCTACGACGGCACACTCCTGAGGTGCCTCGCGAAAGAAGAAGCAGAAGCCGCGCTCGAAGAAGTACACGCTGGAATCTGTGGATCGCACCAGTCCGGTCCGAAGCTTCACTTCCGCGTCAGAAGGATGGGATACTACTGGCCTACCATGATCAAAGACAGCTTGGAGTACGCAAGAAGATGTCAAGCTTGCCAGATGCACGGGGACTACATCCGTCAACCTCCGGAGCCTTTACACCCAACAATCGCGTCTTGGCCTTTCGACGGATGGGGTCTCGACATCGTCGGTCCTCTGCCCAAGTCATCCAAGCAACACCTCTACATCTTGGCGGCAACGGATTACTTCTCCAAGTGGGCTGAAGCAATACCGTTGCGGGAAGTTACAAAGTACTCAGTCATCAGCTTTATCCAGAATGACCTCATCTTCCGCTATGGAGTCCCCCGCTACATCGTAACAGATAACGGGAAGCAGTTCAAAAATGCTGCCGTCAGCCAATTCTGCGCATTGTACAACATTAAGCAGAATTGTTCGACGATGTACAACGCTCCGGCCAACGGCCTAGCAGAAGCCTTCAACAAGACTCTGTGCAAGCTGCTAGAGAAAACCGTCTCGAAGACAAAGAAAGATTGGCACGAGCGCATGGGCGAAGCACTATGGGCTTACCGGACGTCCTTCCGCACGCCTACGCAAGCAACGCCGTATTCCCTCGTCTATGGTGTGGAAGCCGTTCTTCCGCTCGAACTCCAGATCCCGTCACTCAGGATAGCAGTCCAGGAAGGCCTCACCAGCGACGACAACGCCCAGCTCCGCCTAGCAGAATTGGAAGCACTGGATGAAAGACGCCTCGAGGCTCAACAGCGTCTGGAGTGTTATCAGGCCAGGCTCTCTCGCGCCTTCAACAAGAAGATTCGTCCTCGATCATTCCAGATAGGGGAACTGGTGCTGGCGGTCAAACGCCCCATCATTCTCTCGCATCGAGGAGGGAAGAAATTTGATGCCAAATGGGATGGCCCGCATTCCGTCAAGGAAGTCTACTCCAACGGCGCCTATCTCTTCACCACGCCAGAAGGGCTGACACTCGGCCCTATCAACGGCAAGTACCTCAAAAGGTACTATGCCTAAAGCAAGGCCACACCCCTTGTTCCAAAAAAAAAAAAAAAAAATGAACTACGTGCGACTTGATCCCCCTTAGGGGGGTACGTAGGCAGCCTGAGAAGTTACTTCAGGTTCAGTCCGACCAAAAGAAAAAGACAACAAAGTTCCATGAAAAGGATGTGGCAAAACGAGGCGATATTATTAATGAACCAAAGGTAGTACATTGCATAAGTCCTGTGAAAGAAGGCCACAATTAAAAGAAGGTGTCCAGAGCTTGAAGACGGTGCAGCAGCTCCTCCCTAGTCGCCTCCACTCTCTGAAGCTCCACGGGACGAGCAGCCAGAAGCTCGCGACGGGTTGCCAAGTCCGACTGCTGCTTCAGGTGACTCGCCTTCAAAGCGCTCTCCGCGGCCTCGGCCCGCTCCAAACGAGACTCCGCCTTCCGAAGTGAGGCGCGCGCAGATTCCGCCTTCCTCTGAGCCTTCGACAGACTGGACGTAGCCTCCGCAAGTTGATGCTCGGACTGACTTAGACTCGCCTCAGCAGCCTCCAGCTCAGAAAGGGAGCTCCCCTCCAGTAAAGCCCGCCGGGATCGGTAAGCCTCGCTATCAGTCACAAGCAGGTTCATCTGAGCGACGAAAAGAGAGCTGTCAACTTTAAACTCCGCCAGGCTCGCGCAAAACTCCACACCGTCCGTCGACCACCAGTCCTGGAGGGCGCCAAGGCCGGCAGTTTGGAAAGGCTCCAACGTCGACTTGATATACTGCCGGCAGCTCGCAAGAAGGAACTCTGAGACTCTGCTCCTCGGCCTCAAATCCGGGCGAGGTGCCTCGGAGTAGGTAGGCAAGACCTTCCCTCCCACTGCAGCCGCAACAGGAGCCGCCTGCGCCAACAAGGGTGGTGGAACCGGAGAAACCTCCGTTACCGCTGCAACAACCGTCTCCACCAAAGGGCACGAGGGCACAGTCATCGGGGAATGCCGCTTGTCAACGCTCGAGACTTCAGCCTCCTCGCCAAAAGACAAGGCGTCGACATCGATGTCGTCCAGGTTAATGTCGCCCCTAGGGAAGTTCTCCCCGCAAAGTCCAAGGAAACCCAGATCGTCCGAAGGGATATCTAGCCCGCATGCCCCAGGCACTTCTTACGCAGCGCCAGTCGACGAGTGCCCGGGCGATGCCTTTGAAGAGATCGCTCCGCGCTCTACCACTATAACGGAATCTGGTCAAGAAGAAGAAACGATGCTCAGTGTGATAAAACTTCCTGAAAGTAAAGGCCAAATAAAATAAAGAGAGCACCATACCTGTGTGGTCACACGAAGCGGTCCTAGACGGAGGAATCACCTCATCTTTCAGAAGTCCTGGATCCTCGGCGTCCTCCATCAGACAAGGAACTCTCGGGACCATCCTGCGAGGAATGCACACTTTTCTTCTCTTAGGAGGGGTACCCTCAACTTCGGCCTTCGGGAAACAAGATGCCCCAGGGGCACTAGTAAGCTCGACATCCAGCACCGGAACGGAAGAAAGGACGCGACGAGCACTGGAAAGGCGACTACAGCTCCTCTGCGCTCTTTGAAGCCCCAGTCGGAGGCGGCGGTCCTCCACTCCCGCAGAATGATTGAAGCAGAAATTCCTGAACCCGCTACTTACCAAGACGTCGATTAGAAAACTTGCAAGTAAAGGGGAAACTCGCCCTTCAACCCACTTGCGGTATTCCGGAGTGGCGGCATCCCGAAACCCGGATTTGGCCCCAGGAAAGAAACTGCTGCCAGTCAAGCGAGCGTAGAGAGAAGCCCACAGACGGTAACCCTCCTGTGGACTGATACGCCCCTGCAGCTGCTGAGGCATGCCAGGGACTTCCTGCCGAAACCCCTGTTGGCGAGCAAAGCGATGGGGGGAGTACTGCTCCACCTCCACCACGTCCCCCTTGCGCCAGACCAAGTAGCCAGGACGACAGCTTACCATATTCCAGTAAAGACTGTCCGGGAGCCCGTCGTTATCATACACAGTCGACCTCTCCAAAGGCAGCACCGAATGCTCCGACAGAAATTCAAAATCGACGCTCCCCATCCTCCTCAAAAGGGTACGAGCACACTCTTTCGGACGCTCCCAACTGATAAAGGCATTCAAGATCCCTCCTACCCCGGGTAGGAAAGGTAGCTCGGCTGGATGCCCGCGCCTGGCAAAGATCCCCTTCGGGAAATGCAGAGCTATCCAGCCGTACAAATAATGCAAAGGTCCGAACGCGGTCGACCGGCCAAGCTCCTCCTTGGCCTTATCTGAGCCAGACAAGTCCCAGTAAGTCCCGCTGAGAGCCCGATACAAGGCGCATAGTATGGCCGGGGCTAGATTGAAGAGCTCGCCCCTCTCCATCCTGGAAGCAGCAAGGAAGGTCCCCGGACGAATAGCCTCCCCAGAACACGGAAGCACGAACCGGCAGAGGAAGATGACCAGCCCGGCAGCTCGGTAAACCGATCGCCACTCCTCGCTGTCATGTTTCAGGCCAAGGAGTTCCCAGGGGCACTGCTTCCCCTCCATTGAGTGCTTCTCTCGAGCCAAGGAGTCGATAGGCCTCACAAAGGAGCGAAGCGGAGGTCTCTGCATCTGAGCGATCTTCCACATCGGGTGAGCCGAAGGCGCTGGAGACCTATACTCGCCTCTGAACCAAAAGTCGACCCAAGAAGAAGGACGCACTCGATCTGATTGATCCCACGCCGCAATGATAGCATGTGCCTTGAACAGAAGAAGGCAAGAACTCGGAACGTAGCTGCTGTCCAGCAGATCCTTCAAGGCAGGCACCTATTCTTGGTAGTAGTTCCGTACCTCGGGGCACCCGGAAACGATATGGACGTCACGAAGCGAGATGCCTATCTCCCCCGCCCCAGTAAGGAAGGTGTTAGTTTCCGGACACCAAAGCTCACAAAGTGCGCGGTACATCCCCTCCGGACGACTGTACTCTCGACGGGCCGGCGCCAGAAATTTGGCCAATAACTTCATCTCAGGTTCCGCGCCAAAGACCTCGTAGAGCTCGTCCATCCACTCGCGAAAGCCGCAAAGGTATTGGACGTCTCCCCGAGGCCAAGAATCGGTGCCCCATCGGGTCAGCCTAGCGCATATCTTCGAGGCAACAACTGGCGTAGGCACGAACTCTTCATCGCAATGGTGGAACGGAAGATTCAAACTCGGCCGCAGAAGCTTCATGGAGATCCCTTCGTCAGTATGAATCTTCTCGCTTAATTTCGGCATCCCGCAAGTCGCATCCGCGACTCCATCTTCCGTGATGCGCTCGTGCACAAAGACACGGAGCAACGACAGAAGGTCTTCCCGCCTTGAGCTGCGGTGACGGCGCACACGAGTGTAAGGAAAGCAAAGGCATCTCCTCCCGTCGAAGAAGTCCTCGTCTATCCAGCCCGAGGAAGTCAAACTCTCGAAGACGCGAGCCCTGGAAGACCATGAAAGGGGGCAAGTCAAGACAAGTGCGTACAAAAAAAAAAAAAAAAAAAAAAAGGCCACGGCAGCTGCCGCTGGGGCCCGCACCCCCTTCCAATTGGAGACCGACAGCAAGAAGGGAAGGGGGGGGCCCGCACCCCCCCTCCTTCTCCTTCTTCTTCGCCTGCAACTCAGGGCCGCCCCAATTGGGCTCCGCGCGCCGCCCCGAAGCCGACCCGGCCGCTGCCCTTCTCGGCCCCGAACCCGACCCGGCCGCCGCCCTTCTCGGTCCCGCACCGACCCGGCCGCCGCCCTTCTCGGCCCCGAACCCGACACGGCCGGTCACCATGCGCTGCAGCCCCGCGCGCCGCCCCGCGCGCTGCAGCCCCGCGCCGCCGTGCCGCCGGCCCCGCTGCTGCCGTTGCTGCTTCTACGGGCCGGAGCCGAAGAAGAAGAAGAAAAAAAAAAAAAAAAAAAAGAGAAAAGAAAAAAAAAAAAAAAAAAGAGAAAGGAAGAAAAAGAAGGAGGAAGAGAGAGGCGGCGAAGGCGACCCGCACCTCAGCCGCGCTCCTACATCCTCCCCGCCTCGAGCCTCGTCGCATCGTCGCTTCGAGCCCGCCTTCGCAACGACCGCAAAATCGCGCACCATCGCCGCCGACGAAAGAGGCGACACCAGGAAGACGGAGCAAGTCGCGTGCAAACCCAGGCAGCTCTCTTCCGACAGCGGTCTTCAGAAGCCGGCAGAACCTTCGCGCGGAAGCACAAGGCCGACGAAAGAGGCGACACCGGGAAGACGGAGCAAGTCGCGTGCAAACCCAGGTAGCTCTCTTCCGACAGCGGTCTCCAGAAGCCGGCGGAACCTTCGCAAAGAAACACAATGACGGATGGAGGGGGTAGGGGTCCTTAAATAGACTCCCGACCCTGCCCACAAAAGGAATCAAGGACAAGCGCTCTACGATTCCTACGTGTCCAAACCCGACACGCTCTCACCGACGCACTCGTCCTTGAGGGGGCATTTGTAGACACACGAATTTCGTCGGACCCGAACCCGACTTACGTGTGCCGACACGGATGCAAACCCGACGCGCAGACCCGACTCGCACCTGGCAAAGAGGAGCGGACCCCATGCGCCAAGGGGGGCCGGCCCCTACTAGGGTCCGAACCCCATGGGGCCGCCCCTACTAGGACCCGAGCCACATGGGGCCGGCCCTAGTAGGACCCGAACCCCATGGGGGGCCGGCCGGCCCTGCAAGGAAAGGGAAGAAAAGGAAAGAAAAGAAAAGAAAGAAAAGAAAAAGGAAAGAAAAGAAAGGAAAGAAAAGAAAAGGAAAGAAAAGAAAAGGAAAGAAAAGAAAGAAAAGGAAAGAAATACCGCCATGCGCGGGGGGAGGTAGCGTATGACGTCTGCACACACGCGGATCTGCGCCGATCCCTCGATCCGACGCACAAGACGAAGCGCCCGATCGCCATCGATTTCGTGCGCAAAATCCAGCCATAATTGCACCCGCCAGAAAAGGAAAACAACTAAATGTTATTCCCCTCATCAATGGATGAATAAAATCCGGGTAATTATGAGAGAGATACAAAAGGGATTTAAAATTAAAAAGTTCCCATATCTCTCTCCCCACCTCTTTGCCTATAAATAGAGGGGGTGGGGGAAGGAAAAAATGGTCGGGAAATTGAAGACGAAACGCCAGAGCTCTGCAGAAGAGGAGACGCTTCTTCATCGACCCAAGGCTTCACGAGGCACAGTCAAGCCTGTCCCGAGGGATCGGCTTACTGAAAGTCCTCATCAACGTGAAGACCCTTGCACACGAAGATCATCCCTTCGACTCCGTGCACGAAGAAGAAAGCTCGGAGAAGAAGAACCCTTCGACTCTGAAGACGCCAGAAGCAAAGGCCGGAGAAGAAGAGGAGCGGCACTACCCCGTCGTCTCCAACAAGCTTCGACTCCGATCAAGCCCAAAAGCCCGGAGAAGAAGAGGAGCGGCACTACCCCGTCGTCTCCAACAAGCTTCGACTCCGATCAAGCCCAAAAGCCCGGAGAAGAAGAGGAGCGGCACTACCCCGTCGTCTCCAACAAGCTTCGACTCCGATCAAGCCCAAAAGCCCGGAGAAGAAGAGGAGCGGCACTACCCCGTCGGCTCCAACAAATCCTCGATCCCGATCAAGCCCCAAAGCCCGGAGGAGAGAAGCGAAGCGTCATCACCCCGTCGTCTTCGACTAACGCCTGCCCCATCCACGAAGAAGAAAGCCTGGAGCAGATCGTCTGAAGCGTCGCTACCCCGTCGTCTTCATTAACAAAAGTCGACGCTACAACCGTCGCACGGAGACCGTCGCTACCCTCGTCGTCTTCATCAACAAAAGCCGACGCCACAACCGTCGCACGGAGACCGTCGCTACCCTCGTCGTCTTCATCAACAAAAGCCGACGCCACAACCGTCGCACGGGGATCGGTGCTACCCCCACCATCTTCGAAAGCATTCTTCGACTCCGATCACGCCAAAGAAGCCCGGAGAAGAAGAGAAGTCCAGTCGACACGCAAATCGTCGAAGCACTGAAGAAGTAGCCCACGTCGTTCGAAGAAGAAGATCGAGTTGACGCCGAAGCTAAAGCCAACGCAAGAAGCCAAAGCAAAGCCCCAGTAAAGCCCGCGCCAAAGCAACGCAAATGCCAAAGCCAAGCGACTACGCCGGCCACGAGCAAAAGCACCGCACGTTCTAGCCGATACGACGCGAAGTCCGGAAGAACGAAAGCATCGCAAGTCTCTCCCAGCTACGTCCAAGTGCAAGCGCCGAAGCAAAGCAAAAGCCAGAGCCACGCCGGAGCCAAGTCAAAGCCAAAAAGCCAAAGCCAAAGCCAACGCCAAAAGCTCGATCAATGCCGCGAACCGACGATCAAGGACACCGAGGTCAAGCAAGGAACAAGGAAGACGCGAAGACCGAGGAACGAAGCCGAAAACCCCCTAGCCGAGAAAGCGCGAAGCACGGAAGGGACAAAGCAACGGTGGACATTCCTTAGCCTCTCCAAAACCCTCTCCCTGTAAAACCCCTGTCCTGGGCAGCCCCTTCAGAGCTCTCGCACGAACACCACGTGGAGACGCGGATCAAAGGGATCCCCCAGAAGATCTTTCCCACAATCCCCTGATCAAAACTCGCCGTAACCCGGACTCGCTACACCCGAGCCACCCGGGTCCCGGCCACAATTGTAATCTCGTGTGATTCGCAATAAAGACAACCCGCGCTTTTTTCCGCGTCCACAGTGGTGAAGGTGGAGCAGTACTCCCCTCACCGCTTCGCTCGCCAGCAGGGATTTCGACAGGAAGTTCCTGGGATGCCTCAGTAGTTGCAGGGGCGCATCAGTCCGCAGGAGGGTTACCGTCTCTGGGCTTCTCTCTATTCTCGATCGACTGGCAGCAGCTTCTTTCCCGGGACCAAATCCGGGTTTCGGGATGCCGCTACTCCGGAGTACTGCAAGTGGATTGAAGGGCGAGTTTCCCCTTTGCTTGCGAGTTTCTCGGTCGACGTCTTGGCGAGCAGCGAGTTCAGGAACTTCTGTTTTAACCATTCTGCGGGAGTGGAGGACCGCCGCCTCCGACTGGGGCTTCAGAGGGCGCAGAGGAGCTGTAGCCGTCTCTCCAGTGCTCGCCGTGTCCCTTCTTCAACTCCGGCGTTAGACGCCGAGCTTACTAGCGCCCCTGGGGCATCTTGTTTCCCGAAGGCTGCCGTTGAGGGTGCCCCTCCCAAAAGAAGAAAGGTTTGCATTCCTCGCGGGATAGTTCCAAGGGTCCCTTGTCTGGTGGAGGATACCGAGGAGCCTGGACTTCTGAAAGATGAGGTGATTCCCCCGTCTAGGGCTGCTTCATCTGACCACGCGGGTATGGAGTTCTCTTTATTTTATTTGTCTTCTACATTCAGGAAGTTTTCATCACGCTGAGTATTGTATCTTCTTTTTGACCAGACTCCGTTGTAGTGGTAGAGCGCGGGGCAAACTTTCCGAAGGCGTCTCTCGGGCACTCGTCTACTGGCGCTGCGCAGGAAGTGCCTGGGGCGTGCGGGCTAGATATCCCTCTGGACGATCTAGGTCTCCTCGGACTTTGCGGGGAGAACTTCCCTAGTGGCGATATCGACCTGGACGGCATCGATGTTGACACTTCATCTTTCCACGAGGAGGCTGAAGTTTCGAGCGTCGACAAGCGGCACTCCCCAGTTACTGTACCCTCGTGCCCGTTGGAGGAGACGGTTGTTGCAGCGGTAGCGGCGGTTTCTCCGGTTCTGCCACCCTCGTTGGCGCAGGCGGCTCCTGTTGCGGCTGCAGTGGGAGGGAAGGTCTTGCCTACCTACTCCGAGGCACCTAGTGATGCATCACCTAGCCCGGATTTAAGGCCGAGGAGCAGAGTCTCAGAGTTCCTTCTTGCGAGCTGTCGGCAGTATATCAAGTCGATGTTGGAGCCTTTCCAAAATGCTGGCTTTGGCGCTCTCCAGGACTGGTGGTCGACAGACGCTGCGGAGTTTTGCGCGAGCCTGGAGGAGTTCAAAGTCGACAGCTCTTCTTTCGTCGCTCAGATGACCCTGCTTGTGACCGATGGTGAGGTTTATCGAACCCGGCGAGCTTTGCTAGAGGGGAGCTCCCCTTCTGAGTTGGAGGCTGCTGAGGCGAGTCTAAGTCAGTCAGAGCTCCAACTTGCGGAGGCGACTTCCAGCCTGTCGAAGGCTCAGAGGAAGATAGATTATGTGCGCGCCTCGTTTCAAAAGGCGGAATCTCGTCTAGAGCGAGCCGAGTCCGCGGAGAGTGCTTTGAAGGCGAGTTGCTCGAAGCAGCAGTCGGACTCGTGAGCTTCTGGCCACTCGCCCCGTGGAACTTCAACGAGTGGAGGCGCCTAGAGAGGAGTTACTACGCCGTCTTCGAGCTATGGACACCTTCTTCTAGTTGTTCCTTGTTTCATTGTAGCTTTCTTTTCGGGACTTATGCCATGTATCGCCTTTTCTTCATTATATAATAATATCGCCTCGTTTTGCCACATCTTTTGCATGGACCATTGTTGACTTTTTATTTTAGTCGGACTGAACCTGAAGTAACTTCTCAGGCTGCCTACGTACCCCCTAATGGGGATCAAGTCACACGTAGTTCTTTATTTTTTTCTTTTTTTTTTTTTTGCGCAAGGGGTGTGGCCTTGTTTTAGGCATAGTACCTTTTGAGGTACTTGCCGTTGATAGGGCCGAGTGTCAGCCCTTCTGGCGTGGTGAGGAGATAGGCGCCGTTGGAGTAGACTTCCTTGACGGAGTGCGGGCTATCCCATTTGGCATCAAATTTCTTCCCTCCTCGATGCGAGAGGATGATGGGGCGTTTGACTGCCAGCACCAGTTCCCCTATCTGGAATGATCGAGGACGGATCTTCTTGTTGAAGGCGCGAGAGAGCCTGGCCTGATAACACTCCAGACGCTGTTGAGCTTCGAGGCCTCTCTCGTCTGATGCTTCCAATTCTGCAAGGCGGAGCTGGGCGTTGTCGTCGCCGGTGAGGCCTTCCTGGATTGCTATCCTGAGTGACGGGATCTGGAGCTCAAGCGGAAGAACGACTTCCACACCATAGACGAGGGAGTACGGTGTTGCTTGCGTCGGCGTGCGGAAGGACGTCCGGTAAGCCCATAGTGCTTCGCCCATGCGTTCGTGCCAATCTTTCTTTGTCTTCGAGACAGTTTTCTCCAGCAGCTTGCACAAGTCTTGTTGAAGGCTTCTGCTAGACCGTTGGCCGGAGCGTTGTACATCGTCGAACAATTCTGCTTAATGTTGTACAATGCGCAGAACTGGCTGATGGCAGCATTCTTGAACTGCTTCCTGTTATCTGTTACGATGTAGCGGGGGACCCCATAGCGGAAGATGATGTCATTCTGGATAAAGCTGATGACGGAGTGCTTTGTAACTTCCCGCAGAGGCGTTGCTTCAGCCCACTTGGAGAAGTAGTCCGTTGCTGCCAAAATGTAGAGATGTTGCTTGGATGACTTGGGCAGGGGACCGACGATATCGAGTCCCCACCCGTCGAAGGGCCAAGACGCGATTGTCGGATGCAAAGGCTCCGGAGGTTGACGGATGTAGTCCCCGTGCATCTGGCAAGCTTAACATCTCCTCGCGTACTCCAAGCTGTCCTTGATCATGGTAGGCCAGTAGTATCTCATCCTCCTGACGCGGAAGTGAAGTTTCGGACCGGACTGGTGCGATCCGCAGATTCCCGCGTGTACTTCTTCCAGTGCGGCTTCTGCTTCTTCTTTCGCAAGGCACCTCAGGAGTGTGCTATCGTAGCTTCGTCGGTACAGCTCGCCGTTGAAGTGGTAGAACCTTAGAGATCGTCGACGGATGTCACCTTTGCGCTTCGGATCTTCGGGGAGTTTACCATGAACGAGATACTCCACAAACGGTTGCCTCCAGTCTTGTTCTTTAATCTCGAGGACATGCATCGTGTTGGTTTGAACTGGTACTTCGGGCGGACCTTCTTCTTCGGTGATCACGAATCTCCTGCAGACGGGGACGACGAGCGAACGTTCATCTGGAAACGGGAGTGTAGCCGCCAGATTTGCGAGTGCGTCAGCTTGCTGGTTGAGGTTCCTGGAGACGTGCTGAATGGAAGCGGCCTTGAGTTTCCCGAGGAGCTCCACAGCCCGCGCATGTAACGGCACCAGGTCTTCTTTGTTGACTTCGTATGCCCCCAGGACTTGCTGGATCACGAGTTGGGAGTCTCCAAAAATCTCTAGTCCTCGAAGCTTCATTTCGTCGGCCAGCTCGAGACCGATGAGCAGGGCTTGATATTCTGCCACGTTGTTGGAACATGATTCCGATAGTAGGAATGAGAAGGGGAGTATTTCGTTGTCCGGAGTGACGAAGATGACTCCGGCTCCCGCTATGTCTTGCCTTGCTGCGCCGTCAAAAAACATTTTCCATGTTGGGGCGACGTCGACGGAGAACACTTCTTCATCTGGAAGATCTTCTGATAACTCCCATTCCGCCGGGAGAGGGTATTCTGCGAGGAAGTCCGCGAGGGCCTGCCCTTTAACCGCTTTCTGTGGCACGAAGGTGATGTCGAATTCAAGTAGCAGCAGGGCCCACTTGGCCAGACGTCCGGAAAGCACTGGTCTCGACATGATGTACTTGAGGGGGTCGGCCTTTGAGACCGAGTCTGATGGTGTGAGCCAGCATGTAGTGTCACAGCTTTCTTGTGGCGAAGATAAGCGCTAAGCAGACCTTCTCGATTGGGGAGTAATTCAGCTCTGCGCCGACGAGAGTGCGACTGAGGTAGTAGCAAGCTGTCTCCATACCAAGTTCATTGTTCTGAGCCAGGAGTTCCCCCAAGGACTGCTCCTGGGCAGCGATATAGAGGATGAGCGGCCTCCCTTGAACCGGTGCTGATAGGACTAGCGGCTTCAGTAGATATGCTTTGATATTTTGGAGTGCCTCTTGGCAAGCTTCATCCTATTTGAACGATGCTCCTTTCTTCATGAGGCGACTAAAAGGGTGGCACTTTCCGGCCAGGTTGGCGATGAATCTTCGGATATAGGCCAAATGCCCTTGGAGGCCTCTGAGGTCTCGCATTGTCTTTGGTGCGGGCATATTGACGATTTCATCAATTTTGGATTGATCTATCTCAATGCCACGATATCGGACGACGAAGCCGAGGAATTTGCCTGAGGAGACTCCGAACGCGCACTTGAGTGGATTCATGCGGAGTTGGTACCTTCGAAGCCGTTTGAAGATTAGCTCGAGATCTTGTAGATGTGCTGACTTCTTCTTGGATTTCACCACGAGGTCGTCGACATAACACTCCACGTTTTGATGAAGCATGTCGTCGAAGATTTTCTGCATAGCTCGCTGGTAGGTGGCTCCCGCGTTCTTCAAGCCGAACGGCATTACCTTATAGCAGTAGATTCCTTTCGGTGTGCGGAATGTCGTGATCTCCTCGTCCTTGGGTGCCACCCGAATCTGATTGTAGCCCGATGATCCGTCCATGAAAGTGAGCACCTCGTGACCTGTCGTCGCGGCGACCATTAGCTCCGTGATTGGCAAGGGGAAGTCGTCCTTTGGACATGCGTTGTTCAAGTCTCTGAAGTCCACGCTGTGGTCGCGGAAAAAGATTCGGGTCGTCTTTATTGCGGATCACACGAGATTACAAATTTTCTTTGATCAGGAGATTGTGGGAGAGATCCTCTGGAGGGTCCCTTTGATCCGCGTCTCCACGTGGTATTCGTGCGAGAGCTCTGAAGGGGTTGCCCAGGACAGAGGTCTTTACAGGGTGAGGGTTTTTGAGAGGCTAAGGAGTTTCCACTTTTGATTTTGTCCCGTCCGTGCTTCGCGCTTTCTCGGCTAGGGAGGCTTTGGGCTTCGTTCCTCGGTCTTCGTGTCTTCCTCGATCCTTGTTCGACCTCGGCGTCCTTGATCGTCGGTTCGCGGCGTCGATCGTGTTTTTGGCGTCGGCTTTGGCTTTAGCTTTCGGCTTTGGCGTAGCTTTGGCGTGGCTCTGGCGTTTGCTTTGCTTTGGCGCTTGCGCTTGAACGTAGGCGGGTAGAGACTTGCGATGCTTTAGTTCTTCCGGACTTCGCGTCGTATCGGCTAGAACGTGCGGTGCTTTGCTCGTGACCGTCGTAGTTGCTTGGCTTTGGCACGTGCGTTGCTTTAGCGCGGGCTTTACCGGTGCGTTTGCTTTGGCTTCTTGCGTCGGCTTTGACTTTAGCTTCGACTCGATCTTCTTCTCGAACGACTGGCGTTACTTCTTCAAGACTTATTTATTCTTCCGGCTTCCTCGACGGTTGTGGCGTCGGTTTTGGCTTTTCGGCGGGGGTAGCACCGATGCTCGTGCGACGGTTGTAGCGTCGACTTTCGTTGATGAAGACGGCGGGTGTAGCACCGATCTTCGTGCGACGGTTGTAGCGTCGGCTTTTGTTGATGAAGACGGCGGGTGTGGCACCGGCTTTAGCACGACGGTTGTAGCGTCGGCTTTTGGTTGACGAAGGCGGCAGGGGTAGCACCGGCTTCAGGCCTTCTTCTCCCGGCTTTCTTCTTCGTGCGAGGAGTCGATGCCTTGATTGAAGACGACGGGTGTTGTCGGCTTCGATCTTCTTCTCCGGCCTTTGCTTATGGCGTCTTCGGAGCTGATGAAGATTGTTGGAGCAATCGGGTGATGACGGCTCCGGGTCTTCTTCTCCACGCTTTCTTCTTCGTGCGAGGAGTCGAAGCTTTGATCTCCGAGTGCAAGGTCTTCACGTTGATGAGGACTTGAAGGGCCAAGGACTCCCGTAGGATATGCTTGCCGTGCCTCGTGAAGCCTTCGGTCTTCAAGCGTTGGAGCTTCTTCGTAGCGCTCTTTCGTCTTCAGCTTTTCGGACCCTTGATGCCTTCCCCCACCCCCTCTATTTATAGGCAAAGGTGGGTGGTTGGGGGAGATATTGCTGAAATCTTTTTGTTTCATCCAATATCTCCCCCCATAACCATCAAGATATTGTTCCCTTATTTGGGGAAACAAACTTGATCCCCTCCTTTTTAGGTGGGGTGGTTATGGGCTAGATGTGACTCGATCTTCAAGGATCGAGTTGTTATTTTTGTTGCACTTTTGGATCGGATGGCGACACAACGTCATCTTGTCCGTTGGATCGAGGGATCGTCGCGGATCTACGGTTGTGTAGACGTCCACGCCACCTCCCCCCGCGTCAAGGCGGTTTTGATCTTCTTTTTTTTTCTTTTTTTTTCTTTTCTTTTTCTTTTTCTTTTCTTTTCTTTTCCTTTTTCTTTTATGGCCGGCCCCACCTTTCCTTGATGAGGGGGCACGGTTTTCAAGAGGGGGGGCCGGTGGGTCCCCCTCTTTGTGTTTGAGTCACGGGTCCGGTGGGACCCGTTTGCTCCGAGTCGGGCCGCGGTGCACGGATTGAGCTTGCACGCGGGTCGAGTGTGCATGCGGGCCATTTGTGTGTGGGCCCAATTTCCCATGCGGGCCGTTGTGTATGGGCCGAGTGTTCATGCGGGCCGTTGTGTGTGGGCCGAGTTCGCATGCGGGCCGTTGTGTGTGGGCCGAGTTCGCATGCGGGCCGTTGTGTGCGGGCCAGGTTTCGCATGCGGGCCGTTGTGTGTAGGCCAGGTTTCGCATGCGGGTCGGGTTCAGCCCGTGGGCTAATTTCGGTGCCCACAAATGCCCCCTCAAGGTCGAGTGCGCCCGCGGGAAACGCGAAGCGCTTGGACTTGACTTGTGTGTTTGCTCGGAATTTGGGTCTTTACGAGGACCCTTGCCATTTCGTTTCCCACATTGTTTTGCTGGCACAGGAGATGAAGGGTTTTGGCGGCTTGGAGACAAAGACCTCTTCTAGGGTTTTGTTCATCTTCGAGGATGGCGCGAATATTGACGGCGGCTGCTGCGCGGAGTCCCAGGTCAGCAAGGCGACGGGAGCTCGAGGATGACCATGGTGCACCTTGGCGGAGGGTTGTTTCCTTTATGAGGACCCCCACCCTTTCGTTTCTCCCCTCATTTTGCTAATGCGGGAGACGAGGGGTTTTGGCGGCTTGGAGACAAAGACCTCTTCGAGGGTTTTGTTCATCTTCGAGGATGGCGCGAATATTGACGGCGGCCGCTGCGCGGAGTCCCAGGTCAGCAAGGCGACGGGAGCTCGAGGATGACCACGGTGCACCTTGGCGGAGGGTTGTTTCCTTTATGAGGACCCCCACCCTTTCGTTTCTCCCCTCATTTTGCTAATGCGGGAGACAAGGGGTTTTGGCAGCTTGGAGACGAAGATTCCTTCCAGGGTTTTGGTCTTGTCCCTTGTTACAGTCTTCTTCTTGCTTCGGAGATGGTGCAAATGTCGACGTCGGCTGCTACACAAAGTCTGAGGGTGGCAAAGCGACAGGAGGGCGAAGACGACCACGGTGCACCACGGCAGAGTGTCGTCATTGTCTCTTCATCGCGGGATTGCGATGGCGGAGAAGAGTCTTTGTGGCCGATGGTGGTGACGACACAGATGGCGCACTGAGCGGAGGAGGCGGAGTGGTCGAAGCCGCGGGAGGTTTCCTTAATCTTCCTACTCCCTTCTTTTTTTTTTTTTTTTTTTCTTTTTTTTTTTTTCTTTTGAAACGGTGGTTGCATCGGATCGGGATGCACTCCGGATATAGGCTCCTAAATTCATGGGATACGAGAGTTACCCTATCTCTATCCCAATAACCGATTATGCCTATTTATAGGGGGTTCAATGAAAAACTCCAACAGTTTCTGGTTTTTTTTTTTTTTCTCTTCTCTTTTTTTTTTTTTTTTCCGGGTTCTGGTTTGCATGGGACACAGCCATGGCTGCGGCGTCAGGATGATGGGTGGCCGGGGCGTAGGCAGCCGGGGTGGCCGGGGCGCGAGCAACCGACGCGGAGCGCGGGTCGGGGTGCAGGCACGGAGGCCAGGCGGGCCAGGTGTAGTGGCCGGCGCGGGCGGCTGCGGAGGCCAGGCGGCAGTCGGCGTGGGGCCGGGGTGCAGTGGCCGGGCGCGGGGCGCGGGCCGGAGTGCAGCAGCCAGCGAGCGGGGCGGAGACCGGCGGTGGTGCGCGGGCGGCACAGCAGCGGCGGCAGGGCGGCCGGGTCGTAGCGGGCGCCGGCGCAGGCGAGCAGCGCAGCAGCCGTGGGCTGTGCGCGCGTGGAGTGCGGGCGGGCGGCGGCTGCGGGTGGCCGGTGCGAGAGCAGCGCAGGCGGGCGGAGCGGCTGCGGGCTCCGGCGCACGCGGGTCCAGGCGTGGGTGCGACGGGCACGGGCGCGATCGGGGGCTGCGGTGGCGGCCGGCGCGCGGGCTGGAGGCGGGGGCGCGGGCCGGCGGCGGTCGGGCCGCGGTGCCGGAGCGGCGGGTGGCGTAGGCGGCCGGCGTACGGGAGGGCGCGGCGCGCGCGGGGCGCGGTGGGCTCGGCCGGGGGCTGCGGGGTGCGGCCGGTGCGCGGGTCGGAGGCGGGGCGCGGCCGGGGGCTGCAGTGTGCGGCCGGCGCGCGAGCCGGAGACGGGGCGCGGCCGGGGGCTGCGGTGTGTGGCCCGCGGTCGACGGGCTCCAGTCGCACGGGTTGAAGACCACAGCCCTGTTTGGGGGCTGTGGGTTTTAAGAGAGAAGGGGCAGTGGCTCTTTTTGCTGCGGCCCCTATGTAATTTTCCTTTTGTCATTAAGGACGGTGACCCCTGGGTTTGGTTAACTGATAGCAGCAGCAGCAGCAGCAGAGTGGCCCAGCGGCGGTTCGGGTGGGCTCAGAGACCGGCGGCGGTGTTCGGCTGCTGGCATCCGGTGCGTGAAGGCCGATCGGAGGTCATGCGGTCGAGGCCTGGTAAGACGCGGGGGCCGGTGGCGGCGTCGACGCCGGCTGCAGCGCAGGCGGGCTCGGGGTCGAGGCTTCAGCCTCCCTGGAGGTCGCGGATCTTGGTCGCGCGGTCAAAGGTCCAGAGGCTATGGCAGCTGACTTGGGGCGCGGAGGCGACGCGCGTGAAACAGCACAGGAGGCACAACTGCAGCGAGGGCAAGGTGCGATTGTGGTGTCGGCAACAGCAGCGGCTGGTCGTGGCCAGGCTTGGCACGAGTGGTACGACAGCGACGGTGGCCGGCGTGCGAGTCGAGGCGCGACGTAAGCGGCGCGAGGTCGCAGGTGGGTGGTGGCGGTGCGCAGGCGGGTCTGGTGAGGCGCGACATCCGGCAAAGTTGCGGGGATCGGGCCTGGTGCGCACGGGTTGAAGACCACAGCCCCGTTTGGGCGCTGTGGTTCTTTTAACAAAGAACGGGGCTGCCGGCCTTTTTGAGGAAATTGTGGCTGTGGCCTACCGTTTTCACGTGTTTACGAGCTTGTGGCCCTATTTCTTCTTCTTCTTCTTCTTCTTCTTTTTTTTTTTTTTTTTTTTTTTTTTTGCCTTGACTTGATTTGTTTGTGCCTGTATGCGTGACTGATTTGTGCTTTTCTCCCTTTCTTTATTCAGGGTCCGCCGTTATAAGAGCTTTCCGTCATCTGGATGGATCGTCGACGCGGTCTCCCACGGGAGTACGCATCTTCGTTTCCCTTTTGCGCAAGTCTTCTGCCGCCGGCAGGAAACATGTGTCAAAGTTGGACAAGCTCATTCTCATCGATGAGGGATCTTAACGTTCGATCGAGTCCGGAGTTGCCATTCAGGAGTCAGTTCCAACGGATGTTTTGGCCGCAGCTTCTTTGTCAATTCCTGTGGCGTCTTTGACAGCCGTCACGACGATGGTTCAGGAGGCGGTTCCCGTGCTTGGGTCTTCAGGACAGGATCGCGCCTTGTCTTAGCACTCAGAGACTTGTCGGCGACAGCGTAGATCGCAGAGTCTTCTTTCTAAGCTTCTTTTGGAGAGTTGTGCTGGAAGTTTATCCAGGCGACGCTCGCACCCTTCCAGGAGGAGGGTCTTGACGCTTTGGGTAGCTGGTGGGTTTCCTGGTGGATGGCTCCTTGTTTGAGGAGCATATGTGCACCCTTTTGGCGGATAGCTAGGCTTATTGCTTGCTACGGGCTTCACTAGAGGAGGACGCTTCCTTAGCATTGGCAGAGGCCGGAGAAGAGGAATGTCGACTGGAGGGGCTTCACGCGTTTGCTACTGCAGACTTGGTTCGGGTGTAGAAGAAGGTGGAGATTACTCGCGCGTCGCTTCAGAAGCTTGCGAAGCAGCGTGCAGAGCTGGCGACGCGTCAGAAGCTGACGGCTTCTCTACCCCTGGAGTTGCAGCACGTGTAAGTTGCGGGAGGTGAGCCGCTTCGGTGCCTCTAGGACTTCAACTTGCTACTCATGCGTTGCTTCAGAAGCTGGAGTCCCGTTTAGAGAAAGCTCGAGCAACCGAGAAGACTTTTGCAACGGAGCTTGCAAAGCAGCGGGAGGAGCTTACGAAGTGCCGAGAGCTGGTAGTTTCTCGCCTTTCGGAGTTGCACCGCGTGGGTGCCTCGAGAGATGAGCTGTGGCAACGCTGGGAGCTGGTGGTTTGACAGAGGCTGACGACTTCTCGTCCCACGGAGTTGGACTTGCGTCTTTTCTGGGCTTATTTTTCTGAAATGGTGGTTTACTTTTTTTTGTTTGGACTGAACCTTTACAGGCTGCCTACGTACCCTACTGAGAGGGATCAAGTCACACGTAGTTCCTTTTTTTTTTTTTTTTTTTTTTTTTTTTTTTTTTTGGGCAAGGGGGGTAACCTTGCGCTAGGCAAAGTACCTTTTGAGGGACTTGCCGCTGGTAGGCAGAGTCGCTGCTGGTTCGCAGTTGTCATCCGCCTTCTTCGCTTCAATGTAGTTAGAAGTGAAGATCTTCTTGCCTGGAGTTTTGGTGATTGCTGGAGTTTGACTGGAGCCGATGTCTCGGTGGTTCAGAAGACTTTGTTCGTTGCTTTTGGAGAGGTGAACTTGAGTCTTTGTCAGGCGATGTGGTATTGCAACTGAGGGTAGTGAACCCATATGCACTGTGCTTTCTTTGTTGCAGCTGGATTTGAACATGAACTCGGTGGAGTTTTGCCCCCGAGTGTTTCCTGGCTTGATTGCGAGTTGCTCAGAGCTGGTGTACTTAGAAGACTCGGTTGAGCTCGAGGCATACAATAGACCATGAAACGGTATTATCATCTCTTGCAAAGTGATAAAGTTGGCCTCGGAGAATAGTGACGATAGTTCCTTTGCTGGAGTGGAAGGTGATCGTCCTGGCTTGCGAAGCCATTGAGGTGCGAGCCATAGGACTGTCGCAGCTTGAGCAGGCAACGGAACGTGTGGCATAGAGCTTGATTTGGAGTTGATGTGGATTTTTTGTCTTGATGCTGGCGCTCCTTTGACTTTGTGCACCGTCTGGCTGGAGGATGTCGCTAGTTTTGCAGGTGGAGAGGTTATGTCCCTCGCAACTGCTTTGACTTCTTGGGCTCGTTGAGCTTTTGCTGGAGGAATTTCTGCAATGGGGTCTTCGGCCTGGTGGCACTCGACGTCAGCAAGGTATGCTTTGGCCTCGTTACACGGCTTGCCGTTTGCGGCGATGCTTCTCTCCATGCTTTCGATATTGGAGCTGTCTTCTTTATCGTCTTCCTGGAGCACTTGATGAACTTCCATCATGCAGCAGGAAACCTTGAAGTTTTGATCAGCTTCAAGGAAGCGATTGGGAAAGAACTCCTGGAGTGTTGCTAGCTCTAGGCGTGTTTGCTGGAGATGATTTTCCGGACTTACTGGAGGTACTTTGGACGTCTTCCTTCCTGGAGCTTTGCTTTTCTTTTTGTAAGTTTTTCGTTCCGGAAGCTTTCTTGTTACCCGATCGAGCTTGCGACTTCTTGGCATCCATGGCCTTCGTCTGCGAGGCAACATGACCCATGCATCTTCATCAGTGGATTCTTCGTTACCAAGGTGAAGGTCTGGAGTGGCAGCTGTAGGTTTTTCATGGGTCGGGGAGATCTGCTCCTCTGGGGACCTTGGTGGTTCGTCTTCTGACTCCCAGCCGGTGGGCTTGATTTCTTTCATTGAGACAGGCGGAGGTTTGGAATAGAGGACGTGGTAGTCGAATTTACCTGAGGGCTGGCCTAACAAACCGACCTCTGGGTCTCCTTGCTCGTACCTTGTCTGGAGATTTGTGGGTTCTTCATGGGTCGGGGAGACCTGCTCCTCTGGGGATCCTGGTGGTTCGCCTTCTGACTCCCAGCCGGTGGGCTTAATTTCCTCCATTGAGATAGGCGGAGGTTTGGAATAGAGGACGTAGTAGTCGAATTTACCTGAGGGCTGGCCTAACAGACCGACCTCTGGGTCTCCTTGCTCGTCTCTTGCTTTGAGCACATGCTGGGATGTAGCTTTGTTTGGAAGAGGGAGTGTTTGCGCGAGAGGCGGTTGCCCCCAAGGCAGTGAGGATTTGGCCCTGGGCACTGCAGGAGCATACCGTCGTCGTCTTCTTGGAGCTGGTTTCGCCATCGATCTTTGACAGACGATGCGCAGCCTTGCTGAAGTGCGTAGTGGAGCAGTCAGTGCTGGCGGGAAGGAATCGAAGGTGATTGACGTCATATTTGACTCGACGATATCACCAGAGTCGATCTCGATCATCCCTTGCTTGGCGAGTGCTATGATCTTATCTTTGAAGACAAAGCACTTCTCGATGGGATGGCTGACCATCCGGTGGTACTTGCAGAAGAGCGGATCGTTGACTCGATGTGCTTGTTCCGGCCTTTTTGGTGGCAGAAGTTCGATCATCTTTTCTTGCATCAACTGATCAAACATGGAGGAAACTTCCGAGTCTGGGAAGGGATACTCCTTAGCTTCAAGCTCCTCGAGAGTCATCCTTGGTGGCCGTTGAAGCTAAGGAGGTGGTATGGCGGCTCCTTTGCCTTTGTCCAGCTTGCCACCAATCTTGAGTGGTTTGGAAGTCGAAGCGAGGTCGGTGACATTGACTTGCTTTGATGCCGCCGGTTCGTCCTCCTCTTCCACCTTCTGGAAGGCTATGGCCTTTGAGTCCCCGCGATTTGCTAAGCTGAGCTCCATGTCGTGAGCCCGAGTCGTCAGTTCTTCAAAGGACCGAGGCTTGATCCCTTTGAGGATGTAGAGCAAGCCCCAGTGCATGCCTTGGGTGCACAACTCGATAGCCGAGTCTTCAGACAAGCGATCTCGCGAGTTTAGCGCAAGGTTTCTCCAGCGATCGATGTAGTCGATCACCGGCTCATCCTTCCTTTGCTTGGTGGCTGTAAGCTCGGTCATGCTGACGATGCGCCGAGTGCTGTAGAAGCGGTTGAGGAATTCCCTCTCCATCTAATCCCAGCTGTCAATGGATCCTGGAGGAAGATCAACATACCAGTCAAAAGCATTACCTTTGAGTGTGCGAAATAACTGCTTCACCATCTCGTCGCCGTATGTGCCGGCGTTATTGCAAGTTTCGACGAAGTGGGCAATGTGTTGCCTTGGGTTTCCCTTTCCGTCGAAGTGTTGGAACTTTGGTGGCTGGAACCCGGTAGGGAAGCGCAGCTGTTGGATCCTTATGGTGTAAGGCTTTGAATATGCCGCCGTAATCGGAGGTAGGCTGCCGCCGTGAGAACGCATCATGTCAGCCACTAGTGCTTGTATTTGCTGGGAATTTATTGTTGCTGCCGCTGAAGGTTGCGCGGCCACCGAGACCGGTACGGGAGCCGAGGAAAGTGCAGGAGTAGTTGCTAGTGTTGCCGGGCCAACTTCTGCAGGAGCAGGAGTTGGAGACGGGGCTAGAGCAGCTACTGGAGAAGCAGGAGGTTGACCGAATATTGCGACATCCCTGGCACTCAGCCTCTGAAGCAAGGTGTTGATGTGACGATCTTTCTCTTCCATTAGTCGGGTGAGCTGAACCATGTGCTCACTCATTTGCATGACTTGGAGCTGGAGAGCGGACGGAGGATGATGTCGCAGGACGTCTCGATGTTGTACTCCCGCACCCTCGCCATCGTCGTCGGAGACGTAGTTACGCTGACTTGCTTCTGCTTGATGACGGATGTTTGCCCCCGGCAAAGGAGGTGCAAAGTCCGCTGGAGAACCCGAACGGGTTCGGGGTTGGGGCTGGTCCTCCCCAAATTTCTGGACAGATGTTCCAGGATTGAGGCTTGTTTCTTCATGCACCAAGGCCTCATTGGCGCCTTGGCGGGCATCTTCGACAGCAGTTTCTGGCGTGAAGAAGTCCGCAAGAGTTTGAGTACGCCGAGTGTAAACGCGTACTACCGGGGGAATGTCATCCACCGGGTTTTCTGGATCGCCGTGTTGGAGTAGTGGAGACTCGGCGATAGGTGAGAGGCTTGTTGGAGCAAACGTATCGTCGTTCGTTCCGGCCATGGCGAACTTGAAGCAACTCCTTCAAACGTACGGATGAAAGGAGAGGATGTCCCACCGGGCGTGCCAGAAATCTGTGGTCGCGGAAAAAGATTCGGGTCGTCTTTATTGCGGATCACACGAGATTACAAATTTTCTTTGATCAGGAGATTGTGGGAGAGATCCTCTGGAGGGTCCCTTTGATCCGCGTCTCCACGTGGTATTCGTGCGAGAGCTCTGAAGGGGTTGCCCAGGACAGAGGTCTTTACAGGGTGAGGGTTTTTGAGAGGCTAAGGAGTTTCCACTTTTGATTTTGTCCCGTCCGTGCTTCGCGCTTTCTCGGCTAGGGAGGCTTTGGGCTTCGTTCCTCGGTCTTCGTGTCTTCCTCGATCCTTGTTCGACCTCGGCGTCCTTGATCGTCGGTTCGCGGCGTCGATCGTGTTTTTGGCGTCGGCTTTGGCTTTAGCTTTCGGCTTTGACGTAGCTTTGGCGTGGCTCTGGCGTTTGCTTTGCTTTGGCGCTTGCGCTTGAACGTAGGCGGGTAGAGACTTGCGATGCTTTAGTTCTTCCGGACTTCGCGTCGTATCGGCTAGAACGTGCGGTGCTTTGCTCGTGACCGTCGTAGTTGCTTGGCTTTGGCACGTGCGTTGCTTTAGCGCGGGCTTTACCGGTGCGTTTGCTTTGGCTTCTTGCGTCGGCTTTGACTTTAGCTTCGACTCGATCTTCTTCTCGAACGACTGGCGTTACTTCTTCAAGACTTATTTATTCTTCCGGCTTCCTCGACGGTTGTGGCGTCGGTTTTGGCTTTTCGGCGGGGGTAGCACCGATGCTCGTGCGACGGTTGTAGCGTCGACTTTCGTTGATGAAGACGGCGGGTGTAGCACCGATCTTCGTGCGACGGTTGTAGCGTCGGCTTTTGTTGATGAAGACGGCGGGTGTGGCACCGGCTTTAGCACGACGGTTGTAGCGTCGGCTTTTGGTTGACGAAGGCGGCAGGGGTAGCACCGGCTTCAGGCCTTCTTCTCCCGGCTTTCTTCTTCGTGCGAGGAGTCGATGCCTTGATTGAAGACGACGGGTGTTGTCGGCTTCGATCTTCTTCTCCGGCCTTTGCTTATGGCGTCTTCGGAGCTGATGAAGATTGTTGGAGCAATCGGGTGATGACGGCTCCGGGTCTTCTTCTCCACGCTTTCTTCTTCGTGCGAGGAGTCGAAGCTTTGATCTCCGAGTGCAAGGTCTTCACGTTGATGAGGACTTGAAGGGCCAAGGACTCCCGTAGGATATGCTTGCCGTGCCTCGTGAAGCCTTCGGTCTTCAAGCGTTGGAGCTTCTTCGTAGCGCTCTTTCGTCTTCAGCTTTTCGGACCCTTGATGCCTTCCCCCACCCCCTCTATTTATAGGCAAAGGTGGGTGGTTGGGGGAGATATTGCTGAAATCTTTTTGTTTCATCCAATATCTCCCCCCATAACCATCAAGATATTGTTCCCTTATTTGGGGAAACAAACTTGATCCCCTCCTTTTTAGGTGGGGTGGTTATGGGCTAGATGTGACTCGATCTTCAAGGATCGAGTTGTTATTTTTGTTGCACTTTTGGATCGGATGGCGACACAACGTCATCTTGTCCGTTGGATCGAGGGATCGTCGCGGATCTACGGTTGTGTAGACGTCCACGCCACCTCCCCCCGCGTCAAGGCGGTTTTGATCTTCTTTTTTTTTCTTTTCTTTTCTTTTCTTTTTCTTTTTCTTTTCTTTTCTTTTTCTTTTTCTTTTATGGCCGGCCCCACCTTTCCTTGATGAGGGGGCACGGTTTTCAAGAGGCTCTTTGTGTTCGAGTCACGGGTCCGGTGGGACCCGTTTGCTCCGAGTCGGGCCGCGGTGCACGGATTGAGCTTGCACGCGGGTCGAGTGTGCATGCGGGCCATTTGTGTGTGGGCCCAATTTCACATGCGGGCCGTTGTGTATGGGCCGAGTGTTCATGCGGGCCGTTGTGTGTGGGCCGAGTTCGCATGCGGGCCGTTGTGTGTGGGCCGAGTTCGCATGCGGGCCGTTGTGTGCGGGCCAGGTTTCGCATACGGGCCGTTGTGTGTGGGCCAGGTTTCGCATGCGGGTCGGGTTCGGCCCGTGGGCTAATTTCGGTGCCCACACACGCACACTCGGATTTGGCCGTTCTTCTTTTTGACTGGGACGACACTAGAGATCCATGTCGGGTACTTGACCTCTCGAATGAAGCCGGCTTCGATCAACTTGTTGACTTCGCCTTCTATTTGGGGTACCAGTTCTGGCCGGTAGCGTCTTTGTCCTTGCTTGATGGCGCTGGCTCCGTGTTTGACGCTGAGCTGGTCCATTGCGATTTTGGGATCGAGGCCTGGCATCTCCTTGTAGGACCATGTGAAGACGTCTCTGTATTCTTTAAGCAGTTTGATGTATGCGGCTTCTTCCTCAGGGGTCAAGAGTGTGCTGACGAATATAGGCCGAGGTTCCGTCTCTGTGCCCAAGTTGATTTCCTTCAAGTCATCAACGGTGGACTGCCCCCCTTCTTCGAGGACTGGCGGGGCGTCGGGCAACTCGTCGTCCGAAGTAGAAGTATCACCGTTGTCGGGATTCGAAATGGAGATATGATTGAAGGCCGCCATGGGTGGGTGGGTGGGTGTTGAGACAAAGTCCTCGATTGGCATTCCCAGACGATCGAACACTGACTTCTTCTTTGAGTGCTTAACTAGCCTGAGCCCTTCGAACACGGATGTACGCTTTAGATTCGACTGGTTTCTACCACCTTTGATTTGCTTCTGGAGCAAGGCTTGGCATCGAGCTCTTCGTCGTCTTCTTTTGCTGTCGGGACGGCTTGCGTAGGAAGAGCGTGCATCGGAAATTATCGATCCTTCAGCTGCTTCGTCTACCATCTTCGCCCCGATGTAGGTGGAGGTGAAGGTCTTCTTCGCTGCGGTTCTGATGGCCAACGGAGCTTGACTGGAGCCGATGCCTCGGCGGTTCGGGAGAATTTGTTCTCCGCTTTGAAATAGCCGAGCTTGAGTTCTCGTCATCTCATATGGAGTTGCTGCTGGGGGAAGTGTGCCCATGGCACTTTCTCTGTCGTAACCGGCTTTGAACAGCAACTTAGCAGCATTTTGCCCCCAACTTCCTTTCTGCTTGAATGCAAGCTAATTAGGGTCGACTGATTCGGTAGGCCCGCTCGGGTTCGGAGCTCGCGTCATAATAGGTAATGGCAACGTCATTTCTTGCAGGGTGATGACATTGGCCTGTGATAATGATGGGGCCAGCTTCCTTGTCGGAGTAGAAGGCGATCGCTCGGATTTACGGAGCCACTGAGGCGCGAGACGCAGGACTGGCATCGCTTGGGCGGGCAACGGGGTATGTTGCACGGCTCTTGACTCGGGGCTGATACGCATCCTTTGTCTAAATTTCGGTGCTTCTTGGACGTCAAGTCTTGCTTTGTCGGAAGGTCGTGCTGGATTTGCGGGAAGAGGAGTCTTATCCTGCTTCACTTCTTCAATTTTCTGGACTCGAGGGGTTTAAGCTGGAAGAACTTCCGCGACTAGGCCCTTTGCTTGGTAGAACTTAGCGTCGGCCAAGTGTGCCTCGGCCTCGTTGAATGGCTTGTCGTTCGCAACTATGCACCTCTCCACGCCTTCTTCGTAGTACTTGAAGCACTGGTGCCAGGTGGATACCACGATGCCATTCTCGTGCAGCCATGGTCTTCCTAACAGGAGGCGATATGACGTCTGGCAATCGATGATGTGGAAGAGGACCGTTGTATCTAGCGGGCCGATGGAAAGCTTCAAACGGATGATTCCGAGGGTGGATTGTCCGCCCTGGTTGAACCCTTGAATGACCAACTGACTTGGCGAGAGCTGGTCGTTGGTGATGCCGAGTTGATGCATTGTCTGGATAGGCATGATGTTGACGGCGGAGCCACTGTCCAACAGGATTCGATTCACTGGCTTTTCCTTGATGTATCCCGAAACGTAGACAGGCCGGTTATGCAACCGTGTCCCGAGTTGTAAGTCCTCATCCGAAAAGGTTATCGTCGCATCACACGAGGCCGCAGCTTTGCCCTTTTGGTCGTCCTTCCTTTTCCTCTTGTAACTGTCTGGGTCGGCCAAAGCTGCAGCCATTGCCAGGCGAGCCTTCTTCGGGAGATGCAAAACTTCTATGAGCGACAAGTGCAGGATTGCTTCGTCGTGAGAGGCGGTGTCCCCTTTGTCGGAATCGTCTCCCTCATCGGTGGAGTCGCCTTCTTCAGAAGTTTCGCTTTCGTCTTTTCCTTCCGACTCCTTATGAACTTCGACCATGCAACAGGACACTCTAATGTGTTGGTCAACAGGGAGGAAGTGATCCGGGAAGAACTCTTGCAAGGTTGTCGGCTCTGGAAGGCTCTGCTGAAGGAGATCGTCTTGGCTTGCTGGCGGCACTTTGAACGCCTTCCTCCCTGGAGTCTTGGTTTTCTTCTTGTAGGTCTTCCGCTTGGTGAACCCCCTCATCACACGGTCTTGATTGAGCTTCTTTTCTTGCCATGGCTTTCGTCGCTGTGGTAGCATGACCCATGCTTCTTCGTCGGTGGATTCCCCTCCGCTAGGATGATGGTCGACAGCAGCAACTGGTTCCCTCGAAGGCACTTGTTCTTCTGGAGGCTCTACTGGTTCGTCTTCCGATTCCCAGCCAGTGGGCTTGATTTCGTCGATTGAAACGGACGGAGGATTTGAGTAGAGGACGTAATAGTCAAACTTGCCCGAAGGTTGGCCCAGCAGACCGACTTCTGGATCTCCCCGCTCGTATCTTTTCTGGATAGCGCCTTGGGATATAGCTTGACTGGAAGGGACTTGCTCTTCTTGAGGCTCCACTGGCTCGTCTTCCGATCCCCAGCCGGTGGGCTTGATTTCGTCGATTGAAACGGACGGAGGCCTTGAGTAGAGGACGTAATAGTCGAACTTCCCCGAAGGCTGGCCCAGCAGACCGACTTCTGGATCTCCTTGCTTGTATCTCTTTTGGAGCGCTCGCTGGGATGCAGCATTGCTTGGAAGAGGTGCTGGCGTGAGCGACGGTTGCCCCCAGGGCAGTGGTGCTTCTTCCTCGGTGAGCGCAGGAGTACGTTGACGTCGCTTCGAGACTTTCGGCTGGGAAATTGACTTAGCGGTTGGCGCTTGACGGTTGATACGCAATTTGGGCATGCTTCGCCGAGCAGCAACGAGTACTGGCGAGAAGGAGCCAAAGGTGATGGACGTCATGTTGGCCGTAGCAACCTCTCCGTAGTCGATCTCTATCTTCCCTTGCTTTGCGAGCGCCATGATTCTTTCCTTGAAGACGAAGCATCTTTCGATGGGATGACTTACCACCCGATGGTATTTGCAGAAGAGAGGGCCGTCGACGCGATGCATCTGCTCGGGCCTTTTCGAAGGAGGGAGCTCTATCATCTTCTCTTGCAGCAGTTGGTCGAACATGGAGGAGACTTCCGAGTCTGGGAAGGGGTACTCCTTGGCTTCGAGCTCCTCGAGAGTCATCCTTTGTCTTGGCGGCGGAGGCGGTGGTATGGCGACTCCCTTCTTCTGATCCGGCTTGCCACCGATCTTGAGCGGTTTGGAGGTTGAAGCGACGTCCGCAACATTGACTTGTTTCGGTTTTGGTGTCGGTGGCTTGTCCTTCTTCTCCACCTTCAAGAAGTCTTTGTTCTTCGAGTACCCGCGGCTTGCTAGGCTGAGTTCCATGTCGTGAGCCCGAGTTGCGAGTTCTTCGAAAGACCGAGGTTTAATACCTTTGAGGATGTAGAGCAGGCCCCAGTGCATGCCTTGGGTGCACATCTCGATGGGCGAGTCTTCAGACAAGCGGTCTCGTGAATTCAGCGCGAGGTTCCTCCATCTGTCGATGTAGTCGATCACCGGCTCGTCCTTCCTTTGCTTGACTGCAATAAGCTCGGTCATGCTGGCGGTTCGTCTGGTGCTGTAGAAGCGATTGAGGAACTCCCTCTCCATCTGATCCCAGCTGTCGATGGTCCCTGGAGGAAGATCAACGTACCAGTCGAACGCGTTGCCTTTGAGGGTGCGAACGAATTGCTTCACCATCTCGTCGCCATATGTGCCGACATTATTGCAGGTCTCGATGAAGTGGGCAACGTGCTGTCTTGGATTTCCCTTTCCGTCGAAGTGCTGGAACTTTGGTGGCTGGAATCCGACTGGGAAGCGTAGCTGCTGGATCCTCACAGTGTAGGGCTTCGAGTATGCCGCCGTGATCGAAGGAAGGCCACTGCCGTGGGAACGCATCATGTCGGCTATCAACGCTTGGACTTGCTGAGCATTCATCGTTGCTGTTGCCGGAGGTTGTGTGACCACCGAGGCTGGCGCTGGGGAGACGACTTCCACTGGGACGGGAGCCGAGGAGAGCGCTGGAGTAACTGTTTGAATCGTCGGAACAACCTCTGCAGGAGCGAGAGTTGAAGACGGAACTGGAGCGGCTACTGGAGAAGCGACGGGTTGGCCAACTGCTGCAGCGTCATTTGCGCTTAGCTTTTGGAGCAGAGTATTGATGTGACGATCCTTCTCCTCCATCGGCCGAGTAATTTGCGCCATATGCTCGCTCATATGCATGACTTGGAGTTGAAGAGCGAACGGAGGATGGTGACGGAGAACGTCTCGGTGTTGCATATTCGCATCCTCGCCGTCATCATCGGAGGTATAGTTACGCCGACTTGCTTCTGGCTGATGATTGATGTTTGCCCCCTGCAGAGGAGGTGCAACGCCTGCTGGAGAACCCGAACGGGCTCGGGGCTGGGGCTGGTCCTCCCCAAACTTCTGGACATGGACTCCAGGATCGAGGCTCGTTTCTTCATGCACCAGGGCCTCGTCGGCGCTTTGGCGAGCATCTTCGGCAGTAGCTTCTGGCACAAAGACGTCCGCAAGAGTCCGAGTACGCCGAGTGTAGACGCGTACCATCGGGGGAGGATCACCCTCCGGATTTACTGGATCACCGTGTCGGAGTAGAGGAGACTCGGTGATCGGTGAAAGGCTTGGAGCAAACGCATCGTTGCTTGTCCCGGTCATTGCAAACTTCAAGCAGCTTCTTCAGCCGTACGGATGAAAGGAGAAGAGGTCCCACCGGGCATGCCAGAAATCTGTATGTGCGGAAAAGGTACGGGTCGGCTTTATTGCGCAAAACCAGATTACAAGTGTGGCCGGGACCCGGGTGGCTCGGGTGTAGCGAGTCCGGGTTGCGGTGAGTTTTGATCAGGGGATTGTGGGAAAGATCTTCTGGAGGATCCCTTTGATCCGCGTCTCCACGTGGTGTTCGTGCGAGAGCTCTGAAGGGGTTGCCCAGGACAGGGGTCTTTACAGGGTGAGGGTTTTGGAGAGGCTAAGGAATGTCCACCGTTGCTTTGTCCCTTCCGTGCTTCGCGCTTTCTCGGCTAGGGGGTTTTCCGGCTTCGTTCCTCAGTCTTCGTGTCTTCCTCGCTCCTTGCTTGACCTCGGCGTCCTTGATCGTCGGTTCGCGGCGTCGATCGTGCTTTTGGCGTCGGCTTTGGCTTTGGCTTTTTGGCTTTGGCTTGGCTCCGGCGTGGCTCTGGCTTTTGCTTTGCTTCGGCGCTTGCGCTTGGACGTAGCCGGGAGAGACTTGCGATGCTTTCGTTCTTCCGGACTTCGCGTCGTATCGGCTAGAACATGCGGTGCTTTTGCTCGTGGCCGGCGTAGTCGCTTGTCGAAGGCGACGGGTTGATGACGCTTCGTTTCTCTCCTCCGGGATTTGGAGCTTGATCGGAGTCGAGGATTTGTTGGAGCCGACGGGGTAGTGCCGCTCCGAGCTTCTTCTCCGGCTTTGCTTCTGGCGTCTTCGGAGTCGAAGGGTCTTCTTCTCCGAGCTTTCTTCTTCGTGCATGGAGTCGAAGTCTTGATCTTCGTGTGCAAGGGTCTTCACGTTGATGAGGGCTTTCAATGGACTAAGCCGATCCCGACGGGACAGCCTTGCCCGTGCCTCGTGAAGCCTTGGGTCGATGAAGAAGCGTCTCCTCTTCTGCAGAGCTCCCGCGCTTCGTCTTCAGTCTTCAACCGCCCCTTTGAACCTTCCCCCTCCCCCTCTATTTATAGGCAAAAGGAGGGGGGGAGATATGGGAAGTTTTTAATTTTAAATCCCTTTGATATCTCCCTCTTAATTACCCAAGATTTATTCATCCATTGATGAGGGGAATAAGTCTTCATTCGCTTTCCTTTCCTGGCGGGGCATTTATGGCTAGAGTTTGCACACGAAATCGATGGCGATCGGGCGCTTCTTCTTGTGCGTCGGATTGAGGGATCGGCGCAGATCCGCGCGTGTGCAGACGTCATACGCAACCTCCCCCCGCGCATGGCGTATTTACTTCCTTTTCTTTCTTTTCTTTCCTTTTCTCTTCCTTCCTTTTCTTTTCTTTCTTTTTCTTTTCTTTCCTTTTCTTTTCTTTCCTTTTCTTTTCTTTTTTTTTCTTGCAGGGCCGGCCGGCCCCCCATGGGGTTCGGATCCTAGTAGAGCCGGCCCCCATGGGGTTCGAGTCCTAGTAGGGCCGGCCCCATGGGGTTCGGACCCTAGTAGGGGCCGACCCCCCCCTTTAAGCGTGGGTCCACTCCTCCTTTGCTGGGTGCGAATCGGGTCAGGGTCCGCACTGGTGCGTGCAAGTCGGGTCCGAGTCGAAGCGCGCGTCGGGTTCGCATCCGCTTTGGCACACGCAAGTCGGGTCCGGGTTATACGAAATTTGTGTGTCTACAAATGCCCCCTCAAGGACGAGTGCGTCGGTGAGAACGTGTAGGGTTTGGACACGTAGGAATCGTAGAGCGCTTGTCCTTGATTCCTTTTGTGGGTGGGGTTGGGAGTCTATTTAAGGACCCCTACCCCCCTTCATCCGCCATTGTGCTTCTTTGCGAAGGTTCTGCCGGCTTCTGAAGACCGCCGTCGGAAGAGAGCTGCCTGGGGTTGCACGCGACTTGCTCCGTCTTCCCGGTGTCGCCTCTTTCGTTGGCAGCGATAGTGCGCGATTTGGAGGTCGTTGCGAAGGCGGGCTCGAAGCGACGATGCGGCGAGGACCGAGGCGGGGAGGATGAAGGAGCGCGGCTGAGGTGCGGGTCGCCTTCGCCGCCTCTCTCTTCCTCCTTCTTCTTCTTCTTTTTCTTCTTTTTCTTTTCCCCCCCTTTTTTTTTCTCTTTTTCTTTTTCCTTTTCTTTTTTTTTCTTCTCTTTCTTCTTCTTCTTCTTCTTCGGCTCCGGCCCGTGGAAGCATCGGCGGGAGCCGCGGCAGCGGCGCGCGGATGGCGGTAGGGCTGCGGCTCGGCGCGCGGGCGAGCTGCTGGCGGCAGGGCTGCGGCGCGGCGCGCGGGCGAGCGGCAGGCGAGCTTGGGCTGGAGGCCGGGCGGAGCGTGCGGGCGCAGGCGGCAGGCGGCGCGGGGCGCAGGCGGCAGCCGGGTCGGGCTCGGGGCCGAGGAGGGCGGCGGAGCGCGCGGGCGCAGGCGGCAGGCGGCGCGGGGCGCAGGCGGCGGCCAGGTCGTGCTCGGGGCCGAGAAGGGAGGCGGCCGGGTCAGGCTTGGGGCCGAGAATGGCGGCGGTCGGGTCGGGCTCGGGGCCGAGAAGCCCGCCCCCTTCTCCTTTTCCGGTTACGCAGGAGACAATGGGGGAGGGCTGCGGGTCCCCCCCCCCTCTCTTTGCTGTTTGGCTTCCATTGGGGGAGAGGGGCTGCGCCCCCCCCCCCCCCTTTCCGTTTGTTCCTTCTACTTTTTTTTTTTTGGCTTTCACTTTCTTTCTTTTCTTTCTCCCCTTTTTCTTCGAGACTCCGAAGGCGCCGATGATAGCAGGGTCGGTCTGTGGCGTATGGGTATGCAGGTGGCTGCGGCCCTGGCTGGGTGGCGCTGGCGTGATGGGTCGACACGGGTGGTGTCGGCGCAGTCTGGCCGGCACGATTGTGTCGGCGAAGCTGGGTCGGCACGGGTGGTGTGTGGGCCCGCGGGGGCGCATTGCGAAGGCTTGGGCTCAAATGGTGGCGTGACCATGAGACGGGCGGTCCTCCTGACAGGGGGTGCAGGCCCCTTTTTTTTTTTTTTTTGATACACACTTGTCTTGACTTGCTTCCTTTCATGGTTCTCCAGGGCTCGCGTCTTTGAGAGTTTGACTTCTCCGGGGTGGATAGCTGAGGACCTCTCTGATGGGAGGAGGTGCCTTCGCTTCCCCCATACTCGGGTGCACCGTTATCGCAACTCGCGGCGGGAAGACCTTCTGTCGTTGCTCCGTGTCTTTGTCCACGAGCGCATCACGGAAGATGGAGTCGCAGATGCGACTTGCGGGATGCCGAAATTGAGCGAGAAGATCTATACTGACGAAGGGATCTCCATGAAGCTTCTCCGGCCAAGTTTGAGTATTCCGTTCCACCATTGTGATGAAGACTTCGTGCCCACGCCGGTTGTCGCCTCGAAGATCTGTGCCCGACTGACGCGATGGGGTACCGATTCTTGGCCTCGGGGAGACGTCCAATACCTTTGCGGCTTTTGTGAATGGATGGGAGAGCTCTACGAGGTCTTTGGCGCGGAACCCGAGATGAACTTATTAGCCAAGTTTCTGGTGCTGGCTCGTCGAGAGTACAGCCGTCCTGAGGGGATGTATTGCGCACTTTGCGAGCTCTGGTGTCCGGACACCAATACTTTCCTTACTAGAGCGTGGGAGATAGGAATCTCGCTTCGCGACGTCCACATTGTTTCCTGGTGCCCCGAAGTACGGAATTACTACCAGGAGGAGGTGCCAGCCTTGAAGGATCTGTTGGACAGCAGCTTCGCTCCGAGTTCTTGCCTTCTTTTGTTTAAGGCATATGCTATCATCGCGGCGCGGGATCAGTCGGATCGAGTGCGTCCTTCTTCTTGGGTTGACTTTTGGTTCAGAGGCAAGTATAGGTCTTCGGCACCTTCGGCCCATCCGATGTGGAAGATCGCTCAAATGCAAAGACCCCCGCTTCGTTCCTTCGTGAGGCCTATCGACTCTTTGGCTCGAGAGAAGCATTCAATGGAGGGAAAGCAGTGTCCCTGGGAAATCCTTGGCTTGAGGCGTGACAGCGAGGAGTGGCGAGCGGTTTACCGAGCTGCCGGGCTGGTCATCTTCCTTTGTCGGTTCGTGTTTCCGTGTTCTGGCGAGGTTATCCGTCCGGGGACCTTCCTTGCAGCTTCCAGGATGGAGAGGGGCGAGATTTTCAATCTAGCCCCGGCCATATTATGCGCCTTGTACCGTGCTCTCAGCGGGACTTACTGGGACTTGTCCAGCTCGGATAAGGCCAAGGAGGAGCTTGGCCGGTCCGCTGCGTTCGGACCTTGCACTACTTGTATGGCTGGATAGCTCTGCATTTTCCAAAGGGGATTTTCGTCAGACGCGGGCATCCAGCCGACCTGCCGTTCCTACCTGGGATAGGGGGGGTTTTAAACTCCTTTATCAGTTGGGAGCGTCCGAGGGAGTGTGCTCGCACCCTTTTGAGGAAGATGGGAAGCGCCGATTTTGAATTCCTGTCGGAGCATTCGGTATTGCCTTTGGAGAGGACGACTGTTTACGACAACGAGGAGCTCCCGGACCACCTATAATGGAACATGGTCAGTTGCCGCCCTGGCTACTTGGTTTGGCGAAAGGGGGACGTGGTGAAGGTGGAGCAGTACTCCCCTCACCGCTTCGCTCGCCAGCAGGGATTTCGACAGGAAGTTCCTGGGATGCCTCATTAGTTGCAGGGGCGCATCAGTCCGCAGGAGGGTTACCGTCTCTGGGCTTCTCTCTATGCTCGATCGACTGGCAGCAGCTTCTTTCCCGGGACCAAATCCGGGTTTCGGGATGCCGCTACTCCGGAGTACTGCAAGTGGATTGAAGGGCGAGTTTCCCCTTTGCTTGCGAGTTTCTCGGTCGACGTCTTGGCGAGCAGCGAGTTCAGGAACTTCTGCTTTAACCATTCTGCGGGAGTGGAGGACCGCCGCCTCCGACTGGGGCTTCAGAGGGCGCAGAGGAGCTGTAGCCGTCTCTCCAGTGCTCGCCGTGTCCCTTCTTCAACTCCGGCGTTAGACGCCGAGCTTACTAGCGCCCCTGGGGCATCTTGTTTCCCGAAGGCCGCCGTTGAGGGTGCCCCTCCCAAAAGAAGAAAGGTTTGCATTCCTCGCGGGATAGTTCCAAGGGTCCCTTGTCTGGTGGAGGATACTGAGGAGCCTGGACTTCTGAAAGATGAGGTGATTCCCCCGTCTAGGGCTGCTTCATCTGACCACGCGGGTATGGAGTTCTCTTTATTTTATTTGTCTTTTACATTCAGGAAGTTTTCATCACGCTGAGTATTGTATCTTCTTTTTGACCAGACTCCGTTGTAGTGGTAGAGCGCGGGGCGAACTTTCCGAAGGCGTCTCTCGGGCACTCGTCTACTGGCGCTGCGCAGGAAGTGCCTGGGGCATGCGGGCTAGATATCCCTCCGGACGATCTGGGTCTCCTCGGACTTTGCAGGGAGAACTTCCCTAGTGGCGATATCGACCTGGACGGCATCGATGTTGACACTTTATCTTTCCACGAGGAGGCTGAAGTTTTGAGCGTCGACAAGCGGCACTCCCCAGTTACTGTACCCTCGTGCCCGTTGGAGGAGACGGTTGTTGCAGCGGTAGCGGCGGTTTCTCCGGTTCTGCCACCCTCGTTGGCGCAGGTGGCTCCTGTTGCGGCTGCAGTGGGAGGGAAGGTCTTGCCTACCTACTCCGAGGCACCTAGCCCGGATTTAAGGCCGAGGAGCAGAGTCTCAGAGTTCCTTCTTGCGAGCTGTCGGCAGTATATCAAGTCGACGTTGGAGCCTTTCCAAAATGCTGGCTTTGGTGCTCTCCAGGATTGGTGGTCGACGGACGCTGCGGAGTTTTGCGCGAGCCTGGAGGAGTTCAAAGTCGACAGCTCTTCTTTCGTCGCTCAGATGACCCTGCTTTGAAGGTGAGTTGCTCGAAGCAGCAGTCAGACTCGTGAGCTTCTGGCCACTCGCCCCGTGGAACTTCAACGAGTGGAGGCGACTAGAGAGGAGTTACTACGCCGTCTTCGAGCTATGGACACCTTCTTCTAGTTGTTCCTTGTTTCATTGTAGCTTTTTTTTCGGGACTTATGCCATGTATCGCCTTTTCTTCATTATATAATAATATCGCCTCGTTTTGCCACATCTTTTGCATGGACCATTGTTGACTTTTTATTTTAGTCGGACTGAACCTGAAGTAACTTCTCAGGCTGCCTACGTACCCCCTAAGGGGGATCAAGTCGCACGTAGTTCTTTTTTTTTTTCTTTTTTTTTTTTTTTGCACAAGGGGTGTGGCCTTGTTTTAGGCATAGTACCTTTTGAGGTACTTGCCGTTGATAGGGCCGAGTGTCAGCCCTTCTGGCGTGGTGAGGAGATAGGCGCCGTTGGAGTAGACTTCCTTGACGGAGTGCGGGCCATCCCATTTGGCATCAAATTTCTTCCCTCCTCGATGCGAGAGGATGATGGGGCGTTTGACTGCCAGCACCAGTTCCCCTATCTGGAATGATCGAGGACGGATCTTCTTGTTGAAGGCGCGAGAGAGCCTGGCCTGATAACACTCCAGACGCTGTTGAGCTTCGAGGCGTCTCTCGTCTGATGCTTCCAATTCTGCAAGGCGGAGCTGGGCGTTATCGTCGCCGGTGAGGCCTTCCTGGATTGCTATCCTGAGTGACGGGATCTGGAGCTCAAGCGGAAGAACGACTTCCACACCATAGACGAGGGAGTACAGTGTTGCTTGCGTCGGCGTGCGGAAGGACGTCCGGTAAGCCCATAGTGCTTCGCCCATGCGTTCGTGCCAATCTTTCTTTGTCTTCGAGACGGTTTTCTCCAGCAGCTTGCACAAGTCTTGTTGAAGGCTTCTGCTAGACCGTTGGCCGGAGCGTTGTACATCGTCGAACAATTCTGCTTAATGTAGTACAATGCGCAGAACTGGCTGACGGCAACATTCTTGAACTGCTTCCTGTTATCTGTTACGATGTAGCGGGGGACCCCATAGCGGAAGATGATGTCATTCTGGATAAAGCTGATGACGGAGTGCTTTGTAACTTCCCGCAGAGGCGTTGCTTCAGCCCACTTGGAGAAGTAGTCCGTTGCTGCCAAAATGTAGAGATGTTGCTTGGATGACTTGGGCAGGGGACCGACGATATCGAGTCCCCACCCGTCGAAGGGCCAAGACGCGATTGTCGGGTGCAAAGGCTCCGGAGGTTGACGGATGTAGTCCCCATGCATCTGGCAAGCTTAACATCTCCTCGCGTACTCCAAGCTGTCCTTGATCATGGTAGGCCAGTAGTATCTCATCCTCCTGACGCGGAAGTGAAGTTTCGGACCGGACTGGTGCGATCCGCAGATTCCCGCGTGTACTTCTTCCAGTACGGCTTCTGCTTCTTCTTTCGCAAGGCACCTCAGGAGTGTGCCATTGTAGCTTCGTCGGTACAGCTCGCCGTTGAAGTGGTAGAACCTTAGAGATCGTCGACGGATGTCACCTTTGCGCTTCGGATCTTCGGGGAGTTTACCATGAACGAGATACTCCACAAACGGTTGCCTCCAGTCTTGTTCTTTAATCTCGAGGACATGCATCGCGTTGGTTTGAACTGGTACTTCGGGCGGACCTTCTTCTTCGGTGATCACGAATCTCCTGCAGACGGGGACGACGAGCGAACGTTCATCTGGAAACGGGAGTGTAGCCGCCAGATTTGCGAGTGCGTCAGCTTGCTGGTTGAGGTTCCTGGAGACGTGCTGAATGGAAGCGGCCTTGAGTTTGCCGAGGAGCTCCACAGCCCGTGCATGTAACGGCACCAGGTCTTCTTTGTTGACTTCGTATGCCCCCAGGACTTGCTGGATCACGAGTTGGGAGTCTCCAAAAATCTCTAGTCCTCGAAGCTTCATTTCGTCGGCCAGCTCGAGACCGATGAGCAGGGCTTGATATTCTGCCACGTTGTTGGAACATGATTCCGATAGTAGGAATGAGAAGGGGAGTATTTCGTTGTCCGGAGTGACGAAGATGACTCCGACTCCCGCTATGTCTTGCCTTGCTACGCCGTCAAAAAACATTTTCCATGTTGGGGCGACGTCGACGGAGAACACTTCTTCATCTGGAAGATCTTCTGATAACTCCCATTCCGCCGGGAGAGGGTATTCTGCGAGGAAGTCCGCGAGGGCCTGCCCTTTAACCGCTTTCTGTGGCACGAAGGTGATGTCGAATTCAAGTAGCAGCAGGGCCCACTTGGCCAGACGTCCGGAAAGCACTGGTCTCGACATGATGTACTTGAGGGGGTCGGCCTTTGAGACCGAGTCTGATGGTGTGAACCAGCATGTAGTGTCGCAGCTTTCTTGTGGCGAAGATAAGCGCTAAGCAGACCTTCTCGATTGGGGAGTAATTCAGCTCTGCGCCGACGAGAGTGCGACTGAGGTAGTAGCAAGCTGTCTCCATACCAAATTCATTGTTCTGAGCCAGGAGTTCCCCCAAGGACTGCTCCTGGGCAGCGATGTAGAGGATGAGCGGCCTCCCTTGAACCGGTGCTGATAGGACTGGCGGCTTCAGTAGATATGCTTTGATATTTTGGAGTGCCTCTTGGCAAGCTTCATCCTATTTGAACGACGCTCCTTTCTTCATGAGGCGACTAAAAGGGTGGCACTTTCCGGCCAGGTTGGCGATGAATCTTCGGATATAGGCCAAATGCCCTTGGAGGCCTCTGAGGTCTCGCACTGTCTTTGGTGCGGGCATATTGACGATTTCATCAATTTTGGATTGATCTATCTCAATGCCACGATGTCGGACGACGAAGCCGAGGAATTTGCCTGAGGAGACTCCGAACGCGCACTTGAGTGGATTCATGCGGAGTTGGTACCTTCGAAGCCGTTTGAAGATTAGCTCGAGATCTTGTAGATGTGCCGACTTCTTCTTGGATTTCACCACGAGGTCGTCGACATAACACTCCACGTTTTGATAAAGCATGTCGTCGAAGATTTTCTGCATAGCTCGCTGGTAGGTGGCTCCCGCGTTCTTCAAGCCGAACGGCATTACCTTATAGCAGTAGATTCCTTTCGGTGTGCGGAATACCGTGAGCTCCTCATCCTTGGGTGCCATCCGAATCTGATTGTAGCCCGATGATCCGTCCATGAAAGTGAGCACCTCGTGACCTGTCGTCGCGGTGACCATTAGCTCCGTGATTGGCAAGGGGAAGTCATCCTTTGGACATGCGTTGTTCAAGTCTCTGAAGTCCACGCACACTCGGATTTGGCCATTCTTCTTTTTGACTGGGACGACACTAGAGATCCATGTCGGGTACTTGACCTCTCGAATGAAGCCGGCTTCGATCAACTTGTTGACTTCGCCTTCTATTTGGGGTACCAGTTCTGGCCGGTAGCGTCTTTGTCCTTGCTTGATGGCGCTGGCTCCGTGTTTGACGCTGAGCTGGTCCATTGCGATTTTGGGATTGAGGCCTGGCATCTCCTTGTAGGACCATGCGAAGACGTCTCTGTATTCTTTAAGCAGTTTGATGTATGTGGCTTCTTCCTCAGGGGTCAAGAGTGTGCTGACGAATATAGGCCGAGGTTCCGTCTCTGTGCCCAAGTTGATTTCCTTCAAGTCATCAACGGTGGACTGCCCCCCTTCTTCGAGGACTGGCGGGGCGTCGGGCAACTCGTCGCCCGAAGTAGAAGTATCACCGTTGTCGGGATTCGAAATGGAGATATGATTGACGGCCGCCATGGGTGGGTGGGTGGGTGTTGAGACGAAGTCCTCGATTGGCATTCCCAGACGATCGAACACTGACTTCTTCTTTGAGTGCTTAACTAGCCTGAGCCTTTCGAACACGGATGTACGCTTTAGATTCGACTGGTTTCTACCACCTCTGATTTGCTTCTGGAGCAAGGCTTGGCATCGAGCTCTTCGCCGTCTTCTTTTGCTGTCGGGACAGCTTGCGTAGGAAGAGCGTGCATCGGAAATTATCGATCCTTCAGCTGCTTCGTCTACCATCTTCGCCCCGATGTAGGTGGAGGTGAAGGTCTTCTTCGCTGCGGTTCTGATGGCCAACGGAGCTTGACTGGAGCCGATGCCTCGGCAGTTCGGGAGAATTTGTTCTCCGCTTTGAAATAGCCGAGCTTGAGTTCTCGTCATCTCATATGGAGATGCTGCTGGGGGAAGTGTGCCCATGGCGCTTTCTCTGTCGTAACCGGCTTTAAACAGCAACTTAGCAGCATTTTGCCCCCAACTTCCTTTCGGCTTGAATGCAAGCTAATTGGGGTCGACTGATTCGGTAGGCCCGCTCGGGTTCGGAGCTCGCATCATACTAGGTAATGGCAACGTCATTTCTTGCAGGGTGATGACATTGGCCTGTGATAATGATGGGGCCAGCTTCCTTGTCGGAGTAGAAGGCGATCGCTCGGATTTACGGAGCCACTGAGGCGCGAGACGCAGGACTGGCATCGCTTGGGCGGGCAACGGGGTATGTTGCACGGCTCTTGACTCGGGGCTGATACGCATCCTTTGTCTAAATTTCGGTGCTTCTTGGACGTCAAGTCTTGCTTTGTCGGAAGGTCGTGCTGGATTTGCGGGAAGAGGAGTCTTATCCTGCTTCACTTCTTCAATTTTCTGGACTCGAGGGGTTTTAGCTGGAAGAACTTCCGCGGCCAGGCCCTTTGCTTGGTAGAACTTAGCGTCGGCCAAGTGTGCCTCGGCCTCGTTGAATGGCTTGTCGTCCGCAACTATGCACCTCTCCACGCCTTCTTCGTAGTACTTGAGGTACTGGTGCCAGGTGGATACCACGATGCCATTCTCGTGCAGCCATGGTCTTCCTAACAGGAGGCGATATGACGTCTGGCAATCGATGATGTGGAAGAGGACCGTTGTATCTAGCGGGCCGATGGAAAGCTTCAAACGGATGATTCCGAGGGTGGATTGTCCGCCCTGGTTGAACCCTTGAATGACCAACTGACTTGGCGAGAACTGGTCGTTGGTGATGCCGAGTTGATGCATTGTCTGGATAGGCATGATGTTGACGGCGGAGCCACTGTCCAACAGGATTCGATTCACTGGCTTTTCCTTGATGTATCCCGAAACGTAGACAGGCCGGTTATGCAACCGTGTCCCGAGTTGTAAGTCCTCATCCGAAAAGGTTATCGTCGCATCACACGAGGCCGCAGCTTTGCCCTTTTGGTCGTCCTTCCTTTTCCTCTTGTAACTGTCTGGGTCGGCCAAAGCTGCAGCCATTGCCAGGCGAGCCTTCTTCGGGAGATGCAAAACTTCTATGAACGACAAGTGCAGGATTGCTTCGTCGTGAGAGGCGGTGTCCCCTTTGTCGGAATCGTCTCCCTCATCGGTGGAGTCGCCTTCTTCAGAAGTTTCGCTTTCGTCTTTTCCTTTCGACTCCTTATGAACTTCGACCATGCAACAGGACACTCTGATGTGTTGGTCAACAGGGAGGAAGTGATCCGGGAAGAACTCTTGCAAGGTTGTCGGCTCTGGAAGGCTCTGCTGAAGGAGATCGTCTTGGCTTGCTGGCGGCACTTTGAACGCCTTCCTCCCTGGAGTCTTGGTTTTCTTCTTGTAGGTCTTCCGCTTGGTGAACCCCCTCATCACACGGTCTTGCTTGAGCTTCTTTTCTTGCCATGGCTTTCGTCGCTGTGGTAGCATGACCCATGCTTCTTCGTCGGTGGATTCCCCTCCGCTAGGATGATGGTCGGCAGCAGCAACTGGTTCCCTCGAAGGCACTTGTTCTTCTGGAGGCTCTACTGGTTCGTCTTCCGATTCCCAGCCAGTGGGCTTGATTTCGTCGATTGAAACGGACGGAGGCTTTGAGTAGAGGACGTAATAGTCAAACTTGCCCGAAGGTTGGCCCAACAGACTGACTTCTGGATCTCCCCGCTCGTATCTTTTCTGGATAGCGCCTTGGGATATAGCTTGACTGGAAGGGACTTGCTCTTCTTGAGGCTCCACTGGCTCGTCTTCCGATCCCCAGCCGGTGGGCTTGATTTCGTCGATTGAAACGGACGGAGGCCTTGAGTAGAGGACGTAATAGTCGAACTTCCCCGAAGGCTGGCCCAGCAGACCGACTTCTGGATCTCCTTGCTTGTATCTCCTTTGGAGCGCTCGCTGGGATGCAGCATTGCTTGGAAGAGGTACTGGCATGAGCGACGGTTGCCCCCAGGGCAGTGGTGCTTCTTCCTCGGTGAGCGCAGGAGTACATTGACGTCGCTTCGAGACTTTCGGCTGGGAAATTGACTTAGCGGTTGGCGCTTGACGGTTGATGCGCAATTTGGGCATGCTTCGCCGAGCAGCAACGAGTACCGGCGAGAAGGAGCCAAAGGTGATGGACGTCATGTTGGCCGTAGCAACCTCTCCGTAGTCGATCTCTATCTTCCCTTGCTTTGCGAGCGCCATGATTCTTTCCTTGAAGACGAAGCATCTTTCGATGGGATGACTTACCACCCGGTGGTATTTGCAGAAGAGAGGGTCGTCGACGCGATGCATCTGCTCGGGCCTTTTCGAAGGAGGGAGCTCTATCATCTTCTCTTGCAGCAGTTGGTCGAACATGGAGGAGACTTCCGAGTCTGGGAAGGGGTACTCCTTGGCTTCGAGCTCCTCGAGAGTCATCCTTTGTCATGGCGGCGGAGGCGGTGGTATGGCGACTCCCTTCTTCTGATCCGGCTTGCCACCGATCTTGAGCGGTTTGGAGGTTGAAGCGACGTCCGCAACATTGACTTGTTTCAGTTTTAGTGTCGGTGGCTTGTCCTTCTTCTCCACCTTCAAGAAGTCTATGTTCTTCGAGTCCCCGCGGCTTGCTAGGCTGAGTTCCATGTCGTGAGCCCTAGTTGCGAGTTCTTCGAAAGACCGAGGTTTGATACCTTTGAGGATGTAGAGCAGGCCCCAGTGCATGCCTTGGGTAAACATCTCGATGGCCGAGTCTTCAGACAAGCGGTCTCGTGAATTCAGCGCGAGGTTCCTCCATCTGTCGATGTAGTCGATCACCCGCTCGTCCTTCCTTTGCTTGACTGCAGTAAGCTCGGTCATGCTGACGGTTCGTCTGGTGCTGTAGAACCGATTGAGGAACTCCCTCTCCATCTGATCCCAGCTGTCGATGGTCCCTGGAGGAAGATCAACGTACCAGTCGAACGCGTTGCCTTTGAGGGTGCGAACGAATTGCTTCACCATCTCGTCGCCATATGTGCCGGCATTATTGCAGGTCTCGATGAAGTGGGCAACGTGCTGTCTTGGATTTCCCTTTCCGTCGAAGTGCTGGAACTTTGGTGGCTGGAATCGGACTGGAAAGCGTAGCTGCTGGATCCTCGCAGTGTAGGGCTTCGAGTATGCCGCCGTGATCGGAGGAAGGCCACTGCCGTGGGAACGCATCATGTCGGCTATCAACGCTTGGACTTGCTGAGCATTCATCGTTGCTGTTGCCGGAGGTTGTGTGACCACCGAGGCTGGCGCTGGGGAGACGACTTCCACTGGGACGGGAGCCGAGGAGAGCGCTGGAGTAACTGTTTGAATCGTCGGAACAACCTCTGCAGGAGCGAGAGTTGAAGACGGAACTGGAGCGGCTACTGGAGAAGCGACGGGTTGGCCGACTGCTGCAGCGTCCTTTGCGCTTAGCTTTTGGAGCAGAGTGTTGATGTGACGATCCTTCTCCTCCATCGGCAGAGTAATTTGCGCCATATGCTCGCTCATCTGCATGACTTGGAGTTGAAGAGCGGACGGAGGATGGTGACGGAGAACGTCTCGGTGTTGCATATTCTCATCCTCGCCGTCATCATCGGAGGTATAGTTACGCCGACTTGCTTCTGGCTGATGATTGATGTTTGCCCTCTGCAGAGGAGGTGCAACGCCTGCTGGAGAACCCGAACGGGCTCGGGGCTGGGGCTGGTCCTCCCCAAACTTCTGGACATGGACTCCAGGATCGAGGCTCGTTTCTTCATGCACCAGGGCCTCGTCGGTGCTTTGGCGAGCATCTTCGGCAGTAGCTTCTGGCACAAAGACGTCCGCAAGAGTCGGAGTACGCCGAGTGTAGACGCGTACCATCGGGGGAGGATCACCCTCCGGATTTACTGGATCACCGTGTCGGAGTAGAGGAGACTCGGCGATCGGTGAAAGGCTTGGAGCAAACGCATCGTTGCTTGTCCCGGTCATTGCAAACTTCAAGCAGCTTCTTCAGTCGTACGGATGAAAGGAGAAGAGGTCCCACCGGGCATGCCAGAAATCTGTATGTGCGGAAAAGGTACGGGTCGGCTTTATTGCGCAAAACCAGATTACAAGTGTGGCCGGGACCCGGGTGGCTCGGGTGTAGCGAGTCCGGGTTGCGGCGAGTTTTGATCAGGGGATTGTGGGAAAGATCTTCTGGAGGATCCCTTTGATCCGCGTCTCCACGTGGTGTTCGTGCGAGAGCTCTGAAGGTTTGCCCAGGACAGGGGTCTTTACAGGGTGAGGGTTTTGGAGAGGCTAAGGAATGTCCACCGTTGCTTTGTCCCTTCCGTGCTTCGCGCTTTCTCGGCTAGGGGGTTTTCCGGCTTCGTTCCTCAGTCTTCGTGTCTTCCTCGCTCCTTGTTTGACCTCGGCGTCCTTGATTGTCGGTTCGCGGCGTCGATCGTGCTTTTGGCGTCGGCTTTGGCTTCTGCTTTTTGGCTTTGGCTTGGCTCTGGCGTGGCTCTGGATTTTGCTTTGCTTCGGCGCTTGCGCTTGGACGTAGCCGGGAGAGACTTACGATGCTTTCGTTCTTCCGGACTTCGCATCGTATCGGCTAGAACGTGCGGTGCTTTTGCTCGTGGCCGGCGTAGTCGCTTGGCTTTGGCACTTGCGTTGCTTTGGCGCGGGCTTTACTGGGGCTTTGCTTTGGCTTCTTGCGTTGGCTTTAGCTTCAGCGTCAACTCGGTCTTCTTCTTCGAACGACGTAGGCTACTTCTCCGGTGCTTCGACGGTTTGTGGGTCGGCTGGACTTCTCTTCTTCTCCGGGCTTCCTTGGCGTGATCGGAGTCGAAGAACGCTTTCGAAGATAGTGGGGGTAGCACCGATCTCCGTGCGACGGTTGTAGCGTCGGCTTTTGTTGGTGAAGATAACGGGGGTAGCGATGCTTCAGGTGGTCTGCTCCAGGCTTTCTTCTTTGTGGATGGCGCAGACGTTTGTCGAAGGCGACGGGTTGATGACGCTTCGTTTCTCTCCTCCGGGATTTGGAGCTTGATCGGAGTCGAGGATTTGTTGGAGCCGACGGGGTAGTGCCGCTCCGAGCTTCTTCTCCGGCCTTTGCTTCTGGCGTCTTCGGAGTCGAAGGGTCTTCTTCTCCGAGCTTTCTTCTTCGTGCACGGAGTCGAAGTCTTGATCTTCGTGTGCAAGGGTCTTCACGTTGATGAGGGCTTTCAATGGACTAAGCCGATCCCGACGGGACAGCCTTGCCTGTGCCTCGTGAAGCCTTGGGTCGATGAAGAAGCGTCTCCTCTTCTGCAGAGCTCCCGCGCTTCGTCTTCAGTCTTCAACCGCCCCTTTAAACCTTCCCCCTCCCCCTCTATTTATAGGCAAAAGGAGGGGGGGAGATATGGGAAGTTTTTAATTTTAAATCCCTTTGATATCTCCCTCTTAATTACCCAAGATTTATTCATCCATTGATGAGGGGAATAAGTCTTCATTCGCTTTTCTTTCCTGGCGGGGCAATTATGGCTGGAGTTTGCACACGAAATCGATGGCGATCGGGCGCTTCTTCTTGTGCGTCGGATCGAGGGATCGGCGCAGATCCGCGCGTGTGCAGACGTCATACGCAACCTCCCCCCGCGCATGGTGGTATTTACTTCCTTTTCTTTCTTTTCTTTCCTTTTCTTTTCCTTCCTTTTCTTTTCTTTCTTTTTCTTTTCTTTCCTTTTCTTTTCTTTCCTTTTCTTTTCTTTCTTTTTCTTTTCTTTCCTTTTCTTTTCTTTCCTTTTCTTTTCTTTTTTTTTCTTGCAGGGCCGGTCGGCCCCCCATGGGGTTCGGATCCTAGTAGGGCCGGCCCCCATGGGGTTCGAGTCCTAGTAGGGCCGGCCCCATGGGGTTCGGACCCTAGTAGGGGCCGACCCCCCCCTTTAAGCGTGGGATCCACTCCTCCTTTGCTGGGTGCGAATCGGGTCCGGGTCCGCACTGGTGCGTGCAAGTCGGGTCCGAGTCGAAGCGCGCGTCGGGTTCGCATCCGCTTTGGCACACGCAAGTCGGGTCCGGGTTATACGAAATTCGTGTGTCTACAAATGCCCCCTCAAGGACGAGTGCGTCGGTGAGAACGTGTAGGGTTTGGACACGTAGGAATCGTAGAGCACTTGTCCTTGATTCCTTTTGTGGGTGGGGTTGGGAGTCTATTTAAGGACCCCTACCCCCCTTCATCCGCCATTGTGCTTCTTTGCGAAGGTTCTGCCGGCTTCTGAAGACCGCCGTCGGAAGAGAGCTGCCTGGGGTTGCACGCGACTTGCTCCGTCTTCCCGGTGTCGCCTCTTTCGTTGGCGGCGATGGTGCGCGATTTGGAGGTCGTTGCGAAGGCGGGCTCGAAGCGACGATGCGGCGAGGACCGAGGCGGGGAGGATGGAGGAGTGCGGCTGAGGTGCGGGTCGCCTTCGCCGCCTCTCTCTTCCTCCTTCTTCTTCTTCTTTTTCTTTTCCCCCCCTTTTTTTTCTCTTTTTCTTTTTCCTTTTTTTTTTTTTCTTCTCTTTCTTCTTATTCTTCTTCTTCGGTTCCGGCCCGTGGAAGCATCGGCGGCAGCCGCGGCAGCGGCGCGCGGATGGCGGCAGGGCTGCGGCTCGCGGATGTCCTCGAGGGGCCTGAGTTTTGCAAGAATCTGGCGGCCTTCCAGGTAGATGGCTCTTTGTTTGAGACACAGATGCGTGTTCTCTTGACGGATAGTGAAGCTCATTGCTTGAAACGGGCTTCGATGGAAGATGACCTTCCCCTGATACTGGCAAAGGCCGAGGACGAGGAGCGTCGACTGGAGGCGCAGCATGCGATTGCCACTACGAGCCTTGTTCGGGCGTGGAAGAAGCTAGAGGCTGCTCGCGCATCTTTCGAGAAAGTTGAGACAATCGAGAAGTCTTCTGGAGCAGACCTGGCAAAGCAGCGTATCGAGCTGGCGACGCATCGGGAGCGGGTAGCTTCTCGGTCTTCAGAGTTGCAGCGCATGGAGGTTACTGGCGGCGAGCTGCTCCAACGTCTCAAAGAATTTAATTCGCTTTACTAGCAATGTCGCATTTCCTTTTCTTTCTTGTCATTTTTGCTGAACAGACTTGTAGTTCTGCTTTTCTTTATCTGGTGATAACTTAATATCATGCATCTATTTTTTTGGACTTGTCTTCTGGAATGGCAGAGTTTGGTTGTGTTTTTTTTTGTTTGGACTGAACCTTTACAGGCTGCCTACGTACCCTACTGAAAGGGATCAAGTCACACGTAGTTCCTTTTTTTTTTTTTTTTGTAAGGAATGTAGCCCTGCTTTTAGGCATAGTACCTTTTGAGGTACTTGCCATTGATGGGGCCGAGTGTAAGCCCTTCTGGCGTGGTGAGAAGATATGCGCCGTTGGAGTAGACCTCTTTGACAGCGTGCGGTCCATCCCACTTGGCGTCGAACTTCTTTCCTCCTCGATGCGAAAGGATGATAGGGCGTTTGACTGCGAGCACCAATTCTCCTTTTTGGAAAGATCGAGGGCGAATCCTTTTGTTGAAGGCTCGGGTCAACCTGGCTTGGTAGCATTCCAGGCGTTGCTGGGCTTCGAGGCGCTTCTCATCCAGGGCTTCCAATTCTCCTAGGCGAAGTTGAGCGTTGTCGCCGTTGACAAGGCCTTCCTGGACAGCTATTCTGAGTGACGGAATCTGGAGCTCAAGTGGGAGGACGGCTTCTACTCCGTATACCAGCGAGTACGGAGTCGCCTGTGTTGGCGTGCGAAAAGAGGTGCGATATGCCCATAGCGCTTCACCCATGCGTTCATGCCAGTCTTTCTTCGACTTTGAGACGACTTTCTCCAAAAGTTTGCAGAGTGTTTTGTTGAAAGCTTCAGCTAGGCCATTGGCAGAGGCATTGTACATGGTTGAACACCTTTGCTTGATATCGAACTTGGCGCAAAATTGGCTGACAGCGGCGTTCTTGAATTGCTTCCCGTTGTCCGTAACGATATAGCGAGGGATGCCGTACCGGAAGATGATGTCGTTCTGGATGAAGTTGATGACAGAGTGCCTGGTAACTTCTCGCAATGGTACTGCCTCAGCCCACTTGGAGAAGTAATTTGTTGCCGCCAGGATGTAAAGATGATGCTTGGATGACTTGGGTAGCGGGCCGACAATATCGAGTCCCCACCCATCGAAGGGCCATGATGCGATGGTTGGATGCAAAGGTTCCAGAGGCTGACGGATGTAGTCACCATGCAGCTGGCAAGTGTGGCATCTTTTTGCAAACTCGAGGGAGTCCTTGATCATAGTGGGCCAGTAGTACCCCATCCGCCTGATGCGGAAGTGCAGCTTTGGACCAGACTGATGTGAGCCACAGATCCCGGCATGGACTTCTTCTAGTGTTGTTTCCGCTTCTTCTTTTGCAAGACACCTCAGGAGCGTACCATCGTAGCTTCGACGGTACAACTCGTTATTGAAGTGGAAGAATTTCATAGACCGCCGGCGAATGTCAACCTTACTCTTCGGATCTTCAAGGAGCTTCCCGTGGACAAGAAAATCTATGAATGGTTGTCTCCAATCTAGCTCGTCGGTCACGAGAACGTGTACTGCGTTGACTTGGTCCGGGATCCCCATAGGGAGGTCCTCCTCGGTGATCACCATCCTCTTACAGATAGGGACGATGAGTTGGCTTCTTTCTGGGAACGGGAGTGTCGCCGCCAAATTTGCGAGCGCATCAGCCTGCTGATTAAGGTTTCTGGGGACGTACTGGATTGAAGCATTTTTTTAGTGTACCAAGGAGTTTTAGGGCTCGCAGGTGTAATGGTACGAGGTCTTCTTTGTTGACTTCGTATGCTCCCAATATTTGTTGAATGACGAGTTGAGAGTCGCCAAAAATTGTGAGCCCTTGAAGTTTCATATCATTGGCGAGTTCGAGGCCAATGATCAAGGCTTGATATTCCGCCCTGTTGTTGGAGCATGGTTCTGATAGTAGAAATGAGAAGGGAAGTACTTCGTCGTTTGGCTGACGAAGATAACTCCTGCTCCTACTACGTCTTGCCTGGCTGCACTGTCGAAGAACATTTTCCAAGAAGGGGCGATGTCGATGCAGAATACTCCTTCGTCTGGAAGATCTTCCGATTGTTCCCATTCTGCTGGAAGGGGGTACTCTGCTAGGAAGTCCGCGAGAGCTTGACCTTTGACCGCTTTACGAGGGACAAAGGTGATGTCAAACTCAAGGAGGAGCAAAGCCCATTTGGCCAGACGTCCGGAGAGCACTGGTCTCGACATGATATATTTGAGCGGGTCGGCTTTTGAGATGAGTCAGATGGCGTGAGCTAACATGTAGTGTCGCAGCTTCTTTATAGCGAAGATGAGCGCCAGACAGACCTTCTCAATCGGGGAGTAGTGTAGCTCCGCGCCGATGAGAGTGCGGCTCAAATAGTAGCATGTTGTTTCCTTGCCTAGCTCGTTGTCTTGAGCCAGGAGTGCCCCCAATGACTGCTCCTGGGCACTGATGTAAAGGACCAATGGTTTTCCTTGGACTGGTGCTGTCAGAACTGGAGGCTTGAGTAAGTAATTTCTGATGTTCTGGAGGGCTTCCTCACAAGCTTCATCCCATTTGAATGGTGCTCCTTTCTTCATGAGGCGACTGAAGGGCCTACATTTTCCAGCTAAGTTGGCGATAAACCTTCTGATATATGCTAGATGGCCCTGGAGACCTAGGAGGTCTCGCACGTTTTTCGGGATTGGCATATTGAGAATAGCATCTATCTTGGATTGATCTATCTCGATGCCTCGATGGCGTACGACAAAGCCGAGAAACTTTCCCGAGGAGACCCCAAATGCGCATTTAAGCGGATTCATGCGGAGCAAGTACCTTCGAAGTCACTTGAAGATTAGCTCGAGGTCTTGAAGATGTGTTGACTTTTGTCTTGATTTTACCACGAGGTCGTCGACGTAGCATTCCACATTCTGGTGAAGGATATCGTCAAAAAAATTTTGCATGGCCCGTTGGTAAGTGGCTCCTGCATTTTTCAAGCCGAAAGGCATGACTTTGTAGCAGTAGATCCCTTTTGGCGTGCGGAATGCCGTAAGTTCTTCATCTTTGGGCGCCATCCGGATCTGGTTGTAGCCTGAGGATCCATCCATGAAGGTTAGTGCTTCATGGCCTGTTGTTGCATCCACCATCAGTTCTGTGATTGGTAGTGGAAAGTCGTCTTTGGGGCATGTATTGTTTAAGTCCCTGAAGTCCACGCATACTCTGATCTGGCCGTTCTTCTTCTTGACTAGGACCACGCTGGAGATCCATGTTGGATACTTAACTTCTCGGATAAAGCCGGCTTCAATGAGCTTGTTGACTTCGCCCTCTATTTGCGGTACCAGTTCTGGCCGGTAGCGTCTTTGTCCTTGCTTGATGGCGCTAGCTCCATGTTTGACAGCAAGCTGGTGTACTGCAATCTTGGGGTCAAGTCCCGGTATTTCCTTGTAGGACCATGCGAAGACATCTCTGTATTCTTGGAGTAGCTTGATGTATGCGGCCTCCTCTTCGGGAGTCAGGAGTGCACTTACGAATGTGGGTCGAGGATCCTCCTGTGTCCCTGTGGTCGCAGAAAAAGATTCGGGTCGTCTTTATTGCGGATCACACGAGATTACAAATTTTCTTTGATCAGGAGATTGTGGGAGAGATCCTCTGGAGGGTCCCTTTGATCCGCGTCTCCACGTGGTGTTCATGCGAGAGCTCTGAAGGGGTTGCCCAGAACAGAGGTCTTTACAGGGTGAGGGTTTTTGAGAGGCTAAGGAGTTTCTGCCGTTGATTTTGTCCCGTCCGTGCTTCGCGCTTTCTCGGCTAGGGAGGCTTTGGGCTTCGTCCCTCGGTCTTTGTGTCTTCCTCGATCCTTGCTTGACCTCGGCGTCCTTGATCGTCGGTTCGCGGCGTCGATCGTGTTTTTGGCGTCAGCTTTGGCTTTGGCTTTCGGCTTTGGCGTAGCCTTGGCGTGGCTCTGGCGTTTGCTTTGCTTTGGCGCTTGCGCTTGAACGTAGACGGGTAGAGACTTGCGATGCTTTAGTTCTTCCGGACTTTGCGTCGTATCGGCTAGAACGTGCGGTGCTTTGCTCGTGACCGGCGTAGTTGCTTGGCTTTGGCACGTGCGTTGCTTTAGCGCGGGCTTTACCGGGGCGTTTGCTTTGGATTCTTGCGCCGGCTTTGACTTTAGCTTCGACTCGATCTTCTTCTCGAACGACTGGCGTTACTTCCTCAAGGCTTCTTTATTCTTCCGGCTTCCTCGACGGTTGTGGCGTCGGTCTTGGCTTTTCGGCGGGGGTAGCACCGATGCTCGTGCGACGGTTGTAGCGTCGGCTTTCGTTTGATGAAGACGGCGGGTGTAGCACCGATCTTCATGCGACGGTTGTAGCGTCGGCTTTTGTTGATGAAGACGGCGGGTGTAGCACCGATCTTCGTGTGACGGTTGTAGCGTCGGCTTTTGTTGATGAAGACGGCGGGTGTGGCACCGGCTTTAGCACGACGGTTGTAGCGTCGGCTTTTGGTTGACGAAGGCGGCAGGGGTAGCACCGGCTTCAGGCCTTCTTCTCCCGGCTTTCTTCTTCGTGCGAGGAGTCGATGCCTTGATTGAAGACGACGGGTGTTGTCGGCTTCGATCTTCTTCTCCGGCCTTTGCTTATGGCTTCTTCGGAGTTGATGAAGATCGTTGGAGCAATCGGGTGATGACGGCTCCGGGTCTTCTTCTCCACGCTTTCTTCTTCGTGCGAGGAGTCGAAGCTTTGATCTTCGAGTGCAAAGGTCTTCACGTTGATGAGGACTTGAAGGGCCAAGGACTCCCGTAGGATATGCTTGCCGTGCCTCGTGAAGCCTTCGGTCTTCAAGCGTTGGAGCTTCTTCGTAGCGCTCTTTCGTCTTCCGCTTTTCGGACCTGGCGACGGTTGTGACGTCGGCTTCTTCTCCGGGCGTGTTTGGCTTGATTGGAGTTGAAGGCTTCTTTTGGAGATGGCGGGTGTAGCACCGATCTCTATGCGACGGTTGTAGCGTCGACTTTTGTTGATGAAGACGGCGGTGGTAGCACCGATCTCCGTGCGACGGTTGTAGCGTCGGCTTTGTTGGTAGAGACGGCGGGGGTAGCACCGATCTCCGCACGACGGTTGTAGCGTCGGCTTTGTTGATGAAGACGGCAGGGGTAGCACCGATCTCCGCACGACGGTTGTAGCGTCGGCTTTGTTGGTGAAGACGGTGGGGGTAGCACCGATCTCCGCACGACGGTTGTAGCGTCGGCTTTTGTTGACGAAGACGGCAGGGGTAGCACCGGCTTCAGGCCTTCTTCTCCAAGCTTTCTTCTTCGTGCGAGGAGTCGACGCCTTTGTTGAAGACGACGGGTGTTGTCGGCTTCGATCTTCTTCTCCGGCCTTTGCTTATGGCTTCTTCGGAGTTGATGAAGATCGTTGGAGAAGTCGGGATGACGACGACTCCGGGTCTTCTTCTCCAAGCTTTCTTCTTCGTGCGAGGAGTCGAAGCTTTGATCTTCGAGTGCAAGGTCTTCACGTTGATGAGGACTTGAAGGGCCAAGGACTCCCGTAGGATATGCTTGCCGTGCCTCGTGAAGCCTTCGGTCTTCAAGCGTTGGAGCTCGTCTTTGCAGAGCCTTTTCCTCTTCAGCTTTCGACCCTTGATGCCTTCCCCCACCCCTCTATTTATAGGCAAAGGTGGGTGGTTGGGGGAGATATTGCTGAAATCTTTTTGTTTCATCCAATATCTCCCCCCATAACCATCGAGATTTTGTTCCTTGATTTGGGGAAACAAACTCAACCCCCTCCCTTTTAGTTGGGGTGGTTACGGGCTAGATGTGACTTGATCTTTTAAAGATTGAGTTGTTATTCTTGTTGCACTTTTGGATCGGATGGCGACACAACGTCATCTTGTCCGTTGGATCGAGGGATCGTCGTGGATCTACGGCTACGTAGACGTCCACGCCACCTCCCCCCGCATCGAGGCGGTTTTGATTTCTTTTTCCTCTCTTTTCTTTTTCTTTTCTTTTCTTTTTCTTTTCTTTTTCTTTTTCTTTTTCTTTTCTTTTTTTTTTCTTTTAGGGCCGGCCCCACCTCTCCATGAGGAGGGGGGCACGGTTTTCTAGAAGGGGGGCCGGTGGGCCCCCCCCCTCCCTCTTTGTGTTCGAGTCGCGGGTCCGGTGGGACCCGTTTGCTTTAGGTCGGGCCCTGGCGCGCGAATTGAGTTCGCACGTGGGCCGAGTTCGCACGCGGGCCGTTGTGTGCGGGCCGAGTTTTGCATACGGGCTGTTGTGTGCGGGCCCAAGTTTCGCATGCGGGCCGTTGTGTATGGGCCAGGTTTCGCATGCGGGCCGTTGTGTATGGGCCAGGTTTCGCATGCAGGCCGTTGTGCGCGGGCCCAGTTTCGCATGCAGGCCGTTGTGCGCGGGCCCAGTTTCGCATGCGGGCCGTTGTGTGCGGGCCAGGTTTCGCATGCGGGCCGTTGTGTATGGGCCAGGTTTCGCATGCGGGCCGTTGTGCGCGGGCCCAGTTTCGCATGCGGGCCGTTGTGTGTGGGCCCAATTTTCGCATGCGGGTCGGGTCCAATCTGTGGGCTAATTTCGGTGCCCACAAATGCCCCCTCAAGGTCGAGTGCGCCCGCGGGAAACGCGTAGCATTTGGCCTTGACTTGTGTGTTCGCTCAGAATTTAGGTCTTTACGAGGACCCCCGCCATTTCGTTTCCCCCATCGTTTTGCTAGCGCGGGAGACGAAGGGTTTTGGCGGCTTGGAGACGAAGACGTCTTCTAGGGTTTTGTTCATCTTCCTTGTTGTCGCGGACTTCCTTTGAATCGAGGATGGTGCGAACATTGACGGCGGTCGCTGCGCGGAGTCCCAGGGCAGCAAGGTGACGGGAGCACTAGTACGACCGCGATGCACCTCGGCGGAGGGTTGTTGTCCCTCTTCGGTGCTGGAGCGCAATGGTGGAAGCCGATGCAGTTGAAGGTGATGATGACGACGCGTCTGGCACAGCGCAGGGAGAAGACAGTGTCGACGAGGTTTGGCCCCACTTTCTTCGTGTTTTTTTTTCGTGGTTACATCGGATATTGATGCCCACCGGATAGAGACCCCTAGATTCAGGGAATAAGAGATTTTCCTCATCTTTATCCCAATAACCGATTGTTCCTATTTATAGGGTGTTCAATGAAAAAATAGATTCATTCTCTTTTTTTTTTTTTTTTTTTTTTCTTTCTTCTTCTTCGTCGTCTCTGCCGTCGGGTTCGCGGGGTCAGCGGCAGGGCGGGCGGCGGCGAGGTGCGGGCTACAGCGCGCTCAGGCCGGCGCGGTGTAGGGGCGGCAGCAACAGCATCGGCGGCGTGCGGTGGCCGCTGCGGCGGCTGAGCGCGGGGCTGCGGTGGCCAGCGCAGCAGGAGGGCGCGGTGGCCGGCGCTGCGGGGCGCGCGCGTACGGGGCGCGGTGGCCGGCGCGGCAGGGCGCGCGCGTGCGGGGCGCGGTGGCCGGTGCTGCGGGCGAGGTGAGCTTCAAGTGGCTGCGGGCTCCGGCGATGGTCGGCGCTGGCGAGGCGTGCGTCACGCGGAGAGCCGGCAGGGGTCGGAGCGGGCGCGGGTCTCAGGTGGGGCAACAGCGGGTCGGGGTCCGACGTCAGCCGGGCGCGGTGCCGGGGCAGCGGGTGGCGTCGGCGACCGGCGTACGGGCTTCATCCCCGTATGGGGCCGTGGGCTTTGGCTCCCATGGGAACCGAGCAGCAGCAGCAACAGCGCGCAGCCCCGTTTGGGGGCTGCACCTCTCGATTGGCAAGAGGGGGCCGGCGGCACCCTTTTGACTGGGTCCCACCCCCTCTTTGGGGCTCGGGGGTCTGAATGCTCCCTTTTTTTTTTTTTTTTTTTTTTTTTTTTTGCACGGTTCAGCAGCAGCAGCAGCGACGGTGGTGTCCGGGTCGAGGTGTCGGCTTGCGAGCTGGGTGCAGGAGTTTGGCTTGCCGGCGGGTGCGAGGTAGGGGCCACAGCCACACTGGAGACCGCGGATCTTGGTCGCGCGGTCAAAGGTCCAGCAGGCTACGGCGGCTGTCTTGGGGCACGGAGGCGGTGCGTGTGGAACAACGTAGGAGGCGCCGTTGCAACGAGGGCAAGGTGCGGTTGCGGTTGCGGTGTTGGCAACAGCGGCGACAGCAGTGGCTTGTGGTGGCCAGGCTTGGCACGAGTGGTACGACAGCGACGATGGCCGGCGTGCGAGTCGAGGCGCGAGGCTGCAGGCATGGGATGCAACAGCGACAGCCAGGTGGTGCGGAGGCGGGCTCGGCCGGGGGCTGCGGGGTGCGGCCGGTGCGCGAGACGGAGACGGGGCGCGGCCGGGGGCTGCGGTGTGTGGCCGGCGCGCGAGCTGGAGATGGGGCGCGGCCGGGGGCTGCGGTGTGTGGCCGGCACGCGAGCTGGAGATGGGGCGCGGCCGGAGGCGGGCGGTGGCAGTGCGCAGGTCGCAGATTGAGCGTAGCTGCGAGTAGTCGGCGTGGGAGCAGCTCAGGCACGCGACGACTGCGGGTGAGGGCTCCGGCTGGGGGCGCAGGAGTTGGAGACCACAACCCCGTTTGGGGGCTGTGGGTTTTCGGAGAGAAGAGGGCTGTGGCTATTTTTGCTACGGCCCCCTCTATATTTTTGGTTTTGGCATTAAGAGGCTGTGGCCCTTTGGTTTCTTGGATTTTGAAGGGAGGAAAGGGCTGCTGACCCCTCTCCGGTCTTGGGTTTTTCATGGGGCTATGGTCCCCTTTGGGGTTGCAGCTTTAGCTCCGGGGTTTTTTTTTTTTTTTTTTTTTTTTTTTTTTTTAGACTTTTGGACTTGCACTGCCCTTTTCTTCTGGAATTGACCTTGTATCTTGATTTGACTTGCACTTTTCGTCTCCTTGTAGGACTCATCCCTTCGAGTGCTTTCCGAAGGCCGGCGGGATCGTTGAGGTCTACCGCGAGAGCAGAGTGACTGGCGAGGTTGCACTTGGGCAGACTGGGCAAGACGGGCTGGATGTTCCTCTGGACTTTGGAGGTAACTTTTTCTGGTGGTGATGTCAGCTTGGAGGACATCGAGATGGGTGTTCTGGAGTTCAACGAGGAGGAAGACGAAGCCACTAGCATTGACAATAAGCAGCCTGTCTTGGTCGTCCTTTGCTTGCCGATCTTGACCTTGGTGACAGCTCCAACAATCTTTTTGGCTTCGTGGAGGTCGCGAAAGATGCAGTCCTTGGCTCGGGGGCCCTTTTTTTTTTTTTTTTTTTTTTTTTTGCCATGACTTGATTTGTTTGTGCCTGTATGCGTGACTGATTTGTGCTTTTCTCCATTTCTTTTTCTTCAAGGTCGGCCGTTATGAGAGCTTTTCGACTTCTGGATGGATCGTCGATGCGGTCTCCCCCGGGAGTATGCATCTTCGTTCTCCTTTTTGCGCGAGTCTTCTACTGCCGTACGAAAGTTTTCCGTCTTCTGGATGGATCGTCGATGTGGTCTCCCACGGGAGTACGCATCTTCGTTTCCCTTTTGTGCAAGTCTTCTGCCGCCGTTACGAGAGCTTTCCGACTTCTGGATGGATCGTCGATGCGGTCTCCCACGGGAGTACGCATCTTCGTTCCCCTTTTGCGCGAGTCTTCTACCACCGTACTTCGAGGCAGGAAGCGTGTGTCGAAGTTGGACGAGCTCATTCTCACCGATAAGGATTCTTCACGGCAGATCGTTCGACCGAGTCCGGAGTTGCCATTCAGAAGTCAGTTCCAACGGATGTTTTGGCCGCAGCTTCTTTTGTCAGTTCTTGTGGCATCTTTGACAGCCGTCATGGCGATGGTCCAGGAGGCGGTTCCCGTGCTTGGGTCTTCAGGACAGGATCGCGCCTTGTTTCAGCACTTAGAGGCTTGCCAGCGAAAGTGTAGATCGCAGAGCCTTCTTTCTAAGCTTCTTTTGGAGAGTTGTGCTGGAAGTTTATCCAGGCGACGCTTGCACCCTTCCAGGAGGAGGGTCTTGACGCTTTGAGTAGCCGGTGGGTTTTCTGGTGGATGGCTCCTTGTTTGAGGAGCATATGTGTACCCTTTTGACGGATAGCTAGGCTTATTGCTTGCAACGGGCTTCATTAGTGGAGGATGCTTCCTTGGCATTGGCAAAGGTTGAGGAAGAGAAACGTCGACTTGAGGGGCTTCTCACGTTGCTACTGCAGACTTGGTTCGGGTGCAGAAGAAGGTGGAGATTACTCGCGCGTCGCTTCAGAAGCTGGAATCCCTCTTTGCAAAGCAGTGTGCAAAGCTGGCGATGTGTTGAGCTGGTAGGGCGATCGAGAAGGCTTCCGGAGTGAACCTTGCGAAGCAGCGTGCAGAGCTGGCGATGCGTCGGAAGCTGACGGCTTCTCCACCCCTGGAGTTGTAGCGCGTGTAAGCTGCGGGAGGCGGGCCGCTTCGGCGCCTCTAGGACTTCGACTTGCTACCCATGCGTTGCTTCAGAAGCTGGAGTTCCGTTTCGAGAAAGCTCGAGCAACCGAGAAGACTTTTGTAACGAAGCTTGCAAAGCAGCGGGAGGAGCTTACGAATCGCCGAGAGCTGGTGGTTTCTTACCTTTCGAAGTTGCACCGTGTGGGTGCCTCGAGAGATGACCTGTGGCAGCTCCGGGAGCTGGTGGTTTGACAGAGGTTGACGGCTTCTCGTCCCACGGAGTTGGACTTGCGTCTTTTCTGGGCTTATTTTTCTGGAATGGTGGTTTACTTTTTTTTTGTTTGGACTGAACCTTTACAGGCTGCCTACGTACCCTACTGAGAGGGATCAAGTCACACGTAGTTCATTTTTTTTTATTTTTTTTTATTTTTATTTTTTTTTTAGGGCAAGGGGGGTAACCTTGCGCTAGGCAAAGTACCTTTTGAGGGACTTGCCGCTGGTAGGCAGAGTCGCAGCTGGTTCGCAGTTGTCATCCGCCTTTTTCGCTTCAATGTAGTTAGAAGTGAAGATCTTCTTGCCTGGAGTTTTGGTGATTGCTGGAGTTTGACTGAAGCCGATGCCTCGGCGATTTGGAAGAATTTGTTCGCCAATTTTGCGGAGGCATGCTTGAGTCTTTGTCAGGTGATGTGGTATTGCAGCTGAGGGTAGTGAACCCATATGCACCGTGCTTTCTTTGTTGTGGCTGGATTTGAACATCGACTCGGTGGAGTTTTGCCCCGGAGTGTTTTCCGTCTTGATTGCGAGTCGCTCGGAGCTGGTGTACTCAGAAGGCTGGGTTAAGCTCGAGGCGTGCAACAGACCATGTAACGGTAGTGCCATCTCTTGCAAAGTGATGAACTTGGCCTCGGAGAATGGTGACGCTGGTTCTTTTGCTGGAGTGGAAGGTGATCGTCCTGGCTTGCGAAGCCATTGAGATTCGAATCGCAGGACTGAAGCAGCTTGAGCAAGCAATGGAACATGTGGCATTGAGCTTGATTTGGAGTTGAGGTGAATTTTCTGTCTCGATGCTGATGCTTCTTTGTCTTTGTGCACCGTTTGGCTGGAGAATGTCGCTAGTTTTGCAAGTGGAGTGGTTTTGTCCCTCGCAGCTGCTTTGACTTTCTGGGCTCGTGGAGCTTTTGCTGGAGGAACTTCTGCAACGGGGTCTTCGGCCTGGTGGCACTCGACGTCAGCAAGGTGTGATTCAGCCTCGTTGCAGTGCTTGCCGTTGGCGACGATGGTTCTCCCCATGCTTTCGATGTTGGTGCCGCTTTCTTCATTGAGCACTTGGTGAACTTCCCTCATGCAACCGGAGACCTTGAGGTTTTGATCAACTTCAAGGAAGCGGCTGGGGAAAAACTCCTGGAGTGTCGCCAGCTCTGGGCATGTTTGCTGGAGAAGATTTTTCGAACTTACTGGAGGTACTTTGGACGTCTTTCTTTCTGGAGCTTCACTCTTTTCCTTGAAGGTCTTTCTTTCGGGGAGTTTTGTTGTCGCCTGATCTTGCTCGTGGTTGGCCAGACGTGTTATCCTGTAGCTTGATCGTTGTGGCCTTCTCCTTCGAGGTGTCATAGCCCATGCATTTTCATCAGTAAGATCTTCTTCGTCAGGGTGAAGAATTCGTGCCGTGACCGAAGGCTCTTCTTTGATCGGAAGGACTTGCTCTTCTGGAGGCTTTACCGATTCATCTTCTGATCCCCAGCCGGTTGGCTTGATTTCTTTCATTGGGATCGAAGGAGGTTTGGAGTAGAAGACGTAGAAGTCGAACTTACCTGATGGCTGGCCTAGCAGGCTGACTTCAGGGTCTCTTTGCTCGTTTCTTGCTTTGAGCACATGCTGGGATGTAGCTTTGTTTGGAAGAGGGAGTGCTTGCGCGAGAGGCGGTTGCCCCCAAGGCAGTGAGGATTTGGCCCTGGGCACTGCAGGAGCATACCGTCGTCGTCTTCTTGGAGCTGGTTTCGCCATCGATCTTTGACAGACGATGCGCAGCCTTGCTGAAGTGCGTTGTGGAGCAGTCAGCACTGGCGGGAAGGAATCGAAGGTGATTGACGTCATATTTGACTCGACGATATCACCAGAGTCGATCTCGATCATCCCTTGCTTAGCGAGTGCCATGATCTTATCTTTGAAGACAAAGCACTTCTCGATGGGATGGCTGACCATCCGGTGGTACTTACAGAAGAGCGGATCGTTGACTCGATGTGCTTGTTCCGGCCTTTTTGGTGGCGGAAGTTCGATCATCTTTTCTTGCATCAACTGATCGAACATGGAGGAAACTTCCGAGTCTGGGAAGGGATACTCCTTAGCTTCAAGCTCCTCGAGAGTCATCCTTGGTGGCCGTTGAGGCTGAGGAGGTGGTATGGCGGCTCCTTTGCCTTTGTCCAGCTTGCCACTGATCTTGTGTGGTTCGGAAGTCGAAGCGAGGTCGGTGACATTGACTTGCTTTGATGCCGCCGGTTCGTCCTCCTCTTCCACCTTCTGGAAGGCTATGGCCTTTGAGTCCCCGCGATTTGCTAAGCTGAGCTCCATGTCATGAGCCCGAGTCGCCAGTTCTTCGAAGGACCGAGGCTTGATCCCTTTGAGGATGTAGAGCAAGCCCCAGTGCATGCCTTGGGTGCATAACTCGATGGCTGAGTCTTCAGACAAGCGATCTCGCGAGTTTAGCGCAAGGTTTCTCCAACGATCAATGTAGTCGATCACCGGCTCATCCTTCCTTTGCTTGGTAGCAGTAAGCTCGGTCATGCTGACGATGCGCCGAGTGCTGTAGAAGCGGTTGAGGAACTCCCTCTCCATTTGATTCCAGCTGTCAATGGATCCTGGAGGAAGATCAACATACCAGTCAAAAGCATTACCTTTGAGGGTGCGGACGAACTGCTTCACCATCGCGTCGCCGTATGTGCCGGCGTTGTTGCAAGTTTCGACGAAGTGGGCAATGTGTTGCCTTGGATTTCCCTTCCCGTCGAAGTGCTGGAACTTTGGTGGCTGGAACCCGGTAGGAAAGCGCAGCTGTTGGATCCTTGTGGTGTAAGGCTTTGAATATGCCGCCGTAATCGGAGGTAGGCTGCTGCCGTGGGAACGCATCATATCAGCCACTAGTGCTTGTATTTGCTGGGCATTCATCGTTGCTGCCACTGAAGGTTGCGCGGCTATCGAGACCGGCATGGGAGCCGAGGAAAGTGCAGGAGTAGTTGCTAATGTTGCCGGGCCAACTTCTGCAAGAGCAGGAGTTGGAGACGGAGCTGGAGCAACTATTGGAGAAGCTGGAGGTTGACTGAATGTCGCGGCATCCCTGGCACTCAACCTTTGAAGCAAGGTGTTGATGTGACGATCCTTCTCTTCCATTAGTCGGGTGAGCTGAGTCATGTGTTCACCCATGTGCATGACTTGGAGCTGGAGAGCGGACGGAGGATGATGTCGTAGGACGTCTCGATGTTTATTGCCCGCACCCTCGCCATCCTCGTCGGAGACGTAGTCGCGCCGACTTGCCTCTGCTTGATGACGGACGTTTGCCCCCGGCAAAGGAGGTGCAAAGTCCGCTGGAGAACCTGAACGGGCTCGGGGTTGGGGCTGGACCTCCCCAAATTTCTGGACTTGAATTCCAGGATCGAGGCTTGTTTCTTCATGCACCAAGGCCTCATTGGCGCTTTGACGAGCATCTTCGGCAGCAGTTTCTGGCGTGAAGAAGTCCGCAAGAGTTTGAGTACGCCGAGTGTAGACGCGTACTACCGGGGGAATGTTACCCTCCGGGTTTTCTGTATCGCCTTGTCGGAGTAGTGGAGACTCGGCGATAGGTGAGAGGCTTGTTGGAGCAAACGTATCATCATTTGTTCCGGCCATGGCGAACTTGAAGCAACTCCTTCAAACGTACGGATGAAAGGAGAGGAGGTCCCACCGGGCGTGCCAGAAATCTGTGGTCGCAGAAAAAGATTCAGGTCGTCTTTATTGCGGATCACACGAGATTACAAATTTTCTTTGATCAGGAGATTGTGGGAGAGATCCTCTGGAGGGTCCCTTTGATCCGCGTCTCCACGTGGTGTTCGTGCGAGAGCTCTGAAGGGGTTGCCCAGAATAGAGGTCTTTACAGGGTAAGGGTTTTTGAGAGGCTAAGGAGTTTCTGCCGTTGATTTTGTCCCGTCCGTGCTTCGCGCTTTCTCGGCTAGGGAGGCTTTGGGCTTCGTCCCTCGGTCTTCGTGTCTTCCTCGATCCTTGTTTGACCTCGGCGTCCTTGATCGTCGGTTCGCGGCGTCGATCGTGTTTTTGGCATCAGCTTTGGCTTTGGCTTTCGGCTTTGGCGTAGCCTTGGCGTGGCTCTGGCGTTTGCTTTGCTTTGGCGCTTGCGCTTGAACGTAGACGGGTAGAGACTTGCGATGCTTTAGTTCTTCCGGACTTTGCGTCGTATCGGCTAGAACGTGCGATGCTTTGCTCGTGACCGGCGTAGTTGCTTGGCTTTGGCACGTGCGTTGCTTTAGCGCGGGCTTTACCGGGGCGTTTGCTTTGGCTTCTTGCGCCGGCTTTGACTTTAGCTTCGACTCGATCTTCTTCTCGAACGACTGGCATTACTTCCTCAAGGCTTCTTTATTCTTCCGGCTTCCTCGACGGTTGTGGCGTCGGTCTTGGCTTTTCGGCGGGGGTAGCACCGATGCTCGTGCGACGGTTGTAGCGTCGGCTTTCGTTTGATGAAGACGGCGGGTGTAGCACCGATCTTCGTGCGACGGTTGTAGCGTCGGCTTTTGTTGATGAAGACGGCGGGTGTAGCACCGATCTTCGTGTGACGGTTGTAGCGTCGGCTTTTGTTGATGAAGACGGCGAGTGTGGCACCGGCTTTAGCACGACGGTTGTAGCGTCGGCTTTTGGTTGACGAAGGCGGTAGGGGTAGCACCGGCTTCAGGCCTTCTTCTCCCGGCTTTCTTCTTCGTGCGAGGAGTCGATGCCTTGATTGAAGACAACGGGTGTTGTCGGCTTCGATCTTCTTCTCCGGCCTTTGCTTATGGCTTCTTCGGAGTTGATGAAGATCGTTGGAGCAATCGGGTGATGACGGCTCCGGGTCTTCTTCTCCACGCTTTCTTCTTCGTGCGAGGAGTCAAAGCTTTGATCTTCGAGTGCAAAGGTCTTCACGTTGATGAGGACTTGAAGGGCCAAGGACTCCCGTAGGATATGCTTGCCGTGCCTCGTGAAGCCTTCGGTCTTCAAGAGTTGGAGCTTCTTCGTAGCGCTCTTTCGTCTTCCGCTTTTCGGACCTGGCGACGGTTGTGACGTCGGCTTCTTCTCCGGGCGTGTTTGGCTTGATTGGAGTTGAAGGCTTCTTTTGGAGATGGCGGGTGTAGCACCGATCTCTATGCGACGGTTGTAGCGTCGGCTTTTGTTGATGAAGACGGCGATGGTAGCACCGATCTCCGTGCGACGGTTGTAGCGTCGGCTTTGTTGGTGGAGACGGCGGGGGTAGCACCGATCTCCGCACGACGGTTGTAGCGTCGGCTTTGTTGATGAAGACGGCGGGGGTAGCACCGATCTCCGCACGACGGTTGTAGCGTCGGCTTTGTTGGTGAAGACGGTGGGGGTAGCACCGATCTCCGCACGACGGTTGTAGCGTCGGCTTTTGTTGACGAAGACGGCAGGGGTAGCACCGGCTTCAGGCCTTCTTCTCCAAGCTTTCTTCTTCGTGCGAGGAGTCGACGCCTTTGTTGAAGACGACGGGTGTTGTCGGCTTCGATCTTCTTCTCCGGCCTTTACTTATGGCTTCTTCGGAGTTGATGAAGATCGTTGGAGAAGTCGGGATGACGACGACTCCGGGTCTTCTTCTCCAAGCTTTCTTCTTCGTGCGAGGAGTCGAAGCTTTGATCTTCGAGTGCAAGGTCTTCACGTTGATGAGGACTTGAAGGGCCAAGGACTCCCGTAGGATATGCTTGCCGTGCCTCGTGAAGCCTTCGGTCTTCAAGCGTTGGAGCTCGTCTTTGCAGAGCCTTTTCCTCTTCAGCTTTCGACCCTTGATGCCTTCCCCCACCCCCTCTATTTATAGGCAAAGGTGGGTGGTTGGGGGAGATATTGCTGAAATCTTTTTGTTTCATCCAATATCTCCCCCCATAACCATCGAGATTTTGTTCCTTGATTCGGGGAAACAAACTCAACCCCCTCCCTTTTAGTTGGGGTGGTTACGGGCTAGATGTGACTCGATCTTTTAAAGATTGAGTTGTTATTCTTGTTGCACTTTTGGATCGGATGGCGACACAACGTCATCTTGTCCGTTGGATCGAGGGATCGTCGCGGATCTACGGCTACGTAGACGTCCACGCCACCTCCCCCCGCATCGAGGCGGTTTTGATTTCTTTTTCCTCTCTTTTCTTTTTCTTTTCTTTTCTTTTTCTTTTCTTTTTCTTTTTCTTTTTCTTTTCTTTTCTTTTTCTTTTAGGGCCGGCCCCACCTCTCCATGAGGAGGGGGGCACGGTTTTCTAGAAGGGGGGCCGGTGGGCCCCCCCCCTCCCTCTTTGTGTTCGAGTCGCGGGTCCGGTGGGACCCGTTTGCTTTGGGTCGGGCCCTGGCGCGCGAATTGAGTTCGCACGTGGGCCGAGTTCGCACGCGGGCCGTTGTGTGCGGGCCGAGTTTTGCATACGGGCTGTTGTGTGCGGGCCCAAGTTTCGCATGCGGGCCGTTGTGTATGGGCCACGTTTTGCATGCGGGCCGTTGTGTATGGGCCAGGTTTCGCATGCAGGCCGTTGTGCGCGGGCCCAGTTTCGCATGCAGGCCGTTGTGCGCGGGCCCAGTTTCGCATGCGGGCCGTTGTGTGCGGGCCAGGTTTCGCATGCGGGCCGTTGTGTATGGGCCAGGTTTCGCATGCGGGCCGTTGTGCGCGGGCCCAGTTTCGCATGCGGGCCGTTGTGTGTGGGCCCAATTTTCGCATGCGGGTCGGGTCCAATCTGTGGGCTAATTTCGGTGCCCACAGTCCCCAAGTTGATTTCTTTCAGATCGTCGACGGTAGATTGCCCCCCTTCTTCGAGGACGGGCGGTGCGTCTGACAACTCGTCGTCCGAAGTAGAAGTGTCGTCGACCGAGGAGTCCGCAATTGTGATATGATTAAGAGAGACCAGAATGATATCGGGAACATTGGCAGTTTGAAAGAATGACATGGGTGGGTGGGTGGGAATGATTTTTCTCACCTCAGTGGGTGACTTTCCCAAACGGTCGAATACTGACCTTCGCTTTACTTGTCTGATTGGCCCAAGTCTTTTGAATACTGATATGGGATTTTGATTTGCCTAGTTTTTGATGCTCTTCTTTTGTTTTTGAGGTATGGTCCGACGCCGAGCTCGATACCGCCTTCTTTTGGCGCCCTTTGTAGCGGGATGAATGATATTGGTGGAGCGTGCATCGGAGGCTGACGATCCCTCTTCCGCTTCATCTACCAACTTCACCTCAATGTAGTTAGAGGTGAAGGTCTTCTCTCCTGTTATCTTGATGACCATCGGGGTTTGACGAGAGTCGATGCCTCGCCGATTTGGTGGGATCTGCTCGCCACCCTGGAGTAAATGGGCTTGAGTCTTAGTCATCCCGTGTGGTATTGGAGCTGGCAGGAGCGTACTCATATGTGCAGCACTGTCTTTGTTGTAGCCAACTTTGAACAGCAGCTTGGCGGCATTTTGCTCCCAGCTTCCTATTGGCTTGAATGTGAGTTGGCTGGATTCGAAGGGATTGATGGGTTTTGGCGAACTTGAAGCTTGCCCCAGGCTGGGTAGTGGCAGTGTCATCTCTTGCAGAGGGATGACATTAGCTTCCGATAGCGGCTGGACCATCCCTTTTGGCGAGGCAAAAGGTGGTGGTTCATCTTTGCGAAGCCACTGAGGCGTGAGGCGTAAGACTGTCGTAGCTTGGACAGGTAATGGAGTATGCTTCATGAATCTTGGCTTGGAGCTGATGCGCATTCTTCGTCTTGGCGCTAGCACTTCTTTGACTTCGTGTATCGCCTTAGATGGTGGTACTGGATTTGGAGTTGGCAGAGCTTCATCCTGCTCCGTCCTTTTAGCTTTCTGAGTTCGAGGAGTTTTAGCTGGAAGGACTTCTGCAACAAGGTCCTTTGCTTGGTAAAACTTGGCATCGGCGAGGTGCGCTTCAGCCTCACTGAATGGCTTGTCGTCTGCAACAATGCACTTTTCCAGACCTTCCTCGTAGTACTTGAGGCATTGGTGCCAGGTAGACACTACGACACCGTTTTCGTGCAGCCACGGTCTTCCCAGTAGAAGGTGATATGATGTTTAACAGTCAATGACGTGGAAAAGAACCGTCGTGTCAAGCTGACTGATGGAGAGTTTTAGACGAATGATCCCTATGGTGGACTGTCCTCCTTGGTTGAACCCTTGAATGACCAGCTGGCTTTGCGAGAGTTGGTCGGTGGTGATGCCGAGCTGGCGCATTGTTTGGGTAGGCATGATGTTGACGGCGGAGCCGCAGTCCAACAGGATTCGATTTACTGGCTTCTCGTTGATGTATCCCGAGACATAGACAGGTCGATTGTGCAGTCGTGCTCCGAGCTGCAGATCTTCGTCCGAGAAAGTTATTACTGCGTTACATGAGACAATAGTTTTGTCCTTCTCGGTGTTTTTCTTCTTTCTTTTGTAGCTGTCTGGGTCTGTCAAAGCCTCGGCCATTGCTAGGCGAGCTTTCTCTGGGAGGTGTAGTGCTTCTATGAGTGGCAAGTGCAGGATTGCCTCATCATAAGCAGCAGTACTGTCTTTGTCGGAATCATCCTCCTCGTCGCCGGTGTTACTTTCTTTAGAAGGCTTGATCCTATCTTCTTTTTCCGGTGCCATGTGGATCTCAACCATGCAACATGAGGCTTCGTGCTGCTGATCAGCTGGGAGGAAGTAATCGGGGAAGAACTCTTGCAGCGTTGCCGGTTCTGGAGGGTTTTGTAGGAGGAGATCATCAGGATCTGCTGGCGGTACTTTGAATGCCTTCCTTCCTGGAGCTTTGCTTTTCTTTTTGTAAGTTCTTTGTTCCGGAAGCTTTCTTGTTACCCGATCGAGCTTGTGATTTCTTGGCATCCATGGCCTTCGTCTGCGAGGCAACATAACCCATGCATCTTAATCAGTGGATTCTTCGTTACCAAGGTGAAGGTCTGGAGTGGCAGCTGTAGGTTCTTCATGGGTCGGGGAGCCTTGCTCCTCTGGGGACCTTGGTGGTTCGCCTTCTGACTCCCAGCCGGTGGGCTTGATTTCTTCTATTGAAAAGGCGAAGGTCTGGAATAGAGGACGTAGTAGTCGAATTTACCTGAGGGCTGGCCTAACAGACCGACTTCCGGGTCTCCTTGCTCGTACCTTGTCTGGAGATTCCGTTGGGACATAGCTTTGTTTGAGAGAGACGTCGATGTAGGCGACGGTTGCCCCCAGGGCAGTGACGTTTCTTTCTCAGCGAGCTTAGGAGCGTACTGCTGTCGTCTTGAGACTTTCCGTCGTGGAGCTAACTTCGCAATAGGCCTTTGGCGATTGATGCGCAACTTGGGCCTTCTCTGGTGGGTAGCAACGAGTACCGGTTGAAACGAACCGAAGGTGATGGACGTCATGTTTGCCGTTGCAACGTCGCTGGAGTCGATCTCAATTTTTCCTTGCTTTGCGAGCGCCATGATCTTTTCTTTGAAGACGAAACATTTCTCAATAGGGTGGCTAACCAGTCGATGGTATTTGCAGAAGAGCGGATCATTGACACGATGCATCTATTCGGGCCTTTTTGAAGGAGGAAGCTCGATCATCTTTTCTTGTAGCAGTTGATCGAACATGGAGGAGACTTCTGAGTCTGGAAAGGGATACTCTTTGGCCTCAAGTTCTTCTAGAGTCATCTTCGACTGCCTTTGGGGTGGAGGCGGTGGTATGGCAGCTCCCTTTTCTTGATCCGACTTACCGCTGATTTTGAGTGGTTTGGAGGCCGAGGCGATGTCGGCGACGTTAACTTGCTTTGATTTGGGTGCCGGCGGTTTGTCTTTCTTTTCCACCTTCAGGAAGTCTTTGGTCTTTGAGTCCCCACGATTTGCTAAGCTGATGTAACACCTGTGGTGTTAGATTTGAGAATAATAGAAATCCTCCATGGCTAGTTTCGTCTTTTTACAGCCAGACTTTTTCTTTGGGCTTTTTCCCAATAAATAGATCGTAAACCTATGAGATGTTTTACGTTCACATTCTCCGTAACTTCGAGCATGTCACGATGGTGCGTTCCGTGCAACGATCATGTGTATGCGCAGCCAGTTTCGGCAGCCCGGCAGGTAAACCCTAGAAAAACGATAATTGCTCGATAGTTGTAGCTGTTTTGTTTCTTGCAAGAGATCGGGTGATCGGATTGTAATGAAACAGGATACGTTAGATGAGTCTCTGATAGAGCCTTCCAATGAGCCTGAGTTAGGGTCGATCCGACACCCAGGTGAATAGTTATTGCTATTTTGAGTTTTAGAGTTTTTCCTTCTTTTCGAGAGATCCAGAGGTCAGAAAATTATGTACCAAGCGCTGACGCGTTCGCGTTGACGAGACCTTTCCAACGAATCCTCTCAGGCCCAATTCCGACTTCCGGTTTGATAGTTACGGCTTATTATTCTTTTCAGCCCGGTTGATGGACGAATCGCACCCGGATTCCAACCGAGCCCGGTTCAGGGCTCGAGACCGAGCCCGACTAGCCCTAGAACCTACCTCCCGGTCTCCTAGAATAATTTAAGGTCTCTTGACCTCCCTCCCCATTTATTTAAAATCCAAAATTCGGATGGGAATAATCGGACAGGATTGGGATGATATATCGATCCCTATCTTTCTTTCCTTATCTCTTCGCCTTAACCGACTCTATCCCCCCAACCCTTATCACCACAGCCGTACTTTTTCCCGTGATTATAAATAGAGATAGAGAGAGAACGAGAGGAGAGAGAGAGAACGGGAGAGAAAGAGAGAGAGAACGGGAGAGATAGAGAGAGAGAGAGAACGAGAGGAAGGGAGAGCGAACGGGAAGCAAAGGGAGAGAGAACGGGATGCAGAGAGAGAGAGAGCGAGAGCCGGAGACGGAGAAGGAGAAGAGATCGAGGGAGACAGAGCAGCCGACCCGCCCCTCGCCGGAGCCCCGGCGAGCACGCCGAGACACCCGCAGGTCAGCCACCCCCTCCTCCTCCCATCCTCCTCCGCGACCCCCCTTCCTCCTCCCTTACCGCGGCCCGCTCGGGCGGACACCGCCGCCGCACCAAACCCCTCCCCGGCAACCTCCGACCAAGCCCCGCGCGAGCCCCTCTCCGGCCGACCTCTCGGGCCCCGACGACCGCTTCGGCCGTATCCCCCCGCGCCTCCTCCGTGGGGGTGGTGCGGGAGAGGCCGGCCGAGCGCTCGCCGGCGCTCCAGGCCGCCCCTCCCGTCGGCTACCGGCGCATAGGAACCAGCCCCTCGGGCTGGTCTCGTGGAGAAGAAGGAGAGGGGGGGGGTAGTTTTGTAATTTTCTAGGTTATAATTAACCCAGACCCGAACCGTTTAGCCCTGAACCCGACCCGACCCAACAAGACATACTGCAGACCCGATCCACATAGTGAACCGGTCTGGTTCACCTGAACTAGACCCGTGAACCAGACGATTTTGGTTCGACTGCCATTTCTCCGTCCGAACTCGGAATTGGACGAAACCAGCGCCATTTCGACCGGCTTGGAAAATACTACATGTTGGTCATAGTTTAGCATAGTAATTATACTGTTTAATACCCTGTTTTATCCTTTGACCCGATATTATTGTGGTACCGTGGTTTGACCGCCGTTTCATCGTCCGAACTCGGATTCGGACGAAACCAGTGGCATTGTGCTCAGAACTTTGAGTCCCACCTATTAAACCCAGAATATAACCCTAGAACCTCTTCTACCCTAGTGAACCAACCATGTGATCGGTTTCATCGGTTCTATGTGGTTTGACCCGAAACCATTCGACCGAAGTCGGATTCCAGCGAAACTGGAACCATCGGAAAGGGTTCTTCGAGCCCGATTCGATGAGTAGGTTTAGCTTCTATTTACTTGTTTGACCTAGTATTGTTTAGGATCGAGTTCTTCAGTCGCACGGATTTGCATGCTGTCGACTCAATGTTGGTCCCCTATCGAGGGTGCCCGACTATCCTTGGCATAGAACCCTCGTCGTTGATTCTTCTGTTTTAATCGATAGCATTGTGATATAGAGCTGTGCATGTTATCAGACTGTGATTGTGGTGATCCAACGGAGGCGGATCAGAGACAACAAGCTGGAGTCGTGTGCGATCGACAGCCAGGTGACATCTACTACCCTTGCGTGGTCTTTAATAGTGGGAAATGAGAATGACTAAGGGTAGGTGTCCATGACACTGCATGCGAGCCCCGCCGGGCATCGTCGCATGTGGTCAAGTGGACCCCGCCTTGCATGCGGAGTCGCGAGTCCGGCGATGCATGCTTAAAATATTAATAAAATAATAATAATGATTGCTTTTGATTGTATGGACACCGTAATTAGGATTCCCTTAAATTAAATAATAAATTGAATAACTAATAATTATCGGGGACCACCCTCCTGAGAGGAGTATGGCAACCCTAGCACACGGGTCTCTGGGATGAGTGTTTTACTTTATTAATTTATTATGTCGCATGGGTTGCGAGAGCAGTACGGGACCAGGGGTAAATTGTTGGAAATTGATAAGCATTAAATAGACTTTTTGTAGCTTCATTGTATATCTTGAAAGATGTTATATGTGAATCTACCTGGTTAGAGGGTAGGGACCCCGTACGCGCATGGGCCGTGAACCACCCTGCGTGTACAGCCGAAGTTAAGTAGGTTAGGGGTCACGGGCAAGGGTTGTGGTAAAGCCAATAGGAGGTGCCCTCGAGTAGGGATTGGCCTAGCAGCCCTGTCCCGGGGAGTTGAAGTCCCCATAGTAAAGCAAGTTGGGCGGTAGAGCTCCACCGTGAAAGACGGGAAACCCCTTATGATCATCTGGGTGACTAGTGCATGGTGTTGGTGGATGCACGGCGAGAGAGTTGGCCCTCTACATCGAAATAAAAGGCCCTATAGTAATGCCCGACCGGGGGCAGGATGAACAAAATATCCGGGGTTCACATTTTGATAGTGTGTGTTTTATCTATATATGAATTTAGAATTGAGTGACTGTTTACATGATGACTTCGTGACTTTATATGAACGTCTTATTTAAATTTGTTCTTTAATGCTGTAGAACATTGAATGGACTTCATGTTAGATAACCTAGTGACAGTAGGAATTGCATGTGAATATAGACTACTGATAGGTTTAGGTATCATTCTGCAAACTTTGATTCTACTAGAACTGATAGATCTTATCTTAATTTATTAAGATTAGCTATCTCATATTATTAAAGACTATTAGGATGTCACTAGCCATTAATTTGGCTAATCTCCCAATTTCCTATTGGGGGCTACTCTTTCCCACGAGTAGGCTCAGTTGCAGGTCCGGAGGCTCAGGAGTAGCAGTAGGAGTCCAGAGGCGGAGTTAGAGTTGCAGTGTTACCTTTCGGCTTAGTACGTTAATCTTGTAGTCTTTTCTCTTCAGACATTGTAATTGTATTGGAATAAGAGTTTTTATTAGTTAGTATTCTATGGTTGTAGTTGCAATGGTTCCAGCTGAATTCTTTTGGGTAGGCCTCTCCTCAAGGCCCCAATCCTAGGATAGATCATGATGAAAATATAAGTGCATATAAATGACTAAATTGATTAACCCTGTAGATAGGAACTCTAGACTGGTGCACCTGAGTGTTAGGGAGTGGATGAGACTACGTGGCTAGTCGTAGGAGGCTTGAGCCTCGTGCTCCCTCAGATAGACTCCTGTCAGTATGTAGTGGCACCGACAAGTCACACATACTGAGAGGATAGGACTTTTGAAGGTTGAGCTTGACTAGATTATATCTTCTCTTTGTTGATAATTTCTCTTTCTTTGCTTTTTAATAAAAATGTTTTTCGAAAAATCAAATTTAAAAGATTCCCCTCTTGTTTCTCCCTCCTTCTTGTTTTTCATATTAGAGAGCGTAGAAGCCCTGTGAGAACCCAAATTGATGTAATTAATTGACCAGACCCAGAACCCCCATCCTTTTCTCACCTCACACCCCAGGGATTGGTCTTCAGATTTCTGGGGCGTGACAGCTGAGCTCCATGTCGTGGGCTCGAGTTGCGAGTTCTTCGAAGGACCGAGGCTTGATCCCCTTGAGGATGTAGAGTAAGCCCCAGTGCATGCCTTGGGTGCACATCTCGATAGCCGAGTCTTCCGACAAACGGTCTCGTGAATTCAGGGCGAGATTCCTCCATCGATCGATGTAGTCGATTACTGATTCGTCCTTCCTTTGCTTGACGGCAGTAAGCTCGGTCATGCTAACGATGCGCCGAGTGTTGTAGAAGTGGTTGAGGAATTCCCTCTCCATCTGATCCCAGCTGTCAATGGATCCTGGAGGAAGATCAACATACCAGTCAAAAGCATTACCTTTGAGTGTGCAAACGAACTGCTTCACCATCTCATCGCCGTATGTGCCGGTGTTGTTGCAAGTTTCGACGAAGTGGGCAATGTGTTGCCTTGGGTTCCCCTTTCCGTCGAAGTGTTGGAACTTTGGTGGCTGGAACCCGGTAGGGAAGCGTAGCTGTTGGATCCTTATGGTGAAAGGCTTTGAATATGCCGCCGTAATCGGAGGTAGGCTGCCGCCGTGGGAACGCATCATGTCAGCCACTAGTGCTAGTATTTGCTGGGCATTCATCGTTGCTGCCACTGAAGGTTGCGCGGCCACCGAGACTGGCACGGGAGCCGAGGAAAGTGCAGGAGTAGTTGCTAGTGTTGCCGGGCCAACTTCTACAAGAGCAGGAGTTGGAGACGGGGCTGGAGCAGCTACTGGAGAAGTAGGAGGTTGACCGAATGTTGCGACATCCCTGGCACTCAGCCTTTGCAGCAAGGTATTGATGTGACGATCTTTCTCTTCCATTAGTCGGGTGAGCTGAGCCATGTGTTCACCCATTTGCATGACTTGGAGCTGGAGAGCGGACGGAGGATGATGTCGCAGGATGTCTCGATGTTGCATGCCCGCACCCTCGCCATCGTCGTCGGAGACGTAGTTACGCTGACTTGCTTCTGCTTGATGACGGATGTTTGCCCCCGGCAAGGGAGGTGCAAAGTCCGCTGGAGAACCCGAACGGGTTCGGGGTTGGGGCTGGTCCTCCCCAAATTTCTGGACAGATGTTCCAGGATTGAGGCTTGTCTCTTCATGCACCGAGGCCTCATTGGCGCCTTGGCGGGCATCTTCGGCAGCAGTTTCTGGCGTGAAGAAGTCCGCAAGAGTTTGAGTACGCCGAGTGTAGACGCGTACTACCGGGGGAATGACATCCTCCGGGTTTTCTGGATCACCGTGTTGGAGTAGTAGAGACTCGGCGATAGGTGAGAGGCTTGTTGGAGCAAACGTATCATCGTTCGTTCCGGCCATGGCGAACTTGAAGCAACTCCTTCAAACATACGGATGAAAGGAGAGGAGGTCCCACCGGGCGTGCCAGAAATCTGTGAGCGCGGAAAAAGATTCGGGTCATCTTTATTGCGGATCACACGAGATTACAATTTTTTTTTTTTTTTTTGATCAGGAGATTGTGGGAGAGATCCTCTGGAGGGTCCCTTTGATCCGCATCTCCACGTGGTATTCGTGCGAGAGCTCTGAAGGGGTTGCCCAGGACAGGGGTCTTTACAGGGTGAGGGTTTTTGAGAGGCTAAGGAGTTTCTGCCGTTGATTTTGTCTCGTCCGTGCTTCGCGCTTTCTCGGCCAGGGAGGCCTTGGGCTTCGTTCCTCGGTCTTCGTGTCTTCCTCGATCCTTGCTCGACCTCGACGTCCTTGATCGTCGGTTCGCGGCGTCGATCGTGTTTTTGGCGTCAGCTTTGGCTTTAGCTTTCGGCTTTGGCGTAGCTTTGGCGTGGCTCTGGCGTTTGCTTTGCTTTGGCGCTTGCGCTTGAACGTAGGCGGGTAGAGACTTGCGATGCTTTAGTTCTTCCGGACTTTGCGTCGTATCGGCTAGAACGTGCGGTGCTTTGCTCGTGACCGTCGTAGTTGCTTGGCTTTGGCACGTGCGTTGCTTTAGCGCGGGCTTTACCGGTGCGTCTGCTTTGGCTTCTGGCGTTGGCTTTGACTTTAGCTTTGAATCGATCTTCTTCGGGAATGGCGATGCTTCTTCAAGGCTTCTTTATTCTTCCGGCTTCCTTGACGGTTGTGGCGTCGGTTGGCTTCTTCTCCGGGCGTACTTGGCTTGATCGGAGTTGAAAGCTTCTTGCAGAGATGGTGGGTGTAGCACCGATCTCCGTGCGACGGTTGTAGCATCGGCTTTTCTTGATGAAGACGGAGGGGGTAGCACCGATCTTCGCACGACGGTTGTAGCGTCGGCTTTTGTTGACGAAGACGGCAGGGGTAGCACCGGCTTCAGGCCTTCTTCTCCCGGCTTTCTTCTTCGTGCAAAGGAGTTGATGCCTTTGTTGAAGACGACGGGTGTTGTCGGCTTCGATCTTCTTCTCCGGCCTTTGCTTATGGTGTCTTCGGAGCTGATGAAGATCGTTGGAGCAGCCGGGGTGATGACGACTCCGGGTCTTCTTCTCCAAGCTTTCTTCTTCGTGCGAGGAGTCGAAGCTTTGATCTTCGAGTGTAAGGTCTTCACGTTGATGAGGACTTGAAGGGCCAAGGATTCCCGTAGGACGTGTTTGCCGTGCCTCGTGAAGCCTTCGGTCTTCGAGCGTTGGAGCTTCTCTTGCGGAGCTCTTTCGTCTTCGGCTTTCGGACCCTTTGTGCCTTCCCCCACCCCCTTTATTTATAGGCAAAGGGGAGCAGTTGGGGGAGATAAATCTGAAATCTTTTTTGTTTCATCCGATATCTCCCCCCATAACCATCAAGATACTGTTCCTTTATTCAAGGAAACAAACCCGATCCCCTCCTTTTTAGTTGGGGTGGTTATGGGCTAGATGTGACTCGATCTTTAAAGATCGAGTTGTTATTTTTGTTGCACTTTTGGATCGGATGGCGACACAACGTCATCTTGTCCGTTGGATCGAGGGATCGTCGCGGATCTACGGCTGTGTAGACGTCCACGCCACCTCCCCCCGCATCGAGGCGGTTTTTGATTTCTTTTCTTTTTCTTTTCTTTTCTTTTTCTTTTTTTTTTTCTTTTTCTTTTCTTTTCTTTTTCTTTTATGGCCGGCCCCACCTCTCCATGAGGAGGGGGGCACGGTTTTCAAGAGGGGGGGCCGGTGGGCCCCCCTCTTTGTGTCCGAGTCGCGGGTCCGATGGGACCCGTTCGCTTCGAGTTGGGCCATGGTGCGCGGATTGAGCTTGCACGCGGGCCGAGTGTGCATGCGGGCCGTTTGTGCGCGGGCCCAATTCCGCATGCGGGCCGTCGTGTATGGGCCAAGGTTTGCATGTGGGCCGTTGTGTGTGGGCCAAGTTGCATGCGGGCCGTTGTGTATGGGCCGAGGTTCGCATGTGGGCCGTTGTGTGCGGGCCCAAGTTGCATGGGCGAGTCGGGTTCGACCCGAAGGCCGTTGGGTGCGGGCCCAAGTTGCATGGGCGAGTCGGGTTCGACCCGAAGGCCGTTGGGTGCGGGCCCAAGCTGCATGGGCGAGTCGGGTTCGACCCGAAGGCCGTTGGGTGCGGGCCCAAGTTGCATGGGCGAGTCGGGTTCGACCCGAAGGCCGTTGGGTGCGGGCCTATTTTTCGTGTACAAATCGGGTTCGACCCATGGGCTAATTTCGATGTCCACAGCAGGAGACAATGGGGGAGGGCTGCGGGTCCCCCCCCCCCTTTCTTTGCTGTTTGGCTTCCATTGGGGGAGAGGGGCTGCGGGCCCCCCCCCCTTTCCGTTTGTTCCTTCTACTTTTTTTTTTTTGGCTTTCACTTTCTTTCTTTTCTTTCTCCCCTTTTTCTTCAAGACTCCGAAGGCGCCGATGATAGCAGGGTCGGTTTGTGGCGTATGGGTGCGCAGGTGGCTGCGGCCCTGGCTGGGTGGCGCTGGCGTGATGGGTCGACACGGGTGGTGTCGGCGCAGTCGGGTCGGCGCGATTGTGTCGGCGAAGCTGGGTCGGCGCGGGTGGTGTGTGGGCCCGCGGGGGCGCATTGCGAAGGCTTGGGCGCAAATGGTGGCGTGACCATGAGTCGGGCGGTCCTCCTGACAGGGGGTGCAGGCCCCTTTTTTTTTTTTTGATACGCACTTGTCTTGACTTGCTTCCTTTCATGGTTCTCCAGGGCTCGCGTCTTTGAGAGTTTGACTTCTCCGGGGTGGATAGCTGAGGACCTCTCTGATGGGAGTAGGTGCCTTCGCTTCCCCCATACTCGGGTGCACCGTTATCGCAACTCGCGACGGGAAGACCTTCTGTCGTTGCTCCATGTCTTTGTCCACGAGCGCATCACGGAAGATGGAGTCGCAGATGCGACTTGCGGGATGCCGAAATTGAGCGAGAAGATCTATACTGACGAAGGGATCTCCATGAAGCTTCTCCGGCCAAGTTTGAGTATTCCGTTCCACCATTGTGATGAAGACTTCGTGCCCATGCCGGTTGTCGCCTCGAAGATCTGTACCCGACTAACGCGTTGGGGTACAGATTCTTGGCCTCGGGGAGACGTCCAATACCTTTGCGGCTTTCGTGAATGGATGGGCGAGCTCTACGAGGTCTTTGGCGCGGAACCCGAGATGAACTTATTAGCCAAGTTTCTGGCGCCGACTCATCGAGAGTACAGCCGTCCTGAGGGGATGTATCACGCACTTTGCGAGCTCTGGTGTCCGGACACCAACACTTTCCTTACTGGAGCGGGGGAGATAGGAATCTCGCTTCGCGACGTCCACATTGTTTCCGGGTGCCCCGAAGTACGGAATTACTACCAGGAGGAGGTGCCAGCCTTGAAGGATCTGTTGGACAGCAGCTTCGCTCCGATTTCTTGCCTTCTTTTGTTTAAGGCATATGCTATCATCGCGGCGCGGGATCAGTCGGATCGAGTGCGTCCTTCTTCTTGGGTTGACTTTTGGTTCAGAGGCAAGTATAGGTCTCCGGCACCTTCGGCCCATCCGATGTGGAAGATCGCTCAAATGCAAAGACCCCCGCTTCGTTCCTTCGTGAGGCCTATCGACTCTTTGGCTCGAGAGAAGCATTCAATGGAGGGAAAGCAGTGTCCCTGGGAAATCCTTGGCTTGAGGCATGACAGCGAGGAGTGGCGAGCGGTTTACCGAGCTGCCGGGCTGGTCATCTTCCTTTGTCGGTTCGTGCTTCCGTGTTCTGGCGAGGTTATCCATCCGGGGACCTTCCTTGCAGCTTCCAGGATGGAGAGGGGCGAGCTTTTCAATCTAGCCCCGGCCATATTATGCGCCTTGTACCGGGCTCTCAGCGGGACTTACTGGGACTTGTCTAGCTCGGATAAGGCCAAGGAGGAGCTTGGCCGGTCCGCTGCGTTCGGACCTTGCACTACTTGTATGGCTGGATAGCTCTGCATTTTCCAAAGGGGATTTTCGCCAGACGCGGGCATCCAGCCGACCTGCCGTTCCTACCCGGGATAGGGGGGGTTTTAAACGCCTTTATCAGTTGGTAGCGTCCGAGGGAGTGTGCTCGCACCCTTTTGAGGAAGATGGGAAGCGCCGATTTTGAATTCCTGTCGGAGCATTCGGTATTGCCTTTGGAGAGGTCGACTGTTTACGACAACGAGGAGCTCCCGGACCACCTATACTGGAACATGGTCAGTTGCCGCCCTGGCTACTTGGTTTGGCGAAAGGGGGACGTGGTGAAGGTGGAGCAGTACTCCCCTCACCGCTTCGCTCGCCAGCAGGGATTTCGACAGGAGGTTCCTGGGATGCCTCAGTAGTTGTAGGGGCGCATCAGTCCGCAGGAGGGTTATCGTCTCTGGGCTTCTCTCTATGCTCGATCGACTGGCAGCAGCTTCTTTCCCGGGACCAAATCCGGGTTTCGGGATGCCGCTACTCCGGAGTACTGCAAGTGGATTGAAGGGCGAGTTTCCCCTTTGCTTGCGAGTTTCTCGGTCGACGTCTTGGCGAGCAGCGAGTTCAGGAACTTCTGCTTTAACCATTCTGCGGGAGTGGAGAACCGCCGCCTCCGACTGGGGCTTCAGAGGGCGCAGAGGATCTATAGCCGTCTCTCCAGTGCTCGCCGTGTCCCTTCTTCAACTCCGGCGTTAGACGCCGAGCTTACTAGCGCCCCTGGGGCATCTTGTTTCCCGAAGGCCGCCGTTGAGGGTGCCCCTCCCAAAAGAAGAAAGGTTTGCATTCCTCGTGGGATGGTTCCAAGGGTCCCTTGTCTGGTGGAGGATACCGAGGAGCCTGGACTTCTGAAAGATGAGGTGATTCCCCCGTCTAGGGCTGCTTCATCTGACCACGCGGGTATGGAGTTCTCTTTATTTTATTTGTCTTCTACATTCAGGAAGTTTTCATCACGCTAAGTATTGTATCTTCTTTTTGACCAGACTCCGTTGTAGTGGTAGAGCGCGGGGCGAACTTTCCAAAGGCGTCTCTCGGGCACTCGTCTACTGGCGCTGCGCAGGAAGTGCCTGGGGCGTGCGGGCTAGATATCCCTCCGGACGATCTGGGTCTCCTCGGACTTTGCGGGGAGAACTTCCCTAGTGGCGATATCGACCTGGACGGCATCGATGTTGACACTTTATCTTTCCACGAGGAGGCTGAAGTTTCGAGCGTCGACAAGCGGCACTCCCCAGTTACTGTACCCTCGTGCCCGTTGGAGGAGACGGTTGTTGCAGCGGTAGCGGCGGTTTCTCCGGTTCTGCCACCCTCGTTGGCGCAGGCGGCTCCTGTTGCGGCTGCAGTGGGAGGGAAGGTCTTGCCTACCTACTCCGAGGCACCTAGCCCGGATTTAAGGCCGAGGAGCAGAGTCTCAGAGTTCCTTCTTGCGAGCTGCCGGCAGTATATCAAGTCGACGTTGGAGCCTTTCCAAAATGCTGGCTTTGGCGCTCTCCAGGACTGGTGGTCGATGGACGGTGCGGAGTTTTGCGCGAGCCTGGAGGAGTTCAAAGTCGACAGCTCTTCTTTCGTCGCTCAGATGACCCTGCTTGTGACCGATGGTGAGGTTTATCGATCCCGGCGAGCTTTGCTAGAGGGGAGCTCCCCTTCTGAGTTGGAGGCTGCTGAGGCGAGTCTAAGTCAGTCAGAGCTCCAACTTGCGGAGGCGACTTCCAGCCTGTCGAAGGCTCAGAGAAAGATAGATTATGTGCGCGCCTCGCTTCGAAAGGCGGAGTCTCGTCTGGAGCGAGCCGAGTCCGCGGAGAGTGCTTTGAAGGCGAGTTGCTCGAAGCAGCAGTCGGACTTGGCGACCCGTCGTGAGCTTCTGGCCACTCGCCCCGTGGAACTTCAACGAGTGGAGGCGACTAGAGAGGAGTTACTACGCCGTCTTCGAGCTATGGACACCTTCTTCTAGTTGTTCCTTGTTTCATTGTAGCTTTCTTTTCGGGACTTATGCCATGTATCGCATTTTCTTCATTATATAATAATATCGCCTCGTTTTGCCACATCTTTTGCATGGACCATTGTTGACTTTTTATTTTGGTCGGACTGAACCTGAAGTAACTTCTCAGGCTGCCTACGTACCCCCTAAGGGGGATCAAGTCGCACGTAGTTCTTTTTTTTTTTTTTTTTTTTTTGCGCAAGGGGTGTGGCCTTGCTTTAGGCATAGTACCTTTTGTGGTACTTGCCGTTGATAGGGCCGAGTGTCAGCCCTTCTGGCGTGGTGAGGAGATAGGCGCCGTTGGAGTAGACTTCCTTGACGGAGTGCGGGCCATCCCATTTGGCATCAAATTTCTTCCCTCCTCGATGCGAGAGGATGATGGGGCGTTTGACTGCCAGCACCAGTTCCCCTATCTGGAATGATCGAGGACGGATCTTCTTGTTGAAGGCGCGAGAGAGCCTGGCCTGATAACACTCCAGACGCTGTTGAGCTTCGAGGCATCTCTCGTCTGATGCTTCCAATTCTGCTAGGCGGAGCTGGGCGTTGTCGTCGCCGATGAGGCCTTCCTGGATTGCTATCCTGAGTGACGGGATCTGGAGCTCAAGCGGAAGAACGACTTCCACACCATAGACGAGGGAGTACGGTGTTGCTTGCGTCGGCGTGCGGAAGGACATCCGGTAAGCCCATAGTGCTTCGCCCATGCGTTCGTGCCAATCTTTCTTTGTCTTCGAGACGGTTTTCTCCAGCAGCTTGCACAAGTCTTGTTGAAGGCTTCTGCTAGACCGTTGGCCGGAGCGTTGTACATCGTCGAACAATTCTGCTTAATGTTGTATAATGCGCAGAACTGGCTGACGGCAGCATTCTTGAACTGCTTCCTGTTATCTGTTACGATGTAGCGGGGGACCCCATAGCGGAAGATGATGTCATTCTGGATAAAGCTGATGACGGAGTGCTTTGTAACTTCCCGCAGAGGCGTTGCTTCAGCCCACTTGGAGAAGTAGTCCGTTGCTGCCAAAATGTAGAGATGTTGCTTGGATGACTTGGGCAGGGAACCGACGATATCGAGTCCCCACCCGTCGAAGGGCCAAGACGCGATTGTCGGGTGCAAAGGCTCCGGAGGTTGACGGATGTAGTCCCCATGCATCTGGCAAGCTTAACATCTCCTCGCGTACTCCAAGCTGTCCTTGATCATGGTAGGCCAGTAGTATCTCATCCTCCTGACGCGGAAGTGAAGTTTCGGACCGGACTGGTGCGATCCGCAGATTCCCGCGTGTACTTCTTCCAGTGCGGCTTCTGCTTCTTCTTTCGCGAGGCACCTCAGGAGTGTGCCATCGTAGCTTCGTCGGTACAGCTCGCCGTTGAAGTGGTAGAACCTTAGAGATCGTCGACGGATGTCACCTTTGCGCTTCGGATCTTCGGAGAGTTTACCATGAACGAGATACTCCACAAACGGTTGCCTCCAGTCTTGTTCTTTAATCTCGAGGACATGCACCGCGTTGGTTTGAACTGGTACTTCGGGTGGACCTTCTTCGGTGATCATGAATCTCCTGTAGACGGGGACGACGAGTGAACGTTCATCTGGAAACGGGAGTATAGCCGCCAGATTTGCGAGTGCGTCAGCTTGCTGGTTGAGGTTCCTGGAGACGTGCTGAATGGAAGCGGCCTTGAGTTTGCCGAGGAGCTCCACAGCCCGCGCATGTAACGGCACCAGGTCTTCTTTGTTGACTTCGTATGCCCCCAGGACTTGCTGGATCACGAGTTGGGAGTCTCCAAAAATCTCTAGTCCTCGAAGCTTCATTTTGTCGGCCAGCTCGAGACCGATGAGCAGGGCTTGATATTCTGCCATGTTATTGGAACATGATTCCGATAGTAGGAATGAGAAGGGGAGTATTTCGTTGTCCGAAGTGACGAAGATGACTCCGGCTCCCGCTATGTCTTGCCTTGCTGCGCTGTCGAAAAACATTTTCCATGTTGGGGCGACGTCGACGGAGAACACTTCTTCATCTGGAAGATCTTCAGATAACTCCCATTCCGCCGGGAGAGGGTATTCTGCGAGGAAGTCCGCGAGGGCCTGCCCTTTAACCGCTTTCTGTGGCACGAAGGTGATGTCGAATTCAAGTAGCAGCAGGGCCCACTTGGCCAGACGCCCGGAAAGCACTGGTCTCGACATGATGTACTTGAGGGGGTCGGCCTTTGAGACGAGTCTGATGGTGTGAGCCAGCATGTAGTGTCGCAGCTTTTTTGTGGCGAAGATAAGCGCTAAGCAGACCTTCTCGATTGGGGAGTAATTCAGCTCTGCGCCGACGAGAGTGCGACTGAGGTAGTAGCAAGCTGTCTCCATACCAAGTTCATTGTTCTGAGCTAGGAGTTCCCCCAAGGACTGCTCCTGGGCAGCGATGTAGAGGATGAGCGGCCTCTCTTGAATCGGTGCTGATAAGACTGGCGGCTTCAGTAGATATGCTTTGATGTTTTGGAGTGCCTCTTGGCAAGCTTCATCCCATTTGAACGACGCTCCTTTCTTCATGAGGCAACTAAAAGGGTGGCACTTTCCGGCCAGGTTGGTGATGAATCTTCGGATATAGGCCAAATGCCCTTGGAGGCCTCTGAGGTCTCGCACTGTCTTTGGTGCGGGCATATTGACGATAGCATCAATTTTGGATTGATCTATCTCAATGCCACGATGTCGGACGACGAAGCCGAGGAATTTGCCTGAGGAGACTCCGAACGCGCACTTGAGTGGATTCATGCGGAGTTGGTACCTTCGAAGCCGTTTGAAGATTAGCTCGAGATCTTGTAGATGTGCCGACTTCTTCTTGGATTTCACCACGAGGTCGTCGACATAACACTCCACGTTTTGATGAAGCATGTCGTCGAAGATTTTCTGCATAGCTCGCTGGTAGGTGGCTCCCGCGTTCTTCAAGCCGAACGGCATTACCTTATAGCAGTAGATTCCTTTCGGTGTGCGGAATGCTGTGAGCTCCTCGTTCTTGGGTGCCATCCGAATCTGATTGTAGCCCGATGATCCGTCCATGAAAGTGAGCACCTCGTGACCTGTCATCGCGGCGATCATTAGCTCCGTGATTGGCAAGGGGAAGTCGTTCTTTGGACATGCGTTGTTCAAGTCTCTGAAGTCCACGCACACTCGGATTTGGCCGTTCTTCTTTTTGACTGGGACGACACTAGAGATCCATGTCGGGTACTTGACCTCTCGAATGAAGCCGGCTTCGATCAACTTGTTGACTTCGCCTTCTATTTGGGGTACCAGTTCTGGCCGGTAGCATCTTTGTCCTTGCTTGATGGCGCTGGCTCCGTGTTTGACGCTGAGCTGGTGCACTGCGATTTTGGGATCGAGGCCTGGCATCTCCTTGTAGGACCATGCGAAGATGTCTCTGTATTCTTTAAGCAGTTTGATGTATGCGGCTTCTTCCTCAGGGGTCAAGAGTGTGCTGACGAATGTAGGCCGAGGTTCCGTCTCTATGCCCAAGTTGATTTCCTTCAAGTCATCAACGGTGGACTGCCCCCCTTCTTCGAGGACTGGCGGGGCGTCAGGCAACTCGTCGTCCGAAGTAGAAGTATCACCGTTGTCGGGATTCGAAATGGAGATATGATTGACGACTGCCATGGGTGGGTGGGTGGGTGTTGAGACGAAGTCCTCGATTGGCATTCCCAGACGATCGAACACTGACTTCTTCTTTGAGTGCTTAACTGGCCTGAGCCTTTCGAACACGGATGTACGCATTAGATTCGACTGGTTTCTACCACCTCTGATTTGCTTCTGGAGCAAGGCTTGGCATCGAGCTCTTCGCCGTCTTCTTTTGCTGTCGGGACGGCTTGCGTAGGAAGAGCGTGCATCGGAAATTATCGATCCTTCAGTAGCTTCATCTACCATCTTCGCCCCGATGTAGTTGGAGGTGAAGGTCTTCTTCGCTGCGGTTCTGATGACCAACGGAGCTTGACTGGAGCCGATGCCTCGGCGGTTCGGGAGAATTTGTTCTCCGCTTTGAAATAGCCGAGCTTGAGTTCTCGTCATCCCATATGGAGTTGCTGCTGGGGGAAGTGTGCCCATGACGCTTTCTCTGTCGTAACCGGCTTTGAACAGCAACTTAGCAGCATTTTGCCCCCAACTTCCTTTCGGCTTGAATGCAAGCTAATTGGGGTCGACTGATTCGGTAGGCCCGCTCGGGTTCGGAGCTCGCGTCAGACTAGGTAATGGCAACGTCATTTCTTGCAGGGTGATGACATTGGCCTGTGATAATGATGGGGCCAGCTTCCTTGTCGGAGTAGAAGGCGATCGCTCGGATTTACGGAGCCACTGAGGCGCGAGACGCAGGACTGGCGTCGCTTGGGCGGGCAACGGGGTATGTTGCACGGCTCTTGACTCGGGGCTGATACGCATCCTTTGTCTAAATTTCGGTGCTTCTTGGACCTCAAGTCTTGCTTTGTCGGAAGGTCGTGCTGGATTTGCAGGAAGAGGAGTCTTATCCTGCTTCACTTCTTCAATTTTCTGGACTCGAGGGGTTTTAGCTGGAAGAACTTCCGCGACTAGGCCCTTTGCTTGGTAGAACTTAGCGTCGGCCAAGTGTGCCTCGGCCTCGTTGAATGGCTTGTCGTCCACAACTATGCACCTCTCCACGCCTTCTTCGTAGTACTTGAGGCACTGGTGCCAGGTGGATACCACGATGCCATTCTCGTGTAGCCATGGTCTTCCTAACAGGAGGCGATATGACGTCTGGCAATCGATGATGTGGAAGAGGACCGTTGTATCTAGCGGGCCGATGGAAAGCTTCAAACGGATGATTCCGAGGGTGGATTGTCCGCCCTGGTTGAACCCTTGAATGACCAACTGACTTGGCGAGAGCTGGATGTTGGTGATGCCGAGTTGCTGCATTGTCTAGATAGGCATGATGTTGACGGCGGAGCCACTGTCCAACAGCATTCAATTCACTGGCTTTTCCTTGATGTATCCCGAAACGTAGACAGGCCGGTTATGCAACCGTGTCCCGAGTTGTAAGTCCTCATCCGAAAAGGTTATCGTCGCATCACACGAGGCCGCAGCTTTGCCCTTTTGGTCGTCCTTCCTTTTCCTCTTGTAGCTGTCTGGGTCGGCCAAAGCTGCAGCCATTGCCACGCGAGCCTTCTTCGGGAGATGCAAAGCTTCTACGAGCGGCAAGTGCAGGATTGCTTCGTCGTGAGAGGCGGTGTCCCCTTTGTCGGGATCGTCTCCCTCATCGGTGGAGTCGCCTTCTTCAGAAGTTTCGCTTTCGTCTTTTCCTTCCGACTCCTTATGAACTTCGACCATGCAACAGGACACTCTGATGTGTTGGTCAACAGGGAGGAAGTGATCCGGGAAGAACTCTTGCAAGGTTGTCGGCTCTGGAAGGCTCTGCTGAGGGAGATCGTCTTGGCTTGCTGGCGGCACTTTGAACGTCTTCCTCCCTGGAGTCTTGGTTTTCTTCTTGTAGGTCTTCCGCTTGGTGAACCCCCTCATCACACGGTCTTGCTTGAGCTTCTTTTTTTGCCATGGCTTTCGTCGCCGTGGTAGCATGACCCATGCTTCTTCGTCGGTGGATTCCCCTCCGCTAGGATGATGGTCAGCAGCAGCAACTGGTTCCCTCGAAGGCACTTGTTCTTCTGGAGGCTCTACTGGCTCATCTTCCGATTCCCAGCCAGTGGGCTTGATTTCGTCGATTGAAACGGACGGAGGCTTTGAGTAGAGGACGTAATAGTCAAACTTGCCCGAAGGTTGGCCCAGCAGACCGACTTCTGGATCTCCCCGCTCGTATCTTTTCTGGAGAGCGCCTTGGGACATAGCTTGACTGGAAGGGACTTGCTCTTCTTGAGGCTCCACTGGCTCGTCTTCCGATCCCCAGCCGGTGGGCTTGATTTCGTCGATTGAAACGGACGGAGGCCTTGAGTAGAGGACGTAATAGTCGAACTTCCCAGAAGGCTGGCCCAGCAGACCGACTTCTGGATCTCCTTGCTCGTATCTCCTTTGGAGCGCTCGCTGGGATGCAGCATTGCTTGGAAGAGGTGCTGGCATGAGCGACAGTTGCCCCCAGGGCAGTGGTGCTTCTTCCTCGGTGAGCGCAGGAGTACGTTGACGTCGCTTCGAGACTTTCAGCTGGGAAATTGATTTAGCGGTTGGCACTTGACGGTTGATGCGCAATTTGGGCATGCTTCGCCGAGCAGCAACGAGTACCGGCGAGAAGGAGCCGAAGGTGATGGACGTCATGTTGGCCGTAGCAACCTCTCCGGAGTCGATCTCTATCTTCCCTTGCTTTGCGAGCGCCATGATTCTTTCCTTGAAGACGAAGCATCTTTCGATGGGATGACTTACCACCCGGTGGTATTTGCAGAAGAGAGGGTCGTCGACGCGATGCATCTGCTCGGGCCTTTTCGAAGGAGGGAGCTCTATCATCTTCTCTTGCAGCAGTTGGTCGAACATGGAGGAGACTTCCGAGTCTGGGAAGGGGTACTCCTTGGCTTCGAGCTCCTCGAGAGTCATCCTTTGTCTTGGCGGCGGAAGCGGTGGTATGGCGACTCCCTTCTTCTGATCCGGCTTGCCACCGATCTTGAGCGGTTTGGAGGTTAAAGCGACGTCCGAAACATTGACTTGTTTCGGTTTTGGTGCCAGTGGCTTGTCCTTCTTCTCCACCTTCAAGAAGTCTTTGTTCTTCAAGTCCCTGCGGCTTGCTAGGCTGAGTTCCATATCGTGAGCCCGAGTTCGAAAGACCCAGTGCATGCCTTGGGTGCAAATCTCGATGGCCAAGTCTTCAGACAAGCGGTCTCGTGAATTCAGCGCGAGGTTCCTCCATCTGTCGATGTAGTCGATCACCGGCTCGTCCTTCCTTTGCTTGACTACAGTAAGCTCGGTCATGCTGACGGTTCGTCTGGTGCTGTAGAAGCGATTGAGGAACTCCCTCTCCATCTGATCCCAGCTGTCGATGGTCCCTGGAGGAAGATCAACATACCAGTCGAACGTGTTGCCTTTGAGGGTGCGAACGAATTGCTTCACCATCTCGTCGCCATATGTGCCGGCATTATTGCAGGTCTCGATGAAGTGGGCAACGTGCTGTCTTGGATTTCCCTTTCTGTCGAAGTGCTGGAACTTTGGTGGCTGGAATCCGACTGGGAAGCGTAGCTGCTGGATCCTCGTAGTGTAGGGCTTCGAGTATGCCGCCGTGATCGGAGGAAGGCCACTGCCGTGGGAACGCATCATGTCGGCTATCAACGCTTGGACTTGCTGAGCATTCATCGTTGTTGTTGCCGGAGGTTATGTGGCCACCGAGGCTGGCGCTGGGGAGACGACTTCCACTGGGACGGGAGCCGAGGAGAGCGCTGGAGTAACTGTTTGAATCGTCGGAACAACCTCTGCAGGAGCGGGAGTTGAAGACGGAACTGGAGCGGCTACTGGAGAAGCGACGGGTTGGCCGACTGCTGCAGCGTCCTTTGCGCTTAGCTTTTGGAGCAGAGTGTTGATGTGACGATCCTTCTCCTCCATCAGCCGAGTAATTTGCGCCATATGCTCGCTCATCTACATGACTTGGAGTTGAAGAGCGGACGGAGGATGGTGACGGAGAACGTCTCGGTGTTGCATGTTCGCATCCTCGCCGTCATCATCGGAGGTATAGTTACGCCGACTTGCTTCTGGCTGATGATTGATGTTTGCCCCCTGCAGAGGAGGTGCAACGTCTGTTGGAGAACCCGAACGAGCTCGGGGCTGGGGCTGGTCCTCCCCAAACTTTTGGACATGGACTCCAGGATCGAGGCTCATTTCTTCATGCACCAGGGCCTCGTCGGCGCTTTGGCGAGCATCTTCGGCAGTAGCTTCTGGCACAAAGACGTCCGCAAGAGTCCGAGTACGCCGAGTGTAGACGCGTACCATCGGGGGAGGATCACCCTCCGGATTTACTGGATCACCGTGTCGGAGTAGAGGAGACTCAGCGATCGGTGAAAGGCTTGGAGCAAACGCATCGTTGCTTGTCCCGGTCATTGCAAACTTCAAGCAGCTTCTTCAGCCGTACGGATGAAAGGAGAAGAGGTCCCACCGGGCATGCCAGAAATCTGTATGCGCGGAAAAGGTACGGGTCGGCTTTATTACGCAAAACCAGATTACAAGTATGGCCGGGACCCGGGTGGCTCGGGTGTAGCGAGTCCGGGTTGCGGCGAGTTTTGATCAGGGGATTGTGGGAAAGATCTTCTGGAGGATCCCTTTGATCCGCGTCTCCATGCGGTGTTCGTGCGAGAGCTCTGAAGGGGTTGCCCAGGACAGGGGTCTTTACAGGGTGAGGGTTTTGGAGAGGCTAAGGAATGTCCACCGTTGCTTTGTCCCTTCCGTGCTTCGCGCTTTCTCGGCTAGGGGGTTTTCCGGCTTCGTTCCTCGGTCTTCGTGTCTTCCTCGCTCCTTGCTTGACCTCGGCGTCCTTGATCGTCGGTTCACGGCGTCGATCGTGCTTTTGGCGTCGGCTTTGGCTTTGGCTTTGGCTTCGGCTTTTTGGCTTTGGCTTTGGCTTTGGCTTCGGCTTTTTGGCTTTGGCTTGGCTCCGGCGTGGCTCTGGCTTTTGCTTTGCTTCGGTGCTTGCGTTTGGACGTAGCCGGGAGAGACTTGCGATGCTTTCGTTCTTCCGGACTTCGCGTCGTATCGGCTAGAACGTGCGGTGCTTTTGCTCGTGGCCGGCGTAGTCGCTTGGCTTTGGCACTTGCGTTGCTTTGGCGCGGGCTTTACTGGGGCTTTGCTTTGGCTTCTTGCGTTGGCTTTAGCTTCAGCGTCAACTCGGTCTTCTTCTTCGAACGACGTAGGCTACTTCTCCGGTGCTTCGACGGTTTGTGGGTCGGCTGGACTTCTCTTCTTCTCCGGGCTTCCTTGGCGTGATCGGAGTCGAAGAACGCTTTCGAAGATAGTGGGGGTAGCACCGATCTCCGTGCGACGGTTGTAGCGTCGGCTTTTGTTGGTGAAGATAATGGGGGTAGCGACGCTTCAGGTGGTCTGCTCCAGGCTTTCTTCTTTGTGGATGGCGCAGACGTTTGTCGAAGGCGACGGGTTGATGACGCTTCGTTTCTCTCCTCCGGGATTTGGAGCTTGATCGGAGTCGAGGATTTGTTGGAGCCGACGGGGTAGTGCCGCTCCGAGCTTCTTCTCCGGCCTTTGCTTCTGGCGTCTTCGGAGTCGAAGGGTCTTCTTCTCCGAGCTTTCTTCTTCGTGCACGGAGTCGAAGTCTTGATCTTCGTGTGCAAGGGTCTTCACGTTGATGAGGGCTTTCAATGGACTAAGCCGATCCCGACGGGACAGCCTTGCCTGTGCCTCGTGAAGCCTTGGGTCGATGAAGAAGCGTCTCCTCTTCTGCAGAGCTCCCGCGCTTCGTCTTCAGTCTTCAACCGCCCCTTTGAACCTTCCCCCTCCCCCTCTATTTATAGGCAAAAGGAGGGGGGGAGATATGGGAAGTTTTTAATTTTAAATCCCTTTGATATCTCCCTCTTAATTACCCAAGATTTATTCATCCATTAATGAGGGGAATAAGTCTTCATTCGCTTTCCTTTCCTGGCGGGGCAATTATGGCTGGAGTTTGCACACGAAATCGATGGCGATCGGGCGCTTCTTCTTGTGCGTCGGATCAAGGGATCGGCGCAGATCCGCGCGTGTGCAGACGTCATACGCAACCTCCCCCCGCGCATGGCGGTATTTACTTCCTTTTCTTTCTTTTCTTTCCTTTTCTTTTCCTTCCTTTTCTTTTCTTTCTTTTTCTTTTCTTTCCTTTTCTTTTCTTTCCTTTTCTTTTCTTTTTTTTTCTTGCAGGGCCGGCCGGCCCCCCATGGGGTTCGGATCCTAGTAGGGCCGGCCCCCATGGGGTTCGGGTCCTAGTAGGGCCGGCCCCATGGGGTTCGGACCCTAGTAGGGGCCGACCCCCCCCTTTAAGCGTGGGGTCCACTCCTCCTTTGCTGGGTGCGAATCGGGTCCGGGTCCACACTGGTGCGTGCAAGTCGGGTCCGAGTCGAAGCGTGCGTCGGGTTCGCATCCGCTTTGGACACGCAAGTTGGGTCTGGGTATACGAAATTCGTGTGTCTACAACGGGGTCGAGGTGGATTTTGGGAATTGGTGAAGGCCAAGGTCAAGGTTTCAATCTGGGTCTGGAGCCTATCCATGTGCTCTTGTTGCCTCATGAAGGCATCTTGCCAAGTACGGGGTGGAGAAGATCTAGCCATTATGGATTCTATCGACTCACTACAGAGAGAAAAGGGATGGTCCTAATATGGATGTACCCACGCGATGCTAGTTTCCTAATTAATGCAAGACACAAAGCTAAAATGAAAAGAAGGAAAATAAAAAAAAATTTCAGCACGCACACAAGATGCAAATGATGCAAGAGGACCGGTCGTTGCGTAAGGACGCGACGACTAGTGCACTCTGATACCAACTTGATGGGATGTGTATGCTTAAACAAACCCAAGTGCTGAATTTAAACAACTAAATACAGATTTCAGCATATTATAATCAAATTTCAGCACAGCTTATAATCACGATTCATCATTCATTCATTCCCAATCTGATTTAATTCAACGAAATAATAAAACTGATAAGATAAGACTTAATTTCAGATTTAAATAACCAAATTCCAGCAATAATAACGATCTCAATCTCAAATAACAAAGCCAATGTTTCCAAGAACAACCGTAGATCTAATCGTAAACCCTAATGGATGAGATTCTTGGAAAACCAAGGATTTTGGAAACCCTAATGTAAATTCAGCAATAAGGCCGGTTGGGGAAAAAGAAAGATATCACATGAAAGTATCGAGGATCGATTTCAAACCGTGCTCTGGTCAATGCCGGCTGCTGACAGGAACTCCGTTGTTGCAGATGAAAGTGGCGAAAGGGGAGGCGTGGTCCAGAAGAAAGGTTGAAGAAGCCGAGACGATGGATCTTTGAAGATGAAGGAACTCCGCGTCGATCTTCCGCGAAGCCGTAGACAAATGCGTGGTGACGAGGTAGAAGCGTGCGGGAGGAAGAAGCATACTAGAAGCAAGGAAGATTCTTCGGAAGGGATACACCGAACAAGCGAGCCACTTCTCCGTTCTAGGGTTTCAATTTCATATCATCCTCGTCCCTTTGCAATTAGGGTTTGATAGCTTTATAGGGATGAAACATCAAAAGACACAAAAAAGGAAGGAATGAGAGAGGGACGCGCGGGTAGGGAGAGAGAGAGAACCGCGGGAAGAGAGAGAGAGGGGGGTGTGTCCTTGGGAAAGAGAGAGAGAGACGCGGTAGAGAGAGAGGGGGTGCGGGTCTGTTCGCGGGAGAGAGAGGGGCCGGTCGGGTAGGGTGTTCGGTGGGCTAGGGTTTAGGGTTTTTGATTTCCTTCGAATCTCATCCATTGAGATTTAAGTTGTCCTAAGATCCTACGGCTAAAAACCTAACACGGAAACGAGTCAGTTCGGCATCTGTGGCTCGAACCGGATGCGAACATGGCTCGCACCTACGCAAACCAGAAATAAAAATGCAAATAACCAAAGATCCGTCAGTCGGATCGAAATAAATAAAAACCAAAGTTTTAGATCTTCGAATGAGCTTTCCACTGGTGCAGACGGATCGACGATCGGCTTCCTGGATCTCCGGAACGGATGAAAATACGCCATCAGCTGTAGCAAATCTGCACATAGTAGGCTCGTCTGCATCAGGTCCACAACGGGTATATTAAGCGGGTGATGGGTGCCTCCCTTACCAATGTGGGACTATCCGTTAACACCACCCCTCACGCGGAGCACACGTGGCAAGGATCCTCTCACGCGGAGCACGCGTGGCAAGGCACGATCGGTGGGGAGCACCCGGAGCCGGAGCAGGAGCAGGAGCAGGAGATAGACTAGCTCTGCTACCATGTTAGATACCCTCACACTCCAAAACCCGGGTTGTAAGGGGAGGTCCACAACGGGTATATTAAGCGGGTGATGGGTGCCTCCCTTACCGATGTGGGACTATCCGTTAAAAGATATTTTGACTGGATCGATTTTTGGTTTCGTGGGTACCACCCCCGAGCTATTAATTCTCAGAAAGCTGATATTGTGAGGAAAGCTAAAGCTAAACTTGACAAGTCAGGGGATATTGATAGACCAATTAATCTTATGCCTCCGGAGAAATGGCCTTCTGGATCGAAAACCAGTCCTTTTGTTTTGCTAGGATTGTCAGCCAACAATACTTTGGGGAAGATTGTCTATAGGTCTGCGGCGATTGTTCTATTTCTTTTTTTTCGTGCAAGGAGACGAAGCTTTGATCTCTTGTGCAAGGTCTTCATGTTGATGAGGGCTTTCATGGACAAAGCCATTCCCTTGGGATTCACTTGCCCGTGGCTTGTGAAGCCTTCGATCATCGAGCATTGGAGCCTCCTTCGTCAAGCCTTCATGTCTCTAGCTTTCAACCTTTGAAACAATCCCCCTGCCTCTCTATTTATAGGCAAAGGGGGAGGATTGGAGAGATATGACTGCGATTTTTGAATCCCTTGAATATCTCTCCCCATAACCATTGGGATTTATCTTCCTTTTTTGGGGGAAAACAACATTTATCCCCTTCATTTTTCGTAGCGACGGTTATGGACAAGATTAAGCTCAATCTTTCAAGATATGAGCCGTCTTTGCACATTTAATCGATAGAGACACGGCTTCTCATCTTGTCCGTCGGATCGAGGGATCGCTGTGGATCCACAGTTGCATAGACGTTCGAGTTATCTCCCCCCACGCATGGCAATTGTTTCCCTTTTTTTTTTTCTTTTTTTTCTTTTTTTTCTTCTTTTTTTTCTTGTTTCTTTTTTTTCCTTTCCCTTTTGGCCGGCCACACCTCCCCATGGGGAGAGGGGGCTTCCGGTGAGGTCTCACATAGGGTTTAGCTTTGATACCATGTGACAAACCCTAGAAGAGAAAGAGGGAGAGAGAGATGGCTAGGGTGGGAGAGAATGGGAATCAATCTCTCATTAGGCCAAAGGCCAATATATAGGCAATACATATGAGTCCTCTATGCACTAAGTGTATGTAAATACATGTATACATCTTAACAGCCTTCCTCTTGAGCCACTGACAGATGGAGGAAAAAAGATCCATCACTAGCGTGAACAAATGATGGGAGAGGGGATCTCCATTTCGTAGTCAACTCAATCTCGTGAAGAACCCAATAGCACAGCCTTCACATAGATCAAGAAGTGATGGGACCAAATACAAGGCTCGATTTAGTTGATCCAATGTAGGAGAAATCCTCATGCCTAAAGAGTATGAAAAATAAATTGAAAATTAAATGAATTAAATGATTTAAAAGATCGATTTTAACATAGATGAATGTCTAGAGCAAGAGCTGAAAGCCTCTAGTAAAATTTCTAGGAGAGCAAAAAAGTTTCCTAGAACGTCATGACCAAGATTTAACTGAGTAAGACTAGATTTACAATAATGAATTTAAACTATTAGAGAGGAGTCAAAGGATGAACTTATAGAAAGTAATGCAGAGATAATTAAGACTAAAATTTAGCCCAGGGATCTGACAGTAAGATTCATATATTGAGGAATATTCATAGCAAGGACTCAGATGTGATCGGTAAGGAATACAATATCAAGTAATGGACAAATAAAAAAAAACAAAATCCCGCCACAACACAATTTGAGGAAGCCAAATAAATGATCTATTTTCTCACTTTTTCCATCTACCCATGCACCATAAAGATTAGATCGAGAACCAAAAGTTATTCCCGCCACAACACTCCTCAATCCAAATGGTCAGTTATTCACGATGGAGCTCGTAACCTGCTCCCAAAAAGTCATCCACGGATCAAGATTTTAAATATAATTATTTAGATGCTATTTCTGTAACGTAAAAAAACTTAATGACTTTCTATCAAAATATAGGCTTACCAACAGTCTATATCAAAAAGGTGAGATAAAGTTTTAAACACGATAAATGGTAACATATAATTAGAATGAATCAATTGACACCAATAAAAATTTATTGTATAAATCTATACAAGATTACCATTCACATCATTATAGCACTTTAAATTAAGCTTTTTTACGTCATTGATAAGAACTAAATCTTTAGGAAAACTGTAACCCAAAATAGAAATGAATTAGTCAAAGTAACCACTAACTATTTCTAATCTACAAGAAAAGAGTTGCTACGCAACTCCCTCTAAATGTGATGCATGAAGAATATAACCAAGATAAAGATAAATTGCTGTTTTCGGCCAATTTAACCAAGAATCTGACGGGGCTTGCAAATACCTGACATGGATCCCCTATACCTCACTCCTCACCTGATTTGAATAATATCGGCGAATGATCCTTGAATTCTTCCCCTAGCTGCAGGCTTTGGCGCATCAGGAGTTCCGAAGACATTCCAAACCCTCAATGTTTCATCCTCCGCACCTGCAGCTGATGCCACTCTGTACCCATCTGGGCTTTGCAAAATCCAGTAGAACCAGATATGAGCAATATTATAATTTACGAGAATAAAAATTCTAATCTCCTACAAAGTTGAAACTGCTCATTCATACCTGAGCCAAGAACAGAACCCAAGAACTATGGCCTACAAGATCTCTGATTTTAACCAGGCGATGCGAGCTCAAGTCCCACAACTGGATGTCGGAAGAGTTTAAACCAATGGCAATGTGTTGCCTATCAGGAGCCCAGCTGACACTAGTAACAGGACCTTTATCTTCATCTACATTCATAAGCTCTGCAGCAGATCCCTTGTCTGCATCCCACAAGCAAACCCTACACCCAAGGGTGATCGAGATGAGGTTGCTCCTTCCCCAGTCCAGAAGATTCAAAGAGTAGTCGTCCATAAGCTCCATTGCATCCAATACTCTGTCTGCGGTCTGCAAGAGTTGGACAAAACCCAAGAGAGTAAGAACAACAGAAACCCAAGAGGCTAGAAGCCTAGAAGAACAGATATGTAGGGAAGCCGAGGAGAGAGAGAGAGAGAGAGAGAGAGAGAGAGAGAGAGAGAGAGAGAGAGAGAGAGATACCCACCAGAGGAATATGCCTTCGCCGCGCCGTCATCATCTTGGTCGGAGGGGAGGAGCAGACGCCGTCGACGTCGAAGAACCCTTCGACCGTCACACGAGGCCTGTTGTTGAAAGCAAGGATGCGGGTCCGGTTCTGCAGCAGGACCTCGACCAGAAGCTTTTGGTACGCGTCATCCGATCGCAATAGCGCATCGATTCTCTCCCTCTGCCGCCTTGGCTGAGTTAGCATCTGGTGCGCGACGTCGAAATCCATGCTGGATCGGACCGGAATGAATCTGTCGCTCTGAAACTGTCAAAATCAACAGCAGTCAGAACCTCAAACAAAACCCTAAATCGGAGACAAAAAACAAAATCAGAGAGATAGAGAGAGATGAAATTACATTGTCACGACGAGATCCTGCCTCTCGAAGAGGGTGAAGACCTCCTGCATCCATGGAAAACTAAGAAGAAAAAGAAAGTAGAAAACCAAAAAAGAAAAATCGAAATTCCGTATGGAGAAATACCCACCTGAGGAATATGCTCCGGTGCATCCAATACTCTGTCTGAGGTCTGCAAGAGTTGGACAAAAAACCCAAGAGAGTAAGAACAACAGAAACGCAAGAGGCTAGAAGCCTAGAAGAACAGGGCAGCCGAGGAGAGAGAGAGAGAGAGAGAGAGAGAGAGAGAGAGAGAGAGAGAGAGAGAGAGAGAGAGAGAGAGAGAAATACCCACCTGAGGAATATGCCTCCACCGCGCCGTCGTCGTCTTGGTCGGAGGGGAGGAGCAGACGCCATCGACGTCGAAGAACCCTCCGACCTGCAGACGGGGCCTGTTGTTGAAAGCGAGGATGCGGGTACGGTTCTGTTGTTGTCCCGCCTCTCGAAGACGGTGAAGACCTCCTGCATCCATGGAAAACCAAGAAGAAAAAGAAATTAGAAAACCAAAAAAGAAAAATCGAAATTCCGTATGGAGAACGGAGAAGCGTTGGAAACAGAGCAGAGCGCGCGCAGAGGGAGAGATTTCTCCCGATGGATCGAAGGAAGCTTTCGAATCTGGGAATCGAGACGTTGCAGAGAGGGAGAGAGGGAGAGAGGAAGACGAGAGCGAGAGCGAGAGCGAGAGCGAGACAGAGAGGGTTTGATTTGTTGTGGCGGCGGCGGCGGCCTCTTTGGGATTATATATAGGATGGGAAATTAGCCGTTGGAGCTCTCTCGGTTCCGCGTAGAAAAGACGCGCTAAAAGGGGCTGTACTTGAACAAAACAATGGGATATACACGCGGACATAGTAACGGTGTGGTGGCATCTGTTATTACGATAAACGCCTTGTATCTCTTTCATTTAGCATGAAGTCCCTCCCATTTTTTTTTCAAAATGGCCATTTTACCCTATAGCAGTTGTACAGTCTGAACAAGCCGTTGTACGGCTTTTTCTTTTTAAAGAAATTATCAATAATATATCTAAAACATTGTAGGGTAGGGCTGGCAATGGGTCTTGTCGGATTTCGGTCGGATCCAAAACCCATAGGTCCATGCACGCCCCGTCTACCTTATCATGTCTAGATCCTAAACCTGTACTCTGACCCATTTATAAACGGGTAGACCCGATAAGATCCACTGGACCCGTTTTTCTCACAAGTCATACTCAGTTGACACGACCCAACCCGATAAGGCCCGCTAGGCCTATTTGCCTCAATTGACACTTCTCGACTCATTTATACATGCTTTCTTTCCAGACTAATCCGTTTTGACTCGACTAGTCATTAAAAGAGGGAATCGTTTCACTCACTGCTTCAGAGTTTTACGACGTATGTTTTACATCTATTTTGTTAAAGAAATTTGTGAGCTCAAACCGACTCAGTGAGGTTTGTGTCACCAGTGAGTTAGAACAGATTATGCATTCACAAAACATTGAAGACTTCAGCAATGCAGGGCAATGTCAGTTCAACAGTACAACTCAGTATCAATTCAAATCGGACTATCTAGCTCGCACACCCACTCGTATGTACCATGTTAATAATCCACTAGGTGTAAAGGGTTTTAGTATTTGAGGTTTAATTGCGAAATTGTCACTCGATTTGCATGTGTTTTAATAATTTTGACGTTTTCATGCTTTTCAAGGTGCATGCCTATTTTCAAAAGTTATTTTTAAAATCTTAGTTTGACGGTATTCTCATATTGCGAAAATCAATTTTCGACGGATTTAGGACTTTGCCATTGGAGAGGTTTCACACTTGGCCATTTCTTAAGGAATTGAAAATTTGGCTATGTGACGGAATCCACCTATGTTCCCTATGCAGTACAGATCGAAATCAAGGAAAGGTGGCCTGCTTCCTATTGCGGTCCCGATCCGGGTCTGGACCAAAATATGCTAAACAGTCCCTACATGACTTAAGTGGTCCCGATAGCCAGTGTTTGTTTTTCTCCCTATAATTAGCTTGGCTCTCTCTATTTGTTTCAAGATTTGGAGGTTTGTTTTGGGCAAAGCTCTTGCGAATAATTTTATCCTCTCCAACTTCCCTTGAGGTTTTCATTTAGTGCAAGCAAGAATCAATCTTCCATCCTTTAAAGAAATTTGTGCACTTCCTCGAGGGCTTCAAGTTGGTCCATACAGTTTTCCACTCGGACAACTTTGGTTTCACATCCCTCTTGCGATCGAGGTTTTCTTCGGTTGAATCCATTCTGAATTTTATTCTGAATAGCCTTTAAATCACATGTGTATTGGGTCGCTCTTGTGAAGGGAGTTTGAAAATCCCTCGCTACGGCTTAAGGGTCCTCCCATAGGGAATTGGGGGGCGACAAGTCCTTGGAGGGTTGGATACCCTTGGATAAAATCCTTCGCTACGGTTTGAAGGTCCCCCCATAGAGACTTGGGAGCGACAAATTATTGGAGGGTTCCCACCATTGTGGATTCGGTGGGGTAGAACTCTTAGGTCCATCCATTACTGAAGGGTGGTTGGTGCCTCATGTGGATTGAGAACTTGCAATGTGCATTTGCAAGTTGGGTGCGAAACTAACTGTGACGACCAAAATCCAATAACCAATAATCAAGACTCCTGAGGTTGTGATGCCAAAATGGATGATGTGGGGTGAGGTGAGGTATCCAAGGCCATGAGTTAGCCTCATATAGCTTGGAGAGAAGAAAATAATGAGCTACTTATATAATTTCTTCTTCCAAACATAGAAGACGTGTTTTAAAGTTGTGTGCTACTATGGATCCCGTAAGAACTCCATAGTTAAGCATGCTCAGGTGAGAGTAGTACTAGGATGGGCGACCACCTAGAAAGTCCTCATGCAAGTACAGAAAAAGCGGACAATATCTTGTGTGTTTGGTATGGATGTTACACTAACGGTGCTTATGAGACCGATACGACCAGGACATCAGTTTACGTAAAAGAGGTTACGGGGGATTGTGAGCGGTGGCTATGGTGTGGTGGGTTGAGCAACTCCTGGAATGCCTGTTCTTGCTCAGATAGTTCCAGGTCGTGTGCCCTACTTCATATCGTGCTCACGATGGCCGACATGGCATCTCAGATCCTATGACCTCAGGAATTTAAGATACAATACAAAAAATTAGGAGTTTCCTAACTGCCAAAGTCGTGCTTACGACTTCAATCGTGTGAATGACAACTACAGGAGATCGTGTGCACAACTGCTATAGGAGATATTGCGCATATACTACTTTGAGATAGTGCTAACTACCCAAGAGCATCACCATATGTCTCCCTATTTTTAGGATCACTCCTAGTCTCCCTATATTTAAGGAGCCAAAAGCGCTCCCTATTTTTTTTTGGAAACGTGTTGGACATGCTTGGTTGTGCGTCAACCGACCTCTATCATCATTTGAGCGGCGATCTACGGTATACACGGTAATCTCCACCACTAGAGTCCCACTGAGAAGGAATTCGAGTGACAAGTGAAGTGTGTTTATAACGTCCGTACGCTCGCCCAAGTCGAGGAGTCTTGGATCGAGAAGCCTATCAAAGACCTTACATGACCGGCGATCATCTTCACCTATGTTAGAACAACGTATGTATTCACAAAACATTGAAGACTTCAGCAATGCAGCACAATGTCAGTTCAACAGTACAACTCAGTATCAATTCAAATCAGACTATCTAGCTCGCACACCCACTCATATGTACCATGTTGATAATCCACTAGGTGTAAAGGGTTTTAGTATTTGAGGTTTAATTGCGAAATTGTCACTCGATTTGCATGTGTTTTGATAATTTTGACGTTTTCATGCTTTTCATGGTCCATGCCTATTTTCAAAAGTGTTATTTTTAAAATCTTAGTTTGACGGTATTCTCAGATTGTGAAAATCAATTTTCGACAGATTTAGGACTTGCCATTTGAGAGGTTTCAAACTTGGCCATTTCTTAAAAAATTGAAAAATTGGCTAAGTGTCGAAATCCACCTATGTTCCCTATGCAGTACAGACCGAAATCAAGGAAAGGTGGCCAGCTTCCTATTGTGGTCCTGACTTGGGTCTGGACCGAAATATGCTTAACAGTCCCTACGTGATTTAAGTGGTCCCGATAGCCAGTGTTGGTTTTTCTCCCTATAATTAGCTTGGCTCTCTCTATTTGTTTCAAGGTTTGGAGGTTTGTTTTTGGGCAAAGTTCTTGCGAATTATTTTGTCCTCTCCACCTTCCCTTGAGGTTTTCATTTAGTGCAAGCGAGAATCGATCTTTCATCCTTTACAGAAATTTGTGAACTTCCTCGAGGGCTTCAAGTTGGTCCATACAGTTTTCCACTCGGACAACTTTGGTTTCACATTCCTTTTGCAATGGAGGTTTTCTTCGGTTGAATCCGTTCTGAATTTCTTCTGAATAGCCTTTAAATCACATGTGTATTGAGTCGCTCTTGTGAAAGGAGTGTGAAAATCCCTCGCTACGGCTTAAGGGTGGAGGCTATAGGAAATTGGGGGCGACAAGTCCTTGGAGGGTTGGATACCCTTGGGTAAAATCCTTCGCTATGGTTTGAAGGTCCCCACATAGAGAATTGAGAGCGACAAATTATTGGAGGGTTCCCACCATTGTGGATTCGGTGGGGTAAAACCCTTAGGTCCATCCTTTACTGAAGGGTGGTTAGTGCCTCTTGTAGATTGAGAACTTGCAATGTGCATTTGCAAGTTGGGTGCGAAACTAGCTGTGACGACCAAAATCCAATAACCAATAGTCAAGACTCCTGAGGCTGTGACGCCAAAATGGATGAGGTGGGATGAGTTGAGGTATCCAAGGCCATGAGTTAGCCCCATATAGCTTGGAGAGAAGAAAATCATGAGTTACTTATATAATTTCTTCTTCCAAACATAGAAGACGTGTTTTAAAGTTGTGCGTTACTACGAATCCCGTAAGAACTCCATAGTTAAGCGTGCTCAGGTGAGAGTAGTACAAGGATGGGTGACCTCCTAGAAAGTCCTCATGCAAGTACAGAAAAAACGGACAATATCTTGTGTGTTTGGTATGGATGTTACACTAACAGTGCTTATGAGACCGATACAACTAGGACATCAGTTTACATAAAAGAGGTTATTGGGGATTGTGAGTGGTGGCTATGGTGTGGCGGGTTGAGCAACTCCTGGAATGCCTGTTTGTGCTCAGATAGTTCCAAGTTGTGTGCACTACTTCATATCATCCTCACGATGGCCGACATGGCATCTCAGATCCTATGACCTCAGGAATTTAAGATACAATACAAAAAATTAGGAGTTTCCTAACTGCCAAAGTCGTGCTTACGACTTCAATCATGTGAATGACTGCTACAGGAGATCGTGTGCACGACTGCTATAGGAGATCTTGCGCATATACTACTTTGAGATCGTGCTTACTACCCAAAAGCATCACCATATGCCTCCCTATTTTTTGGATCACTCCTAGTCTTCCTACATTTAAGGAGCCAAAAGCGCTCCCTATTTTTTTTGGAAACGTGTTGGACATGCTTGGTTGTGCGTCAACCGACCCCTATCATCATTTGAGTGGAGATCTACGGTATGCACGGTAATCTCCACCACTAGACTCCCACTGAGAAGGAATTCGAGCAACAAGTGCAGCGTGTTCATAATGTCTGTACGCTCACCCAAGTCGAGGAGTCTTGGATCGAGAAGCCTATCAAAGACCTTCCATGACCGGCGATCATCTTCACCAATCAAGACCTCAATGGAGTCTGCACTCCTCATCGAAACCCCCTAGTCCTCTGACTTGTGGTAGATGAGAACTCTGTCAACCAGATACTTGTCGATACCGGCAACTCCATCGATATCATATTTTTTGACTACTTCAAGAGGCTGACACAAATACAAGAGCGTTGATATTGTCCCCACTGTCATTACTGCCTTTAACGGCGAACAGAGACTTACAATGGGGGAAGTGAGATTCACGCTTGATTTCAATAGAGAGATGCGAGCGTCAATTCGATTCACTGTCATGAAATACAACGCCATCTGTGGGGGAGGATTTTGGCTGTCGTATGTGACCCTCCTCCAACAGTCAGTTGAAAGTTTGATCCTTCGGGATGTGGCACGCTTTGAAGCGCTGAGTTGTGACTTACTGGGCTGTCATACAAGCACTATAGAGTAGAAAGGTAAAGGAAGAGATGACACAGGATGTGGTGACGAAGTTCGGACGAAGCCTACATCTCCATGCGATAAGACGCAACCTTTGAATCCACTATCTCTGAGTAAACAGTAGAGCTACTCTCGACAGGCCGAGGAGTGCTTCTTACAAGTAATCAGAGGATGGAAAAGGAGTCTGAAAACCAATAAGCTCAGAGAGCTCTGGAAAACAGAAAATAGGTTTCTGGTCTGGAATTTCGGATCTGGAATCATTTACAGGGGTTGCTATTTATAAAAGCTTAGTTTATTTAGAGAATATTCTAAGAATATTCTTGAAGATATCCAAGGTTTGGTAAATACCCGGGGGGATTTACCATACCCTACATAGTGCAAGTGAGCCCCAGGCAGGGCTACGAGTCCCACCGTCATACTCATGGACTCCAGGCAGGGCTGTGGGTCCCACCGCTAGACTCGTGGGCCCCAGGCAGGACTATTGGTCCCACTATTGGACTTGTGGGCCCCAGGCAGGGCTGTGGGTTCTACCGTTGGGCATTAGCTAGATTTTGCACCCACAGTTACTCCCTCCCAGCTAGATAGGTGTTAACCTAGCTGGTTGGGATTATCTAGTGCAAAGCCGGTCGCTCGTCTATTGACCCTCTGTCCGGAGTTAGTCGTCGTTTGTTTGCCGACCAGCTACGTGAGGCTGACCATTGGGCCCGCACGACCCCCTACCAGGGGTCGGTCGGGTGTGCATCTGCCGACCCGTTGCATGGGGCCGACCATCGTCTGTCTTCCGACTCGTTGCGCGGGCCCGACCCTCATCTGCCTGCCGACCCCCTGTCCGGGGCCGACCATTATTTGCCTACCGATCCCTTGTCTGGGGCCGACTGCTGTGCGTCTGCCGACTCGTTGCGCGGGGCCGACCATCGTCTATTTGCCGACCCGTTGCGCGGGGCCGACCATCGTCTATCTGTCGACTCATTGCGCGGGGCCGACCGTCATCCCTGCTTACCGACCCCCTGTCCGGGGCCGACCATCGTCTGCTTGCCGACCCCCTGTCCGGGGCCGACTGCTATGCGTCTGCCGACCCGTTGCGCGGGGTCGATCATCGTTTGTCTGCCGACCCGTTGCACTGGTTCGACCGTCGTCTACCTACCGACCCCCTGTCCGGGGCCAACTGATGTGCGTCTGCCAACGCGTTGTGCGGGGCCGACCATCGTCTGCCTGCCGACCCCCTGTCCGGGGCCGACTGCTGTGCGTCTGCCGACCCGTTGCGCGGGGCCGACCATCGTCTGCCTGCCAACCCCCTGTCCGGGGCCGACTGCTATGCTCGAGTTGTCATCGCTGCCGATCGGATCTGATCGGAGAAAAAGAAAGGAGAGTGCAAGAAAAAGGCCATCTCAGGAATGGGTACCATATAAATGAGTGTGAGTATTGGCCGTTGATGTGGCAATCAGTCGGACCAGGCCACTCGTGTCCGTGTTTGCTGATGGAACACGTTGAGGAACAATGCAGACAACGCATGTGAAAGGTGCCTTGTTTGACCGCTTCTAGCCGCTGATGTCGTTCACGTGATTATGAAATTGAGGAGCAACAGCCTCTGTTTCCACTATTTTCAAGTTTGAATCCTGACTGTTGATACCCCTTTCATGAGACTTCAGAATTGATGGCTAATAGATGTTGTCACGTGGTGGTCATCGGTTGCTGAGTGGGTAATGTTGTTTGAACCGACTGAGGGACACAAGGGAAACTTTGGGTAATGTCTTTGTGAAGGTGAGGCAGTTGACTCCCTTGGTTGTAACTAGGCCCCGTTGGGACTTGATGCATTTGGATGGTTGTGATGCTTATGTGCATGTGATCCATGTGGGCCATGATTCCTAGCTTGTAAGTGCGAATCTCGACAATAGATGTCATGCTCCTGCGATGCTAGGGTCACCTCGTTGAGGCATACAAAGGCTGTAAGTTCGGACTTTGATAGAATGTCGAGACTTAGGTCTCAGACTTTGTCTTTGACTGCCAAGGCGAAGGTCGCCTTGGGCCGAGATGGTGCCGACGTCTCGGGCTTTGTTAGGTGCTGAGGTGGTGAAGCTTGCCTCGGACTTTGTCTTCGAATATCGAGGAGAAGGTTGCCTCGGACCGAGACGGTGCCGACGTCTTGAGCTTTGTCAGGTGCCGAGGCGGCAAAGCCTGCCTCGGACTTTGTCTTCGAATGCCTAGGTGGTGGTTGCCTCGAGCTGAGATGGGGCCGATGTATCGGGCTTCGTCAGGTGCCGAGGCAGCGAAACCTGCCTCGGACTTTGTCTTCGAATGCCGACGAGAAGGTCGCCTCGGGCCGAGACGGTGCTGACGTCTCGGGCTTCGTCAGGTGCTGAGGCAGAGAAGCCTGCCTCGGACGTTGTCTTCGAATGCCGAGGCGAAGGTTGCCTTGGGCCGAGATAGTGTCGACGTCTCGGGCTTTGTCAAGTGCTGAGGTGGTGAAGCCTGTCTCGGACTTTATCTTCTAATGCCATGGCGAAGGTCGCCTCGAGCCAAGACGGTGTCGCCGTCTCGAGCTTTGTCAGGTGCCAAGGTGGCGAAGCCTACCTCAGACTTTGTCTTCGAATGCCGAGGTGAAGGTTGCCTCGGGCCGAGACGGTGTTAATGTCTCAGGCTTCGTTAGGTGCCGAGGTGGCGAAGTCTGCCTCGGACTTTGTCTTTGAATACATGGCAAAAGGTCACCTTGGGCTAAGATGGTGTAGACGTCTCGGGCTTCGTCAGGTGCCGAGGTGGTGAAGCATGCCTCGGACTTTGTCTTCGAATGCCAAGGCGAAGGTCGCCATGGGCCGAGACGGTGCCAACATCTCGGGCTTCGTCAAGTGCCGAGGCGGCAAAGCTTGCTTTAGACTTTATCTGCGAGTGCCGAGACGGTGCTGAGTACCTTGGACTCTGCTTTCGAATGTCAGGGTTGTCACCTTGGGCCGAGATGATGGCGACGTCTTGAGCTTCATCAGGTGCCGAGGAGGTGAAGCCTACCTCGGACTTTATCTTTGAATACCAAGGCAAAGGTGGCCTTAGGCCAAGACGATGCCGACGTCTCAGACTTTGCTTTCGAATGCCAAGGCTGTCACCTTGGGCCGAGATAATGTCGATGTCTCGGGCTTCATCAGGTGTCGAGGAGGTAAAGCCTACCTCGGACTTTGTCTTTGAATGCCAAGGCGAAGGTCGCCTCGGGCCGAGACGGTGCCGACGTCTCGAGATTTGCTTTCGAATGCCAAGGCTGTCACCTTGGGCCGAGACGATGTCGCCGTCTCGGGCTTTGTCTAGTGCCAATGCGGTGAAGCCTACCTCGGACTTTTACTTTGAATGCTGAGGTGAAGGTCGTCTCAGGCTGAGATGGTGCAGATGTCTCGGGCTTCGTCAGGTGCCAAGGATTGTCGTCTTTGTCGATGGAGACGGAAGAACTCCTGCGAAGATGGAAGATATTATGCGAGCTTCATTCAACCGATCTCACACGTTGCACGGAACGTCGCTCTTGGATCTCTGAGTGCCTCCGAGGAACGACCCTTCTCTGCCTTCGATTCGCCACGCAACGATGAAGTTCGAGGGTGCACACGAGGAATACGAGAGGCGAGAGATAGAGAGCTCGAGAGGGGGGGTTCGGGTTTTGCCTTGCACCAAGAGAGGTGGCCGGCCCCCTCTCTCATTCTCCTTATGGTGGCCGGCCCCCTTTGTGGTCAAACCTCCTAAACCAGGCCCCCCTTCTCCTTGAAGTTTGCAAGTGTAAACCCTAGAAACAAGGGGGGGGGGTGGCCATGTCTTTGTCCTCATGTGGGGGGTGGCCACCCTAGTGTGTGGTGGTGCCCTTGGTTTTGCAAGGCACCCCCACACCTCTAGTTGGTTGCCCCTAGCATCGGGAACTCACATGACGCATCAGAGTGAATTATGACTAGTGCTTTCACTATTACTGGGGTGCCCTCAGTAAACACCTAAGGTGCCCCTAGTAAAGTCATTCGGTCAACTCGCAACACGTACCGGTGGATCGCACCCGTGTTCAAACCATCACTTGGATTAGGTTATGACATAGTGTGCCTCCGCACTACTCCGGATTTACATCCTAGTGCACACACAAGCATACGCGACTATCGTGCACTAGTGCGAAGCACACACAAAACGTATTTTAGTTGGACTGAATACTTCACCTCGTGAATCAAGGAGATGGTTCGAGAACCGTACAAGATGTGGATAAGGTGGAACCTTCAGGGACCATGGTTCAAAGCTTCCAACTCGGACTCGGTCGACATACTATCCGAGTGTACCCTCGACCCCCCTGAGTCTGAGTTAACCTGCGTAGCCACCCAGAGTGCGACACAGGTTGCACTCATTCCCTCTAGACTTACTATATTTTCTCGTATACCCCTGCTCTTCTCTTAGTTATGGTAAACTCGCTATCCCTCCACTTGGTGCCATGATACGACTCGAGCGGTGGAAAACACCGTCAGACTCGAGTACTCATATGACTTGGTTCCCTCCAGGTCTTTTGCTTACATCGTACCACTGATTACCCCATCGAGTAATCAAAGTCAACAGTCCAACTGATGACCACCAGGCCTGGATTCGGTATGATGTAAGTCAGATCAAGGAACACACCTCCCGTTAAGGATGTGGATGACCTGCAGGAGTGGCATGCTGATGCGACGCCAGCCGGGTAATCCAGTACACCGTGGTTTTGGATCACGTAATTGGATCCTCACACTTTGGTGCACCAAAGCACGACACAACTGGTTAGCCCACCAAACATGGTTCCTCAGGGTTTAGAACCGTTTTACCTAAGCAGAAACACGACTTAGTGCACCAGTGTCTGCTCACTGATTTGTGCATTGTGTTGGTTCTGTTCGGCCACAGATACTGTGCCTAATGAAGACTCCCCTAGCTCTGTCATCATCAATAGCTTATCATGATGAGACGATCAACCTGATCATAGCTGCGAACTTATTTAGGTTACATGAGACTAACCCACTTAATCTTTGACTCAGTGAATTACCATATAGCCATGACTCTCTGTTCTAATAAGAACACATAATTGTATTACATAGCAACATGCATCTCATAATAACATTCATCATTTATTATTAGATCAAAACTTAGAGTTTTACAAGCTTAGAATACACCAATTCTAACAATCTCCCACTTGGTCTAGCTTAGCAAAATGGTTTTGACTCCCATCGCGTCCACATGTCGCTCGAATGCCTTTGTAGATATCGCCTTTGTAAAAGGATCAACAACATTATCTGCAGATGCAATTTGTGTCACCGCTACTCGACCTTACTTTTGAAACTACCTAATCAAGTGGAATTTGCGCTTGATGTGCTTCCCCTTCTGGTGGTGCCTTGGCTCCTTGGCTTGTGCAGCTGCTCCACTATTATCGCAATAAAGCATAATAGGTAACTGGGCCTCTGGCACACATCCCAAGTCCATAAGAAATTTCTTGAGCCATATCGTCTCTTTGGCTGTCTCACACGCTGCAACATATTCAGCCTCTGTGATAGAGTTTGCGATGCACTTCTGCTTCACAATCTTTCAACTAACCGCTGCTCCTCCTAACATGAATACAAATCATGATGTCGATTTCCTGGATTCCACATCTGACATAAAGTTAGAATCTGTATATCCAATCGGCATCGGTTCTTGTGTAGTGGAAACCAACTCATAGTCCATAGTCCGATGAAGGTATTTGAGTACACACTTCACAGCTGTCCAGTGAGCTAGACCCAGATTCGACTGAAACCGACCTGTCATGCCTACTGCGAAACAGATATCTGGCCTTGTATAATGGACTGCAATGGACACAAGGATCCAAATAGACACTACAAGAAAAAGTACTTTTAGTGACGGTCGCGGCCGTCTCTAAAACTAATGAAAGTAGTCACTATATGTATTAGCGACGGCCGAGCTGGCCGTCGCTGGCCGTCACTATAGGTATGGTGACTAAAGATTATATCGACGACAACCGATCGTCGCTATAGGTATATATTTACTATCCGTAACACCCGTCGCTATAAGTTTTTGAGACAAAATATTGGTCAAACTATGACACGAAAAGACAGTTTTAGTGGCGGCCATCGGTCGTCGCTAAAAGAATATTGCAACGCAATAAACTATTTAGAGAAGGTTATTTGGCCGTCATTAAAATTGTTGGCTATAGTGACAGTCAAATAGTACGTCCCTCACTGAAAAGCATAATTTTGGCCATCAGGTAAAGTCTTAAAAATCCATTGCCATTTGTTTTAATTTTTTTAATTAATATATTATGACTTTTAGTGACTGTCGTTGACAGTCTATATTTATAAATTGCTGGGTCTCCTAATCCATTATGTAGCAACCTTGTTCAAATTAGGATATCCGAATTCATCCAATATGAGATGCATATAGACCAAGCAACACAACAATACAGATTCAACAATATACTAAAAATTAATATTAACCTGATCCATATATTGGAGATCTCGTGGTACATAACCATTTAATCATACATTGAAACCTTCTACATTTTTTAATTAAAAAGCGGCTTGTATTAAAGGTTAGAAAAATTACAACGGATTATTCTCAAAAGGAGAAGTAAACAAGAACAAAGTACAAGTAAAAAAAAAATCTCCACTCAAAGATGGCCTCAAGTCCTCAACAGCCACAAAGTACCCCAGAGAAGAGAGGCCTTAGAAATCAAGTCTTTAAAAGCTGCATCCATTTCATCCTACTGCTTGAGTTTCCAACTGAAACATGGCTCCCAGGAATTCTTCCTTGGTCAGATTCCCCATCTGTGAACTGGTAAAAAGGACTCCATAAGAAAGATGCTCCATCCAACAAAACAATCAACAAAACTAATTCGTTGAACCTTTAAATTATGAAGTACCTGTTTCAGATCGCCATCGTAGCCACTAAGATTAAAATTCATGTCAGTATCAACCCCTCAAAACTTAATAGCAACCTGATCATATGCCATGCAATTCAAATCAATCTAAATGAAACCCAGTCTTAGTTATATAAACATTAATTCTATACGCCAAGTGACTAAATTATAATGGAAAAAAAGAATACCAACATTGTAGCAGTATGAGAAACCCCCAACCATGCAATTAGAATTTATAAATGGGTAAGGACCAGAACCCTCCATGCATCATGAGTAGTGTCGATCCCTTGCAGTAGCATGTTTGTTGTGGCTTGACAGGATTATATTCCTGTAAAACATCACACATTTCTTAGATCTTCATTCAGCTCCAAGGCTCACACAGTCACACCACAGTCGTACACGATCATACAAATAAGTAGATATTATTTGGTCAATATATGCAAAAGGATATGATCATGATTCAACCTGGTCTTTCTTTTTTTTAAAAAAACGTACCCGGTCTTTCTTTGTTGTATGTTGTTGAAAGTCTCTGGTCTTGTCCTCCCTATACTTGGATCCCCACTAAATATTTCAGACAAAACATATCATGTTCACAATACATATCACGAGTAAACAATTATAAAATGCCATTTGAAACCTAAAATCAGATACCAAGTCATGATTCTTACCTTCTTCTATCAAGAAGATTTTATTGACTTCAACTTTGGAAACTTGTACTCTAAGGATTCTTCATGAAAGGATCTCAACATCTTAAACTTGAGAGAGCACTTAATAGAAATAGACGGATTGACATATTAACCATCTTCCAAACATGTTCAATGGGTGAGATTGATTAACCGATAAGAAAATGAAAGACAGGCTATTAAAGGTCCATATGAAAATCAAAATTTTACAAAGGCAAGTGAAGTGTATCAGGACACAAGCCTAATAGCCCACACTCAATGTACCACATCTGATGGATTTAATCGCTTCATATACTAAAGACACCAAATACTCAACATAATGAGGGTCTTAAAGTAACCAGGTACTTAAAATTGGTTATATTCTTTTTCTTTGAAACCAATTATGTCTATTATCCACACAAATAAATGAAAGCAAAATAACTGGAGAAACAAAACAAACATTTGATGATAAGTGGTTATGTATGAATACATTTCCTTGCTCTTATCACAGTACATGCAAACATTTGATAACACTATATTATGCTAAATCAAACACCCATATTGACAAGATTAGGATATGAAATGAATCACCCCAATTCACAAAATTAGGAAACACCAGCAAAATGTAAAATATAATCCTTCCACACAAGTTCAATTTTTAAGAAATTTAGCAGACTTAACCGAAGTCATTACACACAAAGTACTTTCCTACCCTACTACCTAAAGCATCCACCATGGTCTCAAGAAAGGAAAAAAAATAACAATATTAACAGATAGAAATATCATCACAGTGTCTGTTACAGAATGCGGTGAAATAGAGATTTGTGCACATTTGTCCTGCACATCACCAAAAAAAGAATGGGTAAGTAGATATGTGTTAAGCATAGATTTGTAATAATATATTAACAAGATGAAAAAATATTAGAACAAAGTAACAACAATGAATATGAACAATTTATCACCTTAACGATTTCCTTCTCAACGCCTAGCAAAACACAACATTTAACCTCTGAAATTTTTAGAAAATCAATTAGAGTACAATTAAAAAATCTGCATATATCATGAAAAATAGAAAAGGCACAACCTTCTATTGTCGTTGGAAGAATGTTCATGCTGGCTGGACATCATCTGTTGCATCGCCTTTGCCACAATGGCACGTATCGTCTCCTCTTGCGACCTCTTCATTTCCTCATATTTTTTCTCCATTTCATCATGCGACTTACATAGGTCTTCAACCAAAGTACACATCTCATCATACTCAACCCGAGAGGGCCGAGATATGGAGCCAAAGAGTGACGTTGGCGTCGGACTTAATCCATAACCACATACCCGACCATGCCGCTCTGGACCCATCCCTTGGTTATATATTCTATCATCAATTGAGACAGAAGATCCTCCATATTGTATTTCTGATAGCTCCCTAAATTCTGACTACATTAAAAATAGAAACTTACTACCTAACTTAAAAATTGCAAGGGATAAACAATCAAAAGAATATATATTTGTTAAAATAACCATCATTCGTACAATAATCTCTGCTGATTTGGGATCAACGATTGTCCCATCCTTCTTGGTATGTGTAAGGATGAACATATCTGCTTGAGTAGGTATACTCCCGTCAGTCCTACCCCGAGTCTATCATTGCATAAAGTTAATTTCATTAGGAATTCTAAGACATTAAGTAATATAATGAACTTATGTGAATTTTAGTACTTAATTAATACCTCTTCGTCTATGTACTGAGCAAAACTCTTTGTTCCCCCAGTATGATTCACAATTAGCTTACTACGATTGATTTTATTTCTCTCAGATACCACCTACATAAATTCAAGACATTACAATAATCATATGACATATGCAAAATTGCTAATAAAAGGTTATATGTTCATGCCTTTGCCTCTGGGGTACTCCAGTATTGCACGAGCCAAGCCCAATCAACACTTGAGATATTAGGCGGCGGATGTCGAAGACGCTCATCATCCGTATTCCAAGGAGAATAGTACTTATCCTTTAATTTTTTTCTATAACTCTTAAATTTTATGGACGAGTTCAACTCAACCCATTTCCTATTGTCATTAGTGACTACAGCACGATCCTGAAAATTATATATAAAAAAAGAACACATCATGCTTTGAACCAAAGGAGATGAAGAATAACAAGTATGTCAAACTATTAATTCTAAGATACTCGTATGCACTTCCACATTTTATCCTTGAAATGATCAGGAACATCAGCCCATTTTTTTACCTGCAATGTGCAATTACCAGGAGTCCTCACAATTACCCCACATAGAGTGGTAAAATCTTTTTTATGGTCTCCTATCGCTTGTCCATGAGGATTGAACTGTGTCGGTATCTTCTCATTGGGCCTCATAGCCAATAGCTTAAGGCCTCGCGTGGGACCTCGGGTCCTCTTCTTTCCAATGCTTGAATTTGTTTAGAAAGTTAAAAATATAGAACAAAAAAATAAAATATTATTGCAAGTATACATGAATTATCTTAAAAAAGAAATAATTTGTTATCTTACTCGAGTTGTTGGTCATTCCCCTAACATCTGTGTTGGAAGGCTGATCTTGGGTATTAGATGCCCCCTCTGAGGGTAGGTCTAATGTCTGTAAAGAAGAATTCTGACTAGATTTTCCCATACTTTGTCGAACCATAGCTATCACCTGAAATAGTCAATCATCAATTACTTTCATATTCGACCAAAAGAACTAGTAATACTACAAAACCTTATACAGGCATACATAAAAAACTTGGTTTACAGTGCATAGCAGAGTGTACAACAGATAAAGTTTTCCATCAAAGTAAAGAACACCAGGGAAATCTGCACCAAAAAAACTGAAACCATTATGCTCCTTCAATAGCCGATTCTTCAATTCCAACCACGTTCTAATCATGATCTCTACTTGCAAAGAGACACATCAGATCACACATTATAAACTCCAAGACAATCGGCAAGGTCATTCAGAACTTTAGTGGATATATTATAGGGAGTGCTAATAGTCAACTTCAAAATGGAGAATTAATTTTCCTACAAATAGATCATTCTGACGGAGCCATGGTAGCACTATGTGGTGAAAGGAGCAAAGAAAACTAAGCATCTAAAAACATGTCAACATCACTCTTAAGTTATGAAATAAATGCAATACATGTGAAGGTTTGCAATACACACATTAAACTTAGACTTCAAAAACTCAACAAATACTATTCAATATTGTGTTCCATAGGATTTCTGTTATACCTCTACTAGATTAGTGCTTCACAAAATAGACACTTCCAGCTTCTTGATGATGCTTTTGTGGTTGCTGAAACATTGAGTTCACATTCCAGTGGAGAAAAATAATTTGTGTAATAGAGCAATACTAAATTAATAAGAGAGATTATGAATCAAAACCGGAAGACAATTGACTAGCAATAAAATAATATAGCTAAGTTAGACAGAAAGCTAGCATACTTGCAGCAAAGTAACATATTAAGTGTCCATGAACCGTATAACAAGGATACAAATTCTAAAATTGGAAGAAAAATAAAATATAAAACTGCTTGTAGCAAAATATAGTTTGTATCATAATTGTTGGCTTTCGAAATTATTATCTCCATCACCATCATCAATATCATCTCCATCATCGTCATCAATAAAGGTTCCTTCGTGTTCTTTGCTCCGATGATGTAGTACCGTATTAGTATCAACAAGAACTCCCTCAAAATCATCCTTATTCCAGGTAACAATATAATTTTCACTTTCTACCATGTTGTTTGAATTATGGTGCAATCCTAGCTCATTTTGTTGGTACGGATCTACTTCTAGTTCCATATCGTATACGTCCCGAGGTTGTGTCTTTATCACGACATGCCAATTAGCTTCAATAATATCTTGGACATAAAAAACTTGTTGTGCCTGATTTGCAAAAATAAAAGGTTCGGTGGTAGCCAAGGGCCGTGCGAAATTCACACAGGTTAATTTTTTCCTGTACAATAAATCATTCACTTGATTATATCTTAAAAAGAACATGTTAATTTTTTTTTAGAAATCCCTCTCAGTGAATAAGGGGGGGTTCGGCCTAGACCCCTACCAGTGCATTAAAATAAAAGGAGTTACAACTTATAAGAACCAAAAAACTAAGACAGCAAGAAAAAATCAAAAGAGATTACAAATGATGTTATCTAATTGCTCCAATCTCTTTCCCTGCAAAACTACTTTCCACTGCATTAACCGCATCTTCACCAGGTCTTTGACCACATCTCTGTCTGTAATCTTCTGCTGAAAAATCCTGTTATTTCTTTCTATCCAAATGCTCCAACAGACCGCCATAACAACCAAGTCCCAGCTATGTCATAGTCTTCGTTTAATTCGCTTCTCTCTCTAGACTGTCCACATAGAGAAAACCAACCCAGGTGTACCTCTGATATTGAGCCCCTTCTTCAGGTGTTCCCAAATCCCGTTAGAGAATGGACAGTGGATAAAAAGGTGATTAACATCTTCTCTGCCCTGCCCACAGAGAACACAAGATGTGTCCGTAATGTGTTGATTACCACGTCGAAGGAGATTGGTTCTTGTCAGCAACTTCTTCTTGATCATTAACCACATGAAGATACGTATCTTTAACGGGACTCTAGTCTTCCACAAGGCACCAGCCATTGAGCAAATTACACCTCCCTTGTTAATAAAATTATAAAACAATTTTGTGGTGAACTTATCTGATGCGAAACAAATGCGGGTGGGCAGGAAATCAGTAGTTTAATTGTCCTAGCAATGTTTCTCTATGAATTAAAAGTCTCAGGTAGGAAGTTTATTCAAACCATTAGCAGGGAATAATGGGTTTTAACCGAAACTACTCGCATCAGGCAATTCGATCTCAGTTCTAAGAATTACAATAAATAATGCTTAAATTAAAACGGCACGAGTCCGTCCCGCAATATCAAATACTAATGAGCTTAACAGGCAGGTGGGGACGCACAACCTCACGATGGTGGACAGCCGTCAGCACAGATAATATACTGGAGATCCGATTAGTAGAATTACCGGACATACCCTACTGGAAAGAGACGTACCTACTGAGGGTTGTAATGGCGGTGCGGGAACGCCAACGTCACAAGCCACGTGCTCCTCCACGCTCTCCCTTTCGTCCGATGAAGGGGGAGTTGATGTCGAGGTATCCGTCCGTGTCCGGGATCATACCGTGATCCCCATTGGGTCCGGCCCTGCACGCATGCCGAGGGTGCCGGAGGTGCGATGCCGAAAGGGGTGTGAGTGAATCAGGTGAGAGAGGGCATGGAGGTGTTCGGGTGGGCTGCAAGGAGGGAAGGGGAAGTGGTGGGGGTGAGGCCGGTCGGGTAGGGGTGGAGGGGGGGGGGGGCTCGGGATGGTGGCCGGCAGAGGGAGGGAGGGGGATTGGGGTGAGGCCGGTCGGGTAGGGTGGAGGGAGGGCTCGGAGTGGTGGTAAGGGGTTCGGTGGTTGTGGTGGCGCCGGTGGTGGGGCTGGCCGATCGAGTGGGAGAGAAGGGAAGGGGATCGGGGTGGGGTGATGGCGCCGGTGATGGGGGCAGGCCGGTCGGGTGGGGGGAACAGCAGGCAGGGGAGGGAGGTCGGGGTCGGATCGGGCCGGCGGCGCCGAGTGGGGTGGCCGGATCGGGCCAGCCACAAGAGGCCAAGGGGGGTGGGGCTGCCGTACGGGAGAGGAGGGCGGTGACCGGTGGGGAAGGCACAGGACAGGGGCAGGGTGTGGGGGAATCAGACGGGAGGGGTGGCGTCGGGGGCCGGCTGCACAGGGACAGGGGCAGGGGCTGGTGGCCGGCGGATGGGAAGGAAGGGGAGGCGGGGCTGGTGGCCGGCGGAGGGGAAGGAAGGGGATGAGGTAAGGGTTGGGCTAGGGTTTCACACGCCTAGTACCCACCTAGGGTTTCACACACCTAGGGTTTGGGATCGGGTTTCACACACCTCACCCTGTTGTCACTCAACACAAAAGTGGAGAAACAAATTTTCATTTCATTATTCAGTGCCCTTACATGTTCCATGGGCAGGCTTATATAAAGGCCTGCGATAACAAACGAAAACCCCTGAAAGTCGAGGTGGGACTAAATAACACAATGCAGAAAATAAAAAAAAAACAAATGCAAACATCCATGATAGTGCAGGCTGTCTGATCAGAGCCATAGGCTCAGGTGGCGCCTCCTGCGGTCGTACATGCGCCATGGGCTCTGCTCGATGTCCCCATCATTCTCCCGGGGTGGGAGAGAACTCGACTCCGTCGAGTAAGGCTCGGTGCGGCTCTCGTACAGCTCCAGCAGGTCTGGGTCCATCTGCTGGGGTCCCTGATGCTCAATCCACGCGTCATCAGAATGGGGCCTTCCTTTCCAGCAAACCAGGTACCGCCGGATTCCACTGTCGTCTCGCCGAGACAATCTCGTCATCCAGAATATTATCAATGCCTTTTGCTGTATATGGTGGGGATATTTCTGGGAGTGGGGGTAGGGGGGGCACTCAGGGGCAGGGTCCAGGGTAGGCTCAACTATCAGTGGATTTTCAGGGTTAAAATATGGACCATTATAAGCCACTAGATCTTTAATATTGAAGGTGGGACTGATGCCAAAACCCTCGGGTAGTACAATTAAATAAGCATTATTATTTATATCTTTTAGAACCCGAAAAGGACCCGCACTGCACGTATGTAGTTCCTTAACGGCTCCTGAAGGAAGCCGTTCCAGACGAATCCGGACCATCACATAATCTCCCATACTGAAAGTCTGAACTCGCTTCCGGGCATCGGCCCTTAATTTATAGCTCGCATTGCTCTGTTCAATTTTTTTACTGATTTCCTTATGTAGTTCATACACATGAGATGCAAAAGCAGATGCCGACTCGGAAATTCTATGATGCTCAAATATGGGAATAAGATCGACTGGTTGCCTAGGTTTGAACCCATGCACGACTTCATGAAGACTCATACCTGTGGACCTACATGCAAACTCGGCTACTGACAGTTTCAGATCCCAAGTCTTAACGTGTTCACCCATCAAGGTACGTACATGGTTTCCCGGACTCCTATTGACAACTTCAGTCTGGTCATTGGTCTGGGAATGGAAGGTAGTGGAGAACTGGAGCCTAGTGCCCAGCTTGGGCCATGGGATTTTCCAACAAAAACTGGTGATCTTGACATCCTTGTTGGGCATGATCTCAGGCAATCCGTGTAACTTTATGATGCCATCGGACGTCTTAGAACAAGGGAGGAAATGGGTCACCTCAGAAAATCGATCTACGAAGATTAGGACCGAATCATGCTCCTTGAAAATCTTTTTAGCTAGAGTTGATTGTTGTTCGGCCTGACTACTCTTAGGTTGGCAGGGACCCAGTTTGACCTTCTTGTCCTTGGGTTGAGACAGGGCGCACCTAACAACTGACATGGAGGGAGATGACATTGGTTTAAGGGAAGTCAAGATGGCTTCGTCATCATCATCAAAGTCTCCATCTTCTTCTTCAGCTTGATAGACGAATTCTGCCTCTTTAGCCTCTATCACTTCAGTGAGATTGCCATCAATGATGTTGACTTTGACATGGCTTGCACAGTTTGTGGCCACATGTCCGTAGTCTTGGCATTTACAACACATGATGAGGGGACTTACTTTGGAGAAGTCTTTCTCAGGGCCCTTGTCATGGTTGTCTCTCTCATTACTTCGACTGGTGGAGTCGGCTCTTGGTTGGAATTCGTTGGGGTAGGGCCGACTTAGGTAGCTATCCGAGAAAGGTCGAGGGACTTTGCTTCGGGAATCTTGATCCCGATGAAAATGGTTGGACCTAATGCTATCGAGGTTCTGAACTAAGGCATAGGCTCTTTCCAACTCTGTAACATCTAGGGCAAGGAGCTCACTCCTCAGGTCTTCTCTTAAACCTGATCGAAAACGTGCCAGGACCTGGGCAGGGGTTTCTGTTCCGAGGACCTTGCAACGATTTAGGAACTCATCGAATTTGGTGACATAGTCCCTGGCTGATTTGTTGCCTTGGGTGAATTGGTGCCATTGGTCCAATAGGTGGGCTCGATATGATGGGGGCACATACTTGCCCTTTAGCTCATTCTTCATGGCGACCCAAGTATCAATGGGGTCCTGAGTTTTGGCGGCTCTCAAGGCTTCTAAATTAGTCCAGTATTGGCTGGCGGGTCCACTAAGCTTCATGACAGCGAATTGCACTTTTCGCGGTTCGGTTAAAGGGTACCAGGCAAAGTATCGGTCCATGGACTGGAGCCAGTCCAAAAAGAATTGGGGATCGTGCCTGCCATCGAAAGAGGACACCTCTAACCTGATGCTCCGGAGATACTGTTTACCCGGATTTTGATTGTTCTGCCAAGGTGGCCGAAAATCTTGAGTGCCTAGGGGTGGTGGAGCTAGCGGTGGAGCTTGGTCCAAACGGTCAAAACGGCCATTGGTGTCACGCTGACAAGCGGTGAGGTTCTGGTTCATAGTTGCTATTCCTTGGGCTAACTCGGCAAGTGCCCTAGTTAAGACATCAGGATCCATATTGTCCGACTCACTCGACTCTCCTAACAGGTAGGACCTACCTCAGGGGTTGGCATGCAAAGGCAAACTCACAACATGATGCATGCTGAATTTTTTTTTGTTAAATATGGCAATCAAATGCAAAACTTAAAAGAAATTTTTTCTAGATGCAGTACAACTAATGCATGACAGTTCCTACCTACAACCTGGCTCTGATACCAAAATGATGCGAAACAAATGCGGGTGGGCAGGAAATCAGTAGTTTAATTGTCCTAGCAATGTTTCGCTATGAATTAAAAGTCTCAGGTAGGAAGTTTATTCAAACCATTAGCAGGGAATAATGGGTTTTAACCGAAACTACTCGCATCAGGCAATTCGATCTCAGTTCTAAGAATTACAATAAATAATGCTTACATTAAAACGGCACGAGTCCGTCCCGTAATATCAAATACTAATGAGCTTAACAGGCAGGTGGGGACGCACAACCTCACGATGGTGGACAGCCGTCAGCACAGATAATATACTGGAGATCCGATTAGTAGAATTACCGGACATACCCTACTGGAAAGAGACGTACCTACTGAGGGTTGTAATGGCGGTGCGGGAACGCCAACGTCACAAGCCACGTGCTCCTCCACGCTCTCCCTTTCGTCCGATGAAGGGGGAGTTGATGTCGAGGTATCCGTCCGTGTCCGGGATCATACCGTGATCCCCATTGGGTCCGGCCCTGCACGCATGCCGAGGGTGCCGGAGGTGCGATGCCGAAAGGGGTGTGAGTGAATCAGGTGAGAGAGGGCATGGAGGTGTTCGGGTGGGCTGCAAGGAGGGAAGGGGAAGTGGTGGGGGTGAGGCCGGTCGGGTAGGGGTGGAGGGGGGGGGGGGGGGGGGCTCGGGATGGTGGCCGGCAGAGGGAGGGAGGGGGATTGGGGTGAGGCCGGTCGGGTAGGGTGGAGGGAGGGCTCGGAGTGGTGGTAAGGGGTTCGGTGGTTGTGGTGGCGCCGGTGGTGGGGCTGGCCGATCGAGTGGGAGAGAAGGGAAGGGGATCGGGGTGGGGTGATGGGGGCAGGCCGGTCGGGTGGGGGGAACAGCAGGCAGGGGAGGGAGGTCGGGGTCGGATCGGGCCGGCGGCGCCGAGTGGGGTGGCCGGATCGGGCCAGCCACAAGAGGCCAAGGGGGGTGGGGCTGCCGCACGGGAGAGGAGGGCGGTGACCGGTGGGGAAGGCGCAGGACAGGGGCAGGGTGTGGGGGAATCGGACGGGAGGGGTGGCGTCGGGGGCCGGCTGCACAGGGACAGGGGCAGGGGCTGGTGGCCGACGGATGGGAAGGAAGGGGTGGCGGGGCTGGTGGCCGACGGAGGGGAAGGAAGGGGATGAGGTAAGGGTTGGGCTAGGGTTTCACACGCCTAGTACCCACCTAGGGTTTCACACACCTAGGGTTTGGGATCGGGTTTCACACACCTCACCCTGTTGTCACTCAACATAAAAGTGGAGAAACAAATTTTCATTTCATTATTCAGTGCCCTTACATGTTCCATGGGCAGGCTTATATAAAGGCCTGCGATAACAAACGAAAACCCCTGAAAGTCGAGGTGGGACTAAATAACACAATGCAGAAAATAAAAAAAAAACAAATGCAAACATCCATGATAGTGCAGGCTGTCTGATCAGAGCCATAGGCTCAGGTGGCGCCTCCTGCGGTCGTACATGCGCCATGGGCTCTGCTCGATGTCCCCATCATTATCTGTAGACGTCAGACGCCATATAGCCTCATCCTCTGCTTCGCTGATCGAAATGAGATGAAGTAGGTCCATCAGCTCCCGAACTTGGTACTGTAAGTAAACAGGAATAACTCGACGAAATTTAATATCCCAGGCTGTGATGTTATTGCTAACAGAGTATTGTGACCGAACCGAGCATTTCTTATTCCACGCTAGCTCATAGAGTTCAGGGTACCAGTTCTTAAGTTGACCCTCCACCAGCCATCTATCCTCCCAGAAACTAGTGGACTTACCATTCCGCACCCTCAGATTAATGCCACATTTATATATATGACCTGTTTTCTGAATCCCGCTCCAAAAAGGGGAGATTTTACCCGACGCTCTACTTCTAACCTCTTTGTTTGATTTTATACTTTGAAGTCATTTTCCAAGTTCATGAACGTGGGTGACTCTGCATTGTTGGCAGCAAAGTCAGAGGAAACGTTTGCTCGTTTAGCATTGGAGGAGGCTAAAGCGGCTGTTGTTTCTTGTAAAACTCGTTTGGCTGCAGCTTTTGGTGTCGTGGCTTTACAGCATGATTACCTCAACTCCTTGAAGGCTCAAAAAATTGAAAAGGAGAAGGAACTGATCGAACTCAAGGGTAAAGAGGTAGTAGGGGCATCTTCTGTCTTGGCTATTGATGGCGCACGAGAGGAACTTATGCAGCGTCTTCGAGATTTAAGCTCAACTTATTCATTTTTAAACTTTGTACTTTACATTTTGGAATTTATCTAAGACTTATGCAATTCATTTATTCTTTCTTAATATAAGAATTTGCCTCGTATTTACTTCTAGATTGCTTTGTTGAATAAGGGTCTATTTATTTTTTCTTTGGACTGAACCCAAGGGGTTTCCTCAGGCTGCCTATGTACCATTATTTAAGGGATCAAGTAACACGTAGTTCCGTATGATTTTTTTTTTTTTTTTTGCATCACACTGACCGATATGCATCCCAACTAGTTTGGCACCCATACATATAAGGACTATCATTTGCAAAATAGGGTGGTTTTCTTTATGCATAGTATTGATTGAGGAACATGTCGTTGATTGAGCCAAGTTGTCCTTCTGGTGTCACAAGTAGATTTGCCCCATTAGTATAACTTCTTTGACGACATGAGTATAGACTTCTTTGACGACATAAGGGCCATCCCACTTAGTATCGAATTTCTTTCATGCACTATGGGATTAGATGATGGGACGTCGCACTGCTAGGACCAATTCCCCTTCTTGAAAAGAGCGAGGCTTAAATTTTTTATTGAACGCTCAAGAGATACGAGCTTGATAGCATTCAAGTCGTTGCTGGACCTCAAGTCTTTTCTCGTCTAGAGCTTCCAATTCCACAAGTCGGAGTTGAGCATTTTCATCAGTGGTAAGACCTTCTTGGATAGCAAATCTTAGAGACGGAATTTGAAGTTCCAGAGGTAGAATAGCCTCACTAAATACACAAGTGAGTATGGTGTTGCTTGAGTCGGAGTGCGGAACGATGTTCGATAAACCAATAGAGCCCATACGCTCGTGCCAATCTTTTTTAGACTTAGAAACTACCTTTTCCAAGAGCTTGCATAAGGACTTTGAAGTCGTTTTCCAAGTTCTTGAACGAGGGTGACTCTGCATTGTTGGCAGCAAATTCAAAGGAAATTTCTGCTCGTTTAGCATTGGAGAAGGCTAAAGCGGCTATTGTTTCTTGTAAAACTCGTTTGGCTGAGCTTCTGGTGCCGTGGCTTTACAGCATTACTAGCTCAACTCCTTGAAGGCTCAAAAAATTGAAAAGGAGAAGGAACTGATCGAACTCAAGGGTAAAAAGGCAGCTGGAGCATCTTCTGTCTTAGCTATTGATGGCGCACGAGAGGAACTTGTGCAGCGTCTTCGAGATTTAAGCTCAACTTATTGATTATTAATCTTTGTACTTTTCCTTTTGGACTCTATCAAAGACTTATGCAATTCATTTATTCTTTCTTAATATAAAAATTTGCCTCGTATTTCCTGATTGATTGCTTTGTTGAATATGCGTCTGTTTATTTTTTCTTTGGACTGAACCCAAGGGGTTTCCTTAGGCTGCCTACGTACCCTTTTTTAAGGGATCAAGTCACACGTAGTTCCTTAGGATTTTTTTTTTTTTTTGCATCACACTGATTGATATGCATTCCAACTAGGTTGGCACCCATATCTTTCAGGACTATCATTTGCAATATAGGGTGGTTTTCTTCATGTATAGTAATGCTTAAGGAACTTGTCGTTGATTGGGCCAAGTTGTCCTTCTGGTGTCACAAGTAGATATTCCCCATTACTATAGACTTCTTTGACGACATGAGTATAGACTTCTTTGACGACATGAGGGCCATCCCACTTAGCATCGAATTTATTTCATGCTCTGTGGGATAAGATGATGGGACGTCGCACTGATAGGACCAATTCCCCTTCTTAAAAAGAGCGAGGCTTAACTTTTTTATTGAACGCTCGAGAGATACGAGCTTGATAGCATTCAAGTCGTTGCTGGACCTCAAGTCTTTTCTCGTCTAAAGCTTTCAATTCCATAAGTCGGAGTTGAGCATTTTCATCAGTGGTAAGACCTTCTTGGATAGCAATTCTTAGAGACGGAATTTGAAGTTCCAGAGGTAGAATAGCCTCTACTAAATACACAAGTAAGTATGGTGTTGCTTGAGTCGGAGTGCGGAATGATGTTCGATAAGCCCATAGAACCTCGTGCATACGCTCGTGCCAGTCTTTTTTAGACTTAGAAACTACCTTTTACAAGAGCTTGCATATGGACTTATTGAAATCTTCTGCTAAACTGTTGGCGGGAGCATTATACATCGTAGAACATCTTTGTTTAATTTTATACTTTGAAGTCGTTTTCCAAGTTCTTGAACGAGGGTGACTCTGCATTGTTGCCAGCAAAGTTAGAGGAAACTTCTGCTCGTTTAGCATTAGAGGAGGCTAAAACGGCTATTGTTTCTTGTAAAACTCGTTTGACTGCAGCTTCTAGTGCTGTGGCTTTACAGCATGATTAGCTCAACTCTTTGAAGGCTCAAAAAATGGAAAAGGAGAAGGAACTGATCGAACTCAAGGGTAAAGTGGCAGCTGGGGCATCTTCTGTCTTAGCTATTTATGGCGCACGAGAGGAACTTATGCAGCGTCTTCGAGATTTAAGCTTAACTTATTCATTTTTAAACTTTGTACTTTTCCTTTTGGACTTTATCTAAGACTTATGCACTTCATTTATTCTTTCTTAATATAAGAATTTGTCTAGTGTTTCCTTCTTGATTGCTTTGTTGAATATGGGTCTGTTTATTTTTTCTTTGGACTGAACCCAAGGGGTTTCCTTAGGCTGCCTACGTACCCTTTTTTAAGGGATCAAGTCACACGTAGTTTCTTAGGATTTTTTTTTTTTTGCATCACACTGACCGATATGCATCCCAACTAGGTTGGCACCCATATCTATCAGGACTATCATTTGCAATATAGGGTGGTTTTCTTCATGCATAGTATTGCTTGAGGAACTTGTCATTGATTGGGACAAGTTGTCCTTCTGGTGTCACAAGTAGATATGCCCCATTAGTATAGACTTATTTAACGACATGAGTATAGACTTCTTTGACGACATGAGGGCTATCCCACTTAGCATCGAATTTCTTTCATGCTCTATGGGATAAGATGATGGGACGTCGCACTGCTAGGACCAATTCCCCTTCTTGAAAAGGGCGAGGCTTAACTTTTTTATTGAACGCTCGAGAGATACAAGCTTGATAGCATTCAAGTCGTTGCTGGACTTCAAGTCTTTTCTCGTCTAGAGCTTCCAATTCCATAAGTCAGAGTTAAGCATTTTCATCAGTGGTAAGACCTTCTTGGATAGCAATTCTTAGAGACGGAATTTGAAGTTCCAAAGGTAGAATAACCTATACTAAATACACAAGTGAGTATGGTGTTGCTTGAGTCGGAGTGCGGAACGATGTTCGATAAGCCCATAGAGACTTGTGCATACGCTCGTGCTAGTCTTTTTTAGACTTAGAAACTACCTTTTCCAAGAGCTTGCATAAGGACTAATTGAAAGCTTCTGCTAAACTGTTGGCGAAAGCATTATACATCGTATAACATCTTTGTTTGATTTTATACTTTGAAGTCGTTTTCCAAGTTCTTGAACGAGGGAGACTCTGCATTGTTGGCAGTAAACTCAGAGGAAACTTCTGCTCGTTTAGCATTGGAGGAGGCTAAAGTGGCTGTGTTTCTTGTAAAACTCGTTTGGCTGCAGCTTCTGGTGCCGTGGCTTTACAGCATGATTACCTCAACTCCTTGAAGCCTCAAAAAATTGAAAAGGAGAAGGAACTGATTGAACTCAAGGGTAAAGAGGCTGCTGGGACATCTTCTGTCTTAGCTTTTGATGGCGCACGAGAGGAACTTATGCAGCATCTTCGAGATTTAAGATCAACTTATTCATTATTAAACTTTGTACTTTTCCTTTTGGAATTTATCTAAGACTTATGCAATTCATTTATTCTTTCTTAATATAAGAATTTGCCTCGTATTTCCTGATTGATTGCTTTGTTGAAAATGGGTCTGTTTATTTTTTCTTTGGACTTGTTAATGTAAATGTAATGGGTCGGGTTTACTGTATAGTCGAGTCGGGTTTACTGTACATATATTGGGCTTGAGTCCCTCAATGGAATCATTCGGTTCCTCTCCAAACCCTAGCCTCCGTCTCCTAACATGGTATCAGAGCTAGCCCGTCTCCTGCTCCTGCTCCCGCTCCGGGTGCTCCCCACCGATGATGCCTTGCCACGCGTGCTCCGCGTGAGGGGGGATGTTAACGGATAGTCCCACATCGGTAAGGGAGGCACCCATCACCCGCTTAATATACCCCCTGTGGACCTCCCCTTACAAGCCGGTTTTGTGAGGTGCGAGGGTATCTAACATGGTATCAGAGCTCTAGGGTTCTCTCGTGCGACGACGGCGACGACGGCAGCCCCCCTCCGGCCTCCCTCCACTCGGCAGCCCCTCCTCCGGCCTCCCTCCACCCGGCAGCCCTCCCCTCCGGCCTTTCCTCCGCCCGGCAGCCCCTCCCCTTCACCCGGCAGTCACCCCCGGCCACTCCTTCACCCGGCATCCCCCCCTCCGGCCCCATCTACACCCCGCAGGCCCCCCCTCCGCCTCCCTCCACCCGGCAGCCCCCCCCTCCGGCCCCATCTGCACCCCGCAGGCCCCCCCTCCGCCTCCCTCCACCTGGCAGCCCCCCCCTCTGACCCCATCTGCACCCCGCAGGTCCCCCCTCCGCCTCCCTCCACCCGGCAGCCCCCCCTCCGACCCCATCTGCACCCCGCAGGCCCCCCTTCCGGCCTCCCTCCACCCGGCAGCCCCCCCTTCCGGCCCCACCTGCACCCCGCCGGCCCCCCATCCGCCTTCCTCCACCCGGCAGCATCCTCCGCCTCCCTCCGCACCACCCGAACCCCTTTTTCCCTAGCCGAGCCCCCTACAGCCCCTCCCGGCCCCCCCCTATAGCCCTCCCGACCCCCTCCCGAGCCCCCCTACCTCCTCCGCCATCCTACAGCCCCCCCTCCGATACCCCCTGACACCCTACAACATCCTCCATGGCCTCTCCAGCCGTACCGTCTATCGTTGCGATCTCTCCATCGCTGAAGGCGGTCGCGTTTCAGTTGTCATCGGCCAGCGACTGGCCTGACTGGTCCCTCACCGTCGAGGCCGCCCTCTCCAGTCGTGATCTGTGGGGTCACATCACCGGCGAGGATCCTCCTCCCACTGACTACTCCGGCTCGTCCTCTGTCACCAGCAGTGCTGCATCTTCTGCAGCGACTGCTACCACGACCATCACCGTTGCTGCTCTTACGTGGCGCCATCACGATCAGGCCATCCGGGCGTACCTCCTGGACTCGGTTGCTCGTCCGCTCCTTGCTCCCATCGGCCGCCTTCCGACAGCGCACGCAATGTGGGAGTATCTCCGGGACCGTTTTCTCCCGTGCGGCGGCGCCCGCCGGCATCAGCTCATCTGCGACTCGCAGTCTGCCCGTCAGGGGGAGCGTACCATTCAGGACTTCTTCAGTCAGATGAGTGCCTACTGGCATGAGCTGGACTCTCTGATTCCGGAGCGGTATGACTGCCCCCGCTCCCGGAACTTTCAGCGCTACCTCGACGAGGGCCACCTGCACCAGTTCCTGGCAGCACTTCGACCGGACTTTGCTCTCATAGCTGCCCAGCTCCTGCACCGTGAGCCACTCCCTCGGCTCGAGGATGCTCTACTCGCCTTGGTCGACGAGGAGACCCGCCTTCAGACTCAGGGCGCTCGTCCTCCTCCACTTGCTCCTAGCTCCGACTCTGTCCTGGCAGCCGGGTTCTCCGATGAGGCTGTTTTTTGTCACTACTGCAAGGAGCCCGGCCACATGAAGCGCGAGTGCCCTACACGTCCTCCACGCAACCCCCGCTGGGGTCCGGATGAGAGATCCCCCCGCTGGTCTTCCACCTCTCGCGACGATCGATGCGGCGGTCGAGGTGGACGGGGCCGAGGACGTGGTTCGTCTTCCTTCTGCCACTTTGGTGGTACAGCGGTTACTGCAGAGGCCTCGCCGCTCCCCACTGCTCCCACAGCTCCTTCGCCGTCTGAGCCGGACCGTCTTCAGCGCCTCGAGGAGCTCCTTCTTCGCCACATAGCCTCCACCGGCTCCGTGACTGCGCACGGCTTGTCTGCCACCTCTGGTACTACTGCTCCATGGATCTTCGATTCGGGTGCCTCCTGTCACCTTACTTTTGACTCCACTGTCCTCACGAACTGTTCTCCCACTACCACCCACCAGGAGGTTCGCACTACGGATGGGACTCTCGTCCCTATTCCGCAATGTGGCTCCATCACCACCACCTCTGACCCTTCTGGTCGCCTGACCCTATCCCATGTCCATCATGCCCCCCGTCTTAATATTAATTTGATTTCCATCAGTTCTCTTTGCGACTCTGGCCTGACTGTCACCTTCACCCCTTATGTTTGTGTTGTGCAGGATTCGCAGACGGGTCAGAGGATTGGGCTGGGCCGTAGGGCAGAAGGACTCTACCAGTTGGACCATCTCCATGTGTCTTCAGTTGCGTCTGTCATGTCTGTCACCTCTGATGCCGACCTGTGGCACAGAAGGTTAGGTCATATATCGAGTGATCGACTCAAAAGCGTATTCCGTTCGGGCGCTTTAGGTCGAGCGTCTTTCTCCCCCCTCTCTGTCTGTACGGGTTGTCGACTGGCAAAGCATCTAGCTCTGCCTTTCTCTGCTAGTACTTCCCAGTCTGATGCTTTATTTGATTTAGTTCATTCGGATATTTGGGGTCCTGCTCCTGTTGCTTCTCTATCTGGTTATATGTATTATGTGTGTTTTATTGATGACTATTCTAGGTGCACCTGGATCTATCTCATGCGTCATCGGTCTGAAGTACCTCATATCTTTAGGAGATTCACCACTATGATACATACCCAGTTTGGTCGGCGAATCAAGACCTTTCGGTCTGATTGTGCCAAGGAGTATCTCTCCTCTGAGATGCGTGAGATTCTTCAGTCTCACGGCACTCTTCACCAGCAGTCCTGTCCCCACACCCATGAGCAGAACGGCGTTGCCGAACGCAAGCATCGTCATGTCCTTGAGACTGCACGAGCCTTGCTTCTCTCTGCGTCTGTTCCTCACTCCTACTGGGCTGAAGCTGTCATGACGGCTGTCCACCTCATCAATATCACTCCGTCGTCTGCTCTGTCCGGTGCCACCCCTCACGAGCGCCTTCACTCCAGTCCACCTGACTACTCTCTTCTTCGCACGTTTGGCTGCACGTGCTTCGTTCTTCTTCCTCCCCATGAGCGCACCAAACTTTCTACGAGGTCTGTTAGGTGTGTTCACTTGGGGCTCAGTCGTGAGCACAAGGGGTATCGTTGCTATGATCCCTTAGCTCGTCGGATCCGTGTCTCCCGTCACGTCTCCTTTGTTGAGGATGTTCCGTACTTTGCACCTGAGTCTCAGGATCTTTCCTTGCCTACTTCGTCATCCTCCTCGCCCTCCTCACATCTCCACATCCCTGTTCTACCCTCGGTTTCTGTTGCCCCATCCACGCATACTCCACCACCACCACCACCTCCTCAGTCTCCATCGCCACCTCCACCACCACCACCACCACCACCTCCTCAGTCCCCCACGCCACCTCCACCACCACCTGTTACTCGTGTCTATGTTCGTCGGTCTGCAGCTCCTCCTTCAGCGTCGGTTCACACTGGTACTCCCTCACCTGATGCTGCTGCCCCCTCCTCCCCGGTCGTGGATCCTGCTCCTATTCGGCGCTACCCAGCGCGCGAACATCACCCTCCTGCCAGATACGACTACTCTCCTGACAGGTTTGGCTACTCTGTTTCTCCCTCTGACTCTCTTGACTCTTCTGGCTACTCTGCCAGTGTCTCCTATTCACCATCCTTTCAGGCCTTTCTTACTGCTATACACACCCATCGGGAGCCCCGATCGTACCGTGAGGCAGCGTTACATCCAGAGTGGCGGCAGGCCATGTCAGTTGAGCTTGAGGCTTTTCAGCGGACCAAGACCTGGGAGTTGGTGCCCTGTCCCTCCGGGGTGATGCCTGTTAGCTGCAAGTGGATATTCAAGGTCAAGACTCGGCCTGATGGATCCATTGAGCGGCACAAGGCTCGCCTCGTTGCTCGTGGCTTCTCCCAGGAGTATGGGATTGACTACGAGGAGATGTTTGCTCTGGTTGCTCGGATGACTACTGTGCGCACCCTCTTAGCTGTGGCAGCTGCTCGAGGGTGGCCTCTCCATCAGATGGATGTCACCAATGCGTTTCTCCACGGTGATCTCTCCGAGGAAGTCTACATGGCTCCTCCTCCGGGCATTTTAGTTCCTCCAGGGCACGTGTGTCAGTTGCGCCGAGCCATCTATGGGCTCAAGCAGGCCCCTCGTGCCTGGTTTGAGCGATTTCGCAGTGCAGTTCTGGCCGCCGGGTTTGTTGAGCGTCACTCTAACTATGCCTTGTTCACTCGCTCCTCCAGTCAGGGCATTGCAGTTCTTCTCCTCTATGTGGATGATATGATCATCACTGGGGATGACAGTGCCACCATCGCCTCTCTCCAGCGGCACCTCCAGAGTCAGTTTGAGATGAAAGATCTAGGCTCTCTTCGCTACTTTCTGGGCCTTGAGATTGCCAGGTCTTCCCGTGGTCTGTTGGTCTCACAGCAGAAGTATATCTCCGACATCCTTGCTGATGCTGCGCTTACTGACACGCGTACTGCTGACACACCCATGGAGCTCAATTTGAAGCTTCTAGCTACAGATGGTGAGCCGTTCCAGGACGTCTCCCGCTACCAGAGGTTGGTTGGGATGCTTGTCTATCTCACCATGACCCGGCCAGACATTGCCCATGCTGTTGGCATTGTCAGTCAGTTTGTTCAGGCTCCACGGTCAGTACACCATGCAGCTGTTCTCCGGATTATCCGCTACCTCCGGGGCACCATCACCCGTTCACTACTGTTTCCCTCCACCTCTCCGTTGGTGCTGCGCGCCTACTCAGATGCAGATTGGGCAGGAGATGCAGATACTCGTCGATCTACTACAGGATACTGTGTGTTTCTGGGTGACTCACTGATTTCGTGGCGCAGCAAGAAGCAGGAGTCTGTTGCTCGCTCCAGCACCGAAGCCGAATACAGGGCTATGGCTTCCACCACCGCCGAGATTGTCTGGCTTCGCCGTCTTCTGCTTGACTTGGGAGTGGTGATATCCGGGCCGACCCCTCTTTTCTGTGACAACCGGAGTGCTATTCAGATTGCTAGCAATCCGGTCTTCCATGAGCGAACAAAGCATATTGAAGTTGACTGTCATTATGTTCGCCAGGCGTTTATCGATCACACCATCTCCCTGCCTTTCATTCCCTCATCGGAGCAGACTGCTGATTTTCTGACGAAGCCACTGACGACTGCTCGCTTCAGACATTTTCTAGGCAAACTCTCGGTTCATGATCCACCGTGAGTTTGAGGGGGAGTGTTAATGTAATGGGTCGGGTTTACTGTATAGTCGGGTCGGGTTTACTGTACATATATTGGGCTTGAGTCCCTCAATGGAATCATTCGGTTCCTCTCCAAACCCTAGCCTCCGTCTCCTAACAGGACTGAACCCAAGGGGTTTCCTTAGGCTGCCTACGTACCCTTTTTTAAGGGATCAAGTCACACGTTGTTCCTTATGATTTTTTTTTTTTTTTGAATCACACTGACCGATATTGATGCAACATGATCAGCATCGTCAGATCATCGCCGCATCTTCGATTTATCGTCGGAGACATTATTTTACTGTCATTCTATTTTGTGATTGGAGAACATTAGTCGCATGGGACTTATTAGTCGTTTGTTTCAGTTTTTGGCCATTTTCACCTGTTTTTGGCCTTTTTTCAGCATTTAGTTTTATTTCTGTTCTTGCCCAGTTCATGGGGGATGTCCATGATCTCATCCGGGGACTTTTTGGATTGAATCCGGGTCTTCTCGGGTGAGTTTCAGCATAATATTAATAAAATTATGGGTGTGTGTTTGCGGGGCACCGACGGACGAGATTAGATCTCGAAACCGACGGTTAGATGGCGAAATAACACCATTTTGATGACGTGGCAAGTTATGGGCTTCATAGGGTTGTAAATGGGCTTATCTTAAGCCCAATAGGTCTTCACAATAGCATTACCGCCCCCCCCCTTTTGATTTTCCCGTGAAGCAACCGGTCCCCCCCCCTTGCCGTGCGGAAACCGAGGCCCCCGATCCCTTTGTCCGTCCCCTCTCTCCTCTCTCTCTTCTCTCCCTTGTTTCTCTCTCTTTTAGTTGCCTTTCGTGGCCTCTTGCATCCACACCATCAAACCCTAATTCCCTTTGATCTTAGCCATCCAAAACAAAAACCCTAGTCTACAAAAAGATGAAGAAAGAAAAGAGAAAGGAGATTTTGAAGAATTGCTGAAACTTGTGCCTCTTCGTGAGTGCTTCCGGGCGAGACTCGTGTCCCCGATCCTCGCCGCTTCCACGACTTCGCCTCGTGAAGGCCTTGGTGCTGATTTTCCGAAGGTTCCGGCTTCTCCCGACGTCCGGCCTTGCTCCGTGTGCGGGATCATCGGCGCATCCTCGCAATCGACCCACGGCGGGAAACCCCAGGCAGTATCTTTTCTTTTCTTTGTTTTCCATCGCATCCGCATCATTTTCCATTCGTTTCCATTGCCTCCACTCCGCATCGCAGCCGTCATCGTCCTTTCATCGCTAGTTGAAGCCATATCTTATGCCTATTTATTAGATTCGCTATCTATAATCTGTCGGTAACCCTAGCAAACATATTTAACCTATTTTAGTGAAAATCTGATGCATGCCTATTGTTCAATTCTCATACCTATTGCTGCGATTGGATCTATTATGTACTGAAATCAGTTTTTGTGATAATATTGCGTTCCTTATTTGTTTTAAGTCTTAAATCTGCTTTATGTTGATTGCATGAACTTATAGAACTGCGTGAGATAATTGATGTTGCTATCCTTTTGAGTTATATGTCGCTATATTGAACAATAAGCCTTAGCTATTGACCAAAGAAAACCCTAGTAGGGCTTAAGATTGTAGTGTACCTTATTGGTGCCTGCATCAAGTTGGTATCAGAGCTCGAAAGAACCTGTTCGGGTTTCTTTTGAGTGCTGAATTTCAGCAAACACCCATCTTCTTCTTTGCTGAAATTTTCATAGGCATCATCTTGCGTGCTTGATTTGCATTAAGTGTTAGGATTACATCGCGTGAAACATCGGCATATCTCATAATCACCCATGGCTGATCGTACCCATCTGCACCGGGATGCCCGGAATCGAGGACGTTTTCCTCGGGGACCACAACCTCGTGGTGCTTGGCAAGAAGCGACCCAAAATACTTTGGATCGACATGCAACCTTGTTGCAAGAGATCACGGATAGGCTAGGATTGCTGTTACAAGATAGAGGCGTTGACCCTAATACCCAACCGGTCGAAGAGGACCCGGGAGGGGCAAAAACCGATCCGCATGCTGAGGGTCATAGGTTCGAAGAGCAAGACCGAGACCAGGGCCAAAATCGAAATCCGATTCCAACCCCACCTCAGAACCTGAACCAAGCCTTACCTCGGACTCACAACCGATACCAACAACCAGAGCGGAATCAAGCTGCCTACCTTGAGTCGCCCCCTGAATCTGAAGCTGAGTTGGACGAGTCCGACGTGGACTTTGAACGAGAGTACGTTCAGTTCGGTCGTCCTAGAAACCCTAGAGAGCAGCATGCGCGTGATCAGCACGGCATGGAGGAGCGTCTTGTGCGAGCCCTTGAGAGATCCCAAGGATACAGAGTCCGAGTTGACATCGATGACTTCAGGGGAAGCCATGATGCTGACGCATTCCTTGACTGGATAGATAGTGTCGAGCACTTCTTTGATTGGAGAGATCTCCCCGACGATCGAAAAGTCAAACTTGTGGCAACGAAACTGAAAGGAGCCGCTTTAGTCTGGTGGCGAGAGTTGCAAACAAGTCGCCTTAGGAAAGGGAAGCAAAAGGTCGCAACGTGGGCCAAAATGCGTGACAAGATGCGATTGAAGTACCTCCCTCCTGACTACCGTACCTCGCTGTACCAGAGATTGCTTAGCCTGAAACAAGGCAATCGAAGCGTACAGGACTACACTGAAGAGTTTGACATCCTGACCACTCGTAATGCCATCCCGGAAGACGATGAACAGAAAGCCGCACGCTACGTCTCGGGGTTGCGCTACCAAATTCAGGACGCGCTCGCAATGCAGACCATCCTCACTGTGACGGAAGCTTCTAGGCAAGCTCTCAAGGCTGAGAAAATTCAGCAACGAGCCTTTAGGAGAGAGGTTGCCCCTAGAGTGCCCCCAGGTGTCCCTTCAGCTGGAAGAGGAGCACCCCCGGCTAGAGTCACCCCACCTGTTCCCACTCCGACTACAACTCCCTCAAGAGCCAATCAACCCCCTGGCCGGGTTGAGCAATCAAATCGTGAGCGTGGTGCCATAGGAAGTCGACCACCCGGAGCGACTTATAAATGCTTCGAGTGTGGAGAAGTAGGACACCTCATCGCCCAATGCCCAAAAAGGAGACCTCAGACCCATCTGACAGATGGTGAAGAGCCAACTGAGGAAACCCTAAACAACATGGCTGAAGAAGGGCATGATGATGATCCTAGAGATGCTGAATATCAGGAGGATGACGAGACACGTGACGTCATCGCTGAAGCTGACGAGGCAACGCATGCACTAGTCATGCACCGAGTTTTGTCGACCCCAAAGGCTCCTGAGCCAGATCAATGGCTTAGAAGGAACATCTTCCACACCACTTGCACCTCAAAGGGGAGGCATTGCATCCTCATCATAGACAGTGGTAGTACCGAGAACCTGGTCGCCCAGATCATGGTCGATAAGTTAGGGCTCAAGACAGAGAAGCTGGTCAAGCCATACAACTTGTCTTGGTTTAAGAAAGGGTCAGATGTCGCTATCAAAGAGCGATGCTTAGTTGAATACACCATTGGCAAGATGTATAAGGAGGCTGTTTGGTGTGACGTAGCGCCCTTGGGCATTTGTCACATTCTGTTGGGCCGCCCGTGGCAGTACGACAGAAAGACGACACATGATGGGGAGAAGAATACTTACTCCTTCTGCAAGGATGACTATAATATCACCTTAGTGCCGCAGAGGGAGCCCCTGAAGCCAATTTCTAGTGAGCCACCACCCCCAACCGTCACCCCTAAGTTGCCAAAAGAGAAACCGAAAGCCCTGCCAACATTGCTGACCCAAGCTTGTTTCGAAGACGAGCTTAGGGAATCTCGCTCCATCTTTTTCCTAGTAGCCAAAGAAGCCACAGAGGGCACTAGCATTCCTCATGAGATTCGAATCCTACTTGAAGATTTCAATGATCTCATCCCAGAGGAACTACCTGAAGGACTTCTACCTCTGCGGGACATTCAACATTGCGTTGACCTAGTCCCAGGAGCGACGCTACCTCACCTTCCTCACTACCGAATGAGTCCGTCTGAATATGAGGAGATGCGTCGACAAGTTACCGAGTTACTGCAGAAGAAACTGATTCAAGAGAGCATGAGTCCGTGCGCAGTACCTGCACTCCTAACTCCCAAGAAGGATGGGACATGGAGAATGTGCATCGATTATCGTGCCATTAATCGAATAACTGTCAAGTATAGATTTCCGATTCCTCGATTGGATGATATGCTTGACATGCTACATGGTGCGAAAATCTTTTCGAAAATTGATCTTCGTAGCGGTTATCACCAGATCCGCGTACGACCCGGTGACGAATGGAAAACTGCCTTTAAAACCCGGGAAGGACTGTATGAATGGCTAGTAATGCCATTTGGTCTATCGAATACACCCAGTACATTTATGAGGTTCATGAATCAGGTGCTCAGACCGTTCATAGGGAAGTTCGTTGTCGTATACTTTGATGACATTCTTATCTATAGTACGACATCTGAACAACATGTCGAGCACTTGCGAGAAGTTCTGAAAACGCTTAGGAAAGACAAGCTGTACATCCATCTGAAGAAGTGCACTTTTCTCACAGACAGCTTGACCTTTCTAGGCTACATTGTGTGCTCCGAAGGGATACGGGTCGATCCGGAGAAGGTCGAAGCCATCAAATCATGGCCCGTTCCCCAGAACGTTAGTGATGTGCGACGGTTCCATGGTCTAGCGTCCTTTTACCGCATATTCATTAAGAACTTTAGTTCCGTCATTGCACCTCTCACGAACTGTATGAAGAAGGATGGTTTCCTTTGGACCCCCGAAGTTGAAGCGAGTTTCGATCTCATCAAGACCAAGATGATGAGTGCTCCAGTTTTGGCACTCCCGAACTTTGAGAAGGTCTTTGAGATTGACTGTGATGCCTCTCACGTCGGGATAGGAGCGGTCCTTAGTCAAGAGGGACGTCCCGTCGCATTCTTCAGCGAGAAGCTGAACACCGCGCGTTTGAATTACTCGACATACGACATTGAGTTTTACGCGGTTGTTCAAGCCCTCAAGCACTGGAGGCATTACTTGATCCAACGAGAATTTGTGCTCAATTCTGATCACGAAGCGCTTCGCTATCTGAAATCTCAGCGTAGCTTGAACCAGCGTCATGCTAAGTGGTCAAATTTCTTGCAAGAGTATACGTTCAATCTCAGATATAAAGCTGGGGTTCTGAATAAAGCTGCTGACGCTCTGAGTCGACGAGGCCTGATACTAGTCACTTTACAGCCCGTCGTTGTTTCTTTTGACGCACTGAAGTCAATGTACGCGACTGATCCGTACTTTGGCCCCATCTGGAAATCCTGTCAAGAAACGGGCACTGATCCCACGGTGTCCTATATGATCCAAGAGGGGTTCTTGTTCCGTGGAACCCGCCTGTGCATCCCTGAGTGTTCCCTTCGAGAGAGTCTTGTTCAGAACACCCATGAAGGAACCGTTTCTGAAGAAAATCCGAGTGAATCTTTTAGAGATACGTTAATCCATGAATTGCACGGAAGTAATTAGGGAGGTCATTTTGGCCAAACCAAAACTATTGATTCAGTGGAGAGACGTTACTTCTGGCCTCACTTAAGAAAAGACGTCGTCAAGTTTGTACAACGTTGTCGAACCTGCCAAATGTTCAAAGGCAGAAAGCAGAACACAGGTTTGTACATTCCTCTGCCGATCCCTGCTCGCCCTTGGGAGGACATCACCATGGATTTCATTGTAGGTCTACCCCGAACACTTCGGCGCGTTGATTCAATCTTTGTGGTTGTAGACCGATTTTCTAAAATGGCACATTTCATACCATGTAGGAAAACTTCTGATGCATCTCATGTAGCTGAGTTATTCTTTAGAGAAGTTGTTCGTCTGCATGGCATTCCAAGATCATTTACATCTGATAGGGACACTAGATTTCTTAGCCACTTTTGGCGTACTCTTTGGTCAAAGTTAGGAACTAAACTTCAATACAGTAGTGCGTATCACCCTCAAACTGATGGACAAACAGAAGTTGTCAACCGTAGTCTAGGGGATATGCTTCGATGTCTAGCTGGTGAAAGACCAAAACAGTGGGATGTAGTTTTACCACAAGCTGAATTCGCCTATAACAGTTCAATTAATCGCTCAGTAGGTAAAACCCCTTTTGAAATTGTCTATGGCCATGTTATTCCCCATTTCTTGGATAGAACTGCCCTACCGCCTACAGGTCCTGCGAGTGCTGATGCTGATGACTTCCTTGAACACATCAAGACTGTACAGCGGGAGTCGCTTGAGAAACTAAGGGAAAGCAATGCCAGGTATAAGGCAAGCGCGGATTCACACAGGCGCGAGAGCACTTTTCAGCCAGGGGACTGGGTCCTCGTCTACTTTCGCAGAGAGCGGTTTCCCACAGGTTTTTATGGGAAACTGAGCCAGAGGAAGTTTGGGCCCTTCCGCGTTCTCAGAGCGTTGGGACCCAATGCTTACCTGCTGGACTTACCAGATGATATGCCGATATCGCCGATCTTCAACATCTCAGAGCTATTTCCTTTCCACGGAGACCGGCCAGATACGCCTTCAGCGCCACAGATTCCGTTTTCAGATGCGCAGCGAGACGAGACAGAGCGAATACAGGAGATCGTTGACGTCAGAGAGCTTGCTACCCGCCGCGGTGTCTTCTGACGGTTCCTTGTTCGGTGGGTAGGCAGGCCACTTTCAGACTGTACCTGGGTGGAGGAGCGACAGTTGCGAGCACAGCGGCCCGACCTCATACAGCAGCTGGACGCCCACTCGACGGAGTCAAGTTCTTTCTAGTCCGGGGGAGTTGATGCAGCATGATCAGCATCGTCAGATCATCGCCGCATCTTCGATTTATCGTCGGAGACATTATTTTACTGTCGTTCTATTTTGTGATTGGAGAACATTAGTCGCATGGGACTTATTAGTCGTTTGTTTCAGTTTTTGGCCATTTTCCCCTGTTTTTGGCCTTCTTTCAGTATTTAGTTTTAATTTTGTTCTTGCCCAGTTCATGGGGGATGTCCATGATCTCATCCGGGGGCTTTTCGGATTGAATCCGGGTCTTCTCGGGTGAGTTTCAGCATAATATTAATAAAATTATGGGTGTGTGTGTTTGCGGGGCACCGACGGACGAGATTAGATCTCGAAACCGACGGTTAGATGGCGAAATAACACCATTTTGATGACGTGGCAAGTTATGGGCTTCATAGGGTTGTAAATGGGCTTATCTTAAGCCCAATAGGTCTTCACATTAGCATTACCGCCCCCCCCTTTTGATTTTCCCGTGAAGCAACCGGTCCCCCCCCCTTGCCGTGCGGAAACCGAGGCCCCCGATCCCTTTGTCCGTCCCCTCTCTCCTCTCTCTCTTCTCTCCCTTGTTTCTCTCTCTTTTAGTTGCCTTTCGTGGCCTCTTGCATCCACACCATCAAACCCTAATTCCCTTTGATCTTAGCCATCCAAAACAAAAACCCTAGTCTACAAAAAGATGAAGAAAGAAAAGAGAAAGGAGATTTTGAAGAATTGCTGAAACTTGTGCCTCTTCGTGAGTACTTCCGGGCGAGACTCGTGTCCCCGATCCTCGCCGCTTCCACGACTTCGCCTCATGAAGGCCTTGGTGCTGATTTTCCGAAGGTTCCGGCTTCTCCCGACATCCGGCCTTGCTCCGTGTGCGAGATCATCGACGCATCCTCGCAATCGACCCACGGCGGGAAACCCCAGGCAGTATCTTTTCTTTTCTTTGTTTTCCATTGCATCCGCATCATTTTCCATTCGTTTCCATTGCCTCCGCTCCGCATCGCAGCCGTCATCGTCCTTTCATCGCTAGTTGAAGCCATATCTTATGCCCAAGGTACAAAATCTCGACATATTTCGCGAAATATCGCGAAATATTTCGGTTTTCTCAAACCTCGGCACGAAATTCGTATTGTGATATCGAACGAAATAGGAATCACGATAATATCGCGATATTTCGTGGTGGGGGTTTCGGTTTCAGCAGCTTATTTACATATAATAACATTTAAGTAAATGTCGTCTTACTTAATTTTTATTTTCTCCATTTACTTTAAGTTATTATATGTAAATAAGCAAATACCCCCCTATTTGATTTCAATAAAAATATCAAAAAAATCAAAAACCAAGTGAATCAAAAAGTAGGTTTTCAGTTTTAGTAGGAGAAAACAGTTTTTTCGGTTTTTCATAAAATTTGTATGTTGAGAAAAGTGGTTAAATCAACTCATTTTTAGCTCAAAAAATTCCACAAGATGTAGAACTACAAGTACATCTAGAAAACCATGGTCCGTCAAAGAAAATTTTGAATGTATAAAAACTTTTCTTTATAAAAACTCATTTTTTCAGACTTAGTAAAAAAACAGTGTTTTGCATTTCAGCATAATTTTTGCACGATTTCAAACTTGCACAACTTTCTTGTTTTAAGTCCGTTTTCAAAATCGTTTAAAGCATTATTTTAACAATCAACTAATATTTATTTTGAAAATATTTTTATCCACAAAAAGATTAAAAGCTATTTTAAAAACATAGATCAAAATAGGACCAAACAAGACTGTACAAGACTCACAGACTCAAATGTAGAATACATGCTTTATGATGCTTTACACCTGTAGATTGGGTATAATTATTATCTGAGTGTTCCAAATTGTGTATATATACTTGGTTTATGACTATGCAGAGATTCACTGAAAAATTCCATTAAAAAATCAATATTTCCACCATTTCTATAAAATCACAATATTTCCACACTGTCGAAATATTTCCACGAAATATTTCCATATCCAGAGGGGTCGAAATATTGACCGAAATGGAAATTTCGAACCTTGCTTATGCCTATTTATTAGATTCGCTATCTATAATCTGTCGGTAACCCTAGCAAACATATTTACCCTATTTTAATGAAAATCTGATGCATGCCTATTGTTCAATTCTCATACCTATTGCTGCGATTGGATCTATTATGTGCTGAAATCAGTTTTTGTGATAATATTGCGTTCCTTATTTGTTTTAAGTCTTAAATCTGCTTTATGTTGATTGCATGAACTTATAGAACTGCGTGAGATAATTGATGTTGCTATCCTTTTGAGTTATATGTCGCTATATTGAACAATAAGCCTTAGCTATTGACCAAAGAAAACCCTAGTAGGGCTTCAGATTGTAGTGTACCTTATTGGTGCCTGCATCAGATATGCATCCCAACTAGGTTGGCACCCATATCTATCAGGACTATCATTTGCAATATAGGGTGGTTTTCTTCATGCATAGTATTGCTTGAGGAACTTGTGGTTGATTGGGCCAAGTTGCCCTTCTAGTGTCACAAGTAGATATGCCCCATTAGTATAGACTTCTTTGACGACATGAGTATAGACTTCTTTGACGACATGAGGGTCATCCCACTTAGCATCGAATTTTTTTCATGCTCTATGGGATAAGATGATGGGACATCGCACTGCTAGGACCAATTCCCCTTCTTGAAAAGAGCGAGGCTTGACTTTTTTATTGAACGCTCGAGAGATACGAGCTTGATAGCATTCATGTCGGTGCTGGACCTCAAGTCTTTTCTCGTCTAGAGCTTCCAATTCCATAAGTCGGAGTTGAGCATTTTCATCAGTGGTAAGACCTTCGATATCAATTATTAGAGACGGAATTTGAAGTTCCAGAGGTAGAATAGCCTCTACTAAATACACAAGTGAGTACGGTGTTGCTTGAGTCGGAGTTCGGAACGATGTTCGATAAGCCCATAGAGCCTCGTGCATACGCTAATGCCAGTCTTTTTTAGACTTTGAAACTACCTTTTCCAAGAGCTTGCATAAAGACTTATTGAAAGCTTTTGCTAAACTGTTGGCGGGAGCATTATACATCGTAGAACAACTTTGTTTGATTTTATACTTTGAAGTCGTTTTCCAAGTTCTTGAACGAGGGTGACTCTGCATTGTTGGCAGCAAAGTCAGAGGAAACTTCTACTCGTTTAGCATTGGAGGAGGCTAAATCGGCTGTTGTTTCTTGTAAAACTCGTTTGGCTGCAGCTTCTGGTAACGTGGCTTTCAGCATGATTAGCTCAACACCTTGAAGGCTCAAAAAATTGAAAAGGAGAAGGAACTGATCGGACTCAAGGGTAAAGTGGCAGCTGGGGCATCTTCTGTCTTAGCTATTGATGGCGCACGAGAGGAACTTATGCAGCGTCTTCGAGATTTAAGCTCAACTTATTCATTTTTAAACTTTGTACTTTTCCTTTTGGACTTTATCTAAGACTTATGCAATTCATTTATTCTTTCTTAATATAAGAATTTCCCTCGTATTTCCTTCTTGATTGCTTTGTTGAATATGGGTCTGTTTTTTTTTTCTTTGGATTGAACCCAAGGGGTTTCCTTAGGCTGCCTACGTACCCTTTTTTAAGGGATCAAGTCACACGTAGTTCCTTAGGATTTTTTTTTTTTTTCGCATCACACTGACCGATATGCTTCCCAACAAGGTTGGCACCCATATCTATCAGGACTATCATTTGCAATATAGAGTGGATTTCTTCATGCATAGCTTTGCTTGAGGAACTTGTCGTTGATTGGGCCAAGTTATCCTTCTGGTGTCACAAGTAGATATGCCCCATTAGTATAGACTTCTTTAACGACATGAGTATAGACTTCTTTGATGACATGAGGGCCATCCCACTTAGCATCGAATTTCTTTCATGCTTTATGGGATAAGATGATGGGACGTCGCATTGCTATGACCAATTCCCCTTCTTGAAAAGAGCGAGGCTTAACTTTTTTATTGAACGCTCGAGAGATACGAGCTTGATAGCATTCAAGTCGTTGCTGGACCTCAAGTCTTTTATAGTCTAGAGCTTCCAATTCCATCAGTCGGAGTTGAGCATTTTCATCAGTGGTAAGACCTTCTTGGATAACAATTCTTAGAGACGGAATTTGAAGTTCCAGAGGTAGAATAGCCTCTACTAAATACACAAGTGAGTATGGTGTTGCTTGAGTAGAAGTGCGGAACGATGTTCGATAAGCCCATAGAGCCTCGTGCATACGCTCGTGCCAGTCTTTTTTAGACTTAGAAACTTCCTTTTCTAAGAGCTTGCATCAGGATTTATTGAAAGCTTTTTTCTTAAACTGTTGGCAAGAGCATTATACATCGTAGAACATCTTTGTTTGATTTTATTCTTTGAAGTCGTTTTCCAAGTTCTTGAACGAGGGTGACTCTGCATTGTTGGCAGCAAAGTCAAAGGAAACTTCTGCTCGTTTAGCATTGGAGGAGGCTAAAGAGGCTGTTGTTTCTTGTAAAACTCGTTTGGCTGCAGCTTCTGGTGCCGTGGCTTTACAGCATGATTAGCTCAACTCCTTGAAGGCTCAAAAAATTGAAAAGGAGAAGGAACTGATCGAACTCAAGGGTAAAGAGGCTGCTGGGGCATCTTCTGTCTTAGCTATTGATGGCGCACGAGAGGAACATATGCAACGTCTTCGAGATTTAAGCTCAACTTATTTATTTTTAAACTTTGTAATTTTTCTTTTGGACTTTAGCTAAGACTTATGCAATTCATTTATTCTTCTTAATATAAGAATTTGCCTCGTATTTCCTTCTTGATTGCTTTGTGGAATATGGGTCTGTTTATTTTTTCTTTGGACTGAACCCAAGGGGTTTCCTTAGGCTGCCTATGTACCCATATTTAAGGGATCAAGTCACACGTAGTTCTTTAGTATTTTTTTTTTTTTTGCTTTACACTGACTGATATGCATCCCAACTAGGTAGGCACCCATATCTATCAGGACTATCATTTGCAATATAGGGTGGATTTCTTCATGCATAGTATCGCTTGAGGAACTTGTCGTTGATTGTGCCAAGTTGTCCTTCTGGTGTCACACGTAGATATGCCCCATTAGTATAGACTTCTTTAACGACATGAGTATAGACTTCTTTGACGACATGAGGGCCATCCCACTTAGCATTGAATTTCTTTCATGCTCTATGGGATAAGATGATGGGACGTCGCACTGCTAGGACCAATTCCCCTTCTTGAAAAGAGTGAGGCTTAACTTTTTTATTTAACGCTCGAGAGATACGAGCTTGATAGGATTCAAGTCATTGCTGGACCTCAAGTCTTTTCTCGTCTGGAGCTTCCAATTCCAAAAGTCGGAGTTGAGCATTTTCATCAGTGGTAAGACCTTCTTGGATAGCAATTCTTAGAGACGGAATTTGAAGTTCCAGAGGTAGAATAGCCTCTACTAAATACACAAGTGAGTATGGTGTTGCTTGAGTCGGAGTGCGGAACGATGTTCGATAAGCCCATAGAGCCTCGTGCATACGCTCGTACCAGTCTTTTTTAGACTTAGGAACTACCTTTTCCAAGAGCTTGCATAATGTCTTAATGAAAGCTTCTGCTAAATTGTTGGTGGGAGCATTATACATCGTAGAACATCTTTGTTTGATTTTATACTTTGAAGTCATTTTCCAAGTTCTTGAACGAGGGTGACTTTGCATTGTTGGCAGCAAAGTCAGAGAAAACTTCTGCTCGTTTAGCATTGAAGGAGGCTAAAACGGCTGTTGTTTCTTGTAAAACTCGTTTGACTGCAGCTCTGGTGCCGTGGCTTTACAGCAAGATTACCTCAACTCCTTGAATGCTCAAAAAATTGAAAAGGAGAAGGAACTGATCGAACTCAAGGGTGAAGAGGCAGCTGGGTCATCTTCTGTCTTAGCTATTGATGGCTCACGAGAGGAACTTATGCAGCGTCTTCGAGATTTAAGCTCAACATATTCATTTTTAAACTTTGTACTTTTCCTTTTGGACTTTATTTAAGACTTATGCAATTCATTTATTCTTTCTTAATATAAGAATTTGCCTCGTATTTCCTTCTTGATTGCTTAGTAGAATATGGGTCTGTTTATTTTTTCTTTGGACTAAACCCAAGGGGTTTCCTTAGGCTGCCTACGTACCCTTTTTTAAGGGATCAAGTCACACGTAGTTTCCTTAGGATTTTTTTTTTGCATCACACTGACCGATATGCATGCCAACTAGGTTGGCACCCATATCTATCAGGACTATCATTTGCAATATAGGGTGGTTTTCTTCAAGCATAGTATTGCTTGAGGAACTTATCATCGATTGGGCCAAGTTGTCCTTCTGGTGTCACAAGTAGATATGCCCCATTAGTATAGACTTCTTTGACGACATGAGTATAGACTTCTTTGACGACATGAGGGTCATCCCACTTAGCATCGAATTTTCTTCATGCTCTATGGGATAAGATGATGGGACGTCGCACTGCTAGGACCAATTCCCCTTCTTGAAAAGAGCGAGGCTTAACTTTTTTATTGAATGCTCGAGAGATACGAGCTTGATAGCATTCAAGTCGTTGCTGGACCTCAAGTCTTTTCTCGTCTAGAGCTTCTAATTCCATACGTCGGAGTTGAGCATTTTCATCAGTGGTAAGACCTTCTTGGATAGCAATTCTTAGAGACGGAATTTGAAGTCCAGATGTAGAATAGCCTCTACTAAATAAACAAGTGAGTATGCTGTTGCTTGAGTCGAAGTGCGGAACGATGTTCGATAAGCCCATAGAGCCTCGTGCATATGATCATTCCAGTCTTTTTTAGACTTAGAAACTACCTTTTCCAAGAGCTTACATAAGGACTTATTGAAAGCTTCTGCTAAACTATTGACGGGAGCATTATACATCGTAGAACATCTTTGTTTGAATTCATACTTTGAAGTCGTTTTCCAAGTTCTTGAACGAGGGTGACTATGAATTGTTGGCAGCAAAGTCAGAGGAAACTTCTGCTCGTTTAGCATTGGAGGAGGCTAATGCGGCTGTTGTTTCTTGTAAAACTCGTTTGGCTGCAGCTTCTGGTGCCGTGGCTTTGCAGCATGATTACCTCAACTCGTTGAAGGCTCAAAAAATTGAAAAGGAACTGATCGAACTCAAGGGTAAAGAGGCAGTTGGGGCATCTTCTGTCTCAGCTATTGATGGCGCACGAGAGGAACTTATGGAGCGTCTTCGAGATTTAAGCTCAACTTATTGATTATTAAACTTTGTACTTTTCCTTATGGACTTTATCTAAGACTTATACAATTCATTTATTCTTTCTTAATATAAGAATTTGCCTCGTATTTCCTGATTGATTGCTTTGTTGAATATGGGTCTGTTTATTTTTTCTTTGGACTGAACCCAAGGGGTTTCCTTAGGCTGCCTACGTACCCTTTTTTAAGGGATCAAGTCACATGTAGTTCCTTAGGATTTTTTTTTTTTTTGCATCACACTGACCGATATGCATTCCAACTAGGTTGGCACCCATATCTATCAGGACTATCATTTGCAATATAGGGTGGTTTTCTTCATGCATAGTATTGCTTGAGGAACTTGCCGTTGATTGGGCCAAGTTGTCCTTCTGGTGTCACAAGTAGATATGCCCCATTAGTATAGACTTCTTTGACGACATGAGTATAGACTTCTTTGACGAGATGAGGGCCATCCCACTTAGCATCGAATTTCTTTCATGCTCTATGGGATAAGATGATGGAACGTCGCACTGCTAGGACCAATTCCCCTTCTTGAAAAGAGCGAGGCTTAACTTTTTTATTGAACGCTCGAGAGATACGAGCTTGATAGCAATCAAGTCGTTGTTGGACCTCAAGTCTTTTCTCGTCTAGAGTCGGAGTACGGAACGATGTTTGATAAGCCCATAGAGCCTCGTGCATACGCTCGTGCCAGTCTTTTTTAGACTTAGAAACTACCTTTTACAAGAGCTTGCATAAGGACTTATTGAAATCATCTGCTAAACAGTTGGCAGGAGCATTATACATCATAGAACATCTTTGTTTGCTTTTATACTTTGATGTCGTTTTTCAAGTTCTTGAACGAGGGTGACTCTGCATTGTTGCCAGCAAAGTCAGAGGAAACTTCTGCTCGTTGAGCATTGGAGGAGGCTAAAGCGGCTGTTGTTTCTTGTAAAACTCATTTGGCTGCAGCTTCTAGTGCCGTGGCTTTACAGTATGATTAGCTCAACTCTTTGACGGCTCAAAAAATTGAAAAGGAGAAGGAACTGATCGAACTCAAGGATAAAGAGGCAGCTGGGGCATCTTCTGTCTTAGCTATTTATGGCGCACGAGAGGAACTTATGCAGCGTCTTCGAGATTTAAGCTTAACTTATTCATTTTTAAACTTTGTACTTTTCCTTTTGGACTTTATCTAAGACTTATGCACTTCATTTATTCTTTCTTAATATAAGAATTTGTCTCGTATTTCCTTCTTGATTTCATTGTTGAATATGAGTCTGTTTATTTTTTCTTTGGACTGAACCCAAGGGGTTTCCTTAGGCTGCCTACGTACCCTTTTTTAAGGGATCAAGTCACACGTAGTTCCTTAGGATTTCTTTTTTTTTTTTGCATCATACTGACCGATATGCATCCCAACTAGGTTGGCACCCATATCTATCAGGACTATCATTTGCAATATAGGGTGGTTTTCTTCATGCATAGTATTGCTTGAGGAACTGGTCGTTGATTGGGCCAAGTTGTCCATCTGGTGTCGCAAGTAGATATGCCCCATTAGTATAGACTTCTTTAATGACATGAGTATAGACTTCTTTAACGACATGAGGGCTATCCCACTTAGCATCGAATTTCTTTCATGCTCTATGGGATAAGATGATGGGACGTCGCACTGCTAGGACCAATTCCCCTTCTTGAAAAGGGGCGAGGCTTAACTTTTTTATTGAACGCTCGAGAGATACGAGCTTGATAGCATTCAAGTCATTGCTGGATCTCAAATCTTTTCTCGTCTAGAGCTTCCAATTCCATAAGTCGGAGTTGAGCATTTTCATCAGTGGTAAGACCTTCTTGGATAGCAATTCTTAGAGACAGAATTTGAAGTTCCAGAGGTAGAATAGCCTCTACTAAATACACGAGTATGGTGTTTGATGCAGACCTGATCAGCACCTTCAGTTCGTCACCAGAGAGTTTTATTTCCAGTCATTTTATTTTATGCATGAAAGACATTAGCCGTTTGGGATTTGTTAGTCGTTTATTTCAGTTTTTGGCCACTTTTCCATGTTTTTGGCCTTAATTCAGCATTTAGTTTATTTCTGTTCTTGCCCAGTTCATGGGGGATGTCCATGATCTCATCCGGGGGCTTTTCGGATTGAATCCGGGTCTTCTCGGGTAAGTTTCAGCATAATATTAATAAAATTATGGGTGTGTGTGTTTGCGGGGCACCGACGGACGAGATTAGATCTCAAAACCGACGGTTAGATGGCGAAATAACACCATTTTGATGACGTGACAAGTTATGGGCTTCATAGGGTTTTAAATGGGCTTATCTTAAGCCCAATAGGGCTTTAGTGCATTACCGCTCCCTCCCCTTCTTTCTTTCCCGTGAACCGATCACCCCCCCCCTCCTTGTCCGCGCGGGTAACAAAGCCGGCCCCACCCCTTTGTCCGTTCCCTCTCTTCTCTCTCTCTTCTCTCCCTTGTTTCTCTCTCTTGTCATTGCCTTTCGTGGCCTCTTGCATCCACACCATCAAACCCTAACTCCCTTTGATCTTAACCATCCAAAAACAAAACCCTAGTCTACAAAAGATGAAGAAAGAAAAGAGAATTCAGATTTTGAAGAATTGCTGAAACTTGTGCCTCTTCGTGAGTGCTTCCGGGCGAGACTCGTGTCCTCGATCCTCGCCGCTTCCACGACTTTGCCTCGTGAAGGCCTTGGTTCTGATTTTCCGAAGGTTCCGGCTTCTCCCGACGACTGGCCTTGCTCCGTGTGCAGGATCGTCGGCGCATCCTTGCAATCGACCCACGGCGGGAAACCCCAGGCAGTATCTTTTCTTTTCTTTGTTTTCCATCGCATCCGCATCATTTTCCATTCGTTTCCATTGCCTCCGCTCCGCATCGCAACCATCATCGTCCTTTTCATCGCTAGTTGAAGCCATATCTTTTGCCTATTTATTAGATTCGCTATCTATAGTCTGTCGGTAACCCTAGCAAGCATTCGTAACCTATTTTAGTGAAAATCTGTTGCATGCCTATTGTTCAATTTACATATCTATTGCTGCGATTGACCCTATTATGTGCTGAAATCAGTTTTTTTGTGATAATATTGCGTTCTTTAATTGTTTTAAGTCTTAACTCTGCTTTATGTTGATTGCATAAACTTATAGAACTGCGTGAGATAATTGATGTTGCTGTCCTTTTGAGTTTTATGTCGCTATATTGAATAATAAACCTTAGCTATTGACCAAAGAAAACCCTAAAGGGGCTTAGGATTGTAGTGCGCCTTATTGGTGCCTGCATCAGTGTTGCTTGAGTCGGAGTGCGGAACAAAGTTCAATAACCCCATAGAGACTTGTGCATACGCTCGTGCTAGTCTTTTTTAGACTTAGAAACTACCTTTTCCAAAAGCTTGCATAAGGACTTATTGAAAGCTTCTGCTAAACTATTGGCGGGAGCATTATACATCGTATAACATCTTTGTTTGATTTTATACTTTGAAGTCGTTTTCCAAGTTCTTGAACGAGGGTGACTCTTCAATATTGGCAACAAACTCAGAGGAAACTTCTGCTCGTTTAGCATTGGAGGAGGCTAAAGCGGCTGTTGTTTCTTGTAAAACTCGTTTGGCTGCAGCTTCTGGTGCCGTGGCTTTACAGCATGATTACCTCAACTCCATGAAAGCTCAAAAAATTGAAAAGGAGAAGGAACTGATTGAACTCAAGGGTAAATAGGCTGCTGGGACATCTTCTGTCTTAGCTTTTGATGGCGCACGAGAGGAACTTATGCAGCGTCTTCGAGATTTAAGCTCAACTTATTCATTATTAAACTTTGTACTTTTCCTTTTGGAATTTATCTAAGACTTATGCAATTCATTTATTCTTTCTTAATATAAGAATTTGCCCCGTATTTCCTGATTGATTGCTATGTTGAAAATGGGTCTGTTTATTTTTTCTTTGGACTGAACCCAAGGGGTTTCCATAGGCTGCCTACGTACCCTTTTTTAAGGGATTAAGTCACCCGTTGTTCCTTAGGATTATTATTATTTTTTTTGCATCACACTGACCGATATGCATCCCAACTAGGTTGGCACCCATATCTATCAGGACTATCATTTGCAATATAGGGTGGTTTTCTTCATGCATAGTCTTGCTTGAGGAACTTGTCGTTGATTGGGCCAAGTTGCCCTTCTAGTGTCACAAGTAGATATTCCCCATTAGTATAGACTACTTTGACGACATGAGTATAGACTTCTTTTATAACATGAGGGTCATCCCACTTAGCATCGAATTTTTTTCATGCTCTATGGGATAAGATGATGGGACGTCGCACTGCTAGGACTAATTCCCCTTCCTGAAAAGAGCGAGGCTTAACTTTTTTATTGAACGCTCGAGAGATACGAGCTTTATAGCATTCATGTCGCTGCTGGACCTCAAGTCTTTTCTCGTCTTGACCTTCCAATTCCATAAGTCGGAGTTGAGCATTTTCATCAGTGGTAAGACCTTCTTGGATATCAATAATTAGAAACGGAATTTGAAGTTCCAGAGGTAGAATAGCTTCTACTAAATACACAAGTGAGTATGGTGTTGCTTGAGTCGGAGTTCGGAACGATGTTCGATAGGCCCATAGAGCCTCGTGCATAAGCTCGTGCCAATCTTTTTTAGACTTTGAAACTACCTTTTCCAAGAGCTTGCATAAAGACTTATTGAAAGCTTTTGCTAAACTGTTGGCAGGAGCATTATACATCGTAGAACATCTTTATTTGATTTTATACTTTGAAGTCGTTTTCCAAGTTCTTGAACGAGGGTGACTCTGCATTGTTGGCAGCAAAGTCAGAGGAAACTTCTGCTCATTTAGCATTGGAGGAGGCTAAAGCGGCTGTTGTTTCTTGTAAAACTCGTTTCGGTCCAGCTTCTGGTGCCATGGCTTTACAGCATTATTAGCTCAACTCCTTGAAGGCTTAAAATATTGAAAAGGAGAAGGAACTGATCGAACTCAAGGGTAAAGAGGCAGCTGGGGCATCTTCTATCTTAGCTATTGATGGCGCACGAGAGGAACTTATGCAGCATCTTCGAGATTTAAGCTCAACATATTCATTTTTAAACTTTGTACTTTTCCTTTTAGAATTTATCTAAGACTTATGCAATTCATTTATTCTTTCTTAATATAAGAATTTGCCTCGTATTTCCTTCTTGATTGCTTTGTTGAATATGGGTCTGTTGATTTTTTCATTGGACTGAACCCAAGGGGTTTCCTAAGGCTGCCTACGTACCGTTTTTTAAGGGATCAAGTCAAACGTAGTTCCTTAGGATTTTTTTTTTTTTTTTGCGTCACACTGACCGATATGCATCCCAACTAGCTTGGCACCCATATCTATCAGGACTATCGTTTGCAATATAGGGTGGTTTTCTTCATGCATAGTATTACTTGAGGAACTTGTCGTTGATTGGGCCAAGTTGTCCTTCTAGTGTCACAAGTAGATATGCCCCATTAGTATAGACTTCTTTAACGACATGAGTATAGACTTCTTTGACGACATGAGGGCCATCCCACTTAGCATCGAATTTCTTTCATGCTCTATGGGATAAGATGATGGGACGTCGCACTGCTAGGACCAATTCCCCTTCTTGAAAAGAGTGAGGCTTAACTTTTTTATTGAACGCTCGAGAGATACGAGCTTGATAGGATTCAAGTCATTGATGGACCTCAAGTCTTTTCTCGTCTGGAGCTTCCAATTCAAAAAGTCGGAGTTGAGCATTTTCATCAGTGGTAAGACCTTCTTGGATAGCAATTCTTAGAGACGGAATTTGAAGTTCCAGAGGTAGAATAGCCTCTACTAAATACACAAGTGAGTATGGTGTTGCTTGAGTCGAAGTGCGGAACGATGTTCGATAAGCCCATAGAGCCTCGTGCATACGCTCGTGCTAGTCTTTTTTAGACTTAGAAACTACCTTTTCCAAGAGCTTGCATCAGGTCTTATTGAAAGCTTCTGCTAAATTGTTGGTGGGAGCATTATACATCGTAGAACATCTTTGTTTGATTTTATACTTTGAAGTCGTTTTCCAAGTTCTTGAACGAGGGTGACTATGCATTGTTGGGAGCAAAGTCAGAGAAAACTTCTGCTCGTTTATCATTGAAGGAGGCTAAAGCGGCTGTTGTTTCTTGTAAAACTCGTTTGACTGCAGCTTCTGGTGCCGTGGCTTTACAGCATGATTACCTCAACTCCTTGAAGGCTCAAAAAATTGAAAAGGAGAAGGAACTGATCGAACTCAAGGGTAAAGAGGCAGCTGGGTCATCTTCTGTCTTAGCTATTGATGGCTCACGAGAGAAACTTATGCAGCGTCTTCGAGATTTAAGCTCAACATATTCATTTTTAAACTTTGTACTTTTCCTTTTGGACTTTATATAAGACTTATGCAATTCATTTATTCTTTCTTAATATAAGAATTTGCCTCGTATTTTCTTCTTGATTGCTTTGTAGAATATGGGTCTGTTTATTTTTTCTTTGGACTAAACCCAAGGGGTTTCCTTAGGCTGCCTACGTACCCTTTTTTAAGGGATCAAGTCACACGTAGTTTCCTTAGGATTTTTTTTTTGCATCACACTGACCGATATGCATCCCAACTAGGTTGGCACCCATATCTATCAGGACTATCATTTGCAATATAGGGTGGTTTTCTTCAAGCATATTATTGCTTGAGGAACTTATCATCGATTGGGCCAAGTTGTCCTTCTGGTGTCACAAGTAGATATGCCCCATTAGTATAGACTTCTTTGACGATATGAGTATAGACTTCTTTGACGACATGAGGGTCATCCCACTTAGCATCGAATTTCCTTCATGCTCTATGGGATAAGATGAAGTTCCAGAGGTAGAATAGCCTCTACTAAATACACAAGTGAGTATGGTGTTTTTTGAGTCGGAGTGCGGAACGATGTTCGATAAGCCCATAGAGCCTCGTGCATACGCTCATGCCAGTCTTTTTTAGACTTAGAAACTACCTTTTCCAAGAGCTTGCATAAGGACTTATTGAAAGCTTCTGCTAAACTGTTGGCGGGAGCATTATACATCATAGAACATCTTTGTTTGATTTTACACTTTGAAGTCGTTTTCCAAGTTCTTGAACGAGGGTGACTCTGCATTGTTGGCAGCAAAGTCAGAGGAAAGTTCTACTCGTTTAGCATTGGATGAGGCTAAAGCGGCTATTGTTTCTTGTAAAACTAGTTTGGCTGCAGCTTCTGGTGTAGTGGCTTTGCACCATGAATACCTCAACTCCTTGAAGGCTCAAAAAATTAAAAAGGAGAAGAAACTGATCGAACTCAAGGGTAAAGAGGCAGCTGGGGAATCTTCTGTCTTAGCTATTGATGGCGCACGAGATCTCGAGGAACTTATGCAGAGTCTTCGAGATTTAAGCTCAACTAATTGATTATTAAACTTTGTAGTTTTCCTTTTGGACTTTATCTATGACTTATGCAATTCATTTATTCTTTCTTAATATAAGAATTTGCCTTGTATTTCCTGTTTGATTGCTTTGTTGAATATGGGTTTGTTTCTTTTTTCTTTGGACTGAACCCAAGGGGTTTCCTTAGGCTGCCTACGTACCATTTTTTAAGTGATCAAGTCACACGTAGTTCCTTAGGATTTTTTTTTTTTTTTTGCATCACACTGACCGATATGCATCCCAACTAGGTTGGCACCCATATCTATCAGGACTATCATTTGCAATATAGGGTGGTTTTCTTCATGCATAGTATTGCTTGAGGAACTTGTCGTTGATTGGGCCAAGTTGTCCTTCTGGTGTCATAAGTAGATATGCAATTCATTTATTCTGTCTTAATATATGAATTTGCCTCGTATTTCCTTCTTGATTGCTTTGTTGAATATGGGTCTGTTTATTTTTTCTTTGGACTGAACCCAAGGGGTTTCCTTAGGCTGCCTACGTAGCCTTTTTTAAGGGATCAATTCACACGTAGTTCCTTAGGATTTTTTTTTTGCATCACGCTGACCGATATGCATCCCAACTAGGTTGGCACCCATATCTATCAGGACTATCATTTGCAATATAGGGTGGTTTTCTTCAAGCATAGTATTGCTTGAGGAATTTATTGTTGATTGGGCCAAGTTATCCTTCTGGAGTCACAAGTAAATATGCCCCATTAGTATAGACTTCTTTGACGACATGAGGGCCATCCCACTTAGCATCGAATTTCTTTCATGCTCTATGGGATAAGATGATGGGACGTCGCACTGCTAGGACCAATTCCCCTTCTTAAAAATAGCGAGGCTTCACTTTTTTATTGAACGCTCGAGAGATACGAGTTTGATAGCTTTCAAGTCGTTGCTGAACCTTAAGTCTTTTCTCGTCTAGAGCTTCCAATTCCATAAGTCGGAGTTGAGCATTTTCATCTGTGGTAAGACCTTCTTGGATAGCAATTCTTAGAGACGGAATTTTAAGTTCCAAAGGTATAATAGCCTCTACTAAATACATAAGTGAGTATGGTGTTGCTTGAGTCGGAGTGTGGAACGATGTTCGATAAGCCCATAGAGCCTCGTGCATACGCTCGTGCTAGTCATTTTTAGACTTAGAAACTACCTTTTCCAAGAGCTTACATAAGGACTTATTGAAATCTTCTGCTAAACTGTTGGCGGGAGCATTTTACATCGTAGAACAAATTTATTTGATTTTATACTTTGAAGTTGTTTTCCAAGTTCTTGAACGAGGGTGACTCTGCATTGTTGGTAGCAAAGTCAGAGGAAACTTCTGCTCGTTTAGCATTGGAGGAGGCTAAAGCGGCAGTTGTTTCTTGTAAAACTTGTTTGGTTGCAGCTTCTGGTGCCGTGGCTTTACAGCATGATTACCCCAACTCTAAGAAGGCTCAAAAAATTGAAAATGAGAAGGAACTGACCGAACTCAAGGGTAAAGAGGAAGCTGGGGAATCTTCTGTCTTAGCTATTGATGGCGCACGAGAGGAAGTTATGCAGCGTCTTCGAGATTTAAGCTCAACTTATTGATTATTAAACTTTGTACTTTTCCTTTTGGACTATATCTAAGACTTATGCAATTCATTTATTCTTTCTTAATATAAGAATTTGCCTGGTATTTCCTTCTTGATTGCTTTGTTGAATATGGGTTTGTTTAATTCCTGTTTGCACTGAACCCAAGGGGTTTCCTTAGGCTGCCAACGTACCCTTTTTTAAAGGATCAAGTCATATGTAGTTCCTTAGGATTGGTTTTTTTTTTTTCATCACCCTGACCGGTATGCATCCCAACTAGGTTGGGACCCATATCTATCAGGACTATCATTTGCAATAAAGGGTGATTTTCTTCATGCATAGTATTGCTTGAGGAACTTCCCATTGATTGGACCAAGTTGTTCTTCTGGTGTCACAAGTTTATATGCCCCATTAGTATAGACTTCTTTGACGACATGAGTATAGACTTCTTTGACGACATGAGAACCATCCCACTAAGCATCGAATTTCTTTAATGCTCTGTGGGATAAGATGATGGGGCGTCGCACTGCTAGGACAAAGTCCCCTTCTTTGAAAGGGCGAGGCTTAACTTTTTTATTGAACGCTCGAGAGATACGAGCTTGATAGCATTCAAGTCGTTGCTGGACCTCAAGTCTTTTCTCGTCTAGAGCTTCCAATTCCATAAGTCGGAGTTGAGCATTTTCATCAGTGGTAAGACCTTCTTGGATAGCAATTCTCAGAGACGGAATTTGAAGTTTCATAGGTAGAATAGCATCTACTCCATACACAAGTGAGTATGGTGTTGCTTGAGTCAGAGTGCGGAACGATGTTCGATAAGCCCATAGAGCCTCGTGCATACGCTCGTGCTAGTCTTTTTTAGACTTAGAAACTACCTTTTCCAAGAGCTTGCATAAGGACATATTGAAAGCTTCTACTAAACTGTTGGCGGGAGCATTATACATCGTAAAACATCTCTGTTTGATTTTATATTTTGAAGTCGTTTTCCAAGTTCTTGAACGATGGGTGACTCTGTATTGTTGGCAGCAAAGTCAGAGGAAACTTCTGCTCGTTTAGCATTGGAGGAGGCTAAAGCGGTAGTTGTTTCTTGTAAAACTCGTTTGGCTGCAGCTTCTGGTGCCGTGGCTTTACAGCATGATTACCCCAACTCTGAGAAGGCTCAAAAAATTGAAAATGAGAAGGAACTGACCGAACTCAAGGGTAAAGAATAAGCTGGGGAATCTTCTGTCTTAGCTATTGATGGCGCACGAGAGGAACTTATGCAGCGTCTTCGAGATTTAAGCTAAACTTATTTATTATTAAACTTTATACTTTTCCTTTTGGACTTTATCTAAGACTTATGCAATTCATTTATTCTTTCATAATATAAGAATGTTCCTGGTATTTCCTTTTTGATTGCTTTGTTGAATATGGGTTTGTTTATTTTTTATTTGGACTGAACCCAAGGGGTTTCCTTAGGCTGCCTACGTACCCTTTTTTAAGGGATCAAGTCACACGTAGTTCCTCAGGATTGATTTTTTTTTTTTTTTTTTTGCATCACCCTGACCGGTATGTATCCCAACTAGGTTGGCACCCATATCTGTCAGGACTATCATTTGCAATATAGGGAGGTTTTCTTCATGCAAAGTATTGCTTGAGGAACTTGCCGCTGATTGGGCCAAGTTGTTCTTCTGGTGTTACATGTAGATATGCCCCATTTGTATAGACTTCTTTGACGACATAAGGGCCATCCCACTTAGCATCGAATTTCTTTCATGCTCTGTGGGATAAGATGATGGGACGTCGCACTGCTAGGACCAAGTCCCCTTCTTGGAAAGAGCGAGGCTTAACTTTTTTGTTGAACGCTCAAGAGATACGAGCTTGATAGCATTCAAGTCGTTGTTGTGCCTTAAGTCTTTTCTCGTCTAGAGATTCTAATTTCCATAAGTCGGAGTTGTGCATTTTCATCAGTGGTAAGACCTTTTGGATAACAATTCTCAGAGATGGAATTTGAAGTTCCAGAGGTAGAATTGCCTCTACTCCATACACAAGTGAGTATGGTGCTGCTTGAGTCGTAGTGCGGAACAATGTTTGATAATCCCATAGAGCCTCGTGCATAAGCTAGTGCCAGTCTTTTTTAGACTTAGAAAGTATCTTTTCCAAGAGTATGCATAAGGTCTTATTGAAAGCTTCTGCTAAACCGTTGGCGGGAGCATTATACATCGTAGAATATCTCTGTTTGATTTTATACTTAGCATGATAATTTTCTATAGCAGCGTTTTTGAATTGCTTGCTATTATCAGAAACGATGCAACAAGGAACTCCCTATCGAAAGATGATATCGTTTTGAATAAAATTCATGACTGAGTTTCGGTTCACTTCTCTGAGAGGGACTGTCTCCGCCCATTTGGAGTAGTCAGTAGCCACCAGAATATAAAGGTGCTGCATAGATGATTTGGGCAATGGACCGACTATGTCAAATCCCCAAGAGTCAAATGGCCACGAAGCGACTGTAGGATGAAGTGGTTCTAGCGGTTGACGAATATAATCACTATGAATTTAGCATGCATGACACTTTTTAGAGAAATTTATACAATCTTTAACCATGGTAGGCCAGTAGTATCCCATTCTTTTGATACGAAAATGATGTTTTGGTCCTGACTGATGAGTACCACATATACCCGAGTGTGACTCTTGGAGAGCAAACTTGATGTCTTCTTCGGTCAAGCACCTCATAAGCGTACCATCATAGCTCCGACGATATAATTCGCCATTGAAATGCAAGAACTTGGGGGCTCGTCTTCTTATCTCAGTTCTGTGTTTAACTTCTGCTGTGAGTTTGCCACTTCTTCTGGGAGTTTTGCCAGGGCCAGCCAGGTCAGAATTTTTTTGTTTTTATTTAATTTTAAGGATGGCGGTACATTTGACGGTATAGCTCGTCCTTTTAATATAAAACGGGGTTTCCTCTCCTTTTCTAACTTATTTTTGCGGGTTTCTTTCGAACTAGGTTGTTTCTAAAACCCTACTTCAAGGTTTTGCAAGAATCATCTTGCAAACTTGATTTTTTCGGCAAGGAGATCAGATCTATTCAAGGTAATTATGTTCTTGATCTTTTCCTTTGTTTTGCTTACTCTTTGATCTTCTTTTCTTCTTTTACAATGATTTTTGCGGTTTTCTTTGCGACTAGGTTGTTTCTAAAACCCTACTTTAGGGTTTTGCAAAAATCATCTTGCAAACTTGATTCTTTCGGTAAGGAGATCAGATCTATTCAAGGTAATTATGCTCTTGATTTTTTTCTTTGTTTTGCTTGCTTTTTGATCTTCTTTTCTTCTTTAGCAATGATCTTTGATCTCTTTTCTTCCTTTTTGAAGTTCCATACCTCTTGAAGATCTTTGATGCTTTTTAATAATCTTAGATCTTCTTTCACGCTTCTTGATGATCTTTGATCATCTTTTTTTTTTTTTTTTGCTAGGGCCGACCAGGTTGGAATTTTTTTTTTTTAAAAGATGGCGGTACATATGACTGTATAGCTCATCCTTTTTAATATAAAACAGGGTTTTCTCTCCTTTTCTAACTTCTTTTTGCAGGTTACTTTGGAACTAGGTTGTTTCTAAAACCCTACTTCAAGGTTTTGCAAGAATCATCTTGCAAACTTGATTCTTTCGACAATAAGGAGATCAGATCTATTCAAGGTAATTATACTCTTGATCTTTTCCTTTCTTTTTCTTACTCTTTGATCTTCTTTTCTTCTTTTGAAATTATCTTTTTCTTTGATCTCTTTTCTACCTTTTTGAAGTTCTTTGATCTTCTTGCATACCTCTTGAACGATTGTTGATGTTTTTTGATGATCTTTGAACTTCTTTCACGCTTCTTGATGATCTTTGATCATCTTTTCTTGCTTCCCGATGAACTTTGATCTTCTTTTATGCTTCTTAAATGATCTTTGGTCTTCTACCAGGTCTCTTTGATGATATTTTAGATTTATTCTCCGAGCTTCCGAGACTTTGTTAAATCTGAAATATCTGAGACTGAGTTTTTTGTTTTTTGGCCAACTTTTGCATAATGTATTCCGACTTCTCTCCTTTTCTTCTGCTAGATATAAGGTTTCCCCATGAGTGGACAATATTACAAAGAGAGGGTCCCTAATCTTTTTGAACTTTTTGACTGTGACTACTCTCCTTCAGCACTTTCTTATCTCTTCAAAGCTTTTGCGATTATTGCTGCATCCTGCCATAGTGACTGGGTTCGACATTGTTAGATACCCATACACCTCAAAACCCAGGTTGTAAGGGAAGGTCCTGATGGGATGCGTATGCTTAAACAAACCCAAGTGCTGAATTTAAACAACTAAATACAGATTTCAGCATATTATAATCAAATTTCAGCACAACTTATAATCACGATTCATCATTCATTCATTCCCAATCAGATTTAATTCAACGAAATAATAAAACTGATAAGATAAGACTTAATTTCAGATTTAAATAACCAAATTCCAGCAATAATAACGATCTCAATCTCAAATAACAAAGCCAATGTTTCCAAGAACAACCGTAGATCTAATCGTAAACCCTAATGGATGAGATTCTCGGAAAACCAAGGATTTTGGAAACCCTAATGTAAATTCAGCAATTAGGCCGGTTGGGGAAAATGAAAGATATCACATGAAAGTATCGAGGATCGATTTCAAACCGTGCTTTGGTCAATGCCGGCTGCTGACAGGAACTCCGTTGTTGCAGATGAAAGTGGCGGAAGGGGAGGCGTGGTCCAGAAGAAAGGTTGAAGAAGCCGAGACGATGGATCTTTGAAGATGAAGGAACTCCGCGTCGATCTTCCGCGAAGCCGTAGACGAATGCGTTCTGACGAGATAGAAGCGTGCAGGAGGAAGAAGCAGACTAGAAGCAAGGAAGATTCTTCGGAAGGGATACACCGAACAAGCGAGCCGCTTCTCCGTTCTAGGGTTTCAATTTCATATCATCCTCGTCCCTTTGCAATTAGGGTTTGATGGCTTTATAGGGATGAAACATCAAAAGACACAAAAAAGGAAGGAATGAGAGAGGGACGCGCGGGTAGGGAGAGAGAGAAAACCGCGGGAAGAGAGAGAGAGGGGGGTGTGTCCGCGGGAAAGAGAGAGAGACGCGGTAGAGAGAGAGGGGGCGCGGGTCTGTTCGCGGGAGAGAGAGGGGCTGGTCAGGTAGGGTGTTCGGTGGGCTAGGGTTTAGGGTTTTTGATTTCCTTCAAATCTCATCCATTGAGATTTAAGTTGTCCTAAGATCCTACGACTAAAAACCTAACACGGAAACGAGTCAGTTCAGCATCTGTGGCTCGAACCGGATGCGAATATGGCTCGCACCTACCCAAACCAGAAATAAAAATGCAAATAACTAAAGATCCGTCAGTCGGATCGAAATAAAATAAAAACCAAAGTTTTAGATCTTCGAATGAGCTTTCCACTGGTGTAGACGGATCGACGATCGGCTTCCTGGATCTCCGGAACGGATGAAAATACGCTATCAGCTGTAGCAAATCTGCACGTAGTAGGCTCGTCTGCATCAAGTCCCCCGGACTCAAAAGTACTCGACTCCTGTCGAGCAAGGTCCTGGATCCGGTGGGGGCTCCCCTGGAAGTAACTGCTACCGCTGCATCTACTTGAACTGCTCTCCCGGGTCCGGTGACCAAGTAATCCGCCTCAAGTACGCAGCGACTCCATCTGGCATCCCCTACCCCTCGACGCCAAGCGAAGACCTGAAAGCCAAAACCAACATCCTCCGCGGCACGATAAGATCGTCAAAATACTCAGATAATTTCATGTGATAATAGGAGTTTGGGTTGACATAAAATTCGAAAGACATATGGAAAGAATAACCGCGGGAGCATAATGTGTTGCGGGTCATCAGCTTGCGCAATAAGCAATGGTGTATTTGAAAGGCCATGGAATGCGGGTGCAATATGTGTTGCTTAAATTAGCCTACGCACGGTGCAAAAAAAGTGGATTCTAGACGACGAAGATATGTCATGCAATCATTGTCTGGATGCAGTGAATAAAATAAGAAATTAAAGAACTCATCATGCCACTTGTTATGACTTCGAAAAATTAAAGATGATGGGTCGTCTGAAATCTGAAAGCATGAGTCATAAGTACCCTGCCTTGAAAAATGATCAAACATGCCAAAATCTTCGTTAATGTTAAACTCAACACTTGGATGATATGGATGCATATATGATTGGTCTATGAATGTATAGATGTCATGCCAATGAGGAATGCGAGTGTCATGAATGCCTACAGACTCTAAATGCGATGTGCATGCAATGGAATTCAAAATGTTCTCTAATCCCTTCTCAACTATTGGTGAATCAGATGAACACCCAACTAAATTATCTACAAATGATGGTATGGGATGGCTCTGACTCAAAAGAGCTTGAGGTGCGTGGGACCGGTGTCTCCTAAAACATGTGGGCCATAAGGTGACATTGATGTCGTCCTTAAGGAAAGTATAGGTGTTGGCTCGGCCGTGATGTTGTGCATCTCGGTCAAACTGCCATGGACGCCCAAGGATAACGTCAGCCACCTCTAAAGGAAGGACATCACACCAAATCTCGTCGTGATATTGCAGCCCAATTGACAACTTTGCCAAACAACAATACGTCACCAACTTGCTCGTGGTGTTATCCAGCCAAGATGTTTTGTACGGGTGAGCCAAAGGTTTGACTTTCCACTTCTTGCTCCTGACTATCGCTTCATTGATCAGATTGGTGGTGCAACCTCCATCGATCAAGACACAAAGGTCCATCCTGTTGACAGTGCAGACTGTTCGGAACAGTTCGAACCTCTGGTTCTTGCAGTGTGGTTTAGGGGGTCCTCCACAGAGCTCGTGGGGGAGTAACGCTTTAGGTGCCTGGGGTGATGGCGACTGGTGAATAACCAATAGTGGCACAGTCACATCATCTCCCTCCAAGACTAACTCATTGAAGTTTTCGCCTTCAGACTCATGACCATCCTCGTCATTATCCGCAAGATTTGTCTGTGGATGGAATTGACGTCGAGGACAATCGGTTGACTTGTGACCCGGCTGGTTGCATTTGAAGCACTTTATCTAGCTCGGGTTGGGTCCTAAAACTCCTTTACCCTTCTCAGTGGGTGCAGGAACTGTACCAGCTACAGGTGAAGGTCCAGGGAGTGGTCTACTAATAGATCCGGATGGTGCCCTAGTGCTGTCATATCGCCGGGACGCAGATCGGGAGTGGTGAGACTCGACTTTCTTAGCCCGACGGTGTGCATCACTGACCTAATACAAGTCATGAAGGGACACCACCTCTTGAATGGAAGGTTTAAGACCATTGACATACCTAGCGACGCTCTGCTCTTCGTCTTCATGCAGATCATTGCGAGCTTGGAGCTTGTAGAATTCATTGGTGTAATCATCTACCGACCTGTGCTCTTGTCGCAGGTTTTGGAATTTCTGAAACACACATTGCTTGAAATCAGAAGGGAGGAACTTCTGTTGCATCTTTCCCCTCATATGTGTCCAAGTGGAAATTTTCTCTTTTCCTTTCCTACCCCTAGTGGTCTGCAACTGTTTCCACCAGATCAGCGCATGACCTTTCAGTTTAAGACTAACAAACTTAACTTATTTGTCGCGGGGAATTTCCTTCCACTCGAAATATTGGTCGATTCGCTCGGCCCACTCTAGAAACTCTTCAGGATCCATCCTACCCTCAAACTCAGGAATTTCTATTTTAATACCCTGATCCCAGCCCCAATGGGATTTCGCTTTCCTATGAGTTTGCCTACTTCGCCTCTCAGACCCATCAGAGGAACTGACGCTGTCACCTCCTGACTCTAGATCTAACTCATTATGCCCTGGCGATGCTCTAGTCCTGTGTTCTCGACGGGGTCGAGGTGGATTTTGGGAATTGGTGAAGGCCAAGGTCAAGGTTTCAATCTGGGTCTGGAGCCTATCCATGTGCTCTTGTTGCCTCATGAAGGCATCTTGCCAAGTACGGGGTGGAGAAGATCCAGCCATTATAGATTCTATCGACTCACTACAGAGAGAAAAGGGATGGTCCTAATATGGATGTACTCACGCGATGATAGCTTCCTAATTAATGCAAGACACAAAGCTAAAATGAAAAGAAGGAAAATAAAAAAACATTTCAGCACGCACACAAGATGCAAGAGGACCGGTCGTTGCGTAAGGACGCGACGACTAGTGCGCTCTGATACCAACTTGATGGGATGCGTATGCTTAAACAAACCCAAGTGCTGAATTTAAACAACTAAATACAAATTTCAGCATATTATAATCAAATTTCAGCACAGCTTATAATCACGATTCATCATTCATTCATTCCCAATCAGATTTAATTCAACGAAATAATAAAACTGATAAGATAAGACTTAATTTCAGATTTAAATAACCAAATTCCAGCAATAATAACGATCTCAATCTCAAATAACAAAGCCAATGTTTCCAAGAACAACCGTAGATCTAATCGTAAACCCTAATGGATGAGATTCTCGGAAAACCAAGGATTTTGGAAACCCTAATGTAAATTCAGCAATAAGGCCGGTTGGGGAAAAAGAAAGATATCACATGAAAGTAGCGAGGATCGATTTCAAACCGTGCTCTGGTCAATACCGGCTGCTGACAGGAACTCCGTTGTTGCAGATGAAAGTGGCGGAAGGGGAGGCGTGGTCCAGAAGAAAGGTTGAAGAAGCCGAGACGATGGATCTTTGAAGATGAAGGAACTCCGCGTCGATCTTCCGCGAAGCCGTAGACGAATGCATGGTGGCGAGGTAGAAGCGTGCGGGAGGAAGAAGCAGACTAGAAGCAAGGAAGATTCTTCGGAAGGGATACACCGAACAAGCGAGCCGCTTCTCCGTTCTAGGGTTTCAATTTCATATCATCCTCGTCCCTTTGCAATTAGGGTTTGATGGCTTTATAGGGATGAAACATCAAAAGACACAAAAAAGGAAGGAATGAGAGAGGGACGCGCGGGTAGGGAGAGAGAGAGAACCGCGGGAAGAGAGAGAGAGGGGGGTGTGTCCGCGGGAAAGAGAGAGAGAGACGCGGTAGAGAGAGAGGGGGCGCGGGTCTGTTCGCGGGAGATAGAGGGGCCGGTCGGGTAGGGTGTTCGGTGGGCTAGGGTTTAGGGTTTTTGATTTCCTTCGAATCTCATCCATTGAGATTTAAGTTGTCCTAAGATCCTACGGCTAAAAACCTAACACGGAAACGAGTCAGTTCGGCATCTGTGGCTCGAACCGGATGCGAATATGGCTCGCACCTACCCAAACCAGAAATAAAAATGCAAATAACTAAAGATCCGTCAATCGGATCGAAATAAAATAAAAACCAAAGTTTTAGATATTCGAATGAGCTTTCCACTGGTGCAGACGGATCGACGATCGGCTTCCTGGATCTCCGGAACGGATGAAAATACGCCATCAGCTGTAGCAAATCTGCACGTAGTAGGCTCGTCTGCATCAAGTCCACAACGGGTATATTAAGCGGGTGATGGGTGCCTCCCTTACCAATGTGGGACTATCCGTTAACACCACCCCTCACGCGGAGCACACGTGGCAAGGATCCTCTCACGCGGAGCACGTGTGGCAAGGCACGATCGGTGGGGAGCACCCAGAGCCGGAGCAGGAGCAGGAGCAGGAGATAGACTAGCTCTGCTACCATGTTAGATACCCTCACACTCCAAAACCCGGGTTGTAAGGGGAGGTCCACAACGGGTATATTAAGCGGGTGATGGGTGCCTCCCTTACCGATGTGGGACTATCCGTTAACAGACATTTTGACTGGATCGATTTTTGGTTTCGTGGGTACCCCCGAGCTATTAATTCTCAGAAAGCTGATATTGTGAGGAAAGCTAAAGCTAAACTTGACAAGTCAGGGGATATTGATAGACCAATTAATCTTATGCCTCCGGAGAAATGGCCTTCTGGATCGAAAACCAGTCCTTTTGTTTTGCTAGGATTGTCAGCCGACAATACTTTGGGGAAGATTGTTTATAGGTCTGCGGCGATTGTTCTATTTCTTTTTTTTCGTGCAAGGAGTCGAAGCTTTGATCTCTTGTGCAAGGTCTTCATGTTGATGAGGGCTTTCATGGACTAAGCCATTCCCTTGGGATTCACTTGCCCGTGGCTTGTGAAGCCTTCGATCATCGAGCATTGGAGCCTCCTTCGTCAAGCCTTCATGTCTCTAGCTTTCAACCTTTGAAACAATCCCCCTGCCTCTCTATTTATAGGCAAAGGGGGAGGATTGGAGAGATATGACTACGATTTTTGAATCCCTTGAATATCTCTCCCCATAACCATTGGAATTTATCTTCCTTTTTTGGGGGAAAACAACATTTATCCCCTTCATTTTTCGTAGCGACGGTTATGGACAAGATTAAGCTCAATCTTTCAAGATATGAGCCGTCTTTGCACATTTAATCGATAGAGACACGACTTCTCATCTTGTCCGTCGGATCGAGGGATCGCTGTGGATCCACAGTTGCATAGACGTTCGAGTTATCTCCCCCCACGCATGGCGATTGTTTCCCTTTTTTTCTTTTTTTTTTCTTTTTTTTCTTTTTTTTCTTTTTTTTCTTCTTGTTTCTTTTTTTTCCTTTCCCTTTTGGCCGGCCACACCTCCCCATGGGGAGAGGGGGCTTCCGGTGAGGTCTCACGTAAGGTTTAGCTTTGATACCATGTGACAAACCCTAGAAGAGAAAGAGGGAGAGAGATGGCTAGGGTGGGAGAGAATGGGAATCAATCTCTCATTAGGCCAAAGGCCAATATATAGGCAATACATATGAGTCCTCTATGCACTAAGTGTATGTAAATACATGTATACATCTTAACAGCCTTCCTCTTGAGCCACTGATAGATGGAGGAAAAAAGATCCATCACTAGCGTGAACAAATGATGGGAGAGGGGATCTCCATTTCGTTGTCAACTCAATCTCGTGAAGAAACCAATAGCACAGCCTTCACATAGATCAAGAAGTGATGGGACCAAATACAAGGCTTGATTTAGTTGATCCAATGTAGGAGAAATCCTCATGCCTAAAGAGTATGAAAAATAAATTGAAAATTAAATGAATTAAATGATTTAAAAGATCGATTTTAACATAGATGAATGTCTAGAGCAAGAGCTGAAAGCCTCTAGTAAAATTTCTAGGAGAGCAAAAAAGTTTCCTAGAACGTCATGACCAAGATTTAACTGAGTAAGACTAGATTTACAATAATGAATTTAAACTATTAGAGAGGAGTCAAAGGATGAACTTATAGAAAGTAATGCAGAGATAATTAAGACTAAAATTTAGCCCAGGGATCTGACAGTAAGATTCATATATTGAGGAATATTCATAGCAAGGACTCAGATGTGATCAGTAAGGAATACAATATCAAGTAATGGACAAATAAAAAAAAAACAAAATCCCGCCACAACACAATTTGAGGAAGCCAAATAAATGATCTATTTTCTCACTTTTTCCATCTACCCATGCACCATAAAGATTAGATCGAGAACCAAAAGTTATTCCCGCCACAACACTCCTCAATCCAAATGGTCAGTTATTCACGATGGAGCTCGTAACCTGCTCCCAAAAAGTCATCCACGGATCAAGATTTTAAATATAATTATTTAGATGCTATTTCTGTAACGTAAAAAAACTTAATGACTTTCTATCAAAATATAGGCTTACCAACAGTCTATATCAAAAAGTTGAGATAAAGTTTTAAACACGATAAATGGTAACATATAATTAGAATGAATCAATTGATACCAATAAAAATTTATTGTATAAATCTATAGAAGATTACCATTCACATCATTATAGCACTTTAAATTAAGCTTTTTTACGTCATTGATAAGAACTAAATCTTTAGGAAAACTGTTACCCAAAATAGAAATGAATTAGTCAAAGTAACCACTAACTATTTCTAATCTACAAGAAAAGAGTTGCTACGCAACTCCCTCTAAATGTGATATGCATGAAGAATATAACCAAGATAAAGATAAATTGCTGTTTTCGGCCAATTTAACCAAGAATCTGACGGAGCTTGCAAATACCTGACATGGATCCCCTATACCTCACTCCTCACCTGATTTGCATCACACTGACCGATATGCATCCCAACTAGGTTGGCACCCATATCTATCAGGACTATCATTTGCAATATAGGGTGGTTTTCTTCAAGCATAGTATTGCTTGAGGAACTTATCATCGATTGGGCCAAGTTGTCCTTCTGGTATCACAAGTAGATATGCCCCATTAGTATAGACTTCTTTGACGACATGAGTATAGACTTCTTTGACGACATGAGGGTCATCCCACTTAGCATCGAATTTCCTTCATGCTCTATGGGATAATATAATGGGACGTCGCACTGCTAGGACCAATTCCCCTTCTTGAAAAGAGCGAGACTTAACTTTTTTATTGAATGCTCGAGAGATACGAGCTTGATAGAATTCAAGTCGTTACTGGACCTCAAGTCTTTTCTCGTCTAGAGCTTCTAATTCCATAAGTCGGAGTTGAGCATTTTCATCAGTGGTAAGACCTTCTTGGATAGCAATTCTTAGAGACAGAATTTGAAGTCCAGATGTAGAATAGCCTCTACTAAATAAACAAGTGAGTATGCTGTTGCTTGAGTCGAAGTGCAGAACGATGTTCGATAAGCCCATAGAGCCTCGTGCATACGCTCATTCCAATCTTTTTTAGACTTAGAAACTACCTTTTCCAAGAGCTTACATAAGGACTTATTGAAAGCTTCTGCTAAACTTTGGCGAGAGCATTATACATCGTAGAACATCTTTGTTTGAATTCATACTTTGAAGTCGTTTTCCAAGTTCTTGAACGAGGGTGACTATGAATTGTTGGCAGCAAAGTCAGAGGAAACTTCTGCTCGTTTAGCATTGGAGGAGGCTAATGCGGCTGTTGTTTCTTGTAAAACTCGTTTGGCTGCAGCTTCTGGTGCCGTGGCTTTGCAGCATGATTACCTCAACTCGTTGAAGGCTCAAAAAATTGAAAAGGAGAAGGAACTGATCGAACTCAAGGGTAAAGAGGCAGTTGGGGCATCTTCTGTCTTAGCTATTGATGGCGCACGAGAGGAACTTATGGAGTGTCTTCGAGATTTAAGCTCAACTTATTGATTATTAAACTTTGTACTTTTCCTTATGGACTTCATCTAAGACTTATACAATTCATTTATTCTTTCTTAATATAAGAATTTGCCTCGTATTTCCTGATTGATTGCTTTGTTGAATATGGGTCTGTTTATTTTTTCTTTGGACTGAACCCAAGGGGTTTCCTTAAGCTGCCTACGTACCCTTTTTTAAGGGATCCAGTCACATGTAGTTCCTTAGGATTTTTTTTTTTTTTTGCATCACACTGACCGATATGCATCCTAACTAGGTTGGCACCCATATCTATCAGGACTATCATTTGCAATATAGGGTGGTTTTCTTCATACATAGTATTGTTTTAGGAACTTATCGTTGATTGGGCCAAGTTGTCCTTCTGGTGTCACAACTAGATATGCCCCATTAGTATAGACTTCTTTGACGACATGAGTATAGACTTCTTTGACGAGATGAGGGCCATCCCACTTAGCATCGAATTTCTTTCATGCTCTATGGGATAAGATGATGGAACGTCGCACTGCTAGGACCAATTCCCCTTCTTGAAAAGAGCGAGGCTTAACTTTTTTATTGAACGCTCGAGAGATACAAGCTTGATAGCAATCAAGTCGTTGCTGGACCTCAAGTCTTTTCTCGTCTAGAGCTTCCAATTCCATAAGTCGGAGTTGAGCATTTTCATCAGTGGTAAGACCTTCTTGGATAGCAATTGTTAGAGACAGAATTTGAAGTCCAGAGGTAGAATAGCCTCTACTAAATACACAAGTGAGTATGGTGTTGCTTGAGTCGGAGTGCGGAATGATGTTTGATAAGCCCATAGAGCCTCGTGCATACGCTCGTGCCAGTCTTTTTTAGACTTAGAAACTACCTTTTACAAGAGCTTGCATAAGGACTTATTGAAATCATCTGCTAAACTATTGGCGGGAGCATTATACATCGTAGAACATCTTTGTTTGCTTTTATACTTTGAAGTCGTTTTCCAAGTTCTTGAACGAGGGTGACTCTGCTTTGTTGCCAGCAAAGTCAGAGGAAACTTCTGCTCGTTGAGCATTGGAGGAGGCTAAAGCGGCTGTTGTTTCTTGTAAAAAAGTTTGGCTGCAACTTCTAGTGCCGTGGCTTTACAGCATGATTAGCTCAACTCTTTTACGGCTCAAAAAATTGAAAAGGAGAAGGAACTGATCGAACTCAAGGATAAAGAGGCAGCTGAGGTATCTTCTGTCTTAGCTTTTTATGGCGCACGAGAGGAACTTATGCAGCGTCTTTGAGATTTAAGCTTAACTTATTCATTTTTAAACATTGTACTTTTCCTTTTGGACTTTATCGAAGACTTGTGCACTTCATTTATTCTTTCTGAATATAAGAATTTGTCTCGTATTTCCTTCTTAATTGCATTGTTGAATATGAGTCTTTTTATTTTTTCTTTGGACTGAACCCAAGGGGTTTCCTAAGGTTGCCTACGTACCCTTTTTTAAGGGATCAAGTCACACGTAGTTCCTTAGGATTTCTTTTTTTTTTTTGCATCACACTGACCGATATGCATCCCAACTAGGTTGGCACCCATATCTATTAGGACTATCATTTGCAATATAGGGTGGTTTTCTTCATGCATAGTATTGCTTGAGGAACTGGTCATTGATTGGGCCAAGTTGTGTTTCTGGTGTCGCAAGTAGATATGCCCCATTAGTATAGACTTCTTTAATGACATTAGTATAGACTTCTTTAACGACATGGGATAAGATGATGGGACGTCGCACTGCTAGGACCAATTCCCCTTCTTGAAAAGGGCGAGGCTTAACTTTTTTATTGAACGCTCGAGAGATACGAGCTTGATAGCATTCAAGTCGTTGCTGGGTCTCAAATCTTTTCTCGTCTAGAGCTTCCAATTCCATAAGTCGGAGTTGAGCATTTTCATCAGTGGTAAGACCTTCTTGGATAGCAATTCTTAGAGACGGAATTTGAAGTTCCAGAGGTAGAATAGCCTCTACTAAATACACAAGTGAGTATGGTGTTGCTTGAGTCGGAGTGCGGAACAAAGTTCAATAACCCCATAGAGACTTGTGCATACGCTCGTGCTAGTCTTTTTTAGACTTAGAAACTACCTTTTCCAAAAGCTTGCATAAGGACTTATTGAAAGCTTCTGCTAAACTGTTGGCGGGAGCATTATACATCGTATAACATCTTTGTTATATTTTATACTTTGAAATCGTTTTCCAAGTTCTTGAACGAGGGTGACTCTGCAATGTTGGCAACAAACTCAGAGGAAACTTCTGCTCGTTTACCATTGAAGGAGGCTAAAGCGGCTGTTGTTTCTTGTAAAACTCGTTTGGCTGCAGCTTCTAGTGCCGTGGCTTTACAGCATGATTACCTCAACTCCATGAAGGCTCAAAAATTGAAAAGGAGAAGGAACTGATTGAACTCAAGGGTAAATAGGCTGCTGGGACATCTTCTGTCTTAGCTTTTGATGGCGCACGAGAGGAACTTATGCAGCGTCTTCGAGATTTAAGCTCAACTTATTCATTATTAAACTTTGTACTTTTCCTTTTGGAATTTATCTAAGACTTATGCAATTCATTTATTCTTTCTTAATATAAGAATTTGCCTCGTATTTCCTGATTGATTGCTTTGTTGAAAATGGGTCTGTTTATTTTTTCTTTGGACTGAACCCAAGGGGTTTCCAAAGGGCTGCCTATGTACCCTTTTTTAAGAGATCAAGTCACACGTTGTTCCTTAGGATTTTTTTTTTTTTTTTGCATCACACTGACCGATATGCATCCCAACTAGGTTGGCACCTATATCTATCAGGACTATCATTTGCAATATAGGGTGGTTTTCTTCATGCATAGTCTTGCTTGAGGAACTTGTCGTTGATTGGGCCAAGTTGCCCTTCTAGTGTCACAAGTAGATATGCCCCATTGGTATAGACTACTTTGACGACATACGTATAGACTTCTTTGATGACATGAGGGTCATCCCACTTAGCATCGAATTTTTTTCATGCTCTATGGGATAAGATGATGGGACGTCGCACTGCTAGGACTAATTCCCCTTCTTGAAAAGAGCGAGGCTTAACTTTTTTATTGAACGCTCGAGAGATACGAGCTTTATAGCATTCATGTCGCTACTGGACCTCAAGTCTTTTCTCGACTAGAGCTTCCAATTCCAAAAATCGGAGTTGAGCATTTTCATCAGTGGTAAGACCTTCTTGGATATCAATAATTAGAGACGGAATTTGAAGTTCCAGAGGTAGAATAGCTTCTACTAAATACACAAGTGAGTATGGAGTTGCTTGAGTCGGAGTTCGGAATGATGTTCGATAGGCCCATAGAGCCTCGTGCATAAGCTCGTGCCAATCTTTTTTAGACTTTGAAACTACCTTTTCCAAGAGCATGCATAAAGACTTATTGAAAGCTTTTGCTAAACTGTTGGCGGGAGCATTATACATCGTAGAACATCTTTGTTTGATTTTATACTTTGAAGTCGTTTTCCAAGTTCTTGAACGAGGGTGACTCTGCATTGTTGGCAGCAAAGTCAGAGGAAACTTCTGCTCATTTAGCATTGGAGGAGGCTAAAGCGGCTGTTGTTTCTTGTAAAACTTGTTTCGGTCCAGCATCTGGTGCCATGGCTTTACAGCATTATTAGCTCAACTCCTTGAAGGCTCAAAAAATTGAAAAGGAGAAGGAACTGATCGAACTCAAGGGTAAAGAGGCAGCTGGGGCATCTTCTATCTTAGCTATTGATGGCGCACGAGAGGAACTTATGCAGCGTCTTCGAGATTTAAGCTCAACATATTCATTTTTAAACTTTGTACTTTTCCTTTTGGAATTTATCTAAGACTTATGCAATTCATTTATTCTTTCTTAATATAAGAATTTGCCTCGTATTTCCTTCTTGATTGCTTTGTTGAATATGGGTCTGTTAATTTTTTCATTGGACTGAACCCAAAGGGTTTCCTAAGGCTGCTTACGTACCTTTTTTTAAGGGATCAAGTCACACGTAGTTCCTTAGGATTTTTTTTTTTTTTTGCGTCACACTGACCGATATGCATCCCAACTAGCTTGGCACCCATATCTATCAGGACTATCATTTGCAATATAGGGTGGTTTTCTTCATACATAGTATTGCTTGAGGAACTTGTCGTTGATTGGGCCAAGTTGTCCTTCTGGTGTCACAAGTAGATATGCCCCATTAGTATAGACTTCTTTAACGACATGAGTATATACTTCTTTGACGACATGAGGGCCATCCCACTTAGCATCGAATTTCTTTCATGCTCTATGGGATAAGATGATGGGACGTCGCACTGCTAGGACTAATTCCCCTTCTTGAAAATAGCGAGGCTTAACTTTTTTATTGAACGCTCAAGAGATACGAGCTTGATAGCTTTCAAGTCGTTGCTGGACCTCAAGTCTTTTCTCGTCTAGAGCTTCCAATTCCATAAGTCGGAGTTGAGCATTTTCATCAGTGGTAAGACCTTCTTGGATAGCAATTCTTAGAGACGGAATGTGAAGTTCCAAAGGTATAATAGTCTCTACTAAGTACACAAGTGAGTATGGTGTTGCTTGAGTCGGAGTGCGGAACGATGTTCGATAAGCCCATAGAGCCTCGTGCATACGCTCGTGCTAGTCTTTTTTAGACTTAGAAACTACCTTTTCCAAGAGCTTACATAAGGACTTATTGAAATCTTCTGAAATCTTCTGCTAAACTGTTGGCGGGAGCATTATACATCGTAGAACAAATTTGTTTGATTTTATACTTTGAAGTCGTTTTCCAAGTTCTTGAACGAGGGTGACTCTGCATTGTTGGTAGCAAAGTCAGAGGAAACTTCTGCTCGTTTAGCATTGGAGGAGGCTAAAGCGGCAGTTGTTTCTTGTAAAACTTGTTTGGCTGCAGTTTCTGTTGCCGTGGCTTTACAGCATGATTACCTCAACTCCTTGAAGGCTCAAAAAATTGAAAGGAGAAGGAACTGACCGAACTCAAGGGTAAAGAGAAAGTTGAGGCATCTTCTGTCTTAGCTATTGATGTCGCACGAGAGGAAGTTATGCAGCGTCTTCGAGATTTAAGCTCAACTTATTGATTATTAAACTTTGTACTTTTCCTTTTGGACTTTATCTAAGACTTATGCAATTCATTTATTCTTTCTTAATATACGAATTTGACTGGTATTTCCTTCTTGATTGATTTGTTGAATATGGGTTTGTTTAATTCCTGTTTGCACTGAACCCAAGGGGTTTCCTTAGGCTACTAACGTACCCTTTTTTAAAGGATCAAGTCATATGTAGTTCCTTAGGATTGGTTTTTTTTTTTTGCATCACCCTGACCGGTATGCATCCCAACTAGGTTGGGACCCATATCTATCAGGACTATCATTTGCAATATAGGGTGGTTTTCTTCATGCATAGTATTGCATGAGGAAGTTCCCGTTGATTGGGCCAAGTTGTTCTTCTGGTGTCACAAGTTTATATGCCCCATTAGTATAGACTTCTTTGACGACATGAGTATAGACTTCTTTGATGACATGAGAACCATCCCACTTAGCATCGAATTTCTTTAATGCTCTGTGGGATAAGATGATGGGGTGTCGCACTGCTAGGACAACGTCCCCTTCTTTGAAAGAGCGAGGCTTAACTTTTTTATTGAACGCTCGAGAGATACGAGCTTGATAGCATTCAAGTCGTTGCTGGACCTCAAGTCTTTTCTCGTCTAGAGCTTCCAATTCCATAAATCGGAGTTGAGCATTTTCATCAGTGGTAAGACCTTCTTGCATAGCAATTCTCAGAGACGGAATTTGAAGTTTCATAGGTAGAATAGCATCTACTCCATACACAAGTGAGTATGGTGTTGCTTGAGTCGGAGTGCGGAACGATGTTCGATAAGCCCATAGAGCCTCGTGCATACGCTCGTGCTAGTCTTTTTTAGACTTAGAAACTACCTTTTCCAAGAGCTTGCATAAGGACATATTGAAAGCTTCTACTAAACTGTTGGCGGGAGCATTATACATCGTAGAACATCTCTGTTTGATTTTATATTTTGAAGTCGTTTTCCAAGTTCTTGAACGATGGGTGACTCTGTATTGTTGGCAGCAAAGTCAGAGGAAACTTCTGCTCGTTTAGCATTGGAGGTGGCTAAAGCGGTAGTTGTTTCTTGTAAAACTCGTTTGGCTGCAGCTTCTGGTGCCGTGGCTTTACAGCATGATTATCTCAACTCCTTGAAGGCTCAAAAAATTGAAAATGAGAAGGAACTGACCGAACTCAAGGGTAAAGAGGAAGCTGGGGAATCTTATGTCTTAGCTATTGATGGCGCACGAGAGGAACTTATGCAGCGTCTTCGAGATTTAAGCTCAACTTATTTATTATTAAACTTTATACTTTTCCTTTTGGACTTTATCTAAGACTTATGCAATTCATTTATTCTTTCATAATATAAGAATATTCCTGGTATTTCCTTCTTGATTGCTTTGTTGAATATGGGTTTGTTTATTTTTTGTTTGGACTGAACTCAAGGGGTTTCCTTAGGCTGCGTACGTACCCTTTTTTAAGGGATCAAGTCACACGTAGTTCCTTAGGATTGATTTTTTTTTTTTTTGCATCACTCTGACCGGTATGCATCCCAACTAGGTTGGCACCCATATCTGTCAGGACTATCATTTGCAATATAGGGTGGTTTTCTTCATGCATAGTATTGCTTGAGGAACTTACCGCTGATTGGGCCAAGTTGTTCTTCTGGTGTTACATGTAGATATGCCCCATTAGTATAGACTTCTTTGACGACATAAGGGCCATCCCACTTAGCATCGAATTTCTTTCATGCTCTGTGGGATAAGATGATGGGACGTCGCACTGCTAGGACCAAGTCCCCTTCTTGGAAAGAGCGAGGCTTAACTTTTTTGTTAAACGCTGAAGAGATACGAGCTTGATAGCATTCAAGTCGTTGCTGTGCGTTAAGTCTTTTCTCGTCTAGAGATTCCAATTTCCATAAGTCGGAGTTGTGCATTTTCATCAGTGGTAAGACCTTTTGGATAGCAATTCTCAGAGATGGAATTTGAAGTTCCAGAGGTAGAATTGTCTCTACTCCATACACAAGTGAGTATGGTGCTGCTTGAGTTGTAGTGCGGAACGATGTTTGATAATCCCATAGAGCCTCGTGCATACGCTAGTGCCAGTCTTTTTTAGACTTAGAAAATATCTTTTCCAAGAGTATGCGTAAGGTCTTATTGAAAGCTTCTGCTTAACCGTTGGCGGGAGCATTATACATCGTAGAATATCTCTGTTTGATTTTATACTTAGCACGATAATTTTCTATAGCAGCGTTTTTGAATTGCTTGCCATTATCAGAAACGATACAACAAGGAACTGCCTATCGAAAGATGATATCATTTTGAATAAAATTCATGACTGAGTTTCGGTTCACTTCTCTGAGAGGGACTGTCTCCGCCCATTTGGAGTAGTCTGTCGCCACCAGAATATAAAGGTGCTGCATAGATGATTTGGGCAATGGACCGACTATGTCAAATCCCCAATAGTCAAATGGCCACGAAGCGACTGTAGGATGAAGTGGTTCTAGCGGTTGACGAATATAATCACTATGAATTTAGCATGCATGACACTTTTTAGAGAAATTTATACAATCTTTAACCATGGTAGGCCAGTAGTATCCCATTCTTTTGATACGAAAATGAAGTTTTGGTCCAGACTGATGAGTACCATATATACCCGAGTGTGATTCTTGGAGAGCAAACTTGATGTCTTCTTCGGTCAAGCACCTCATAAGCGTATCATCATAGCTCCGACGATATAATTCGCCATTAAAATGCAAGAACTTGGGGGCTCGTCTTCTTATCTCAGTTCTGTGTTTAACTTCTTCTGTGAGTTTGCCACTTCTTCTGGGAGTTTTGCCAGGGTCGGCCAGGTCAGAATTTTTTTGTTTTTATTTAATTTTAAGGATGGCGGTACATTTGACGGTATAGCTCGTCCTTTTAATATAAAACGGGGTTTCCTCTCCTTTTCTAACTTATTTTTGTGGGTTTCATTCGAACTAGGTTGTTTCTAAAACCCTACTTCAAGGTTTTTCAAGAATCATCTTGCAAACTTGATTCTTTCGGCAATTAGATCAGATCTATTTAAGGTAATTATGCTCTTGATCTTTTTCTTTGTTTTGCTTACTCTTTGATCTTCTTTTCTTCTTTTGCAATGATTTTTGCGGTTTTCTTTGCGACTAGGTTGTTTCTAAAACCCTACTTCAGGGTTTTGCAAAAATCATCTTGCAAACTTGATTCTTTCGGCAAGGAGATCAGATCTATTCAAGGTAATTATACTCTTGATTTTTTCCTTTATTTTGCTTGCTCTTTGATCTTCTTTTCTTCTTTTGCAATGATCTTTGATCTCTTTTCTTCCTTTTTGAAGTTCCATACCTCTTGAAGATCTTTGATGCTTTTTAATAATCTTAGATCTTCTTTCATGCTTCTTGATGATCTTTGATCATCTTTTTTTGCCAGGGCCGACCAGGTTTGAATTTTTTGTTTTAAAGGATGGCGGTACATATGACTGTATAGCTCATCCTTTTTAATATAAAACGAGGTTTTCTCTCCTTTTCTAACTTCTTTTTTCAGGTTACTTTGGAACTAGGTTGTTTCTAAAACCGTACTTCAAGGTTTTGCAAGAATCATCTTGCAAACTTGATTCTTTCGACAAGAAGGAGATCAGATCTATTCAAGGTAACTATACTCTTGATCTTTTCCTTTCTTTTTCTTACTCTTTGATCTTCTTTTCTTCTTTTGAAATTATCTTTTCTTTGATCTCTTTTCTACCTTTTTGAAGTTCTTTGATCTTCTTGCATACCTCTTGAACGATTGTTGATGTTTTTTGATGATCTTTGAACTTCTTTCACGCTTCTTGATGATCTTTGATCATCTTTTCTTGCTTCCCGATGATCTTTGATCTTCTTTCATGCTTCTTAGATGATCTTTGGTCTTCTACCAGGTCTCTTTGATGATATTTTAGATTTATTCTCCGAGCTTCCGAGACTTTGTTAAATCTGAAATATCCGAGACTGAGTTTTTTGTTTTTTGGCCAACTTTTGCATAATGTATTCCGACTTCTCTCCTTTTCTTCTGCTAGATATAAGGTTTCCCCATGAGTGGACAATATTACAAAGAGAGGGTCCCTAATCTTTTTGAACTTTTTGACTGTGACTACTCTCCTTCAGCACTTTCTTATCTCTTCAAAGCTTTTGCGATTATTGCTGCATCCTGCCATAGTGACTGGGTTCGACATTGTTAGATACCCATACACCTCAAAACCCAGGTTGTAAGGGGAGGTCCTGATGGGATGCGTATGCTTAAACAAACCCAAGTGCTGAATTTAAACAACAAAATACAGATTTCAGCATATTATAATCAAATTTCAGCACAGCTTATAATCACGATTCATCATTCATTCATTCCCAATCAGATTTAATTCAACAAAATAATAAAACTGATAAGATAAGACTTAATTTCAGATTTAAATAACCAAATTCCAGCAATAATAACGATCTCAATCTCAAATAACAAAGCCAATGTTTCCAAGAACAACCGTAGATCTAATCGTAAACCCTAATGGATGAGATTCTCGAAAAACCAAGGATTTTGGAAACCCTAATGTAAATTCAACAATTAGGCCGGTTGGGGAAAAAGAAAGATATCACATGAAAGTATCGAGGATCGATTTCAAACCTTGCTCTGGTCAATGCCGGCTGCTGACAGGAACTCCGTTGTTGCAGATGAAAGTGGCGGAAGGGGAGGCGTGGTCCAGAAGAAATGTTGAAGAAGCCAAGACGATGGATCTTTGAAGATGAAGGAACTCCGCGTCGATCTTTCGCAAAGCCGTAGACGAATGCGTGGTGACGAGATAGAAGCGTGCGGGAGGAAGAAGCAGACTAGAAGCAAGGAAGATTCTTCGGAAGGGATACACCGAACAAGCGAGCCGCTTCTCCGTTCTAGGGTTTCAATTTCATATCATCCTCGTCCCTTTGCAATTAGGGTTTGATGGCTTTATAGGGATGAAACATCAAAAGACACAAAAAAGGAAGGAAGGAGAGAGGGACGCACGGGTAGGGAGAGTGATGCGATCAAGTATCAACTTGATACGATCTGATATCAACTAAATGCGATGCGGAATGCTTGAATGAATCCAAGTGCAGAATTTAACAATAAAAATCAGATTTCAGCATGTATCAATAAATTTCAGCAATACTTATAATCACGTTTCAGCACTCATTCATCACCAATCAGATTTAATTCAAAGAAGTGATAACAACTGTCAAGAGAATAATTTAATTTCAGATTATAATAAACCAATCCCAGCAATAATGATGACCACAATCTCAATTAATAATGCCAATGTATCAAAGACAACCATAGACCTAAAAGTTAAAATCCTAATGGATGAGATCTTCGGAAAAACCAAATACTTAGGAACCCTAATGACAATTCAGCAATAAGGCCGGTTGGAAAAAGATGATTTATCACATGAAAATTATCGAAGGATGATACCAAACCGTGCTGAGGTCAATGCCGGCAGCTTTCCGATACTCCGTGTTGCAGAGGAATGGCGCGGAAGGGGGAGGTGTGATCCAGAAGACGGGGTGAAGAAGCCGAGACGATGATCTTGAAGAAGAAGAAACTCCACGTCGATCTTCCGTGAAGCCGAGGATGAATAGCGAGGCGACGGGGTAGAAGCTTGCGAAGGAAGAAAAGGTTGAGAAGCAAGGAGGAATTCGTCGGAAAAGATAAACCGAACAAGCGAGCCGCTTCTGCGTTTCTAGGGTTTCAATTCATCTATTCATCTCCCTTCTCAATTAGGGTTTTTAGTATTAATAGAGGATGAAACAATCAAAGAGAGCACAAGAAAAAGGAAAGAAAGAGAGAGACGCGCGGGAGGAGAGAGAGAAGACCGCGGAAGAGAGAGAGAGAGTCGGGTGTCCGCGGGAGAGAGAGAGAGAGGACCGATCGGGTGGGTTTTTGGGATTTTTGGTTTCTCTTGGAATCTCATCCATTGAGATTTAATCTCATTTAGGATCCTACGGCTAAGACTCTAACACGGAAATGAGTCAGTTCGGCATCTGTGGCTCGAACCGGATGCGAACATGGCTCGCACCTACCCAAACCAGAAATAAAAACTGAAATAACTAAAGATCCGTGGATCGGATCGAAACAAAATAAAAACCAAAACTGTGGGGCTTCGATTAAGCTTTCCACTGATGCAGACGGATCGACGATCGGGTTCCTGGATCTCCGGCGCGGATGAAAATACGCCATCAGCTGTAGAAAAACTGCACGTAGTGGCTCGTCTGCATCAAGTCCCCCGGACTCAAAAGAACTCGACTCCTGTCGAGCAAGGTCCTGGATCCGGCGGGGGCTCTCCTGGTAGTATCGGCAACCGCTGAATCTGCTCGAACTGCTCTCCCGGGTCCGGTGGCCAAGTAACCCACCTCAAGTATGCAGCAACTCCATCTCGTATCCCCTGCCCCTTGACGCCAAGCGAAGACCTGAAAGTCAACACCAACATCCTCCGCGACACGATAAGATCATCAAAATACTCAGATAATTTCATGTGATAATAGGAATTTGGGTTGACATGAAATTCAGATGACATGTGAAAAGAAAGGCCGCGGGAGCATAATGTGCTGCGGGTCATCGGCTTGCGCGATTGGCAATGGTGTATTTGAAGGGCCATGGGTTGCGGGTGCATTATGTGGTGCTCGAGGTGGCCTGCGCACGGTGCAAAACAAGTGGATTCTAGATGACGAAGATATGTCATGCAATCATTGTCGGGATTCAGTGAAAAAAATGAGAAATTAAAATACTCATCATGCCACTTGTTATGATTTCGAAAAATTAAAGATGATGGGTCGTCTGAAATTTGAACGCATGATTCATAAGTCTTGTGCATCGAAAAGTGATCAAACATGCCAAAATCATCTTTAAGATTAAACTCAACACTTGGATGACATGGATGCACATGTGACTGGTTTATGATTGTAGAGATGCCAAGCAAATGATGAATGCGAGTGCGATTAATGCCTACAGACTCTAAGTGCGATGTGCATGCAATGGAATGCAAAATGTGGTCTAATCCTTTCTCAATCGACAGCGAAGCAGATGAACACCCTACGAGATTATCTGCGAATGGTGGTATGGGTTGGTTCTGCCTCAGAAGAGCTTTAGGTGCAGGGGGTGATGGGGACTGGTGAATAATTAGCAGTGGTGCAGTCACATCCTCTCCCTCCACGACTAACTCATTGAGGTGTTCGCCCTCAGACCCCTGACTATCCTCGTCATTGTCCGCCAGATTTGTCTGTGGGTTGACTTGTCGTTGAGGACAATCGGCTGACTTGTGATCTGGCTGATCTACCGATTTGTGCTCTTGTCGCAGGTTTTGGCAACTTCTGTTTTGGCTGATCTGCACGTAGTTTGCCATCAGATTTGTGCTCTTTTCCCTAACGCGACGACTAGTGCGCTCGGATACTTTCGAGGACGAATTCTGGAACACACTTTGTCTGGAATCGGAAGGGAGGAACTTCCGTTGCAGCTTTTTCCTCATGTGGGTCCAAGTGGAAATTTTATCTTTTCCTTTTCTACCCCTAGCGGTCTGCAACTGTTTCCACCAAACCAGTGCATGACCTTTCAGTTTAAGGCTGACAAACTTAACTTGTTTGTCGCGGGGGATTTTCTTCCACTCGAAATACCTGTCGATATGCTCGGCCCACCCCAGAAACTCTTCGGGATCCATCCGACCCTCGAACTCAGGAATCTCTATTTTAATGCCCTGGTCCCAGCCCCAATGAGATTTCGATCTCCTATGACTTTGCCTACTTTGCCGCGCAGATCCATCAGAGGAACTGACGCTGTCACCTCCTGACCCTAGGTCTAGTTCACTACGCCCGGGTGACGCTCTAGTCCTGTGTTCGCGACGGGGTCGCGGTGGATTCTGGAAATTATTGAAGGCTAAGGTCAAGGTTTCTATCTGGGTCTGAAGCCTACCCATGCGTTCCTGTTGCCTTATGAAGGCATCGTGCCAAGTGTGGGGTGGCAAAGATCCAGCCATTATAGATTCGATCGACTCACTACCGGGGAAAAAGGGATGGTCCTAATATGGATGTACTCACGCGATGCGGGTGACTAACTAATGCAAGATACAAACTAAAATGAAAATAGGGAAAAAAAAATAAAAAAAAAAATTCAGCAAACAGGCAACGATGCGAATGATGCGAGAGGACCGGCCGTTGCGTAAGAACGCGACGACTAGTGCGCTCTGATACCAACTTGATGGGATCAAGTATCAACTTGATACGATCTGATATCAACTAAATGCGATGCGGAATGCTTGAATGAATCCAAGTGCAGAATTTAACAATAAAAATCAGATTTCAGCATGTATCAATAAATTTCAGCAATACTTATAATCACGTTTCAGCACTCATTCATCACCAATCAGATTTAATTCAAAGAAGTGATAACAACTGTCAAGAGAATAATTTAATTTCAGATTATAATAAACCAATCCCAGCAATAATGATGACCACAATCTCAATTAATAATGCCAATGTATCAAAGACAACCATAGACCTAAAAGTTAAAATCCTAATGGATGAGATCTTCGGAAAAACCAAATACTTAGGAACCCTAATGACAATTCAGCAATAAGGCCGGTTGGAAAAAGATGATTTATCACATGAAAATTATCGAAGGATGATACCAAACCGTGCTGAGGTCAATGCCGGCAGCTTTCCGATACTCCGTGTTGCAGAGGAATGGCGCGGAAGGGGGAGGTGTGATCCAGAAGACGGGGTGAAGAAGCCGAGACGATGATCTTGAAGAAGAAGAAACTCCACGTCGATCTTCCGTGAAGCCGAGGATGAATAGCGAGGCGACGGGGTAGAAGCTTGCGAAGGAAGAAAAGGTTGAGAAGCAAGGAGGAATTCGTCGGAAAAGATAAACCGAACAAGCGATCCGCTTCTCCGTTTCTAGGGTTTCAATTCATCTATTCATCTCCCTTCTCAATTAGGGTTTTTAGTATTAATAGAGGATGAAACAATCAAAGAGAGCACAAGAAAAAGGAAAGAAAGAGAGAGACGCGCGGGAGGAGAGAGAGAAGACCGCGGAAGAGAGAGAGAGAGTCGGGTGTCCGCGGGAGAGAGAGAGAGAGGACCGGTCGGGTGGGTTTTTGGGATTTTTGGTTTCTCTTGGAATCTCATCCATTGAGATTTAATCTCATTTAGGATCCTACGGCTAAGACTCTAACACGGAAATGAGTCAGTTCGGCATCTGTGGCTCGAACCGGATGCGAACATGGCACGCACCTACCCAAACCAGAAATAAAAACTGAAATAACTAAAGATCCGTGGATCGGATCGAAACAAAATAAAAACCAAAACTGTGGGGCTTCGATTAAGCTTTCCACTGATGCAGACGGATCGACGATCGGGTTCCTGGATCTCCGGCGCGGATGAAAATACGCCATCAGCTGTAGAAAAACTGCACGTAGTGGCTCGTCTGCATCAGAGAGAGAGAGAACCGCGGGAAGAGAGAGAGAGGGGGGGTGTGTCCGCGGGAAAGGGAGAGAGAGACGCGGTAGAGAGAGAGGGGGCGCGGGTCTGTTCACGGGAGAGAGAGGGGCCGGTCGGGTAGGGTGTTCGGTGGGCTAGGGTTTAAGGTTTTTGATTTCCTTCGAATCTCATCCATTGAGATTTAAGTTGTCCTAAGATCCAACGGCTAAAAACCTAACACGGAAACGAGTCAGTTCGGCATCTGTGGCTCGAACCGGATGCGAACATGGCTCGCACCTACCCAAACCAGAAATAAAAATGCAAATAACTAAAGATCCGTCAGTCGGATCGAAATAAAATACAAACCAAAGTTTTAGATCTTCGAATGAGCTTTCCACTGGTGCAGACGGATCGACGATCGGCTTCCTGGATCTCCGGAACGGATGAAAATACGCCATCAGCTGTAGCAAATCTGCACGTAGTAGGCTCGTCTGCATCAAGTCCCCCGGACTCAAAAGAACTCGACTCCTGTCGAGCAAGGTCCTGGATCCGTTGGGGGCTCCCCTGGAAGTAACTGCTACCGCTGCATCTGCTCGAACTGCTCTCCCGGGTCCGGTGGCCAAGTAATCTGCCTCAAGTACGCAGCGACTCCATCTGGCATCCCCTGTCCCTCGACGCCAAGCGAAGACCTGAAAGCCAAAACCAACATCCTCCGCGGCACGATAAGATCGTCAAAATACTCAGATAATTTCATGTGATAATAGGAGTTTGGGTTGACATGAAATTCGAAAGACATATGGAAAGAATAGCCGCGGGAGCATAATGTACTGCGGGTCATCGGCTTGCGCAATAAGCAATGGTGTATTTGAAAGGCCATGGGGTGCGGGTGCAATATGTGTTGCTTAAATTGGCCTTCACACGGTGCAAAACAAGTGGATTCTAGACGACAAAGATATGTCATGCAATCATTGTCTGGATGCAGTGAATAAAATAAGAAATTAAAGAACTCATCATGCCACTTGTTATGACTTCGAAAAATTAAAGATGATGGGTCGTCTGAAATCTGAAAGCATGAGTCATAAGTACCCTGCCTTGAAAAATGATCAAACATGCCAAAATCTTCGTTAATGTTAAACTCAACACTTGGATGATATGGATGCACATATGATTGGTCTATGAATGTATAGATGTCATGCCAATGAGGAATGCGAGTGTCATGAATGCCGACAGACTCTAAATGCGATGTGCATGCAATGGAATTCAAAATGTTCTCTAATCCCTTCTCAACTATTGGTGAATCAGATGAACACCCAACTAAATTATCTGCAAATAATGGTATGGGATGGCTCTGACTCAGAAGAGCTTGAGGTGCGTGGGACTGGTGTCTCCTAAAACATGTGGGCCATAAGGTGACATTGATGCCGTCCTTAAGGAAAGTATAGGTGTTGGCTCGGCCGTGATGTTGTGCATCTCGGCCAAACTGCCATGGACGCCCAAGGATAACGTCAGCCACCTCTAAAGGAAGGACATCACACCAAATCTCGTCGTGATATTGCAGCCCAATTGACAACTTTGCCAAACAACAATGCGTCACCAACTTGCTCATGGTGTTATCCAGCCAAGATGTTTTGTACGGGTGAGCCAAAGGTTTGACTTTCCACTTCTTGCTCCTGACTATCGCTTCATTGATCAGATTGGTGGTGCAACCTCCATCGATCAAGACACAAAGGTCCATCCCGTTGACAGTGCAGACTGCTCGAAACAGTTCGAACCTCTGGTTCTTGCAGTGTGGTTTAGGGGGTCCTCCACAGAGCTCGTGGGGGAGTAACGCTTTAGGTGCCTGGGGTGATGGCGACTGGTGAATAACCAATAGTGGCGCAGTCACATCATCTCCCTCCAAGACTAACTCATTGAAGTTTTCGCCTTCAGACTCATGACCATTCTCATCATTATCCGCAAGATTTGTCTGTGGATGGAATTGACGTCGAGGACAATCGGCTGACTTGTGACCAGGCTGGTTGCATTTGAAGCACTTTATCTGGCTCGGGTTGGGTCCTAAAACTCCTTTACCCTTCTCAGTGGGTGCAGGAACTGTACCAGCTACAGGTGAAGGTCCAGGGAGTGGTCTACTAACAGATCCGGATGGTGCCCTAGTACTGTCATATCGCTGGGACGCAGATCGGGAGTGGTGAGACTCGACTTTCTTAGCCCGACGGTGTGCATCACTAACCTGATACAAGTCGTGAAGGGACACAACCTCTTAAGACCATTGACATACCTAGCGATGCTCTGCTCTTCGTCTTCATGCAGATCATTGCGAGCTTGGAGCTTGTAGAATTCATTGGTGTAATCATCTACCGACCTGTGCTCTTGTCGCAGGTTTTGGAATTTCTGGAACACACATTGCTTGAAATCAGAAGGGAGGAACTTCTGTTGCATCTTTCCCCTTATATGTGTCCAAGTGGAAATTTTCTCTTTTCCTTTCCTACCCCTAGTAGTCTGCAACTGTTTCCACCAGATCAGTGCATGACCTTTCAGTTTAAGACTAAAAAACTTAACTTGTTTGTGGCGAGGAATTTCCTTCCACTCGAAATATTGGTCGATTCGCTCGGCCCACTCTAGAAACTCTTCGGGATCCATCCTACCCCCAAACTCAGGATTTTCTATTTTAATACCCTGATCCCAGCCCCAATGGGATTTCGCTTTCCTATGACTTTGCCTACTTCGCCTCTCAGACCCATCAGAGGAACTGACTCTGTCACCTCCTGACTCTAGATCTAACTCACTATGCCCTGGCGACGCTCTAGTCCTGTGTTCTCGATGGGTGTATGCGCGGAAAAGGTACGGGTCGGCTTTATTGCGCAAAACCAGATTACAAGTGTGGCCGGGACCCGGGTGGCTCGGGTGTAGCGAGTCCGGGTTGCGGCGAGTTTTGATCAGGGGATTGTGGGAAAGATCTTCAGGAGGATCCCTTTGATCCGCGTCTCCACGTGGTGTTCGTGCGAGAGCTCTGAAGGGGTTGCCCAGGACAGGGTTCTTTACAGGGTGAGGGTTTTGGAGAGGCTAAGGAATGTCCACCGTTGCTTTGCCCCTTCCGTGCTTCGCGCTTTCTCGGCTAGGGGGTTTTTCGGCTTCGTTCCTCGGTCTTCGTGTCTTCCTCGCTCCTTGCTTGACCTCGGCGTCCTTGATCATCGGTTCGCGGCGTCGATCGTGCTTTTGGCATCGGCTTTGGCTTCGGCTTTTTGGCTTTGGCTTGGCTCCGGCGTGGCTCTGGCTTTTGCTTTGCTTCGGCGCTTGCGCTTGGACGTAGCCGGGAGAGACTTGCGATGCTTTCGTTCTTCCGGACTTCGCGTCGTATCGGCTAGAACGTGCGGTGCTTTTGCTTGTGGCCGGCGTAGTCGCTTGGCTTTGGCACTTGCGTTGCTTTGGCGCGGGCTTTACTGGGGCTTTGCTTTGGCTTCTTGCGTTGGCTTTAGCTTCAGCGTCAACTCGGTCTTCTTCTTCGAACGACGTAGGCTACTTCTCTGGTGCTTCGACGGTTTGTGGGTCGGCTGGACTTCTCTTCTTCTCCGGGCTTCCTTGGCGTGATCGGAGTCGAAGAATGCTTTCGAAGATAGTTGGGGTAGCACCGATCTCCGTGCGACGGTTATAGCGTCGGCTTTTGTTGGTGAAGATAACGGGGGTAGCGACGCTTCAGGCGGTCTGCTCCAGGCTTTCTTCTTTGTGGATGGCGCAGACGTTTGTCGAAGGCGACGGGTTGATGACGCTTCGTTTCTCTCCTCCGGGATTTGGAGCTTGATCGGAGTCGAGGATTTGTTGGAGCCGACGGGGTAGTGCCGCTCCGAGCATCTTCTCCGGCCTTTGCTTCTGGCGTCTTCGGAGTCGAAGGGTCTTCTTCTCCGAGCTTTCTTCTTCGTGCACGGAGTCGAAGTCTTGATCTTCGTGTGCAAGGGTCTTCATGTTGATGAGGGCTTTCAATGGACTAAGCCGATCCCGACGGGACAGGCTTGCCCGTGCCTCGTGAAGCCTTGGGTCGATGAAGAAGCGTCTCCTCTTCTGCAGAGCTCCCGTGCTTCGTCTTCAGTCTTCAACCGCCCCTTTGAACCTTTCCCCTCCCCCTCTATTTATAGGCAAAAGGAGGGGGGGAGATATGGGAAGTTTTTAATTTTAAATCCCTTTGATATCTCCCTCTTAATTACCCAAGATTTATTCATCCATTGATGAGGGGAATAAGTCTTCATTCGCTTTCCTTTCCTGGCGGGGCAATTATGGCTGGAGTTTGCACACGAAATCGATGGCGATCGGGCGCTTCTTCTTGTGCGTCGGATCGAGGGATCGGCGCAGATCCACGCGTGTGCAGACGTCATACGCAACCTCCCCCCGCGCATGGCGGTATTTACTTCCTTTTCTTTCTTTTCTTTCCTTTTCTTTTCCTTCCTTTTCTTTTCTTTCTTTTTCTTTTCTTTCCTTTTCTTTTCTTTCCTTTTCTTTTCTTTTTTTTTCTTGCAGGGCCGGCCGGCCCCCCATGGGGTTCGGATCCTAGTAGGGCCGGCCCCCATGGGGTTCGAGTCCTAGTAGGGCCGGCCCCATGGGGTTCGGACCCTAGTAGGGGCCGACCCCCCCTTTAAGCGTGGGGTCCACTCCTCCTTTGCTGCATGCGAATCGGGTCCGGGTCCGCACTGGTGCGTGCAAGTCGGGTCCGAGTCGAAGCGCGCGTCGGGTTCGCATCCGCTTTGGCACACGCAAGTCGGGTCCGGGTTATACGAAATTCGTGTGTCTACAAATGCCCCCTCAAGGACGAGTGCGTCGGTGAGAACGTGTAGGGTTTGGACACGTAGGAATCGTAGAGCGCTTGTCCTTGATTCCTTTTGTGGGTGGGGTTGGGAGTCTATTTAAGGACCCCTACCCCCCTTCATCCGCCATTGTGCTTCTTTGCGAAGGTTCTGCCGGCTTCTGAAGACCGCCGTCGGAAGAGAGCTGCCTGGGGTTGCACGCGACTTGCTCCGTCTTCCCGGTGTCGCCTCTTTCGTTGGCGGCGATGGTGCGCGATTTGGAGGTCGTTGCGAAGGCGGGCTCGAAGCGACGATGCGGCGAGGACCGAGGCGGGGAGGATGGAGGAGCGCGGCTGAGGTGCGGGTCGCCTTCGCCGCCTCTCTCTTCCTCCTTCTTCTTCTTCTTTTTCTTTTCCCCCCCTTTTTTTTCTCTTTTTCTTTTTCCTTTTCTTTTTTTTTCTTCTCTTTCTTCTTTTTCTTCTTCTTCGGCTCCGGCCCATGGAAGCATCGGCGGCAGCCGCGGCAGCGGCGCGCGGATGGCGGCAGGGCTGCGGCGCGGCGCGCGGGCGAGCTTGGGCTGGAGGCCGGGCGAAGCGTGCGGGCTCAGGCGGCAGGCGGCGCGGGGCGCAGGCGGCAGGCGGCGAGGGGCGCAGGCGGCAGCCGGGTCGGGCTCGGGGCCGAGGAGGGCGGCGGAGCGCGCGGGCGCAGGCGGCAGGCGGCGCGGGGCGCAGGCGGCGGCCGGGTTGGGCTCGGGGCCGAGAAGGGAGGCGGCCGGGTCGGGCTTGGGGCCGAGAATGGCGGCGGTCGGGTCGGGCTCGGGGCCGAGAAGCCCGCCCCCTTCTTCTTTTCCGGTTACGCAGAAGACGGTGGGGGAGGGCTGCGGGTCCCCCCCCCCCTCTCTTTGCTGTTTGGCTTCCATTGGGGGAGAGGGGCTGCGGCCCCCCCCCACTTTCCGTTTGTTTCTTCTACTTTTTTTTTTTTTTTTTGGCTTTCACTTTCTTTCTTTTCTTTCTCCCCTTTTTCTTCGAGACTCCGAAGGCGTCGATGATAGCAGGGTCGGTCTGTGGCGTATGGGTGCGCAGGTGGCTGCGGCCCTAGCTGGGTGGCGCTGGCGTGATGGGTCGACACGGGTGGTGTCGGCGCAGTCGGGCCGGCCCGATTGTGTCGGCGAAGCTGGGTCGGCGCGGGTGGTGTGTGGGCCCGTGGGGGCGCATTGCGAAGGCTTGGGCGCAAATGGTGGCGTGACCATGAGTCGGGCGGTCCTCCTGACAGGGGGTGCAGGCCCTTTTTTTTTTTTTTTGATACGCACTTGTCTTGACTTGCTTCCTTTCATGGTTCTCCAGGGCTCGCGTCTTTGAGAGTTTGACTTCTCCGGGGTGGATAGCTGAGGACCTCTCTGATGGGAGGAGGTGCCTTCGCTTCCCCCATACTCGGGTGCACCGTTATCGCAACTCGCGGCGGGAAGACCTTCTGTCGTTGCTCCGTGTCTTTGTCCACGAGCGCATCACGGAAGATGGAGTCGCAGATGCGACTTGCGGGATGCCGAAATTGAGCGAGAAGATCTATACTGACGAAGGGATCTCCATGAAGCTTCTCCGGCCATGTTTGAGTATTCCGTTCCACCATTGTGATGAAGACTTCGTGCCCACGCCGGTTGTCGCCTCGAAGATCTGTGCCCGACTGACGCGATGGGGTACCGATTCTTGGCCTCGGGGAGACGGCCAATACCTTTGCGGCTTTCGTGAATGGATGGGCGAGCTCTACGAGGTTTTTGGCGCGGAACCCGAGATGAACTTATTAGCCAAGTTTCTGGCGCCGGCTCGTTGAGAGTACAGCCATCCTGAGGAGATGTATCGCGCACTTTGCGAGCTCTGGTGTCCGGACACCAATACTTTCCTTACTGGAGCGTGGGAGATAGGAATCTCGCTTCGCGACGTCCACATTGTTTCCGGGTGCCCCGAAGTACGGAATTACTACCAGGAGGAGGTGCCAGCCTTGAAGGATCTATTGGACAGCAGCTTCGCTCCGAGTTCTTGCCTTCTTTTGTTTAAGGCATATGCTATCATCGCGGCGCGGGATCAGTCGGATCGAGTGCGTCCTTCTTCTTGGGTTGACTTTTGGTTCAGAGGCAAGTATAGGTCTCCGGCACCTTCGGCCCATCCGATGTGGAAGATCGCTCAAATGCAAAGACCCCCGCTTCGTTCCTTCGTGAGGCCTATCGACTCTTTGGCTCGAGAGAAGCATTCAATGGAGGGAAAGCAGTGTCCATGGGAAATCCTTGGCTTGAGGCGTGACAGCGAGGAGTGGCGAGCGGTTCGTGCTTCCGTGTTCTGGTCATCTTCCTTTATCGGTTCGTGCTTCCGTGTTCTGGCGAGGTTATCCGTCCGGGGACCTTCCTTGCAGCTTCCTGGATGGAGAGGGGCGAGCTTTTCAATCTAGCCCCGGCCATATTATGCGCCTTGTACCGGGCTCTCAGCGGGACTTACTGGGACTTGTCCAGCTCGGATAAAGCCAAGGAGGAGCTTGGCCGGTCCGCTGCGTTCGGACCTTGCACTACTTGTATGGCTGGATAGCTCTGCATTTTCCAAAGGGGATTTTCGCCAGACGCGGGCATCCAGTCGACCTGTCGTTCCTACCCGGGATAGGGGGGTTTTAAATGCCTTTATCAGTTGGGAGCGTCCGAGGGAGTGTGCTCGCACCCTTTTGAGGAAGATGGGAAGCGCCGATTTTGAATTCCTGTCGGAGCATTCGGTATTGCCTTTGGAGAGGTCGACTGTTTACGACAACGAGGAGCTCCCGGACCACCTATACTGGAACATGGTCAGTTGCCGCCCTGGCTACTTGGTTTGGCGAAAGGGGGACGTGGTGAAGGTGGAGCAGTACTCCCCTCACCGCTTCGCTCGCCAGCAGGGATTTCGACAGGAAGTTCCTGGGATGCCTCAGCAGTTGCAGGGGCGCATCAGTCCGCAGGAGGGTTATCGTCTCTGGGCTTCTATCTATGCTCGATCGACTGGCAGCAGCTTCTTTCCCGGGACCAAATCCGGGTTTCGGGATGCCGCTACTCCGGAGTACTGCAAGTGGATTGAAGGGCGAGTTTCCCCTTTGCTTGCGAGTTTCTCGGTCGACGTCTTGGCGAGCAGCGAGTTCAGGAACTTCTGCTTTAACCATTCTGCGGGAGTGGAGGACCGCCGCCTCCGACTGGGGCTTCAGAGGGCGCAGAGGAGCTGTAGCCGTCTCTCCAGTGCTTGCCGTGTCCCTTCTTCAACTCCGGCGTTAGACGCCGAGCTTACTAGCGCCCCTGGGGCATCTTGTTTCCCGAAGGCCGCCGTTGAGGGTGCCCCTCCCAAAAGAAGAAAGGTTTGCATTCCTTGCGGGATGGTTCCAAGGGTCCCTTGTCTGGTGGAGGATATCGAGGAGCCTGAACTTCTGAAAGATGAGGTGATTCCCCCGTCTAGAGCTGCTTCATCTGACCACGCGGGTATGGAGTTCTCTTTATTTTATTTGTCTTCTACATTCAGGAAGTTTTCATCACGCTGAGTATTGTATCTTCTTTTTGACCAGACTCCGTTGTAGTGGTAGAGCGCGGGGCGAACTTTCCGAAGGCGTCTCTCGGGCACTCGTCTACTAGCACTGCGCAGGAAGTGCCTGGGGCGTGCGGGCTAGATATCCCTCCGGACGATCTGGGTCTCCTCGGACTTTGCGGGGAGAACTTCCCTAGTGGCGATATCGACCTGGACGGCATCGATGTTGACACTTTATCTTTCCACGAGGAGGCTGAAGTTTCGAGCGTCGACAAGCGGCACTCCCCAGTTACTGTACCCTCGTGCCCGTTGGAGGAGACGGTTGTTGCAGCGGTAGCGGCGGTTTCTCCGGTTCTGCCACCCTCGTTAGCACAGGCGGCTCCTGTTGCGGCTGAAGTGGGAGGGAAGGTCTTGCCTACCTACTCCGAGGCACCTAGCCCGGATTTAAGGCCGAGGAGCAGAGTCTCAGAGTTCCTTCTTGCGAGCTGCCGGCAGTATATCAAGTCGACGTTGGAGCCTTTCCAAAATGCTGGCTTTGGCGCTCTCCAGGTCTGGTGGTCGACGGACGCTGCGGAGTTTTGCGCGAGCCTGGAGGAGTTCAAAGTCGACAGCTCTTCTTTCGTCGCTCAGATGACCCTGCTTGTGACCGATGGTGAGGTTTATCGATCCCGGCGAGCTTTGCTAGAGGGGAGCTCCCCTTCTGAGTTGGAGGCTGCTGAGGCGAGTCTAAGTCAGTCAGAGCTCCAACTTGCGGAGGCGACTTCCAGCCTGTCGAAGGCTCAGAGGAAGATAGATTCTGTGTGCGCCTCGCTTCGAAAGGCGGAGTCTCGTCTGGAGCGAGCCGAGTCCGCGGAGAGTGCTTTGAAGGCGAGTTGCTCGAAGCAGCAGTCGGAATTGGCGACCCGTCGTGAGCTTCTGGCCACTTGCCCCGTGGAACTTCAACAAGTGGAGGCGACTAGAGAGGAGTTACTACGCCGTCTTCGAGCTATGGACACCTTCTTCTAGTTGTTCCTTGTTTCATTGTAGCTTTCTTTTCGGGACTTATGGCATGTATCGCCTATTCTTCATTATATAATAATATCGCCTCGTTTTGCCACATCTTTTGCATGGACCATTGTTGACTTTGTGGGGGAAAATCTTCGTGCCGACCCGAAGATTCTCGCAGCACCAGTCAATTGGAGTCGAAGTTGATGCTGAAGATCGTTGATCGATCTGTTGATTGAAGTTGGAGCTTCTTTGATATATAAACAGAAAAGCAATCAGAGAGAGATTTTGACACAAGAGAAATGATCTCGGAGTTCAGCCGAAGCCTACGTCTCCGTGCTATAGGGAGCAACCCGAATTCACTAACACTTATGTTGAAGTGATCTCGACAGGCCGAGTATCACTGTAAACCCTGATCTCTCTGAAAGAAGATCAAAGGGAGATGGTTGATCTGAAATTGGTAATCTCAGAGCTCTGGTTTTTAGAATTCAGAGTTCGATTTCTGGAATCGATCCTTTTACATTCGAAGGCTCTGCTATTTATAGGCATTCTGGGTGGCGAATGGCGGTTTCTGCTGCAGTATCTGGGGATTCTCCAGGTAAAGTTACGGGCCCCGTAGTTGTCCTCGTGGACCCACCAGGCAGGGCCGGTGGGTCCCGCGGTAGTCCTCATGGGCCCACCAGGCAGGGCCGGTGGGTCCCGCGGTAGTCCTCGTGGGCCCACCAGGCAGGGCCGGTGGGTCCCGCGGTAGTCCTCGTGGGCCCACCAGGCAGGGCCGGTGGGTCCCGCGGTAGTCCTCGTGGGCCCACCAGGCAGGGCCGGTGGGTCCCGTGGTGGATTTTTGCCAAAATTTGCACCCACAGTTACCCCCTCCAAGCTAGCTAGAGTGCATTCTGGCTGGCTTGGATTTGGTGCAAAGAACAGCAACTTCCTGTTTGAAAATAGGACACGAAGAAACTTGCCGCGTATTAGCGTAAGAAAGGACCCATCGGTAAATTTTGACTGATCGGTCAAATTTTGACCGATCGGTCAAATTTTGTCCGATCGGACAAATTTTGACCGATCGGTCAAGTCTTGTCCGATCGGTCAAAATTCAACCGGTCAAGAATCAGGCGATCGGTCAAAAAACATGGTTTTTTGACCGATCCAGTACAATTTTGACCGATCAAATGATTTTTGCCGATCGGACAAGTTTGTCCGATCGGTCAAAAATTATCCGATCAAGGTTCGAGTGATCGGTCAAAAAGACAGGGTTTTTTGACCGATCCAGTACAATTTTGACCGATCGAATGATTTTTGCCGATCGGACAAGTTTGTCCGATCGGTCAAAAATTATCCGGTCAAGCATCGAGTGATCGGCAAAAACCCTTGGTTTTTTGCCAGATCTAGTAGAAATTTGACCGATCAGATAACTTTCGCCGATCGGACATGTTTGTCCGATCGGTGAAAAATATCCGGTCAAGGTTCGAGTGATCGGCAAAAAACCTTGGTTTTTTGCCAGATCCAGTAGAAATTTGACCGATCAGATAACTTTCGCCGATCGGACATGTTTGTCCGATCGGTGAAAAATATCCGGTCAAGGTTCGAGTGATCGGCAAAAAACCTTGGTTTTTTGCCAGATCCAGTAGAAATTTGACCGATCAGATAACTTTCGCCGATCGGACATGTATGTCCGATCGGTGAAAAATATCCGGTCAAGGTTCGAGTGATCGGCAAAAAACCTTGGTTTTTTGCCAGATCCAGTAGAAATTTGACCGATCAGATAACTTTCGCCGATCGGACATGTTTGTCCGATCGGTGAAAAATATCCGGTCAAGGTTCGAGTGATCGGCAAAAAACCTTGGTTTTTTGCCAGATCCAGTAGAAATTTGACCGATCAGATAACTTTCGCCGATCGGACATGTTTGTCCGATCGGTGAAAAATATCCGGTCAAGGTTCAAGTGATCGGCAAAAAACCTTGGTTTTTTGCCAGATCCAGTAGAAATTTGACCGATCAGATAACTTTCGCCGATCGGACATGTTTGTCCGATCGGTGAAAAAATATCCGGTCAAGGTTCAAGTGATCGGCAAAAAACCTTGGTTTTTTGCCAGATCCAGTAGAAATTTGACCGATCAGATAACTTTCGCCGATCGGACATGTTTGTCCGATCGGTGAAAAAATATCCGGTCAAGATTCAAGTGATCGGCAAAAAACCTTGGTTTTTTGCCAGATCCAGTAGAAATTTGACCGATCAGATAACTTTCGCCGATCGGACATGTTTGTCCGATCGGTGAAAAAATATCCGGTCCAGGTTCGAGTAATCGGCAAAAAACCTTGGTTTTTTGCCAGATCCAGTAGAAATTTGACCGATCAGATAACTTTCGCCGATCGGACATGTTTGTCCGATCGGTGAAAAAATATCCGGTCAAGGTGAAGTTCGAACCTGCCCTTCAGAGAAAGTTTGCTGCTTTGTTCTTCGATATTTTGGCAGAGTTTTGAACATTGATGGAGCTTGATTCTTCTTTGTTTTGAATCCTTGATTGGCTTGATGGTTGCTTTGAACCGGCGGTCCGGTTTACCTAGACCGGTGGCTTGATTAGACCGTTGGTTCATGCGGACCGGTAGGTCCGACGTTTCGCCTGGTCGCGACTGTTCGCCTGGTTTTGCGCTTGCTACGGATGGATGCCACGTGTACCTACAAAAACACGCGATTTGATATGGTGAAGACACGTGTCTTCTCGATTTGCGCACCTGTTTTACCCTGGGTACAAAAAGCTTTCACCGGCTGTCATTTTGCCTCACGCTTCCAAAATTTTTCGAAGTCCAGACCCTTGCTCTCTTGATTTCTGCTCTCTGTTCCCTGCGCTTGTCTGATCGGTGAAATGGCTTCCTCGGGCAGTTCGAAGAAGTCCGGTACAACTCCCTCGAAGAGAAAGGGAAAGGAGATTGTGGAGGTTCAATCTCCTCCGAGGGGCCGTGGCAAGGGAAAGGCGGCTCTCGTTGAACTCGGCCAGCTGGGTAAAAGGCACCAAGGTGTTGGGTTTGCCTCAGCGCCATCAAGGCCAGAGTTCATCCCGAAGGTGAAGTTTGTTCTGGGCCCTCTCATGCCCCTGACGGATGAGACGGAGTATATGTATAATGTAGGCGGTGAGTTCACAGACACGAAGAGGAAGAAGTGGCAAGCACTTCTCTCTTACTTTACTGAAGGGAAAGGAGCGCAGCCCTCGCTCCCCAGCATCCAGACGGCTTTCGGCATTGACAAGAAGACCGTCTTCACCAACTATGCCAGCAACGAGAAGGTCATGGGAACCATCGTGACCATCGGCCAGATGAACTGCGGTCTGCGTCTGCCGTTGCCCCCCTTTGCTGCAAGACTTTTGAATACATCTGGCCTCTGCCCGGGACAAGTGACAGGGAATGCATGGCGAATCATTTACGCCTTCTGCAGAGTGGAGTCAGATTTTCAAGAGGACTTGAGGGCCTGCTACTCCAGTATCCCGGATGGGGAACCTGCCAGGATCGAACTTGGGTATTTCTTCTTCCATTATCGATGGAGTTACAGGAAGGACAGCCCGTTCTACAATCTGACCGGCGTGTCTCCGCTGCGACCGCTAACTGATACAGTTCCTTCGGACAAACTGTATACAGATTGGCCTATCTCCGTCTCCGGAGCGTGGACATCCATGTCTGTGCCCGACACCCCTCGAGACAGCGTGCATGAGGCGGTCAAGATGTACAGTGCTGGAGGCATTTATGCTTGGACCTCCGAGAGGGCAGGAGCAATCGACAATTTGTTCCTCGAGTTGACCTGTGGAACCAGGTCGTGGAAGCAGTTCTCCAACTGCCCAGTGAGATATGGCAAGGCCAATCTCCTCCACAGATCGAAGGACAGGTATGAGGACAACGAAGTCCTATACTCTGATTATGAAGAGGATCCCAGCTCGGGCAAGATCATCCGGAAGATTAGGGCCGAGAAGAAGATCTACACCGCGAGGCGCCGATTGCCCACTATGGATGAGAAGTTGGTTATCCAAAGAGGCCCCGCGAAGAAGAAGCGAAAAACGCTCATCAAGCCTAAGGAAGACGAAGAAGAAGAAAAGAAGAAGAGCGAAGAGGAAGAAGAGAGGAAGAAAAAGGAAGAAGAAGAGGAGACAGAGAATATCAGCCACGACGATAGTGGTAGTAATGAAGACGAGGAAGGAGACGATGAGGATGATCCGTCTTCCACTCCCTCTGATGGGGATGGTGAGAATGGGGGTGGTGAGGAAGAAATTCCTCCCACCCCCACTGTTGGTGCAATGGGGGAGGACTCGATCCCCATTCCCATTGACGAGGTAAAAGCCCGTCAGATGGAGGAAATTCTCGACACTGAAGGCGATGGAAAAAAGGTGATTCCCGCCTACAAATTCGAAGAGTTGAAGAAGCCATTGCGTTTTAAAATAAAGGTGTCGAAGAGTGGTGGGGTTGGAAGCAACCCCACCCCCATCTATCAAATTGCACCAGAAGTACTTCGCCTCGAAGGAGCAACAACAAGCGGGGGTGTGGAGGTTGAGCAACCCCCACCCCCATCTCGCTCTCTGCTGAACGAGGTGGAGGCCATGGTGGCGGGACTGATCGAACCCGGAGGGCATCATGAGGAAGAAAGAGTTTCACCTCCCCGCGATGTTCCCTCTCCTATCCATTTGGAGAGGGGAAGTCGCGTTGGTGATGGGGCTCCTCAACCTCAACCGGCCCCGGCTCCTACTCAGAAGAAAACCCCTAAGGATGGCTCTGAGCGCCGGAAGGGCAAGGAACCGAAGGTTGAAACCTCAGGTAATCGAACAACTTACTTTGAATACTTGTATCTGAAGCTCGAAAATATTCTAACACTTTGATTCCCTTCGACTGCAGGTGCGCCTGCTGGATTGTCCCCAACAATAAAGAACTTGGGTGATGTTGATATCAACCGCCCCACTGCTGCAATTAGGAAGCTTATCAACCTCCCGGGGGCTACTTTGGATGAAGCTTTCGATAGAATAAACCTGGTGGTAAGTGCATCTGTTTGATCGATCATTTGAATCTTATCTTTCTTCAGAATAATTCAACTCTCTTGTTCTTTTGCAGAACTCAGCACTTATGAATGTTGCAACCAAACTCTCTTTGAGGGCGGGAGCAAAAGAAGCTGTGGCTGAAATAAATAAGTTGACCGAGGAGAGAGATGAGCTAAGAGATCTCCTGACTTCGAAGAAAGCTTCTCTCAAAACCAAGATTAAGGAACTTCGGGAGGGAAAGCTGGAGATCAAAGGGCTGAAGGATCGATGTGAGGCACAGAGTCACGAACTCGAATCTCTGAAGACTCGACTCTCAAAGGTTGAGGATGTGTCCTGTGGCCGTTCCATCGAGATTCAAGAGCTGAAGCAACAACTTGCTACCCAGCACGCTGCCTTTGCTGCCAGAGAAGAGACTTCGAAGAAGGCACTGGAGCACGCGTTGTCTGAGTGCAAGGTTTACAAGGAGACAGCAGAGAAGGCGGCAGAAGCGCTCAGGACTCATATAGCTAGCGTCCGATCTTCCAAGGCCTCGGTGGCGAGCAAAGCTCGTGCTGGATCTGAGGGAGAGAAGTCGCATGCGAAGAGTGTGGCAAAGCCTTGAGACTTTTCTCCTTCTTCTCTGTTGTACTTGTAAATTTTTGAAATGTAACAGCTCTTTGTATCTGACATATTTTGATGATAATAGAAAACATCTATTTGGTATTCGAAACTTGCACCTCTTTTGAGTTGAATGTCTTTGAATGTTGAGTTCTGGAATGCTATCTGAAATGATTGAGTATTCGTACATTTGAATGTAAGTTGAATATGCATATACTTGAATGTAAGGGGTTGAATCGCAATTCAAACACCCAAACTTGTAACTTTGAAAATTGAATTTGAATTCGAATAACATTTGAATGTAAGGGGTCGAGTCGCAACTCAAACTCCCAAACTTGTTAGACGATATCGAATTGATTGAATTTCGAAGGTCAGTTTAACATTCGCTAGTAAGGGGTCGAGTCGCAACTCTAACACCCAAACATGTTAAGACCTGGTAACTTGAAAATGGTCAGTTTTTAACCTTTGCTAGTAAGGGGTTGGGTCGCAACCCTAACACCCAAACTTGTTAAAAGACCTGGTAATTTGAATGTGAATAGCTTGAAACTGCTTCAGAACTTGAATTGAAAATCAGAACACTTGTACATTTGAACACTTGAAAGAGAGCTTTATTCATCACAGAATTTACATTACGGATAAAACAACTTGAGGTGTCTAGCATTCCATGCTCGAGGCAATCTATCTCCTTCTGGTGTGATCAATCTGTAAGAACCTTTGCCTCCAACTGATTCAATGATATATGGACCTTCCCAGTTGGGAGCAAGCTTTCCACTGCTGTGTTCTTTGGTATTGTAGAAAACTGCTCTGAGAACTAAACTACCCACTGAGAACTGTCTCTTGTGGACTTTCTCATCGTAGGCTCTCTTGATCTTCTGTTGGTACTTAGCCACACGAAGTGATGCTTGATCTCGTAATTCTTCGGAGAAATCTAGATCATTGATCCGAAGTTCTTCATTGACTCCTACTTCAACTGCTCTGGTCTTCAGAGTGCTTGATATATTTTCTGCTGGGAGTACTGCCTCTGATCCATATGTTAGGCGAAAAGGCGAGAACCCAGTTGATCTTCTCGGAGTTGTGCGATACCCCCAAAGAACTTCAGGTAGGACTTGCTCCCACAATCCTTTCTTATCATTGAGTTTCTTCTTGAGTATACCAAGAATAGCTCTGTTGGAGGCTTCTGCTTGGCCATTGCATTGAGGATATCTTGGAGTTGAATAGAATAGCTTAATACCATGGTTCAGACAGAATTCTCGAAACTTGTCGGAGTCAAACTGAGCTCCATTGTCTGCAACGAGAACTTGAGGTGTACCAAATCTTGAGAAGATGTTGTGCCGAATGAATTTGATCACTTCGTTATCAGTCTCTCGGAAGAGGGGCACAGCTTCAACCCATTTGGTGAAGTAATCTGTGGCCAGCAGTAGGTACTTCTTCTTGCTTGGAGTTGGAGGGAAAGGACCCAAGAAGTCTAAACCCCATTGATGGAAGGGCCAGGGACTTGATAATTGATGGAGTTCATCTGCAGGGAGATGAATAGCTCGAGCGTGCCGTTGACAAGGTTCGCACCTTTGAATGACTTGTTGAGCATCCCTTGCCATTGTTGGCCAGTAGTACCCTTGTAGCTTCGTCTTGGCTTCAAGGGATCTTCCTCCCGAATGATTTCCACAAGCTCCGGAGTGGATATCAATCAGGATTGCCTGTGCTTGTTCAGGACCAAGGCACTTGAGTAACATCCCGCTGTGAGATTTGAAATATAAATCTTCACCTTGTAAAGTGTAGCATGGGAGCTTCCTTTGAAGCCTTCGGGCTTGATTTGGATCTTCTGGTATTTTGCTATGTTTGAAGAAGTCAAGAATTGGTCGTCTCCAATCTTCAAGCTGATCTCCACCCCCAGATCCTGTTATAGTAGTAAGGATCTGTTGATCGGGGATGGTCTTGGGCATTTCTTGATAATCGATCTGTATTTGTCTCCCTCCGAGTGAGTCTCCAAGAACTGAGGCAGCATTGGCTAAGGCATCTGCTTCTCGGTTCTCTGCTCTGGGGATTTGAATGAATTCAGCGCTAGTAAAACGTTGTTGAAGACGTCGTACTAAGGCCAAGTAGAGTTGCATTCTTTCTTCTCGAGCTGTGTATTCTCCATTGATTTGCCTTATGATCAACTGGGAGTCGCTGTAGACATTGATTCGATCTACCCCCAGAGATTCCGCCATTTCGAGTCCGGAAATAAGTGCTTCATATTCAGCTTCGTTGTTGGTGGCATTAAACCCAAGGAGAGTGGCCTTCTGGAGATGATCGAGTTCGGGGGATATTAAGACTATCCCAGTTCCCGAACCGATTGAACTTGATGCTCCATCAGTATAAAGCTTCCATGGAGGAGTTGCAGCAATAACTTCAAGACTTGGATCAATTTTTGTTGTAGGATTGATCGGGGGATTATCCTCATCTTCTAAGCGCATGTCTACATCTTCCTCCCAAGTGATGGGGTCTTCAACTGGAAAGTCAGCTAGAAAATCAGCAATTGTTTGACCTTTGATAGAAGTGCGAGATTCGAATTGAATCCCCAGAGCACTCATTTCGATCACCCATTTGGTCATTCGACCAGCTCGACCAGCTTTGTCAATGATATCTTTGAGTGAGTGTTCTGAAATGACAGTGATCTGGTGAGAGACGAAATATGGTTGGAGACGACGCGATGCAGTGAGCAAGGCCAGGATGACTTTCTCAGTTTTTGAGTAGCGAGTCTCAGCCGGAAGAAGAGTGTGGCTGATGTAGTAGACTGGATGTTCGATGCCTTCTCTTCTACTGACTAGGACCGCGCTGATTGCTTGATCGGTCACAGCAAGGTAGAGCCACAAGTTTTCTTTTGGAAGTGGAGCAGTCAGGATAGGAGCTTGCACCAGATATTTCTTGATGCTTTGAAATGCTTCTTCACAGATTGGACTCCAGCCGGAGGTATCTGCCTTTCGTAGTTTGTCGAAGAGTGGCTTGCACTTGTCTGAGGACTTTGAGATGAATCGATTGAGTGCTGCTAACCTTCCAGTAAGACGTTGAACTTCTTTTCGATTTGTAGGTGAAGGCATATCGATGATGGCTCGAATTTGATCAGGATTGGCTTCAATACCTCTCCTGGTCACAAGATGACCCAGGAATTTGCCAGATTGAACTCCGAAGGCGCACTTGGCTGGATTGAGTTTCATTCGATACTTTCGGAGGACTTGGAAAGTTTCAGCCAGATCAGATAGATGTTTGCTCCGAACGGAACTCTTGGTGAGGAGATCATCGACATAGACTTCAACGTTGCGACCGATCTGATCTTCGAACATTTTGGTGACTAGCCTTTGATAGGTGGAACCAGCATTTTTGAGGCCGAATGGCATGACATTGTAGCAGTAGAGACCTCGGCTAGTCACAAAACATGTCTTCTCTTGATCGTCTGGATGAAGTGGAATTTGATTGTACCCAGAGTACCCATCCATGAAAGATAATAGCTCGTGGCCAGCAGTGGCATCGACGAGCCTATCAATCCTTGGCATGGGGAATGGGTCTTTGGGACAAGCTTTGTTGAGATTGGTAAAGTCGATGCAGACTCTAACCTTCCCATTCTTCTTCGGAACAGCCACTATGTTAGAGATCCATGTTGGATACTCTACTTCTCGGATGAATCCAGCTGCGAGTAACTTGGTAATTTCTTCTTGAACAGCAACTTGCAGCTCTGGTCGAATGGTGCGAGGCTTTTGCTTGACGGGCTTCACCTCTTCTTTGATCGCAAGTCGGTGACAAGCGTCCTCTGGATTGATCCCAGGCATGTCTTCGAAGCACCATGCGAAGACGTCGATATTGGACTGGAGGAAGGATACCATGTCTTGCGCTTCTGCGTCGCTAAGACCGGTACCAATAAATGTTTGTTGAGGGAGATCTCCGCTGCCTATGTTGATCGGGATGATTTCTTCAATTGAAGGTGATGCTTCCCATTCGATTGGAGGAGGTTCGGTCAGCGGAATCTCCTTTGATTGCTATTTAGAAGAGGGACCAGCTTCATCTCGTGGCCGCTTTGGAGGAGCAATGTTAATCTTTCGATCTGTTTTTGCCGCAGCAGCTTCACAAGACCTTCCAGCTTGCTGATCGCCTCGAATGCAGACGATGCCTTCTCCAGTTGCAAATTTGAGTAGTTGATGGTAAGAGGAGGAGATGGCATTGATCTGATGGAGGAATGGTCGCCCGAGAATGGCGTTATAGCTAGACATTCCTTCGACGATTGCAAACCTCACCGAGACTCGAGTCTCTCGGCTGAGGTCGATGGTAAATCTGGATTCGCCCACTGTGATGCTTTGTTCACCGTTGAAGCCGGTGATCACAGTCGGGACGACGTCGAGGCTTTGATACTTATGTCCCAGACGTTTGAAACAGTCGGAGAACATAATGTCAATGGAGCTTCCAGTGTCTATGAGGATTCGATTGACGGTGCTTCCGTCGATGATGAGTTTCAAGACCAGGGGGTCTCGATGGGGAGTGTGAACTCCTTGAAGATCGGTGTCGTTGAAGACTATGGATGGCCAAGCCAGACCTTCGATGGGCTTCTCGATCCAGGTATCTTCTTTATTTGCAGTAGATCGAACATGGAAGATGCGTCGAACCTGCCGATCGACTTCCTTTCCGGTCAAAGCTTGATTGTGCAAGGTTCCATGAATGCCAAAGACATTGGCATTCACAGAAATTGGTTGCCGGTTGGAAGAGATTTGATGTATCCAACATACTTCTTTCCCCTTGGCAGAGGTTCGACGTTGATCGTGCCCGTTATTGACGAATTCTTGAAGGTGGCCTTCTCGTAGTAAGTCTTCAAGATGGAATTTCAGCCGAAAACACCGATCGGTGGAATGGCCGTGACTTCGATGGAATTCACAGTAGACTGTTTTGTCTGCTGTGAATTTGGAATTTGGTTGAAGAGGATTGGGCCTCCGAAGATACTCGTCGTGTTGAATACGGTCGAGTATCTGCTCGACTGGCATGTTCCACTCGGTGAAAGTGGTCTTTGTTGGAGACCGACGCCCATCTTTCTTTGGTCTCTTGTTGGCTGGAGGTGCTGCTGCTTCAGCGTTGTGAGCCTTTGCAGCATACTTAGGAGCTTCTCTTTCAGCAGGCCTTCTCTTGGTTTCTCGCCCTTTCCGAGCGACTTGATCGTCTTCCACCTCAATCTCCCTCTGTATTCGATCGAACATAGCTCCCAGAGAAGGAGGGGGATTGCGGATGAAGTCATTGTAGATGTGTAGATCGAAGCGGAGAGCGTTCTGGAAAGCCAACATGATGGCTTCATCATCCAGATGTCTTCCAGAGAGAGCAGCATGCTCGTTGCGAAACCTCCTCGTGAAGCTGCGGAGAGTCTCATCTGCACCCATCCTTAGTCGATATAGAGAGTCGAGCTTCTTCTCGGGCTTCAGATTGAGTTGGTAGTGCTGTACAAAGAGTTTAGCCAAAATATTGAATTGGGTGATGGACCCAGCTCGAAGGTTGTGATACCAGTCAAGCGATGGCTCATCGAGGCTTCCTGCGAAGGTGCGGCAGAGCACGTTGTTTTCCTCTTCGTTTGGCGTTAAAGCTTGTTTGAAGGCGAGGATGTGGAGAGCTGGATCTCCTCGGATGCAGTTGAATTTGGGGAGGATAGGGGTTCTCCATCCCCTTGGAAATGCTGTCTCGAAGAGACTTCGATGGAGAGGTCCGGCAGAGGAATACCCGTCCCTACGTCCATGTCCTCGACCTTGAGGTGGGTCAAGAGACAAGATCGCAAGGTCTTGCTCTGGCATCGAAGTGTTTGCCGGTTGAAGTCGATGTCGAAGGTCCGATCCAAGTCCACTTTGAAATGGAATGGAAGGAGAAACTCTACTCTTTGAAGGAGCGCCTTTCATTTGGTGCTTCCTTGGCATATTGATCTTTGAAGGTGCCCTCTTGTCGCAGTTGCGACCAGATGAAGATTGGGAGGACTCGTCTTCAAGACGATCCCAGACACTCTGCTTCCAAGGAGCAGCAGAGGGAATTGGGTCGCGTCGAATCCTCTCGAGGGCATCAGTGCCCATTGACCTCCGTTGTTCGGAGTAAATTGAATGTCGAGGAGGATCAACCCTCCCACTTGCGGAGGGGATCGGAATAGCAATTCCAGCTTCGGAAGCTGCCTTCTTCAGAGCATCCCTCTCAGCAGTGAGAGTGGCGTTCTGTTTCGCCAGTTGGAGTAATTGGAAATCTGTTGCAGAGACTTGGTAAGTTGATGGAGGATTTTCAGCAGGAGCAGGGACAGTCTGTCCAGTTGATTGATGAGGATGAGGGGCGATCGGTCGATCGACAGATCTTCCGCTTCCTGAGTGAACCCCCATCTCGGGGACAGCAAGAGGCTGCCCGAAGTTGAGCCTTTGACTCATTGAACGAGTCTCAGGACGAGGTTGATGTTGAGTGTTACTTCCTTCTGGTTGACCCTGATGTTTGGTTCTCGCCATTCAGAGTGCGAAGGGTGCAACGAGATTGCCGACGTCCGATCAGTTGTCTGATCAACCGAGGGGGCGAGGAAGTTTGGCTATTGATCTGGTATTCGAAGTAGAGAGAGAGAACACAGCTTCTTGCTCGGATCCCACAGACGGCGCCAAACTGTGGGGGAAAATCTTCGTGCCGACCCGAAGATTCTCGCAGCACCAGTCAATTGGAGTCGAAGTTGATGCTGAAGATCGTTGATCGATCTGTTGATTGAAGTTGGAGCTTCTTTGATATATAAACAGAAAAGCAATCAGAGAGAGATTTTGACACAAGAGAAATGATCTCGGAGTTCAGCCGAAGCCTACGTCTCCGTGCTATAGGGAGCAACCCGAATTCACTAACACTTATGTTGAAGTGATCTCGACAGGCCGAGTATCACTGTAAACCCTGATCTCTCTGAAAGAAGATCAAAGGGAGATGGTTGATCTGAAATTGGTAATCTCAGAGCTCTGGTTTTTAGAATTCAGAGTTCGATTTCTGGAATCGATCCTTTTACATTCGAAGGCTCTGCTATTTATAGGCATTCTGGGTGGCGAATGGCGGTTTCTGCTGCAGTATCTGGGGATTCTCCAGGTAAAGTTACGGGCCCCGTAGTTGTCCTCGTGGACCCACCAGGCAGGGCCGGTGGGTCCCGCGGTAGTCCTCATGGGCCCACCAGGCAGGGCCGGTGGGTCCCGCGGTAGTCCTCGTGGGCCCACCAGGCAGGGCCGGTGGGTCCCGCGGTAGTCCTCGTGGGCCCACCAGGCAGGGCCGGTGGGTCCCGCGGTAGTCCTCGTGGGCCCACCAGGCAGGGCCGGTGGGTCCCGTGGTGGATTTTTGCCAAAATTTGCACCCACAGACTTTTTATTTTGGTCGGACTGAACCTGAAGTAACTTCTCAGGCTGCCTACGTACCCCCTAAGGGGGATCAAGTCGCACGTAGTTCTTTTTTTTTTTCTTTTTTTTTTTTTTTTTGCGCAAGGGGTGTGGCCTTGCTTTAAGCATAGTACCTTTTGAGGTACTTGCCGTTGATAGGGCCGAGTGTCAGCCCTTCTGGCGTGGTGAGGAGATAGGCGCCGTTGGAGTAGACTTCCTTGATGGAGTGCGGGCCATCCCATTTGGCATCAAATTTCTTCCCTCCTCGATGCGAGAGGATGATGGGGCGTTTGACTGCGACCAGTTCCCCTATCTGGAATGATCGAGGACGGATCTTCTTGTTGAAGGCGCGAGAGAGCCTGGCCTGATAACACTCCAGACGCTATTGAGCTTCGAGGCGTCTCTCGTCTGATGTTTCCAATTCTGCTAGGCGGAGCTGGGCGTTGTCGTCGCCGGTGAGGCCTTCCTGGATTGCTATCCTGAGTGACGGGATCTGGAGCTCAAGCGGAAGAACGGCTTCCACACCATAGACGAGGGAGTACGGTGTTGCTTGCGTCGGCGTGCGGAAGGACGTCCGGTAAGCCATAGTGCTTCGCCCATGCGTTCGTGCCAATCTTTCTTTGTCTTCGAGACAGTTTTCTCCAGCAGCTTGCACAAGTCTTGTTGAAGGCTTCTGCTAGACCGTTGGCCGGAGCGTTGTACATCGTCGAACAATTTGCTTAATGTTGTACAATGCGCAGAACTGGCTGACGGCAGCATTCTTGAACTGCTTCCTGTTATCTGTTACGATGTAGCGGGGGACCCCATAGTGGAAGATGATGTCATTCTGGATAAAGCTGATGACGGAGTTCTTTGTAACTTCCCGCAGAGGCGTTGCTTCAGCCCACTTGGAGAAGTAGTCCGTTGCTGCCAAAATGTAGAGATGTTGCTTGGATGACTTGGGCAGGGGACCGACGATATCGAGTCCCCACCCGTCAAAGGGCCAAGACGCGATTGTCGGGTGCAAAGGCTCCGGAGGTTGACGGATGTAGTCCCCGTGCATCTGGCAAGCTTAACATCTCCTCGCGTACTCCAAGCTGTCCTTGATCATGGTAGGCCAGTAGTATCTCATCCTCCTGACGCGGAAGTGAAGTTTCGGACCGGACTGGTGCGATCCGCAGATTCCCGCGTGTACTTCTTCCAGTGCGGCTTCTGCTTCTTCTTTTGCGAGGTACCTCAGGAGTGTGCCATCGTAGCTTCGTCGGTACAGCTCGCCGTTGAAGTGGTAGAACCTTAGAGATCGTCGACGGATGTCACCTTTGCGCTTCGGATCTTCGGGGAGTTTACCATGAACGAGATACTCCACAAACGGTTGCCTCCAGTCTTGTTCTTTAATCTCGAGGACATGCACCGCGTTGGTTTGAACTGGTACTTCGGGCGGACCTTCTTCTTCGGTGATCACGAATCTCCTGCAGACGGGGACGACGAGCGAACGTTCATCTGGAAACGGGAGTGTAGCCGCCAGATTTGCGAGTGCGTCAGCTTGCTGGTTGAGGTTCCTCGAGACGTGCTGAATGGAAGCGGCCTTAAGTTTGCCGAGGAGCTCCACAGCCCGTGCATGTAACGACACCAGGTCTTCTTTGTTGACTTCGTATGCCCCCAGGACTTGCTGGATCACGAGTTGGGAGTCTCCAAAAATCTCTAGTCCTCGAAGCTTCATTTCGTCGGCCAGCTCGAGACCGATGAGCAGGGCTTGATATTCTGCCACGTTGTTGGAACATGATTCCGATAGTAGGAATGAGAAGGGGAGTATTTCGTTGTCCGGAGTGACGAAGATGACTCCGGCTCCCGCTATGTCTTGCCTTGCTGCGCCGTCAAAAAACATTTTCCATGTTGGGGCGACGTCGACGGAGAACACTTCTTCATCTGGAAGATCTTCTGATAACTCCCATTCCGCCGGGAGAGGGTATTCGGCGAGGAAGTCCGCGAGGGCCTGCCCTTTAACCGCTTTCTGTGGCACGAAGGTGATGTCGAATTCAAGTAGCAGCAGGGCCCACTTGGCCAGACGTCCGGAAAGCACTGGTCTCGACATGATGTACTTGAGGGGGTCAGCCTTTGAGACGAGTCTGATGGTGTGAGCCAGTATGTAGTGTCGCAGCTTTTTTGTGGCGAAGATAAGCGTTAAACAGACCTTCTCGATTGGGGAGTAATTCAGCTCTGCGCCGACGAGAGTGCGACTGAGGTAGTAGCAAGCTGTCTCCATACCAAGTTCATTGTTCTGAGCTAGGAGTTCCCCCAAGGACTGCTCCTGGGCAGCGATGTAGAGGATGAGCGGCCTCTCTTGAACCGGTGCTGATAAGACTGGCGGCTTCAGTAGATATGCTTTGATGTTTTGGAGTGCCTCTTGGCAAGCTTCATCCCATTTGAACGACGCTCCTTTCTTCATGAGGCGACTAAAAGGGTGGCACTTTCTGGCCAGGTTGGTGATGAATCTTCGGATATAGGCCAAATGCCCTTGGAGGCCTCTGAGGTCTCGCACTGTCTTTGGTGCGGGCATATTGACGATAGCATCAATTTTGGATTGATCTATCTCAATGCGACGATGTCGGACGACGAAGCCGAGGAATTTGCCTGAGGAGACTCCGAACGCGCACTTGAGTGGATTCATGCGGAGTTGGTACCTTCGAAGCCGTTTGAAGATTAGCTCGAGATCTTGTAGATGTGCCAACTTCTTCTTGGATTTCACCACGAGGTCGTCGACATAACACTCCACGTTTTGATGAAGCATGTCGTCGAAGATTTTCTGCATAGCTCGCTGGTAGGTGGCTCCCGCGTTCTTCAAGCCGAACGGCATTACCTTATAGCAGTAGATTCCTTTCGGTGTGCGGAATGTCGTGAGCTCCTCGTCCTTGGGTGCCATCCGAATCTGATTGTAGCCCGATGATCCGTCCATGAAAGTGAGCACCTCGTGACCTGTCGTCGCGGCGACCATTAGCTCCGTGATTGGCAAGGGGAAGTCGTCCTTTGGACATGCGTTGTTCAAGTCTCTGAAGTCCACGCACACTCGGATTTGGCCGTTCTTCTTTTTGACTGGGACGACACTAGAGATCCATGTCGGGTACTTGACCTCTCGAATGAAGCCGGCTTCGATCAACTTGTTGACTTCGCCTTCTATTTGGGGTACCAGTTCTGGCCGGTAGCGTCTTTGTCCTTACTTGATGGCGCTGGCTCCGTGTTTGACGCTGAGCTGGTGCACTGTGATTTTGGGATCGAGGCCTGGCATCTCCTTGTAGGACCATGCGAAGACGTCTCTGTATTCTTTAAGCAGTTTGATGTATGCGGCTTCTTCCTCAGGGGTCAAGAGTGTGCTGACGAATGTAGGCCGAGGTTCCGTCTCTGTGCCCAACTTGATTTCCTTCAAGTCATCAACGGTGGACTGCCCCCCTTCTTCGAGGACTGGCGGGGCGTCGGGCAACTCGTCGTCCGAAGTAGAAGTATCACCGTTGTCGGGATTCGAAATGGAGATATGATTGACGGCCGCCATGGGTGGGTGGGTGGGTGGGTGTTGAGACGAAGTCCTCGATTGGCATTCCCAGACGATCGAACACTGACTTCTTCTTTGAGTGCTTAACTGGCCTGAGCCTTTCGAACACGGATGTACGCTTTAGATTCAACTGGTTTCTACCACCTCTGATTTGCTTCTGGAGCAAGGCTTGGCATCGAGCTCTTCGCCGTCTTCTTTTGCTGTCGGGACGGCTTGCGTAGGAAGAGCGTGCATCGGAAATTATCGATCCTTCAGCTGCTTCGTCTACCATCTTCGCCCCGATGTAGGTGGAGGTGAAGGTCTTCTTCGCTGCGGTTCTGATGACCAACGGAGCTTGACTGGAGCCGATGCCTCGGCGGTTCGGGAGAATTTGTTCTCCGCTTTGAAATAGCCGAGCTTGAGTTCTCGTCATCTCATATGGAATTACTGCTGGGGGAAGTGTGCCGATGGCGCTTTCTCTGTCGTAACCGGCTTTGAATAGCAACTTAGCAGCATTTTGCCCCCAACTTTCTTTCGGCTTGAATGCAAGCTAATTGGGGTCGACTGATTCGGTAGGCCCGCTCGGGTTCGGAGCTCGCGTCATACTAGGTAATGGCAACGTCATTTCTTGCAGGGTGATGACATTGGCCTGTGATAATGATGGGGCTAGCTTCCTTGTCGGAGTAGAAGGCGATCGCTCGGATTTACGGAGCCACTGAGGCGCGAGAAGCAGGACTGGCGTCGCTTGGGCGGGCAACGGGGTATGTTGCACGGCTCTTGACTCGGGGTTGATACGCATCCTTTGTCTAAATTTCGGTGCTTCTTGGACCTCAAGTCTTGCTTTGTCGGAAGGTCGTGCTGGATTTGCGGGAAGAGGAGTCTTATCCTGCTTCACTTCTTCAATTTTCTGGACTCGAGGGGTTTTAGCTGGAAGAACTTCCGTGACTAGGCCCTTTGCTTGGTAGAACTTAGCGTCGGCCAAGTGTGCCTCGGCCTCGTTGAATGGCTTGTCGTCCGCGACTATGCACCTCTCCACGCCTTCTTCGTAGTACTTGAGGCACTGGTGCCAGGTGGATACCACGATGCCATTCTCGTGCAGCCATGGTCTTCCTAACAGGAGGCGATATGACGTCTGGCAATCGATGATGTGGAAGAGGACCGTTGTATCTAGCGGGCCGATGGAAAGCTTCAAACGGATGATTCCGAGGGTGGATTGTCCGCCCTGGTTGAACCCTTGAATGACCAACTGACTTGGCGAGAGCTGGTCGTTGGTGATGCCGAGTTGCTGCATTGTCTGGATAGGCATGATGTTGACGGCGGAGCCACTGTCCAACAGGATTCGATTCACTGGCTTTTCCTTGATGTATCCCAAAACGTAGACAGGCCGGTTATGCAACCGTGTCCCGAGTTGTAAGTCCTCATCCGAAAAGGTTATCGTCGCATCACACGAGGCCGCAGCTTTGCCCTTTTGGTCGTCCTTCCTTTTCCTCTTGTAGCTGTCTGGGTCGGCCAAAGCTGCAGCCATTGCCAGGCGAGCCTTCTTCGGGAGATGCAAAGCTTCTACAAGCGGCAAGTGCAGGATTGCTTCGTCGTGAGAGGCGGTGTCCCCTTTGTCGGAATCGTCTCCCTCATCGGTGGAGTCGCCTTCTTCAGAAGTTTCGCTTTCGTCTTTTCCTTCCGACTCCTTATGAACTTCGACCATGCAACAGGACACTCTGATGTGTTGGTCAACAGGGAGGAAGTGATCCGGGAAGAACTCTTGCAAGGTTGTCGGCTCTGGAAGGCTCTGCTGAAGGAGATCGTCTTGGCTTGCTGGCGGCACTTTGAACGCCTTCCTCCCTGGAGTCTTGGTTTTATTCTTGTAGGTCTTCCGCTTGGTGAACCCCCTCATCACACGGTCTTGCTTGAGCTTCTTTTCTTGCCATGGCTTTCGTCGCTGTGGTAGCATGAACCATGCTTCTTCGTCGGTGGATTCCCCTCCGCTAGGATGATGGTCGGCAGCAGCAACTGGTTCCCTCGAAGGCACTTGTTCTTCTGGAGGCTCTACTGGTTCGTCTTCCGATTCCCAGCCAGTGGGCTTGATTTCGTCGATTGAAACGGACGGAGGCTTTGAGTAGAGGACGTAATAGTCAAACTTGCCCGAAGGTTGGCCCAGCAGACCGACTTCTGGATCTCCCCGCTCGTATCTTTTCTGGAGAGCGCCTTGGGACATAGCTTGACTGGAAGAGACTTGCTCTTCTTGAGGCTCCACTGGCTCGTCTTCCGATCCCCAGCCGGTGGGCTTGATTTCGTCGATTGAAACGGACGGAGGCCTTGAGTAGAGGACGTAATAGTCGAACTTCCCCGAAGGCTGGCCCAGCAGACCGACTTCTGGATCTCCTTGCTCGTATCTCCTTTGGAGCGCTCGCTGGGATGCAGCATTGCTTGGAAGAGGTGCTGGCGTGAGCGACGGTTGCCCCCAGGGCAGTGGTGCTTCTTCCTCGGTGAGCGCAGGAGTACGTTGACGTCGCTTCGAGACTTTCGGCTGGGAAATTGACTTAGCGGTTAGCGCTTGATGGTTGATGCGGGCATGCTTCGCCGAGCAGCAACGAGTACCGGCGAGAAGGAGCCAAAGGTGATGGACGTCATGTTGGCCGTAGCAACCTCTCCGAAGTCGATCTCTATCTTCCCTTGCTTTGCGAGCGCCATGATTCTTTCCTTGAAGACGAAGCATCTTTCGATGGGACGACTTACCACCCGGTGGTATTTGCAGAAGAGAGGGTCGTCGACGCGATGCATCTGCTCGGGCCTTTTCGAAGGAGGGAGCTCTATCATCTTCTCTTGCAGCAGTTGGTAGAACATGGAGGAGACTTCCGAGTCTGGGAAGGGGTACTCCTTGGCTTCGAGCTCCTCGAGAGTCATCCTTTGTCTTGGCGGCGGAGGCGGTGGTATGGCGACTCCCTTCTTCTGATTCGGCTTGCCACCGATCTTGAGCGGTTTGGAGGTTGAAGCGACGTCCGCAACATTGACTTGTTTCGGTTTTGGTGCCGGTGGCTTGTCCTTCTTCTCCACCTTCAAGAAGTCTTTGTTCTTCGAGTCCCCGCGGCTTGCTAGGCTGAGTTCCATGTCGTGAGCCCGAGTTGCGAGTTCTTCGAAAGACCGAGGTTTGATACCTTTGAGGATGTAGAGCAGGCCCCAGTGCATGCCTTGGGTGCACATCTCGATGGCCGAGTCTTCAGACAAGCGGTCTCGTGAATTCAGCACGAGGTTCCTCCATCTGTCGATGTAGTCGATCACCGGCTCGTCCTTCCTTTGCTTGACTGCAGTAAGCTCGGTCATGCTGACGGTTCGTCTGGTGCTGTAGAAGCGATTGAGGAACTCCCTCTCCATCTGATCCCAGCTGTCGATGGTCCCTGGAGGAAGATCAATGTACCAGTCGAACGCGTTGCCTTTGAGGGTGCGAACGAATTGCTTCACCATCTCGTCGCCATATGTGCCGGCATTATTGCAGGTCTCGATGAAGTGGGCAACGTGCTGTCTTGGATTTCCCTTTCCGTCGAAGTGCTGGAACTTTGGTGGCTGGAATCCGACTGGGAAGCGTAGCTGCTGGATCCTCGCAGTGTAGGGCTTCGAGTATGCCACCGTGATCGGAGGAAGGCCACTGCCGTGGGAACGCATCATGTCGGCTATCAACGCTTGGACTTGCTGAGCATTCATCGTTGCTGTTGCCGGAGGTTGTGTGGCCACCGAGGCTGGCGCTGGGGAGATGACTTCCACTGGGACAGGAGCCGAGGAGAGCGCTGGAGTAACTGTTTGAATCGTCGGAACAACCTCTGCAGGAGCGGGAGTTGAAGACGGAACTGGAGCGGCTACTGGAGAAGCGACGGGTTGGCCGACTGCTGCAGCGTCCTTTGCGCTTAGCTTTTGGAGCAGAGTGTTGATGTGACGATCCTTCTCCTCCATCAGCCGAGTAATTTGCGCCATATGCTCGCTCATCTGCATGACTTGGAGTTGAAGAGCGGACGGAGGATGGTGACGGAGAACGTCTCGGTGTTGCATATTCGCATCCTCGCCGTCATCATCGGAGGTATAGTTACGCCGACTTGCTTCTGGCTGATGATTGATGTTTGCCCCCTGCAGAGGAGGTGCAACGTCTGCTGGAGAACCGGAACGGGATCGGGGCTGGGGCTGGTCCTCCCCAAACTTCTGGACATGGACTCCAGGATCGAGGCTCATTTCTTCATGCACCAGGGCCTCGTCGGTGCTTTGGCGAGCATCTTCGGCAGTAGCTTCTGGCACAAAGACGTCCGCAAGAGTCCGAGTACGCCGAGTGTAGACGCGTACCATCGGGGGAGGATCACCCTCCGGATTTACTGGATCACCGTGTCGGAGTAGAGGAGACTCGGCGATCGGTGAAAGGCTTGGAGCAAACGTATCGTTGCTTGTCCCGGTCATTGCAAACTTCAAGCAGCTTCTTCAGCCGTACGGATGAAAGGAGAAGAGGTCCCACCAGGCATGCCAGAAATATGTATGCGCGGAAAAGGTACGGGTCGGCTTTATCGCACAAAACCAGATTACAAGTGTGGCCGGGACCCGGGTGGCTTGGGTGTAGCGAGTCCGGGTTGCGGCGAGTTTTGATCAGGGGATTGTGGGAAAGATCTTCTGGAGGATCCCTTTGATCCGCGTCTCCACATGGTGTTCGTGCGAGAGCTCTGAAGGGGTTGCCCAGGACAGGGGTCTTTACAGGGTGAGGGTTTTGGAGAGGCTAAGGAATGTCCACCGTTGCTTTGTCCCTTTCGTGCTTCGCGTTTTCTCGGCTAGGGGGTTTTCCGGCTTCGTTCCTCTGTCTTCGTGTCTTCCTCACTCCTTGCTTGACCTCGGCGTCCTTGATCGTCGGTTCGCGGCGTCGATCGTGCTTTTGGCATCGGCTTTGGCTTCGGCTTTTTGGCTTTGGCTTGGCTCCGGCGTGGCTCTGGCTTTTGCTTTGCTTCGGCGCTTGCGCTTGGACGTAGCCGGGAGAGACTTGCGATGCTTTCGTTCTTCCGGACTTCGCGTCGTATCGGCTAGAACGTGCGGTGCTTTTGCTCGTGGCCGGCGTAGTCGCTTGGCTTTGGCACTTGTGTTGCTTTGGCGCGGGCTTTACTGGGGCTTTGCTTTGGCTTCTTGCGTTGGCTTTAGCTTCAGCGTCAACTCGGTCTTCTTCTTCGAACGACGTAGGCTACTTCTCCAGTGCTTCGACGGTTTGTGGGTCGGCTGGACTTCTCTTCTTCTCCGGGCTTCCTTGGCGTGATCGGAGTCGAAGAACGCTTTCGAAGATAGTAGGGGTAGCACCGATCTCCGTGCGACGGTTGTAGCGTCGGCTTTTGTTGGTGAAGATAACGTGGGTAGCGACGCTTCAGGCGGTCTGCTCCAGGCTTTCTTCTTTGTGGATGGCGCAGACGTTTGTCGAAGGCGACGGGTTGATGACGCTTTGTTTCTCTCCTCCGGGATTTGGAGCTTGATCGGAGTCGAGGATTTGTTGGAGCCGACGGGGTAGTGCCGCTCCGAGCTTCTTCTCCGGCCTTTGCTTCTGGCGTCTTCAGAGTCGAAGGGTCTTCTCCGAGCTTTCTTCTTCGTGCACGGAGTCGAAGTCTTGATCTTCGTGTGCAAGGGTCTTCACGTTGATGAGGGCTTTCAATGGACTAAGCCGATCCCGACGGGACAGGCTTGCCCGTGCCTCATGAAGCCTTGGGTCGATGAAGAAGCGTCTCCTCTTCGGCAGAGCTCCCGCATTTCGTCTTCAGTCTTCAACCTCCCCTTTGAACCTTCCCCCTCCCCCTCTATTTATAGTCAAAAGGAGGGGGGGAGATATGGGAAGTTTTTAATTTTAAATCCCTTTGATATCTCCCTCTTAATTACCCAAGATTTATTCATCCATTGATGAGGGGAATAAGTCTTCATTCGCTTTCCTTTCCTGGCGGGGCAATTATGGCTGGAGTTTGCACACGAAATCGATGGCGATCGGGCGCTTCTTCTTGTGCGTCGGATCGAGGGATCGGCGCAGATCCGCGCGTGTGCAGACGTCATACGCAACCTCCCCCCGCGCATGGCGGTATTTACTTCCTTTTCTTTCTTTTCTTTCCTTTTCTTTTCCTTCCTTTTCTTTTCTTTCTTTTTCTTTTCTTTCCTTTTCTTTTCTTTCCTTTTCTTTTCTTTTTTTTTCTTGCAGGGCCGGCCGGCCCCCCATAGGGTTCGGATCCTAGTAGGGCCGGCCCCCATGGGGTTCGAGTCCTAGTAGGGCCGGCCCCATGGGGTTCGGACCCTAGTAGGGGCCGACCCCCCCCTTTAAGCGTGGGGTCCACTCCTCCTTTGCTGGGTGCGAATCTGGTCCGGGTCCGCACTGGTGCGTGCAAGTCGGGTCCGAGTCGAAGCGCGCGTCGGGTTCGCATCCGCTTTGGCACACGCAAGTCGGGTCCGGGTTATACGAAATTCGTGTGTCTACAAATGCCCCCTCAAGGACGAGTGCGTCGGTGAGAGCGTGTAGGGTTTGGACACGTAGGAATCGTAGAGCGCTTGTCCTTGATTCCTTTTGTGGGTGGGGTTGGGAGTCTATTTAAGGACCTCTACCCCCCTTCATCCGCCATTGTGCTTCTTTGCGAAGGTTCTGCCGGCTTCTGAAGACCGCCGTCGGAAGAGAGCTGCCTGGGGTTGCACGCGACTTGCTCCGTCTTCCCGGTGTCGCCTCTTTCGTTGGCGGCGATGGTGCGCGATTTGGAGGTCGTTGCGAAGGCGGGCTCGAAGCGACGATGCGGCGAGGACCGAGGCGGGGAGGATGGAGGAGCGCGGCTGAGATGCAGGTCGCCTTCGCCGCCTCTCTCTTCCTCCTTCTTCTTCTTTTTTTTCTTCTTTTTCTTTTCCCCCCCTTTTTTTTCTCTTTTTCTTTTTCTTTTTCTTTTTTTTTCTTCTCTTTCTTCTTCTTCTTCTTCTTCGGCTCCGGCCCGTGGAAGCATCGGCGACAGCCGCGGCAGCGGCGCGCGGATGGCGGTAGGGCTGCGGCGCGGCGCGCGGGCGAGCTGCTGGCGGCAGGGCTGCGGCGCGGCGCGCGGGCGAGCGGCAGGCGAGCTTGGGCTGGAGGCCGGGCGGAGCGTGCGGGCGTAGGCGGCAGGCGGCGCGGGGCGCAGGCGGCAGCCGGGTCGGGCTCGGGGCCGAGGAGGGCGGCGGAGCGAGCGGGCGCAGGCGGCAGGCGGCGCGGGGCGCAGGCGGCGGCCGGGTCGGGCTCGGGGCCGAGAAGGGAGGCGGCCGGGTCGGGCTTGGGGCCGAGAATGGCGGCGGTCGGGTCGGTCTCGGGGCCGAGAAGCCCGCCCCCTTCTCCTTTTCCGGTTACGCAGGAGACGGTGGGGGAGGGCTGCGGGTCCCCCCCCCCTCTCTTTGCTGTTTGGCTTCCATTGGGGGAGAGCGCCCCGCCCCCCCCCCCCCTTTCCGTTTGTTCCTTCTACTTTTTTTTTTTTTTTTGGCTTTCACTTTCTTTCTTTTCTTTCTCCCCTTTTTCTTCGAGACTCCGAAGGCGCCGATGATAGCAGGGTCGGTCTGTGGCGTATGGGTGCGCAGGTGGCTGCGGCCCTGGCTAAGTGGCGCTGGCGTGATGGGTCGACACGGGTGGTGTCGGCGCAGTCGGGCCGGCACGATTGTGTCGGCGAAGCTGGGTCGGCGCGGGTGGTGTGTGGGCCCGCGGGGGCGCATTACGAAGGCTTGGGCGCAAATGGTGGCGTGACCATGAGTCGGGCGGTCCTCCTGACAGAGGGTGCAGGCCCCTTTTTTTTTTTTTTTTTGATACGCACTTGTCTTGACTTGCTTCCTTTCATGGTTCTCCAGGGCTCGCGTCTTTGAGAGTTTGACTTCTCCGGGGTGGATAGTTGAGGATCTCTCTGATGGGAGGAGGTGCCTTCGCTTCCCCAATACTCGGGTGCACCGTTATCGCAACTCGCGGCGGGAATACCTTCTGTCGTTGCTCCGTGTCTTTGTCCACGAGCGCATCACGGAAGATGGAGTTGCAGATGCGACTTGCGGGATGCCGAAATTGAGCAAGAAGATCTATACTGACGAAGGGATCTCCATGAAGCTTCTCCGGCCAAGTTTGAGTATTCCGTTCCACCATTGTGATGAAGACTTCGTGCCCATGCCGGTTGTCGCCTCGAAGATCTGTGCCCGACTGACGCGATGGGGTATCGATTCTTGGCCTCGGGGAGACATCCAATACCTTTGCGGCTTTCGTGAATGGATGGGCGAGCTCTACAAGGTCTTTGGCGCGGAACCCGAGATGAACTTATTAGCCAAGTTTCTGGCGCCGGCTCGTCGAGAGTACAGCCGTCCTGAGGGGATGTATCGCGCACTTTGCAAGCTCTGGTGTCCGGACACCAACACTTTCCTTACTGGAGCGTGGGAGATAGGAATCTCGCTTCGCGACGTCCACATTGTTTCCGGGTGCCCCGAAGTACGGAATTACTACCAGGAGGAGGTGCCAGCCTTGAAGGATCTATTGGACAGCAGCTTCGCTCCGAGTTCTTGCCTTCTTTTGTTTAAGGCATATGCTATCATCGCGGCGCGGGATCAGTCGGATCGAGTGCGTCCTTCTTTTTGGGTTGACTTTTGGTTCAGAGGCAAGTATAGGTCTCCGGCACCTTCGGCCCATCCGATGTGGAAGATCGCTCAAATGCAAAGACCCCCGCTTCGTTCCTTCGTGAGGCCTATCGACTCTTTGGCTCGAGAGAAGCATTCAATGGAGGGAAAGCAGTGTCCCTGGGAATCCTTGGCTTGAGGCGTGACAGCGAGGAGTGGCGAACAGTTTACCGAGCTGCCGGGCTGGTCATCTTCCTTTGTCGGTTCATGCTTCCGTGTTCTGGCGAGGTTATCCGTCCGGGGACCTTCCTTGCAGCTTCCAGGATGGAGAGGGGCGAGCTTTTCAATGTAGCCCCGGCCATATTATGCGCCTTGTACCGGGCTCTCAGCGGGACTTACTGGGACTTGTCCAGCTCGGATAAGGCCAAGGAGGAGCTTGGCCGGTCCGCTGCGTTCGGACCTTGCACTACTTGTATGGCTGGATAGCTCTGTATTTTCCAAATGGGATTTTCGCCAGACGCGGGCATCCAGCCGACCTGCCGTTCCTACCCGGGATAGGGGGGGTTTTAAACGCCTTTATCAGTTGGGAGCGTCCGAGGGAGTGTGCTCGCACCCTTTTGAGGAAGATGGGAAGCGCCGATTTTGAATTCCTGTCGGAGCATTCGGTATTGCCTTTGGAGAGGTCGATTGTTTACGACAACGAGGAGCTCCCGGACCACCTATACTGGAACATGGTCAGTTGCCGCCCTGGCTACTTGGTTTGGCGAAAGGTGGACGTGGTGAAGGTGGAGCAGTACTCCCCTCACCGCTTCGCTCAGATGAAGGTCGACAGCTCTTCTTTCGTCGCTCAGATGACCCTGCTTGTGACCGATGGTGAGGTTTATCGATCCCGGCGAGCCTTGCTAGAGGGGAGCTCCCCTTCTGAGTTCGAGGCTGCTGAGGCGAGTCTAAGTCAGTCAGAGCTCCAACTTGCGGAGGCGACTTCCAGCCTGTCGAAGGCTCAGAGGAAGATAGATTCTGTGCGCGCCTCGCATCGAAAGGCGGAGTCTCGTCTGGAGCGAGCCGAGTCCGCGGAGAGTGCTTTGAAGGCGAGTTGCTCGAAGCAGCAGTCGGACTTGGCGACCCGTCGTGAGCTTCTAGCCACTCGCCCCGTGGAACTTCAACGAGTGGAGGCGACTAGAGAGGGGTTACTATGCCGTCTTCGAGCTATTGATACCTTCTTCTAGTTGTTCCTTGTTTCATTGTAGCTTTCTTTTCGGGACTTATACCGTGTATCGCCTTTTCTTCATTATATAATAATATCGCCTCGTTTTGCCACATCTTTTGCATGGACCATTGTTGACTTTTTATTTTGGTCGGACTGAACCTGAAGTAACTTCTCAGGCTGCCTACGTACCCCCTAAGGGGGATCAAGTCGCACGTAGTTCTTTTTTTTTTTCTTTTTTTTTTTTTTTTTGCGCAAGGGGTGTGGCCTTGCTTTAGGCATAGTACCTTTTGAGGTACTTGCCGTTGATAGGGCCGAGTGTCAGCCCTTCTGGCATGGTGAGGAGATAGGCGCCGTTAGAGTAGACTTCCTTGACGGAGTGCGGGCCATCCCATTTGGCATCAAATTTCTTCCCTCCTCGATGCGAGAGGATGATGGGGCGTTTGACTGCCAGCACCAGTTCCCCTATCTGGAATGATCGAGGACGGATCTTCTTGTTGAAGGCGCGAGAGAGCCTGGCCTGATAACACTCCAGACGCTGTTGAGCTTCGAGGCGTCTCTCGTCTGATGCTTCCAATTCTGCTAGGCGGAGCTGGGCGTTGTCGTCGCCGGTGAGGCCTTCCTGGATTGCTATCCTGAGTGACGGGATCTGGAGCTCAAGCGGAAGAACGGCTTCCACACCATAGACGAGGGAGTACGGTGTTGCTTGCGTCGGCGTGCGGAAGGACGTTCGGTAAGCCCATAGTGCTTCGCCCATGCGTTCGTGCCAATCTTTCTTTGTCTTCGAGACGGTTTTCTCCAGCAGCTTGCACAAGTCTTGTTGAAGGCTTCTGCTAGACCGTTGGCCGGAGCATTGTACATCGTCGAACAATTCTGCTTAATATTGTACAATGCGCAGAACTGGCTGACGGCAGCATTCTTGAACTGCTTCCTGTTATCTGTTACGATGTAGCGGGGGACCCCATAGCGAAAGATGATGTCATTCTGGATAAAGCTGATGACGGAGTTCTTTGTAACTTCCCGCAGAGGCGTTGCTTCAGCCCACTTGGAGAAGTAGTCCGTTGCTGCCAAAATGTAGAGATGTTGCTTGGATGACTTGGGCAGGGGACCGACGATATCGAGTCCCCACCCGTCGAAGGGCCAAGACGCGATTGTCGGGTGCAAAGGCTCCGGAGGTTGACGGATGTAGTCCCCGTGCATCTGGCAAGCTTAACATCTCCTCGCGTACTCCAAGCTGTCCTTGATCATGGTAGGCCAGTAGTATCTCATCCTCCTGACGCGGAAGTGAAGTTTCGGACTGGACTGGTGCGATCCGCAGATTCCCGCGTGTACTTCTTCTAGTGCGGCTTCTGCTTCTTCTTTCGCGAGGCACCTCAGGAGTATGCCATCGTAGCTTCGTCGGTACAGCTCGCCGTTGAAGTGGTAGAACCTTAGAGATCGTCGACGGATGTCACCTTTGCGCTTCGGATCTTCGGGAAGTTTACCATGAACGAGATACTCCACAAACGGTTGCCTCCAGTCTTGTTCTTTAATCTCGAGGACATGCACCGCGTTGGTTTGAACTGGTACTTCGGGCGGACCTTCTTCTTCGGTGATCACGAATCTCCTGCAGACGGGGACGACGAGCGAACGTTCATCTGGAAACGGGAGTGTAGCCGCCAGATTTGCGAGTGCGTCAGCTTGCTGGTTGAGGTTCCTGGAGACGTGCTGAATGGAAGCGGCCTTGAGTTTGCCGAGGAGCTCCACAGCCCGCGCATGTAACGGCACCAGGTCTTCTTTGTTGACTTCGTATGCCCCCAAGACTTGCTGGATCACGAGTTGGGAGTCTCCAAAAATCTCTAGTCCTCGAAGCTTCATTTCGTCGGTCAGCTCGAGACCGATGAGCAGGGCTTGATATTCTGCCACGTTGTTGGAACATGATTCCGATAGTAGGAATGAGAAGGGGAGTATTTCGTTGTCCAGAGTGACGAAGATGACTCCGGCTCCCGCTATGTCTTGCCTTGCTGCGCCGTCAAAAAACATTTTCCATGTTGGTGCGATGTCGACGGAGAATACTTCTTCATCTGGAAGATCTTCTGATAACTCCCATTCCGCCGGGAGAGGGTATTCTGCGAGGAAGTCCGCGAGGGCCTGCCCTTTAACCGCTTTCTGTGGCACGAAGGTGATGTCGAATTCAAGTAGCAGCAGGGCCCACTTGGCCAGACGTCCGGAAAGCACTGGTCTCGACATGATGTACTTGAGGGGGTCGGCCTTTGAGACGAGTCTGATGGTGTGAGCCAGCATGTAGTGTCGCAGCTTTTTTGTGGCGAAGATAAGCGCTAAGCAGACCTTCTCGATTGGGGAGTAATTCAGCTCTGCGCCGACGAGAGTGCGACTGAGGTAGTAGCAAGCTGTCTCCATACCAAGTTCATTGTTCTGAGCCAGGAGTTCCCCCAAGGACTGCTCCTGGGCAGCGATGTAGAGGATGAGCGGCCTCCCTTGAACCGGTGCTGATAGGACTGGCGGCTTCAGTAGATATGCTTTGATGTTTTGGAGTGCCTCTTGGCAAGCTTCATCCTATTTGAACGACGCTCCTTTCTTCATGAGGCGACTAAAAGGGTGGCACTTTCCGGCCAGGTTGGCGATGAATCTTCGGATATAGGCCAAATGCCCTTGGAGGCCTCTGAGGTCTCGCACTGTCTTTGGTGCGGGCATATTGACGATAGCATCAATTTTGGATTGATCTATCTCAATGCCACGATGTCGGACGACGAAGCCGAGGAATTTGCCTGAGGAGACTCCGAACGCGCACTTGAGTGGATTCATGCGGAGTTGGTACCTTCGAAGCCGTTTGAAGATTAGCTCGAGATCTTGTAGTTGTGCCGACTTCTTCTTGGATTTCACCACGAGGTCGTCGACATAACACTCCACGTTTTGATGAAGCATGTCGTCGAAGATTTTCTGCATAGCTCGCTGGTAGGTGGCTCCCGCGTTCTTCAAGCCGAACGGCATTACCTTATAGCAGTAGATTCCTTTTGGTGTGCGGAATGCCGTGACCTGTCGTCGCGGCGACCATTAGCTCTATGATTGGCAAGGGGAAGTCGTCCTTTGGACATGCGTTGTTCAAGTCTCTGAAGTCCACGCACACTCGGATTTGGCCGTTCTTCTTTTTGACTGGGACGACACTAGAGATCCATGTCGGGTACTTGACCTCTCGAATGAAGCCGGCTTCGATCAACTTGTTGACTTCGCCTTCTATTTGGGGTACCAGTTCTGGCCGGTAGCGTCTTTGTCCTTGCTTGATGGCGCTGACTCCGTGTTTGACGCTGAGCTGGTGCACTGCGATTTTGGGATCGAGGCCTGGCATCTTCTTGTAGGACCATGCGAAGACGTCTCTATATTCTTTAAGCAGTTTGATGTATGCGGCTTCTTCCTCAGGGGTCAAGAGTGTGCTGACGAATGTAGGCCGAGGTTCCGTCTCTGTGCCCAAGTTGATTTCCTTCAAGTCATCAACGGTGGACTGCCCCCCTTCTTCGAGGACTGGCGGGGCGTCGGGCAACTCGTCGTCCGAAGTAGAAGTATCACCGTTGTCGGGATTCGAAATGGAGATATGATTGACGGCCGCCATGGGTGGGTGGGTGGGTGTTGAGACGAAGTCCTCGATTGGCATTCCCAGACGATCGAACACTGACTTCTTCTTTGAGTGCTTAACTGGCCTGAGCCTTTCGAACACGGATGTACGCTTTAGATTCGACTGGTTTCTGCCACCTCTGATTTGCTTCTGGAGCAAGGCTTGGCATCGAGCTCTTCGCCGTCTTCTTTTGCTGTCGGGACGGCCTGCGTAGGAAGAGCGTGCATCGGAAATTATCGATCCTTCAGCTGCTTCGTCTACCATCTTCGCCCCGATGTAGGTGGAGGTGAAGGTCTTCTTCGCTGCGGTTCTGATGACCAACGGAGCTTGACTGGAGCCGATGCCTCGGCGGTTCGGGAGAATTTGTTCTCCGCTTTGAAATAGCCGAGCTTGAGTTCTCGTCATCTCATATGGAGTTGCTGCTGGGGGAAGTGTGCCCATGGCGCTTTCTCTGTCGTAACCGGCTTTGAACAGCACTTAGCAGCATTTTGCCCCCAACTTCCTTTCGGCTTGAATGCAAGCTAATTGGGGTCGACTGATTCGGTAGGCCCGCTCGGGTTCGGAGCTTGCGTCATACTAGGTAATGGCAACGTCATTTCTTGCAGGGTGATGACATTGGCCTGTGATAATGATGGGGCCAGCTTCCTTGTCGGAGTAGAAGGCGATCGCTCGGATTTACGGAGCCACTGAGGCGCGAGACGCAGGACTGGCATCGCTTGGGCGGGCAACGGGGTATGTTGCACGGCTCTTGACTCGGGGCTGATACGCATCCTTTGTCTAAATTTCGGTGCTTCTTGGACCTCAAGTCTTGCTTTGTCGGAAGGTCGTGCTGGATTTGCGGGAAGAGGAGTCTTATCCTGCTTCACTTCTTCAATTTTCTGGACTCGAGGGGTTTTAGCTGGAAGAACTTCCACGACTAGGCCCTTTGCTTGGTAGAACTTAGCGTCGGCCAAGTGTGCCTCGGCCTCGTTGAATGGCTTGTCGTCCGCAACTATGCACCTCTCCACGCCTTCTTCGTAGTACTTGAGGCACTGGTGCCAGGTGGATACCACGATGCCATTCTCGTGCAGCCATGGTCTTCCTAACAGGAGGCGATATGACGTCTGGCAATCGATGATGTGGAAGAGGACCGTTGTATCTAGCGGGCCGATGGAAAGCTTCAAACGGATGATTCCGAGGGTGGATTGTCCGCCCTGGTTGAACCCTTGAATGACCAACTGACTTGGCGAGAGCTGGTGGTTGGTGATGCCGAGTTGCTGCATTGTCTGGATAGGCATGATGTTGACGGCGGAGCCACTGTCCAACAGGATTCGATTCACTGGCTTTTCCTTGATGTATCCCGAAACGTAGACATGCCGGTTATGCAACCGTGTCCCGAGTTGTAAGTCCTCATCCGAAAAGGTTATCGTCGCATCACACGAGGCCGCAGCTTTGCCCTTTTGGTCGTCCTTCCTTTTCCTCTTGTAGCTGTCTGGGTCGGCCAAAGCTGCAGCTATTGCCAGGCGAGCCTTCTTCGGGAGATGCAAAGCTTCTACGAGCGGCAAGTGCAGGATTGCTTCGTCGTGAGAGGCGGTGTCCCCTTTGTCGGAATCGTCTCCCTCATCGGTGGAGTCGCCTTCTTCAGAAGTTTCGCTTTCGTCTTTTCCTTCCGACTCCTTATGAACTTTGACCATGCAACAGGACACTCTGATGTGTTGGACAACAGGGAGGAAGTGATCCGGGAAGAACTCTTGCAAGGTTGTCGGCTCTGGAAGGCTCTGCTGAAGGAGATCGTCTTGGCTTGCTGGCTTCCTCCCTGGAGTCTTGGTTTTCTTCTTGTAGGTCTTCCGCTTGGTGAACCCCCTCATCACACGGTCTTGCTTGAGCTTCTTTTCTTGCCATAGCTTTCGTCGCTGTGGTAGCATAACCCATGCTTCTTCGTCGGTGGATTCCCCTCCGCTAGGATGATGGTCGGCAGCAGCAACTGGTTCCCTCGAAGGCACTTGTTCTTCTGGAGGCTCTACTGGCTCGTCTTCCGATTCCCAGCCAGTGGGCTTGATTTCGTCGATTGAAACGGACGGAGGCTTTGAGTGGAGGACGTAATAGTCAAACTTGCCCGAAGGTTGGCCCTGCAGACCGACTTCTGGATCTCCCCGCTCGTATCTTTTCTGGAGAGCGCCTTGGGACATAGCTTGACTGGAAGGGACTTGCTCTTCTTGAAGCTCCACTGGCTCGTCTTCCGATCCCTAGCCGGTGGGCTTGATTTCGTCGATTGAAACGGACGGAGGCCTTGAGTAGAGGACGTAATAGTCGAACTTCCCCGAAGGCTGGCCCAGCAGACCGACTTCTGGATCTCCTTGCTCGTATCTCCTTTGGAGCGCTCGCTGGGATGCAGCATTGCTTGGAAGAGGTGCTGGCGTGAGCGACGGTTGCCCCCAGGGCAGTGGTGCTTCTTCCTCAGTGAGCGCAGGAGTACGTTGACGTCGCTTCGAGACTTTCGGCTGGGAAATTGACTTAGCGGTTGGCGCTTGACGGTTGATGCGGGCATGCTTCGCCTAGCAGCAACGAGTACCGGCGAGAAGGAGCCAAAGGTGATGGACGTCATGTTGGCCGTAGCAACCTCTCCGGAGTCGATCTCTATCTTCCCTTGCTTTGCGAGCGCCATGATTCTTTCCTTGAAGACGAAGCATCTTTCGATGGGATGACTTACCACCCGGTGGTATTTGCAGAAGAGAGGGTCGTCGACGTGATGCATCTGCTCGGACCTTTTCGAAGGAGGGAGCTCTATCATCTTCTCTTGCAGCAGTTGGTCGAACATGGAGGAGACTTCCGAGTCTGGGAAGGGGTACTCCTTGGCTTCGAGCTCCTCGAGAGTCATCCTTTGTCTTGGCGGCGGAGGCGGTGGTATGGCGACTCCCTTCTTCTGATCCGGCTTGCCACCGATCTTGAGCGGTTTGGAGGTTGAAGCGACGTCCGCAACATTGACTTGTTTCGGTTTTGGTGCCGGTGGCTTGTCCTTCTTCTCAACCTTCAAGAAGTCTTTGTTCTTCGAGTCCCCGCGGCTTGCTAGGCTGAGTTCCATGTCGTGAGCCCGAGTTGCGAGTTCTTCGAAAGACCGAGGTTTGATACCTTTGAGGATGTAGAGCAGGCCCCAGTGCATGCCTTGGGTGCACATCTCGATGGCCGAGTCTTCAAACAAGCGGTCTCGTGAATTCAGCGCGAGATTCCTCCATCTGTCGATGTAGTCGATCACCGGCTCGTCCTTCCTTTGCTTGACTACAGTAAGCTCGGTCATGCTGACGGTTCGTCTGGTGCTGTAGAAGCGATCGAGGAACTCCCTCTCCATCTGATCCAAGCTGTCGATGGTCCCTGGAGGAAGATCAACGTACCAGTCGAACGTGTTGCCTTTGAGGGTGCGAACGAATTGCTTCACCATCTCGTCGCCATATGTGCCGGCATTATTGCAGGTCTCGATGAAGTGGGCAACGTGCTGTCTTGGATTTCCCTTTCTGTCGAAGTGTTGGAACTTTGGTGGCTGGAATCCGACTGGGAAGCGTAGCTGCTGGATCCTCGCAGTGTAGGGCTTCGAGTATGCCGCCGTGATCGGAGGAAGGCCACTGCCGTGGGAACGCATCATGTCGGCTATCAACGCTTGGACTTGCTGAGCATTCATCGTTGCTGTTGCCGGAGGTTGTGTGGCCACCGAGGCTGGCGCTGGGGAGACGACTTCCACTGGGACGGGAGCCGAGGAGAGCGCTGGAGTAACTGTTTGAATCGTCGGAACAACCTCTGCAGGAGCGGAAGTTGAAGACGGAACTGGAGCGGCTACTGGAGAAGCGACGGGTTGGCCGACTGCTGCAGCGTCCTTTGCGCTTAGCTTTTGGAGCAGAGTGTTGATGTGACGATCCTTCTCCTCCATCAGCCGAGTAATTTGCGCCATATGCTCGCTCATCTGCATGACTTGGAGTTGAAGAGCGGACGGAGGATGGTGACGGAGAACGTCTCGGTGTTGCATGTTCGCATCCTCGCCGTCATCATCGGAGGTATAGTTATGCCGACTTGCTTCTGGCTGATGATTGATGTTTGCCCCCTGCAGAGGAGGTGCAACGTCTGCTGGAGAACCCGAACGGGCTCGGGGCTCGGGGCTGGGGCTGGTCCTCCCCAAACTTCTAGACATGGACTCCAGGATCGAGGCTCGTTTCTTCATGCACCAGGGCCTCGTCAGCGCTTTGGCGAGCATCTTCGGCAGTAGCTTCTGGCACAAAGGCGTCCGCAAGAGTCCGAGTACGCCGAGTGTAGACGCGTACCATCGGGGGAGGATCACCCTCCGGATTTACTAGAACACCGTGTCGGAGTAGAGGTGACTCGGCGATCGGTGAAAGGCTTGGAGCAAACACATCGTTGCTTGTCCCGGTCATTGCAAACTTCAAGCAGCTTCTTCAGCCGTACGGATGAAAGGAGAAGAGGTCCCACTGGGCATGCCAGAAATCTGTATGCGCGGAAAAGGTACGGGTCGGCTTTATTGCGCAAAACCAGATTACAAGTGTGGCCGGGACCCGGGTGGCTCGGGTGTACCGAGTCCGGGTTGCGGCGAGTTTTGATCAGGGGATTGTGGGAAAGATCTTCTGGAGGATCCCTGATGCAGACGAGCCTACTACGTGCAGTTTTTCTACAGCTGATCGCGTATTTTCACCCTCCCCGGAGATCCAGGTAGCCGATCGCCGATCCGTCTGCACCAGTGGAAAGCTCATTCAGAGATCTAAAACTTTGGTTTGTATTTTGTTTCGATCCGATCCACGGATCTTTAGTTATTTCAGTTTTTATTTCTGGTTTGGGTAGGTGCGAGCCATGTTCGCATCCGGTTCGAGCCACAGATGCCGAACTGACTCGTTTCTGTGTTAGAGTCTTAGCCGTAGGATCTTAAGTGATATTAAATCTCAATGGATGAGATTTCAAGGAAAACTAAAAACCCTAAATCCTAGCCAACCGAACCCCTCACCCGGCCGGCCCCTTGCGCGCGTCCCTCTTTCTCTCTCCTCCCGCGTCCGTCTCTCTCTCTACCCGCGCGGATCACCTCTCTCCTTCTTTCCTTTTCTGTTTTCTTAGTTGTTTTCCCTATAAATCTACAAACCCTAATTGATGAAAGGGAGATGAATATGAAATTGAAACCCTAGATTGAAGAAGCGTGTGCGCTTGTTCGGTTTATCCCTTCCGACAAATCTTCCCTGCTTCTAATCCTTTTCTTCCTTCGCAAGCTTCTATCTCGTCGCCTCACCACTCGTCCAAGGCTTCACGGAAGATCGACGTGGAGTTTCTTCGTCTTCAAGATCATCGTCTCGGCTTCTTTACCCCGTCTTCTGGACCACGCCTCCCCCTTCCGCGCCCTTCATTTGCAACACGGAGTATCGGAAAGCTGCCGGCATTGACCTAAGCACGGTTTGGTATCGTCCTTCGATAATTTTCATGTGATAAATCATCTTTTCCCAACCGGCCTTATTGCTGAATTTTCATTAGGGTTTCCTAAATGTTTGGTTTTTCTGAAGATCTCATCCATTAGGATTTTAACTTTTAGGTCTATGGTTGTCTTTGATACATTGGCTTTATCAGTTGAGATTGTGATCACCTTTATTGCTGGAATTGGTTTATTATAATCTGAAATTAATTATTGTCCTGTCAGTTGTTATTGTTTCCTTGGATTAAATCTGATTGGGCATGAATGACTGTTGAATCGTGATTTTAAACATTGCTGAAATTTATTTATATGTGCTGAAATCTGATTTTTATTGTTTAAATTTTGCACTTGGGTTAAATTAAGCATACGCATCACATCAAGTTGGTATCAGAGCGCACAAGTCGTCGCGTACTTACGCAACGGCCGGTCCTCTCGCATCATTCGCATCATTGCCTGTTTGCTGAAATTTTTTTTTATTTGCCTTCTTTCATTTTAGTTAGCGCCTTGCATTAATTAGTAACACGCATCACGTGATCGCATACATTTTAGGATCATCCCTTTCTCTCTTGAGTGCATCGATAGCATCTACTAGACAATCCGTAATGGCTGGATCATCGCCACCCCGTACTTGGCAAGATGCCTTCATGAGGCAACAAGAGTACATGGATAGGCTTCAGACCCAAATAGAAACCTTGACCTTAGCCTTCAATAATTCCCAAAATCCACCGCGACCCCGTCGCGAACATAGGGCTAGAGCGTCACCCGGGCGTAGTGAGTTAGACCTAGGGTCAGGAGGTTACAGCGTCAGTTCCTCTGATGGATCTGAGCGGCGAAGTAGGCAAAGTCATAGGAAAGTGAACCCCCATTGGGGCTGGGATCAGGGCATCAAGATAGAAATTCCTGAGTTCGAGGGTAGGATGGACCCTGAAGAGTTTCTAGAGTGGGCCGAGAGAATCGACCAGTACTTCGAGTGGAAAGAAATCCCCCGCAACAAACAAGTGAAGTTTGTCAGTCTTAAACTAAAAGGTCATGCACTGATTTGGTGGAAACAGTTGCAGACCACTAGGGGTAGGAAAGGAAAAGAAAAGATTTCCACGTGGGCACATATGCGAGGGAAAATGCAACAGAAGTTCCTCCCTTCTGATTTCAAGCAGAATGTGTTCCAGAAGTTCTAAAACCTGCGACAGGAGCATAAATCTGTAGATGACTACACTAATGAATTCTACAAGCTCCAAGCCCGTAACGATCTGCACGAAGATGAGGAGCAGATCGTCGCTAGGTATGTCAACGGTCTCAAGCCTTCAATTCAGGAGGTGGTGTCCCTTCACGACTTGTATCAGGTCAGTGATGCACACCGTCGGGCCAAGAAAGTCGAGTCTCACCAATCACGATCTGCGTCCCGACGATTTGACAACACTAGGGCACCATCCGGATCTGTTAGTCGACCACTCCCTGGACCTTCACCTGTAGCTGGCACAGTTCCTGCACCCACTGAGAAGGGTAAAGGAGTTTTAGGACCCAACCCGAGTCAGATAAAGTGCTTTAAATGCAACCAGCCGGGTCACAAGTCCGCCGACTATCCTCGCCGTCAATTCCATCCACAGACAAATCTTGCGGATAATGACGAGGATGGTCATGAGTCTGAGAATGAAAACTTCAATGAATTAGTCTTGGAGGGAGATGATGTGACTGCACCACTGTTGGTCATTCACCAATCGCCATCACCCCAAGCACCCAAAGCGTTGTTACCCCACGAGCTCTATGGAGGACCTCCAAAGCCACACTGCAAGAACCAGAGGTTCGAGCTATTCCGAACCGTCTGCAAGGTCAATGGCATGGACCTTTGTCTCTTGATCGATGGAGGTTGCACCACCAATCTGATCAACGAAGCGATCGTCCGGAGCAAGCAATGGAAAGTCAAACCTTTGGCTCACCCGTACAAAACATCTTGGCTGGATAACACCACGAGCAAGTTGGTGACGCATTGCTGTCTGGCAAAATTGTCAATTGGGCAGCAATATAGAGATAATATCTGGTGCGATGTCCTTTCGTTAGAGGTTGCTGATGTTATCTTAGGGCGGCGCCCATGGCAGTTCGACCGAGATGTCCAACATCACGGAAGAGCCAACACTTATACCTTCCTTAAGGATGGCATCAATGTCACCCTATGGCCCACATGTTTTAGGCGGCACCGATCCCACGTACCTCAAGCCCTTCTGAGTCAGAGTCCGCCCGTCCCACCATTCGCTGAAAGTTTAGTTGGGTGTTCATCTGATTTACTAAGAATTGATAAGGGGTTAGGCAACATCCTGCATTCCTTTGCAGGCACATCGCATTTAGAGTCTGTAGGCATTCATGTCACTTGCATTCATCATTTGCCTGACTTCCATGTTGTCGTCCAAGTGTTGAATTAAGCAGTAAAGACGATTTTGGCATATTTGATCATTTTTCGATGCAAATTACTGATGAATCATGCTTTCAACTTTCAGCCAACCCATCACCTTTAATTTTTCAAAATCATAACAAGTGGCATGATGAATTCTTTAATTTCTTATTTTATTCACTGCATCCGGACAATGAAGACATGACACATCTTCTTGGTTTAGAATCCCCTTGTTTTGCACCGTGCGCAGGCCACATTGAGCAACACATAATGCACCCGCAACCCATGGCCCTTCAAATACACCATTGCCAATCGCGCAAGCCGATGACCCGCAGCACATTATGCTCCCGCGGCCTTTCTTTTTACATGTCATTCGAATTTCATGTCAACCCAAACTCCTCTTATCACATGAAATTATCTGAATATTTTGACGATCTTATCGTGCCGCGGAGGATGTTGGTTTTGGCTTTCAGGTCTTCGCTTGGCGTCGAGGGGCAGGGGATACGAGATGGAGTTGCCGCGTACTTGGGGCGGGTTACCTGGCCACCAGACCCGGGAGAGCAATCAGAGCAGATTCAGCAGTTGCCGTTACTACCAGGGGAGCCCCCGCCGGACCCAGGACCTTGCTCGACAGGAGTCGAGTTCTTTTGAGTCCGGGGGACTTGATGCAGACGAGCCTACTACGTGCAATTTTTCTAAAGCTGATCGCGTATTTTCACCCTCCCCGGAGATCCAGGAAGCCGATCGTCGATCCGTCTACACCAGTGGAAAGCTCATTCAGAGATCTAAAACTTTGGTTTTTATTTTGTTTCGATCCGATCCACGGATCTTTAGTTATTTCAGTTTTTATTTCTGGTTTGGGTAGGTGCGAGCCATGTTCGCATCTGGTTCGAGCCACAGATGTCGAACTGACTCGTTTCTGTGTTAGAGTCTTAGCCGTAGGATCTTAAGTGATATTAAATCTCAATGGATGAGATTTCAAGGAAAACCAAAAACCCTAAATCCTAGCCAACCGAACCCCTCACCCGGCCGGCCCCTTGCGCGCGTCCCTCTTTCTCTCTCCTCCCGCGTCCGTCTCTCTCTCTACCCGCGCAGATCACCTCTCTCCTTCTTTCCTTTTCTGTTTTCTTAGTTGTTTTCCCTATAAATCTACAAACCCTAATTGATGAAAGGGAGATGAATATGAAATTGAAACCCTAGATTGAAGAAGCGTGTGCGCTTGTTCGGTTTATCCCTTCTGACAAATCTTCCCTGCTTCTAATCCTTTTCTTCCTTCGCAAGCTTCTATCCCGTCGCCTCACCACTCGTCCACGGCTTCACGGAAGATCGACGTGGAGTTTCTTCGTCTTCAAGATCATCGTCTCGGCTTCTTTACCCCGTCTTCTGGACCACGCCTCCCCCTTCCGCGCCCTTCATCTGCAACACGGAGTATCGGAAAGCTGCCGGCATTGACCTAAGCACGGTTTGGTATCGTCCTTCGATAATTTTCATGTGATAAATCATCTTTTCCCAACCGGCCTTATTGCTGAATTTTCATTAGGGTTTCCTAAATGTTTGGTTTTTCTGAAGATCTCATCCATTAGGATTTTAACTTTTAGGTCTATGGTTGTCTTTGATACATTGGCTTTATCAGTTGAGATTGTGATCACCTTTATTGCTGGAATTGGTTTATTATAATCTGAAATTAATTATTGTCATGTCAGTTGTTATTGTTTCCTTGGATTAAATCTGATTGGGCATGAATGACTGTTGAATCGTGATTTTAAGCATTGCTGAAATTTATTTATATGTGCTGAAATCTGATTTTTGTTGTTTAAATTTTGCACTTGGGTTAAATTAAGCATACGCATCACATCAATCCCTTTGATCCGCGTCTCCACGTGGTGTTCGTGCGAGAGCTCTGAAAGGGTTGCCCAGGACAGGGGTCTTTACAGGGTGAGGGTTTTGGAGAGGCTAAGGAATGTCCACCGTTGCTTTGTCCCTTCCGTGCTTCGCGCTTTCTCGGCTAGGGGGTTTTCCGGCTTCGTTCCTCGGTCTTCGTGTCTTCCTCGCTCCTTGCTTGACCTCGGCGTCCTTGATCGTCGGTTCACGGCGTCGATCGTGCTTTTGGCGTCGGCTTTGGCTTCGGCTTTTTGGCTTTGGCTTGGCTCCGGCGTGGCTCTGGCTTTTGCTTTGCTTCGGCGCTTGCGCTTGGACGTAGCCGGGAGAGACTTGCGATGCTTTCGTTCTTCCGGACTTCGCGTCGTATCGGCTAGAACGTGCGGTGCTTTTGCTCGTGGCCGACGTAGTCGCTTGGCTTTGGCACTTGCGTTGCTTTGGCGCGGGCTTTACTGGGGCTTTGCTTTGGCTTCTTGCGTTGGCTTTAGCTTCAGCGTCAACTCGGTCTTCTTCTTCGAACGACGTAGGCTACTTCTCCGGTGCTTCGACGGTTTGTGGGTCGGCTAGACTTCTCTTCTTCTCCGGGCTTCCTTGGCGTGATCGGAGTCGAAGAACGCTTTCGAAGATAGTGGGGGTAGCACCGATCTCCGTGCGACGGTTGTAGCGTCGGCTTTTGTTGGTGAAGATAACGGGGGTAGCGACGCTTCAGGCGGTCTGCTCCAGGCTTTCTTCTTTTTGGATGGCGCAGACGTTTGTCGAAGGCGACGGGTTGATGACGCTTTGTTTCTCTCCTCCGGGATTTGGAGCTTGATCGGAGTCGAGGATTTGTTGGAGCCGACGGGGTAGTGCCGCTCCGAGCTTCTTCTCCGGCCTTTGCTTCTGGCGTCTTCAGAGTCGAAGGGTCTTCTTCTCCGAGCTTTCTTCTTCGTGCACGGAGTCGAAGTCTTGATCTTCGTGTGCAAGGGTCTTCACGTTGATGAGGGCTTTCAATGGACTAAGCCGATCCCGACGGGACAGGCTTGTCCGTGCCTCATGAAGCCTTGGGTCGATGAAAAAGCGTCTCCTCTTCTGCAGAGCTCCCGCGCTTCGTCTTCAGTCTTCAACCGCCCCTTCGAACCTTCCCCCTCCCCCTCTATTTATAGGCAAAAGGAGGGGGGGAGATATGGGAAGTTTTTAATTTTAAATCCCTTTGATATCTCCCTCTTAATTACCCAAGATTTATTCATCCATTGATGAGGGGAATAAGTCTTCATTCGCTTTCCTTTCCTGGCGGGACAATTATGGCTGGAGTTTGCACACGAAATCGATGGCGATCGGGCGCTTCTTCTTGTGCGTCGGATCGAGGGATCGGCGCAGATCCGCGCGTGTGCAGACGTCATACGCAACCTCCCCCCGCGCATGGCGGTATTTACTTCCTTTTCTTTCTTTTCTTTCCTTTTCTTTTCCTTCCTTTTTTTTTCTTTCTTTTTCTTTTCTTTCCTTTTCTTTTCTTTCCTTTTCTTTTCTTTCCTTTTCTTTTCTTTCCTTTTCTTTTCTTTTTTTTTCTTGCAGGGCCGGCCGGCCCCCCATGGGGTTCGGATCCTAGTAGGGCCGGCCCCCATAGGGTTCGAGTCCTAGTAGGGCCGGCCCCATGGGGTTCGGACCCTAGTAGGGGCCGACCCCCCCCTTTAAGCGTGGGGTCCACTCCTCCTTTGCTGGGTGCGAATCGGGTCCGGGTCCGCACTGGTGCGTGCAAGTCGGGTCCGAGTCGAAGCGCGCGTCGGGTTCGCATCCGCTTTGGCACACGCAAGTCGGGTCCGGGTTATACGAAATTCGTGTGTCTACAAATGCCCCCTCAAGGACGAGTGCGTCGGTGAGAACGTGTAGGGTTTGGACATGTAGGAATCGTAGAGCGCTTGTCCTTGATTCCTTTTGTGGGTGGGGTTGGGAGTCTATTTAAGGACCCCTACCCCCCTTCATCCGCCATTGTGCTTCTTTGCAAAGGTTCTGCCGGCTTCTGAAGACCGCCGTCGGAAGAGAGCTGCCTGGGGTTGCACGCGACTTGCTCCGTCTTTCCGGTGTCGCCTCTTTCGTTGGCGGCGATGGTGCGCGATTTGGAGGTCGTTGCGAAGGCGGGCTCGAACCGACGATGCGGCGAGGACCGAGGCGGGGAGGATGGAGGAGCGCGGCTGAGGTGCGGGTCGCCTTCGCTGCCTCTCTCTTCCTCCTTCTTCTTCTTTTTCTTCTTTTTCTTTTCCCCCCCTTTTTTTTTCTCTTTTTCTTTTACCTTTTCTTTTTTTTTCTTCTCTTTCTTCTTCTTCTTCTTCTTCGGCTCCGGCCCGTGGAAGCATCGGCGGCAGCCGCGGCAGCGGCGCGCGGATGGCGGCAGGGCTGCGGCGCGGCGCGCGGGCGAGCTGCTGGCGGCAGGGCTGCGGCGCGGCGCGCGAGCGAGCGGCAGGCGAGCTTGGGCTGGAGGCCGGGCGGAGCATGCGGGCGTAGGCGGCAGGCGGCGCGGGTCGCAGGCGGCGGCCGGGTCAGGCTCGGGGCCGAGGAGGGCGGCGGAGCGCGCGGGCGCAGGCGGCAGGCGGCAGGCGGCGCGGGGCACAGGCGGCGACTGGGTCGGGCTCGGGGCCGAGAAGGGAGGCGGCCGGGTCGGGCTTGGGGCCGAGAATGGCGGCGGTCGGGTCGGGCTCGGGGCCGAGAAGCCCGCCCCCTTCTCCTTTTCCGGTTACGCAGGAGACGGTGGGGGAGGGCTGCGGGTCCCCCCCCCCCCCCTCTCTTTGCTGTTTGCCTTCCATTGGGGGAGAGGGGCTGCGCCCCCCCCCCCTTTGCGTTTGTTCTTTCTACTTTTCTTTTTTTGGCTTTCACTTTCTTTCTTTTCTTTCTCCCCTTTTTCTTCGAGACTCCGAAGGCGCCGATGATAGCAGGATCGACTTGTGGCGTATGAGTGCGCAGGTGGCTGCGGCCCTGGCTGGGTGGCACTGGCGTGATGGGTCGACACGGGTGGTGTCGGCGCAGTCGGGCCGGCGCGATTGTGTCGGCGAAGCTGGGTCGGCGCGGGTGGTGTGTGGGCCCGCGGGGGCGCATTGCGAAGGCTTGGGCGCAAATGGTGGCGTGACCATGAGTCGGGCGGTCCTCCTAACAGGGGGTGCAGGCCCCTTTTTTTTTTTTTTTTTGATACGCACTTGTCTTGACTTGCTTCCTTTCATGGTTCTCCAGGGCTCGCGTCTTTGAGAGTTTGACTTCTCCGGGGTGGATAGCTGAGGACCTCTCTGATGGGAGGAGGTGCCTTCGCTTCCCCCATACTCGGGTGCACCGTTATCGCAACTCGCGGCGGGAAGACCTTCTGTCGTTGCTCCGTGTCTTTGTCCACGAGCGCATCACGGAAGATGGAGTCGCAGATGCGACTTGCGGAATGCCGAAATTGAGCGAGAAGATCTATACTGACGAAGGGATCTCCATGAAGCTTCTCCGGCCAAGTTTGAGTATTCCGTTCCACCATTGTGATGAAGACTTCGTGCCCACGTTGGTTGTCGCCTCAAAAATCTGTGCCCGACTAACGCGATGGGGTACCGATTCTTGGCCTCGGGGAGACGTCCAATACCTTTGCGGCTTTCGTGAATGGATGGGCGAGCTCTACGAGGTCTTTGGCGCGGAACCCGAGATGAACTTATTAGCCAAGTTTCTGGCGCCGGCTCGTCGAGAGTACAACCAAGGTTCTAAAAAGCGCTAGGCGCTAGTCGGGCGGTGGGGGGCCGCCTAGCGCCTAGGCGGCCTAGGCGAGGCCTAGGCGGCGCCTAGGCGTTTTGCCTTTTTTTTAATTATTTTAATTATTATTTTGATATTATATAATATATATATGTTTAAAAATTAATATTAGTTCAAGATTATCCCAAACCATTATTTTAAAGAACAAGTATATAACCATAATTCAAGATTGAGTGATTAACAAGAACAAAAGCAAACATGGTCCGCCTGGCTAGCCTCAGCCCGCCTAGCCCGCCTGGTCCGCCTGGCCAGCCTCAACCCACCTGGCCCGCCTGGTCAGCCTCAGCCCGCCTGGCTCGCCTGGTCCGCCTGGCCAGCCTCAGCCCGCCTAGACCGCCTAGGCGGCCGCCTTGCCCCGCCTAGACCGCCTAGGCGGCCGCCTAGCTCCGCCTGGGAGCTTGGCCGCTTTTCTGGAGCGCCTAGGGCCTAGGCGAGGCGGTGGGGGGCCGCCTAGCGCCTAGGCGCCGCCTAGGCGGCCGCCTAGACCGCTTTTTAGAACACTGAGTACAGCCGTCCTGAGGGGATGTATCGCGCACTTTATGAGCTCTGGTGTCCGGACACCAACACTTTCCTTACTGGAGCGGGGGAGATAGGAATCTCACTTCGCGACGTCCACATTGTTTCCGGGTGCCCCGAAGTACGAAATTACTACCAGGAGGAGGTGCCAGCCTTGAAGGATCTGTTGGACAGCAGCTTCGCTCCGAGTTCTTGCCTTCTTTTGTTTAAGGCATATGCTATCATCGCGGCGCGGGATCAGTCGGATCGAGTGCGTCCTTCTTCTTGGGTTGACTTTTGGTTCAGAGGCAAGTATAGGTCTCTGGCACCTTCGGCCCATCCGATGTGGAAGATCGCTCAAATGCAAAGACCCCCGCTTCGTTCCTTCGTGAGGCCTATCGACTCTTTGGCTCGAGAGAAGCATTCAATGGAGGGAAAGCAGTGTCCCTGGGAAATCCTTGGCTTGAGGCGTGACAGCGAGGAGTGGCGAGCGGTTTACCGAGCTGCCGGGCTGGTCATCTTCCTTTGTCGGTTCGTGCTTCCGTGTTCTGGCGAGGTTATCCGTCCGGGGACCTTCCTTGCAGCTTCCAGGATGGAGAGGGGTGAGCTTTTCAATCTAGCCCCGGCCATATTATGTGCCTTGTACCGGGCTCTCAGCGGGACTTACTGGGACTTGTCCAGCTCGGATAAGGCCAAGGAGGAGCTTGGCCGGTCCGCTGCGTTCGGACCTTGCTCTACTTGTATGGCTGGATAGCTCTGCATTTTCCAAAGGGGATTTTCGCCAGACGCGGGCATCCAGCCGACCTGCCGTTCCTACCCGGGATAGGGGGGGTTTTAAACACCTTTATCAGTTGGGAGCGTCCGAGGGAGTGTGCTCGCACCCTTTTGAGGAAGATGGGAAGTGCCGATTTTGAATTCCTGTCGGAGCATTCGGTATTGCCTTTGGAGAGGTCGACTGTTTACGACAACGAGGAGCTCCCGGACCACCTATACTGGAACATGGTCAGTTGCCGCCCTGGCTACTTGGTTTGGCGAAAGGGGGACGTGGTGAAGGTGGAGCAGTACTCCCCTCACCGCTTCGCTCGCCAGCAGGGATTTCGACAGGAGGTTCCTGGGATGCCTCAGCAGTTGCAGGGGCGCATCAGTCCGCAGGAGGGTTATCGTCTCTGGGCTTCTCTCTATGCTCGATCGACTGGCAGCAGCTTCTTTCCCGGGACCAAATCCGGGTTTCGGGATGCCGCTACTCCGGAGTACTGCAAGTGGATTGAAGGGCGAGTTTCCCCTTTGCTTGCGAGTTTCTCGGTCGACGTCTTGGCGAGCAGCGAGTTCAGGAACTTCTGCTTTAACCATTCTGCGGGAGTGGAGAACCGCCGACTCCGACTGGGGCATCAAAGGGCGCAGAGGAGCTGTAGCCGTCTCTCCAGTGCTCGCAGTGTCCCTTCTTCAACTCCGGCGTTAGACGCCGAGCTTACTAGCGCCCCTGGGGCATCTTGTTTCCCGAAGGCCGCCGTTGAGGGTGCCCCTCCCAAAAGAAGAAAGGTTTGCATTCCTCGCGGGATGGTTCCAAGGGTCCCTTGTCTGGTGGAGGATACCGAGGAGCCTGGACTTCTGAAAGATGAGGTGATTCCCCCGTCTAGGGCTGCTTCATCTGACCACGCAGGTATGGAGTTCTCTTTATTTTATTTGTCTTCTACATTCAGGAAGTTTTCATCACGCTGAGTATTGTATCTTCTTTTTGACCAGACTCCGTTGTAGTGGTAGAGCGCGGGGCGAACTTTCCGAAGGCGTCTCTCGGGCACTCGTCTACTGGCGCTGCGCAGGAAGTGCCTGGGGCGTCCGGGCTAGATATCCCTCCGGACGATCTGGGTCTCCTCGGACTTTGCGGGGAGAACTTCCCTAGTGGCGATATCGACCTGGACGGCATCGATGTTGACACTTTATCTTTCCACGAGGAGGCTGAAGTTTCGAGCGTCGACAAGCGGCACTCCCCAGTTACTGTACCCTCATGCCCGTTGGAGGAGACGGTTGTTGCAGCGATAGCGGCGGTTTCTCCGGTTCTACCACCCTCGTTGGCGCAGGCGGCTCCTGTTGCGGCTGCAGTGGGAGGGAAGGTCTTGCCTACCTACTCCGAGGCACCTAGCTCGGATTTAAGGCCGAGGAGCAGAGTCTCAGAGTTTCTTCTTGCGAGCTGCCGGCAGTATATCAAGTCGACGTTGGAACCTTTCCAAAATGCTGGCTTTGGCGCTCTCCAGGACTGGTGGTCGACGGACGGTGCGGAGTTTTGCGCGAGCCTGGACGAGTTCAAAGTCGACAGCTCTTCTTTCGTCGCTCAGATGACCCTGCTTGTGACCGATGGTGAGGTTTATCGATCCCGACGAGCTTTGCTAGAGGGGAGTTCCCCTTCTGAGTTGGAGGCTGCTGAGGCGAGTCTAAGTCAGTCAGAGCTCCAACTTGCGGAGGCGACTTCCAGCCTGTCGAAGGCTCAGAGGAAGATAGATTATGTGCGCGCCTCGCTTCGAAAGGCGGAGTCTCGTCTGGAGCGAGCCGAGTCCGCGAAGAGTGCTTTGAAGGCGAGTTGCTCGAAGCAGCAGTCGGACTTGGCGACCCGTCGTGAGCTTCTGGCCACTCGCCCCGTGGAACTTCAACGAGTGGAGGCGACTAGAGAGGAGTTACTACGCCGCCTTCGAGCTATGGACACCTTCTTCTAGTTGTTCCTTGTGTCATTGTAGCTTTCTTTTCGGGACTTATGCCATGTATCGCCTTTTCTTCATTATATAATAATATCGCCTCGTTTTGCCACATCTTTTGCATGGACCATTGTTGACTTTTTATTTTGGTCGGACTGAACCTGAAGTAACTTCTCAGGCTGCCTACGTACCCCCTAAGGGGGATCAAGTCGCACGTAGTTCTTTTTTTTTTTCTTTTTTCTTTTTTTTTTTGCGCAAGGGGTGTGGCCTTGCTTTAGGCATAGTACCTTTTGAGGTACTTGCCGTTGATAGGGCCGAGTGTCAGCCCTTCTGGCGTGGTGAGGAGATAGGCGCCGTTGGAGTAGACTTCCTTGACGGAGTGCGGGCCATCCCATTTGGCATCAAATTTCTTCCCTCCTCGATGCGAGAGGATGATGGGGCGTTTGACTGCCAGCACCAGTTCCCCTATCTGGAATGATCGAGGACGGATCTTCTTGTTGAAGGCGCGAGAGAGCCTGGCCTGATAACACTCCAGACGCTGTTGAGCTTCGAGGCGTCTCTCGTCTGATGCTTCCAATTCTGCTAGGCGGAGCTGGGCGTTGTCGTCGCCGGTGAGGCCTTCCTGGATTGCTATCCTGAGTGACGGGATCTGGAGCTCAAGCGGAAGAATGGCTTCCACACCATAGACGAGGGAGTACGGTGTTGCTTGCGTCGGCGTGCGGAAGGACGTCCGGTAAGCCCATAGTGCTTCACCCATGCGTTCGTGCCAATCTTTCTTTGTCTTCGAGACGGTTTTCTCCAGCAGCTTGCACAAGTCTTGTTGAAGGCTTCTGCTAGACCGTTGGCCGGAGCGTTGTACATCGTCGAACAATTCTGCTTAATGTTGTACAATGCACAGAACTGGCTGACGGCAGCATTCTTGAACTGCTTCCTGTTATCTGTTACGATGTAGCGGGGGACCCCATAGCGGAAGATGATGTCATTCAGGATAAAACTGATGACGGAGTGCTTTGTAACTTCCCGCAGAGGCGTTGCTTCAGCCCACTTGGAGAAGTAGTCCGTTGCTGCCAAAATATAGAGATGTTGCTTGGATGACTTGGGCAGGGGACCGACGATATCGAGTCCCCACCCGTCGAAGGGCCAAGACGCGATTGTCGGGTGCAAAGGCTCCGGAGGTTGACGGATGTAGTCCCCGTGCATCTGGCAAGCTTAACATCTCCTCGCGTACTCCAAGCTGTCCTTGATCATGGTAGGCCAGTAGTATCTCATCCTCCTGACACGGAAGTGAAGTTTTGGACCGGACTGGTGCGATCCGTAGATTCCCGCGTGTACTTCTTCCAGTGCGGCTTCTGCTTCTTCTTTCGCGAGGCACCTCAGGAGTGTGCCATCATAGCTTCGTCGGTACAGCTCGCCGTTGAAGTGGTAGAACCTTAGAGATCGTCGACGGATGTCACCTTTGCGCTTCGGATCTTCGGAGAGTTTACCATGAATGAGATACTCCACAAACGGTTGCCTCCAGTCTTGTTCTTTAATCTCGAGGACATGCACCGCGTTGGTTTGAACTGGTACTTCGGGCGGACCTTCTTCTTCGGTGATCACGAATCTCCTGCAGACGGGGACGACGAGCAAACGTTCATCTGGAAACGGGAGTGTAGCCGCCAGATTTGCGAGTGCGTCAGCTTGTTGGTTGAGGTTCCTGGAGACGTGCTGAATGGAAGCGGCCTTGAGTTTGCCGAGGAGCTCCACAGCCCGCGCATGTAACGGCACCAGGTCTTCTTTGTTGACTTCGTATGCCCCAAGGACTTGCTGGATCACGAGTTGGGAGTCTCCAAAAATCTCTAGTCCTCGAAGCTTCATTTCGTCGGCCAGCTCGAGACCGATGAGCAGGGCTTGATATTCTGCCACGTTGTTGGAACATGATTCCGATAGTAGGAATGAAAAGGGGAGTATTTCGTTGTCCGGAGTGACGAAGATGACTCCGGCTCCCGCTATGTCTTGCCTTGCTGTGCCGTCGAAAAATATTTTCCATGTTGGGGCGATGTCGACGGAGAACACTTCTTCATCTAGAAGATCTTCTGATAACTCCCATTCCGTCGGGAGAGGTTATTCTGCGAGGAAGTCTGCGAGGGCCTGCCCTTTAACCGCTTTCTGTGGCACGAAGGTGATGTCGAATTCAAGTAGCAGCAGGGCCCACTTGGCCAGACGCCCGGAAAGCACTGGTCTCGACATGATGTACTTGAGGGGGTCGGCCTTTGAGACGAGTCTGATGGTGTGAGCCAGCATGTAGTGTTGCAGCTTTTTTGTGGCGAAGATAAGCGCTAAGCAGACCTTCTCGATTGGGGAGTAATTCAGCTCTGCACCGACGAGAGTGCGACTGAGGTAGTAGCAAGCTGTCTCCATACCAAGTTCATTGTTCTGAGCTAGGAGTTCCCCCAAGGACTGCTCCTGGGCAGCGATGTCGAGGATGAGCGGCCTCCTTGAACCGGTGCTGATAGGACTGGCGGCTTCAGTAGATATGCTTTGATATTTTGGAGTGCCTCTTGGCAAGCTTCATCCCATTTGAACGACGCTCCTTTCTTCATGAGGCGACTAAAAGGGTGGCACTTTCCGGCTAGGTTGGTGATGAATCTTCGGATATAGGCCAAATGCCCTTGGAGGCCTCTGAGGTCTCGCAGTGTCTTTGGTGCGGGCATATTGACGATAGCATCAATTTTGGATTGATCTATCTCAATGCCACGATGTCGGACGACGAAGCCGAGGAATTTGCCTGAGGAGACTCCGAACGCGCACTTGAGTGGATTCATGCGGAGTTGGTACCTTCGAAGCCGTTTGAAGATTAGCTCGAGATCTTGTAGATGTGCCGACTTCTTCTTGGATTTCACCACGAGGTCGTCGACATAACACTCCACGTTTTGATGAAGCATGTCGTCGAAGATTTTCTGCATAGCTCGCTGGTAGGTGGCTCCCGCGTTCTTCAAGCCGAACGGCATTACCTTATAGCAGTAGATTCTTTTCGGTGTGCGGAATGCCGTGAGCTCCTCGTCCTTGGGTGCTATCCGAATCTGATTGTAGCCCGATGATCCGTCCATAAAAGTGAGCACCTCGTGACCTGTCGTCGCGGCGATCATTAGCTCCGTGATTGGTAAGGGGAAGTCGTCCTATGGACATGCGTTGTTCAAGTCTCTGAAGTCCACGCACACTCGGATTTGGCCGTTCTTCTTTTTGACTGGGACGACACTAGAGATCCATGTCGGGTACTTGACCTCTCGAATGAAGCCGGCTTCGATCAACTTGTTGACTTCGCCTTCTATTTGGGGTACCAGTTCTGGCCGGTAGCGTCTTTGTCCTTGCTTGATGGCGCTGGCTCCGTGTTTGACGCTGAGCTGGTGCACTGCAATTTTGGGATCGAGGCCTGGCATCTCCTTGTAGGACCATGCGAAGACGTCTCTGTATTCTTTAAGCAGTTTGATGTATGCGGCTTCTTCCTCAGGGGTCAAGAGTGTGCTGACGAATGTAGGCCGAGGTTCCATCTCTGTGCCCAAGTTGATTTCCTTCAAGTCATCAACGGTGGACTGCCCCCCTTCTTCGAGGACTGGCGGGGCGTCGGGCAACTCGTCGTCCGAAGTAGAAGTATCACCATTGTCGGGATTCGAAATGGAGATATGATTGACGGCCGCCATGGGTGGGTGGGTGGGTGTTGAGATGAAGTCCTCGATTGGCATTCCCAAACGATCGAACACTGACTTCTTCTTTGAGTGCTTAACTGGCCTGAGCCTTTCGAACACGGATGTACGCTTTAGATTCGACTGGTTTCTACCACCTCTGATTTGCTTCTGGAGCAAGGCTTGGCATCGAGCTCTTCGCCGTCTTCTTTTGCTGTCGGGACGGCTTGCGTAGGAAGAGCGTGCATCGAAAATTATCGATCCTTCAGCTGCTTCGTCTACCATCTTCGCCTCGATGTAGTTGGAGGTGAAGGTCTTCTTCGCTGCGGTTCTGATGACCAACGGAGCTTGACTGGAGCCGATGCCTCGGCGGTTCGGGAGAATTTGTTCTCCGCTTTGAAATAGCCGAGCTTGAGTTCTCGTCATCCCATATGGAGTTGCTGCTGGGTGAAGTGTGCCCATGACGCTTTCTCTATCGTAACCGGCTTTGAACAGCAACTTAGCAGTATTTTGCCCCCAACTTCCTTTCGGCTTGAATGCAAGCTAATTGGGGTCGACTGATTCGGTAGGCCCGCTCGGGTTCGGAGCTCGCGTCAGACTAGGTAATGGCAACGTCATTTCTTGCAGGGTGATGACATTGGCCTGTGATAATGATGGGGCCAGCTTCCTTGTCGGAGTAGAAGGCGATCGCTCGGATTTACGGAGCCACTGAGGCGCGAGACGCAGGACTGGCGTCGCTTGGGCGGGCAACGGGGTATGTTGCACGGCTCTTGACTCGGGGCTGATACACATCCTTTGTCTAAATTTCGATGCTTCTTGGACCTCAAGTCTTGCTTTGTCGGAAGGTCGTGCTGGATTTGCGGGAAGAGGAGTCTTATCCTGCTTCATTTCTTTAATTTTCTGGACTTGAGGGGTTTTAGCTGGAAGAACTTCCGCGACTAGGCCCTTTGCTTGGTAGAACTTAGCGTCGGCCAAGTGTGCCTCGGCCTCGTTGAATGGCTTGTCGTCCGCAACTATGCACCTCTCCACGCCTTCTTCGTAGTACTTGAGGCACTGGTGCCAGGTGGATACCACGATGCCATTCTCGTGCAGCCATGGTCTTCCTAACAGGAGGCGATATGACGTCTGGCAATCGATGATGTGGAAGAGGACCGTTGTATCTAGCGGGCCGATGGAAAGCTTCAAACGGATGATTCCGAGGGTGGATTGTCCGCCCTGGTTGAATCCTTGAATGACCAACTAACTTGGCGAGAGCTAGTCATTGGTGATGCCGAGTTGCTGCATTGTCTGGATAGGCATGATGTTGACGGCGGAGCCACTGTCCAACAGGATTCGATTCACTAGCTTTTCCTTGATGTATCCCGAAACGTAGACAGGCCGGTTATGCAACCGTGTCCCGAGTTGTAAGTCCTCATCCGAAAAGGTTATCGTCGCATCACACGAGGCTGCAGCTTTGCCCTTTTGGTCGTCCTTCCTTTTCCTCTTGTAGCTGTCTGGGTCGGCCAAAGCTGCAGCCATTGCCAGGCGAGCCTTCTTCGGGAGATGCAAAGCTTCTACGAGCGGCAAGTGCAGGATTGCTTCGTCGTGAGAGGCGGTGTCCCCTTTGTCGGAATCGTCTCCTTCATCGGTGGAGTCGCCTTCTTCAGAAGTTTCGCTTTCGTCTTTTCCTTCCGACTCCTTATGAACTTCGACCATGCAACAGGACACTCTGATGTGTTGGTCAACAGGGAGGAAGTGATCCGGGAAGAACTCTTGCAAGGTTGTCGGCTCTGGAAGGCTCTGCTGAAGGAGATCGTCTTGTCTTGCTGGCGGCACTTTGAACGCCTTCCTCCCTGGAGTCTTGGTTTTCTTCTTGTAGGTCTTCCGCTTGGTGAACCCCCTCATCACACGGTCTTGCTTGAGCTTCTTTTCTTGCCATGGCTTTCGTCGCCGTGGTAGCATGACCCATGCTTCTTCGTCGGTGGATTCCCCTCCGCTAGGATGATGGTCGGCAGCAGCAACTGGTTCCCTCGAAGGCACTTGTTCTTCTGGAGGCTCTACTGGCTCATCTTCCGATTCCCAGCCAGTGGGCTTGAGTTCGTCGATTGAAACGGACGGAGGCTTTGAGTAGAGGACGTAATAGTCAAACTTGCCCGAAGGTTGGCCCAGCAGACCGACTTCTGGATCTCCCCGCTCGTATCTTTTCTGGAGAGCGCCTTGGGACATAGCTTGACTAGAAGGGACTTGCTCTTCTTGAGGCTCCACTGGCTCGTCTTCCGATCCCCAGCCGGTGGGCTTGATTTCGTCGATTGAAACGGACGGAGGCCTTGAGTAGAGGACGTAATAGTCGAACTTCCCCGAAGGCTGGCCCAGCAGACCGACTTCTGGATCTCCTTGCTCGTATCTCCTTTGGAGCGCTCGCTGGGATGCAGCATTGCTTGGAAGAGGTGCTGGCGTGAGCGACGGTTGCCCCCAGGGCAGTGGTGCTTCTTCCTCGGTGAGCGCAGGAGTACGTTGACGTCGCTTCGAGACTTTCGGCTGGGAAATTGACTTAGCGGTTGGCGCTTGACGGTTGATGCACAATTTGGGCATGCTTCGTCGAGCAGCAACGAGTACCAGCGAGAAGGAGCCGAAGGTGATGGACGTCATGTTGGTCGTAGCAACCTCTCCGGAGTCGATCTCTATCTTCCCTTGCTTTGCGAGCGCCATGATTCTTTCCTTGAAGACGAAGCATCTTTCGATGGGATGACTTACCACCCGGTGGTATTTGCAGAAGAGAGGGTCGTCGACGCGATGCATCTGCTCGGGCCTTTTCGAAGGAGGGAGCTCTATCATCTTCTCTTGCAGCAGTTGGTCGAACATGGAGGAGACTTCCGAGTCTGGGAAGGGGTACTCCTTGGCTTCGAGCTCCTCGAGAGTCATCCTTTGTCTTGGCGGCGGAGGCGGTGGTATGGCGACTCCCTTCTTCTGATCCGGCTTGCCACCGATCTTGAGCGGTTTGGAGGTTGAAGCGACGTCCGCAACATTGACTTGTTTCGGTTTTGGTGCCGGTGGCTTGTCCTTCTTCTCCTCCTTCAAGAAGTCTTTGTTCTTCGAGTCCCCGCGGCTTGCTAGGCTGAGTTCCATGTCGTGAGCCCGAGTTGCGAGTTCTTCGAAAGACCGAGGTTTGATACCTTTGAGGATGTAGAGCAGGCCCCAGTGCATGCCTTGGGTGCACATCTCGATGGCCGAGTCTTCAGACAAGCGGTCTCGTGAATTCAGCACGAGGTTCCTTTATCTGTCGATGTAGTCGATCACCGGCTCGTCCTTCCTTTGCTTGACTACAGTAAGCTCGGTCATGCTGACGGTTCGTCTGGTGCTGTAGAAGCGATTGAGCAACTCCCTCTCCATCTGATCCCAGCTGTCGATGGTCCCTGGAGGAAGATCAACATACCAGTCGAATGTGTTGCCTTTGAGGGTGCGAACGAATTGCTTCACCATCTCGTCGCCATATGTGTCGGCATTATTGCAGGTCTCGATGAAGTGGGCAACGTGCTGTCTTGGATTTCCCTTTCTGTCGAAGTGCTGGAACTTTGGTGGCTGGAATCCGACTGGGAAGCGTAGCTGCTGGATCCTCGCAGTGTAGGGCTTCGAGTATGCCGCCGTGATCGGAGGAAGGCCACTGCCGTGGGAACGCATCATGTCGGCTATCAACGCTTGGACTTGCTGAGCATTCATCGTTGCTATTGCCGGAGGTTGTGTGGCCACCGAGGCTGGCGCTGGGGAGACGACTTCCACTGGGACGGGAGCCGAGGAGAGTGCTGGAGTAACTGTTTGAATCGTCGGAACAACCTCTGCAGGAGCGGGAGTTGAAGACGGAACTGGAGCGGCTACTGGAGAAGCGACGGGTTGGCCGACTGCTGCAGCGTCCTTTGCGCTTAGCTTTTGGAGCAGAGTGTTGATGTGACAATCCTTCTCCTCCATCAGCCGAGTAATTTGCGCCGTATGCTCGCTCATCTGCATGACTTGGAGTTGAAGAGCGGACGGAGGATGGTGACGGAGAACGTCTCGGTGTTGCATGTTCGCATCCTCGTCGTCATCATCGGAGGTATAGTTACGCCGACTTGCTTCTGGCTGATGATTGATGTTTGCCCCCTGCAGAGGAGGTGCAACGTCTGCTGGAGAACCCGAACGGGCTCGAGGCTGGGGCTGGTCCTTCCCAAACTTCTGGACATGGACTCCAGGATCGAGGCTCATTTCTTCATGCACCAGGGCCTCGTCGGCGCTTTGGCGAGCATCTTCGGCAGTAGCTTCTGGCACAAAGACGTCCGCAAGAGTCCGAGTACGCCGAGTGTAGACGCGTACCATCGGGGGAGGATCACCCTCCGGATTTACTGGATCACCGTGTCGGAGTAGAGGAGACTCAGCGATCGGTGAAAGGCTTGGAGCAAACGCATCGTTGCTTGTCCCGGTCATTGCAAACTTCAAGCAGCTTCTTCAGCCGTACGGATGAAAGGAGAAGAGGTCCCACCGGGCATGCCAGAAATCTGTATGCGCGGAAAAGGTACGGGTCAGCTTTATTGCGCAAAACCAGATTACAAGTGTGGCCGGGACCCTGGTGGCTCGGGTGTAGCGAGTCCGGGTTGCGGTGAGTTTTGATCAGGGGATTGTGGGAAAGATCTTCTGGAGGATCCCTTTGATCCGCGTCTCCATGTGGTGTTCGTGCAAGAGCTCTGAAGGGGTTGCCCAGGACAGGGGTCTTTACAGGGTGAGGGTTTTGGAGAGGCTAAGGAATGTCCACCGTTGCTTTGTCCCTTCCGTGCTTCGCGCTTTCTCGGCTAGGGGGTTTTCCGGCTTCGTTCCTCGGTCTTCGTGTCTTCCTCGCTCCTTGCTTGACCTCGGCGTCCTTAATCGTCGGTTCGCGGCGTCGATCGTGCTTTTGGCGTCAGCTTTGGCTTTGGCTTCGGCTTTTTGGCTTTGGCTTGGCTCCGGCGTGGCTCTGGCTTTTGCTTTGCTTCGGCGCTTGCGTTTGGACGTAGCCGGGAGAGACTTGTGATGCTTTCGTTCTTCCGGACTTCGCATCGTATCGGCTAGAACATGCGGTGCTTTTGCTCGTGGCCGGCGTAGTCGCTTGGCTTTGGCACTTGCGTTGCTTTGGCGCGGGCTTTACTGGGGCTTTGCTTTGGCTTCTTGCGTTGGCTTTAGCTTCAGCGTCAACTCGGTCTTCTTCTTCGAACGACGTAGGCTACTTCTCTGGTGCTTCGACGGTTTGTGGGTCGGCTGGACTTCTCTTCTTCTCCGGGCTTCCTTGGCGTGATCGGAGTCGAAGAACGCTTTCGAAGATAGTGGGGGTAGCACCGATCTCCGTGCGACGGTTGTAGCGTCGGCTTTTGTTGGTGAAGATAACGGGGGTAGCGACGCTTCAGGCGGTCTGCTCCAGGCTTTCTTCTTTGTGGATGGCGCAGACGTTTGTCGAAGGCGACGGGTTGATGACGCTTCGTTTCTCTCCTCCGGGCTTTGGAGCTTGATCGGAGTCGAGGATTTGTTGGAGCCGACGGGGTAGTGCCGCTCCGAGCTTCTTCTCCGGCCTTTGCTTCTGGCGTCTTCGGAGTCGAAGGATCTTCTTCTCCGAGCTTTCTTCTTCGTGCACAGAGTCGAAGTCTTAATCTTCGTGTGCAAGGGTCTTCACGTTGATGAGGGCTTTCAATGGACTAAGCCGATCCCGACGGGACAGGCTTGCTCGTGCCTCGTGAAGCCTTGGGTCGATGAAGAAGCGTCTCCTCTTCTGCAGAGCTCCCGCGCTTCGTCTTCAGTCTTCAACCGCCCCTTTGAACCTTCCCTCTCCCCCTTTATTTATAGGCAAAAGGAGGGGGGGAGATATGGGAAGTTTTGAATTTTAAATCCCTTTGATATCTCCCTCTTAATTACCCAAGATTTATTCATCCATTGATAAGGGGAATAAGTCTTCATTCGCTTTCCTTTCCTGGCGGGGCAATTATGGCTGGAGTTTGCACACGAAATCGATGGCGATCGGGCGCTTCTTTTTGTGCGTCGGATCGAGGGATCAGTGCAGATCCGTGCGTGTGCAGACATCATACGCAACCTCCCCCCGCGCATGGCGGTATTTACTTCCTTTTCTTTCTTTTCTTTCCTTTTCTTTTTCTTCCTTTTCTTTTCTTTCTTTTTCTTTTCTTTCCTTTTCTTTTCTTTCCTTTTCTTTTCTTTCTTGCAGGGCCGGCCGGCCCCCCATGGGGTTCGGATCCTAGTAGGGCCGGCCCCCATGGGGTTCGGGTCCTAGTAGGGCCGGCCCCATGGGGTTCGGACCCTAGTAGGGGCCGACCCCCCCCTTTAAGCGTGGGGTCCACTCCTCCTTTGCTGGGTGCGAATCGGGTCCGGGTCCGCACTGGTGCGTGCAAGTCGGGTCCGAGTCGAAGCGTGCGTCGGGTTCGCATCCGCTTTGGACACGCAAGTCGGGTCCGGGTATACGAAATTCGTGTGTCTACAACGGGGTCGAGGTGGATTTTGGGAATTGGTGAAGGCCAAGGACAAGGTTTCAATCTGGGTCTAGAGCCTATCCATGTGCTCTTGTTGCCTCATGAAGGCATCTTGCCAAGTACGGGGTGGAGAAGATCCAGCCATTATGGATTCTATCGACTCACTACAGAGAGAAAAGGGATGGTCCTAATATGGATGTACTCACGCGATGCTAGTTTCCTAATTAATGCAAGACACAAAGCTAAAATAAAAAGAAGGAAAATAAAAAAAAATTTCAGCACGCACACAAGATGCAAATGATGCAAGAGGACCGGTCATTGCGTAAGGACGCGACGACTAGTGCGCTCTGATACCAACTTGATGGGATGTGTATGCTTAAACAAACCCAAGTGCTGAATTTAAACAACTAAATACAGATTTCAGCATATTATAATCAAATTTCAGCACAGCTTATAATCACGATTCATCATTCATTCATTCCCAATCAGATTTAATTCAACGAAATAATAAAACTGATAAGATAAGACTTAATTTCAGATTTAAATAACCAAATTCCAGCAATAATAACGATCTCAATCTCAAATAACAAAGCCAATGTTTCCAAGAACAACCGTAGATCTAATCGTAAACCCTAATGGATGAGATTCTCGGAAAACCAAGGATTTTGGAAACCCTAATGTAAATTCAGCAATAAGGCCGGTTGGGGAAAAAGAAAGATATCACATGAAAGTATCGAGGATCGATTTCAAACCGTGCTCTGGTCAATGCCGGCTGCTGACAGGAACTCCGTTGTTGCAGATGAAAATGGCAGAAGGGGAGGCGTGGTCCAGAAGAAAGGTTGAAGAAGCCGAGACGATGGATCTTTGAAGATGAAGGAACTCCACGTCGATCTTCCGCGAAGCCGTAGACGAATGCGTGGTGACGAGGTAGAAGCGTGCGGGAGGAAGAAGCAGACTAGAAGCAAGGAAGATTCTTCGGAAGGGATACACCGAACAAGAGAGCTGCTTCTTCGTTCTAGGGTTTCAATTTCATATCATCCTCATCCCTTTGCAATTAGGGTTTGATGGCTTTATAGGGATGAAACATCAAAAGACACAAAAAAGGAAGGAATGAGAGAGGGACGCGCGGGTAGGGAGAGAGAGAGAACCGCGGGAAGAGAGAGAGAGGGGGGTGTGTCCGTGGGAAAGAGAGAGAGAGACGCGGCAGAGAGAGAGGGGGTGCGGGTCTGTTCGCGGGAGAGAGAGGGGCCGGTCGGGTAGGGTGTTCGGTGGGCTAGGGTTTAGGTTTTTGATTTCCTTCGAATCTCATCCATTGAGATTTAAGTTGCCCTAAGATCCTACGGCTAAAAACCTAACACGGAAACGAGTCAGTTCGGCATCTGTGGCTCGAACCGGATGCGAACATGGCTCGCACCTACGCAAACCAGAAATAAAAATGCAAATAACCAAAGATCCGTCAGTCGGATCGAAATAAATAAAAACCAAAGTTTTAGATCTTCGAATGAGCTTTCCACTGGTGCAGACAGATCGACGATCGGCTTCCTGGATCTCCGGAACGGATGAAAATACGCCATTAGCTGTAGCAAATCTGCACGTAGTAGGCTCGTCTGCATCAGGTCCACAAAGGGTATATTAAGCGGGTGATGGGTGCCTCCCTTACCAATGTGGGACTATCCGTTAACACCACCCCTCACGCGGAGCACACGTGGCAAGGATCCTCTCACACGGAGCATGCGTGGCAAGGCACGATCGGTGGGGAGCACCCGGAGCCAGAGCAGGAGCAGGAGCAGGAGCAGGAGCAGGAGCAGGAGATAGACTAGCTCTGCTACCATGTTAGATACCCTCACACTCCAAAACCCGGGTTGTAAGGGGAGGTCCACAACGGGTATATTAAGCGGGTGATGGGTGCCTCCCTTACCGATGTGGGACTATCCGTTAAAAGACATTTTGACTGGATCGATTTTTGGTTTCGTGGGTACCCCCGAGCTATTAATTCTCAGAAAGCTGATATTGTGAGGAAAGCTAAAGCTAAACTTGACAAGTCAGGGGATATTGATAGACCAATTAATCTTATGCCTCCGGAGAAATGGCCTTCTGGATCGAAAACCAGTCCTTTTGTTTTGCTAGGATTGTCAGCCAACAATACTTTGGGGAAGATTGTTTATAGGTCTGCGGCGATTGTTCTATTTCTTTTTTTTCGTGCAAGGAGTCGAAGCTTTGATCTCTTGTGCAAGGTCTTCATGTTGATGAGGGCTTTCATGGACAAAGTCATTCCCTTGGGATTCACTTGCCCGTGGCTTGTGAAGCCTTCGATCATCGAGCATTGGAGCCTCCTTCGTCAAGCCTTCATGTCTCTAGCTTTCAACCTTTGAAACAATCCCCCTGCCTCTCTATTTATAGGCAAAGGGGGAGGATTGGAGAGATATGACTGCGATTTTTGAATCCCTTGAATATCTCTCCCCATAACCATTGGGATTTATCTTCCTTTTTTGGGGGAAAACAATATTTATCCCCTTCATTTTTCGTAGCGACGGTTATGGACAAGATTAAGCTCAATCTTTCAAGATATGAGCCGTCTTTGCACATTTAATCGATAGAGACATAACTTCTCATCTTGTCCGTCGGATCGAGGGATCGCTGTGGATCCACAGTTGCATAGACGTTCGAGTTATCTCCCCCCACGCATGGCGATTGTTTCCCTTTTTTTCTTTTTTTTTCTCTTTTTTCTTTTTTTTCTTCTTTTTTTTCTTGTTTCTTTTTTTTCCTTTCCCTTTTGGCCGGCCACACCTCCCCATAGGGAGAGGGGGCTTCCGGTGAGGTCTCACGTAGGGTTTAGCTTTGATACCATGTGACAAACCCTAGAAGAGAAAGAGGGAGAGAGAGATGGCTAGGGTTTGGGGAGAGAATGGGAATCAATCTCTCATTAGGCCAAAGGCCAATATGTAGGCAATACATATGAGTCCTCTATGCACTAAGTGTATGTAAATACGTGTATACATCTTAACAGCCTTCCTCTTGAGCCACTGACAGATAGAGGAAAAAAGATCCATCACTAGCGTGAACAAATGATGGGAGAGGGGATCTCCATTTCGTAGTCAACTCAATCTCGTGAAGAACCCAATAGCACAGCCTTCACATAAATCAAGAAGTGATGGGACCAAATACAAGGCTCGATTTAGTTGATCCAATGTAGGAGAAATCCTCATGCCTAAAGAGTATGAAAAATAAATTGAAAATTAAATGAATTAAATGATTTAATAGATCGATTTTAACATAGATGAATGTCTAGAGCAAGAGCTGAAAGCCTCTAGTAAAATTTCTAGGAGAGCAAAAAAGTTTCCTAGAACGTCATGACCAAGATTTAACTAAGTAAGACTAGATTTACAATAATGAATTTAAACTATTAGAGAGGAGTCAAAGGATGAACTTATAGAAAGTAATGCAGAGATAATTAAGACTAAAATTTAGCCCAGGGATCTGACAGTAAGATTCATATATTGAGGAATATTCATAGCAAGGACTCAGATGTGATCGGTAAGGAATACAATATCAAGTAATGGACAAATAAAAAAAAAAACAAAATCCCGCCACAACACAATTTGAGGAAGCCAAATAAATGATCTATTTTCTCACTTTTTCCATCTACCCATGCACCATAAAGATTAGATCGAGAACCAAAAGTTATTCCCGCCACAACACTCCTCAATCCAAATGGTCAGTTATTCACGATGGAGCTCGTAACCTGCTCCCAAAAAGTCATCCACGGATCAAGATTTTAAATATAATTATTTAGATGCTATTTCTGTAACGTAAAAAACCTTAATGACTTTCTATCAAAATATAGGCTTACCAACAGTCTATATCAAAAAGTTGAGATAAAGTTTTAAACACGATAAATGGTAACATATAATTAGAATGAATCAATTGACACCAATAAAAATTTATTGTATAAATCTATACAAGATTACCATTCACATCATTATAGCACTTTAAATTAAGCTTTTTTACGTCATTGATAAGAACTAAATCTTTAGGAAAACTGTAACCCAAAATAGAAATGAATTAGTCAAAGTAACCACTAACTATTTCTAATCTACAAGAAAAGAGTTGCTACGCAACTCCCTCTAAATGTGATGCATGAAGAATATAAACAAGATAAAGATAAATTGCTGTTTTCGGCCAATTTAACCAAGAATCTGACGGAGCTTGCAAATACCTGACATGGATCCCCTATACCTCACTCCTCACCTGATTTGAATAATATCGGCGAATGATCCTTGAATTCTTCCCCTAGCTGCAGGCTTTGGCGCATCAGGAGTTCCGAAGACATTCCAAACCCTCAATGTTTCATCCTCCGCACCTGCAGCTGATGCCACTCTGTACCCATCTGGGCTTTGCAAAATCCAGTAGAACCAGATATGAGCAATATTATAATTTACGAGAATAAAAATTCTAATCTCCTACAAAGTTGAAACTGCTCATTCATACCTGAGCCAAGAACAGAACCCAAGAACTATGGCCTACAAGATCTCTGATTTTAACCAGGCGATGCGAGCTCAAGTCCCACAACTGGATGTCGGAAGAGTTTAAACCAATGGCAATGTGTTGCCTATCAGGAGCCCAGCTGACACTAGTAACAGGACCTTTATCTTCATCTACATTCATAAGCTCTGCAGCAGATCCCTTGTCTGCATCCCACAAGCAAACCCTACACCCAAGGGCGATCGAGATGAGGTTGCTCCTTCCCCAGTCCAGAAGATTCAAAGAGTAGTCGTCCATAAGCTCCATTGCATCCAATACTCTGTCTGCAGTCTGCAAGAGTTGGACAAAACCCAAGAGAGTAAGAACAACAGAAACCCAAGAGGCTAGAAGCCTAGAAGAACAGATATGTAGGGAAGCCGAGGAGAGAGAGAGAGAGAGAGAGAGAGAGAGAGAGATACCCACCAGAGGAATATGCCTTCGCCGCGCCGTCATCATCTTGGTCGGAGGGGAGGAGCAGACGCCGTCGAGGTCGAAGAACCCTTCGACCGGCACACGAGGCCTGTTGTTGAAAGCAAGGATGTGGGTCCGGTTCTGCAGCAGGACCTCGACCAGAAGCTTTTGGTACGCGTCATCCGATCGCAATAGCGCATCAATTCTCTCCCTCTGCCGCCTTGGCTGAGTTAGCATCTGGTGCGCGACGTCGAAATCCATGCCGGATCGGACCGGAATGAATCTGTCGCTCTGAAACTGTCAAAATCAACAGCAGTCAGAACCTCAAACAAAACCCTAAATCGGAGACAAAAAACAAAATCAGAGAGATAGAGAGAGATGAAATTACATTGTCACGACGAGATCCCGCCTCTCGAAGAGGGTGAAGACCTCCTGCATCCATGGAAAACCAAGAAGAAAAAGAAAGTAGAAAACCAAAAAAGAAAAATCGAAATTCCGTATGGAGAAATACCCACCTGAGGAATATGCTCCGGTGCATCCAATACTCTGTCTGCGGTCTGCAAGAGTTGGACAAAAAACCCAAGAGAGTAAGAACAACAGAAACGCAAGAGGCTAGAAGCCTAGAAGAACAGGGCAGCCGAGGAGAGAGAGAGAGAGAGAGAGAGAGAGAGAGAGAGAGAGAGAGAAATACCCACCTGAGGAATATGCCTCCACCACGTCGTCGTCGTCTTGGTCGGAGGGGAGGAGCAGACACCGTCGGCGTCGAAGAACCCTCCGACTTGCAGACGGGGCCTGTTGTTGAAAGCGAGGATGCGGGTACGGTTCTGTTGTTGTCCCGCCTCTCGAAGAGGGTGAAGACCTCCTGCATCCATGGAAAACCAAGAAGAAAAAGAAATTAGAAAACCAAAAAAGAAAAATCGAAATTCCGTATGGAGAACGGAGAAGCGTTGGAAACAGAGCAGAGCGCGCGCAGAGGGAGAGATTTCTCCCGATGGATCGAAGGAAGCTTTCGAATCTGGGAATCGAGACGTTGCAGAGAGGGAGAGAGGGAGAGAGGAAGACGAGAGCGAGAGCGAGAGCGAGAGCGAGAGCGAGACAGAGAGGGTTTGATTTGTTGTGGCGGTGGCGGCGGCCTCTTTGGGATTATATATAGGATGGGAAATTAGCCGTTGGAGCTCTCTTTGGGATTATATAAAAGGGTCTGTACTTGAACAAAACAATGGGATATACACGCGGACATAGTAACGGTGTGGTGGCATCTGTTATTACGATAAACGCCTTGTATCTCTTTCATTTAGCATGAAGTCCCTCACATTTTTTTTTCAAAACGGCCATTTTACCCTATAGCAGTTGTACAGTCTGAACAAGCCGTTGTACGGCTTTTTCTTTTTAAAGAAATTATCAATAATATATCTAAAACATTGTAGGGTAGGGCTGGCAATGGGTCTTGTCGGATTTCGGTCGGGTCCAAAACCCATAGGTCCATGCACGCCCCGTCTACCTTATCATATCTAGATCCTAAACCTGTACTCTGACCCATTTATAAACGGGTAGACCCGATAAGACCCACTGGACCCGTTTTTCTCACAAGTCATACTCAGTTGACACGACCCAACCCGATAAGGCCCGCTAGGCCTATTTGCCTCAATTGACACGACTCGACTCATTTATACATGCTTTCTTTCCAGACTAATCCGTTTTGACTCGACTAGTCATTAAAAGAGGGAATCGTTTCACTCACTGCTTCAGAGTTTTACGACGTATGTTTTACATCTATTTTGTTAAAGAAATTTGTGAGCTCAAACCGACTCAGTGAGGTTTGTGTCACCAGTGAGTTAGAACATATTATGCATTCACAAAACATTAAAGACTTCAGCAATGCAGCACAATGTCAGTTCAACAGTACAACTCAGTATCAATTCAAATCGAACTATCTAGCTCACACACCCACTCGTATGTACCATGTTAATAATCCACTAGGTGTAAAGGGTTTTAGTATTTGAGGTTTAATTGCGAAATTGTCACTCGATTTGCATGTGTTTTGATAATTTTGACGTTTTCACGCTTTCATGGTCCATGCCTATTTTCAAAAGTGTTATTTTTAAAATCTTAGTTTGACGGTATTCTCATATTGTGAAAATCAATTTTTGACGGATTTAGGACTTTGCCATTTGAGAGGTTTCAAACTTGGCCATTTCTTAAAAAATTGAAAAATTGGCTAAGTGTCGGAATCCAAAATCCAATAACCAATAATTGGCTAACTGTGACGACCAAAATCCAATAACCAATAATCAAGACTCCTGAGGTTGTGATGCCAAAATGGATGAGGTGGGGTGAGGTGAGGTATCCAAGGCCATGAGTTAGCCTCATATAGCTTGGAGAGAAGAAAATAATGAGCTACGTATATAATTTCTTCTTCCAAACATAAAAGACGTGTTTTAAAGTTGTGTGCTACTATGGATCCTGTAAGAACTCCATAGTTAAGCATGCTCAGGTGAGAGTAGTACTAGGATGGGTGAGCACCTAGAAAGTCCTCATGCAAGTACAAAAAAAGCGGACAATATCTTGTGTGTTTGGTATGGATGTTACACTAACGGTGCTTATGAGATCGATACGACCAGGACATCAGTTTACGTAAAAGAGGTTACGGGGGATTGTGAGCGGTGGCTATGGTGTGGCGGGTTGAGCAACTCCTGGAATGCCTGTTCGTGCTCAGATAGTTCCAGGTCGTGTGCACTACGTCATATCGTGCTCACGATGGCCGACATGGCATCTCATATCCTATGACCTCAGGAATTTAAGATACAATACAAAAAATTAGGAGTTTCCTAACTGCCAAAGTCGTGCTTACGACTTCAATCGTGTGAATGACAGCTACAGGAGATCGTGTGCACAACTGCTATAGGAGATATTGCGCATATACTACTTTGAGATAGTGCTAACTACTCAAGAGCATCACCATATGTCTCCCTATTTTTAGGATCACTCCTAGTCTCCCTACATTTAAGGAGCCAAAAGCGCTCCCTATTTTTTTTGGAAACGTGTTGGACATGCTTGGTTGTGCGTCAACCGACCTCTATCATCATATGAGCGGAGATCTACGGTATACACGGTAATCTCCACCACTAGAGTCCCATTGAGAAGGAATTCGAGTGACAGGTGAAGCATGTTTATAACATCCGTACGCTCGCCCAAGTCGAGGAGTCTTGGATCGAGAAGCCTATCAAAGACCTTACATGACCGGCGATCATCTTCACCTATGTTAGAACAGCGTATGTATTCACAAAACATTGAAGACTTCAGCAATGCAGCACAATGTCAGTTCAACAGTACAACTCAGTACCAATTCAAATCGGACTATCTAGCTCGCACACCCACTCGTATGTACCATGTTGATAATCCACTAGGTGTAAAGGGTTTTAGTATTTGAGGTTTAATTGCGAAATTGTCACTCGATTTGCATGTGTTTTGATAATTTTGACGTTTTCACACTTTCATGGTCCATGCCTATTTTCAAAAGTGTTATTTTTAAAATCTTAGTTTGATTGTATTCTCAGATTGTGAAAATCAATTTTCGACGGATTTAGGACTTTGCCATTTGAGAGGTTTCAAACTTGGCCATTTCTTAAAAAATTGAAAAATTGGCTAAGTGTCGGAATCCACCTATGTTCCCTATGCAGTACAGACCGAAATCAAGGAAAGGTGGCCAGCTTCCTATTGCAGTCCTGACTTGGGTCTGGACCGAAATATGCTTAACAGTCCCTACGTGACTTAAGTGGTCCCGATAGCCAGTGTTGGTTTTTCTCCCTATAATTAGCTTGGCTCTCTCTATTTGTTTCAAGGTTTGGAGGTTTGTTTTTGGGCAAAGTTCTTGCGAATTATTTTGTCCTCTCCACCTTCCCTTGAGGTTTTGATTTAGTGCAAGCGAGAATTGATCTTCCATCCTTTAAAGAAATTTGTGAACTTCCTCGAGGGCTTCAAGTTGGTCCATACAGTTTTCCACTCAGACAACTTTGGTTTCACATTCCTTTGCAATGGAGGTTTTCTTCGGTTGAATCCGTTCTGAATTTCTTCTGAATAGCCTTTAAATCACATGTGTATTGAGTTGCTCTTGTGAAGGGAGTGTGAAAATCCCTCGCTACGGCTTAAGGGTCCTCCCATAGGAAATTGGGGGCAACAAGTCCTTGGGGGGTTGGATACCCTTGGGTAAAATCCTTCGCTACGGTTTGAAGGTCCCCACATAGATAATTGAGAGCGACAAATTATTGGAGGGTTCCCACCATTGTGGATTCGGTGGGGTAGAACCCTTAGGTCCATCCTTTACTGAAGGGTGGTTAGTGCCGCTTGTAGATTAAGAACTTGCAATGTGCATTTGCAAGTTGGGTGCGAAACTAGCTGTGACGACCAAAATCTAATAACCAATAGTCAAGACTCCTAAGGCTGTGACGCCAAAATGGATGAGGTGGGATGAGTTGAGGTATCCAAGGCCATGAGTTAGCCCCATATAGCTTGGAGAGAAGAAAATCATGAGTTACTTATATAATTTCTTCCTCCAAACATAGAAGACGTGTTTTAAAGTTGTGCGCTACTACGAATCCTGTAAGAACTCCATAGTTAAGCGTGCTCAGGTGAGAGTAGTACAAGGATGGGTGACCTCCTAGAAAGTCCTCATGCAAGTACAGAAAAAGCAGACAATATCTTGTGTGTTTGGTATGGATCTTACACTAACAGTGCTTATGAGACCGATACAACTAGGACATCAGTTTACATAAAAGAGGTTATGGGGGATTGTGAGTGGTGGCTATGGTGTGGCGGGTTGAGCAACTCCTGGAATGCATGTTTGTGCTCAGATAGTTCCAGGTCGTGTGCACTACTTCATATCATCCTCACGATGGCCGACATGGCATCTCAGATTCTATGACCTCAGGAATTTAAGATACAATACAAAAAATTAGGAGTTTCCTAACTGCCAAAGTCGTGCTTACGACTTCAATCATGTGAATGACTGCTACAGGAGATCGTGTGCACGACTGCTATAGGAGATCTTGCGCATATACTACTTTGAGATCGTGCTTACTACCCAAAAGCATCACCATATGCCTCCCTATTTTTTGGATCACTCCTAGTCTTCCTACATTTAAGGAGCCAAAAGCGCTCCCTATTTTTTTTGGAAACGTGTTGGACATGCTTGGTTGTGCGTCAACCGACCCCTATCGTCATTTGAGTGGAGATCTACGATATACACGGTAATCTCCACCACTAGACTCCCACTGAGAAGGAATTCGAGCAACAAGTGCAGCGTGTTCATAACGTCTGTACGCTCACCCAAGTCGAGGAGTCTTGGATCGAGAAGCCTATCAAAGACCTTCCATGACCGGCGATCATCTTCACCAATCAAGACCTCAATGGAGTCTGCACTCCTCATCGAAACCCCCTAGTCCTCTGACTTGTGGTAGATGAGAACTCCGTCAACCAGATACTTGTCGATACCGACAACTCCATCGACATCATGTTTTTTGACTACTTCACGAGACTGACACAAATACAAGAGCGTTGATATCGTCCCCACTGTCATTACTGCCTTCAACGGCAAACAGAGACTTACAATGGGGGAAGTGAGATTCACGCTCGATTTCAATAGAGAGATGCGAGCGTCAATTCGATTCACTGTCATGAAATACAACACCATCTGTGGGGGAGGATTTCGGCCGTCGTACGTGACCCTCCTCCAACAGTCGGTTGAACGTTTGATCCTTCAAGATGTGGCACGCTTTGAAGCGCTGAGTTATGACTTACTGGGCTGTCATACAAGCACTATGGCCACACTATGCACCAACCAAGAACAATCAGAAGACACCCTGATGAACACAAGGTGCAACTTCCCAATAATCAAAACCAAAACTACTGCACTGACTGTGATCCCAACTGCTACGGCATTTGGACCCGATGACATTGAGATGATTGGCGAAGCTTTGACTGGCAGCAATCTGATGGATGTAGAATGAATTCGGAGAAGAGAACAGCCATCTGATCCCACGGTTCGCCTAATCAAGCTTGAACTACTCTTTCATTTGAAGGCTTTACTCAGTCAAACCATGGCGCAATTAGTGATGGGTCCGCACAACCACAGTGCGGTGTTAATGAAGTCCGGAGCACCCCGAAGGTTGCAGAAGACGAGGACTTCAGTGAATTTCTTGAATTCTTAGCAGCAGATGACCAATCGGCCGAGAAGACTGATGATGATGCTCCACCCAATCACATCATTTACATCAGGTCGGTTCTGTAATTCATCTTGAAAAGGTAGTGCCATAGACAAATAGAGCGTAGACATCGGTAATTATTATTTACAGCATAAACCCCAATATTTCATGGCACCAGTGAATTGAAACTGTAAACTGACAAAATTCTGATGCTGTTCACTCGATTGCCACTTGGCGTAAGATTGAGTTCGGAAATAACCGTATGATTAGAATTACAATGGAGGTGGAAAAGAAGAAAGACTATCCATATTACAACTACAGAACCAAAGCCTGTTGAGCTTAGCAGAAAAAAGATGGCACTTTACATTGCGATTCCTGGACCTTGTGAGGCAGTTCAGCATCGTACCCCATGATCGCACAACTTCGCAGCATTTGCTTGTTGCACCATTCTCTCCAGGATTCAGGATCATCTATGCTCATAACTGGCGTCCTCCGAGAACCAAGCTCCAGATGGGGTCTCCGCCGCTAAGTAGGAGGGGCCTCGGGATGCTGGAGTAGAAACTGGGCTGACGCGAACCGACGGAGGGGCAGTGGGAGTCCAACATCAGCAGGATCGATAGCGGGAATAGCCTTCGATATGTCTTCTGTTAAGAATGGGATGCTGCAACAAAAAAACAATGGGCATAGCGCATGAACACTCGGGAACTAATTTGACGTAACCTCCGAGCATAATTAGGTTTTGCACCAAATCAATAGAGAAAACGGTTATAAGGAAAACATAAGACAAGTCGGTTCTCTTAATCGGCTTATTTCACTTGAGATGCATCCAACCTTACAGAACTGCCCGAATCGGCGTGCAGTGTCATATGCATTTAATTTCTGGGTAACTAATGCAAACCGGGTCGCGATACACGAAAACCAAGTTAAAAATAGAAAAAAAAAATTCGATGGTCCGTCCAGGCGGTTGGAGGAGGCAGCAAATGCCAACTGATATTTATTAATTCCATAATCCCGTGAATATGACATAAACGAAACCAGGATTCACACGTGCAAACAAGGTACAACGGCCTTGAGGGAACGCTCGCTCCATGGTGCCCATACCGGGAGTCGAACGTGGAACCTGTCCAACATGGGAGAGAGGAAATTCCACCATGCCAAGAGCTCGTTGGTTCTACGATTTATTTAGGAGGCTAAGACATAAAATCCACCACTTGTAAACTATTCCCAATCATATTTCATAAGAAACATCAATCTAAAGCATCCATAAGTTGACAAGTAAAGAAAGCACAGCAACAAAAATAAGTTATGCCTCGAAACAACTTTACAAACATTAATTCCAACAAATATAAGCTCATGCAAGACAATAAGAAGAAATATAAAGATAGCAAGCCAAGCCTCTTTCAAGTAAAAGATGAGTAACGATTATGGGGTTATACGGATTATGAAGATAGATGCGGAGAAGTGCCAAAGAAAGTCAATGAACGATCAAAGTATAATAAGGATAATACCGATAAGATGCAGCTCTGTTGCAGAAAAAAGCTTTGCCGATGAAGATGAAAGATAGAGAGGTAGAAGGTGACAAGGAAGAAGAAGATCCGAGGCTGGAAGAAATCCACGAGCAAGGCAATGATGAACGAAGAAGGAACCTTTTTCACGACACAAAGAGCATCAATCACCATCCCAATCTATCTTTCGACTAAGGTCTTCATCTCTTTATATCGAAGAGAAGGTAATATAAAAGTGGAATACAAAAGGCGAACGCGGGAGAGAAAGAATAGACACACCAACAAAACGTACACGTAATAGACGTCGGTATGTGTGCTGTATAGGAGAGTGAGAGAGCAAAGAAAGGGGAGCTGTGTGCTGGTTTCACGGAGAGAAAAGAAGCCACGTGTGGCAATTTGTCGTGGAAAAGAATATCCCATACAAGATTTCTCTCAGAGAGAAATAAAGGGCCACAATCAATTGGATTTGGGCACCCCTTTAAGTTTCTTTTATTTCTTATATGGACACCCCCCACTTGCAGAATAATTAAGGCTCGTGTAGGCTTTTAATGGCTTGCTTGTTTCACCGTCGGATACATTATCCGATGCAGCCCGTCATACTTCATGGCAGAAATTTATTAATAACTTAAAACAAAGAAATAAACGGGCTAGCCTGATAGTCGAGCCGAGCGAGACAACCCCGCACAGTAGGCTACAATATACAAAAAGTTGTAACTATCTATCCAACCATCCGATCTTCGCCGGAGACATGTGATGCGGCTACATCATTAACTTACAAGTACTTAAACAATCTTTGAAAGCACTTTAGCTCCCTGGTTACATGAGCTTAAACTGCACTGTTACCATGGGAGGAAGCCCAAAGGACCCACCAAAGGGAGAGAGCCACAAGGGCAATGCTCAACAATATTATGGCACAATGGCCAACAATATATAAAACCTACAGAGGGTGTGATCACTTATGGGTGAGAATACCCCACAAATATAAAAGAAAAAATACATGGATAGAAGACATAAATAGAAAGTTTAATTACTCTTAGCAAAGAGAGTAGAAGCATAAATGCCACACCGACTTATAAGCATACCGACTTGATAACCCGTCTGACCTGTAAGCAAGCCAATAGAAGAACCCGATGGACCTATTAGCAGACTAACAAGGAAGACGGACCAACCTGTAAGCATGCCAACCAAGGAACATGCTAACCTGCAAGCAGGCCAACTTGAAAACAAGTCAGCATACTAACACCTCGAACACCCCCTAACGTGTAGAAAGGCCGAAGAATAGACTGCTAACGAGAAATAGGAACACAGAGACATAGCACTATAACCCAGGGAAGGAAACTGAAGTGGTGGTAGAAGTGCTAAGTCTACAAGACGAGCTAAGCAGGAAGGACAGCTACGAAAGAATCACAAACAAAGAGAAGCACCACAACATCTGCCGAGTCAAAGAGATAAAGGTACAATGTAGGTGACAAGTTCGACCAAAGTAACAATTCTCGACCATGACACGCGACACAGGGTAGTCAGTGGTATTTGACCTTGAGTTCACCAGTACGGTGAAGTTGAAGACAGACTAAGCCAGGTCGAGGCTATGACCCCAAGTTCCCTGAGAGGGAAAGTAGACCTCGAAGGGATGACTAAAGATCTAGGACCCTAAGGCAACAAATCGAGCGGAAGGTTCAGAGTAATGGGAGAGCACGTAAGGAGCTCAGGGCCTATGTACCCGAGAAGTTAGGGTACTCAGAATGGTGTTTGAGCAAACTCGATCCCCAAGTACTCCAATTGCGACTACTCGAGTATGCCGGAGGTTTGACAAGAAACTGTGGGCCATAAGTATACGAATTACGAATACTCATATAGCCTAAAACGGGATACCCGATCATATGCTGAGGATCGAGTGACGTGTGAATATCATACAATACGTGAAAGATCAGACATGGTCAAGGTGTGCAGCGGGAGAGGGGCGAGCTGCGACTTTTTCTACCCCTTCAACTCGCCCCTAAGCTTCCCTGGTTTAGCATGGTGGATTGGTGGGTCTGGTCAAGTTTTGCCAGGTCTCGTTTACTAACGTTCTAAAGGATTTCTTGTTTTTTAAGACACAAGCTACTTCTCCATTATTCACATTAAAATATGTATGTGATTCATTATGGGAATGTTGATTCGTTTCAACTCTTTGGCTTATGATTTGATCTTGGATACAAAGATAATTCCTTATACCTAATCTTGCATTCTACGGTTCTACCCTCTTCGTCTAGACCTTCATTATGGGAATGTTGATTCGTTTCAACTCTTTGGCTTATGATTTGATCTTGGATACAAAGATAATTCCTTATACCTAATCTTGCATTCTACGGTTCTACCCTCTTCGTCTAGACCCTTTCCGAGTTAGGCACCTTCGAGGTTGCTCCCTGATTTCATGATCTTAAACTAAAGAACCAATAAGGTAGGTCGCCTTGCCCATTAGGTTGCTTGGCATTTTCCCTCTATTGCCAAGTTACCTTGGTCAGATTTTTGGTAAAATGTAGACATCAGTTCACAGCCCATTGAAAAATCTTGTCAATCTCCCTATAGTTGATCCCATCTTTATCGTATAAGACTTGGATGACAATGATTGCGACGGTGCAAGTCGTGTGACTCACCTTGAAGGGATAAGACTTCAAAAGAATCATACATCAACCAGTCAATATCTGAAGTATTCAGGATGAGAAATCCTTTAATATTTTGGCTATGCTATTTTAAGTCTTTGGTTAGGAAGCGACATACCTCAAATCGTCATCCAACAAAAATGAATTCGACAAGAGACCTTGAGAACTGCTAATCATATCCCTCATTGTTGCAACAACCTGCCACTTTTATTACCATACTTAGTAAACCAGGTTTATGACAGTAGAAAATTTAGAATAGTAAAAAGCAAGGCAATTTAACATGCCTCTTTAGAGACACTCTCTGTACTATATTTGTCATCCCAGTACATTGTACATATTCGATAAATTTGCTGTACACTCAATGCCTGTTCAAAATCAACAAAAACTAAAGCTGAGGTCAACTGTGTAGTCACCATGATACATTGACAAATCATGGATCCTAGCTCACTAAATTAGGCCAATAGCAAAGTTTGATAGTTAAGTGAAGAATGATGGTACCGGACAAAGATCGTGCCTGATCTCTTCAAGGGACTTTCTTCTCTTCTGATGTATGACCTATATCATTTGTGACCGAATATGAAAAATTTTAAAACATTTAATTTTGCTAAATCACTTAATCGTGGGGGTTTGCCTATACCAGAAACCCAACAGCTTGTCTGATGTAATTTAGCTCATGCCAAGAGGTTCCTGCAAACTAAAGTAGTAACATATTATGTAATGAAAAGTCAATGACTGAACAAGGGAGAGTTAGTGCTCACCTCTTCTGTAACATCAGCAATCCACTTTTCCAGCAGCGCAAGCCCAGACTTCACATATTCTCCATTGGAAAATGTGCAACATTCACGCCGAAGCAGCAAACTGAGGGGAACCAGAAAAAATTCAATCTTTTAATTCTTAGCATGTCAAACTTTTATTTACAATAGATTATAGAACTTTCAGATGAAAATAATTTACCTATTGAATAGCTGGTTATTGATGAAGGAGAAAACTTGCGTGATAAGCTTACGTATAAAGAAGGAAGGTACCTAGACAATTATTTTGACCAATAAAATGTTATTAGATCAATTAGATACAACAAGAAAATAAGATTGCTTATGGACTACGTCACAGACAACTAGAACGACAAAAAAAGTTGGCCTTGCCTAAGTCTTCAGTTTATGGGCCCCCAAATGAAAAAGTGCAGAAATAAGTATTGAACGTCAGATACAATAAGAGCACTAATGTTTTAATCTTAAAATTCATTTGAATGTGGAAATGTCCAGTGGACACATGATGAGCACTACAAATGCAACTCAATTAAATCATGGGCTCCATATGTTTAAACCATAAGGACACTAGATTTTACCACAATTTACATTTAATTTCCCCAAAAAAAAGAAAGAAAGCAAATGAAAATATTGATTGTTATAGAGAATTAAAAGTAGACATCAGGATCTAATAGTAACCTAAGATATGAAAGACTGCCATTTTACTTCTAATCCCATACTCACTTCTTCATCTATCAATCTACTCCTGATCACCTATGTTTCCATGAATCCATGCCTTTGGGCTTCAAACTTGCCTTTTAATTTTATTCCTTCCAATTCTTAAAATGGGAATGCTGCATAATTTCTTCCCATTGGCTTACAATCTATGCCAAAGAGATGAATGCACTTCCATATATCTAACTTCCAGCTTCAAGGGAACATTAGAGTGTTGATCCCTGGTTGCATGAGATTAAATTGTGTAACCAACAAGGCAGATCTCCTTACATGCTAACTAGCTATTACGTTTCTTGGCATTCCCCTCTGCCAAGTTTCCTTGGTTAGGTTTTCAACACCAATTTTAGAGGGCTATGTCAATACTCTTCGTTGTGCAAGCCATATCATTTAAACCTTTTCTCCATCATTTTCCCCACAATTGTTGCAATTACCTCTAATATACTCTTTCCTCACTCTATCCTTCCTAGTTTTGTTGCACATCAACCTCATCATCGTCTATGCCATGCTTGTCTTGTGAGCTTGCACATAACACATGTCTCCACATTATGCACCATAAAACATTGGGTGTCGTATATTGTCTTATAGAATTTACCCATAAGTGCATGCATCGATCATATACACCCTGAAACTCCTCTCCACTCCATCCAACCAATTGTAACCTTATTAGAATCCTCATCTATCTCTTAATTTTTCTATACATCCATAGGGAGTTAAAGAGGACTCGTCCAAATGAAAACTCAAGCTTTTGACCTTTACATCCATAGGGAGTCGAAGATCACAATCCTACTTAGTTTTTGTGATCCTTTTGACTACAATGATGAAAAGTGGCGAGAGGAGCGATGAGAGGGTACGGAGCGCAGCGGGAGGCGATCGGCGAGCGAGTCGGGAGGCGACCTGCGCTTGACCGTCCGCCGGACGTCTAGCATTCCCGCACTTTGCGTCGGCATCAGAACCCGCTCATCAACCCCAAGGTCCTTAATGGTTACTGGCGTAAGGATTCGACGCCGTTCCTTTCTGTGGGCCCCGTTCTCAACCCTAGGGTTCAGAACGGTCGATGGAGAGATCTTCTGCCAGGTAGCCCTCGGGTCTTTCCCCCGCCTCGGGAAGGATCCCTGGAAAAGGAGATCCCTGGGGAGGCGATCCCTGCTCCTGTCAGACCCGCCGGATCTCATCCTGAGGGCCCAGCCGCCGGCTCTCAGCGCCCGTCCGTATCCCATTTTGCGAGGCCAGGAGGTGGCTCTTGGGCTTCCCGTGTCTCTGCTATCCCTCCCCCTCCACCACCTTTACCCCCACAGTCACCCATTCTTCTCCACCCACCGCCGTCACTCCCTCTCCTTCCTCTTCCCCTCGTTCCGCCGAGACCTCCCCGCCTTTCTGCCTCCAGAATCCCCTGCCCTTTCTCTCGAGGGTGCTGCTTCCGGTGTGGGGAGAAGGGCCACCTTGTCTCCGCTTGTAGAAACACGATGGTTTGCTGGATCTGTCGCGGTATTGGCCACTCATCCTCTACCTGCCCTCTTCGTGTGATCCAGGCTTCTTCTATGCATAATCATCCAGCTTTTCACCCACCCTCTCCCCCGCGGTCCTTCCCCCATCCGTTCGTCTCCATCCCCTCTTCCACAGCCTCCAATGATGCAGTCTACAAGTTGGATACCTGCGCCCTTGTCCGGGTTAGGGAGGGGTCGCCCACCTCAGCAGACCTTTCAGCAGCCCTCAAGGCTTTGTGGCAGTCAGAGTGGGAGTACCCTGCCTGGCGTCTCGGCGCGTCGGAGTTCCTGGTGGAGTTCCCTACGGCTTACGCGAAGCACTCTGTCGTCAGCAGAGTCTCTGTGAGGACGGATCAGCTGTTGCTGGACTTCTCGGCGTGGACCCCCTCCCACAGGGCTAGAGGGTCTTGTTCCTCTTCCATCGTCAGGCTCTTCGTTTCAGGGGTGCCGCTCCACTGCTGGAATGCGTCTGCCATGCAATCGGCCTTGTCTCCCTTCGGGGATGTCATTGAAGTGGAGAATGGGATAGATGCCTCCCGTGACCTTCTCGAGCTGATAATCGCCTTCAGGACGATCAATCCCTCTGCCATTCCTCCAAGTCTCTCTATCAGGTCCGGGGACTACTTCTTTGATCTATCCATCCGAGTTGCTGCATCGTCGTCTCCGGCTTCGTCCTCCGCCTCCGTGCACCAGCCGAGTAGTTCCTCTGATCCGCATGCTGGACCGTCGGTTCCGTATCCGTCGAACCCGGTTCGAGAGGAGGGTTTGACCTCGGCGAACCAAGCCGGCGTGGAAGGTAACGGTTTTGGTACCCCCCAGGATTCTCGTTCCTCCCCTCCTCCTTCCTGCCCAATTGGGCCCGAGATTATTGCTTCTCCCGTTATTCTTCCCCGTGATTTAGGGGATCTGGCCGCCTCCGCTCCCCCTGAATTACGGGATGCTGATCCTGTTCTGGCTTCGGTTTTACCTAGTCAGGTTCCCGCTTCAGAGCCCGAGGCAGAGCTCGAAGAGGGAGAGGTGGAGTCGGAAGAGCACCATCCAGCTCCTGAACCCGTCCCTCAGCAGCTGCGGACCTACCTCCGGAGGGCCCAGAGACAGCCGCCTCCAGTGATGCAAAACCTGCGATGCTTTTTGGCCTCGAGAGCTGAGGAAGACCTCTCTCTCTTCTTGAATATTTTGGATGATGCTGCGGTTTTAGAGATAGCCTCCTCTTGTGGTTTTGCTTTTGGGAGCGACGGGAAGGCAGCGAGAGACTTTTTGTCTGCTTCTCGAGATCTGGAGAAATCTAGGTGTTTGGCCGAGGGCCTGTAGTTCTTGATGAAGTGTATGTCTTGGAATATTAGGGGGTTGGGTTCTGTGTAGAAACGGTCAGCAGTTGCTCTTCTTTGTACTTTGCATGCTCTAGATGTGGTTTGCCTGCAGGAGACGAAGACGTCTAGTCCTACCTCTTCTTTCCTTCCGAGCTTGACGGGCCGGACCGGTTTCTCTTGGAAGTCCCTCGACGCGGTGGGGGCTTCAGGAGGTATTCTTATTGGCTGGAGGACAGACATGTTTGACTTAGTGGACTCAGTGGCCGGCTCTTTCTCTTTGTCGGTTTCCCTCTCTCTTAAGCCTGGTAGTGCTTCTCTGTTAGTCACCTCGGTCTACGGCCCCAACGACATAAGTCTACGCCATGCTTTTTGGCAAGAACTCACCGACTCTAGAGGGGATAGGCTCGACCCCTGGATCCTCTGCGGAGACTTCAATGTGACCAGATTTTCCCACGAGAGGCTGGGGGGGTTTAGGCCATGCGGGGGCGATGGAGGATTTCTCGAGCTTCATTAGGAGATTAGACCTGACTGATCTTCCCCTTCGTGGCAGGCGCTTTACCTGGACTAATAAGCGGGATTCTCCCTCTATGGCTAGATTAGATAGGTTTCTTACCTCTGCCGAGTGGGAGGTCTCCTACCCCAATTCCACCCAGAGGAGCTTGCCAGCGCTTGTCTCAGATCATGTTCCCCTGTTGCTGGACTCTTGTCTTTCGTGGCCTAAGCCTCCCAGAAGATTCCGCTTTGAGAGGATGTGGCGAGAAGATCCTTCTTTCGATGATCTTGTTAGGAGGTGGTGGTCTCAGTTCCCTTCAGACTTTAATTCGGCCAGGAATTTAGTGCGCAAGCTCAGAAGCCTGCGTCAGAAGATCAAAGGGTGGGAGCGAGCTTGCTTCGGGTCTGTCCTTCGCCGCAAGGAGCTCTATCTGAGGAATATAGACGATCTTGAGATCAAGGCAGAATCCGCCCCCCTCTCGGCAGATGAGTTGGCTTCCCTGGCCTCTACTAGAGAGCTCCTTCTTGATATCTTGAGAGCAGAAGAGGTGATGTGGAAACAGCGCTCTAGAGATAGATGGATTAAGCTGGGGGATCTCAACACTTCCTATTTTCATAGGATTGCGAATGGCAGAAGAAAGAAGAACACTATTCAGTCCCTGACTGTGGGGGGTCAGCGACTCGAAGGGACAGAGGAGGTCCTAGCAGGAGTGTCGAGCCACTACAGGACCTACTTCCGAGATCTACCGCCTTCCGCTGCTTCTCTCTCTTGGGACAGCTTGCCTTTTCAGAGGCTCCCTCCTTCTCATGATATTGACAGAGATTTCTCCCAAGAGGAGATTAAGCGCGCAGTGTTCGATTTGGCTGGGGATGGCGCGCCAGGTCCTGATGGTTTCCCTATGCTCTTCTTCCAAACCTACTGGGATTGTATTTCCGCTGATGTCTCGCGCTTCATTCTGGATTTCTTTTCGGGGGTCACTTCTTTGGACAGCATCAATTACTCGCTCCTCGTTCTTCTCCCGAAGAAGGCGGGTGCAGAGTCAGTGGGAGACTTTCGGCCCATTAGCCTCTCCAATTGCGCTTATAAAATTGTGACCAAAATCCTGGCGAACAGGCTTTCCCCAGTTATGAGCGATCTCATTAGCAAGAGCCAGTCGGCTTTTATCAAAGGGCGTCAGATTTTGGATAGTGTAGCTTCCGTTCAAGAGCTTCTTTATCACATGAAGGAGTTTAAGATTAAAGGTCTGGTCTTCAAACTAGACTTCGAGAAAGCGTTTGATAGGCTTCAGTGGGATTTCCTTCTCTCCACCCTGCGGGCTATAAGGTTCTCGCCTCGCTGGGTCCTTTGGATCTCTCGCTGCCTTTCCTCCTCTAAGCTTTCCTGCTCGGTGAATGGTGTTTCGGGGGGCCACTTTCCATGAAGAAAGGGCTTAAGCAAGGCTGTCCCCTTTTTCCTTTTCTCTTCATCCTGGCGGTGGATGCATTTGATGCAACTTTGCGTAGAGCGAGCTCGCTTGGCCTCCTCTCAGGCATCCGAGGTTCCTCCTGGTGAGTTTCCAATCTTCATTTTGCTGACGACACGATCCTTTTCTGTGAAGCTTCTCTAGAGCAGGTAGCGGTTCTGAAGATCCTCCTCTATGCGCTAGAATTCTCGTTTGGCCTTCGGATCAATTTTTCGAAGAGTTCTCTCTACTATGTAGGGGACTCCCAGGACTTCGGTCTCCTTGCGGCCTCCTTGTTGAATTGCAGATTGGGGTCTTTTTCGATGAAATACCTTGGGTTACCAGTGAGCAACAGGAACCTAGGGTGGGCGGATTGGCTGAAGGTGGTAGAGAAGGTGGAGCTCAGGTTATCGAACTGGAGAGGGAAGCTTCTCTCTTTGGGGGGTCGCTTGACCCTGGTCAACTCCGTTCTTTCTGCTATTCCGGCTTACTACTTGGCCTTCTTCTACCTTCCATCTTGGGTTATTAAGAAGATTGATGGGATTCGTAGTGCTTTCCTTTGGAGAGGTCCCGATAGATCCTCCGGAGCCTATCATCTGGTAGATTGGGGGGTTACTTGTAAGTCTCGGGAGCAGGGAGGATTAGGGGTAATCAACCTGAGACTTTAACAGAGCGCTCCTCGGGAAGTGGTGGTGGAGATTACAGAATGATCAGGGGGACCACTGGTCGTCCATTATCAGAGATCGTTATTTCAGACGCTTCTCTCCTTTGCAAGCTCGGAGTAGAAGATCGGGTACTCGGTCCTCTTTTTGGAAGGGTATCTGTAAAGTAGGAGCTCCTTTTCGGGCTGGCACCAAGCTTATTCTCGGGAACGACAAATCTATCAAGTTCTGGCTTGACCAGTGGGTCGGCGATATTAGCTTGGCTACACTGTTCCCTGATCTGTTCGAGTTGGCTTGGGATCCCCAGGCCTCTGTGCGCTCTCAGACGTCAGCCTCAGCATCGGGCCGTACCTGGTCAGTGAAATTTAGGCGGCGTATCCCTCCCGCTCTCCAGGGTCTTCTAGCGGACCTTCACAGTATCGTGGAAGCTTTCTCACTGGAAGAAGTTAGGGATTCCACCACCTGGAAATGGAGCAACTCAGGGATCTTCTCGGTGAAGTCGTTCTATCATTTCTTCAACAATGGAGGCACTATCTGTCCCATCGCCAGCCATCTTTGGAGATCACCAACACCGTTGAAAACCAGAATTTTCATGTGGTTAGGCATCAGAGAGAGAATCTTGACGAGGGTCAATCTGAGGAGGAGGAACAACCCGAATGTGACTGATCTGTCCTGCCCCCTTTGTCACGGACATAGGGAGGATGTTAATCATCTTCTCTTGAGGTGTCCCTTCTCTAGGGAGCTGTGGTCTACACTGAAACGGAAGTTCCATATCAGAGGTCACCCGGCATCTATCCGTTCCCTTTGGACGGTTTGGAGATCTAGGAGGGTGGGCAAGAAACTTCGGCCAGCTTGGGACCTGCTTACCATTGGGCTTTGTTGGAGCATCTGGAGGGAACGCAACTCTCGAGTTTTCTCAGGGAAGGAGGCCTCGATCGCTACTCTCTGGGCTGACTTTGTGTCGTTGGTTCGGAGTTGGTCCCCTGGTTTTCCTGTCAAGCTCTCGGATTGTATCCTCCCTTTTCTTTCTATGCTCTGATTTTCTATTCCATTAATAAAAGCTTGGGGTATGCTTAACCCCAACCTCTCTCTCTCGGAGAGGAATTCTCAAAAAAAAATGATGAAAAGTTGTAACGAGTCATCCAATAACAATTCGTAAGCTATTACAAGCATGGAAGGCTAATTTTTTTTTGGAGATATGAGTGCACAAAATTTCAACATTGGCCTACATCTCAGTTGATGCTAAGTCTAGATCTTCGCCCTAGTCTTCTTGATAGAGTTGAGAAGTTTTCCAATTCAATGAGATTGATGCCTGAATAGGGTCAATTCAAATTGTTAATCATGGTATCTTGATTTTTCTTTATTCTAGACTATTAGAGTTGTTATAGAAATTATTTAATATTTTTTATGTATTTAGCCATTAGGTACTTTGTTTTAAGTTCTAGAAAAGTATGGATTTAGATGCCAAAGTGGGAGAGGCATTATTTGCAAAAACATAGGTGAACACTAATTAAATAGCCAACAACTCTCTTTTAGTCTTTTATATTTATTACAGTAACAATCAGTAAATTTAAGGAAAGAAATAGGGTCAAACCTCCTTCGCAATATGGAACAGTGGAATAGGAGTTTGCTATGTAGAACAAAATCCCAAATGTGGGCCCTATACCCTAGCAAAACCAACATCCAACGTATTTCCGTGCAAACACCTAGTGGGACTCTGATGCAGAACTGTAACAAAAATACAGGATACTCCCATGGGACGACACACCTTAACCTGTGAGCAACAATACTTGTTTCAAGTTTTTCTTTCTCTTCCTCCTTTTGTACGTCAATAATCATAGGAGGCTCTTACCTCTATAAATAGTTTGAAGTAGACTTCATGATTTAATCATCAAGAATTATGAATAACAATAAATTTGAGAGGTAGTTTCCTCTTTATTTTCTAGTGGATTCTAAGCTTCCTATGGAGAAGAAAGTGTTCTTCCTTTTGAACGTTTCTGCAATGTTAGCCTAGGAATCCCGCTCCCATGGTTATTATCCACAAAAGAGAGAGGTCCAGTGACTTTTCTCCATGGGGCCCTACCACATCTCCGTTGAGAAATCTCGGGTTTGTCCAAAAGGCAAACTCCTTCTTCAAGATGAGGTAGTTTAAGTCATTTTTAACTCCTTTACATTTGTTGAAATCTATCATATTTGTTGAATCTTTAATAATATAAGCTCTACCAAAGTTGTCAAGGCGGCAAGGCAAGGCGATGTGCCTCAGGTGTGCCTAGACGCCTAGGTGGCCTAGGCATCGCCTTATGTTTTTTTTTTTTTTAAATACAACCAACTAAGATACTGTTACCTTTTGAATATGCAATAATGCAAAGTATGATGAAATTTATACCAACTTAGCATGATAAAATTTGTATAACATTAATACAGTGACTGAAGTTCGACACATAACAATGAACAATGAATAATGATAGATTCCATAACCATCAACAAATGAAGATATGATTGAAGTCTATCACAAACAATCAGTTAACAATTAAGCACATGAAGCTGAAATGATCAAATGACTGAAATAATCACATAACAGTAAACAATTGATATATGACAAATGAATCATGATCCTAGGCCAAAAGAAAATAAATAGATAAAGAAGCACTGACCCCTCAAAAAAAAAAAGGCGTGCCTTATTGACTGCGCCTAGGCGTGCGCCTTATGCACATGCACCTAGGCGGCTTGCGCCTTACCCTTCCGGAGTGCCTTGTCGCCTAAGCGTGCGCCTTGACAACACTAAGCTCTACAACATCAAATAAGTCTTGGGCCTCTACCTCTACTCTGGCTGAAAGTCAATTCCAGTGCACCTATTACACCTACCGAGAGCACTCGGGCTTAGTTATCATACAGATGCTTAATCAAATCAATAGAAACTCTTTGATTCCCGTCATCTATCTTCTTTGAAATAGGTGGATCGGACTTCACCACTTCTGATGGAAAGACGGTGCCGACAGCACCCCGGCTCCATGAGGGCCAGCCGCGTCCGGGGTTCGAAATCGTCCCTGTCAGATGCCACGAATGTGGCTAAAACAACCCACATAAATCATAAATGAAGAAAAGAAGGAAATAAATGAGGAAGGAGACCATTTCCCATTAAAATTAATCCAATCTTTTAGTTTGCTATCTTAATTGAAGTGGAACCCTCGTGGGATCGGTGTAATAAGTAGAACATGTTTACGAACAAAAAAACAAACAAAAATGGCATAAGACACGCGCTTTATTGACTGCGCCTAAGCGTGGTTAGGCACACCTAGTTGTGCGCCTAATGCATATGAGCCTAGGCGGCTTGCGCCTTAACCCTCCAGAGCACCTTGTTGCCTAAGCGCGCCTAGGCATGCACCTTTACAACTATGCCATCTGCTACAATACTATTTGACTGTGATAGTTATTTCACCACCAACTTGTCTTGCTAGCATCATCAGCTTGCAATTCTAAACCGCAATGCTTAGAATATAGGCTCGCTCATGCATGAACAATGAATCTTGAAGATTCTAGCACTATTTTAAATCAGTTGCAATCTAATCACCTTCATTGGTCATATGTACTTGTATAAGTATTGATTTAACTCCTTGTAGCTTTTCTCAAAACAATCTTAGCTCATATGTCCTCTGTAGTCGAGACTCCTTATGTACTTCCCATACCGGAGAACCTTTATAAGTGGAAGTGCAACTCGAGCAACATCTCAGCTCATCCTGGGCCCAAAGCATTTAGGCCACTGCTCATCTGTTATTACTTGTACTAGTGTCACTACTTCCCAGGTTCTTCCTCTCTCATTGATGGATGTATTGTCTACATGGTTTCTTATGAAAACTCCAGATATATCGGAGTCCATATCTACTTATACTAATGTTGCTATTGTCCATGTTCTTCTTGTCACGTAGATGGAGATATTGTCTACATGATTTCTAATGAAAAATCCAAGAAATAACTCGCTAAGAAGCATGAACACATCCCCAGAGCTACCATGCCCATGACCAACACGTGTCGATAATTAAGGAAAGTTTTGGATTCTTATTTAAAATTAAACACATTTGGAGGGTTATTATCAGAAAAGACAAGTTTCTGAAAAATAAAACGAATGTTAAATATGTAGTCATGTTTTCTTATTAATTTATGGTTTATGAGGGATTCTCTAATTATTTGCATGTCCATTTATGGAGTCTCAGATCAAACTGAACCACTATAATCATCTAACAACCCTATATTGCTTTCTTTCTTTATACAAGTTTGTATATGGATCAAATTTGTTTGAGTTTGCACATGAATTTCGAGTGTGATGTCTTGCTTGCTGGGTGCAAGTTGATCGCTGATACAAACTAGCTCCAACGTGCAAATTTTTACAGCTGATGACGTATTTTGATTCCCAACAGAGATCCAGAAGGCCAATTGCCAATCCGTCTGCATCAATGGAAAGCTACTTCGATTGTCTACGACTTTGTTTTTTTACTGTCTGTCGATCCGAAGGATGGATCTTGAGTTATTATTATTTTTATTTCTGTTTTACGTAGATGCAAGCCATGTTCGCATCCGGTTCAAGACACAAATACCGAACTAACACATTAATACGTTCTAAGATATCCGTAGGATCATAATTCGAGATATGATCTCGATGGATGGGATTCAATGGAAGCCAAGATCAACCCTAAAGGGATTGAAAAACCCCTAGCGGACATCTCTCTCCTGTCCTCTCTTCCCGCGGCTCTACCTGTGCGTGACACCTCCTCGGGATGTGTGCCCGATTCACCCTCTTTTCCCTCTCATCCACGCGACACCTCTCTCTCTTTCCTTTCCTTTTTTATTTTCCCCTCCTATAAAAAACCTCAAAACCTTATAGCCATCATCGATTGATGATGAATCGAAACCCTAGAATAGAGAAGCAGGTTCGCTTGTTCGAAGCTTCATACGACGGATCATCTTGCCTCTATTTGGCAAGCTTCTCCATCGTCGCCACGCACTCATCTATGACTTCGCGGAAGAACGACGCGAGAATCTACTCTTCTCCAAGATCAACTCATCCCGGCTTCTTCATCTCTTTCTTTCGGACCACACCTCTTCCGCCTATTCATCTACAACAATAGAGTCCTCGATCGCAGCCGGCAATGACCAAAGTACGGTTTGAATCGTCTCTCGATATTTTCATGTGATAAACATCATCATATCTCGGCCTATTGCAGATTTTATTTGGTCTTTCAATCTATTTGGCTTCTAAAGAATCTCATCCATAGGTTATATTTTGCTTGGATCTGTGTTTTGTTGAGACTTTGGCCTTATAATTGATATCTTGTTTTGCATCTTATTGCTGGAATTTTATATCTAAAACTGAAATTAATTGCTCTCTTCTACGTGTTAATCTTAGTGAAAACAATATTACGTGGGTTTTCCTTGAGTTGAAGCAAGTGCTCTTTATCACTGTTGAAAGGAGCATCTAGTGTACTGAAATTGTATCTTAAGAATTTAAAATCTACACTATGATTATTTTAACAATTCCGCATACGTCAATCGCCTATATTTGGTTTTATGAACCTATGAGAAGCGGCATTCATTCAAGACTTGCTTCTCAACTTTCAAGTGCAATGCATAAGCACTTGAAGTGTTTATGCATAAGCACTTGAAAAACTTTCTCATCCACTGAGAGGGTTTTCTCAAAAAAACTTTCAAGTGCAATGCATAAGCACTTGAAAAAGGACAAAGGTACATGCAGATTAGCTCATTTTATTTCAAAATGCTGTGAAGCATTCACCTTCTTAACAAGGAAAATGAAACATTCATATAATTACTTATCTATATAACATGTTAGGGCAGTTTGGATTATTTACAACCCTGCAATCTTCAAGTTTGCACAGAGACAAGTTAACCATCCGATCTAATCGAACGGAACAAAATATATCCCCATCTAATCGATACATGAGTGGGATGCATCAAAAAATTCTCACCGTCCGATGCTCTTTCTCCCTCCCTCTACCATGATCTCTCTAACCCACCCGGATTCTCTCTGATTCTCTCGCCTTTTCTCTCCGTCTCTCTTTCTTCCCCACGATCTCTCTCTTACAACCGCTCTCTCCCTCATTCTGATCTCTCTCTCTTGCCCACGATCTCTCTCGGTCTCTCTACCAACGATCTCTCTTTCTTTTCCAACCACTCTCTCTCTCTCTCTTCCAACCGTTTTCTCTCTCTCTCTCTCTCTCTCTCTCTCTCTCTCTCTCTCTCCCGGGAAAGGGGGGGTCTTGGTGGCGTTGAAATCGCAATCACAGCAGCAGCAGAGCCCGAGGGCTGCGGTGTCGGAGTCGTACGACAGGTCGACGATCCGCCACCACGCCCTGGACGCCTACTTCCCGAAGGGCCTATTCGCCACCACTCCCACCGCGACGCTGATCTCGCAGCCCATGTCCTCGCAGTCTGACTCCCCGCCTGTCTCTTAGAACAAGAGGCGTGTGTCTTGGGTGGTCACCGTTGAACGAATTCCTAGCCTCGCTGAGGCATCTGCAGCTCAACAAGATAAAGTCCATGCTGACCTCTTGGGGCTTCCAGATTGGGGGGGAGGGTTTGGTCGTGCCGAAATTGTAATCGCAGCAGTCCATGCCCAAGGGCTGCGGCGCCGGAGTCGTACGCCAGGTTTGTCTCTCTACAACTTCGTTCGTCACTCTGCAACCAAGTTCGTCTCTCTCTATCTCTCCCTCTCTCTATCTCTCTCTCCTTCTCTATCTGCTCTCTTTTTCTCTTTCTCACTATCTCTATCTTTCTGTTTTTCTTTTTTTAAAAACAAACCCCAATCCCCGAACCTCTCATCCCAGATTCTCTCTCTAAACCCGACCCCACCCCAAACCCTCTCCACCCAGGTTCTATCTATCTGCTCTATCTGCCCCTCTCTCCCTCTCAATCTGCTCTCTATCTATTTTTCTCTTTCTCTCTATCTCTATGTTTTGCTTTTTTTTTATTAATCAGGTTCTCTCTCTCTCTCTTCTCTATCAACCCGACCCCATCCCCACCCCAAACCCTAGCTCTCCCCCAAGGCCTTCGTCTCTATTACTCTCTTTAAGTCTATCTCTCTCCCTCTCTATCTGCTCTCTCTCTATCTCTCTTTTTGTCTCTCTATCTCTCTCCCTCTCTATCTCTCAGTTTTCTCTTTTTTTAAAAAAAACCCCAAATTCCCCAACCCTCACCCCAGGTTCTCTCTCTATCTCTTTGTTCCTCTCTCCCTCCCTCTCTCTCCCTATCCCACCATCTCTCTTACTCTGTTTTTCTTTTTTTTAACACCCTTGCCCCCCCCCTCTCTCTGTCTCTCTCTAATAATGGGTTGGAGTAGTTTTGTGCTGGATTTGGATTCATGTTTTTATTTTGTATTCTTTTCCTTTGAAAAAAAAAATGTATTTAGGTATTGATTGGATGATTCATGGTTTTTTTCCCAACCCAGAAAATTTCAAAATCCCAACAATAGTAATTCTCTCGAATCCATCAAGGTGAACAAGTCACTCTCTCTAATAATGGGTTTGGAGTAGTTTTGTACTGGATTTGGATTCATGTTTTTATTTTGTATGATTTTTCTCTGAAAAAAAATTCTTTTTTTTTTGCATGTTTTCATGGACTCAACATGGACGACAAAATGCTCCTGGCGACTCTAAATGTGCCCGTGAACATGAGCACACGAGCAAGAGAGCGAGTGACGGACGAGCAAATGGGTAGGTGAGCAGACATCGGGCGAGCGACGAGCGAGCAGGCGATAGGTGAGCAAGCATATTTTGTTGTCATTATCGATATGACTAAGAAGTTGTTCGCTACAAGTCTCCTGTTCATCCAAAAAAAAATATTTTTCTTCTTTGTTTTTATTTCATTGTTATCGATTGAGCAACGGTCAAACGAGCGACGAGAGACCTTAAGCAGGAAAGTGACGAGCGACGAACAAGCGAGCAAGACGTATGAGTAAACGATGAGCGAGCGGACAAGCAAATTTAGTCTGTGCCGATCGAAGGAGGCGGCCAGGGATCCGGCATCGCCCAATTTTTGTCAATAAAGGTTGTCGTTGTAGTTCCCCGCGGCAGATGCATTGGGCGGTGGTGGAGGAGGGGGGTGGGGGGGGTTGGTCACGCCAAAGGCGCTCGCTTCGTGCCAATCGGTAATGGCATGCACTAGTATAAAACAAATCTAAGTCATGTGCCACAAATAACTAAATATAAATCAATAAAATATGATCAGGAAATCCTTCATCTCCACAAAGGTAAAGATTGTGAAAGATCCAACGATGAGTAGAAGAGGGAGGACTCCACAAATTTGTCAGCAATAAGGAAACCCAATTACTATGAACCACAAGGGGCATAGTTCATCAAAAATTTGTTATATTTAATTAATTTAACTCTTGCATTTCCTAAATATGAAGTATCCAAATAGAACCCTGACTACCAATTTTTCAATAGAGTTAGCGTAGCGTATAAACTATAAAGCACCTTGTTTCTAAAAGTTAAGCAAAAATTTGAGCACAAAAATATAAAATTGTAACACTAAAGAAGTAGGGGACAAGGAATTTCAAGTCAATACAAACTATCATCCACACCAATATGCCTCAATCTGGCATGTAGTTAGGGAGTAAATTAATTTAAAACTCACATAATTTTGGCGTAATCGGTCCATGAGTGAATCCAGGAATTTGATTATGCTATCCCAATTGGTGGTCGTTGACTGTTGAGCAGCACTAATGGGTGATTTAGTTCTTCCAACAGGTGCTCGAGTAGATTTTGGTGCCTTTGTATGACACAGCAGAAATAGTTACAAATAGATGGTGAACATAATATCTTATCAATGAGTCTAAAATGTGATGACAATGTATTTGAAAAGCTTAGGCAAAACACTTAATTCATAAGTGAATTTTACACATGTATAAGTTAGAAAGAATATTAATAAACAAAAACATGCAGGTGCATCACAGTGATGAGTGATCATAGAAAGCTAAAATTTCCAATAAATTAAACTAAGAAAAGATAATGAAGAATTAGACACAAAAATTGTCATTATGAACGAAATATTACTGAAAATATTGGAATACTATAAAAAAAATATTCCATGTGTATCGGCTAACCATAATTTCATCTTCTTTCGGTTCGGGTTGTCTTATTTCAGCTCTTTCGCTTATAAAATGTGCAACGAACATGAATGCAATTCTCTATATCTTGCTAGATTCTAGGAGAACCTTGGAGGGTTGTTCCCTGGTTGCATGAGCTTTAACTGCATGACTAACAAGGGAGATATGCATACATGCCAAATGGCCTTTTATAGTGTGTTGGCATGCCACTCTCTTGCCAAGTTGCTCTGGTCAGGTTTTTTGCACCAATCTTAGACGGTTGATGTGAGGTGGACAACAGGTCGGAAAATTCCAGACAAACTTCCATATAGTCGACCCATCTTTGATGGATAAGACTTGGATGATAACAATTAGCCGTTCAGCTAACTCTACCCTAAATATGATTCAAATTTTACAAAGCATCCTCAACATTCTTTTCTCTATATGTGTTTGGCACTTATTATCGCCAACAATTCCACAATAAAATGCTGCTAGTTTAATTTCTACAAATAACCTTGTATTCGTTGTCAACCATCAATCACAAAATCCTAGAAGCACAACTCCACTCTGAGTCTAACGACTAAACTTTAATTCTATTATATGGCTTCATCTATATCTCTGTCCATTACGTAATATATTCAAAACTAGTGCATGCCCGTGCCCATAGTCACCAAGTTTGGATTCAGCAATAAGTCGGCGAGGGTAAAACTCGGAAAAGTTCAGCGAAAATCGGAAAGTTCGGGAAAAAAACGGATAAAAATCGAGGGAAAAAACAGGTTCGGGTTTTAATCGACAAGAGTGAAATTTGGAAAAAATCGAAAAGTTTGGGGTCTTCAAAAGTCAAAGTTTTTAGCCTATATTTATGCAACTAAGCCTAATTCTACGGTACCTACTGGATAATTGAACTATAATGAACCAATCAAGCATTCCATAAAAAAGAACAAATGCCTAAATTATTGAAACTGCAATCTATGGAACCTCTAGCATTAGAATTTAATTCAAATAGTAAGAATTCTCTCACAGAGCATTTAAAGCCTCGGATGGGATGAGATGGTTTCTTCCAAAATTAAATTGATGCATTCAAAGCCTCGGATCATACCTAGCTGGTCGTCGGGTCGTCTACACACAGAGCAGCAACAATGGCACAAGATCAGCAGCTTCGGCCTGCTGTGGGTGTGCGGACACACAAAAAAAAGGAAGAAGATCAGAGGAAGAAGATGAGGGAAAGAAGGAGAAAGGAAAGATAAAGGGGAGGGAATCCTCTTACCCCAGCAGAGAAGAGGAGGAGCGAGGAGATCGGCCGCCGTTCTTTTAAACCCACAAAATTTAGGGCTTGGCCACTGGAGTAGGCGGAGAGGAAGAGTGAAGTGGGTACAGCTAGGGACAGGAGGAGGAGAGGTGATGCGATTGTCGCCGACCGCCGCTCTTGCAAGTTGCAAACCCTAGACGATCGGAGAAGGGACATCGCCTGTCGTCGGTTGGAGCAGAGACCGCCTGCCGTCGATCGGAGCAGAGGTCAGCCTGTCGTCGCCTTGTCGGTCGAAGAAGAGAGAGGAAGAACCTGCGAATCAAAACCCTACCCTGTGTCGCCTCGTCGCCTCGCGGTCGGAGAAGAGAGAAAGAAAACAGCTCGCAATGGCTAGCCGATTATTAATTGGGTGGTATAATAGACCCGCAGAACAACTAAAATTAAAATTTCGTTGTTACAAAAACAGGCGACTTAAACCCGGTTTATTCAAAAAAATCGCCGAAAAAATCGCCGATTTTTGTGACTTGATTAAAACAGGGTTAAAATCGGAAAAAAATCGGCAGAGCTGTTAGTCGCATTTTAAACGCGATTTTTTCAATAAATCGGTGATTTTTGTGACTATGCACGTGCCTGTCAATACTGCAGCGGGCCGTCTTCAGCGGCAACACACCTGTCGGCACTGCAATGGGCCCCCTTCGGTGGCAAGACACCCCATGGCATCACCACCTCCACCAACACCATCGTATTCGCATGACAACACATCTAACCGCCTTCGGCAACAAAACACTTTCGGCGGTAACATCGTCCTACATCAGCTAGCTCAAGGGCATCATGAGTAAGTGATGTATATTTTCACGGCGAGTCGATGGAGGATGTACTGCTTGTTTGGAGGTTTTTTGAAAATTAATGAAAAAAAGAATAATTATGGAATTTGATCAAGAAATGAAATCTTGGATCAGCGCATCGCATGATTCGAACCAGATGAGAACCTCGAACGTTCTACGGAGCTTAACGGAGTATGATGGTGGCTTGCGAATATGGCATGGATAACACCCAGGCCTGCCACCATTTCTCTCTCCTCTATTTCTTCCTTTTCTTTTTTTTCTCTTTATCTTCTCTTCTCTTCTCTTTATTTTCTCTTTACGTTTCTTATTCTTTTTGCCCATCGCACCCGACTTAACCCATTACAACCTTGCGCGACTCGCATGCAAACCAACTGTCCAAACCCAACCAGTCATACATGTCCAAAAACTCCACACAACTCAACCCATGCATGTGAATCCAAGAAACCGAGTCCCTCGCATCCAGCTCTCATTCGAGACCCCCTTGGGATTCTCTCTTTAGTCCGAGCAGATACCGGATCTGGAAAAAAATTTCAAACAACCTGATTACGGTAGCAACAACTGTTGCCCAGAGCCTATCAGCACGCTCCAAGTACTGGGGGCCACTACCCCCATGTGTTGGGGCCGACTATATCATGTCTCTTGAATTGCAGTGGGCCCCGCGGTTGTAGTGTATACAGGATGTGTTGAAAAATTTCCGATCAGCAGCCCACGCATCCTCATTTCCGAGCCATGCATATAGACATGTCCCTTCTCCCGTCCGAATCTCTCTCTTTCTCCTTCCTTATTATATAGAGAGATCGGGGGAAGAGAGAAGATAGAGAGAGACGAAGAGAGGGAGATCGGAGGAAGAGAGACAATGTTTTGTATAGTCAGCGTTCCTTTTTATCTATTCAACTTTTTGTTCCATTGTATCATAGTCAGCATGTAGACCGCCCGTTCTTTGTTCGTGTAGACAGTCTATTGGGATGTTGTCGCTTGTCGGTACTTTTTTCGTGTGTGATCACGGGTTGTGGACCTTGTGATGCTGGACGATTTGGATGTTGCCACGTGAGCGTCCCCTCGTGCGATCATATGGCGGGATTGTCGGTGACCACTGTCCAGTTGAGTATAAATTTGCATATAAATTTGACCTCTGTCCGTTCGATTAGAGATGGTACCGAATAACACGACTTCATGGCGACGAATAGGGGATCGATTCTAGGACCCCACATAAACTCGAAGCGCGACGTGGATCATCATTCCATTAATACAGATGGATGGTGAATATCGACACCAGGGAGGAGATTAGCGTTGGTCGCTTTCTTTGAACCCGACAATCATGGCTGGATGATGGGTTCATTGATGTGGTCTCTACATATAAGCAAGCACAATCGAACGGATGCTATCGCACCATTGGGTTGTAAGGGCTAATATGGTTTGCATGGCCAAGAGATTTATGAGATTCTCTCTATCTCTCTCATCCCTTTTATGACCTTCCTTGCTAGTATGCTAATATGGTATTAATGAGATTTATGCACAACGAAGAGAGGGAGTTAATATAGTAATAATCATTTAATATGAGATACTCTTTCTATCTCTCTCTTGGTATGTTGAAGCCATATAAAAGATCAATTTATGGGATTTGCTCTCTCTCTCTCTCTCTCATCCCTCTTTATGATCATCCTTGCTAGTATGCTAATATGGTATTAATGAGATTTATGCACAACCAACAAAAGGAGCTAATATGATAATAATCATTTAATATGAGATACTCTATTTCTATCTTTTTCTTTGTATGTTGAATGACCATGTTTCAAGTAATGTATATGGCAAATTTTTTAGGCTGAAATCCGACAAAGAATATAAACCAAGAGACCATTTGTATTGAACTCACTAAACATTGATTGAACTCACAAACATTAATTGAACTCACTAAACATTGAACTCTCAGGCAAATCTGCAAAAACATGGTGACTATCTCTAAAGGAAAAAAAATAGAGCGATTCGCGAATGGTGCTCGATTTAACAAAAGACCATTTTAGATAGTAAAATAATTGTTTATAAAGTTTTCAGATCCGAGAGAGTAGAAAAGCGATTGAATCGCTACCCTACCCATGTAACAAAAATCTAAAGAGTTATGTTTGGTGGTTTTTCATCTTATATGCCATTTCGAGTTATCTTAATAGTCCTTTAACAAAAATCTAATAAAAAATATGCAAAATATGGAGTTGCCCAGCACTCCAAATTAAGCCTATTAGTCTATCACCCCTTTAGCTAAGGATATGTATTAGAACCATGCAACGGAGTGGCCAAGCACTCCAAAGCCTTTCAGGCTACAAAACATGTATTAGAAGAAAAACTATATATGGGAGGCTGATGGGGACATCGAGCAGAGCCCATGGCGCGTGTACGAGCGCAGGAGGCGCCACCTGAGCCTATGGCTCTGATCAGACAGCCTGCACTATCATGGATGTTTGCATTTGTTTTTTTATTTTCTGCATTGTGTTATTTAGTCCCACCTCGACTTTCAGGGGTTTTCGTTTGTTATCGCAGGCCTTTATATAGGCCTGCCCATGGAACATGTAAGGACACTGAATAATGAAATGAAAATTTGTTTCTCCACTTTTGTGTTGAGTGACAACAGGATGAGGTGTGTGAAACCCGATCCCAAACCCTAGGTGTGTGAAACCCTAGGTGGGTACTAGGTGTGTGAAACCCTAGCCCAACCCTTACCTCATCCCCTTCCTTCCCCTCCGCCGGCAACCAGCCCCGCCTCCCCTTCCTTCCCATCCGCCGGCCACCAGCCCCTGCCCCTGTCCCTGTGCAGCCGGCCCCCGACGCCACCCGTCCCGTCCGATTCCCCCACACCCTGCCCCTGTCCCGCGCCTTCCCCACCGGTCACCGCCCTCCTCTCCCGTGCGGCAGCCCCACCCCCCCTTGGCCTCTTGTGGCTGGCCCGATCCGGCCACCCCACTCGGCGCTGCCGGCCCGATCCGACCCCGACCTCCCTCCCCTGCCTGCTGTTCCCCCCACCCGACCGGCCTGCCCCCATCACCGGCGCCACCACCCCACCCCGATCCCCTTCCCTTCTCTCCCACTCGACCGGCCAGCCCCACCACCGGCGCCACCACAACCACCGAAACCCCTTACCACCACTCCGAGCCCTCCCTCCACCCTCCCCGACCGGCCTCACCCCGATCCCCCTCCCTCCCTCTGTTGGCCACCATCCCGAGCCCTCCCTCCACCCCTACCCGACCGGCCTCACCCCACCACTTCCCCTTCCCTCCTTGCAGCCCACCCGAACACCTCCATGCCCTCTCTCACCTGATTCACTCACACCCCTTTCGGCATCGCACCTCCGGCACCCTCGGCATGCGTGCAGGGCCGGACCCAATGGGGATCACGGTATGATCCCGGACACGGACGAATACTTCGACATCAACTCCCCCTTCATCGGACGAAAGGGAGAGCGTGGAGGAGCACGTGGCTTGTGACGTTGGCGTTCCCGCACCGCCATTACAACCCTCAGTAGGTACGTCTCTTTCCAGTAGGGTATTTCCGGTAATTCTACTAATCGGATCTCCAGTATATTATCTGTGCCGACGGCTGTCCACCATCGTGAGGTTGTGCGTCCCCACCTGCCTGTTAAGTTCATTAGTATTTGATATTGCGGGACGGACTCGTGCCGTTTAATTTAAGCATTATTTATTATAATTCTTAGAACTGAGATCGAATTGCCTGATGCGAGTAGTTTCGGTTAAAACCCATTATTCCCTGTTAATGGTTTGAATAAACTTCCTACCTGAGACTTTTAATTCATAGCGAAACATTGCTAGGACAATTAAACTACTGATTTCCTGTTCACCCGCATTTGTTTCGCATCATTTTGTTATCAGAGCATGGTTATCAGGGCATCAGGTTAGAGGTGCCCTCTTTCGATGGCAGGCACGATCCCCAATTCTTTTTGGACTGGCTCCAGTCCATGGACCGATACTTTGCCTGGTACCCTTTAACCGAACTGCGAAAAGTGTAATTCGCTGCCATGAAGCTTAGTGGACCCGCCAGCCAATACTGGACTAATTTAGAAGCCTTGAGAGCCGCCAAAACTCAGGACCCCATTGATACTTGGGTCGCCATGAAGAATGAGCTAAAGGGCAAGTATGTGCCCCCATCATATCGAGCCCACCTATTGGACCAATGGCACCAATTCACCCAAGGCAACAAATCAGCCAGGGACTATGTCACCAAATTCGACGAGTTCCTAAATCGTTGCAAGGTCCTCGGAACAGAAACCCCTGCCCAGGTCCTGGCACGTTTTCGATCAGGTTTAAGAGAAGACCTGAGGAGTGAGCTCCTTGCCCTACATATTACAGAGTTGGAAAGAGCCTATGCCTTAGTTCAGAACCTCGATAGCATTAGGTCCAACCATTTTCATCGGGATCAAGATTCCCGAAGCAAAGTCCCTCGACCTTTCTCGGATAGCTACCTAAGTCGGCCCTACCCCAACGAATCCCAACCAAGAGCCGACTCCACCAGTCGAAGTAATGAGAGAGACAACCATGACAAGGGCCCTGAGAAAGACTTCTCCAAAGTAAGTCCCCTCATCATGTGTTGTAAATGCCAAGACTACGGACATGTGGCCGCAAACTGTGCAAGCCATGTCAAAGTCAACATCATTGATGGCAATCTCACTGAAGTGATAGAGGCTAAAGAGGCAGAATTCGTCTATCAAGCTGAAGAAGAAGATGGAGACTTTGATAATGATGACGAAGCCATCTTGACTTCCCTTAAACCAATGTCATCTCCCTCCATGTCAGTTGTTAGGTGCGCCCTGTCTCAACCCAAGGACAAGAAGGTCAAACTGGGTCCCTGCCAACCTAAGAGTAGTCAGGCCAAACAGCAATCAACTCTAGCTAAAAAGATTTTCAAGGAGCATGATTCGGTCCTAATCTTCGTAGACCGATTTTCTGAGGTGACCCATTTCCTCCCTTGTTCTAAGACGTCCGATGGCGTCATAAAGTTACACGGATTGCCTGAGATCATGCCCAACAAGGATGTCAAGATCACCAGTTTTTGTTGGAAAATCCCATGGCCCAAGCTGGGCACTAGGCCCCAGTTCTCCACTACCTTCCATTCCCAGACCAATGACCAGACTGAAGTTGTCAATAGGAGTCCGGGAAACCATGTACGTACCTTGATGGGTGAACACGTTAAGACTTGGGATCTGAAACTGTCAGTAGCCGAGTTTGCATGTAGGTCCACAGGTATGAGTCCTCATGAAGTCATGCATGGGTTCAAACCTAGGCAACCAGTCGATCTTATTCCCATATTTGAGCATCATAGAATTTCCGAGTCGGCATCTGCTTTTGCATCTCATGTGCATGAACTACATAAGGAAATCAGTAAAAAAATTGAACAGAGCAATGCGAGCTATAAATTAAGGGCCGATGCCCGGAAGCGAGTTCAGACTTTCAGTATGGGAGATTATGTGATGGTCCGGATTCGTCTGGACAACCCGAGGGTTTTGGCATCAGTCTCACCTTCAATATTAAAGATCTAGTGGCTTATAATGGCCCATATTTTAACCCTGAAAATCCACTGATAACTGAGCCTACCCTGGACCCTGCCCCTGAGTGCCCCCCCTACCCCCACTTCCAGAAATATCCCCACCATATACAGCAAAAGGCATTGATAATATTCTGGATGACGAGATTGTCTCGGCAAGACGACAGTGGAATCCGGCGGTACCTGGTTTGTTGGAAAGGAAGGCCCCATTCTGAGGACGCGTGGATTGAGCATCAGGGACCCCAGCAGATGGACCCAGACCTGCTGGAGCTGTACGAGAGCCGCACCGAGCCTTACTCGACGGAGTCGAGTTCTCTCCCACCCCGGGAGAATGATGGGGACATCGAGCAGAGCCCATGGCGCGTGTACGAGCGCAGGAGGCGCCACCTGAGCCTATGGCTCTGATCAGACAGCCTGCACTATCATGGATGTTTGCATTTGTTTTTTTATTTTCTGCATTGTGTTATTTAGTCCCACCTCGACTTTCAGGGGTTTTCGTTTGTTATCGCAGGCCTTTATATAGGCCTGCCCATGGAACATGTAAGGACACTGAATAATGAAATGAAAATTTGTTTCTCCACTTTTGTGTTGAGTGACAACAGGGTGAGGTGTGTGAAACCCGATCCCAAACCCTAGGTGTGTGAAACCCTAGGTGGGTACTAGGTGTGTGAAACCCTAGCCCAACCCTTACCTCATCCCCTTCCTTCCCCTCCGCCGGCCACCAGCCCCGCCTCCCCTTCCTTCCCATCCGCCGGCCACCAGCCCCTGCCCCTGTCCCTGTGCAGCCGGCCCCCGACGCCACCCTCGGCATGCGTGCAGGGCCGGACCCAATGGGGATCACGGTATGATCCCGGACACGGACGGATACCTCGACATCAACTCCCCCTTCATCGGACGAAAGGGAGAGCGTGGAGGAGCACGTGGCTTGTGACGTTGGCGTTCCCGCACCGCCATTACAACCCTCAGTAGGTACGTCTCTTTCCAGTAGGGTATTTCCGGTAATTCTACTAATCGGATCTCCAGTATATTATCTATGCCGACGGCTGTCCACCATCGTGAGGTTGTGCGTCCCCACCTGCCTGTTAAGTTCATTAGTATTTGATATTGCGGGACAGACTCGTGCCGTTTAATTTAAGCATTATTTATTGTAATTCGTAGAACTGAGATCGAATTGCCTGATGCGAGTAGTTTCGGTTAAAACCCATTATTCCCTGCTAATGGTTTGAATAAACTTCCTACCTGAGACTTTTAATTCATAGCGAAACATTGCTAGGACAATTAAACTACTGATTTCCTGTTCACCCGCATTTGTTTCGCATCAGAGGCCAAGCTCTCAAAAGCCTATCAGGCAATATATGCAAAATATGGAGTTGCCCAGCACTCCAAAATTCCCGCACCCACTCCCTCTTGGGTCGAATACATGACCAAGATCAACTACTGTCAATAGAAAACAAAACTTGTATGAATAAAACACACCAAAATTCCCGCACCTACTCCTTTGCATATTAGGTTTGTCATTGCCTTTATCCAATCAACACAAAAATTTCTTCACCAAAATTTTTTTGTATGAATAAAACATTAAAAAAAAAACAATTTTTTGAACTTTTCTGAGAGTCCTTACTTGGTGGACGGAGAGCCTGTGTGCGGCGAGGTCGAGTCTGCGAGGGGCTGATGATATACGATCGTGTCCTTCTACACGATAAATTAAGTTTGATGCCTCCTTGACGATAATGCTGCTAGGGTAAAAAAAAAAAGAATTGTGGAAGATTTTGAAAGAAATATTAAGATTTTTTTTTTCTGGAAAAACAGAGGATCATGAGTTAGTACCTAGTGGACTAAGAGATTGCGTTCACAATGATGGATTCTGCGCATGATGGGTTTGGGGTGAGTGCATTATAAAGGAATAAATTAGGGCAAAAATGAAAGGAAAGAAAATGATTATATTCTTCTTTCGTTTCAGATTTGGCGAGAAGATATGGGGAATGGGCGGCTGGAAAAGGGGTAGGTGAAGGGTGGGTTGCTCGATGCGGAGGCGAAGAGGGGGGGCGTGATGAGGGGGCCGAAGAGGGAGGCGATCATCTCGGAGTGAAAGCGTGCTGCCTGTTGATGGGGGGCACGGGGTTGTGAAAGGAAAGAAAGGGAGGGGACAATCATCTCGCACGAAAGAGGGGGCGTGAAGAGTGGCTCGAGGGGGAGGGGGTGCGATGAGGGAGGTGATCTCTCCCGTTGTCATGCCGGTGAATTCGGGGCCAACGAAATCGTGAAGGTTTTGGCATTGCTGGAGCAACACTCGATGGGGACTGGGTGAATGGACAAAGGGTCTCATGTGAACGGACGGTTGCGATCATGCAGAAGGGGTCTGGGTGAATGGACGACAGTGATTTGGGCAATGGAGACCGAGATTGGGGGACAATCCCTCTCATAATCTCCTCTTTTATAGCTCTGGACGAACAATTCCTCTTTTAATCAAATCGTACGGTCCTTGTTGTTCGATGGGATGAGAAGGGGGGTGTTGTTAGGCTGGGATTGCTACCATATTAGGGTGAACGGTTTTTGTCTAGTCAGCGTTTATTTTGTCTAGTCAGCATTTGGCTCCGTTTTGTCTAGTCAGCATGCAGACCGCCGTGCCATGTTATATCAAAATAATAAAACATGAATTATGGAGTATGTCTTGGCTATCAATTCTAACTCAAGAACTAGAGTATCAAGGGCCAACATTGTCTGCATACCTTACCTAACTGTATCGACACTTGGCATGAGCCGACACATAATATATGTGACACTAGTGAGTAACTGAAAGATAACTTATGTTTCACATATGCTAGGGAAGCTTATCTAGTGGCGTCTTGGCTACTTATAGTATTTTTTAGAGGGATCAAAAACAACTGAACAATTATTATTTAGTATTTAAGCAAATCTAACATCATTAACTATATTAAAGACAATTGTTTCGAGAAGATTAACATGCTTATTGCACAAAACACTAAGGTGCCAACACTGTCAATTGTAAATATACAAGTCTTCCTAACAATTATTTAGGGCTCACCATCAATGATAAGAAGCTGTGATGATCTGACGAGAACTAAATAATTGAGAAATGTGAGAAAGTCTAAAGGGGTGCAAAAATATGTTGTAGGTGGTGTGTCCTTAGTGTGGATTTTCTAAAGTAACAATAGTAATTAATGACTTTGGTTAATGAATAACTACAATGGATGTGTTATATACATATAATAAGGACCCTAGGGAACACAGTAGGCCACTGAGGTGTATGACGGATTCATGCTTGAGAGACCAAGTGGAACAGTCTTGTGTAGACCTAGACTTAGTTCACAACTTTCGTGATGCTGGTTGCTTCACTAGGAATAAGCTATTGCAAGTCAGAGGCCTATGGTGAAGTCTCCACCATGGGGAGGTCGTATCCTCATTCACCTTGCCAAGCAGGCTGCATATGTTGAACATGAACCAGGACAGTACACAGATCAGTGGTGTGGACACTAGTGCATTAGTCGCCATATTACTTTAAGTAATCGATCCTCAACCCTGAGGAACCATGACCACTTGGCTAACCAGTTGCGTGGTGCTTTAATGCACCAACGTGTGAGGATTCTTCATGGTCCAATACCACGGTTCGTTGGATTACCTGACTAGCGTTGTAGTGGCATACCACTCCTATAGGTCATCCAACATCCAGAGATAGATGGGTGTGTTTCGATGAGTCAGATTGTCCACAGATTAAACCTAGGCCTGGTAGTCGTTAATTAGACCGTCGACAGTCCGGGTGCTAGGCAAAGCACTGAAGGTGTTTAGGGTTATGGTTGACAAGTCAACGAACTGAGTCAAGTGACTGATCGAGTCTGATGGTGCTCCCCACCGAGTCATGGCACCAGTCTTTGGAGGAATCAAAGATTACCAGGTTAAAGTGGAGAACAGGGTTACAACTTACGAGTGAGCAATATAAGTTTAGGATTAATAAAGTGCAACCCGCGTCGCACTTTGGGTAGCTACATGGGTTAATCAGATTTAGACTGATTAATGATACACTCCATGTGACACTGGGTTAATTAATCTTAATCAGGCATCCGGTTGAAGCTATAAATCCTAAGCACTGAAGGTTCCACTTAGTCGTTGTCTATAGGACTTATATACACCCGTTCTACCGGTCGTGTTCAATGTGAGGTAGCACGATATAGGCCCAAGCCCGAAGCCCACCATGCTTTGTCAGCCCTTAAGGGTATTTTAGTAAATACCGGATGAGAGCCGTCCTTTAATGGCAAGTGAATCTTATTTGAATTAGGAGAATCCCTGGTTTCATAAATAAGGTCAAAACCTATGATATGGGGGACACCTCTAATTGAGCCATCGGAACCGTGTCAACCTATGTCGACACGGCATGATACCATCGCTCCATGTTATTAAACAGAATGTCGTGAATCTCTCTCTTCTCCAATCAGGTGAACAGAAGGAAATGGTAAATCGTGTAGTAGTCGAATTCGAAGTAATTTTCAATTTATATCGAATTTATAATTATATATAATTATATATATATATATATATATATATATATAAAACCACGTGTCCCCATATCCATCTTTTATAATATTGCCGTGTCCGACACCCGTGTCCATGTCGACACCCTTGTCCGTGTCTACAGGTCATAGGTCAAAACCCTAACTTATAAGGATTGTTTTCCCTAAGTTGTAGGGATTGTTTTTTTTCTCCCTCTCTCCATTAGTGTGGCGGCCACTATAGGGATATTAATGTCCAGATCTATAGAGGGTTGGCCCTTCCTAGTATGGTAAGGATTAATAGTGGCCATTGGCCGCCGCTTTCCCCTTGCACATGCAAGTTATGGCCGACCTCTCTTAGGTTTTGACCTAGTCAAACACTAAGAGGGGGCTGGCCATATAAGTGCATGTACAATAAACCAAGCCTAAAGCGATGATATAATCTGGAATCAAACCGGTGGTCAAAAGATGTGAAATGGATGATTGAAAGAGCCAAGGCAGAACCAATGAGTATGAACCTTGAACTAGGCACAATTGTATCTAAAGAATTGATTTGGTTTACAAAGAAATTAAGTGAACTAGTTAGGATCAAGCAAAAAACCAGCGGGGATTACAGTGAACCAGGGCGGCAGTCAGATATCTTAAGTGAAACGAAGCTCCGATGCACTTAAACCAATGGGACGGGTTCAATGTGACTTAAGTGAGATGGAGATCTGATAGAATAAAGTCAATGGGTCGAATTCAATATTGTTGGGGATTTAATCTCAGCCATGAAATTAATCAAATAGTCTGGGATTGTCTGCTATTACCCTTTTAGTTGCTCCACCGATATTAGTCGCTACGGAGAATGATTTTGCAACAAATGGCACTTAGAATGTACTGATTTTTTAATGAGAATAATCACCTTACCTAAGATAAAGCTTCAAGCATTTTATGCCCCTAGAAGTTTTAGAATGTGCCGATTTTTTTGTGGGTTATATCTAAGGTAAGTTGATTATCCACATAAAACATCAGTACATTCTAAAAGCTCTAGTATCACAAATTCATCATATGTCATAAGGGTAGTCCCTACGACACTATCGTAGGAGCTCAGGCCTCATATATATATATATATATATATATATATATATATATATATATATATATATATATATATATATATATATATATATATATATATATATATATGGGATCCGATGACAACCCATCATTTGAGGGGCTAGAAATTTTTAAATTTGCTGATTTTTTGTGAGGATGATCACTATAGTAAGTTGATCATCCTCATAAAAAAGCAGCAAATTCTGAAACCGCTAAAGGCATCAAATGTCAGAATCTTTCTTAACCGTTAATTTGAACCCTTAATTTGAATAACACATTTGAAGCCGTTAAAAATTTTAGAATTTGCTGGGTTTTTTATGAGGATGTTCAACTTGCCATTGTGATCATCCTCACAAAAAATCAGCAAATTCTAAACCTCTATCCGATGATTTGAGTGGGTTGTCAACAAGTGGTAAATTTACCTCCCATTTTGGGTTGTCAACGGATCCTAAACCTATATACATACTAATAAAAACCACGTGCCCAAGGGCACGAAAAAAATTTCGAAGGCGACGAAAACATTTTGAGGGCGGTGATAATATTTAGAGAGTGGCAGGAATATTTCGAGGGAGGCAATGATAATTCATGGGCAACGATATTATTTCGAGGGGGGAGTCATAATATGTCGAGGGTCAACGAAGCATTTTAAGAGCGGTAATATTTTGAGGCTGGCAATAACATTTTGAGAGCAGTCAACATAGGTGGAGTTGACTCCCACAGCCATCACCTTCACTTCCCCCCACCCCCCACCTCATTCCACTCACATCCCTTCTCTAGAACACCAGCCCCGACACCACCTTCTCACCTCCCCAACCACCATTCCTTTCCTCCACCTTCCTTCCTCCTCTCTTCTTCCACTCCGTACCAGCTCCACCCCTCCTTTATCCGACAGTTTCTACACTCACAGGCTCACAACATCAACACTCGAGAGGCAGAGAATTAGTCTGGTTGTTGATGAAGGCCCGGGTTTTAGAGGCGTTGGACCGGCCTTCCCCCACTTCACTCCCATGCAACAGAGAGAGAGAAAGCGAGAGAGTGAGAGAGAGAGAGAGAGAGAGAGAGTATGTGTGTGCGTGTGTGAAGGACTTCGACGGAGCCCAGCAAAAAAAATAACCGGGGACGAAAGGGCTTCAACTGAAACCCCTTTAGAGCCTCTCCACAGAAGAAACCGTCGCTGCCCTTCTTCCTCAATCGGAACCCGATGCCGCCCCAGAAGCACCAGTCAAAGAAATCGGACCGGATCCCGAAGCATGCGTCGCCCTCGACCGCCGGAGGAGGCGACTGCGTTGTCGGGATGTCGGAAGGCCATCTTCACACCATCTCTCACTTGTTGTTTGGGGGGAGGCTCTCTCTCTCCGTGCGCGTGTGTGTGTACTTGGGAGGGGCAAAAGAGGAATGATGTGGGGTTTTTACAGGGGAGAGGAGAGGGCGGGGGTTAGGATGCAGGAGGGGGGCATGTGGTAGGTTAGGGGAATAGGATCAAGGTTCTAAAAAGCGCTAGGCGCTAGTCGGGCGGTGGGGGGCCGCCTAGCGCCTAGGCGACCTAGGCGAGGCCTAGGCGGCGCCTAGGCGTTTTGTCTTTTTTTTTAAATTATTTTAATTATTATTTTGATATTATAATATATATATATATATGTTTAAAAATTAATATAAGTTCAAGATTATCCTAAACCATTATTTTAAAGAACAAGTATATAACCATAATTCAAGATTCAGTGATTAACAAGAACAAAAGCAAACATGGTCCGCCTGGCCAGCCTCAGCCCGCCTAGCCCGCCTGGTCCGCCTGGCCAGCCTCAACCCGCCTGGCCCGCCTGGTAAGCCTCAGCCCGCCTGGCTCGCCTGGCCAGCCTCAGCCCGCCTAGGCAGCCGCCTTGCCCCGCCTAGACCGCCTGGGCGGCCGCCTAGCTCCGCCTGGGAGCTTGGCCGCTTTTCTGGAGCGCCTAGGGCCTAGGCGAGGCGGTGGGGGGCCGCCTAGCGCCTAGGCGCCGCCTAGGCGGCCGCCTAGACCGCTTTTTAGAACACTGAATAGGATAGAGGAGGAGACAGCTCGAGCTGAGTGCAAGGACTATCTGATGGATAAATGACCCTCTTGTTGACCAATTTAAGTGGGGGAGAGAGGAAGAGAGATTGAGAGAGAGGGGAAGAGAAAAAGAAAAGAGAGCGGGGAGGGGGGATAGCGATGTGACATAAGAGGGGAGAGGGGATGGCTCTCTTTATTAAAAAATTCTTTTGGGTAAGTAGAGGTGCAGGCAATGATGTGTGTGTGTGTGTGTGCGAGAGAGAGTGAGGGGGGGGGGGGGGGGGGGGGGACAATGATGAAACTGAAGAGACGTGAGAGGATAGCTCTTTTTTTATTTAAAAAATCTTAACTTTTTTATAAAAAACCCCTCAATATATTTGTAATGTTTTTCTATAAGGGCATTGCACTCAACAATGATGTGTGTCTGTGTGTGTGGGAGAGAGAGAGAGAAAGGGGGGGGGGATTGATGAAACTGAAGAGAGGTGAGAGGATGGTTCTTTTTTATTTAAAAAATCTAAAATTTTTTTACCAAAACACCCTCAGTATATTTGTACTCTTTTTTCATTCGTAAGTGCATTGCACTCATCTTAGCTCTTAAACAAACCATTGTCGTCCATTACATTTCCATCTATAAATCTCAACCACTCTTTGTAGACCATTGTCCCTTATTTATATATATTTATATATATATATATATATATATATATATATATAGGAAAATGGGTTCTAATGACTTGTCGTAGGAAGTACCCTATGACATGTGGTGAATTTGTAACCCTAGAAATGTTCTGATTTTTTATAAGGATGGTCACCCTATCTTAGATACGACACCCACAAAAAAAAGGCACATTCTAAAACTTCTAGGGGCATCAAATATGCTTTTCAATTTAACAATTAAAATAGATGACCGATAAAGCTTCAAGCATTTGATGCCCCAACAAGTTTTAGAATGCGTTGATTTTTTGTGGACATTCTAAGGTAAGGTGATCATCCTCATAAAAATTTAGCACATTCTAAGCATTCTAGCATTATTAATTCACCGTATGTCATAGGGTACTCTCAATTTAGGCTTTATAGATGAGCCCGTGATCTGTCCGACACTTTCTATAAATTTTATATTGACATACTAAAATTTCATTAGGGTTCATTGGGTTTAAATAGATGAAAACCAATTAATTTCATGATAATCATAATGAATCACATCAAACTTGATGCGATTCATTTTTATTATCTATTCTTCACGAATATCTACTTAAAATCTGAGAAATTAAAAAAAAAAAGATTTAAAAACATACCTCAACTTAGAAGCTTGGAAGAAATCCTAAATCCATGACGGGAGGCTTCAAATCCACCAAATACAACAAATGGAGGTTTAGATTTTTTTAAAAAACCTAAATCAAACAAAAAAAAGGTCGAAATGAGAAAAAAGGGGCAAAGGGCTTTTTGGGGCGATAATGGCGATAACAGGGCGATATTGAGCGACATTTCCCCTTTTGTCAAGAATCCTATAAAGGATGTAAACCAATTTATCGCCGAACTTGGCGATAAATTACCAATATTTGGTAATATATGGCGATATCTGACAATATATTGACTTTTTCCCCAAAACAGAAGAATTGTCTGATTTGATGTCAGAGCCCAGCAATATAGAGGCGATATATTGCCGATATTTTAAACCATGCATGCATCACAACTAACATATGTTTGCTCGTGAACATCCATATGTTGTGGTGTTCCATAGCATATGTTGCACTACGTGACTGGGCGATGCAGACACGCGAGCACCCATATCATGCTATGCACCGCAGCATATGTTGCAATACTCCCATTGCATATGTTACTCATCACTCTCGCACCAACAGGATCGCACTTGAGGGATTATATATATATATATATATATATATATATATATATATATATATGTGTGTGTGTGTGTGTGTGTGTGTGTGTGTGTCGAGAGAGAGGGAACGGGATATAGGTTGGCGGCCTATTTTCGCGAAATATGCAGCCACCTAGGAAGCACCGACACTCCACCCGGCCACCCGCACCTGTGTCGGACACGTGTCGGACACGGACACGGCCCGGACACGGCCCGGACACGTGTCCGACACGGCTCCGACACGGGGGACTCGTTTTAACAAGAATTGGGCCTCGGACTCGGGCCGGATTCGGGATGGATACGGGCCGGATTCGGGTTGGATTCGGGAGGGACACGGGATGGACTCGGGCTGGAATTTAATGTTATGTTTTGTGTACCCGACCCGACCCGACCCGACCCCAAGTTATAAACCCCAGTCCCCCACCCGTGCCTCTCATTTCTGCAGGCTGCTCGAGCTCGAGTGAGAGGGCTGAAACCCTAAAACTCGCCGGCGTGAAATTCGACCCCGTCGCCGATGTGAAATCCGATTCAAGCCCCGCCGCCGACGCCGCCGTCCAATTCAAGCCCCGCCGCCGGCGCCGGCCAATCCAAGCCCCGTCGCCGGCCAATCCAAGCCCCGCCGCTGACAAGAGATACGACCCTAGGTACTCTGCTCCAACTTCTCTTCCTTCTCTTCTTCCGCCTCTCGTTCCTCTGCTCCAGCTTCTCTTTTTCAATTTTTTTTCTCTTTTTCAATTTTTCCTGATTCTCTTCCTTCTCTTCTTCCGCCTCTCGTTCCTCTGCTCCAGCTTCTCCTGTTTTTACATTTAAAAAAAAAAAATCAAGTCATTACTGATTCCTGAGCCTCCTGTTTTTTTTTTTTTTTTGAAGAATGTTTTTTTTTTTTTTGAAGAACGTTTTTTTTTTGAATGCAAAAACATGAATCAGTCATGACTGATTCATGTTTATGCACTCAAAAACAAAAATCTGTGGGTTTTTTTTTTACATAAAACAGTCACTTGAGTTTTTTTTTGATGCTCCATGGTGTGGGTTTTTTTTTTACATAAAACAGTCACTTGAATTTTTTTTGAGCATGTTTTATTTAAAAATATCAATTTTCAAAATCTGTGGGTGTTTATGCATACTTCAAAAAAATTGATATTCATGTTTTTGAAAGAGTTTTTAAAGAGTTTTTTATTTTTGAACCTGTTTTTTGAATGCATAAACATGAATGCATAAACATTTTATGCATTCAAAAAACAGAAACATATCCAATTAATGTTAATGCATTCATAAACAATAATTTTAAAGAATGTTTATGCATACTTCAAAAACATTTCAAAAATAAAAAATTGTTGAAATTTTTTTTCCTTAAAAAACAGTGGGTTTTTTGTTCTTAATTGTTAATTACTTGTTAATTAGTAGTTGTTAATTTGTTACTCTAGATTAGTTAGTTGAACTTGCTAGTCTTGCTTCTATAGTTGTTTGCTCCAGTTGCTCGTATAGTTGCATACTTGCATATTGATATTGTTAGTTGCATCTTTATATATTGTTAAGTAAATTATTATCATGTTAGGAATTTCAATGAACACATCAAGTTCTGTCGCGACTTCTAGCTCTGAACCTGCCGTTGAAAGTGGTGTCATTGGTGGGTCAAGAGATGACGAGACAAAGCCGTTGTGGAAGTACGTAACAAGGGTTGAGAAAGCTTCGGGAGGTGGTGGAAATGTTAAATTTGAATGTAATTTCTGCAAGAGTACCTACACAGGATCATATACTAGATTGAAGGCACACTTGTTGAAAATTACTGGATTTGGGATCGGAAAATGTAGCAAGGTGACTACCGAAGCAATTAATAAAATGAAAAGAGAAGTGGAACAAGCAGAATTGAAGGCCAAGGAGCCTATGCCCAAAGAAGTACCTTTGCCATCTGTTGGAGGAAGCAGTACACGGTCATCTTCGTTTAGGCAAGAAGCATTTGATCCGCGAAAACGAAAGGCGGTGGGAAATACGGCGATTGAGAAGGCCTTCAATGTTGGTGCTAGAGAAGACTTACAAGCGGAGATAGCTCGTATGTTCTTCACAAGTGGCTTGCCGTTTCATTTAGCCAGAAATCCCCATTATATGAAGGCTTTTACCATGGCTTGTAATAGCAACCTTGGTGGCTTTGTGCCGCCCGGCTATAATATGTTGAGGACAACATTGTTGGAGAAGGAAAGGACAAATGTTGAGTTGCTTTTGCAACCAGTGAGAAATGAATGGAAGGATAAGGGGGTGAGCATTGTCAGTGATGGCTGGACTGATGCACAGAGAAGACCTCTAATCAACTTTATAGCAGTGTCAGAAGGACAACCTGTATTCCTAAAGGCCGTGAACTGTGAGGGTGAGTATAAGGACAAGCATTTCATTGCTGGTTTGATCATAAAAACCATAGAGAAGGTTGGAGCTGCAAATGTTGTCCAAGTTATCACGGACAACGCTCCAGTTTGTCGTGCGGCGGGTTTACTTGTTGAAGCCACACATCCTCACATTTTCTGGACACCATGCGTGGTGCATACCCTTAACCTCGCCCTTAAAAATATATGTGCTGCAAAAAATACCGAGGCAAATGAGATAGTATATGATGAATGCAGTTGGATCACCATTGTCGCTGGGGATGCTTCGATGATCAAAAATTTTATCATGAATCATTCAATGAGGCTCGCAATTTTCAATAAATTTGTGAAGCTGAAGATGCTATCAATTGCAGATACCCGATTTGCCTCGGTGGTGGTGATGCTGAAAAGGTTCAAGCTTATCAAGAAAGGTCTCCAAAACATGGTCATTAGTGATCAATGGTCCATGTATAGAGACGAGGATGTGGGGAAAGCACAGTTTGTGAAAGAGAAAGTCCTTGATGACTTGTGGTGGGATAAGGTTGACTACATCCTCTCCTTTACAGATCCTATATATGATATGCTGAGATTAGCGGACACTGATAGACCATGCCTCCACCTAGTCTATGATATGTGGGATACAATGATTGAGAATGTGAAAACTGCCATCTATCGAAATGAGAAGAAGCAAGAAGACGAGGAGTCATCCTTCTACACGGTAGTGCACAATATCTTGGTTGATAGGTGGAACAAAAGCAGTACACCACTACATTGCATGGCGCATTCGCTGAATCCTAGGTAACTAAATCTAATGGGCTAATATTTCTATTGCTATTGAATATTTTTATTTATAATTCATGGTTGATTAGATTTGTTAACTTGTTTTTGTAGATATTATAGCCATGAATGGCTAAGTGGTGCTACAAATCGACTATCACCGCATCAAGATGCGGAGATTGCTAAGGAAAGAAAGGCATGCATGCAAAAATTCTTTCCAAATGCAGAGGAGCGTAGAATGGTCAACATTGAATTCGCCAAGTTCTCTAGTGGGGTAGATGACTTTAGAGACGGCGACTCGTTGCATGATAGAGGGGTAATGGATCCTAAGTTATGGTGGGCTGTGCATGGAGATGTTGCCCCTAAACTTCAACGCTTGGCATTGAAACTACTTGGACAACCTTGCTCATCTTCTTGTTGTGAGAGAAATTGGAGCACTTATGCATTTATCAATTCAGTGAAACGAAATAAGATGGCTCCACAACGAGGAGAAGATTTGGTCTATGTGCACAACAATCTACGGCTCTTATCAAGGAAAAGTCCAAACTATCATGAAGGGGAAAGCAAGATGTGGGATGTAGGAGGGGATAGCTTTGACTCACTTGATGGTGCCGGTGTGCTTGAGATTGCGGAGCTCTCGCTTGATGAACCGGATTTGGAGGCCATGATATTTCTTGATGGAGATGATGATGATGATGTGAACATGGATGCTTAATCTTATTATCATGTGTTTCTTTTATTTTTTGGTGCTTTTGGATGTTTTTGGTTGTTGAATTATGGAAATATGGAACTTATGATTGTCTAATGTCTATCTCTACTTATGTGTATTGAGGACCTCGAGGTCCTCGACTCTCGCTTGTCGATTGGAGTATGCATAAAATTTTCATTTTAGTTGCTTTCTACGGGATAATTTTTTTGTTATTGAAATATATATGAATTATAACTGCACATAAAATATTAAAAAATATATTAATTTATTTTGCCGTGTCCCCGCCGTACCCGTGTCCTCTTTTTTTAGGATTTGCCGTGTCGGCGTACCCGTGTCGTGTCGTACCCGTGTCCCTGTACCCGCATCAGTGCTTCCTAGGCAGCCACCCATTTGATGCCCCTAGAAGTTTTAGAATGTGCTATTTTTTTTAGCATGAGCACCTTAACTTAAAACACCCACAAAAAATCAGCACATTCTAAAACTCCTAGGGGTATCAAATGTTATAATTCAAATTTACAAAAACAACAGACGGTTGATTAAACTTCTAACCTTTGATGCCCCTAGGATTTTTAGAATGTGCTGATATTTTGTTAGTGTTCTATCTAAGGTAAGGTACTAATACTTACAAAATATGAGTACATTCTAAAACTCTTAGGGGCATCAAATGGGTGGCTGTCCATTTCGCCGAAATAGGCTGCCAGTCTATACCCCGTTTCCTTTCTCTTTCTCACTCACTCACTCACTCACTCTCTCTCTCTCTCTCTCTCTCTCTCTCTCTCTATATATATATATATATATATATATATATATATATATATATATATATAAAGAGAGAGAGAGAACTGATCTCATGCGATATGCTTGTTGATGCGATAATGCGATACTCAGCCCGAGCCGTCCGATCGGCATGAATCGAATGGCAAAAATCCTTTCCGCTCAGGCTCAAAGGTGACCAGATTTTTTGTCCTATTCGAATGTTTCCCACGGATCTCATCCGTTCGATCATTCGATCGAACGGCTACACCTTTGAGCCGGGGCGGAAAGTATTTCTGCCGTTCGATTCACGCCGATCGGACGGCTCGGGCTGAGTATCGCATTATCGCATCAACCAGCATATCGCATGAGATCAGTTTTCTTCCTCATATATATATATATATATAGAGAGAGAGAGAGAAAAGGATGCTTAGGTGCGGTCTGTGGTCCGCAGCCGTCCGATACCACTCCATGCATCTGATGCACGCGGCGGGTGCATCGGACGAATGCGGACCGCACCTAAGCATTCTCATATATATATATATATATATATATATATATATATATATATATATATATATATATATATATATATATATATATATATATATATATATATATATATATATATATATATATAGGGAAAAGGGATGTTGGACTTGAGGTGCAGCATCGTTGCTGCACCTCAGGCATTGAAACACGCTACTTTGCCACAAAGTTAGACACACATTATCCAAATCGTTAGAGGTTTCATAATTTTTTAATTTTTTGTAAGGATGATCAACTTCGTTTAGATTGCACATCTATAAAAAATCAGCATATTTTAAACCCTTTAGGTGCATCAAATCTAAAAAACTTTATCAATCGTTCATTTTAACCGTTAAATTGAAGGGAATATTTGATTAGTCTATAGGTTTTAGAATGCGTTGATTTTTTACTGATGTGCTATCTAAGACAAGGTTATCACCCTCACAAAAAATCAACTAACTCTGAAACCTCTATCTAGGGTATTGGAGATGCATGTCTAACTATGTGCCAAAGTAGCATATTTCTAGATCCCGACCCCATATATATATATATATATATATATATAGGAGTATGGTCCACCCAACTAGCAAACAAGCTAGTCCTCCCCTATATTCAGGTGCACGTGATACTTGTTAACTAATTTTTTTTTAATAGATAGTCAATCCACTCAACTTGGATCATGATTAAAAAAAAATAAAAAAAAAAGCTTAAAACAACCCGATCAATAGCTGACGAATTTAACAGTAAATTATACTGCGCAAATAGCCTTTGCTATGGTTAATCTGAAAATGCCACTTAACATTTTTTTTTTTCAATATTATTTTCGTAATCATTGTTACGAAGGGTGAACCCACCTTGACCAACCCCAAACCCCGGTTAAAAATTGTCATGTGGAATTTGAATTGAAGGGAGGACTAGCGTGTTGGCTAGACGGAAAGCTATATATATATATATATATATATATATATATATATATATATATATATATATATATATATATATATATATATATATATATATATAGCATAGGGCAAAGAGAGCAAGATGACAACAAAGCACATAGGAAGCATACTTTCCGGCGACGGCAAAGAGAGCACAAAATTTAGCATAGGGCAACCCACTGAGACGGCAACAAGGCCATGTTCTGTAAGAAGACAACAAAGCAACAAAGCAAGAGACATGCTTCCTATGTGCTTCCTATATAGACATGCTTCCTATGTACTAATACAAGGCCACGTGCTTCCTATGTGCTATTGCGGTATACCTTTTACAACCCATGCTTACATCCTATGTGCAAGAAGACAACAAAGCAAGATGTCAGTAGTTGCAGTTGTGGGCAAGACTAATACGACTTGGATGTATCAGGTCTGACTTGGTTGTATTAGTCCAATACGACCCGTGTCACATCGATCTCGGCTTACTCAGGACCCAAACATGTATCAATCCTTGTGTCGATCATGGTTAGAAAATAGATACGAACACACTGATATGACTCAATACCGACCGAGTATCTGGCTTGAAAGGAACAATAGGATTTTCAATCACCAATCACTCAATCAGTAGCGGAGACATAAATTATTCGACGTACTCTACACAATGTTTAACATTGTTTTCTTATATTTAAGGGAAGCACAAGGATAGTTTCTCTAATAGCAGTAGTTCTCTTAAAGTCGCTCTTCAATCAATTCTTTGATTACCCTCTTGACAATCTTTTGTTATTTATTTAACAAAAGATTGTTAACCACGTCATGTCCATTGATCTCAAAATGCAAATCTCGAGTACAATAAATTATTTAGCAAGTTTCTTATGATTTTTTAGCTCTTAATAAAATATTTCATTTAAATTCATTTCATATTATAGGTTGATGTTTTGGAGATGAATTAGTGGACATAAACAGATTTTCATCTGTAATTTATTATTATTAATTATATTATTTCGATTTCGTATTATACTATTTATTTATTTATGGGTTTTTTACAAATCGACCCCTGAAATTAGGGCTAATTGTGTATAAACCCCTCAAATTAGACATTTGCATATCGACCACTGCAAACATGTTAAGTTGTGTTCAGTAGCCCTTCCGTCACAATATGTCCTCCATGTCTTATTTTTTTCATATGGATCAATATTTAACCGACTTTTGACCTAAATCAATCAAAAAATGAACGAAATCCAATAAATTTCCACCAAAAGGTTTCCTAAAAATTACAAAATTTCCACCAACAATTGACCGAAATCCGACAAATTTTCTTTTTCTGACAGACTGAAATCGACATTTAAAACCTTGCCCACTATTGTTTTGCATATGTAATCCATTCAACAAAATGCAAAAACATTATGTTTGAGTTGGTCCTTCCATTAGGTTGGTTTCACTAATCAAAGCTTCCCATGTGGGTTTTTAATGAAATTCACTGAAACCTGAAATAGTGAAGCTTAGAGTACACGTCACTTTTAAGTATACAAAAACTAGTCTAAACATAAAAACTATTGAGAATAATACCATTAATATTTTTCAAATATTGACAGGATCAAAGGAATGATAAGTGCAAAAATGGAAATCCCACTGAGCATAATTTTCACCTGAATGCAAAGACTTAGGAGTGGTGATAACTCCTTCTTCAAATTATCCCTAATCAATCCAAAAATCTTCTCCAAGCAGGCAGTCAACTGCTGCTTAAATAATATAGCTGGGTATCGTGCATCCACATGTGACACACTATCTTCTGGTCCGAGAAACTTGAGAGGAGATTTTAGAACCTGTAGTTGTATAGAGTTGAGATTGAGTGGAAGAAAAAATATTGAAGCATATTAAGTCCACACAGCTAATATATTTAAATTATAAACAGCAGGCAGATTTGTTAAATAGTGCCAACTATGCAAACAATTCAAGTACAGGCTAAGTGTATACTATCATGAGTCATCGCCGTCAAAGCTAATGATGAAAAGTCTATAACAGACAACATATTGAAAAAGAGTTATTGTTTCCATTCAGCTAAGTGCGAGTCTATAATGGATGTAGACGCATGCAATTGATGAGAGTAATCAGTATCATGGCCTTATCCTGTAAATCTAGTATCAAACATGAACTTTTCTTCTTTATTTTCCTAGCTACTCCATCTATCCAAACTTTTATAAACTTTTCCTTAGAGCCATGCCCATATTTTTTTTTCCAAATTTTAACATAAATATGAGTGCTTATTTACAATGAGGCCTCCTCTTGTTTTTATATTACAAACCAAACAATTTCAAATTATTTCTCAAAACTTCATCTACTTAACAACTTTACTACAAAAAACATTTTATGTACACCTTGAGACAGCATTTACATGAACAAAGTTTCCTAATGCAAACAGGAAACTTGTCTGAGGAATAAGCTCAATTTGGTTAGCCTGAAAAAAGAAAACATATGCCAAATACCCAAAAGAATAATGATTTGTAATACTGACAAATAAGGGGTTAATTCAAGTACTTAGTCATGGGATCTTTGCCTTTTGAATTATAGGTCTTTAGAGCAATTTTGGGTAATTTTCAGTGTTGTTTTAGAATTAACAAGCAATCGGAACCTTCTTTCATTTTTGGTGTAGAAACTTAAAAGTGCAAATTTAAATAAGGACTTATTTGAAAAAGGGACTTACAATATCATTAGCGGCAGACTAACCAATTCTCTAAATTTTAGGGAATTTGATGAAATAAGGTAAATGGGGGTGACATCTCACTCACATTGGGAATGAATGTTAGGATTACTCCCACCCGCAGGGTTCGCCCACGAGTGGAGAAAGGCCACACGACTTCTCCCATGGGAGGGAACCTCCCACTTCCCGTGGGATTATGCCCCTTATTTGAGGGAGCTGATAATCATTTTATCTAGATAACATTTACTTCTACATGAAAGAGTCCAAGAGGATCAAGGCCTTGATTAAATGGGTTGTCCACTTCCTCTTTTGCTGAAAATCTGCAGTATATATGCCAGAAAACACAAAAAATTGTAGATCAGAAAATAAAACATAGCAAATTAAGAGACCTGTTTATTTAATTCCAAGTTTCTGTATTTAAGTGTACGAGTCCTAATATATTATATGCGTCATGAGCTGAATTATTGATTATCAATTTCAAGCAAAGAATAATTGTTATCGATTTCAAGCAAAGAATAATTGTAGATTATACTTAATTAGAGCCCTTATGCTGATATTATCTATCTTTCGTGTCTCTCCTCTTTTGTAATTGGCTTATTGTTTGACCCATCTCTTAGACCAAAGTTCGGTACTGCTTGGCACCAGAGCAAGGCAATCTACTTGTTCAACCAAGAAGCGTACCGAAGGCTAAAGAAAGAGAATCATAGTTTGAGGATTCATTCAAACCCGAACCGGCTCGGATTTAGTCCGATCGAACAAAAAACCCTCTCAAACTAGTACTGGTTTGGATTTTGACCGAAAATATACCCTTGTCCGGCTCTGATTCGGCTAAAGTGGCTGGATCAGATTTGAAATAAGATGTACCAAACTCGAGTAGCCAAACCAAGTCTGAAAGGACCTAAATTGGCTGAATTAGATCCAAAATTATTCTAGAATTAAACATGAATCTAGCAACTCGTAGTTGAACAAGCTGAATCGGATATAACTTTCAAACTATTTTTATTCTTGATTTTTATCCAAAACCGATTGAACCTAAACCTGAATTTTCAGGACCGGATTGTCTTCGTTCTTTGAATCTGGATTTGGCTAGTTATTGGATCAACATAAAAAAAAAATGTCTCTCCTCTTTTGTGATGGCTGATTGTTGGATCAACATCATTTGGACCTGCCTCCGACGTTAGATAACTTTACGAAACATGCAAAAGCACTCAAATATTTAAGAAAACCATTGTTAAGTGGTTTAGGAGAACCATTCCTGGCGATAATACTCGAATGTTTCACTTACATCAGTATATTTGGGTGTAACATAATACATGTTATGATAACTGAATAACGACGATACTTTCGATCACCATTCATCTCTTCCTCATTGGTGTAGGCGCGTGTCGTCGAAGGCGATTGATGAAGGCGGTGTAATTTTTTTTTTTTTTGTATTTTTTTTGTAAATGGATAACTAGTGATACGGAATCACCGAAAGGAAAGTGGTGGCGGGGCTAAGAACCGTGACAGAGAAGAAGAGATTAGAAGCTTAGATGAGAAGGAGCCTGAAATCCATCAGGAAACAAGGTGTGAATCTATTTATGTTTGAGTGCGAGAGTGTGTTTATACATATTGACAGGATACTTATACCAATATGGGCCATATCAGTGCCCTATATTTTGCAATAACACGAGTTGCATCCTTGTATCAGTTTCATAGACGGCTAAGCAGTTTCCCAATTATTACTATTGCATTTCCCCAAACATTCCTGAATATTATACAAGAGTATCCCAGTTTCTGCTTTTGAAAATTTTCTGGTTCTTCACTTTCCAGTACCATTTATAGAATCATTCACCTGTTTCTGAATGTGGTAACTATGCTTGTAAGTTGTAACAACTTAAATATGGTAGTACATGATTCTGCCAAAGAATTCAGGGTCTGTATATAAAGTTTTAAGCAAAAACAAGCCGTAAGACAAGTTTATCAAAGAGTCCATTTATTAAATGTAAAACAAGATTAAGTACTCCAATCCAGGGCAGTGTTTGCTAATAAGCAATGCAAAAATGTTGCAAAAACAAATATTGTATGACCAGGTATACAGGTAGTAACAGAAATAAGCCAAATAATGGGCGATTGAACTCACTTGTGCCACCCTGCCACTTAAACCCAAAGACCCTGCAGTTCGTCGAGGAGTTGTAAGGAACCCATGTGATCGTAGATTTCTTTGCAAGAGGCATAGGAGTGCTGATGAATTGGACAACCAATACGGCAAGGTATCATTCTCATTCTCCACCTGAGACATGTACAATCAAAAAATATAAGTATCATTATAATAAAATTGAAGAAACTTAAACAATAGGATATAAAATGAGATGCTACCTTAACAGCATCATTGATTGCCTCAATTATATAGTCAAAAATAGCTGTCCTCTCAGCCTCAAAGGCATGCCAGTGGAGAAGACATTTGTATATGACACAAGCTGCAACCGGTTTACCATCTTCAAATCCGAAATCTTCTCTAATGCACATCAGGAGGAGTTGATGATTTTCCTGCATAATCTCAAGCAGATCCATATGAAATCGAACTATAATCATATACGACAAAAGATCCTTATCAATTGCCTTACAATATAAATTAAGATGCAAGTATTGTAAATAACCATGATTTAAAAGTTTCAAGGAATATGTAGTTGAACCCATGAAGACAAAGAAATATCAACTAATCATGCATTTATAAAACCATTGTCAAGTTCATTTTAAAGCACTTGTACATTATATTGAGTGGAAAAAGTTGACTAATCATGGAAAGTTTTAGAATTGTAACTGATAAAGGAAAAAAAAATCACCTCGTGCCTCTCAACAATCATCCTTGACCGTCGTGATTCAGATAAACTATGTTTGAAAGGAACAAGATAATTGGTATGCGTAGGAGTTTCCTATAATAAAAACAACAGAAATGAGCAGAGACAAATATATGTACTAGATTGCGTGCACTAAAGGGCAAAAAAAAAAAAAATTCATCTTACAAAGACAGACTTCTGGCTAATATTGGGGACCACAAGTGCACCAGTATACTTCTGTTATCATAAAACATTGTCAACATTCAGCCCTATAAGAATAGCATGTCTATATAAACATACGACCGAAAGTGATAGCTACATATTAAATAGATCACAAAGGAAAACCGATAATTGGAATAACTATTTAACTCGAAAGCCAACGCATGGAATCTCAGGGAAAAGTTTCTAACCTCAGCAAGGTGGTTAACTGGAGATATGTTGATCACCTTTTGCCTCAGAATGTGATTCTCATCTTCTACATTGGATAGCTTCTCCTCCAGACTAAGACAACACAGAATCAATAAGAGGATTGAATGTGGGAAACAATACGAAGGTACACACATTAAAGGTAATAACATCGGATGATAAATTTTACCTTGTTATTTTAACCATGATGACAGTCTTGTTTTGTTGGAATTTTTCCAACTTACCGATCATATATTATGCTATCAAAGTCGGGACTAGTCGGCGACTAGTCCCCGACTAGTCCCTGGGCGGCATTTTGCCAACCGATTAATTTCGATTCCGTCATTGCTGGGCGGAATCCCGACTAGTCCCCGACTAACGACTGCCGACTAGTCCCCAGGCAGCATTCTGCAAGCAAATTTTTTTTTTGAAAGGAGTTTTTGCAAGCAATTTTGTTTAGATTTTTTTACATTGGCTCAAAGTCTTGAGTCGCAAGACTCACAACTATGGCTCTTCCCTGTAATCATCTGTTGAGCACCTGAGAATCTCAGATAAAAACATAGATAAATAATTAGTTTATTTGTTGATATCCATATAACCCTATAATCAAAATTGGGGTTTCACTGATTAAACATTATCAAACAAATATTGTGATGAATTCCTAGTTCTGAGTCTTTTGACATGGGCATGAAGCTAATACAACTGTGTTCTGTTAGACTGTTACTTATGTATTTATACCCATGATGTGAAGTGTGAAGGTATGTATTGTTATTAACCGACTAATATCATATACTTATTGACATTTATGCTAGTTCATATATCATATATGTTTAGTGAGGGGGGGAGGGGTTAGAATAAGTTTTGGCCGACTAGTCCCGAATTAGTCCCGACTAGTCCTAGTCGGCCCTTGGCCGACTAGGGCCGACTACCGACTTTGACTACATAGATCATATATATAAATATATGATAAATTTTTCTAACTTACTGATCAAGTACTCACCCTTATAGCGCACATCTCGTCGACACCAACTTAGTAGACCTACCTAGAGGTTTCAGAATGTGCTAATTTTTGGTGGATGTCTTATCTATGCCATAGATAAGGCATCCACAAAAAATCAACCTTAACTTCTACGTGCATCAAAATGTGTTCCTTAAATTAAAGGTTAAGATGAACAACCGAAAATGCACGTAATGTTTAACCGTGATAAAAGTCATAGAAATAGTTGATTTTTTGTGGATGCTTTATCCAAGGTTTGGAGATTCGGCCGAAACCGATCCGTTTCGGCCATTTCGAGTAGGTTTCGGTCGGAACCGGTCCCGAAACCCTCCAGGTTTTGGATTTTGGAATGCAGCACTCAAAAAAAATAGGATTGGGCTTAGGAGAAGGTATTTTTCAGAAGCACAGCTTGACAGCCATATTTACATAAAAAAACATTTAAGTAAATGGACTCCATTTACTTTAAGATATTTTATGTAAATAAGCAAATACCCTCCCATTTGGATTCAATAAAAATATCAAAAAATAAAAATCCAAAGGAATCAAAATGTAATTTTCAAGTTCCTATACAAAATCAGACTCCACAATATATTGCTAAAAAAGAAAGTTCGGTAAAATATCAGAAATCTAGAAGTATATGATCAACTTAAAAATCCAAAGACCGGTAAAATATTTTGAATCTACAAAAAAATTCCTTCACAAGAACTCTTTTTTCCTCCAAACTTAGCCAAAATTCAGAATCACGATTCTACACCTTTTTGACAAAGAGTCGGGGTAAAGCAAAAGCCATACTCTTTTGAAAAAAAGACCAATATGAAGTGGGTACTGGGTGTAATTAGTTTAAATTGTTTTAATAAATTATAATTATTTTAAATTTAAAAAACGAAACCGAAATCACCGAAACTCCAAAACCAACCGAAACCGATCCTCAGTGGCCAGACCGAAATCGAAATTTCAAATTTTGGCCTTATCTATGGCATAGATAAGACATCCACAAAAAATTAGCACAAACCTCTAAATAGGTCTACTGGACAAGGTGTGTGCCATAAGGGTGAGTACTTGATCATTACTGTGTGTGTGTGTGTCTATATGTATATATATATATATATATATATATATATATATATATATATATATTTTTTTTTTTTTTTTTTTTTTTTTTTTTTTTGAGAAAATTCCTCTCCGAGGAAGAGAGGATGGGGTTAAGCGTACCCCAAGCTTTTATTAATGAAAAGGAAATCAAAGGCTAGAAAGAAAAGGAAGGATACAAATAGAGAGTTTGACAGGAAAACCCGGAGACCAACTCCGAACCAACGCCACATAATCAGCCCAAAAAGTCTGGATCGAAGCCTCCTTGCCCGAGAAAACACGAGAGTTGCGTTCCTTCCAGATGCTCCAGCAAAGCCCAATCGAAAGAAGATCCCAAGCGGGTCGAAGAGCCTTGCTTACCCTCCTGGATCTCCAAACCGTCCACAGGGAACGGATAGAGGCCGGGTGACCTCGAATATGCAGCTTCCGCTTCAGAGTAGACCACAACGCCCGAGAGAAGGAGCACCGCAAAAGTAGGTGGTCAACGTCCTCCCTATGACCGTGACAAAGTGGGCAGGACAAATCAGTGACATTCGGGTTATTCCTCCTCCTCAGATTGACACGTGTCAAGATTCTTTCTCTGATGGCTAACCACATAAAAATTCTGGTCTTCAGCGGAGAGGGAGTTCTCCAAAGATGGCTAGCAATGGGACAGATAGTACCTCCATTGTTGAAGAATAGATAGAACGATTTAACCGAGAAGATCCCGGAATTACTCCATTTCCAACTCGAAGCATCCCTATCATCTCTGAGGGAGAAAGCTTCCAAAATGCTGTGAAGATCGGAAAGAAGTCCCTGAAGAGATGGTCGTTACAATATAGAATTTTATTTGGATATATAATTCTAATATAGCTAAAAATCTTATTCACAAATCAAGACTCTAGTAGGGAGAGCTCGGCACATGCACTTGTGTATGTGTGTCTAGTCTGTAATCCCTATTATCTAGAGATTTTAATATATAGTTTAAATTATTTGGTCAATTGTCAAAATATAAAACCCATTTTGAAATATCTCAAAATGTGGGGGTGCCAATAGAGAAATAAATATGGATAAATATATTTCCACTGAAAATCACTTTACAAGTTAATAGAGTTTAAAATCACTTGTAAGTTGATCCGAGTAAGTCGACTCATTCTTATGAAAGAAACTAATGAAACATTTATATTTTGTGTTGTGTGTTGTTCTGCAGAACAGTAAAGATGAAATCATCCGGGTGAAGACAAAGTTAACTAACTACAAAATTAAGACCTAAAAGGTTAAAGTCATGAGATGACATTAATATCCACTTCTTAAAGTGGAATCAGTGTGACTGATTAATACCAAAAAGGTCTATCTAGGAATTATGTCCTAGAAGCGTCGAGGGGGATAGGGTGAAGCCCATATGAAAGATCACCACGGTAGGAACCCAACCTCACGGAGGTTCAATGGGTAGAAACAAACCGCATTGGTGATTATGAGGAGCACTGATCTCACCTCCCATCCCTAGGGCGCCAGTGCTCATAAAAGCAAGGGGTTAGGTTGAGTTTATACTCTTAATAAATCCAAGACCCATGAGGCAGGGTGCTACCTTGCTCGCACCCTTAGAGGATTCACCGACATATGTGGAGTCGTGAGGGCCGCGACAAATGGAAAAGGGCAATTCCTAAAACACATATGAGATATCTTGCGCATGGCCGTGTACGCGCAAACCCGTTTAGAACTCCAATCTTTCTATATTATGTGTGTTTTTGAAGAAGTCTGATAAATGGGCCTGGTTCAAGGCGTAGTCCACCAAGGACCCACAGATGGATCCAATTATCACTAAGTGGAGGTTCAAACCGGAAGGTACCTTCACCTATTGCATAGTATAAAGAATCCAGCAAAAAAATCTTTTATTTTGAATATTTATTATTTGATGTTTTTAAAAAAATGTGGGGGATTGTTGGTGGTATTTTTAAAAAATCAATTTTTCTATTTAATATTTTGTTATTTTTATTAAATATTTTATTAGTCATTTTCTATAAATATTTAAATGACTAGCAATTAAATCAATTATAGTCATTTGCATGTGAGCGTTACAAAAGGCCAATCATTGCTTAATGGCTAGCAATTAAACCACTTAAAACTATTTGCATGGGAGACGTTATATTTTTTGAATGGTGCTTAAAGCTATTTACATGGGAGACGTTATATTTTTTGAATGATGCTTAATATCACTATTATGTCTCTTCATCTATAAACAAAGACTAGTGGGGAGAAGCAAGATATACACTAAAAATATCATCTCTTCTTCCTCCACATGATAAGCTATTGTTTTGAGGTTTTCAATATTTTTCATTCTAGTAGTTGCTGGGTTCTTGAAAGAAAGATTGGGTTCGCATATCCTTCTTGAAGACGTACCGACGAGAAGGATGGTGGATATCACCGGGGTCGTCGTATCTCTAGGAGCGCTTGCCGGGAGCTCCGTACGTGGAGGGCAATTACGTTCTTAGGACAGCGTCTAGCGCGTATATATACACACACATATATATATGGGGAATGCTTAGGTGCGGTCTGCAGCCGTCTGATGCACTGGCTGCGTGCATTCAATGCACGGAGTGGTGCATCGAATGGCTGCATCGAATGCACTAGCCACTCCAGCAATCTAAGCATGATTGTTAAATATGTGTTTCTGAACAATAAAACAATACCTTTGCAAGTTATGATGAAGTTGTGTACATTTTGCTTCCACATCCTGCAACTTTTTTATGGTATCATGACTATATTTTCTAGCATCACACAGCTTGTTCTCCAATTCCGAATTCCTTTTTGCTAGAGATTCCACTGAATTCTGCAGAAAACACAAAAAGTCTTAATAATTCAATATTTCCATACAGCAAGGAGATGGTGCAAAATAAAACTAGACACAATAACTTTAGCAATTCCTCTTTTTTCACAAATTTAGAATAGAAAACCACAAAAGATAGGAACCATTATCATGCAAAATCATGATAACTTGGGCAGATCTCTTAGTTGAAACATTTTTCCACAGCCAGACGCTGATATTATTAACAAACAGATGTGCTTGAGCAAAGATTCTCAAGTCAATCATTTGTCTAAAGTTCTGATTCTGAACCATAAGCCATATGACCAAATACTGATTAATAAAATAAATTATGCCAAAACGATGCATTCACAAACGAATATCTCGACAATAAGACAAACGAGGCATAAATTTAGCAGCTCACCCTAGCTACTATGCCATAATTAGCTGATAAAATCTGGTTGTCATACAATATAAGGCAGAGTCGAGTCAATAACTAGAAAGGCTTTTGAGAGTGTTGCATTGTAAACATGATAAGGCATATCCTAAAACCAAACTATGAAGACATTAGACATGAAATCATGCTAATTAGAATTTGCCAACCATGTTCATTTTTCAAGATTTTTAAAACCAAATCATGCAAACATACAAATACAGAAATTATTGAGCATGCAAGTAAAAGCAAGCATACAAATAAAAGGTCAACCATGCAAACAAAAATTTCATAGTCATAGGCAAATTACATAGAAGACCAAGTCATGCCTTGACTACGAATCAAAGATGAAATATGCTTAAAGCAAAGATTGTTTTGGTAAATTTTAGTCTATCTATTTTTAAATTTTTGAAAAAAAATAATAATCATAATACCAAAATGAGCACAGAAAGAAAAATCATAGTTCTAGCAATAGAATATGACACCGATAATCATCCAATACTATGATCAACCATGCAATCACTGAGTAGTGTGGCACACGGCAGTAGACTCGCTAAAACGAACATTACTGTGGTCTGTCTGTGTGCCTAGTAACCAGGGCAAATCTCATATCCTCTGTTTCCTCTGTCTAACCAAGAATCTCTTTTTTTTTAAAGCAATTCCTCTTCGAGATGGCAGAGAATGGGGTTAAGCTATACCCCAAGCTCTATTATTAAAATAGAAGAAAGTTACAGATTACAAAGGAGAGGGCTAATCGCTCCGAATAGTTTAGGGGAGAATCATGTCATCCAGCTTCTAGCTAAAATAATAAAACTATTCCAAACCGCCTCGAGAGAGGAAACTTTACTGGAGACTGATTTAGATTGATTATCATCTATCCCGTCTTCTCTTAGTTTCAATTTGAGTCTTAGGTTTGTTATTGAGTTTTGACTTCCAATCATTGTTGTTATTGTTATCTTGATATACATTATTGGCCAAATCCCTAACAATTTAACCTTTTGGGTGAAATGGTTATCTAGCATGGTATCAAAGTGCTGGTTTCTAAGAGGTACAGGGTTCAAATCTTGTAACCACAATTTGTTTATTCTAGTATTGCCCCATCTGTTTAATTCTCCACATGCAAGAGAGGGCCGCATGTGAGAAGGGAGGTGGTGGGGGTTGCGTTAGCTTGATATACATTGTTGGCCCATTCCCTAAAGCTTATGCTTTTGGGTAAATGATTATCAAAAATTTATTTCTTGCCTTTTTTTTGGATCCCAACTCATTAAATTTTCCGTGCCTTGAACTAAGATTCTCAATTGTTCCAGAAAACATTAGTTTTCAGCCTCATTATGCAATGTATTTGATGGCGGATGCCTTCGTTGGCTCATGGATTAGAGTCCCCTACCTTGTTTCCTGATGGATTTCAGGCCCCCTCTCATCTAAACTTCTAATCTATTCTCCTCTGTCACAGCTCTTACCTCCTTCGCCACTTCCCTCTCAGTGATTCCGTATCACTAGTTATAATTTTACAAAGAAAATACAAAAAAAGATTACACCGCCTCCATCTATCACTCTCCGACGACGCGCGCCTACATCAAGTTGGCATTAGAGCACGGTATTAGAGGATTTTCATTCTCTAATCGATCATTCAGTAAATTGCATGCTTGATGATTTTTGGATTCTATTTTCAGTTTTGAGTGCTTGAAAGTTTGTGTCGAATAACTTTGCATAATCATCTCACCACATCAACTAGGCACCTCATTGCCTCATATTGAGTACCTAAGAAGCACGGACACGCCAACACGAGATTTTTCAAAAAACCAGGACACGGACACGTTAGGGGACACGCTGAATGTTATATATATATATATATATATATATATATATATATATATATATATATATATATATATATATATATATATATATATATATATATATATATATATATATATATATATATATATATATGGGTCAGGTTCAATGGACATTGTTTTTGCACTCAATTTTTTACACCGATTTTCAAACCATTAGATAGAGATTTCAGAATTTCTTGATTTTTTGTGAGCATAATCATCTTGTCTTAGATAACACATCTACAAAAAATCAGCACATTCTAAAGTCTCTAAACTTACTAAATGTGCTCTTCAAATTAACGATTAAAATAGACGATCGATAAAGCCTTTTAGTTTTGATGTACTTGGAGGCTTTAGAATGTTCTGATTTTTTGTGGATAAGTTATCTAGGATAAGGTGATTATGCTCACAAAAAATCAAGAAATTCTGAAACCTCTATCTAATGTTTTGAAAATCGGTGTAAAAAATTGAGTGCAAAAACAGTGTCCATTGAACCTAAAATCCATCAGGAACCTGACATTGGTCCTGGTTGAGAATCAAACAGTGACCTAACAGAACAACGAACTGTTAGCTGCCCTCCTACAAAATCAACGACCTCCTGATAGGAACCCTAGGGTCAACCCGATCCTTAGAGTAGATCAAGAATATTGGGAGAACCCACAAGGTGAGGTTGTGAAGCGAGAGAAGTGGCAAGAACAGTGGGATTATGGGATAAAAATCGATGTCGATGACTACGATGGAAGAGGTCAACCAGAGATTTACCTATAAAAGATCAATCGGGTAAAGCAGTATTTTGACTGGAAAAACATACCTGAAGATAAAAGGGTCAAGTTCGTGGCTCTTAAAATGAAAGGTCAAGCTTTGGTCTGGGGGAATCAACTCAGAACCACCCGGCAAAGGCAAGGCAAAGAAAAAGTCAGAACTTGGGAGAAGATGAGAAAGAAGTTGAATAGTAAATTTCATCCTTTTGACTATCAAAAAAGATCTTCCAGAAACTGCAAACCCTCAAGTAAGGATCTAGGACCGTTGAGAACTACACCTCCGAGTTCACAGACCTGATGTTCAGGATTGATCTAACTGAAACCGAAGAGCAATCTGTGGCTAGGTACCTAGCAGGACTGAAGCCTTAGATCCGGGAATACCTACTCCTCCACGACATCACAAGTGTCGTTGAGGCCAATAACAAGGCAGCGAGAAGTGAGGAGAAATTCCTTAGAATGTATTCCCGTAGATAGATCTCGAAAAAAGGCCACCCATCCCTGCGAGTAAACCTTCTGCTGAAAGTCCTAAAGACCCACCAGTTGTTGCACCAACCCAGGCTGACAAGGGGAAAGGAATGTTTGAGCCTAATCCCAATGCCATCAAGTGCTTTAAATGCAACCAACCCGGGAACAAATCTATTGAATGCCCAAGACGAGTTTAATATTCTCGTTGATCAAGACGATGAAGGGCATGACGACAACTACGAGGAGCCTGACGACCTTCAAGATGTAGAACTTGAGGGAAATAAATGTACTGCTCCTTTGCTGATGATCCAACGACGTCGAATATCTGAGGACATGTCTCCTCCATTGCCCCCTTTCATTAACCCGTCCAGTCCCTTCAATCACTTGGGATCAAAAACTAGAACTATTTAGGACTGTCAGTATGCTCGAAAGACACAAGTGTTGTGCATTAATTGATGGGGGAAGCACTGTGAACGTGGTCAACAAGAGGATCGTGGGCAGATTGGGCTTAGAGACGACCGAACTTGAAAGACCCTATAGTATCTCTTGGTTTACAGAATATGCGATTATCAGTGTAATCCATCAATGTGTTGTCAACTTTACTGTGAGTACCAATTATTACGCGGAGGTCCCCTGTGATGTGACTCCCTTAGATGAGTGTGATTTACTGTTAGGGCGACCCTGGCAATAAGATAGTGATTCGATTCATCAGGGTAAGCGTAATACGTACACCGTCATTAGAAAGGATGGGTATGCTGTCACCCTCTACCCTACACCCATGAGGAAAGTCATTAGATAGCGAGAGAATTTACTTGTCACGTCTGCTCGTCCGATGTTAGAAGAAGGCCTGAACCATCCTAATGACCAGGGCATGCAAGTTCAATCCTATGAATCAACAGAAAACTTATCGGGGTTCCATCATATTCTATGTCATACTACATGTGCATCACATTTAGAATTTGTAGGGTTTGATTGCTTTGGTATGAGTTATGTGCCTGACCATGACATAACTACATGCAAAACATCGTCATCATTGCATCAATTTTCCAGATTAGCAAGTGCAGGATTTAATGGTGATCCAGAATTTGGCTTTTGTGATTTAATTTCATGGCTACAAAGTTATGGGTATTTATCACTATTGCATGAATCCACATTGTTTCCTTTTTGTCAAGCTTTAATTGAGATGATTGATAAGAATTGTGAACTCATGTTTATATCTCATAATAGTAATAAAAGCAAATGGACGCAGCTTCTGAGTAGTATAGGACTCCATCTTAATGCTAAAAGTGATCCGAAATATCTTGCAACATCTCAAAATGTTGATCTAGTTGGCCCTGCACGGCTTCTTGCCAAGCACCACGTGGTTGCGGTGCACGTTGTGCCATGTGATGGCGACCTCGTACACAGGCTGCACGATGCAAGTGCGTCCTATCTGCTATCGAATTGGGAGTTTAGGAACTACTTGTGATGGTCAACGGCTCTCTCGTGATGAGTGAAACAGGCATAGACCTAAGGACAGCCGCTAGGGTTTGTCTTAGTACTCTATGATGCAAGACACCATACGATGATTTTTACTATGTCTGCAGTGCAAGGACAGCAATATAGCAACTTAAAAGAAAATTTCTGCACTATCCTAATGATGGTAGATGAGGTGAACAACACACTAGATGTTTCACACGTGCACACCTATGATCTAGACTCGACTATCAAATATGCAATGCAATTAATGAGTTAAGCATCATTGCTTATTCTTTGGATCTGCGATTATTAATGATAAAACTATCACAAAATCTCAATTTCAGCATATAATAACTTAAATCGCAACAGCAGATTTCAGTTTTACGGAGGTAATTTGTATCAGATTTTGATATAAAAGGGCCTAAAATGAGTGCAAAGGCTATGACGATCGAGACAAAATAATGACAATTGGCGATCTTATCGGGATTCAAACGGATGAAATAGGGCTGCGGTAATGGTGCGGATGCGATGGTGTGAAGGTGATCAAGCGGAGGCAAAAGAAAACAAAATAAAGATGATAAATACTGCCTGGAGTTATCCGCCGTGGAAAAAGCAAGGAGTGCCAATGATCTTGCACACGAAGCAAGGCCGGACGTCGAGATGCACCCATGGAATCAAATGTCAACAAATGTCGGCTGATATCAACGACATTTGTCGGTTTTTGGAGAATCCGACATAAAAAAAAAACATGAAATGTCGACATTACATTTTGACGACCGACATTTGACCGAAATGACCAACATTTAACCGAATTGACCGAAGTGACCAACATTTGACCAAATGACCGACATTTGATCGAAATCTGACAATTGCTGAAATATTTCATCTTTTTCATATCAAACGAACAAAATCGAAATCTGGCTGAAAACGATAAATTTCCATCGAAAAACACCGAAATTTGTCCAAAAAACAAAATATTTCCACCGAAATTTGTCTTTCCATTTTACAATTTTTCCACCAACAAATTACCGAAAAATGAAAATTTTCCTTTTTTTGGCCGACCAATATGGACACCGAAAACGACATTTAAAACCTTGGATGCACCAGATCCTTGGGAAACGTGAAGCTCAGGCCGTCTCGAGACGAAGTTGAGGTAGAAGGCAATGATTGGGGACTCGAGTCTCTCCTGTAAAACTTTTCTCTCATGCAAATCAGATCTGAACTATCCGCTTCTTTTTCTCCTCAAATAGGTCTAGGGTTTGCATTGGTGAGCTTAGATAGACTGAATAAAGGGGGCGGATGGTGTGGATGAAGGCCACATAAGGAAAGGAATAAAAGGGGAGAGGAAAGAGGGGAGAAGAGGGTGGCGGCTAGGGTTGGCAGCAAGAAAAACAGAGAGATGGGGAGTTTGAGCCGGTAAAGATCGCACCAAGAGAAAGAGGGGGCGATGAGAACCCTCATGAGCTTCAGATAAGCCTAATTATGGGTTAATTCAAAGCCCAATGCATGCCATGTCATCATTATTTTAAATTAACCCCATCTCGTCGTCGATTCGAGTTCTAATCTCGACCGTCGACGCCCCTGCAGAACATACTAGCGCAGAATTTTATTAATATAGTGCTGGAAACACATCGGAAAGAGCCCGGAAAGATCCGAATATCCCCCGAATGTGGTCGTGGACAACCCCGCACGAAAAGGCGACAAACTAATACGATACAAATGCAGAAAATGACCGAAAGATACTAATGAATGGCCTGAAAGACTGAAATGAAGAACATAACATAATGTTTTCAGTAACAAAATAAGACACATAAGATAGATGATCTGGTGATGCATATCAGGCTGCATCAAAGTTGATGCAGATCGATACCATTTAACCGGGAAAAATAATTATTTAACTCATAGATAAATTACCCTTTTGCTCTTGCATAATTTTTATGTAATAGTAATTTTTCTTTCATCATTGTAATTTTATCTTTCCAACTTCTATCTATGGGGTCCGATCTGACACAAAGACGACCCTTATGCATTATCCCACACATGGGGGTTCCGTCTAACAGAACCCAACTAAAGTATCGAACCCAACTTAGAATAGGATAGGTGCATGCTCGTTGCTAATTAAATTTACTTAAGCCCATTCAAAAAGCCTGACTGGGTTTCATATAAGCCCATTTTTTATTAGATAAACCCAACTATGCATCTCTCTCTCTCTCTCTCTCTCTCTCTCTCTCTCTCTCTCTCTCTCTCTCTCTCTCATTTTCATCACCAATGATCCATTCCCCTTGGCTTTGTGTCTCTTCTTCCACCACCGAGACCTCCCTTTCACATTCCATCAAACCCTACAAGAGGACCCCTTCTCTTTCTGAAGCATGAAATATATGAGCTGATTTGTATTGTATTGGATTGGCACTTGTTCCTCTCTCTCCTCCACCCAAACATCAACTAGTTTCTTTCCCCACTCTTCTAAGATCATTCCCAACCTCCTCCACCATTCATCTTCTACTTTTGGGGCTGGTTTGGACACTTATTCGTTGAGCAACATACATCCGAGGAGCCAACCGAAAGATCACATCAACAAGTTTGTGCTTTTCTCATTCTCAAACCTATCAAGCAATGATTATAGTACTATGTCATATTGACATATTCTCTTTTGGGTTTATTTTCATATCTATATTATTGTTGATCTATATTTGTGTATTGGACTTGTTTGCATCTTTTAACATCTTAAAATTCTCTAAGATATATTATTTGTGCTAACTTGCAAGTATTATTCTGTTTGAGTATTATTAAATCTCTTTGAGGAAAACTTGAGACCTGTCATTCTCGCAACTAAGCCCAATGCAGTATCATCATCTAGGCAAATCATAATTAAATAAAAAAAACATTAATTGCCACTTTAAACATTTCAATTGTCTTTCCCCAATGATAAGATTATGTAGGAAAAAAATAGAAAATGATCTTAATAAATGAGTGAGAAGATATGCACAAAATTATTATTTTTCTACTGTCAAAGGACCACGAGATATTACAAATCATATTAAGGGGTTTAGAAGGGATTCACTATACTATTTAACTGAAAAATGTAAGAATTAAACAAGCAAAGAAGGATCAAGAGTACTTGATACGCGAGCAGGGCATTAAAAACATTCAGACTTGAACAGCATGACCAAATGGTGTCAGATGTCAGATCATATGATCCACGAACCGATCTTGTAATCCATTGTTGACTCATCCAACTAAACCAGATCCTAAACAACCACATGTTTGGATTAAAAAGGTCCCTTGATCAGCATAATAGGATCAAGATCAAGAATCATGAGATCATCAGAACAATGCTTTGTCTCCATTAGAGGTTCACTATTAAAGATCCTAGTCCTAAGAGTGCTAGCTCTACATGGCAGAGAAGCGTTGATATACTTGGGGATAAGCAAAACTTGAACATATATGAGCATGGAATCAAATGTCAACAAATTTCCTACGAAATCACCGAAATATGTCTTTTCTTCAAGGGTCCGACATAGAAATTGATCGAATTTTTAATAGTACCAAATTTACTTCAGACATAACGAAATGTCGGCCGAAATGACCGAAATTTGACCGAAATCCGACATTATGTCTTTTTTCCAAACAATTTCAGTGAAATGTTTTTATCTTTTTTAACAAAACAAAGCTCTTCCTTATCAATAAGAAATTACATTTTTCCTCAAATTTGATTTCTTTTTTTTATAATAGACAATATTTTACTGTCATCTTTATCCTGAAGTATTGCTGAAATATTCCATCTTTTTCATATCAAACAAACAAAATAAAAAACTGACCGAAAAAAACAATAAATTTTCATCGAAAAACACCGAAATTTGACCGAAAAACGAAATATTTCCATCAAAATTTGTCTTTCCATTTTACAATTTTTCCACAGACAATTTACCGAAAAACAAAAAAATTATTTTTTTGGCCGACCGACATGGACACCGAAAACGACATTCAAAACCTTGTATATGAGTACATTTATGGGATCCCATGTCCTACTCTCACAAGAAGAGTTGGCACCCCTTTGTCCCTCTATATGAATTTCTAAGTACAACTCAGTTGTCAAGCCCGTTCCATTTCCTTTTTAAGCATAATATATATCGCCTGAAGGGTGAAAACTAAAGGAACCAAAAGTAGACACACTGCACATACGTAGAAGTTCCAAACAAAACGTTGAAACTCTCCAAATAAAAAAAAATGAATCATTCTAAAATAGCATGATAAGACATGGCATGCCAATTAATCTGAGTCCGATCATATGAAGCGTGAATCATTCCGCCACTATGGTGGCACTGCAGCTGCAGTAACAGTGACTCCGGCATCACCTGTTACTACCAATGCACCGTCTCCTCCTAAGCCGGACCGTCTACAGCGACTTGAGGAACTCCTCCTTCTCCACCTCGCCTCCGCCGGCTCCTCAACTGCTCACAGCCTGTCTGCCACCTCTAGTACTGTTGCCCCATAGGTTTTTGATTCGGGTGCCTCAAAAGTGGCGGAATTACTGCGACATCACCTGTTAAGCATCATTGCTTATTCTTTGACATGCAATGCAACCATAGTGGCGGAATGATCCTTGCAGGAGCCCGACGTGAGTCTCGCTAGTCCAGGCCCCAGTAGGGGTTGCGAGGAGGACGTGTGGGACATTGACACTTCATATGACCGGACTCCTTGCAGTAATGACAAAAGACAGACCGGTCAGAAAAACTGGCGACCAGGGCCCTGTCTGGTCCTGTAGCAGGTGGAGGACGAGTGACCTGAATCTGAAGGCGAGTCTTCCCGTCGACCAAGGCTAGCAGGACATCCTCTAGCCAAGGGAGAGGCTCACGGTTTAGGAGCTGAGCAGCAATAAGAGCAAAGTCTGACCGAAGAGCGGCCAGGAACTCGTGGAGGTGGCCCTCGTCAAGGTAGCGCTGGAAGTCCCAGGAGCGTGGCAGGTATACCGCTTAGGAATCAGAAAGTCCGGCTCATGCTAGTAAGCACTCATCAGACTAAAGAAATCCTGAATCGTACACTCCCCATGACAAGTGGACTAAGAGTCACAAATAACCTGATGCCGGTGTGCACCGTCACACGAGAGGAACCGATCCCAAAGATACTCCCACATTCCGCGCACTGTGGGAAGTTGGCCAATGGGAGCAAGTAGTGGACGAGCAACGGAGTCCAGAAGATAGACCCAGATGGCCTGGTTGTGGCAATGCCACATAAGGGCGGTCGTGGTAGCAGCAGCAACAAAAGATGCACCACTGGTAGCAGCGCTACTGGTGATAGAGGAGCCAGAGGAGGCAACGGGAGCTGGGTCCTCACCGGTGATGTGACCCCAAAGATCACGACTGGAGAGAGCAGCCTCGACGATAAGTGACCAATCAGACCAATCGCTGGCCGATGCCAACTGAAAGGGGACCGTTTTCAGTGGCATAGAGATCGAGACGACGGGAGGCACGGTAGCAGATGCCATGAAGATGAATGATCGAGTGAATCGGGACCGGAATGGGATGGGGATCGGGTCCGATTGAGAATGGTGCCAGGTGGAGGAGAGATGGCTGAGTGGGGTTCGGGAAGGAGGTAGGGGAGTCGGGTGAGGTTCGAGAAAAGGAGGAGGCGCGGGTCGGGTTCGGGAAGAGGAGGAAGCCGGGTGCGATTCGGCAAGGAGGTGGGGGGGTCGGGTGAGGTTTGGGAAGGGAGGGGAGGCCGGTGGTGGGGATCGGGTGGAGAGGAGGGAGCCGGGAAGGAGAGGGGAGGCTGGTGGTGGGGCTCGGGAAGGAGAGGGGAGGCTGGTAGTGGGGTTCAGGAAGGAGAGAGAAGGCCGATGGTGGGGATCGGGTGGAGAGGGTAAGGTCGGATGTTGATCGGAATGAGAGGGGAGGCCGGTGGAGGAGGTCGGTGCCGGAGAGGATCAGGCAAGGTCCAGGATGGAGAGGGAAGGCTAGAGGAGGAGACCGGTACCGGAGGAGTCGCCTTTACCACGGAGAAACCATAGAGCTCTGATACAATGTTAGGCGATGACGGCTAGGGTTTGGAGAGAATGCAATGATCTTTATTGAGGGACTAAGCCCAATATATATAATACAACATAGAACCCAACCCGACTGTACATAGAACCCGACCCATCTGTACATTAACATTAAAAATTTCCTAATTTTACCAAATATCTACCTTAACATTCTCATCTCTATCTTGCTAACCTTGTGTGTTTAAACTCTTTTTTCTCCTACCATTCTGAATCTTACAACATTATAGGCCTTAGGCATCTTACAAATTTTTTCGTTAAGTCTAAGAGGTATGTGTGGGTCGCATAATCCTGACAGCACCTTTTATTTTCCTTCACTTGCTCTAATTCAATTTCATCCCTTTGTCTATATCTATTCTTCGGCATGACAAAAATTACCACATAGATTCAGCTACCACTACATCATCTGCCAATAATGTGTTCCATGGAACCCAATCTTGGATATTGGCAATCCAACCATCTATGCCACGTGCATAACAAGATTATGCATACTAGTCTGCATGCATCTAATTCGAAATGCATCCAAGAGTAAAAATCTATATCTACAAAAATTTCAAATTACACCTTTGTCAAAAGGGTAAAACCACAAGGGAAAAAAATTCGAAAGTGGACATACGAGGAGATGATGAGAAATAGCAGTTCCAAAAAATTTAACAATTTATGATATCTTTGAAATATAAGTTGAATCATCTTAGAATACCATAACATGATCTGCAATCTTTCAAAGTTTTCACTGAATAAAATCTTAGAAATAAGAATCATATGAGAATGAAACTGTGTAGAGAATTGCTTAATGGAATAGATTAGAGCATAATTAGTTAATAAATTAAAATAGGAATAAGAGTTAGCACGTAAATATGGATATCAATTGACACAACTTACACTGATTTTATACTAGGAGGTACTGTAATCACTAAAGTATACCTCTAGGAAAATTGAAAGCCTTCTCTAGCAATATTCAACTAAATCATGGTCGGAGGGATTTTCGTCTATGAAGGGATGCAGATCAAAGCTATATTGCAGGACATTATCTATGATGATCACCAGTGTGTAATTTGGCATTGAACTATGTAAATGTTCTTGAATACACTAGCAAAGATATAACAAACTATTAAGGATCCACTCAAACTCCATGCATGTGATTTATAAAAATTAAAGTGAAAGAAATTTGAGTGGGAGTTCATGTGGTCTCTGATATATCATAGCTTCTGTGTATAAATAAAATGTAGGGGGGAAATCACATATTCGACTGAGCAACCCGGAGGCCTACTATCAATTACAAAATAAATACAATCAAAATGCACCACCAGTTAATATAAGATATCAACACACCTTCAGATGCAAGTTCTCTTTATTCAATTCAGCTAGATTACTCTGTAGAATTACTTTCTCTTGAGTAGATTTCTCTAACTGAGTTTGCAGTGAATCGTTCTTATTGCGTATACTAACAGTAGTTAGTTTTTCTACATCAAACTCAATCTTCAATGATTCCAATGCTTTCTGAAGCTTTGAAACTTCAATTGACTTTGACTCTTCAACAGTTGACTGCATAACGAAGTTCAAGATATCAAATTGGCAGTAAAATATGCTGCAAATTAGAAACAATCTACTACTTGAATCTAAGCAAGAAAGCCAGCAAGAAGCAAAACAGAGGTACAAGGTACTCGAAGTTGCACACAGTAAACCACTAGCTGAAATATCAATTTTCAAGCGGTTAACTATGGTTTTACATATATTTCACTTGTGCATCATGGATTCATACATGCATATGTGTACAGAGTACAATCATCTTGCCCACCAAGGGTTTTTGCAGATTGAGACACTTGGAGCTCCTTTAACGGGATGGTGGCATAGATCCACACTATAGGACTCAATGCTTAGGTGTACAAGATTAAAAAGACTATAGAAACATTAACTTCATATTTACGTAAGTATTTTTAAGTGCAAGGAAACATCCTTGGATAACACTAAAATCATTGATTTCAATTTGGCAATAGCATGGTTCCCAAGTTTAGTAGTCTACAAGAAACAGGCTGTTGTGGAATCAAAAAGAGCTGTTGGATATGTGTGATGCCCTGCACTGTTATATACATCTATTGTCCAGGACCAGGTTGCTCTAAATTTTGGTTTATTCACGTATAAATTGCTGAGTCAAAACATCCGTCACATTTTCATGCACAAATGTTGGTGTATTTATTATTTCCTTGATGTACATTGACCCCATTGATGTACGAACAAGACAACCAGTAAAACTTCACAGGACTCCCACTAATAAACTTGTTCTCACAGCAGTTCCACCAACAAACTTGCCCACTAATACTAGATCGAAATGCAAGATGTAAACTAGAGGGAACTAGGGGAAAACAGAACCAATAGCACCTAGCTTTTGGAGTGATAACAGAAAAGGTTGGCAATGATCAACTTAATAACCAACATTTATAGGATATTTCATTAATGTAACGACTATTTTCCCACATAGAAAAGTGCCAAGAGGCAAAGAAACCAGGGGATTTGAGTTTTTTTATTTTTAAAAAAGGTGCTAAGCTGGCTTTCATAGAGTAAACAACATCCCAGAAAACACAAGGCAAGGCAACAATGAGAAGTGGAGTTTAGACTAGAGAGAGCCGTCAATAATTAATTAAACTAGTGAATGGGTATTTATAAGAGAACGGGTGCTTAGAGGACTTCCTCACAAGAAATATAACATTTGACGGCTCTCTCTTTCTCCCACTTCACAACACTTACCCTATAAATAATATACGACCCCTTTAGGGTGGGGCCCGTTTGACGGCACTCTCTCCCATCTCACAACACGTTATCAGCACGAACATGTTAAACCCAACCGACCAGTCATAAGAAAACTGAGAGAGAAACGAAGAAAGAAGAGAGAGAAGAAGAATGGAGAAATAAACGAAGATAGAAGAGAGAGAAGAGAATGGAGAGATAAACGAAGATAGAAACGAAGACAGAAGTGGAGTTTTGATGAGAAGCATCAAACATTCAAATAGCTGGATTGCATGACATACGAGCAAAGACAGCTTTATTGAGGTAAATACATGCACATACAAATTCCCCTAAGCTTTAATGCACTCCCCCAGACCAAATGTCGTACATATATGTAAAATGACAACCTTGCATCTACAAACTAACACCATGCAAAGGAATCCATTAACTCTGAAGTGTGATTTATAACTCTCCAGGGCTATTGTTCCTTCAAAAGTTCAGCAGAAATGGCAAGTTCCTCTATTTCTAATTCTGCATGTCAAAATCACTTATTTTCACTTATATTATCCTCACAAATAGTAGACTCACGCTAAACATTGTCCACGTCTAATGCCTCACCTACTAGTTTAAACAAAGATCATTAAATGGTTGAACCAGTAAATTCTTACATCGGTATCCACCTCACAGTAGGATCCAAGGATGTGTACAATTGTGTTATATAGTCTTCTAGAAGTTGCACTTTGCACTCATTGAAATCAAATATCCCCACTTAAAACAATTACATTAAAAAAACACATACAACAGTATCACACACATGTACCACTAAGAAGATACAAGAATGATAGAATGTTACGATAATGATGATTAAACTACAAAAAGAACTCTATAAACACAAAAAAAAAAGGCAGGAACCTGAACAGACTCAAGAGAAAGTGATTACCCTTAGCCTTTTCTCTAGCGTCAATCTCCAAGCAAATTCTTCCATTTTTTTCTCAAGTTTATTCTTTGCTTCACGTAACGCACCAGCTTCATTTGCAGCCTGAAAATTTTATAGGAAAAAGAAAGATATATCTCTTCAAAAAAGAAAATGAGACATAGAATCAGAAATGAAAGCATGTACGTGTATAGATCAAACGAATCAGAGAATAATAGCTCAATTGTATAGGCAACTCATACTGATTACAAAAAATATAGTATCACAACCTAAGTCAGGTCAGATTGTCAGAAGAACAAAGGAAAATCTCCTTAACAATAAATAAGTTCCACATCCCTTCAACTAACTTAATCAAAGCACACGTAGAATCGGTAATTGCAAACCACCGGCAATATTACAAAAGATTAAGACCTTTGGCATGATCTCTGAAAACAAATTGAGAAGATCGACTGAAGAATCTTATTATAGAAGATATGGATCAAACCTCAAGCAAATGCTATCTTATGTTATCAAGTTCACTCCTTAAACCAGAATTACATTTAAGAAATAATCTAGACAGGATAAATTAATTTGCAATAACAATTCTGATCAGAAGAAAGCATGTACTTACATTATATAACAGATAGCAATCAATCAAAAACCATAAGGTAGCACGGTAAACATAACGAATGACGACAACACGTTTTTAAGAATCTAATGAGTATTCATGTTGTTTAGAAGCATTTAAGATTCGAATGTTTGGAGAAATAAAGACAACATTTGAAACCTTCGAAAGAAAATAGTCTATAGCAAAGAATTGGTAAGTCGTAGGTTCCACCATTCCTGAAACCTTAAGACAATTGATCAAAGCATTTACTTCAGACATAGACACTGAGAAGGATTAGCATCTGAGAATGCCAACATCTCTTAACAAACAAATAAACACAAAGAAAGATTTGTATGAATGAAACATCACCCATAATCCATATCCCATTATCATGATTAATACAAGAAAACGTAGGTTTCAGCCGAATGAAGAAAAATTGTCAAATAAAAGAAAAATTCATCTTTTGAATTCAAAACCCAGTAGAAGAATGACAACCTAGGACCAATGGGATAACAACCTACTCATTAAATATACTTAATACAATATGAGAGCGTCATAGCGAGGAAAGCATAGTTTTGAATTACGTAAAGATACTATTTCCGGTCCCGCAATCAGAGGGATGATGAGACTTTAAGGAATAAGGAGCTAGTAAGCACACATTAGACGTAGTTTCTACTATCCATACAGCAAAACAGTAAACAGTCAGCTCTCTAACATAGCACTAAAATGTTTGGGCAAAAAAGATAAGCCATTTGTTAAAAATGCCAATGGATAACTTCTGGATCATCAAAATCGTCACAAATAACACATACCAATTTAAGCCTACGAAGCTCTCCCTTTGCAAGTTTTTGTCTCCAAGCACATTGAATGGCTACTGTAGCACGTTGGTAGTGATGGAAAGCCATGCACGCCTTCCGCATCCTCCAATATGACTATAAAAATGTAGAAAATATCAATAAATTCATCAGTCTTGCGAAAATAAATTGACCTCATTACAATAGAAGCAAATACTACTACAAAAATTTAACCATATCATGGAAGACAAGAATCTAATATTGATCAGGTATAACTGAGGACAAAAGCCTACATACAAGAAACTTCATTTTAGTTTCTTAAGTTTTTTCAAGTAAATCAAGAAAATAGATCTCAAACATGTGAACAAAGAAAATGGAAACAAGGAAACAGAGGAACCAGAACAAACATTAAAATCTTCAATGAAAAAGATAGGGTAAAAATCCTTTATAATAAGAAGAGAGATGAGACCGGGTCAAAAAAAAGTACACAACTGACCAAAAACATGAAACTGATTGAGTTATGAATTTGACGCACTATCTAGCTGCATGTGAACAGTGCCTGACATCTGCCAACCTGGGAAAGCCCTTTGTCATTTCCTAATTAGACCATGGTTCTTTCCATCACAAAGATTAGTCCTGAGAGCCGAACTGCCCTAAACTTGTCCCTGCGTGATTTTGAGAATGGCAGGGTGGTAAATAACCCGAACTGCCCTAACATGTAATATATATATATATATATATATATATATATATATATATATATATATATATATATATATATGGGCATGCTATAATGCGGCATGCGGCACCACAGCCATCTGATACACGCGCTGCGTACATGCGCCGCATTATAGCATATATATATATATATATATATATATATATATATATATATATATATATATATATATATATATATATATATATATATATATATATATATATATAGAGAGAGAGAGAGAGAGAGAGGCTGCCGGGGAAGAAAATGAGCTGCGATTGATTTGCCCACCATAGAAGTTTTGGATTTTGATAAAATTTGGTGAGGGTGTTGTCTAGGGTAAGATGATCATCCTCACCAATTTTCATATAATTCCAAAACTTCTAGGATCATCAAATGGTAGAAGCAAAATCTGCAGATTTAACGGTGATTGCGGACGCCAGATTTTGCTTCTACAATTTGATGACCCTAGAAGTTTTGGAATTTGATGAAAATTGATGAGGATTATCATCTTACCCCAGACAACACCCTCACCAAGTTTCATCAAAATCCAAAACTTCTAGGGTGGGCAAATCAATCGCAGCTCATTTTCTAAATCGGCAGCTCATTATACACACACACACACACACACACACACACACAAAGAGAGAGAGAGAGAGAGAGAGAGAGAGAGAGAGGAATGTTATAGTGAGCTGTGAGCTACAGAAGGAGAAAATGTGCTGCGGTCATTTAGACCACCCTAAAAGTTTTGGAATTATGTGAAAATTGGTGGGTGTGTTGTCTAGGGTAACATGATCATCCTCACCAATTTTCAAGGAATTCCAAAACTTTTAGGGTTATCAAATGTTAGAAGCAAAATTAACGGTTACTACGGACAAAAGATAAAGCTTCTACCGTTTGATGACCCTAGAAATTTTGGAATTCCTTGAAAATTGGTGAGGATGATCATGTTACCCTAGACAACACACCCACCAATTTTCACGAAATTCCAACACTTCTAGGATGGTCAAAATGATCGCAACTCATTTTCTCCTTCCATAGCTCACAGCTCACAGCTCACTGTAACATTCCTTATATATATATATATATATATATATATATATATATATTTATATATATTTATATATATATATATATATATATGGGAATGCTTCGGTGCGGTCTGCGGTCCAATGCACCCGCCGAGTGCATCGGATGCACGCAGTGGTGCATCGTACGACTGCGGACCGCATACCACACTGAAGCATCCCCCTATATATATATATATATATATATATATATATATATATATATATATATATATATATATATATATATATATATATATATATATATATATATATATATATATATATATATATATATAGGGGAGGGATACTCTTACTCATGGCCTCTTACTCATATAGTTACCTATGATCCGGGCCGTCCATTAGATCCCGACGTACGGTTCGGATTAGATGGGGAGTTAAAGCAATGGTGTCCGTATTAAATGCCCGTATTAAAAGCCCGCATTTAATGCGAACACTATTACTTTAACTCCCCATCTAATCCAAACCGCACGTCGAGATCTAATAGACGGCCCGGATCATAAGTAACTATATGAGTAAGAGGCCATGAGTAAGAGTATCCCTCCCAATATATATATATATATATATATATATATATATATATATATATATATATATATATATATATATATATAGGGTAGCGATCCAGTGAGATATGAGATATATGAGATAACTTTAAGAAACCTATCTAGAGGTTTTAGAATTTGATGAAAATTGGTGGGCATGCTCTCTATTGCAAGTTGATCATCCTCACAAAAAATCATCAAATTCTAAAACACCAAGTCGCCCGAGTCGAGTTTCGAGTCAAGTCTTCGAGTTACTCGACTCGGTGGACTTTCGAGTCGAGTATGAGTTCCGGGATTTTGAACACTAATTTGTTCTAGTAGGGAAATAAAATGTAGTGAACAAGAAAACCAGATGTGAGATGCTATTCTGTCAGAAAAATCCTTACATTAGAAAAATGTGTATAACACTATCTAGCATACAATTTACAAAAAAAATACCCCTCCACCCTTTTTTCTCCCCTTCTCTCTCTATCTCCTCTTTCCCCCCCCCCCTACTAGAACACATGGAAAAGCTAGAATCATGTGCCATATCTTATAGTACATAACATCAATGAGAATTACCCTGGGACTTAAAAATAGCAACCAAATCAAGACAGTAGAAAGAGAAATGCTAAAAGAACTAAAGAGTTACAAGTATGTTTTTACACACAATAAAAGTATAGAAACAGAGCACCAAGAATCAGTGCATGATATCCAGTAAACAAAAAAACCTGGATCAACATAGCTGCCCTATTTTCCTTCAAGAACATGAATCTCTGACGAACGGAGAAACCTCGGATACTTGACTGGATAACCAAAACAGCCAAACAAATTTGCAAAAGAGAATGGCGTGACAACCATCTTCGAGCATATCTTTGCATTATAAGAGCAGCTGCTACTCTTCTCTTGATTGCAAAGACATGTCGAGTCAAATTTCCTGCAAAAGGAGCAGAGTTTCAGACCTGATAATACTTAATCATGTCTCAAACCATATTTATGCTACTCAGTCAACATACAATGATAAAAAGAACCAATACGGGACTATGACAACTCGAGCAATTCTTGAAGCATTCCACAAGAACAACAAGAATAGGGAAGCAAAAACTAATGCAATCCCGGAAAATAAGACTTAAACTCTCACTTTTGGATTTGACCCCCATCCAAGTACCAAATTCAGTAGTTTTTAAATTTTCGGAAGCCACGATTTGGTAGTTCGGTCTAGGAATTTATAGACAAGAAATTCAGAAAAAAAAAATAGGACAAAAAATAGAAAATTGATATAAGAATCTAAGTCACTATTTCATCGTATACCATAGAGTTTTCTGGTAATCTTATTATCTCTTGAAAATTTTACCTGCTGTGAGCATGTTATGAGACATCACAAGATTTTTCATAAATGCAAAACCCAAAAATTTGAGTATGATGTCAATCATAAAGATATGGATTTCTTGTACAAATAGATCTCAAGGAATATACTATGTGATCTTAGTAATTCTATGGTGTTGATCATCCACATTACAATAAAATACAACACTAACATACCCCGGCAATATGCTTGAAGAATAACTGCAGCACTCCTAGTTATAACAAACTCTTTGTTAGCAGTGAACGTTCGAAAACGGCCCTGAATGAGCCTTGCAGCATTTTCTAGAACTTCAATACGCCGAGAATCTAAAATAGCAATCTGACCAGCCCTTAGGAAAATTTTGGTTCTGCCAAGCTGGAAAAATAAAACATTAGCTAGTGATTTTAAATAGGTGAATATTGTTCATAAGAAACTCAAGGCCATAACAAACAATGAAAGACAAATGTGAGTCCGGAGTCCTCTTACGTAGGGATCTTGGTGAAGTGTAACAGAACAACCAATACAAAGGATCGAAAAGAAGACCATCTTCTGTGCCTATATTAACAGCTATTGGCACGATGAAAGGAGTATAAAACAATTGAACCTATACTGAGGGAAGGGGAGATTGGTTCTGTATAACAATATTGATGTATACAATCATTGAGTTTACTGGTTTACACCATTTTACAGTACATGAATTATACTCTCTATACACTAGAAAAGAAGGAAATAGACTATAAAAATTGCACATAAAATGCTGTTCCCCATAGTGAAATCTCTTGCAGGTCTGAAATCATCCAACTTTACTTTACCCCACATGGTATCAGGATTTATAGTTGTCATCTTGGCCATAAATGACAACTCACGAAGACATTTTGTGGAAAATTCAGATACACATGTTGGACGCCATTGTTAAATTCCAACATCTGTAGGCATGCGGTAGTCTGTCATCATTCATCAATTAGACCACAAAAAAGGTATTGGATTTGCTTGGACCAGTGGGCTAAAGATCATGCCTTTGCAGGGAGAACATTATCAGCCATAAGAGTGTGTCGTAGCACTTATTTGTTTTCTATGTTCAATCACCCAATTACAAACTAAGGCTGGACCAGGTTGTCAGGTAAAATACTAAAATCTCCCCTTTCTAGACATTCATAATTGCGATCAAGGATATCTAGAAGTGTGGGAAGGAGCTTTTGGACAGGGATCAGTTAGCATTGAAGTGGAAGAAAACTCATGTAACATATGTATGATGATAACAAAGAAAAGAAAGTCAAATACTACCAACAAGAAATTCCAGTCATGTGAATCAGTGCACACACTAAGACAATTGGATGGAAGAGAGTACCCTTTAAATAGTTAGGCTTAACTGTGGAAAAAATATATATTTATGAGATGGTTTTGCAATGGTGTGAGTGAACAAACAGCAAAAAAATCAATTTTAAATGAAGGGATAAAGATATTGCAATGTTAGAAGCATGAACTACAAGGATGAATGTACAGGATCTAATGTCATTCATGTGTTTTTATGGTATCAACCATCAGGTGACCACAACTCATATATAGTTGGATATATTTGGGGCAATACCCTAATGCTGCATTGCATCTTTTCCAAATTTGTCTCCAAGGTTACACTATCCTAGCCCAGATTCTTGTTTAGGTGATGGATCTACTGCAACCATCAGGTGACCACAACTCATAAGGATTGTTCTGTCCTGTCGCAATGCTCGGTTCGTAACAACATCACGGTTTGGGATATCAAGGTCCGCAGATCTATTCCTGTTTTTCGTCAATATCAAGTTAGAGAGCTGATGGATCTACTGCAACTTATTTCGGTCAATGAATCAGAGGATGAGGCAAAATGGAGACTGACGTCAACAAGCAAGTTCACCACGAAATCTTTCTATAATTTTATTAACAGGGGAGGCATTATTTGCCCAGTTGCTGCCTCTTTGTGGAAGACTAGAGTCCCCTTGAATATCTGTATTTTCATGTGGTTAGTGATCAAAAAGAAGTTGCTGACCAGAATCAACCTTCTTCGACGCGGGAACAAAAACATTACGGACACCTCGTGTGTTCTTTGTGGTCATGGTAAGGAAGATGTTAACCATCTTTTTATTCATTGCCTGCTCTCTAAAGGCCTTTGGGATCACATGAAGAGTGGGTTGAACATCCGAAGGACGACTGGGTCAGTATTCTCTATGTGGACGGTCTGGCGAGAGAAGCGAATCAAAAGACAACTACGTAACAGCTGGGATTTTGTGGTCATGGCAGTGTGTTGGAGCATATGGATAGAGAGAAACAACAGGATCTTCCGTAAGAAGACTATGACCAGAGATATGGTTAGGGAAGCTATAAAAAGACGGTTGGTCCAGTGGAAATCAGTCTTGCAGGGTCAGCAACTTGGGCAATTAGATAACTTCATCTGTAATATATTTTGATTTTTCTTTTTGCTTTCGTTGTCTTCGTTTTTGTTGGGCTGGGTTGCCTTGTAATTATCTTTATCTTAATGCACTAGTAGGGGTCTAGGCCGAACCCCCCCTCATTCTTTGAGAGGGATTTCTCAAAAAAAAAAGATCCTTTCAACGTGAGAGCTTAGAACACACAGCTGGAGATCAATGTTTCTTGCATTCATGGACTTTTAATTGAGCCTCAGGTTTATCGTGAGGCAACAGACATTCTTTCATGGAACACGCCATTATTGAAGAGTTTATGCACTCCAATGTACTATGGTTTGGATTTTGCTCCCTTCTACCTAGAAAAATCATTATTCATGCCTTCAGGGAATGAACATTACAAGGCTCAATTGGTAGCTTAAATCTCCGCATTTTTTAGCATGACACTAATTGTCTCTACTAGAACCAAATCTAGCAAATTTCTCGCCATATCATAAATAAAAATACAATTGAATCATATTGTTACCCAATATGATTTATTTGTAAAATATCATAAAAGGAATAATAATCTAGAATTTTTTAAACAAACCAATACTAATGATAAGTAGGGTTGGTATTATCCCGGTAGAAAGATCCTGTTGTCAGCTCTCTACCAATTCATGAACATTTCTGAGAGTCTTAATTATGGTCATGGCTAACATCAGCATCAGATGCAAAAAAACTAGTATGTAAATAACTACCAGCAAGAGGCAAAGAGTGAAAACTAGTTTATTCAAGCAAGCAAGCAACCCACAAAAATTAAATATAAGTAATAAACACTTCTCCCCTCTCTGCAATAATAAATGTGCAATGTTTGAGATGATATTAATGGTGTAATTTGCCACCTAAATACATTGAACACAAACGGCAGTTCTTACCTTCCAATAAATTATTTAGATACACAATCAAGGGCACTAGCCTATTCTGAAATGCACAATGTTCAGCTTGCATTTGTGCACAAACAGATTAAAAGAATAGAAAAAAAAAGAAGAAAGAAGTAAAAGGAAAGAGCACAATGATAAAACAGCCTGCCAAAAAAATGATAATCATGCACCAAAGCTTCCCACAAGAGAACACACCCATTGCATGAACAAAAGAGAAAAAGTAAATCTGTGTCAAACAGATCCAATTATGTAAACAAAATATTGCATAGATTATCAAGACATAAAGTTGCAGCAGAGTACCTGAAAATTTTCAAGTTTCGAGCTCTGTAAAATTTTCTGTGTCACCGTCATTTCATCATAACTGGAAATGAAATAAAACAGAAAGATTCAGAATAAGACAGATAAAGAAAATTTATGATCTATACTAAAATAAAGTGGCAATACGCCCCTGATGCATGGAAAGATTGTGCACTGGTACATGGCAATGCAAGTTGCTCCCTAAAGCAGGTGTGCATAGACGATCAAACAAAGCCTATCGAAGAACCCGGAATTTCCAGAATTTGCCAGAGCAAGTGCCTTACTAGATGTGGGAATATATCAGGGAAACCTAGAAAACACTAGATCCATCAGGGTTCATTTTTTCACACATTGTACAAATGAGACGCATAGTTACCAAATCGGACGTTTTTTTGAAAAAAACGTGTTTAAAACACGTATCGATCCGAAGTCGTAGCAAACATGAAAATAACTCGTTTTTTTTCAAAAAAACGTCCGTACACATTTTATACGCGTTTAAAACAGAAAAAACGCGTATAAAACGTGTCGGGTTTGGTTCGGGTTTAAATTGGGTTCGGGTTTTATTTTGTTTGTGCTTAATAAATGCATATGCTTTATGTTTTGAACTTTTGATTACTTAATGTTGGAAAATGACATATATACATACTTGGTATAATTTTTAAGATTTTTTTGTTTTTTCCGATGTTTTCTCGTTTTTTTTCCGTTTTTTCCGTTTTCATCGTATCTTTCCGATTTTTTCCCTTGCCGTTTTTTTTCCGTTTTCCGATTTGGTAACTATGATGAGACGTAAACAAGTATTGAAGAAGCTAAAGAATTCCAGGCCATTAGATGGCCTGCTTGGAATCATTCTAAGTCCTTGGAATGAGAACTCAGAGAAAAATAGGAACATCTCCTGGTTTGTGATCATTCAAGTTCAAAGCAATTAATCAGGTGATATCTTCAAATCCACAATTGACTCAATAGTTCCTCTAATGTGAAATTGATCCCAAGTCCTATGAGGGATGTGTTAAATTTCCCATGCTAAGAACTGTGATATATGCTAAAGTGCAAGGACTAGTAAAACGTTGACTTGAACTGTAAACAACAGTGCATGAATGGTCCACAAGCTTTAAGCTAGAAGAGGAAAACAATCTCGTATGATGACAGGGATCTTGGTGACTTTGAATCATGGACTCAGATGCAAATTACCCACCCAATAAATGAACACACAAGGAGTATGGAGAAATATATGCTTTTTTAGCATACCCATAAGCAGTATATGACAGTGCTGATGATTCGAACTATTTACAAGAATGGAAGACGATCTTGATGTGGGTTCACACATGCACACTTATTAGAGCAGATCATTTACATGGCTTTTGAAGCATGGATGATGTTTCGTCTTCATTTTTTTTTTGGGAATTTTATTAGTTGAGTCTTTATTTGGGGTTTCATGTGCTTTTATGTTGGGCCTTTATGGTTTCTTCATTCAAAATCTCATCCAAGGGCTCCCTTTTATGTTCCTTTATATAGGCACTATTAGGCAGAAGAAAGATTGGAGGCGGAGGAGGGCGTACGGAAAATCCACCGCCAATCCTGGCTTAAAGTATCTTTTGATCTCATCCCTCAGATGAGCCATCCGATGGTATTCATTTATTTTATTCACAAACCACCGAATAAAGGCTTGAGTTAGCCTAGTCATCAAGCGTGTGTGAACAACCCTCACACCTAGGCTACCCAACAACAGTCCAAATGTTAGATCGACGCACTGACACATGCCCCAAAAAGATAGAAAGAGAACCAACTGACCTACTAAAATTAAAATCCAATGGTGATGGACAAAGCCTTGTCAATATCAGGTACACTAGGCCTTTTTCTTTACAGGAGCAATAACAAACAAGGGAAAAGCAAAAATTGAGACATGGGAGCACATGAGGAAAAAGGTCTATGGGCAATTCCCTCACACCAATTATGCCATGACCTTTAATAGAAGAACTACAATCTTTGCTAAGTTCAAAGAGTGTAAAGGATAGCATTGAGAATTCCAAATACTTGTGGGATGGGAAATTCCCCCACACCAATTATGCCATGACCTTTAATAGAAGAACTACAATCTTTGCTAAGTTCAAAGAGTGTAGAGGATAACCTTCAGAATTCCAAAAACTTGTGGGACCATGTTGGCATCATCGAGCAAAGGAGCAAATGGTGAGGTAGTGATGGGATGCGGATGCTTAAATAAATCCAAGTGCAGAATTTAAGACATTAAAAATCAGATTTCAGCATGTATAAACAAATTTCAGCAAGGCCTATGATCATAGTTCATCGTCCATTCATTATCCCAATCAGATTTAATTTAACGAAATAATAAAACTGACAAGATAAACATTAATTCCAGATTATAATAACTGAATTCCAGCAATGATAGCAATAACAATCTCAAAGTAATAAGCCTATGTTTCAAGAACAACCAAAGATCTACCGATAAACCCTAATGGATGAGATTCTCGGGAAAAACAAATATTAGGAACCCTAATATGAAATCAGAAATAAGGCCGGTTGCGGGAAAGAAAATATCACATGAAAATTATCAGAGGATAATCCACACCGTGCGTTGGTCAATGCCGGCGGCTGACGGGAACTCCGTTGATGCAGATGAAAGGCGCGGAAGGGGAGGCGTGGTCCATAAGAAGGGGTGAAGAAGCCGAGACGATGGATCTTGAAGATGAGGAAACTCCGCGTCGATCTTCCGCGAAGTCGTAGACGAATGGCGAGGCGACGGGGTAGAAGCGTGCGAAGGAAGAAAAGATTAGAAGCAGGGAAGAATTGTCGAAAGGGATACACCGAACAAGCGCACACGCTTCTCCATTCTAGGGTTTCAATTTCATATCATCCTCTCTTTCTCAATTAGGGTTTTAGGCTTTACAGGGGATGAGACACAAAAACACAAAAGGAAAGAAAGAGAGAGAGAGGCCGGTCGGGTAGAGAAAGAGAGAGGGACGCGCGGATGAGAGAGGGGGCGCGGGGCGTTCGCGGGAGAGGGAGAGAGGGCTGGCCGGTTGGGATTTAGGTTAGGGTTTTGGGTTTCTTTGATTTCCTTCAAATCTCATCCATTGAGATCTATCCTAACTTAAGATCCTACGGCTAAAAAGTAAACACAGAAACGAGTCAGTTCGGCATCTGTGGCTCGAACCGGATGCGAACATGGCTCGCACCTACCCAAACCAGAAATAAAAATAGAAATAACTAAAGATCCGTTGGTCGGATCGAAATAAAATACAGACCAAAGTTGTAGATCTCCAAATGAGCTTTCCATTGGTGCAGACGGATCGACGATCGGCTTCCTGGATCTCCGGCGCGGATGAAAATACGCCATCAGCTGTAGCAAATCTGCACGTAGTAGGCTCGTCTGCATCAAGTCCCCCGGACTCAAAAGAACTCGACTCCTGTCGAGCAAGGTCCTGGATCCGGCGGGGGCTCTCCGGGTAGTAACTGCAACCGCTGAGTCTGCTCTAACTGCTCTCCCGGGTCCGGTGGCCAAGTAATCCGCCTCAAGTACGCAGCAACTCCATCTGGCATCCCCTGCCCCTCGACGCTAAGCGAAGACCTGAAAGCCAAAACCAACATCCTCCGCGGCACGATAAGATCTTCAAAATACTCAGATAATTTCATGTGATAATAGGAGTTTGGGTTGACATGAAAGTCAAAGGACATATGGAAAGAAAGGCCGCGGGAGCATAATGTGCTGCGGGTCATAGGCTTGCGCAATAGGCAATGGTGTATTTGAAAGGCCATGGGGTGCGGGTGCATTATGTGGTGCTCGAAGTGGCCTGCGCACGGTGCAAAACAAGTGGATGCTAGAAGACGACGAAGATATGTGATGCAATCATTGTCTGGATGCAGTGAAAAAAATAAGAAATTAAAGAACTCATCATGCCACTTGTTATGACTTCGAAAAATTAAAGATGATGGGTTGTCTGAAAGCTGAAAGCATGATTCATAAGTATTCTGCATCGAAAAGTGATCAAACATGCCAAAGTCGTCTTTAAGGTTAAACTCAACACTTGGATGGTATGGATGCACATATGATTGGTCTATGATTGTAGAGATGTCAGGCAAATAATGAATGCGAGTGTCATGAATGCCTACAGACTCTAAATGCGATGTGCATGCAATGGAATGCAAAATGTTGTCTAATCCCTTATCAATTTTTAGTGAATCAGATGAACACCCTACTAAATTATCCGCAAATGGTCGTATGGGAGGACTCTGATTCAGAAGGGCTTGAGGTGCGTGGGATCGGTGCTTCCTAAAACATGTGGGCCATAGGGTGACATTGATACCGTCCTTAAGGAAGGTATAGGTGTTGGCTCTTCCGTGATGTTATACATCTCGGTCGTACTGCCATGGACGCCCTAAGATAACATTAGCAACCTCTAAAGGAAGGACGTCGCACCAGACCTCATCGCGATATTGCAGCCCAATTGACAACTTTGCCAAACAACAATGCGTCACCAACTTGCTCGTGGTGTTATCCAGCCAAGATGTTTTGTACGGGTGAGCCAAAGGCTTGACTTTCCATTGCTTGCTCCTGACGATCGCTTCGTTGATCAGATTGGTGGTGCAACCTCCATCGATCAAGAGACAAAGGTCCATGCCATTGACATTACAGACTGTTCGGAAAGCTCAAACCTCTGATTCTTGCAGTGTGGCTTTGGTGGTCCTCCACAGAGCTCGTGGGGTAGCAACGCTTTGGGTGCTTGGGGTGATGGCGACTGATGAATAACCAACAGTGGGGCAGTCACATCATCTCCCTCCAAGACTAAGTCATTGAAGTGTTCCCCTTCAGACTCATGACTATCCTCGTCATTATCCGCAAGATTTGTCTGTGGATGGAATTGACGGCGAGGACAATTGGCTGACTTATGACCCGGCTGGTTGCACTTGAAGCACTTTAACTGGCTCGGGTTGGGTCCTAAAACTCCTTTACCCTTCTCAGTGGGTGCAGGAACTGTACCAGCTATAGGTGAAGGTCCAGGGAGTGGTCTACTAACAGATCCGGATGGTGCCCTAGTGTTGTCATATCGTCGGGACGCAGATCGGGAGTGGTGAGACTCGACTTTCTTAGCCCGACGGTGTGCATCACTGACCTGATACAAGTCATGAAGGGACACCACCTCTTGGATTGAAGGCTTAAGACCATTGACATACCTAGCGACGCTCTGCTCTTCATCTTCATGCAGATCATTGCGAGCTTGGAGCTTGTAGAATTCATTGGTATAATCATCTACCGACTTGTGCTCTTGTCGCAGGTTTTGGAAATTTTGGAACACATTCTGCTTGAAATCAGAAGGGAGGAACTTCTGTTGCATTTTTCCTCGCATATGTGTCCACGTGGAAATTTTCTCTTTTCCTTTTCTACCCCTAGCGGTCTGCAACTGTTTCCACCAAATCAGTGCATGACCTTTCAGTTTAAGGCTAACAAACTTAACTTGTTTGTCGCGGGGGATTTCTTTCCACTCAAAGTATTGGTCGATTCGCTCGGCCCATTCTAGAAACTCTTCGGGATCCATCCTCCCCTCATACTCAGGAATTTCGATTTTTATGCCCTGATCCCAGCCCCAGTGGGATTTCGATCTCCTATGACTTTGCCTACTTCGCCTCTCAGGCCCATCGGAGGAACTGACGCTATCACCTCCTGACCCTAGGTCTAACGCACTATGCCCTGGAGACTCTCTAGTACTGTGCTCTTGATGGGGTCGAGGTTGATTTTGGGAATTAGTGAAGGCTAAGGTCAAGGTTTCTATCTGGGTCTGAAGCCTATCCATATGTTCCTGTTGCCTTATGAAGGCATCTTGCCAAGTACGGGGTGGGGAAGATCCAGCCATTATGGATTCTCTAGTAGATGCTATCGATTCACTCAGAGCGAAAGGAAGATACTAAGATGAATGCGACACGCGAGGCTAGTTTCCTAATTAATGCAAGATACAAAACTAAAATGAAAAGAAGGAAAAATAAAAAAAAAAATTCAGCACTCACGCGATGATGCGAATAATGCAAGAGGACCGGCCGTTGCGTAAGGACGCGACGACTAGTGCGCTCTGATACCAACTTGATGGGATGCGGATGCTTAAATAAATCCAAGTGCAGAATTTAAAGCATTAAAAATCAGATTTCAGCATGTATAAACAAATTTCAGCAAGGCCTATGATCATAGTTCATCGTCCATTCATTATCCCAATCAGATTTAATTTAACGAAATAATAAAACTGACAAGATAAACATTAATTCCAGATTATAATAACTGAATTCCAGCAATGATAGCAATAACAATCTCAAAGTAATAAGCCAATGTTTCAAGAACAACCAAAGATCTACCGATAAACCCTAATGGATGAGATTCTCGGGAAAAACAAATATTAGGAACCCTAATATGAAATCAGCAATAAGGCCGGTTGCGGGAAAGAAAATATCACATGAAAATTATCAGAGGATAATCCAAACCGTGCGTTGGTCAATGCCGGCGGCTGACGGGAACTCCGTTGATGCAGATGAAAGGCGCGGAAGGGGAGGCGTGGTCCAGAAGAAGGGGTGAAGAAGCCGAGACGATGGATCTTGAAGATGAGGAAACTCCACGTCGATCTTCCGCGAAGTCGTAGACGAATGGCGAGGCGACGGGGTAGAAGCGTGCGAAGGAAGAAAAGATTAGAAGCAGGGAAGAATTGTCGGAAGGGATACACCGAACAAGCGCACACGCTTCTCCGTTCTAGGGTTTCAATTTCATATCATCCTCTCTTTCTCAATTAGGGTTTTAGGCTTTATAGGGGATGAGACACAAAAACACAAAAGGAAAGAAAGAGAGAGAGAGGCCGGTCGGGTAGAGAGAGGAAGAGGGACGCGCGGGTGAGAGAGGGGGCGCGGGGCGTTCGCGGGAGAGGGAGAGAGGGCCGGCCGGTTGGGATTTAGGTTAGGGTTTTGGGTTTCTTTGATTTCCTTCAAATCTCATCCATTGAGATCTATCCTAACTTAAGATCCTACGGCTAAAAAGTAAACACAGAAACGAGTCAGTTCGGCATCTGTGGCTCGAACCGGATGCGAACATGGCTCGCACCTACCCAAACCAGAAATAAAAACAGAAATAAATAAAGATCCGTTGGTCGGATCAAAATAAAATAAAGACCAAAGTTGTAGATCTCCGAATGAGCTTTCCATTGGTGCAGACGGATCGACGATCGGCTTCCTGGATCTCCGGCGCGGATGAAAATACGCCATCAGCTGTAGCAAATCTGCACGTAGTAGGCTCGACTGCATCAGGTAGGGTCCATGGAGACCAAAGTTTGTAAAAAAAATGGTAATACGTAACACACCTACGAGCGATGGTCACAAATGCTAAAACCTGAGCACTAACCACCAAAGATACTGAGGTGTTGGTTCTCTAAACCTCACTCAATGGTAAGTCTAACTGGCCACCATTTATATAAGAGCACACCATTCCCTAACAATTAAGGGCTTGTCCAGTTTCGTGGTATAAAGGGCTGGCTCTTACGATCTTACCATTCAGCAATGATACGAAACCTTAATCAAGTAGATAGCACTTTTATTGACATATTCTCATTGTGGTTGTAGGTGGGTATTTCCACCAACCAATCAAAGCCTGACACATGTCATTACGTCACCATGCATGGCATCTACCAGGGCATGACCCCAAGGGCGATGGGACACGAGCATCCATAAAGGAATGAGCACGACGTCTTGGAAGAGCTCAAAGGACACTTGAGGACCAAGACCCATGAATCGAACCACAAGACCCTAGTACACTAAAGCTACCGGAGATTGAGTAGGGTTACAAAGGAGTTCGGGGGAGTGCGTGAGCCGCATGAGCACTCAAGTACTACCCCATGAATACCAAACACCGGGACGAGCACAACGGCTCGTGACGGCGTGTACCATTGGGAGGACCCATGCATATGGACGCATATGGAAGGTGAGTCTCCAGGAGTCATGGCAGAGACAGCGATTCCCAAACATGTCAAGCGTAATTAAGCCTTAAACAGTTGGGATACATATGATCCGTTATGACAAGGGATAAACGGGTGGGCCGAGGATACCTCGGTGCGGGTAGTCCTCGGTGTATTCGCTGGGATTACCAAGCCATATTCATCATAGACAAAGGATATGGTTTGACAGTAACGGAAAGGGATGAAGGGACAGATCGAGGATACTGGAGCATAAGATACGGATAATCATCGGTGTAATCTCTGGGATTATCAAGGCATATCCGCCATAACTATCAATGATCCCCTCAGGAGCCTTATATATAGACCTATGCGATGGTAACAAAGGTATGTGATATGATGCATATGAAAATTTCTCTTGGTATTAGAGCTCTCATCTTCTTAAGTAATCTCTTCTGACTTGAGCGTTTAGGGCAAGGTTTGTAGTTTCAGTTTTGGTCCACCCACCGAGGATTGTTTCGGTCGGTTTCGGAGTTTCAGATCGGAGTTTCAGTGGTTTCGGTTTCGTTGTTTAAATTTAAAATAATTACAAAATATAAAAATAATATAAAAAAATTACATCGGTACCCACTTCATAGTGATCTTGTTTTCAAAAGAGCATGGCTTTTGCTTTACCCCGACTTTTTGTCAAAAAGTTAAAAAATTATGATTCTGAATTTTGGCTAAGTTTGGAGGAAAAAAGACTTCTTGTAAAAGAATTTTTTTTATAAATTCAAAATATTTTACCGGACTTTGGGTTTTTAAGTTGATCTTATACTTCAAGATTTCTGAGATTTTTTCTAGTCCAAAATACCTTGAGTTTTTTTTTCACATAATTTTCTTTTTTGGACAAAAGTTATAATGTCTGATTTTGTATAGGAACTGGAAAATTACATTTTTATTCCTTTGGATTTTGATTTTTCTAATATTTTTATTAAATCCAAATGGGGGAGTATTTGCTTATTTACATAAAATAACTTAAAGTAAATGGAGAACATAAAGATCATTTACTTAAATATTTTTCATGTAAATATGGTCGTCATATTGAAATACACCTTATCCGGAACCCAAAACTGGAGAGTTTTGGAACCGATTCCGATCCAAAACGGCCGAAACGGATCGGTTTCGGCCGAAACTCCAAACCACGGTTTGAGGGACCTTGGCTCGAAGAGAGTCTCGGTCTTTGTTGCAGGTATCGTCGCCGTAGCTAGAAGGAGAACTTACAGTGTTGGGGGTGTGAGTGTAGAAAAAGCACTCATTGTGGCCCCTTCAGTTTGTTCGAGGCACCTAATACCAGTGTTCAAAAACCCAAAACTTAGACTCGACTCGAAAGTCCACCGAGTCGAGTAACTCAAAGACTCGACTCGGTAATTTTATATATATATATATATATATATATATATATATATATATATATATATATATATATATATATATATATGTGTGTGTGTGTGTGTGTGTGTGTGTGTGTGTGTGTATTTTAAAAACTCAAAATAGTAAATAGCCCATGTCAGACCAAGTCATAGCCGGTCCGAGTTTCGGTCCGAGTCGACTCGATTTTTGGGCGAGTCGAGTTGAGTCGGACCGAGTTTTGGTACTATGCCTAACACACTATCACGGAGTTTCCACAGTGAAAACCACAAGTTGCAACCAAATTTCTATTATATCATGTCGCTCAAGAAAACCAAGTAAATGAAAAAGAAGAAAACTTAATAAAATGTGGAAAAAACTATTTAACAAAAAACAAGCAGCTCAATAAATAATAATAATAATCAAGTACCTTCCATCCAAAAGCTCTGGTGCTAGAAGTCCAAAGCGATCTATAAATTCCGAATATGTCCTTCGTGTAGGATAACCAGCAAGACTTATCCGAACAGCCTCTAGAACACCCTGTAGAAATCCATGCCAATATCTCAGAAACTCACAAAACACTCAAACCTAAAAGAAAGGGCTCAAGTGAAACTATATATAAAAAATGAGAATTTCCATTCACATATAACAGAAATATATATAATAAACTCTCCGTAGTCTCAAACTAGAAGACAAATATATTATTTAAAATAGGAAAGCCAGGCCCGCCCAGATATGAAACTTAGTTATTTGAGTGCTAGTCACCACACACTACAACTACACCTAAAGCTTCAGCATACACTCCAGCGACATCTAAAGTATATAACAACATGAATCAATGCTTTGAACCGAGAAAGGTGTTATGTCTAACTATGGTGCACAGGTTTACTTACATAGCAGATGCACTTACAACAAAGAAAGATGATCGTCTCCTTGAACAGTAAAAAACAGGATAGGTATAAGCCAAACAAGGGTGCATCAACTCTATCATACAAATCAACTGATATTTTATATGGTATGGAAATTTGAACTATTTTTGATTGGTGATCAAGGTATTCAACAACTCGTGTAGTTATTTTCATTGTAGTTATTACGTATCTGAGGTAGCCCGGATTGAACCGAGAGTCACCCGAACACGATGGTGAACATCCCCCACAATTTAGGCATCACATACAACTGAAAATAGAAAAAGCATCAAAAAGCTCAAATAATGTTCATGAACAACAATGAATAAATAAAAAATGCATTGCTAACGGCGGCTTCTAGGATTGTCCTGTGTCTGTGTCTGTGTGTGCGCGTGTTTATACACCAGACAGAACCCAATGTATACATAGTGTATGCAACAACGACAACCAATTCTTTTTTCTTTTCCCATAAAAGGCGCGATCAGCTATGGAGCAGAATTCTTGTCAGAAATCTCCTAAAAAGAATACAACAGATTTTATGACGGGATATTGTCGTGATGTCAATTGTCCCATTCGGGGTGTGTTTTTGCAGACTCTATATGTGGGTTGCTCTAGCTTGCCACAGCTTTTGTATTGGAGTCCCCTGTTGTGTCTCTTTTGAGTAGTGGAGGAGCTTCATTTAGAAACAAAATTGTCGCTCGTCCGTGGCCCACCACTGCTTAGCCAAGCAAACAAACAAAAAGGGATGTTGCTCTCTCCATTTTATGCAGTCTGTGACCAACCACCGATTAGCCAAACAGGGCCTCATTGTGCCAAAGCCAAAGTTTACGACAGTCAACCATTCCTCTGCTCAGGATGCTCTTTGATCTTAGTTAAACATAACAAAACCCACACAACCTATAAACTATGATTTTATCCTCTTATTTTGTGAACTTACGGCCTCCCCAGAAGTCATCATTCCTAGTTTTGTCTCTCCTAGTCATGTACTTCCCACTTATCCATCTTATTTTTAGAATAGAAAAAAATATAACTGTAACAATGAAAGTTTCATTCCAAAAATAAGATGCTTATGTAAGCATAACAGCTAAACATGTAAAAATACAATAAAAAAAGAAACCAGCACACATTTGTTTACAAAATCATAACCATCAAACTATGTCTCATTCTTGACAGAGAAGAAAAAATTATATTGGTACTTACACCGCATCGCAATTGATGCAAGACACTCTGATTCTCGAACTTTTGCGGGCAGTTCAAAGAATTCGGTTTTACACAGCGAATATAGTGAGGCTCTGTTGCGTTGAGTGTTTCCATAAGGGCTTGAAGTTGTTGCTTCAAAGATTAGAGGATAAAACCATGTGAATTAGCAAAATTAACAGACATAATACTGCTACAGTAAAAAAATAAAATAGTAACATATCGAAGACAGAACTGTATCAGAAAAAGATGGATGACAGAAAGCTTGTCACAAGAGGTAGGATTACTTAAATAATAAAAAGGGTGGCAGCTAACCAAACTTCCAAAAAGACATTTGGAAATGATAGGATACATTCTCAGCTGCTTATTTGTGCAAATAACATGAGAAACGGGAGGCTAAACAAAACAAAAAAAAACCTCAACAATCAAGCAGGGAATCCCATACAGTGATACCTTGGTATGATATGGACAGCATCTATCATGAATAAATCGTACCTACATAAATAGCAGTCTGAAATGCTCTGGCCAAACAACATTACTTGCAGCGATATATACCAGTATCTCCCAGAACTTATCCTTTAACTAAAACAGCGAAGTAGGCATGTAGCCAGCCTTTTAGCATCCCTACAGAGATCCAGGGAGCCGATCGACGATCCGTCGGTCCCGTTGTAAAGATCTTTTCATTATTTGCAACTTTGGTTTTTATTTTATGTAAATCTGATTAACAAATCAAGAGTTATTAAGTTTTATATTTCAGGTCAGCCTAGGTGCGGGGGATGTTCGCACCCGTCTTGAGCCTAAAGTGTTTGAAGTCGCGTTAGTAGGTTTTAATAATATCCATTGGATCTAATCTAGAACCAATGGATAGATGATGGAGATCATTAGAGGCCCAAAGGAAGTCCATGGGACGCTCGAGAGAAGCCTGGCCCGCTCCCCTCTCCTCACCTCTCTCCTACACGCGCGGCATCCATGCTAAGGGATTCGTCCACACACACACACCCCCTTCTCTCTCTCTCTCTCTCTCTCTCTCTCTCTCTCTCTCTCTCTCTCTCTCTCTCTCTCTCTCTCTCTCTCTCTCTCTTCTTTTCTATTATTTAAGGCCTCTTTGAAACCCTAATTGGGGAGATTTTTGCATAACTTTGGAAACCTTAATTTTCAAGAATGGAGCCATCGGATTGTTCAAGAGATCATCTCTGATTCTTCATCCTCGCTTCTTTATCTATTTTTCCTCCGCAAGCTTCTTCATCTACCACTCCGATTTCATCCACGGCCTTCGCGAGAGATCGGCGCAAGGGTTCTTCTTCCTCAGAGATCATCGTCCAAGCTTCTTCACCTCATCTTCTGGATCGCCCTCCCTCCACCGCCATCTCGTCTATCGGACATCGAGAACACACCGGATATTGACCAAGGCACGGATTAACGGTAATATCGCTCCTAAGCCGTAATCGTCCCTCGTGTTTACCACCGGCCTTATCCTTTGCTTATTCTCAATCTTACATCATCATTGGCTTCATATGTCTCCATCACCAATTGGTTCTCTAATTAGATCTATGTTTATTTGATTAACTTGCCCCATTATTTTATGATTGTGAACTATTGTCTCATTTATAAACTGAAATTCTCTTTTATTATCATCGAAATAATATTTAATGTCTTGGAAGCCTTGGTCGGATGATAGCATGTGATTTCCCCTCACTTAGTAGATGCTGAAATTTGTTTTATCTATTAAAATTCTGCACCTTAGCTATTTATCGAACCCTGCATGCATCAAGCAGCAAAGTTGTATCCTTACTCAATTAATTCGGATCACAAAGTAGAAAAATTGTGAAGTAATCTTATGGGTTTAATATTAATAAACATACCACAATTTGTGATGTGGCAGTCTACTATCATAGTGTTAATGTATATAGATGGGTCGGGTTACTTGTACAGTCGGGTCGGGTTGTATGGTCATACATGTACATATATATTGGGCTTGAGTCCCTCAATAGAGATCATTCCATTCTCTCCAAACCCTAGTCTTCATCTCCTAACATGGTATCAGAGCTCTAGGGTTCTCTCGTGCGACGACGGCGACGACGGCAGTCCCCCTCCGGCCTCCCTCCACTCGGCAGCCCCTCCTCCGGCCTCCCTCCACCCGGCAGCCCTCCCCTCCGGCCTTTCCTCCGCCCGGCAGCCCCTCCCCTTCACCCGGCAGTCACCTCCGGCCACTCCTTCACCCGGCAGCCCCCCCTCCGGCCCCATCTACACCCCGCAGGCCCCCCCCTCCGCCTCCCTCCACCCGGCAGCCCCCCCCTCCGGCCCCATCTGCACCCCGCAGCCCCCCCCCCTCCGCCTCCCTACACCCGGCAGCCCCCCCTCCGGCCCCATCTGCACCCCGCAGGCCCCCCCCCCCCCCTCCGGCCCCATCTACACCCCGCAGGCCCCCCCTCTGCCTCCCTCCACCCGGCAGCCCCCCCCTCCGGCCCCATCTACACCCCGCAGGCCCACCCTCCGCCTCCCTCCACCCGGCAGCTCCCCCTCCGGCCCCATCTGCACCCCACAGGCCCCCCCCCTCCGCCTCCCTCCACCCGGCAGGCCCCCCTACGCCCTCCCCTGCACCCCCGCCCCCTCCTGCACCCCCCTGAAGCCCCACCGCCCCCTCCTGCACCCCCCCTGAAGCCCCACCGCCCCCCCTTCTCCTCTGTACGGACTGCCTTAGACCTCCCTTGTGCCGGCTCGCCCCCGTACTTCAGGGGTATGGCTTCCTACAGCATCTCTCGGCTCCCATACTGCCTGCACACAGTCGCTGATCGTCGAGTCCCTCAGTCTCCTCGTTTTGATGGTATTCCCGGGCCACGTCCCTCCACCACGTCCGTCGATTGTGGACGTCGTCAGGGTCCCCTCCGCCATGATGGCGAGACTGCTGCTGCTGCTGATCTCCCTACTCCAGCACCACCTGCCACCACTCCTGCTCCGTCTCGGTCTTACTCCGACCGCCTCCAGCGCTTTGAGGAGTTACTGTTGCGATACCTCGCATCCACCAGCTCTTCGACCGATCACAGTCTCTCTGCCACTCCGGATACTTCTGCTCAGTCTCGGTCTTACTCCGACCGCCTCCAACGCTTTGAGGAGTTACTGTTGCGATACCTCGCCTCTACTAGCTCTCCGCCAGCTCACAGTCTTTCTGCCACTCCGGATACTTCTGCTCAGTCTCGGTCTTACTCCGACCGCCTCCAGCGCTTTGAGGAGTTACTGTTGCGATACCTCGCCTCTACCAGCTCTCCGCCAGCTCACAGTCTTTCTGCCACTCCGGGTACTACTGCTCCATGGATCTTCGACTCGGGTGCCTCCTGCCACCTTACCTCCGATCCTTCTGTCCTCACGGACTGTAGCCCTGCTCCTACCCACATGGGGATTCACACTGCTGATGGGACTCGTCTACCCATTTCGCAGTGTGGATCCATCACCCCTGCCTCGGATCCCACTGGTCGCCTAACCTTACCTCGTGTCCACCTTGCTCCCCGCTTAAACATTAACTTAATATCTGTTAGTTCTCTTTGTGACTCGGGCCTGATCGTTACATTTACTTCTTCTTCTTGTTCTGTGCAGGATCCGCAGACGGGTCAGAGAGTTGGGCTGGGTCGTCGAGCAGGGGGACTCTATCAGTTGGATCACCTTCAGGTTCCCACTTCCACTCCGTCGGCTCTGTCTGTTACCTCTGATGCCGATTTGTGGCACAGAAGGTTAGGTCACATATCCAGTGATCGACTCCAAAGCGTTTTTCGCTCTGGCGCTTTGGGTCGGGTGTCCTCCCCTCTCTGTCTGCACTGGGTGTCGATTAGCCAAACACCTTGCTCTTCCTTTTTCTACTAGTGTTTCCCGTTCCAGTGCCCCTTTTGATCTCGTGCACTCTGACGTGTGGGGTCCTGCTCCAGTTGCCTCTTTTACTGGTTTTTTGTATTATGTGAGCTTCATAGATGATTACTCCCGCTGCACCTGGGTCTATCTCATGCGTCGCCGCTCCGAGATTCCTCATATTTACAGGACCTTCACTACTATGCTTCATACCCAGTTTGGTCGGCGCATTAAGACTTTTCGGTCTGATTGTGCCCAGGAGTATCTCTCCTCTGAGATGCGTGAGATCCTTCAGACTCACGGCACTCTTCACCAACAGTCGTGTCCCCATACCCATGAACAAAACGGAGTCGCCGAGCGCAAACATCGCCATGTCCTCGAGACAGCACGAGCTCTACTTCTGTCTGCTTCTGTTCCACATTCCTACTGGGCTGAAGCTGTCCTGACCGCTGTTCACCTCATCAATATCACTCCGTCCTCATCCCTCTCTGGTGTTTTCCCGTACGAGCGGCTTTACTCCACATCTCCTGACTACTCTCTTCTTCGTACCTTTGGGTGCACGTGTTTCGTCCTCCTCCCTCCCCATGAGCGCACCAAACTCTCTGCTAGGTCTGTTAGGTGTGTTCACTTAGGACTCAGTCGGGAGCACAAGGGCTATCGGTGCTACGATCCCTTAGCTCGCCGGATCCGTATCTCTCGCCACGTCTCCTTTGTAGAGGATGTCCCGTACTTTTCCACTGAGTCCCGGGATCTTCCCTCACCACTTACGTCCTCTTCTACGTCGTTACCCTCCTCTCCTGCGTCACCCTCCTCACCTTCATCACATCTCCGCATTCCCGTTCTACCCCCGTTTTCTGTTGCCCCACCCACGCCTACTCCACCTCCATCTTCCCCGCCACCTCTACCACCACCACCACCACCACCTCCTCAGTCTCCCTCGCCACCTCCACCACCACCCGTTACTCGTGTCTATATTCGTCGGTCTGCAGCTCCTCCTCCAGAGTCGGTTCCCACTGGTACTCCCTCGCCTGATGCTGTTGCCCCCTCCTCCCCGGTCGTGGATCCTGCTCCTGTTCGGCGCTACCCGGCGCGCGAACATCACCCTCCTGACAGATATGACTACTCTCCTGACAGGTTTGGCTACTCTGCCTTTCCCTCTGACTCTCCTGACTCCTCTGGCTACTCTGCCAGTGCCTCCTATTCACCATCTTTTCAGGCCTTCCTTACTGCTATACACACCCATCGGGAGCCCCAATCGTACCGTGAGGCAGCGTTACATCCAGAGTGGCGGCAGGCCATGTCAGTTGAGCTTGAGGCTTTTCAGTGGACCCAGACATGGGATTTGGTGCCTTGTCCCTCAGGTGTGGTGCCTGTTAGCTGCAAGTGGATATTCAAGGTCAAGACTCGACCTGACGGATCCATTGAGCGGCACAAGGCTCGCCTCGTTGCTCGTGGCTTCTCCCAGGAGTATGGGATTGACTACGAGGAGACGTTTGCTCCAGTTGCTCGGATGACTACTGTGCGCACCCTCTTAGCTGTGGCAGCTGCTCGAGGGTGGCCTCTCCATCAGATGGATGTCACCAATGCGTTTCTCCACGGTGATCTCTCCGAGGAAGTCTACATGGCTCCTCCTCCGGGCACTTCAGTTCCTCCAGGGCACGTGTGTCGGTTGCGCCGAGCCATCTATGGGCTCAAGCAGGCCCCTCGTGCCTGGTTTGAGCGATTTCGCAGTGCAGTTCTGGCCGCCGGTTTTGTTGAGCGTCACTCCGATTATGCCTTGTTCACTCGCTCCTCCAGTCAGGGCATTGCAGTTCTTCTCCTCTATGTAGATGATATGATCATCACTGGGGATGACAGTGCCACCATCGCCTCTCTCCAGCGGCACCTCCAGAGTCAGTTTGAGATGAAGGATCTGGGATCTCTTCGCTACTTTTTGGGCCTTGAGATTGCCCGGTCAGCCCGTGGTCTGTTGGTCTCCCAGCAGAAGTACATCTCCGACATCCTTGCTGATGCTGCTCTTACTGACACGCGCACTGCTGATACACCCATGGAGCTCAATTTGAAGCTTCTCGCTACAGACGGTGAACCGCTCCAGGATGTCTCCCGCTACCAGAGGCTGGTTGGGATGCTCGTCTACCTCACTATGACCCGGCCAGACATTGCTCATGCTGTTGGCATTGTCAGTCAGTTTGTTCAGGCTCCACGCTCAGTTCACTATGCAGCTGTCCTTCGGATTCTCCGCTACCTCCGAGGCACCATCACCCGTTCACTCCTGTTTCCCTCCACATCTCCGTTGGTGCTGCGTGCCTACTCTGATGCAGATTGGGCAGGAGATGTGGCCACTCGGCGCTCTACTACAGGATACTGTGTGTTTCTGGGTGATTCGCTCATTTCGTGGCGCAGCAAGAAACAGGAGTCTGTTGCTCGCTCCAGCACCGAAGCCGAATACAGGGCTATGGCTTCCACCACCGCAGAGATTGTCTGGCTTCGCCGCCTTCTGCTCGACTTGGGAGTTGTGATATCCGGACCCACGCCTCTCTTCTGTGACAACCGGAGTGCTATTCAGATTGCTAGCAACCCGGTCTTCCACGAGCGAACAAAACATATCGAGGTTGATTGTCATTATGTTCGCCAGGCGTTTCTCGACCACACCATCTCCTTGCCATTCATTTCGTCATCGGAGCAGACTGCTGATTTTCTGACGAAGGCCCTTACGATTGCTCGCTTCCGACACTTTATCGGCAAACTCTCGGTTCATGATCCACCGTGAGTTTGAGGGGGAGTGTTAATGTATATAGATGGGTCGGGTTACTTGTACAGTCGGGTCGGGTTGTATGGTCATACATGTACATATATATTGGGCTTGAGTCCCTCAATAGAGATCATTCCATTCTCTCCAAACCCTAGTCTTCATCTCCTAACACATAGAAACAAAAGCATGGAGCATTGAAGGTATACTCAAGTTCAAGCATGAGTAAACATATGATAAGCGGTTCGACTTGACAAATAGAAAAATAGTTACAAAAATGGTGGCATGTGCCTAATATTAAAGAATCATCGAGAGCTCAACAAATCTGGTCCACTACTTGAATGTTTTGCTGGAGTGCAGGAAAAGTCAAAATATGATAGGGTTGTATAAGTTATAGAAAATATTCCCAACAAATATTTGCACAAAGTTATTTTAGGGAGGCAGAGTCGAATCAAAGAATACGAAGAGAGCAGCTGGCAATTACCCTTAAATAGATGAATAGCTTATCATTATGTAACCAAGTAACTAATCATTTAGGGGGAAACATTAATTTCTATTTTGGAACATATGGTTTTGTCGAATAGATCCAGAAATACAACCAATTGAGTATTCTTAAACACATGGAATCAAATGACGACAAATGACTTCGGTCGATTATCATTGTCATTTGTCAGTTTGTCAGAGTATCAACAGAGAAATAGGGAGGTAATGTTGATGCAAAATATAGTTAACCAACAGACATCACAAATGTCGCATCTTGGCCTTGATTTCGGTGAAGGTTGATGCCGACATCTCAATCAGTTGAATGTCTTTGGCCGAAATGGCCAACAAGATGTGTCATTTGTCGACATCAATGTTTTAAAAAACGGAAGGCGGAAGACGGGCGGTCAAGTGGTTTCAAGGCGGAAGGCGGAAGGCGGACGACTAGGCGGGCGCCCGGAGAAAAAGGCGGGCGCCCACCTATATAAAATATATTATATATATTCTATATGTATGTATATATATAAATTCATAATTCTATATAAAAAAACAATATTAGAAAGTTTTACATATGCAAACATCAAAACTACCGATCTGAATATAAAAGTTTTATGAAAAAGGAGGAGGGGATTGGGTGGGTAGGGGTATTTCGGAATGGTTACCTCAATACCTATACCCGATTGTCCCTCTAACTTGAGTATACCAGATAATACAGTTGTACTCCAACTTTATTGTGATGTACCCAAATTCCAACCAATTATATATTGTTATCCAAATTCTATCCAAACTCATACCATACAAGAACCAATATAGTAAAAAATCGTAAGAGCTTCTTAAACATTTCATCACAAAACATTGAAAAGAAAAATTCCTCAAGCAATTGCATATGGTGAAATAGAAAATTCATTACAGAAAAAAAAATTTACTCAAACAATTGCATACAGTGAGACCGCCTAGGCGCCCGCCTTTTACCCGCCTAGGCGGGCGCCTAGGCGGGTCGGATCCCGCCTAGGCGCCCGCCTTTGTTCAACCCGCCTGCAGTGCCGCTTTTTGCTGAAGCGGAGCGGCCAACCCCCTAAAACGCCTAGGCGGCCGCCTAGTCGGCCGCCCGGACCGCCTTTTAGAACAGTGGTCGACATGTGTCGCCATCTGCAGGTCCAGTCCATTATTTATGCGCTTTCTCTCTTCTATAAAGTTCAGATAAGAATCATGGGATCACTCAAACCCAAGTTGAAATACAACTGCCCTTTCAGCCCTATTGATTTGTAAATCATTTCTGGATACTTGTTTGTATTTTAACTTTGATAAATTCCATTAATTTTGTCATCCTTTGCGCTTGCAGATGGATTATGGGATCATCTTTTCATTGAGTTTACACTACCATATATGGTATTGCTTTCATAGTCCTGTTCGGGTGGTCTACTTTTTCCTCTTTTTTTGTTCCCTTTTGTCCCTGATTAGCATCCTATTTGCATATTGTTCCTACTCTCTTATTTGCAAATTACTTTGGGCCTAAATAGCTTGAGGTTGCTTATCAGAAATTAATTATTAATATAGAAAATTTGCATGCAGTCAGCTTGAAAGCAATATTTAATACAAATGAATTTTATGAAGCTAATCTTTAGCAGTAGCGAACTATTAGTCAGCTATATATAAACTCAAAGTGTTTCCCCATAACCCTAACGTTAGTTAGCCCAAGATATGGAGTTGTCGACATTCTCATATTGCTCGATATTTGACAAACAAATTCTGAAATTGACAGGCATTTTTCTGAAATTTCCACCGAAAAGTTTCCTGCAAAAATCCAAAATTTCCATCAACATTTTTCCAAAATCTCAAAGAAATTTCATTTCCATGACCGACCGAAATTGATATCGAAAACGACATTTAAAACCATGCTTAAAACTACACTGGACATGAAACCACATTTTGCATGTTTTCATCTCAAACTCGTTTAACCAGTCAATCGGAGAGTTGAAAGGACATTGTTGATTTGATACTTAGCCAAGTGCACACATGTTTAGTTCACATAAAAATGAGGCTACCATGTGACATTGTGTCTTCTCTAGCTTAAAGCTTTCAACCAGTCCAATGCCAATGGACCAAATACAACATATCCCAGTTTCAGTTCAACATGCTAGCATGTTCTAATTATCATTGCCCTTAAATAGTTCAAAACTGATAAAATTCACACATGTTGGTACTCATACAAGAAGGAATACTTTAGGCAGGCAGGCGTCCGTGTCACCCAAACACGCGGACACACAAAATCCACAAAAAGAGGTCAGATGGTTCATTCAGGTACCAACAAAAACCCGTGCCCTCAATTAGCACCTAAAACTACTATGTTAATATCTTAGAGGGGTTATTTCTAACACGCCCCCCACCCCCCCCCCCCCCCCTACACGACCAAAACCCCGTACTCAGTATGCACACACACCATTACCATTCAATTTAAGGGTGCACAGTGTTCAGATAGAATTTACTTCTAAGATATCTGTTGTTTGGCGCACAGAGACCACAACATGCCTCTTAATTAAATCCTACAAAAGAGAAGAAAAAATGATCCATGTTTCAAAAGCACTCTTCCCTTTTCTATAATGCAGGTAATTACAATCTTAATACGAGTTCAACCCAATCCCAACACATTGCATCAAGTAAGAGTACAGCACTGTACCAAAACTCGGTCCGACTCAACTCGACTTGGTCCGACTCTACTGGACTCGCCCGAGTTGACTCGACTCGGTCAAAAATCGAGCCGACTCGGCTAGAAACTCAAACCAGTCACTACTTGAACTCGAGCTGACTCGGTCCGAATCGGAAACTACTCGGCTGGAAACTTGGACCAGTCATATCGTGTATCGTTTTTCCTATTTTGTGTATCATAATGTATCGTGTATTGTAAGATATGTTTAAATTTATATTACATTATATATATACACATATAAAGAACATACTAGAATATTAAATATGAAAAATCAAGTAGAAGTAAGACATTCCCTATAATTTTGCATCAAACATAACATTGGCCTATATAAAAAGTATAATGTATATATATATATATATATATATATATATATATATATATATAAAAGAGAAATCTTACAAAAGTATTATCTATAATCTATCAAAATATTGTTCTCAAAATATTCAAATGGCCAATGAAGACTAAACAAAAACTCCAAAAAGTAATAAGGCCTCATTTTTCAATCTCCACCGCACCTACATCATCAATTTGATCATCACAAATAGATAGCTCATCACCAATTGCTTCTTTATCTTCCTATCCTGTCTCTTGCACCTCATCTTCATCTTCATTCTCATCCTCATTGTCTTCTTCAAAGTCATCCACTTCTTTCCTTTAGCCTTCCTTTGTGAACTTAAATCCATTAGCCCTACTACAAAGAAGTAACATAAATATATATATATGGGGATGCTTAGGTGCGGATTGCGGTACGCAGCAGTCCGATGCACCCGTCGCGTGCATCAGATGCACGGAGTGGTGCATCGGACGGCTGTGGACCACACCTTAGCATATATATATATATATATATATATATATATATATATATATATATATATATATATATATATATATATATATATATATATATATATATATATATAGGGGGCGGGGAGGCTGGACCTGAGGTCTAGCCTTCATGCTGCACCCGGTCCTATGATCTTGCCACGTGTCCCTTTTAATCCCAAAAACCATCAGCCAGCTACTGTATTAATTACCCCTGTGCATCAACCCCAACCCCTCTCTCTCTAACCCCGGCCTCTCTCTCTCTCTCTCTCTCTCTCTCTCTCTCTCTCTCTCTCTCAACTGCGATCACGCCGGCGATCTGATTTTGGTCGGAGCCGGGGTGCAGATCTTGGCCGGAGTACCGGGGTGCTTGATCATCGCCGGAGCCGGGGTGCAGATCTTGGCCGGAGTACCGGGGTGCTTGATCATCGCCGGAGCCGAGGTGCCTCAGATATTGGCCGGAGTAGCGAAGAGGGCGGGGGGGCAATTGATCTTGGTCGGCCGAAGGGCATCAAATCGCCGGCCGGAACGGCGAAGAAGGCAGGGGGGCACTTGATCTTGGGCGGAGCGATGAAGAGGGCGGGGGGGTGCTTGATCTTGGCCGGCCGGAGGGCTACAGACCTTGGCCGGAGCGACGAGAGCGAGGAGGGGGGCTTCAGATCGCCGGCGTGATCACAATTGAGAGAGAGAGAGAGAGAGAGAGGGGGGTCGGGGTTAGAGAGAGGGGCTGGGTTGCACGGGGGTAATTAATATGGTAGCTGGCAGATGGTTTTTGGGATGAAAAGGTACACGTGGCAAGATCACAGGACCGGGTGCAGCATGAAAGCTGGACCTCAGGTCCAGCCTCCCCGCCCCCATATATATATATATATATATATATATATATATATATATATATATATATATATATATATATATATATATATATATATATATATATATATATATATATATATATATATATATATATATAATAGGTAGAAATGGAATCATATAACTATTGAAGTTAAAAAAGTTTTAGACTGATGCACCCTGAGATGGATCGATCGGACTTTGTTTCAGTCGTTTAGTTCAGTTATTTGTAGTAGAGACTTGTCAGTTTACTTTTGGTTATCATTTGCTGCGTTTCAATTATTTCGAGGCTCATTTGGATGTTTTAGGGCTTTTATTTATCAGTTTCTACATTTAGTAGTCTTATGTCATGGGGGATTGTCCACGACTGCTTTTGAAGGCTATTCGACGTAGATCCGAACTTCGGTAGGCGATTATTGGCTGAAATAATAAAATTATGCATGCATGCTAGCAACGGGAGCGTTTGGGACGATTCTAGCACTCCCGGGAAACTCCGGCACCCTCTTAATTGACGTGGCAGTTGGCACATCAATTACAGCCCATAACCCATCATGGCACCCCCTTAAATGGTGTGGCATCCAAGTGGCACCCAAAGGGGCTTTCATCCTAGCCGAAAGCTCTCTCTCACTCCTACCCGCGCGCCCCTCTCTCTCCCATCCCTTTCCACACAGAAACCGAGACCCCCCCTCATTTCTTCCATTCTCTCTTTCCTTCCACTTTTCTCTCCCTTTTTCTTTCCTTTCATGGCCCAATGCATCCCCACCCTTAATCCATCCTCCCCTTTGATCCTCGCCACCGATACGAAACCCTAATCTTACAAAAGTGGGGCCCTTCTCTTTGTTTTTTCAGATCTGAATTGTTTTGAGAAAACTCTCTCCGGGAACGACTCGTGCCTCCGATCGTCGCCTTGATTCCTCGACTTCGCCTCGGGACGGTTCTTCTTCCTTGACTTCGCCTCGAGATGACTTGGTTTTACTTTTCCGAATGATCCGGCGTGTTTCGACACTCGGCCTAACCTTTTAGAGAACCTTTAGGAACATTGCCGCCTCCGCACAAGCCGTTACCGCAACACATCACGCACCCACCACCACCATCTTAATCCACACCATTACCGCTGCCCTCGGCCTTTCCCTAGCCCTCTTCGACATCCCGGAGTTGCCCAGAACGTTGCTCGTTGATCCTGCGATCGATTGGTACCTTTGTTGCCCTGTTTTGCACGTTTTCCTATATAAAATCTGATTGCAGTCCTTGATTGCTGAATTTCTACGTGGGTATGTGGAATTGCTTCTTATTGTTAGATTTTTAATTGTCTAAGTATTCTACTGCATATCTATTATAGTGCTATGATAAATAACCGTTGGTTTGATTACTATTTGGGTGTTTAGCGCGCTATATTGATAATAATCTCTAGTTAGTTGATCACAGAGGTGCTAACGTAGTGAATGCAGCGACCTAGTTAGGTCTTGTCTGCATCATAGACATTTGGTGCCCTAAGCTCTAGAAAACTTTAAAAAACAAATGGTATTGGGCTCCGACAACTCTAGAGAAAGATTTGTAAAACCCCTAACCCTATTAACTTCTAAAAAAAATTCTCTTTTCACTCTAGGTTAGAAAAGGTTATTAAGTATTTTTTTTAACTCTAAGAGACCTATAAACAATATAGTCCTTTGGGAAATTAAGAGAAAAAAAAAATCATTTTAAAAGTTTCAAAAAAAAAACAAACAAAAAAAAACATGTTTTCACCGTATCGAATGTATAGTGTCATGTATCATATCATAGCGTATCGTGTATCGTACGATACGGTGAAAAACAATACGTAAACACGATATATGTAAAATTATCGAGTCGCCTGAGTCCGGTCTTTGAGTTACTCGACTCAGTGGACTTTCGAGTCGAGTCCGAGTTTCGGGCTTTTGAACACTAGAGCACAGACTCTAAGGAGTACCATGGAAAGAATGAGACAATATAACATCAATCTTCCACAATTTGTGCAAGGGGTCCAGACATACATAAGTCAGTAGGTAATAAAGTCATATTATAAATAGAGGAATGATTAAAGAAAGGAGGCAAGTGAGAAAGTGAGAGAGAGAGAGCAAAACAAATTTGATAATTAGAAATAACATAATGATTAAAAAAAGGGGATAGTGATACTGATAGGTGATAAAGTAATATTATAAATAAAATGATATGATCTCGGGTGCACGAACTTGTACTTCGCAACTAACAAGCTAGGTCTTCTTACCTGCCAACTTCCTTTTTAGGTTTCTTGGCATGTTCCTCTTTCCAAGTTGCATTGGTCTGATTTTCAAGCCCAACCTTAAAGGGTTAAGGTAAACTGACAAGAAGTAGGAATATTCTTGTCAATCTTCCCTATGGTTGTCCCCATCTTGATGGGATAAGACTAGGATGATCAAGATGATGATGATGATGATGATGATGATGATGATGTTAAAGGAATGCACTTGCATTTGACCAGGGAGTATTGATCAAGTGTGTTTGTGTCATGCAATGTCACCATCAGCAATAAAGCCACATCACTCACACACAATAAGAGATTTTTCCATTGTACTCTTATACTAGCCATACGGCCCATACTTTCAAACTGGATCCTTCAACCGACCAGGTTTAACAACAGAAAAACCATAGAAGACATGGGGATTGTAATCTATGAGTCTCATTATAATGCACAAATAGCAAAGGCAATGTTAAGACATACTAGCATATGTGAATGTTGAAGGTGTAGCAGTGTAGGTAGGCGAATCTCGTAACACATTAGCCTAACTTTGACCTCTTCACCTACACACCTTCACCGATTTGTCGAAAGATGCTAGTGAAGTGTGGGAGAGTCTGAGATTTGGACATAGTGAGCACATCATCAGGTTTACGTTCCAAATCTGAACGATTTGGACCAGCCACATCAACTTCTAGAAGAGGATCAATTACGATTGACATTATCTTGAAAACCGCTTTGTGAAAATACAAACTGGATGTGTTATCCCAACAAATCTTCCCACCCAAGGAATTACCATAGTGAGTTATCATCCATTCTAGATAATGTTTACACTTGACCTTAGGTGAAAATGGCCTCCTTGCCAGAGCCCTTATTGTTATTCCTTGGAGTCCTAAGGGCGTAGGACTAATTAGTGAAAGCATTGAAAACCTCAGCAGCCTGAGGAAATGCTTCCTCAGGGAGATCTATGCCACCTCCTATGACAAGCATTCACCCTTAAGTCATATGCCCATCTATCTATAGTATTTAGACATCTCATAGCGAGTAAGAACAAGTCCTACGCCCTTAGACTCCAAGGAATAACAATAAGGGCTCTGGCAAGGAGGCCATTTTCACCTACGGTCAAGTGTAAACATTATCTAGAAAGACTAGAATGGATGATAACTCACTATGGTAATTCCTTGGGTGGGAAGATTTGTTGGGATAACATCTGTCACCCCAATCATGAACCCAAAATCCCTGGCCGTTGGATCAAAACCCAATGGTCCAAACGAGACAGAACCTAAGCACTCCTACCTTCTTGATCTGATGCCAATGACAAATCAAACAAAGAACAGTTGTCACACGTTAACTAGTCTGCTTCAAAGAAAGCGCCTTTGGGGCTTTCTGTATCCTGTTTATTAGTTTTTAATGCACTGGTAGGGGTCTAGGCCGAACCCCCCCCCTCATTCACTGAGAGGGATTTCTCAAAAAAAAAAACTAGTCTGCTTCAAAGATTATGTGGAAGGAGTGCAAGTTGAAATATGCATAGCTAACAATCACAGTGCAGAACAAACAATATAGATCCTATTGAATAGATAAAAGTTCATCAATCAAACATCCATAAAAGGGTTGTAGTTGACGTAAGTATACGCAAGCCAGTTTGGTACGTATCAAGCACAAAATTTTAATTTAAACAGAAAGAAGAAAGAACAGCTGTAACCAATAAAAACATACATGTAAACGTACATAGATACATGCGTGTGTGTGTGTGTGTGTACCCATAATTCAAATACAAGTAAAAAAGGAATGATTGTTTCATCACCATCTAAAGAAGGCTAAAAGAACAAGAGTTGATAATTCAACAAGAAAATCCAATACCATATGTTACGTAGATATTAAGCTTCCTCAATATGTGCACTTTGTACCTTAAATCTAGAAGCTACAGAAGAAAATTTGTACGAAGATCTTGAAGACTCCTCCGGCAAGGAAGGGAAGAGCCCAGAAATGAAAGAGCATTCCGAAGAAGACAACAGATTGCAGTGTTCTACGACAATATAATCACGGTTTTTATCCAAAAATGTATTTGTTTGATACAACACCTACAAAACAATAAAATCACAATGGAATTACAACTAAAATATTTTAGCAGACTACAGTTCACATAACAATCCTGTGTACAAACAAATAATTGATTCATCAGGCATGCCTTTCCAGCATAATGTGATATCGCAAAATCTGTTTCACAGAACTTTTCCTTTATTAGTCTTGGATGTGCTTGGAAGCTTTGAAACAGCTTAGTAGAAAATGTTTCATGAGTTGACTTTGGAAACATACTGAAAAATAGAAGAAAAAAAATGAAGGTTTAATATGTTCACTTTATAACCTTAAATGAACAATTGAAAATGGAAAGCTTAAAGGTGGAATGGGCAAACTATACTTTACCATGCTTCATCCAAGAGTGAAATTATACCAATTGGCTTCTGCAGAGAGAAAAAAATGCAACCAATGAGAAAATGACCAAACGAAAATGGACTAAAGTGCTATGAAGTAAATGTCTGAGGCATAGCATTGGAACCAAACGTTGTTTTTAACTTCTAACAGAAATGTAAAAATGAGTATGCATGCATAAGTGTTACAGAACAAACATATAGTTCATAATTAGTTAAAACAGGAATGCAGAACCATGCATACTCTTTAAGAGGATGGTAGAATCGCCATGCTCTACATCTGTGAATGGAATATCAATGTGGTAGGTCTCAGCTCACGTGGATAATCAGCCATCCAAAAAGCATTGCATGCTCCTATTTGCTAACCATTCTGAAGTAGTTACTCTCATGAATGATGCAAAATAATAGAGATCAGGGAGAGAATAAATTTAGGGATGGCAATGTGTTAGGTTCGGATTTTAAACTCCTATTGTAAACGGGGCGGGTTCAGGGCGGGCCTATTCAAAAATCATAAAAATCAAGTCCTATACCCGCCCCATTGCCATTCTTGAATAAGATTGTTGATGTTGCATGGGCAAATTTGTGATGCTTAAGTACAAATTTAAGTTTAGACTCACTTCGATGGAGCGAACTACATATATATCAGGAGATTGTGGGGAGATCCGTCTATGATCGTTTGATACTCTGTTTCGAAATACAAAGATTACAACAAGTTTAGAAAGATGAAAGATGAAATAACTACCCAAATGGTTTCTTTAACTCCCACAGGTGGTTATTTTTTTTTAACTTCAAACTTCTACCTCTATTTTTCCTTTTAGGATAGAGGTAGTTATAGATCTAGCTTAATCGACGTGTGGTTTTGTTTGAATAGGTATAGAACCCGAGTCGACTCACTTCGACTTGAGCCAGACGATATTGATCCGCGATCAGGTTCCCTTTCTGACTTGATGGATCGAGTGAGCCCGTTGGACCCAGTGTAAACTCATTTGTAGAAGCTTGCACTTGAGTTGTTTTCGGTCTTGTATGTCAACGTCTCAAATGATGCATATCTCTAAGTGTCACATAGTGTTTTCAAAGGCGCCCGAGGCGTAAGCCTCGAGCACGCCTCAGGGCGAGGCGAAGGTAAAATGCCTCAAAGGCGTTGGCTTAGGCGTTCAAACACATGAGGCTTACGCCTCAAAGCCTAAGGCGCACCTGAGGAGTACGCTTCAGGGCGAGGCGTACGCTTCAAGTCCGAGGTGTATGCCCCGGATGTGTCTGATTTTGATGATTTTTTTTTTTTAATTGTGATTTATTTTTATTATAAAAATATTGTTTTGTGGGCCTCATGGATTAATTGGCTAGCTATAGTATAAAAATACTATTTTTTATTATAAAAATACTATTTTGTGGGTTCATTTGGCATGGAACTTATAATTTTATGAATATTGTATCAAGTATTGTATAATTAAGGTGCAATGTTACACTTTACAAACTTTTTGGAAATATTTTGGTAAGCTATTATGATAAGTTATGGATGTGGAATCATGGATTTTGATTTATAATCTGAAATTAATAATTTTCATAACTTTCTCTATTTTTTCTTTATTATTTAATTTTTAATATTTAGTTATAGATTTAATACATTCTTAATTAATCAAAAAATAGACTCGCTTGAGGCTTACGCCTCGAGGTTCTAGCCAGTAAAATGCCTCGCGTCACGCCTTCGTATCTGAAAACTTTGGTGTCACTTACTGGCTTAGAGATAGTCTTTAAATGATGAAGTTGGGGTATCTTTCCCTACTTCTTTGTCTTCTAGACTTACAATTTTCGAATATAGGAAAAAATTTCCTTGGCATCAGGGAAGTTTTTCCAGACGTCAAAGAATAATTTCCCTGACATTAGGGAAATTTTCGGACTTAGCCAAATTTTTTTTCTTTCTTATTTAACTTCGGGGTCTTCCAAACTTGGCCAAAATCATAAGTCTTCGAGACTTAGAAAATTTTGAGATTTTTCTGACATAGAAATTCTGGGTGTTCTGGACTTAGTCAAATTTTGGAGTCTTCCGGACTTGATGAAATCTTGAGCCTTCCAGACTTTGAACTTTTTTTAGTCTTACAGGCTTAAATTTCCCTGAAATCAGGGAAATTTTTTTGGTGCACCCAATTTTAAGACTTCCATACTTGGTCAGATTTTCAAGTCTTCCAGACTTAGCCAAATTTTCAAGTCTTCCATACTTAGCCAAAATTGGTATTTCCCGGACTTTATGAAATTCCAAGTCTTTCAAATTTAGTCAAATTTTGATGTCTACATATGTCTATCGCAAAAGCATGTTAATTCACAATATTCTAAGCTCCTCAATCCATAAAGGAGATCTGGGAAACAAGGAATGAACCATCATTAGACCATTGATAGAGCACAGAGTTCAGTACAAAACCGAAGGTTACTTGAAGACCACTTACTACGCAACAACATAGAACCTCAACATTTAAAAATTATAAGACCAGAGCCATCATTGCAATTCCTCATGTTGAATGTCCCATCTAAATGTAAATTGATTGATTCAATAGGAGGATGAAGGTTATTCCCAATCCCATCCGAAATTTGAACCTTTTGTGGTCCGAACTCCCAAGAAACCAAATGGTCCTGCATACATAAGATGCATGTAGGCGTAGTTTTTCGGAATTCAATTGCCTGGGAGCTGCCTTTCTCACAATGACTATCAGAGTTTCCCACTCCCAGATAGTACTAGAAGTTCCCCCACCATGAAAACCTCACTTATTAGCAAAGTCCAAGCTCAGAAAGTTTAATGGCATATGAATTAAGTCAATTAACCCTTCCAAATGCTAGAAAATTTGAGTTTCCAAAGACCCCACGAACAAGCGGTTGATGCGGAGCATCTGAGCCATCGATAAGGTTTGCACGCCAAATGACTCAATGGATTAGAGATGAACATGCCCACATGGCCCATTTGCTACTTGCAGCCTGTAGGGGGTTGTTTGTAAATATTTCATACTTTCGGGTGCATGTTCAAATTCTGCATGTGTGTGTGTGTTCATAGTGGGGCTGTCCACTTGTTTGTCGTTTGGGTAGTAGAGTAGTGGCTAGTGGGTGGTTTTGTAAATGGGGATAGTGGGTAGTTGGTAGTGTTAAGGTCTTGGTGGGTAGTTTAAATGTTAGTGGGGGGTTGTTAACAGTTGTATGTTAGTAGTTTAAATGGTATTAGTTGTCCTGCGTCAATTTGGTATCAGAGCCCATGCCATGGCGTTCTATCATAATGATCGGTCCGTTCAGGCTCGATCAACTCATGCTCTTAAGTCTTTCTATCCCCTTTATGCAATCGAGATGAAGGTTTACAAGTGTTTTATCCGACAACTCAACGCGCATCCATTTTGTTTCTTTCGCTCTCCAACGTCCCGTTTGGATATTGCACTTCATTCCCATGTTTAACAGAGAGCTACCTCTCTCGGCCTACCGGCAAAACCGTTCACGAACTGGGTTTTACGTATGCATCTACAATCGGAGATTACAGAGCTCGAGACTCACTGAGTTCTCGACGATTTTGAGGATGAGATCACTTGGCGATGACTACGAAACGAGGAGCTTGCTAAATGACGGAGTCAAGCCGAGTTCTTCCATTCCATATCCACTAAAAAGCCTCTGTCTCCATCGTTGACGGCTCCACCCGTACCTGTGCCTTAAGCGCAATCGCCACCGCCAGGGGGGTCTTCCTCACCGCTCATGTCACCAGTTGCGGTGCCTGCACTGCCGATCCCTCCACCTCCAGCGCTACTAGCTGAGGAGTATCCACCACTAGTGGAGTTGTTGCCGACGACATTACCATCAGTGGAGCCCTCGCCTACAGTGGATGTGCCACAAACGATTAACTTCAGCGGGCCGTTTCTTCTTCAGTATGTTGACTTTCTCGGGACAGACCGACTACCAATAGCCTCGCTACTTCCCCAACAGCAGTTGGATGTGTGTACCTTTCGAATCCTTTCGTCTGCCCAGATGACCGTATGTTACAGCTCACATCAGTCTTTCCTCGACTCTAGGTCCTCCAGCACCTCCATTCGATTGTTCATGTGGGACCCGGGTGATGAATGTTATGTGCCGCGCCACTTCCTTTTGGGTCTCCACCACCAATTTCAGGTTTCAAGGCAGTCCTTTGGCAATCCTGGAGAGTCAGACTTGGCCACCTGCCATGACGACCTAGAACACGTGGTTGAGTTCTTTCAAAGTCGAGAAGTTTGATGCGGAGCATCTGAGCCATCGATAAGGTTTGCATGCCAAATGACTCAATGGATTGGAGATAAACATGCCCACATGGCCCATTCGCTACTTGTAGCCTGTAGGGGGTTGTTTGTAAATATTTCATACTTTCGGGTGTATGTTCAAATTCTGCATTTGTGTGTTCATAGTGGGGCTGTCCACTTGTTTGTCATTTGGGTAGTCGAGTAGTGGCTAGTGGGCGGTTTTGTAAATGGGGATAGTGGGTAGTTGGTAGTGTTAAGGCCTTCGTAGGTATTTTAAATGTGGGTGGGGGGTTGTTGCCAGTTGTATGTTAGTAGTTTAAATGTTAGTGGGGGGTTGTTGTCAGTTGTATGCAAGGTTCGAAATCTCCATTTCGGTGGAAATTTCGACCTTCTGGATATGGAAATATTTCGTGGAAATATTTCGACAGTGTGGAAATATTGCAATTTTGTAGAAATGGTGGAAATATTAATTTTTTGATGGAATTTTTTAATGAAACTCCGGATAGTCATAAACCAAGTATAGATACACACTTTGGAACACTCACATAATATGTGTACCCTATCAAGGGGTGTAGAGCTTCACATAACATGTATTCAATGTATTAAGTCTGTGAGTGTTGTGCAATCTTATTTAGTTCGGTTTTGATATATATTTTTCAAATATTTTTTAATCCTTTTTTTGGATAACAATATTTTTGAAATAAAGATTAGTTGATTGTTAAAATAATGTTTCAAACGATTTTGAAAGCGGACTTAAAACAAGAAAGTTATGCAAATTTGAAATTGTGCAAAAATTATGCTGAAATGTGAAACACTGTTTTTTTACTAAGTCTGAAAAAACGAGTTTTTATATAGAAAAGTTTTTATACATTCAAAATTTCCTAAGACGGACCATGGTTTTCTAGATGTACTCGTACTTCTACATCTTGTGGAATTTTTTGAGCTAAAAAGGAGTTGATTTAATCACTTTTCTCACCATGTAGATTTTATAAAAATCCATAAAAACTGTTTTCTCCTACTAAAATTGAAAGTTTACTTTTTGATTCCTTTGTTTTTTGATTTTTTTGATATTTTTATTGAAACCAAATGGGGGGGTATTTGCTTATTTACATATAATAACTTTTAAGTAAATGGAGAAAATAAAAATTAAGTAAAACAACATTTACTTAAATGTTATTATATGTAAATAAGCTGCTGAGAACCAGACCCCCCAGTCCCCTTTTATAACCAGTCAGTCACATAATTTCGGATAAATTTCGCGAAATTTTTCAAAATTTTCGCGAAATTTCGATAAAATATCGCGATATTTCGTGGAGATGGAAATATTTCGTGGACATATCGCGATATTTCGTGGAGATGGAAATATTTCGTGGAAATATCACGATATTTCGCGAAATTACTCGATATTTTGACATTTTCAATTATGCTCGAGATTGCAGGTGATATTTCGTATCGGGGTTTCATTTTTCCGATATATTTCGCGATATTTCGCGAAATATATCGATTTTTTGTTCCATGGTTGTATGTTAGTGTGGGCGGGGGGGAAGGGGGGGGGTTATTGTCAGTTGTTGCTTTGGGAGACAAAAGAGGGCAGAAGGTTGTACACAGAGCATTGAATGATGAATTAAAATTTGCCTTCTTTTCGGTGGATTATGAGGCTACATCCCACTCTCCCTGACATCTCTCTCTTTCTTTTCTCTTTTCTCTTTCTCTCTTCTCTGTTACCTGCAAACCACAGAACAACCCACCCCTCTCCCTTTCCTCCTCTACTGCACGACCCGCACGAGCCCCGCCGGACGAGCCGAGCCCAGCCCCGGCCACCGCCCGCAGCCTGGTCAGTTGCCGCCCGCGACCAAACCAGCTGCCGCCCACAGCCCTGTCGGCCGTCGGCCATCGCCTGTTGTCCCGTCGGATGCCGCCTGTAGCCCGTCAGCCACCGCCCACAACTGGCCGTCGCCCACACCAAGTCGCCGCCCACAGTCTGGCCTACCTTGATCGACGCTGGCGACCCGTGTAGCAACCGATCTCCGGTACCTACAGCTTCGATTGCTGGACGCCCAGCTTTGCAAACCCCTAACTCCTCTCGCGGACCACACAACGCCCGCCCACGAATCCTACCATCAGGAAAGCGAATCTCGTACAAATTCATTGAGTTGTTGCTTGGGAGGCCAATTCTTCCCCACGAATTCCCCCATCAGTCGGGCAAGATTCCTGCAATCGTCGCCACCGCTCGAGTCTTTGACATCATCCCGGGCAAGGTTCGAAATCTACATTTCGGTGGAAATTTCGACCTTCTGGATATAGAAATATTTCGTGGAAATATTTCTACAGTGTGGAAATATTGCAATTTTGTAGAAATGGTGGAAATATTGATTGGTGGAAATATTGATTTTTTGATAAAATTTTTTAGTGAAACTCCAGATAGTCATAAACCAAGTATAAATACACACTTTGGAACACTCAAATAATATGTGTACCCTATCTAGGGGTGTAGAGCTTCACATAACATGTATTCAATGTATTGAGTCTGTGAGTCTTGTGCAATCTTATTTAGTTCGGTTTTGATATATATTTTTCAAATGTTTTTTAATCTTTTTTTGGATAAAAATATTTTTGAAATAAAGATTAGTTGATTGTTAAAATAATGTTTCAAACGATTTTGAAAGCGGACTTAAAACAATAAAGTTATGCAAATTTAAAATTTTGTAAAAATTATGCTGAAATGTGAAACACTGTTTTTTTACTAAGTCTGAAAAAAAGAGTTTTTATATAGAAAAGTTTTTATACATTCAAAATTTCCTAAGACGGACCATGGTTTTCTAGATGTACTCGTACTTATACATCTTGTGGAATTTTTTGAGCTAAAAAGGAGTTGATTTAATCACTTTCTCACCATGTAGATTTTATAAAAATCCATAAAAACTGTTTTCTCCTACTAAAATTGAAAGTTTACTTTTTGATTCCTTTATTTTTTGATTTTTTTGATATTTTTATTGAAATCAAATGGGGGGTATTTTTTTATTTTCTCCATTTACTTTAAGTTATTATATATAAATAAGCTGCTGAGAACCAGGTCCCCCCAGGCCCCTTTTATAACCAGTCAGTCAAAATTTCGGATAAATTTCGCGACATTTTTCAAAATTTTCGCGAAATTTCAACAAAATCTCGCGAGATTTCGTGGAGATGGAAATATTTCGTGGAAATATCGCGATATTTCGCGAAATCGCTCGATATTTTGACATTTTCAGTTATGCTCGAAATTGCAGGTGGTATTTCGTATCGGGTTTTCATTTTTCCGATATGTTTCGCGAAATATATCGATTTTTTTGTTCCTTGATCCTGGGTGAGAACTTCGAAAAGTACATGCACCGAACATTTGCATGCTACGTTCTTGTCGTGGATTTCTACGAGCAAAAACCGGGTCAGTGCGATATCGCCCCTACCGCTTGAATATTTTTTGTTATCCTGTGGAGACTGCTCATTGTGGATTCATCAATTTGTTCCGCAAACCTGCATGATTGTCACCCCAGGTTAGTTCCTCCCTTCAAGTATGGCCAAGCATTAAATACTACAACTGACTGCATATATTCAACCTTTAAATCGAACCATTAAAACCCGAATCTTTGAAATCCCTTTGGGTTATCTAATTCCCTATTATTAACCAGTGACTCAGTGAGTCATCCCTACACTGAATGAAACTCCTACGTTCCAAACGATTTACTCCCTTCCTTATTTTAAGTGGACACACACTAAAAGACTGCAATTGCCTATTTGGCCTCACCGTCGCCCACTGTTTTAAAACTCGCCGAGTCGACTCGAAACTCGGCCGACTCGACTCGGCTGAGTTTCGATCCGACTCGGTCCAAAACTCGATTTGGTAACTACTCGGACCAAAACTCGAGTGACTCGGGCGAGTCACTTAAGTTTTTGGGGTGTGTGACTCGATTCGAGTCTTGATCGTTGTATTTTTTGGGGTAAAATCGGGATCCGGTAGAACAATTTATGTTTTGTAATGACATGTTATTTGGTGATAAGCTTTAAGGTCATCAAAACTTGTTAGATATCCATTTTTAAAATTATTTTTATACTTTAGTTACTTCATATTTATCATTTTTAAATAAAGCTATATATATATTAATAATAATAAATATTAAAATTATATTATATTTTCTGAGTTTTGGGTGTAACTACTCGATCGAGTTTTGACAAAGTTTCGAGTCGACTCGACTCGGGAAGGTTCCGAGTCGAGTCGAGTTTTCGGGTTTTAAAACACTGTCGTGACCTATTGCTAGGCTCTGTTTATAATTGAATCCGAATTTGCTAAATGCTATAATTAGGTACTTGTTATAGTTGCTTGTTAGTTATTGCACTTCATCTAGGCATCGTATTAGTTGTCCTGCGTCAGCGGTACGCCACTTCTCTGCAATAAATCTAGAACAATACTCTGGATGATTCTTAAACATTTTTCAAGAAGACAGCGTTGCTACTGCTCAGGAGCTGATTTACCACTTGAAAGAGCAGAAAGAAGAAGGCATCATCTTGAAGATAGACTTCGAAAAAGCATTTGATAGACTCAAATGGAGCTTTATTCTCAACACGCTGAAAACGAAAGGTTTCTCCGACAGATGGCTGAATTGGATCTGGAACTGCCTCTCCACATCTACTCTCTCTTGCCTGGTGAATGGAGCTGCTGGGAAGCAATTTAAAGCTGGTCGAGGTGTGAAACAGGGCTGCCCACTATCCCCTTTTCTGTTTATCCTTGCCATGGATGTTTTCGACTCTATGCTCAGAAGAGTGAAAACAAGAGGATTCATTGAAGGGATAGGCGAAGATTCCTGGAGGACGGCTAACCTGCATTTCGCAGACGACACGATCATCTTCTGCAAAGCGAAGAAGGAACAGGTTAGTTTGTTGAAAATTCTTCTCTATTCGCTGGAAGTCGTTTCAGGTCTGAAGATTAATTTTTCTAAGACCTCCCTCTTCTATCTGGGGGAGAATACTGTTTCGGCTACTTCCCTCTCAGCTATTCTTAATTGTAAACTAGACTCCCTCCCAACCAAGTATCTCGGCCTTCCTTTGTCTTCGGCTGATGGGTTGGCAGGGGAAACATCTCTCTTTAGGAGGCAGATTGACTCTGGTCAATGCGGTTCTGACCCTTATCCCTTCGTATCATTCTTCCTTCTTCTTAATGCCTAAGTGGGTGATTAAGAAAATTGACGCTATCCGGAGCCGCTTCCTTTGGAAGGGAGCTGACCCCAACTCCAAAGCTTACCATCTTGTTAATTGGGGCGCGGTCTGCAAATCTAGAGAAGAAGGGGGCTTGGGTGTCATCAACCTTGCTGATCACAACAAAGCCCTCTTGGGTAAGTGGTGGTGGAGACTCCAACGAGATCAAGGAGATATTTGGAGCGCAGTGATCAGGGGTCGTTATTTCAAGCGCTTCAAGCCTTTACAGATGAGAAGTAGAGTTTCCGGCAAGATCTCTCCGTTCTGGAAGGGCATTCAGAGAATCGGTCATATTTATAAATGTGGTACTAGCTTGGTTATCCACAACGGGAAATCTACTCTCTTTTGGGAGGACAGGTGGTTAGTCAAAGGCTGTCTGAAGAACTGGTACCCGGATCTTTACGATCTCGCGTGGTCAAAGTCTTGCTCTGTCAGATCGCAGTGTGTCCTTCGGGACAATAGGACAATCTGGAACATCAAATTCCGCCGGAATGTTCCAGACTTCCTCTTATTCCAAGTGAGGGAATTGGAGAATCTCTTGCAATTGCTTTCTGTTAATGAAGAGGAAGATGAGGTGACCTGGCGTTTGTCATCCTCAGGCAGGTTCTCTTCTAAATCCTTCTACAGCTTCATCAACAAGGGGGGTGTTATCTGTCCGATTGCCAATCATCTTTGGAAGTCTAGAGTACCTCTGAAGATTCGCATATTCATGTGGTTAATGACCAAGAAGAAGCTTCTTACGAGAGCCAATCTTCAGAACAGGGGGAACACCAACATTTCAGACACGACTTGTGTGCTTTGTGGTCAGGCTAAAGAAGATACTAACCACCTCTTTATTCATTGCCCGTTTTCTAAGGGTATCTGGGACCACTTGAAGAGAGGACTGAAGATCAAAGGTACTCCAGGTTCTGTTTTTTCGATGTGGACAGTTTGGAGAAAGAAGAGAATTAAAAATCGCCTTCGGCATAGCTGGGACTTCCTAGTCATGGCTGTTTGCTGGAGCATCTGGTTAGAACGCAACAACAGGATTTTTCGTAAGACCAAGATGTCTCTAGGCCAGATCCGGTTTGCTATCAAGAGGAGGTTGCTGCAGTGGAAAGTGGTCCTTCAAGGGAAGAAGCTCGAACAACTGGACAACATTATTTGTAACCTTTTTTGATTTTTTTTTTTTTTTTTTTTTTTTGGTTCTCTTGGATGTAAGGTTCTTCCTTTCTTCTTTTAATGAACTGGTAGGGGTCTAGGCCGAACCCCCCCTCATCCACTGAGAGGGTTTTCTCAAAAAAAAAAAAAAAATAAACATTTTTCAAAAGAGAACTCTACTTAGAAGGCATTGTGATACCACTTTCCAGATGAAAGCCCTGATCCGATACTAGGCAGGTTCCACATCTGCTTCCACCTGGGACTATTAACAGCTTCAAAAGTGGCCCACTCTATAATCCAACAGGCCTCACTGACATAATAGCGATACCATTTGCCAATCTCCCCCACCCCTCCCCCCCAAACTTTCCTAACAGTAAAAGGAATTCGGATAATCGTATTCATCAAGTACTAATCAAACATAAGATACAGTTGATCAGTCTCCATCATTTTAACCCGGCAATCAAGCCTGCCATCACAACATTTTCCTGAAAAAGGTTCTTATGGTAGACTATATGATCCATCTCAAGGGAAACTTCGTAATCCATGCATCCAAACAGTAATTAAAACATCCAACCACTTTTCCCATCACCCAATAAGAATTTTAAGTTGTGCAAGACAATAGAGATGCTAACTCAAACTATTCATCAAACTTCCGAAATACAGGATCCCAAATAAGCATCCTACTGGTAAACATCAACTCCATAACTTCCCTGGATCAAATAAGGCCAGGTATTGTCAAGCTCCTTAAAAAGCTTGTCCACCAGTTTTAAGGAGAAGGCCTTTAAGATTTTGAAGCCCCAAACCACCTGCCACTATTCTTGTATACAACTTGTTCCACTCAGATAGAGTTTAGTTTAAGTTATTGTACTTTCTACCTTATGCTTCATTTTTGTTTTTTCCCCCTTTTATCATCGGAAGAAACTACTAGAAAGTAAAAAAAGTTCAAGGTAAAAGAAAGTGATAAAAGAACAAGGCTTTTAGCTAGAATATAACAGAACCAAAAATAAATAAAAAATACATATGTTGAGCATGATCGTATCCAACAAGTTCTATCCAGCTAATTGTTAATCTATTATATTAATATTTCATCACGCTCTGTTACGAATAAGTGATACAAACACGTTTTTAAAATATATGTTTAGGTAATGAAAACGGTAGAATTTTGGGCACTGCCATGAGAGGGGACGGAGAGCGACACCAGGGCGACTCTTCGACGCCTCCAGACGTTTGGCATTCTCGCACCCGACGCCGCCACCAGAATCCGGCTCTCAACCCCCGTATAGTCAACAGGTACTAACACCAAGCATCGGTTGTTGTGCCTATCTCCTCGGGCAGGGAGTTCATTTATCGTCCCCCGGTTTTCTACCCTAGGGTTCCAAACGAGAGATGACAAGAACATGCAGCTCGGTCTCCTCGGGATTGTGAACCTCCCAATCGAGTGGCCCCGATCCCCATAGTAGTCAATCATCAGCGTGATGGATCCTGCCTCCCCGCAGCCCGAGGTCCTGCCACAGGATCTCTTCCAGTCATATCTCATCATGAGGGAGCCAGCCATGCTTTGAACTCGATGAGGCTCTTCAAGGCTACTGGGCTTCTCATCTTTTTGCCAGACCTTCCTCTCTGGCCGGCCTTGTCCACTCATCCCCTCCATTTCCTCCACCCACGCAGCCGTCCAGCTAGGGGTGGCAACGGGTCGTGTTGTGTCGGGTTCGTGTCTAGTTTCGGGTTGTGTCCAAAACCCCTAAACTCGTACCCGACCCGTTTATAAATGGGTAGACCCGATAAGACCCATTTACCACACGGGTCTATTCAGTTGACCCGATCCGACCCAGTCCAACTCGACTCGATCTAACCCGTTAGATCCACTGGTACTACATATTACAGTATCGGATTGCAGGTAAACCCGACCCAACACGACCAGTTGAATTTTAAACGGGTCTTTCCTGGGTTTACCGTGTTCAGACCCTAAACCCGGACCCGACCCGCTTATTAAACGAGTCTTTCGTGTCAACCCGAACCCGTTTAAACTTGACCCAAACCCACTAACTTCGTTTTGGGTCGTGTCGGGTCCAAAATTGCCAACCCTACGCCCAGCAATCTGCCGCCTCCGCCTCCGTTCCCTCATCCGAAGCTTCCGCAACACCCATCTCCTACTCTGTATCCGCTCCATCTTCCGACCCATGCTCCTCATTCCCCTCCCCCCTCGGCTAGGGTGCCAGTACCCTTCCTGAGAAGCTGCTGCTACCACTACGGTGAGCAAGGACATCTTCGATCCACCTGTAGGAACACAATGGTGTACTAGATCTACAGAGGTATCGAGCACTCCTCTCCCCATTGCCCTCTTAAAGTCATCCTCGCCCCGTCTTCCCACAACCAACCAGCCTTTCTCCATCCTTCCCCTCCCAGAACTTTCCTGCATTCCTTTGTCACCATTCCTTCTTCCTTTGACTCGCACTCGTTGGAAGCCAAGTTGGATGCCTGTGCGATTGTTTGTGTCTCCAGTGGCTCTCCCAGCCCTTCAGAGCTTTGTTCAACCTTTCAGACCTTCTGGCAGTCTGAATGGTCTTTTCCTTTCTGGAGCCTGGGCGACTCTGAATTCCTCCTTAAATTCCCCACCCCTTACGTCAGACACTCTGTGGTTAGCAGGGTTTCCATTGTCGTTGGCCCACTTTCCCTTGAGTTTACAGTCGGGACTACCTCCCATCGAGCTACTGGTTCTTGCTCCTCTTCCTTAGTCCTTTTCATCTCTGGTGTCCCGATCCCATGCTGGAACCCCTCCGTCATCCAATCAGCTCTGGCCCCCCTCGGAGAGGTTGTATCCTTCGATAATGAGTTCTTTGCGACCAATGACCTTCGTGAAATGGTCGTCTCCTACAAGTTCGGGGCAACCAAGAGCTGAATCGCATGCGGGCTCTCCAGTTCAAGTTGGGCCCACCTCACCGGCCCAAGGTGCCGATTCAACCACGGGTTCTCCAATCAGAGAGGCAGGTATTGCTTTTGGTAACGTTTCCCCTCCTCCGCTCCAACCGGATTTGGCTTTCAATGCTTGCCCTGATGGGCCTACTCCAAATTTGAATCCCAGTGCGATTCAAGATGATCAGTTACAGGAGGATCCCGTTATTTCCTCGCCCCACCGTGATTCAGGGGACTCACCAGTTTTGGTTATCCCCCAATCGGTCCAGGAAACCCAACAGCGTGCTACAGTGATTGACGTTGAATTGGTTTTGCCTAGTCAGGCCTCCGAAGATTCCGGCCCAGTGGCTCCCCCGCCTAAGGAGTCTACAAACATCGTTTTGCCTCCGTTGTAGACTTATGTTAGAAGGAACCCCCAGCTTGCCCATCATCACCACCTGATGCAGATTCTGCGAAGTTTTTTGGCCTCTAGAGCAAAGGAGGACCTCGCTCTTTTGTTAAACCTACTAGACAGAGACTCCATCCTTCAGATAGCCTCGGAGTGTGGGTTTGCTTTTGGAAGCGATATAGAAGCAGCTAAGGAGTTTTTGTTTTCTTCTCAAACCTTGGAGAAGACTAGGGTTTTGACCCCTGGCCAGTAATTATATAATGAAAATATTATCCTGAAACATCAGAGGACTGAGTGCCGACGTGCCGTAGATAAAAGACGTGTTGTTTCCCTCTTTTGTGTTTTGTATGGTATGGATATGGTCTGCCTCCAGGAGACCAAGACTAGTCAACCTAACTTTGCCTTCTTGAAGAGCTTGGCGGGCAACAGAATTCAACGCTGGGAGTTCTAGGATGCCGTTGGGTCCTCAGGTGGTATTCTCATTGGGTGGAGGGAGGATTGTTTTGACTTTTTCCGCAAACACGTGGGTACCTACTCCCTCTCTATGATCCTTTCTTGTAGATCTGACAGAACTGAATGGGTTGTCATGGGATCCGTCAGGACTTTTGGGGAGAACTTTCTGACTTTAGAGGTTCTAACCAAGGACCCTGGTTGCTTGGGGGGGGGGACTTTAATGTTACTCGGTTTAGCCATGAGAGACAAGGCAGACAAGGTTACATGGGATCTATGGAAGACTTCTCGGATTTCGTGCGACTTTTCGACCTGACTGACCTCCCCCTTCACGGCCGGCTTTTCACCTGGACTAATAAGCGAGAGATTCCTTCCATGACCAGGCTTAACAGGTTCCTTATCTCTGATGCTTGTGATTCCCTCTACCCTAATTCGATTCAGACTAGCTTACAGTCCCATGTCTCATATCACATGCAACTCTTACTGGACACTTTCAGATGAAGAAAGGGCTTAAACAAGGTTGCCCTCTTTCACCGTTCCTCTTTATTTTAGCTGCAGACACTTTTGATGCGGTCCTCCAAAGAGCCAATTCAATAAACCTGATTCATGGTATCCGAGGTAACTCCTGGTGCGTTTCAAACATCAACTTTGTTGATGACACTATTTTATTCTGTGAAGCTGATTTAGAAGAGGTGGCGGTTTTAAAAATCATCTTATACACTCTTAAATTTTGCTCGGGACTGAGGATTAATTTGTCGAAGAGTTCTATGTTCTATCCTATGCAGTCAAAGTTGGTAGTCGGCCCTAGTCAGCCAAGGGCCGACTAGGAGTAGTCGGGACTAATTCGGGACTAGTCAGCCAAAACTTATTCTAACCCCTCCCCCCTCCCTAAACATATTTGATATATGAACTAGCATAAATGTCAATAAGTATATGATATTAGTCGGTCAATAACAATACATACCTTCACACTTCACAGCATGGGTATAAACACATAAGTAACATAACACAGTTGTATTGGCGTCATGCCCATGTCAGAAGACTCATAACTAAGAATTCATCACAATATTTGTTTGATGATGTGTAATATGTGAACAACCCCAATTTTGATTATAGGGTTATATGGATATCAACAAATAAACAATAATTATTTGTCTATGTTTTTATCTGAGATTCTCAGGTGCTCAACAGATGATTACAGGGAAGAGCCATAGTTATGAGTCTTGCGACTCAAGACTTTAAACCAATGTAAAAAAATCCAAACAAAATTGCTTGGAAAGACTCCTTGCAAAAAAACAAATTTGCTTGCAGAATGCTGCCTAGGAACTAGTCGGAGTCGCTAGTCGGGGACTAGTCGGGTCTAGTCGGGATCCCGCCCAGCAATGACAGAATCAGAACTAATCAGTCGGTAAAATGCCGCCTGGGGACTAGTCGCCAACTAGTCCCGATTTTGATAGCATAAGTTCTATGTGGCGTCCAACCAAGAATTGGACCCCAAGGCCTCTATCCTCCTGAATTGCAGATTGGATTCTTTCCAGATAAAATATCTCGGTTTACCCATTAGCAACAAACACTTGGCTAGAACTGATTGGCATAAGGTGGTGGAGAAGGTTAAGATTCGATTATCGAGTTGAAGGGTAAGCATCTGTCCCTCGGGGGCTGCATAACTCTCGTTAATTCGATCCACTCTTCTATTTCGTCTTATTACTTACCTTTTTACTTCATCCCGTCCTGGGTAATCAAGAAGATTGACGGAATCCGAAGTTCTTTCCTTTGGAAAGGAGCTGATGGATCTTCGGGTTCCTACCACCTGGCTAGTTGGGGCGTCACCTGCAAGTCTAAAGATCATGGAGGCCTAGGAGTTACCAATCTGAAGGACTTCAATAAAGCTCTTTTTGGCAAGTGGTGGTGGAGACTGCAAAAAGATCAGGATGACCACTGGTCGAACATCATTAGGGACAGATACTTCCGACGTTTCTCCCACTTCAGGCCAGAAGTCGTCGTTCAGGGAAGATATCCCCCTTTTGGAAGGGTATTTGTAAAGTGGGCGCTCCTTTTAGAAGTGGAACCAGATTGATCCTAGGGGATAGCCGAAATATCAAGTTCTGGACAGATCAATGGGTAGATGACATCTGCCTCGCCTCTTTATTTGTGGACCTGTTCGATATTGCGTGGGACCAACAAGCGACGGTCCGTTCTCAATCCGTTGTGACGCATGGTGGTCGTACTTGGTCAGTCAGATTTAGAAGGGTGATCCCCTTAGACCTTCAAGAACAACTACGGGACCTCTACAGATCATCAATGCTTTCTCTCTTACCGATGACAAGGACTTATCCAATTGGAAATGGGAACCATCAAAGGTCTTCTCAGTAAAATCCTTCTACCGGTTCTTCAATGGAGGAGGAATCATCTACCCCATCGCAAAGCACCTTTGGAAATCACCTGCACCTCTCAAGACTAGAATCTTCATGTGGCTGACCATCCGGGAAATACTCCTCACCAGAGTTAACTTGCGACAGAGAAACAACCCGAACGTGCATGACCTGTCTTGCCCTCTTTGGCACTCGCATAGAGAGAACATCGATCAATTTTTTCTCCGTTGTCCCTTCTCGAGAAATCGTTGGAGCATATTGAAGCATCGGTTCCAAATCAGGGGTCACCAGGGCTTCATCCGCTCTCTTTGGACCCTTTGGCGATCGCGACGAATCAAGAAAACCCTTCAACCAGTGTGGGATCTCCTAGTCACCGGGCTTTGCTGGTGTATTTGGCGAGAGCGCAATGCGAGAGTGTTCTCGGGCAAGGAACTCTTTATCGAGGTTGTCAAGTCTAATTTTGCAGCTTTGGTTAGCAGTTGGTCTTCTGGCTTCTCCGTTAAGCATTCCAAGGAGATAAGCCCTTTCCTCTGTACTTTGTAACTCGCCTTTTTATTTAATAATATAGCTTGGGGTATAGCTCAACCCCATCCTCTCCCCCTCATAGAGGAATTGCTCAAAAAAAAAAAGTTTAGGTAATGAAAATTGGCACGCTCTGTATAATTTCAGCACCTTTTTGTGTCATGTCCATTTAGCACCACAAATAAATAAAGGATTTGTTTGGTTTGTGGTAAAGTAAAGGAAAAGAAAAGAAACAGAAACATTCCAAATATCTAAGCATTTGAATCATGGGAAAATTTGGGGCCCACTGAAAAATAACTTTTCAAATAACTTACTTTTCGGTCAAACTTTAGATCTCAATACATATGGAATCGTGGGAAAGGAAAACACTCTGCTGCTGCAATTCATGCTTTCTTTTCCAAACAACCAAACAACTATAAGAAAGTTACTTTTCCTTTACAATTCCTTCGCCATCCTTTCCTTTCCATAGAATACTTTTCCTGCATAACTTTCCCACCAACCAAAGATATCTTCATTCATCTCAAAACATCACGTTCAACAATTACACTACAAGTCAGACCAAAATATCATAGAGAGAAATTCACTCAAGGATAGAGAAAAACACCATGAAAGCCAGAAAACAAACATAATGAGAAGCAATAATGAAATATACAACATATGTGGTCGCTTAATGTTTCTCATACCCTTTAGTTTGCACAAGACCACACTTCCAAATATTTGAAGATTTAATTGTTGCACATAAGAAGCAAGAGAATAGAAACTACAACCGAATGAAACAGAAAAAGATACCAGATGTTTGAATTAAAATTAGGAGTGGGAAATTGTTGCAAAACATAGAAGAGATGAAAACATATAATTATACCAACAAAAGAAACTGAGGAAATTATAATCAAAATGAATGCATTAAAATACACAAGAAAAAGCAATCAATCAGGGGTGAGCAATGTGTTGCCATGAAGTTTCAATACAGGAAGAGAAGAAAAACCTTCTCAATCAAATCAAGGACATCTTGATTATCTATGAAGTCAATATAGCTCCAATTGATTTCCTCATTTCTGTATTCCTCCTGCTCCATTTTAAATACATGCTGAAATAGAAGCAAACAATGAAGTGAGAAAGCATAGCCAAGAAGCTGTGTTCTCATATCATTGAGTCACAATTGCAAAATACACTATAACAATCACACTCCAAATCTAAACCTCGTTGAAATGTTGTTGAAGTTTCTCATTGGCAAAGTTGATGCAGAACTGCTCAAAGCTGCACAAGAAAAAGGCAATCAGCTCCTTGAAAGACAACCATGCAATTGCACAGAATTTCTCACAACAAACGACTACCAAGCAGCAGCAAAAGATATTAACACAACAGAAATTATCTAGGTAAAATTATTAACAAACTAATAACATTACAAGCTTCGTGTGTGTGTCCGCATGCATGTTTGTGTATTTGCAAGATTGTTGTAAAAAATAATAGCTCATCAGTAAAACTATATAGCCACATGAGGGCTGAAACACACCCCAGTGGTCCAGACTCAAATGCAGACATATTTTGGTCCAAATGACGAAATGTCCATATATGGATTGGCCAGCATACAAATCCAGGTAAGTGTTTGTGATTTCGGTGGAGAGATTTTAATCAAGTCGGCGAAAAAGACCATCGCAGTGCAATTATCCCAATATGTTGGTCATGCTGGCTGACAATGTCAGTAAATTTTTGTCAAAACTTTGTAATTTGTACTTCGTAGTTTGTAGTTTGTACAAGCCAATGTATGCTTGTACTTTGTACTTGTTGTACTATATTTAGTGAATTATAATATTATATACAAATCCAATGCCTTAAATGTGTATTTATGCTTAATTTAGCTTTTCCTCAAATTTCATTGAAAATTTTCATTTTTTTTTCCATCTCGACCAAAATTTGACAAAAATCGTCCAACAAATTCCAAAATTTTACCCAAATCAACCAACGAATTCTGAAATATCCACCAAATATTTTCCTTAAAATCCAAAACTTTCACTGATATTTTTCCAAAATCCAAAAAAAAAAATTGCCAGAACAACAAAACCTTACATCCCTTCAATGTACTGACTACTACACAAAAGGCTAAACCTCTCTTTACAAGGTCTCTCAACTTTGATGCAAATGACTAGCCTATCTTAATGTCTCCATCACTTTTTCTAAAGCAATGCCAAACTCCCACTAAGGAACAAAATTCTTAATGTTTTCTTCTTTTCACACCCACTACCTTCATTAGTCAATAACTATATATGCAAATAGTACGAGGAAAAGACAAGGCGTTCATAACATAACATGTACACATACTTTCTTCTTCTTCTTCTTTTGAAGAAACAAACTTTCTAATATAAAAGTTGCTTTTAAGGGGGATAATTTCATGAAAACAGATTATTTATATCATAAACAGATTTTCATCACACTACATATATTGAATCATGTAACTAGATAGAAAAGCAGTCAATATCGTGGAAATATGATGGGGATCAAGCCCAAGCATGCACGATATCCAAAGTCAAATCTATCTGACACACATTTCAAGGCACGATTGGGAATAAAATAATCATTTTCGGAATAATTATTTTTGGTAATTTCAAAATTCTGTTTTAGATGAGATTCTATTAGAATCCAATCTCTTTAAGTTAGGAAATATCTAACTTTTATTTGCTATGAATTATTTATAGTTATCTTTGATTAGATAGATGTTGATTAGGATCAAATCTATTTAAATTTATTAAAAGTTATCTTCTTTGATCTTTTCTAAGCCTATAAAAAGGCCACCAATGTAATCATGATGATTATGATGAGAATGATATGAATAAAATCTCTGCATGTTTGCAAAATGCACCTGTGAGAGGAAACACATTGCCGGTGTGAGATCATCCCCCCCCCCCCTTGATGTAGACAAGCTCCGATGTATAGATTTCTACAGCTGATGGAGTATTTTGATTCCCTACGGAGATCCAGGAGGCCAATCGTCAATCCGTCTATATCAGTGAAAAGCTACTTCGATTATCTATGACTTTGGTTTTTACTTTCTGTCGATCCGACTGACGGATCTTGAGGTATTTATGTTTTTATTTCTGATTTGAGTAGGTGCGAGTCATTTTCGCATCCGGTTCGAGCCACAGATGCCGAACTGACTCATTAATAAGTTCTATTTTAGCCGTAGGATCTTAAGTCGATATTTAATCTCAATGGATGAGATTTAAAGGAGCCAAGAAAACCCTAAAACCCCTAGCCGCCCCCCTCTCTTCCGCTCTCTCTCCTCCCACGGCAATACCCGCGCAACACACCCCCTCGAGAAGCGTGTCGCGGTTCTCTCTCTCCTCTCTCATCCCGTGGCTGCCCTCTCTCTTTTCTTTCCGTTTCCTAATTTCTTTTCTATAAAGTCCCTACAAACCCTAATAGTTGGGGGAGGATTGATGATGCTATAAAACCCTAAAACGGAGAAGCGGGTTTGCTTGTTTGGAAATCATACGACGGATCATCTTGCTTCTAGTCTTTCTCTTCTCCCCGCAAGCTTCTTCCTCGTCGCCATGCTCTCGTCTACGACTTCGCGGAAGATCGACTCGGAGATCATCTTTTCTTCAAGATCGCATCGTCCCGGCTTCTTCATCCCTTTCTTTCGGACCACGCCTCCCCTTCCGCCCATTTATCTACAACAACGGAGCCATTGATCGCAGCCGGCATTGACCAAAGCAATGTTTGAATCGTCCCTCGATATTTTCACGTGATAAACCTCTTTCGAACCCGGCCTATTGCTGATTTTAATTAGGGTTTTAAATTACTTGGCTTCTGAAGGATCTCATCCATAAGGGTTTCTATCGCTTAGGTTCACGTTTTATCTTGAGACTTTGGCCTTATGTTTGGGATATTGTCATTCTATGTATTGCTGGAATTTTATTATTAAATCTGGAATTAATTGTTCACGTGCTAGTTTTATCACTTCGCTAAAGTGAACTTTTTTGGGCATGATTGGACGATGATTAGTGCTCTTAACCCTTGCTGAAATTGGAATAAAGACGTCCAGAAATTTATCTTTAATCATTTAAATTCAGCACTTGTGTTCTTTTAAGCACCCTGCATGCATCCCCCCCCCCCCCAACACACACACCTTATCTTTTTTTTCTCTTCACTTTCTCTTTTTCTTAATTTTCTTTGCATTCATTAACCCCATACCATGAATCCATCATCACCATAAACCAAAACCTTCAAGCCCTATTAATAAGAAAATTTGTGCTTACTGTTTTTTTTTTTTTTTGAAAATTTGCAACTTGTTTTTATCCAGTGGTCTGATTGACCTCAAATTTAGATTGGATCGTCTTAACATCTAGATCAATACCCCCACCAAGTTTCATCCCTATCCGACCACTGGATCTCCGCTAAACAGCTAAAGCCTAGCTTGATGCGAACAAAATCTGCATGTTCTTAAACCCCCAATCATTCACATTGAGCAAGATCCTTTTCTTTTGGCGGGACCCCCTCATTCATCCCGCATCAGTTTGGTTACTTTGGTATCAGAGCTGACCGGTCCTTCTATAATCACTCACATCCTGGAGCAAGACCTTTATATTCCCTTCACTTTATTGACACCGAGGTCGACGAAAAATTCCTTTGGCGATACAAGGATAATTCCCCTTATCTCTTTCGCTATCCAAAGACAAGATCAAAACTTTTCTTTTGTTCCCTCATTGAAGAACAAGCCAATTCACTATGCATGCCCAACAAATCGTTCATCGATTAGGTGATATATACCTATCACAAGAGGATTCCAAGTTTGATACTTACGCTATTCTCAATGACATCGAGAGTGTATTGGCGTGCTGACAAATGCAGAACAAGAAGCTTGTCAACACCGGGCGATGCCCGGTAAACAGGAGAAGAGGTGAAATGAGGAAAGAAGAGAAAAACTGCATGCGTCCACCGCCACAACTGCCCATCACCGATCGCCACCAGGCCCCATAGGAAGCGACCTCTGCCATTCATCACCGCCACCTCTATCGATGCCACCTATCTGATGGAGCACAATCGGGGCCGAGTGCAATCGACATGCATCATAGAGCAGAGATTTATACATCGCCACGTTGTGCACATCGGAGAGAGGGAGGAGGTTGTGACGTAGGCAGTCATTTGGGCAGAGGGAGATGCTATGTAGTGCATCCTTCCTGTCCTTCGACCATATATTGTAGTGCGGCGTGCACACACACTCTATAATGTATTTTATCATTAAATAGCTTTACACAAATAGGCGCTTCTTATAGTTAAAAAATTTACCGTAAATTATCTTTAAATAGCTTTGACACAAATAGGTGCTTTTGACAGTTAAAAGAAATGAAGCACTAATTTCAACAATTCAACATGTTGATCTTGCACGTTAATAGCAATTAGTACCATCTGCACATGCCAGAAAGATAACCAAAGACAAGATACTCAAAGCACGTAATTCAAATATTCTAAAATCTGCAAGAACAAAATGACCATATATGTATGTTGTATTTCCCAAAAACTACTATCAGACAGCTCATGTATCCAATCAAACCATGTATATGCTAAATATTTTATTGCAATAATAAAAAAGTAATGCAATTCAATATAGGCATAACCATAAATAACCTGTTATTTTTAAAGCACTCAAAGCCATAAATATCCAAAAGCCCAATCTGTATTTGAGAATCGACATCTTGTCCAACAGACTTATTAATATTTTCAACAAGCCTGCAACAACAAGATTAAAGAAATAACGAATAAGACTGTAAATATCTCGACTATCTCCATTAAACATAGAAAAATAAACTTTGAACAAGGAGAGAAGAGCATGCCAGTCAAATAATCGAGCATATACAGTTTTTGCTAAAGCATCACGACTAGATGCAGCACCAGCACAATCAAGCGCCTTAATGATGCTTCCTTCATGAGTTTGTATTGAACGAGTACACAGTGATGCAAGCAAAAGGTCTGGATCACACCTGATGCAGGAAACATTCTCTGGTATAGTAAACTTCGACAGTAAAAAAAACCGAGGCAATGTTTACAAAAGGAAACAATTCACTATATTCATGTTAAAAAATATAATAACAATCATAGAAGATGAAAAGCTGGACATGGTTCAAAATGGAAAAGTATAAGACAACCAGAATTTATCATTTAGGTGTCCACCATTAAGCTTTAATATAGATCATTGTCCAGATATTTATCAAACATCCATAAACGGCTGGTCAATTCAATGGTTGGCAACCTCTGATTCAACAAATACATCATCGGATATAAGTTAATCATGAAGGTGGAAGCCCTAAATCAAGTGAAGTGTGCATAGACTGCTACAGAATGTTTAAAAACATACGAACAATCCTAATTCCCTAGATTTAGGTCTTTCTCAGTTCTACTGTATTATTTGCTTCAAGTCCAAGGACAGAACCTCTCCCTTTCTTCCTAATTCCTTTCTATACGTTCCAAGACCTGCCCTCTTTCTCGCCCATCAACATAAACCTAAGATCGTATCGTGCAACATCTTTGCCAAAAATGCACAACGTCAAGCAATCTCAGCTCTTACTAACTGTTTAGCTATTGGTGCTACTCCTAACTCCTAAGTAATGCCCTAACCACGCCCTTCCTAGTATTACAAGCCTGGTGCTGCTCGTAAGTAATGCACTAACTACGTCCTTACCAGAATTTTCCGCCCAACAATCAAGAACTCCGCAATATTCGTCTTCTGCACAGGTTTCACTGCTAACCCATTTTATCAATACACAAGGTTCAAAATTTTCATTTCAACCAATATTTCGACACTTTGGATATCGAAATATTTTGACAGTGTGGAAATATTGTAGTTTTATAAAATTAGTGAAAATATTGATTTTTTAAAAGAAATTTTTCAATGAAACTCTGGATAATCATAAATCAAACATAGATACACACTTTGGAACACTTAAATTATATTTTAATTATCTTGGGGTGTGAAACTCTACATAGCTCGTATCTCTATTCTCTACGTATGTTGTGCAAATGCATAATAATTTAAACATTGAAAAGATGAAAATATTATTTTATCAAAAATAAAAACTGATCAAATTAAGTTGTTGATCGGCAAAATATCAACAGCATATCCAAAATTCAAGTAATTTCATCAACATTGGGATCTCTTTTTTTTTAACTCCCAAATTTTCAATAGGTAGATCCGATAAGTATAGTGATGGATCCCTAAAACCGGTGTAAGAATATAAAATATTCACAGATCTAATGTTCTGACACCATCATGATATAAATTAAACAACTAGAAAATTTTAATAGAAAGAAATCTAAGATTCACCATTGCAAATTTTTTAAGAAAAAAGAACGTCTCGATCCAAACGAAAGATTTCATACGTTTTTTGGTTAATTTGATCTCCCCCAAATGGTATTAGATAGAGGATCTAACAACCTAAAACAAAATTCCAAAGAAAAATCAGTCAGATCGAAGACGTCGAACGAAGGAATTTAGGGATTCTGATGAATTATTTGGAATTTCTCAAAATTCAGAATATTTCGAGATATTTTAGAATATTTCATAATATTTTGAGAAAGTTTGTGCTATTTCATGATATATAAGGAAATATCCTGCAGTTTCCAAGCTGGTAGAAAATGAGGGTGGTATTTCATTTCAGTACTTGAAAAAATTGAAATATTTCACGTAACTTCAGGAGATATTTCAATTTTCCAAACCTTGTAAATACAGCAGACATTGCTATACAAAAAATATATCTTCTATTCACTGGTTATCTATTGCTGCTACTAATAAGCAACGTAATAATCACACCCGTCCTAGTGTTACTAGCCTGGTGCTACTCATACGTAACGGACAAACTATGTCCTTCCCAGCATGTACTGCCCAATACAATCAGCAACTCTGCAACATTCGTCTTATGAACATGTTTAACTGCTATTCTTTTTAACAGTATTGCAGACCTGATCTTATGGCTGTATTAAATTTTATTCAGTTGTTGCATCACTCCGATGGTTCTCTCTCTTACATACATACTCAAGATTTCAGGGAAACAAAATAACTTTGTCTCTTTGACAGTAAGGAACGTATAGCAAAAAAAAAAGTTGACAAACTGCAACTTAGTGAATGCATGTGGCATCCTAATATATATGCCACAATCTACCATACAGTGACTCATTTGAAACTTCCACCAACATGTAGATCAAGATTTTGGTCCAAAGAAAGACAATTTACAAACCAACACTCATATTTGTTTCATTGGTGCTGAAACAAAAGGATTGAACTAGCTTATATATATTATATGCTAGAATAGGTTACAGGGAGTATACATAAAAGGTCATGAATCATGAGATATATAGTTACAGGTACAATTAAAGAATCTTTACATTATAATTGTCTCTTACATGAGCAAGTTAGCAGCCGTCCGAAGGTGGAAATTAGACTTTGTGTCCTTAATAATTGAAGAATCATGCTCCTTTCCAGGAGAAAATTTAATGTTTCCAAGATGAAGTATAGCAGCCAAGGTACGAAATATAGCTTCCTGAAAGAAAAGAGGAAAGAAAATTGAAGAAGACAAGAATGCATCTTTGGAAAGCAAGAACAGCTTTTCACTGAAAAGGAATAGAGTATGAAATCTACAAGTATGAATTCAAAACCTGATCATCAAGACATATACCGACTATCTCCATTGCTCTTCGTGTCTTCAGATACTCCTGCGCACTACTTACTCCATCTAACTCATATATCTTGCTCTGATTCAAGTAATGGAAGTTCTTAGGATGACCAAGATTGTACTTCTCCGCATCCTAGAAATGAGGGCAGCATGGAAGGCAAAAATGTGAGCTTAAACGGAGAGCCAGTATTATTGGAGCAATTCAGAGGTGTCAATTCAAAGGAATTAAACTGTGCATTCCATTAACCCACCTGTTCCCTTAAGGCAAAGCCAAGAATGCTAACATATTAACAACGAGAAAAACAAATAGAGAAAATAAATAAAATTAAAAAAGTGGGTGAGTCTAGTTTTCTTCACTGTCACTAAAAAGAGTATCAAAGACCTATAGGTGTCATACGGTACCACCCAAATAAAACAGCACTTAAGGGCAGTTCAATTCACAAACCCTTCAATTGCACAGAAGGGGAACAACCATGTTAACATATCCATCAAGCATATGAAGACATAAGCTAGCGTTCCTTCAAGAATAGAGGCTCATTATACGACAATCACCATGTAGTGCACACCAGAAAAGCATCAATATGATATTCTAGTTGAATCAATCAACCCAGAAATGAACTTAAAGATAATAGAAGTATCACAAATGACATTCCAGCACTATTATAAACGTACATAGAAATCCTCATAGCAGAGTGACTAAAGACGAGGTATGATGAGATAAAACTAAGGGACTGAGAGGAAGAAAAGAAAATTTGCCCATTGTTGATGCCAATCACTATAAGAGGTCGTGCTTTGGCAAATGAGCACACAAAGGAAATAAGTATCTCAATGGAAAAAAGGTTGAGTTCTAACGAGTTAGATTCTAGGTGTATTTTCATCTTTCTAATTTTTCGTAACTAGAGGGTATATTGTGTGCCATTCTCTTCAATATCCCTTCTATTTTCCCTCATCTTCGCTTCATTTTCTTTTATTTCTTTCACCTTACTTGTTTTCTAATTCAATTAATCTGTTGCTGCAGTGTTGAGATTGATGAGCCTTTAAGGTATTTAATTCAAGTTTAAAGGAACAAACACACTAATCATGCCTCTAAAACTTCAACCATGAGTATCTGCTGAGTGCTGCTTTCTCAACCTGGAATCAAAGCTCTACTGAAGATCTTGACGCCCAGTTCTTTCTTTGGAACATCTCCCATTCTTCTCAAACTATCTGATAGTTCAGGGTACCAGCTTGGACTTAAACCATTATCCAAATATTTCATTCATATGTCGGTCCGATGTAAGATTCTAAATGGTAGATCTCTTATGTTCTTAAATCCTCTTCATCATGAGATACACCAGGTTGTTGTTTATAAAAGTGTTTCTGCTGTCTCAAATGTATTCAAGTGTGTTTGGGAGTGCCCAGAAGGCGTGAAAATGATATGTGTGTTCTCCTTCATCCTTAAGTAACATGTGCTGGTGCTGATATTTATTCACAATGTGGATAGATTAGCGTATAAGATACCTCAGATTTGCCATCCAAAATTCAACGTGAAACCATGGTGAATACAGCATGAAGAACAGGTGTGCTGGTTTCGACGAACGATATGGCACAATTGTGTTGTTGCTCGATGGATTTATGTGAGTTATAGACATGTTTGTTAAACTCCAACCTTGCTGCTCGAGATTGCATTAAAATGTTCTAAATCAAAATTAGGTGTTGCTTTTGACCTATCGATATTGACACCTCTTCTCCGTCTCGATATCTGGCATGTACTCGATATCATCGTCTGATTGTGCACGACCCCTGGTGGATAGAGTTTGGATATGTCCCTTCTCCTTCTTCGGTGGCCTAGGAGTCCAAATCTGAACTCCATCGTATTCTTCTCTCCTAAATAAAGTGTGCATGGCTATTTTGACATCGAAGCCTTCAAGCAGTCTACGATATCGAGAAAGCAACCGGCGAGGTGTTGCTTCAGCCATGTAACATCTCAATTTTCGATCCATTTGTCACAGTACTTACAATGCGACTTCTGCTTCTTCGAGTCCAAGGAGAACCCGTGCTGCCAACCTGTCTTTTGACCCTGAATCCCAGTGCAAGGGATGCTATGAGTTTATCTGTAAAAGAATTTAAAAGAGAACAAGGAACAAGTATGATTATGATCAATGTTTTAAAAAACGGAAGGGGAAAGCAAGCGGTCAAGTGATTTCAAGGCGGAAGGCGGACGACTAGGCGGGTGCCCGGAGAAAAAGGCAGGCGCCCACCTATATAAAATATGTTATATATATTCTATATGCATGTATATATATAAATTCATGTATCTATATAAAAAAACAATAATAGAAAGTTTTACAAATGCAAACATCAAAACAATCGATCTGAATATAAAAGTTTTATGAAAAGGGAGGAGGGGATCAGGGTTGACTGCGAGGCAGGGGAAAGAGAGCAGCTTTTGAGCCTTTGGGATATCTAGGATATCTAGTTATGTAGTGAAATGGAAGGAGGGGATCGGGTGGGGCTGGGGTTTTATGAAAAATTATTACTAATTTGCCCGCCTAAAGCCCGCCTGCCTAGAGCTCGCCTAATACCCTAGGCGGGTCGGATCCCGCCTAGGCGCCCGCCTTTGTTCAACCCATCTGCAGTGCCGCTTAATGCTGAAGCGGAGCGGCTAACCCCCTAAAACGCCTAGGCGGCTGCCCGGACCGCCTTTTAGAACAGAGATTATGATTTACTGATAATTTTTCTCATTTATTGGCAAAAAGACACTGATTTCTAACAAGTAACAATAAAAACATCCAAATATCATTTATATTACACCAAAAAACACAATCATGCATGATACATCCTGGTCCTACATAGGGCCATATGCTACATAACCAACCATATAAACTTCACCACCAAAAAGAGTCATAATGTGACTTAAAACTCTCCTCACTATCATCCTCTTACTGACAAAAGTATTCGGCATTCCGCGCCAGCCTCTACTCCGTGGCCACATAAGTCAGACAGAATTGTTCCCATGTCATCGTGATATCAAGGCCACGGGCATGATACTCTTGAAGTTACCAATGATATACCTCATCCGGTTAATTCATAAACACCCCTACTCATGGGTACAACTGTCGAAGATCAATTATTACAGGAACAAACCCCGTAATTGGGACCAGCTCTTGCTCTGCTACTGGAAACCTGGTCATCCAGCATTGTACGATCAGTATCCATTTGTGTTGCTGACGAGATACATACCTAGTCTTGGATATCCATATGATTGGAACGATGCATACTCTGTCGTACTGCTCGATCATCCATCGATGCTCATACCGTCGAATGTCAAGGATAAACTATCCTCTGTATAACTATGTTTCGATCGTTTATCGCTCGAATCATATGGACCATCCATTGATCCTTCCCTCCAACCATGTCCCAGCCCAGAGCAAAGCTAGGGGGTCTTCCATGTTGTGTGAAAGATGTAGGTCTTATCCCGTGGTCAGTATCATGTGTGACATGATCGATCTAGTCGACTGTGAAAGGACTCAAATGTTGTAACTCTCCATAATCTCCATAAGTCCCTGCAATATAACCAATGTAGATGTCGCCACCGTCATCGCCGTCGTCATCGCTACCACCATCATCTGGGTTGCTGCTCCAATTGTCCTTGCTGCCCTAGTGAACCTCCCCAATCCAAAAGGTCCTCCCATAAGTTGAGACGGCTGCTATCACCCAAAATATATTTAATTTCACGTCTATAAGCTTCTTTAACCTTGATGACACATTTCCATAATGAAGATAGTTTACTAGATACCCTACTGCGAATTTGGATTGGGGTAAATCTCTTCAAATATAGGACAAATTACATAAACCTCCCCTAAATTATGGGGGCAGTTTCATATTGGTCCCTCAACTATTTTTTTGAACAAATAAACCCCCAAACTATGCAATGCCAACAAGTTGATCCCTCCATTAATTTTGACATCAGATTTGACAAAAATTGTTGACGTGGCCAATATTAATATTTTTTTCTTGCGATATTACCTCTCTCTCATTCTCTCTCTGGCCACCCGATCACCACCACCTTCTCCCCTCCTCCCGACCTCCCAACGCCAACTCAAGCCCCCCAATCGCCGACGACATTCCGACGAATCCCCCGGCCCAACCCGATGGCAATCGGAGTTGCAGAGCAACCTCCCTTCCCTTTCAGGCGGCCCGACCACCACCACCTTCTCCACTCCTCTCCAACCTTCCGAACCCACCATAGGTCCCCCCGATCGCCAACGGCGTTCTAGTGAAGCCCCGGCTCAAGCCTATGCAGCCCTCCTCCTCCCGTTCCCTCGCACCACCTCAGACCCCCCTTCTTCCTTGCTTTTTGGGCCCCATGCCAGAGGCGCCGACAAGGCAAGCCGGCGACTGTGCCAGGCCGAGAGGAAAGAGGGTGGTGGTAGTGGCGGCCAAAGTTGCAGAGCAACCAACCTCCCCCTTTCGGTTCTGTTTTGAAGAAAGATAAGGGTGGTAATTTAGTCATTTGACACATTTCGTCTGTGGATGATGAAAATTTCAATTTGATCCATAGTTTGGGGATCAATTAATTCAAAAAAATAGTTGAGGGACCAATGTGAAACTACCCTCATAGTTCAGGAGAAGTTTATGTAATTTGCCCTAAAATACATTTGTTTAACTATATCCTTTCATTTATCCCCCGCAGCATTCTGGATCCTCCACCACCATTTCCCCAAGGAGGTTGTATTGTAATTCCTCAAATTAGCCACCTCCAATCCTCCTTGGTCTTTACGGGGCACACTTTGTTCAACTTCATCAGATGGTAATAACCTAAGGTAGAGATACCATCAGGCATCAGCTCCCCTCCGGAAGAACTGCCTCCTCAACTAATCTATTTTCTGAATGACCAATGTGAGGAAGTGATAGAAGCCCATAAGATAAGATGGGATAGCTGATAAGACAGACTTAACAAGTGTGAGTCTACCACCAATAGATAGGTATTTGCCTTTCCAACCGGCAAATCTTCTCACTACCTTCTGAATGATTGGCAGCCAATCATTTTCCCCAAGTTTATTATCATTAATAGTATTCCCCATGTACTTAATAGACAGCTTCTTTAATTTGCAGTTAAGTAAGGAAGAAAGAATCGTATCTTTGGAAGGATCATTGCCAATATAATACATAGAAGACTTGTTGAAATTAATTTAGAGTCTAAAGCACAGTTCAAAAGAGTATAGAATAATATTTTGAGTGACCATCTGAGCTTGATCTAACACACGGAAAAGAAGTGTAACCCATTACAGCATAATTATGTAAACCAAGATAATGTGTGATTTCGCAAACATTATGTCTTCTAATGAATCTACGGGAAGAAATCTAGCATAGTGCTATACATTCCATGGATCCAAAAGAATCATTAGTGATAGGTGCAAATGCATTAACTGCTTGCAAAATTATTACAGAGATGCTACATATGTTAAGTGCAGTTTGGAAAGAAGTTTGAGACCTGCGCAATGCCTTTACAATCACTTCCACATGTGCATCTAATTCATCTTATCAGCCAAGCTCAGGAGATGCAACATAAATTTTAAGATTTAAATGGACAAACATATAACAATGGCAAGCACCCAACATAGAATATACATCATCTACGAACCCTTGGATGATTTGCGCTTTACATACATCTCTAAAGTTCCCATAACCAAGATAACCCGTGACTTAGCAGACATTATGTCTTCTAATGAATCTATGGGAAGAAATTTAGCATAGCGGCATAAATTCCGTGGATCCAAAAGAATCGTTAGTGATAGGTGCAAAGGCATTAACTGCTTGCACAATTATTACAGAGAAGTTACATACATTAAGTTGCACATATAAAAAGGAGCCCCATGACAGAATTTAAATATTGAAACCCTTTTACAGCCACTCAGACTCGAACCGAGATGCTCTAGCATTGCTTCCTAAGAACAGTGTGTCTAACAATTTCACAATGGCAGCTTACTTGAAACAACACAAAACAATAGTCAATTCAGGTTGACATGTAACTTGAGGGATTCAATATAGTCTAGCAAACTTAGTTTAAATTCAAATGTAGATGTTCAATCACCCTAACAGTGTAGGGTTTAGTTTTAACAATCAAACTCTCATGTCATAGGAACTAAATTCTTCCGGAACAGCTGGAACTCGACATGCATGTTCTCAATTGAGGCATAGAGGTCAACGTTGTGCCTTGTTTTCTTTTTGACGAATAGGTTTGTACAAAATAAAACAGATTTATTTTGTCAATAAACAAAATCAAATAAATTAGATTTCATATGTATCACAATTCCAGTACCAAATCCATGAAATTCTTCCAATGATTTTGAAACCTTTGTATCATTAAGCATGAATACTCTATTTTTGACATAATTGAAAATTTTTGATATCATTTAGTAAAATCAATTAGATTTCAGTCTAGACATATAACAATATCATCTTAAAAACAATTACTTCAAAGCATAATATACATTACTTATGAGTTAAAATTAAAGCATCGTAGAAAATATTATTTTGCAAATTTATTTGAACTTTGAATTGAAACCCATAAATTGGCATCTAAAAAAAACACCTTCGATAAGGTTAATGAATTGTAGATTGTCTAACATACCAGTTAATATGATTCTTAGCATATGAAGTGCAAAGCCATCAAATGTATTCTTAATATGGATTCATGATATATTTAATATTCTAATATGTAATGCTCTTTGGTTGGTGTGAGCTTAACCAATAAGATAGTCTCCCGACTTGCCAACTACCGTCAAGGTTTCGTGGTAGGCCTCTCTTGCCAGGTTACCTTGGTCAAGATTTCGCATTATCTTAGAGGGTAAACTTCAAGTTGACAGTCGGTTAGAAAATTTGTGTATATCTGTTTGTGGAGCCTTCTTAATTAGAGTTTTAATCCATAGACTGCTTAATGGGAAGACTTAGATGATGATGATGATGATTCATGATTCGTGATTTTACCGACTATACTCTACTTTTTGTGTTATTTTTTTCACACTTGTTTTAGAATGACCAAATATACTATATATATTTTGCCCCACTAGCTGAAGGCATCTAACCATTTCAATTCCTAAGTCCTAACTAGCCCATAAATATTCTGAGACTAGATATATACCTTGGGAACCATGTACACAATAATTAGTTATCATGCATGCGAATAAGCAATTTTTATCTGCTAAGAAGTAAAAGGCTCGACATGATATTGTTCTACATAAGTAATTCACCGTACAAACACCACATAATATCATGTCTGCAAGCCTATACACTGGGTGGTGCAGATAAGTGTTCTGCCTGCTAGCACAAATTAAAGGAAGCATAGCTACTTGCTCGGGGACTCGATGTGTGTGGAGCATGCACCTCATGAACTATTTGCTTGCGGGCACAACCTGCACTACTAATGTTATTACTAGAGCGTCTTGTAAGCAGGCCACAGAAAATCATCATGCGACGTTTTTTTTTTTTTTGAGAAAACCCTCTCAGTGGATGAGGGGGGGTTCGGCCTAGACCCCTACCAGTCCATTAAAAGAGCGAAGGAAAAACGTACAGCCAAGAGAACAAAAAATCAAAAAAGATTACAAATAATGTTGTCTAGTTGTTCGAGTTTCTTCCCTTGAAGGACAACTTTCCATTGCTGCAGTCGCCTCTTGATAGCTAACCGAACCTGGCCTAGCGACATTTTGGTCTTGCGGAAAATCCTGCTGTTGCGTTCCATCCAAATACTCCAGCAAACAGCCATAACTAGGAAGTCCCAGCTGTGCCGCAGGCGATTCTTAATTCTCTTCTTTCTCCAAACTGTCCACATCGAAAAGACAGAACCCGGGGTCCCTTTGATCTTCATACCTCCCTTGAGGTGGTCCCAAATTCCTTTAGAAAAAGGGCAGTGAATAAAGAGGTGGTTCGTATCTTCTTTCGCCTGACCGCAGAGCACACACGAAGTATCAGAAATGCTGGTGTTACCCCTGTTCTGGAGGTTGGCTCTCGTAAGAAGCTTCTTCTTGGTCATCAACCACATGAAAATGCGGACTTTCAGAGGCACTCTGGACTTCCACAGATGCTTGGCTATCGGACAGATGACACCCCCCTTGTTAATGAAGTTGTAGAAGGATTTAGAAGAGAACCTGCCTGAGGAGGACAAACGCCAAGTGACCTCATCTTCCTCTCCATTAACGGAGAGCAGTTGCAAAAGATCCTCCAATTCTCTCACTTGGTAAAGGAGGAAGTCTGGAATGTTTCGACGGAATTTAATGCTCCAGATAGTCCTATTATCCCGAAGGACACACTGAGATCGGACAGAGCAAGACTTCGACCAGGCGAGCTCATACAGATCCGGGTACCAGTTCTTCAGGCAGCCTTCCACTAACCACCTGTCTTCCCAAAATAGAGTGGATTTCCCATTGTGAATAACCAGGTTGGTACCACATTTGTAAATATTACCAATCCGCTGAATGCCTTTCCAAAACGGAGAGATTTTGCCGGAGGCTCGACTTCTCGTCTGCACAGGCTTGAAGCGTTTGAAGTAACGTCCCCTGATCACAGCGCTCCAGATATCACCTTGATCTCGCTGGAGTCTCCACCACCACTTACCTAACAGCGCTTTGTTGTGATCGGCAAGGTTGATGACGCCCAGGCCCCCCTCTTCTCTGGATTTGCAGACCGCGCCCCAATTAACAAGATGGTAGGCTCTGGAGTTGGGATCGGCTCCCTTCCAAAGGAAGCGACTCCGGATGGTATCGATCTTTTTAATCACCCACTTAGGCATTAAGAAGAAGGAGGAATGATACAAGGGGATAAGAGTCAGGACAGCATTGACCAGAGTCAACCTGCCTCCTAAAGAGAGATGCTTCCCCTGCCAGCCCAAAAGTCTAGATTCCACACGTTCAATAACTTTGAACCAGTCACTCCTGAGAAGTTTCGCCGAGGACAAAGGAAGGCCGAGATACTTCGTCGGAAGAGAGTCTTGCTTACAGTTAAGAATAGCCGAGAGTGAAGGCGCCGAGGCTGAATTCTCCCCCATATAGAATATGGAGGTCTTAGAAAAATTAATCTTCAGACCTGAAACGACTTCCAGCGAATAGAGAAGGATCGTCAACAAACTGACCTGCTCCTTCTTCGCTTTGCAGAAGATTATTGTGTCATCAGCGAAATGCAGGTTAGCTGTCTTCCAAGAGCCGTCTCCGATACCTTCAATGAACCCTCTAGTCTCCACTCTTTTAAGCATAGAGTCAAAGACATCCATAGCAAGGATAAACAGAAAAGGGGAAAGAGGGCAGCCTTGCTTCACTCCTCTCCCAGCTTTGAATTGCTTCCCTACGTTACCGTTCACCAGGCAGGAGAGGGTGGATGAGGAAAGGCAGTTCCAGATCCAATTAAGCCATCTGTCTGAGAATCCTTTAGCTTTCAGCGTGTTGAGGATAAAGCTCCATTTCAGTCTATCAAAGGCTTTCTCGAAGTCTATCTTCAAGATGATGCCTTCCTCTTTCTGCTCTTTCAAGTGGAAAATCAGCTCCTGAGCAGTAGCAACGCTGTCTAAGATGAAACGGCCTTTGATGAAAGCTGATTGACTTCTGTGGACTAACTTATCTAAGTTGTCGGCAAGACGATTGGCAAGGATCTTAGCTACAATCTTGTACACGCAATTCGCCAGACTGATCGGACGGAAGTCTCCAATCGACTCAGCTCCGGACTTCTTCGGAATCAAGGTCACCCAAGCGTAGTTCAAGCTGTGCAGGGAAATGTTGTGATCGAAGAAGTCGAATAGGATTCTGTGGAGGTCTCCTCTTATGGTCTCCCAGAAGCGCTGAAAGAAGAGCATGGGGAGACCATCTGGCCCCGGTGCTCCCTCGGCCTTCATCCCAAAGACCGCCTTCTCGAAATCCTCTACCGTGAAAGGTCTGTCAAGATCGAAAGGAGACTCTAGCTTCCGGGTCTCCAACGAATCCCAGTCAAGAGTGGCAACATCGATTCCATCTCTTTTGAAGTAATTCTGGAAGTGGTCAGAGATCCGACGACTAATCTCGATTTGGGAGGTCCAGCATCTGTTCCCCTCTCTGATTGTGTGAATGGTGTTCCGTCTTCGACCCGAGTTAGCTACTTTGTGGAAGAAGGCTGTGTTGCTGTCGCCAAGCTTAATCCATTTGTCCCGAGATCTCTGTTGCCACAAAATCTCTTCTTGCACAAGCGTTCTCCGCAGATCATCCGACCAGTTAGACTTAAGAACCCTCTCGGTATCAGAGATGGAATTCTGCTCTTCTTTCACTTCCAATTCGCCAATCTTTCTAAGCAGTTCCTTCTTCCTGGAGAGAACGTTGCCAAATTTCCTACGTTCCCAATCAGTGATCTTCAGCTTCATATGTCTGGTTTTCAAATTCCAGTTCCTAACCGAGTTGGAATCATCCTCCACCTCCGACCACCAGGAGTTTACTAGGGAAGCAAAATCTGGGTCTTCGAGCCACATCGCTTCAAAACGGAAAATCTTCTTCTTCCTGGGTATCTGGAGGTTGGTGTCTAAAAGAATAGGAGCGTGGTCGGATAAAAAGGCCGTGAGACCACATTGGGTAACTCCAGGGTGGAGGGTCTCAAAGTCATCAGAAATGAAGAAACGATCCAGTCTGGCGAACGTAGGGTTGTCCCGTTTATTGCTCCAAGTAAATTTACGGTTGTTCATCGGGAGGTCAACTAGGGAGAGGTCATCAATGAGATTGGCAAAATCTTCCATATCTGAGCGCCTGCCCATAGCTCCACTCCTCTCAAACGAAAATCTCGTGAGGTTAAAGTCTCCTCCTAAAATCCATGGATCGGAAAAACGAGAACGGATACCACGGATCTCATTCCAAAAAGCCTGTCGGAGCTGGTAGTCTGTAGGCCCATAGACATTAGTCACCACCAAGGAGGACCCAGTTTGTTGATGCTTCAGAGCAACCGAGACGCTAAAGGTTCCAACAAACGAATCAAGCAGGGTAAAATCGGGTTCCTTCCAACCGGTAATGATCCCTCCCGCGGAGCCTAAGGAATCTAGCCAAACCCAATTGCTAATTCTGCTCCCACCCATGGATCTGAGAAAGGAGGGCGAAGGGTTAGCGCATTTCGATTCTTGCAGGCAAATAATATCAACGTTCTGAGAAGTAATCTGGAGATTAACCGCTTTGCGCTTCTCAATGTCGCCTAAGCCTCTAATATTCCAGGAGAGAGCCTTCATCAAGCAGAGAAAAGACTCAGAAAAAACAGAACAAAACGCAACCACAATCAAACAGAGGAGATCCTCTCTTTCTCCATCCCCCGCAAGATATTAACAAACACGGACGGGTCAAAACCTTCTTTAGAGATAGCCACTCCACATTCACCAGCAAGTGCCACTACGGTGTCAGAATCCAAAAACGAAAGAAGTGAGTGGAGCTCCTCGTCTGTGCTCCTCTCCACCATCTTCTTCAAGTGCGAGCCCAAAAAAGGGTTGTGCTTCCCACGCTGGTACAATCAGACAAGTACAAAGGCACCAGAGCAGAATTGGCATGGGCCTCAGTATGTTGTAAGGCTTTGTTTGCATATCAATGTGGCCAGAATGCATGGGGATAAACACATAATCTGATCATGTGATCAAAGTGAAGCTCTGATGCAGACGAACTTGCTAAATAAATGAATGGATGCAAATGAAATATCAAAGAGGACTTTAACAATGTTCTCAACAATATTATAAATGCAGAATTTTATAAATTAGTAATTAAACAAGCCTATAATGAATACAAGCAAGTGGAACTACTCAAAAATCACACAAATAAAATTTATGGCCTTGCTAACATTCATATTTCAGATCAGATATGATATGTAAATACGCTGAAATTAACAAGAAGATGATCAAAACATAAGCATAAACATCGGATAAATCGCCCAAAGGATAGATCTAACTTTTCATGCAACCGGGATGGTTTTTAGGCCAAAATATGACAGCTGCGATGAAAGGACAGGAAGCAGAGAATCCAAAAGGAAAGCAATAAAGTGGCCGTAAGGTCAAGAGAATAGGGATCTATGCCTAGGGTTACCTTGGGATAGAAGATACCTGATGAAGATAGCCTAGAAAATACCTTGGCGAAGCCCGACTGTGCAAGGAACGCCCGATGCTCGAGATAAAATAGCAGAAGGATGAGTGTGACCAAGAAGAGGGAGATCCGAAGCCAAGTTGATGACGATCTATGAGGTAGAAGCCTTCTAGCGGTGATCATTCGCTAGAAACGAGATGAAGTCGGATGAGGAGATCAAAGCCAATGATCAAGAAGAAGATTCGTCGAAGAAGGTTTTCCCGATCCCGCAATCCCGCAAAGAACACTCGAGGAAAATAAGGGTTTCTTTCACCAAAATTCAGATCTGCGATTTCTCTCCCAAAGATCCGTTTTAATGAGATTAGGGTTTCATAGAAGACACATACGAGCCGTTAGATCAAGCAGAGGGACCCCAGATCTATCCAGTCCAAAGAAAGAAAGAAAAGAGAGAAAGGGAGAGAGATAACGGACTGGACGGAGGGGTCGTCCACTCCTTCGCGCCAGCACGCTTCCCCAGGTGGACGCACGGATGAAAGGAGAGAGGGGGGGCAGCTAGGTTTAGCTTTTGGGTTTTCTTGGACCTCCTTTTGATCTCATCCATCCATCCCGGATGATCTTTAATCGCGTCCATTGATCGCGACTTAAAATCCTTTTAATCTCATCCCTTGATGAGACCCATCCAACGATACCTATTTATTTTATTAATTAGCCACTTAGCAAAGTTGGTGCGAACACAACTCTCGCACCTAAGTTAGCCTACAATAGAAACGATCATAACTTTTGATCCATACATCCGATCGACATGAAACAAAAATGAAAGTTGTTCAAAATTTAAAATGCAATAAAATAAACTAACTTTTTTTCCGATCAGCTGCATCGATTTACGTGCACAGCTGAAAACAGCAATCAGCCTTTCTGCAAGCATCAAGCTCCCTGTGTGCAAACTGATGCATCAAAATATTATTTGCTCGCATAAATTCCCAATGGTCACCACCATGGTTTTAAAATTCAGCCAATATCGAGTCGTCCGACTCGTATCGGCCAGTACAATTCGGACCCGATCGAAACCAAACCAATACCACTAGCCGAAACCGAAACAAGGTTCATACCAACTGATACCTGGCGGTATTGGTCGGTATCAACCGAGTCAGCTAGGTATCGACCGATACGGACGATACCAACTTGGTATCGGGCCTGGGCTGGTTCATTGGATCCAAAGTGGGGGTGGGTGGGTTTTTGTTGGCTTTTTCCCCCACCCACCAGAATGCAAAGTGCACCCACATGGATGGCCATGAGAGTGTGTTGGGGAGGGAATCATGGTGGCTTTGGGGAGCTACATAAGGGAGGTTTGGGAGGAGAGGAAGGAGGGTTAGGCATTTCTTTAAACCAGCAAAACCAATCCCTCCACTCCCTAGTGTGCTGAATAGAGGAGAGAAAGAGAGAAAAGAAAAAGATAAAGATTAAACCCTAAATCCTAAAACCCTATAATACTAAACACTAAACCCTAAGTCCTAACCCTAAACCCCTACACTAAACCCTAAATCCAAAAACTCTAAAGCTTAAAATCATAAACACTAAACCCTAAAACTCTAAATCATAAATGCTAAAACACTAAACCCTAAATCTGAACTCTAAAACATTAGAGCTAGAACTAGAAGGCTAGACCCTAAAAACATAAACACTAGACCCTCAAACATTAAATCTTAAAACCTAATTACTAAACCCCTAAACCCTAAAACATTAAATCTTAAAATCTAATTTTAAAAAGGCTGAAAGGCAATCCTAAATATTTATAAAGATTAATTTTTATTTTTTAGATTTTTATACGTGATTTTTTAGGATTTTTTATTTTATTTGATTTTTTGAAGAAAAAAATTAGAGATTGCTACCGGTACCGGCCGGTTTCGACTGCACAAGTATGATGAAAGAAGACCCAGACACCAATATTAAACTGTTAATGTAAAAATTTAAAAGAGGATCACCAGAAGTATAGAATGTGCAACCAAAATCAATGGATAGAGTGTGGTCTAAGCACTTGTGTTGTTGAAGAATACATGGGTCTAAAAGCACATGGGGACGCCTAAGCAACTAGCAACACAAGGTAATGTATGAGTAGTTAACAAATAGGAACCAGAAATTCGTAGATCTGCAGTGCGGTAGCAAACAAAATCATACAATAGAAACTGAAGTCCTATGATCAAATGAAATGTAAGATGGCATACACAAGCTTAATCAAAATATACCTTTCCAGACGCACATAGCTGATAAAAACAGTGGTAGTTCCTTTCAGGATCTGTAATCTGCACTACACGAGATCTTTCCAAGAGATAGGTTCTAATTGCAGCACCAGATATCCTACCCCTTTCATCAAACTGGATTTCAACAAATTTCCCAAAACGACTGTAAACAAGAACCAGCAAATAAAATTACATATGAAGCTATGTACTAAGAATATTTTACTCAATACAAAAGGAAAAACAAAAAAAAAAAAAAAAGAGTGCAGAATCATGATAAAAGCAACTTCAGGATGTCCCCAGGAAATAAAAGGATAAATAAAAAGAGCAAGGTCCATTGGTCTGCTTAAGCATCACTCAGAGAAATTAGTGTAAAGATATTAACATATAAATTGAGCCCAACAGTGGAAAAAATTATAACCATAAAGCTACAAGAAATCATGGATTGGATTGTGAATTTGTACTCGCATATTGGATCTCAAAACGGATATTTATTGATAGGAACATCTGAATTCAATGCTAAAGCTATTGTTAATGAGGAAGAAACAGCAAGATATTAATAAAATGATGAGATGATCAAGGATGAATGAGACTAGAGAAAACAGGTCAGAAAATAAGAGCAAACAGCAAAGTAGAGGTAACATTTCACAGAGTTCGGAAAAGTAATAAGGAGAGTATCCGTGAAGAATCATGTGGGATGAGAAAGAAGAAATCCATTATAAATAGAATATAAATGGATCTCATGGGTGGATGAAGAGGCAATACTGAGAAAATAAAAGGGTCGACCAACCTGTTTGTTTATTGAGGGGAACACCATCCAAGTTCTAGATCTAAGCAAACTAAAAAGTCCAATCAATCTCATCCCTTAATTCCTTAACCTTATGTTGTTCCCATCACTTAGGTTATCATGTGGAATGCATATGACCACTTATATAGGCATGGACACCACACACCTTAGGCAAAAAACCATAAAAATAGAACGGCAAGCAAGACTTAAAGTCAGCAAGATGTGTTGGAAAGCTATAAACAATCATATTAATTACCTAAATCTCACATTAAGATGAAAAAACTAAATAGAAAAAAATGTAGAAACCTAGTGCAGGCTATGTCAGCAATCCATGTTGATATCCTCTCTTCGCAAGGTCAGACTATGTGTGTATATCCATAAAAGCATGATTACTAGTGATAATAATGTGCTTCCTCTTTCCTCAAAAAAAAAATGCTTCCTCTTTATTTTACTACATTACATCTTTTTACACTCTAGATTAACGTGATAATCTGTCTTTTAATTAATATCAGGACCTGAAAAGTAAAATCACAATGGATGATATGATATGATTTTGTTGCAATTTATCTGATAAAAGATGTATTTGATATTTAAAATATAATCTAGTATAAAAAAGATTGAACAAATCATGCAATTCTGTATTGAATCAAAGTAATTGCAATAGGTGCTGGACAGAGGAAAATTGGGTTGCAAGATGCATATAGATATTTGGATGATAAAAGGATCATTTCCTCCTAGCACAGCATGGGTATTTCTTCCATGATCTTTCTGAAATTAAAGATGTTGACCTCCTATAGTATTAGAGTATCAATGTTATTGAAGTAAAAAGGAATCAAAACTCCTATAGTTGGTTAGTCTATTTGCACCAGTCATCAACTACACTGAGTGAATCCTACCAGCAAATTAGCATTGTATCAAGGCTCCAAATTTATTGGTCCACTCGTTGAACACCCAATAAACAAGTAAAATAGTTGTCGTGGGGTCAACTTATCTTCAGCTAACGCCCAGTGGATGTACATATAAGCCCAAGTGCTACCAAGGGAGTTAGTTTACTTCATATAACACGCCGACTAGAAGACTACCCTATTGGCACCCATTATAGGTCATGTGGGTCATACAACAGTTTATGTTCACCCAGCAATTAAAAGGAGGATAGAATAGAGCATCTATCGCAGATAAAAGAGGATTGGTCACATAGTTGGTCCCTTTTTTCACTATCTCACGTACATTATTAATTGATAATCCTACTGCTTGATGATCTCCAAAGACTCTTTTACACAAAATTAGGAGTCCATTTAAAACTTAAATAACTAAAGTTAGGAAATGTGCAACAGCCCAATCGATCAAGATCTAAGAATCCCGGATGGTGAGGATTCTTAATTAGGAAATGATGGAAAGGAAGATTCAAGAGGCAAAAAAAGCCTTCATGCATCCAAACATTGTAAAGAGGAGAACAGGAAGGTTATGCAGTTGTTTCTTGGCTCAATCGCAAAGAGTGACATCCAGTCGTACATATTTGGTTCTTTTGTTCTTTTTTTCCTCCTTTTTTTTTATTTTAGCTACAAAGTTCAGGCATATTGACACTAGGACAGGAGCACATGTATCGTTGACCAGCTTTCATGATTTAGTCATGTTTAGCTCCATAGTTTAGGCAATAACAATATATAAAGGTCTAAACCCCATGTATTTTCTACTCCCTTTAACATGAAGAAACATTGATGAGATGTCATATAAGTCCCGATGGAAATTCCATCATACATATTTTTTGATCAAGGTGATATTCCTTTAGTACAGCAATATATTCCTTTACATTTTCTAACAGAAACCTGATCTTAACAGTGGATTTTTATTGGAGATATGGCAGTTGTTTTTATAGTCCTAGTAAATTGTGTAATCGGATCATTGGGCTCGAAACTAACACTTCCAAGTCCATCCTTTAGCACCAAAAGTAATTTCTGCATGCAGAGATTGTTTTTCAGAGAGTTAAATGCAGGCTTCTCAAACTGATCACTGATATTTCAATTATGATGAGATCGACCTCCACACAAAGATGCCCCTCCGAAGGGGAAGATAATATTGTCAAATCCAGTGAATGAGAATGGCAACAAAAGGATGAATCTATCACGGTATGGTCATGTACTATCATTACAAGTCAAAGAGAAATGCTACTCAGCCCGAAGGTTTTCCCAATTTCGGCGGCCCGAATGACATGGCAGCATGCAACTGGTGGCTGAAACCCACCAGCGACATTTAAGTCTTTTACTCCACCAGTTGCACGCTGCCACGTCAATCGGGCTGAGCGGAATCGGGAAAACCTTCGGGCTGAATAGCATTGCTCCAAGTCAAATAATACCATGATTGGAATGTCTCAATAGTGGAATGGATAACAAATGAGACAGGTCAAGGCAACATATGTATTTGAACTAGACCATAACCTCTTGTATGCGCAGAAAAAGATCTGGGTCGTCTTTATTGCAAACACACGAAGATTACAGAGTGTCGGGACCCGGGGACTCGGGGGTGGTGAGCCGGGTGCGGCGAATATTGATCAGGAGATTGTGGGAGAGATCCTCTGGAGGGTCCCTTTGATCCGCGTCTCCACGTGGTATTCGTGCGAGAGCTCTGAAGGGATTGCCCAGGACAGAGGTCTTTACAGGGTCAGGGTTTTTAAAAGGCTAAGGAGTATCCGCCGTTGCTTTTGTCCCTTCCGTGCTTCGCGCTTTCTCGGATATGGGGTTTTTGGCTTCGTTCCTCGGTCTTCGTGTCTTCCTCGATCCTTGCTTAACCTCGGCGTCCTTGATCGTCGGTTCGCGGCGTCGATCGTGCTTTTGGCGTCGGCTTTGGCTTAAACTTTCGGCTTTAGCTTTGCTTTGGCGTGGCTCTGGCTTTTGCTTTGCTTTGGCACTTGCGCTTGGATGTGTAGACGGGGGGAGACTTGCGATGCTTTCGTTCTTCCGGACTTCGCGTCGTATCGGCTAGAACGTGCAGTGCTTTTGCTCGTGACTGGCGTAGTCACTTGGCTTTGGTACTTGCGTTGCTTTGACGTAGGCTTTACCTTGGCTTTTGCTTTGGCTTCTTGTGTGGGCTTTTGTTTCGGCGTCGACTCGATCTTCTTCTCGAACGGCGGCGGCTACTTCTTCAATGCTTCTGGCTTCCTCGACGGTTTGGGTGTTGGCTCAACTTTTCCTCTTCTTCGGGCTTCTTTGGCGTGATCGGAGTCGAAGGGTTCCTTTGAAGATGGCGAGGGTGGCACCGATCTCCGTGCGACGGTTGTGGCGTCGGCTTTGCTTCGAAGACGACGGGTGTAGCGACGACTTTGCTTCTCTTCTTCTCCGGGCTTCTTTGGCGTGATCGGATTTGAAGGGTTACTTTGAAGACGGCGGGGGTAGCACCGATCTCCGTGCGACGGTTGTAGCGTCGGCTTTGCTTTGAAGACGACGGGTGTAGCGACGCTTCGGGTGTTCCTCTCCAAGCTTTCTTCTTCGTGGATCAAGTGGACGTTTGTCGAAGGCGACGGGTGATGACGCTTCGGTCTTCTTCTCCGGGATTTTGGGCTTGATCGGAGTCGAAGGCTTGTTGGAGACGACGGGGTGATGCCGCTCCGATCTTCTTCTCCGGCCTTTACTTCTGGCGTCTTCGGAGTCGAAGGGCTCTTCTTCTCCGTGCACGGAGTCGAAGGCTTGATCTTCTTGTGCAAGGGTCTTCACGTTGATGAGGGCTTTCAATGGACTAAGCCGGTCCCGAAGGGATAGGTTTGCCCGTGCCTCGTGAAGCCTTTGGTCGATGAAGAGTGCGTCTCCTCTTCTGCAGAGCTTCCACGCTTTGTCTTCAGCTTGCGACCTCTTCCTGGTGACGGTTATAGCGTCGGCTTCTTCTCCGAGCGTATTTGGCGTAATCGGAGTTGAAGGCTTTGTTGAAGATGATTGGTGTAGCGCCGCTTCGGGTATCCTTCTTCAACCTTTCTTCTTCGTGAATGGAGCGGATGCTTGTTGAAGACGACGGGGTGTTGCCGCTTCAATCTTCTTCTCCGGGCTTTTGGGCTTGATCGAAGTCGAAGGTTTGTTGGAGACGACGGGGTAATGCCGCTCCGATCTTCTTCTCCGTCTTTGCTTCTGGCGTCTTCGGAGTCGATGGGTTGTTGGAGACGACGGGATGATGCCGCTCCGATCTTCTTCTTCGGCCTTTGCTTCTGGCGTCTTCGGAGTTAAAGGTTTCTTCTTCTCCGAGCTTTCTTCTTCGTGCACGGAGTCGAAGGCTTGATCTTCTTATGCAAGGGTCTTCACATTGATGAGGGCTTTCAATGGACTAAGCCGGTCCCGAAGGGATAGGCTTGCCCGTGCCTCGTGAAGCCTTGGGTCGATGAAGGGCGCGTCTCCTCCTCTGCAGAGCTTCTTCGCTTCTTGCCATCCGACCTTTTAAGCCTTCCCCCTCCCCCTCTATTTATAGGTGAAGAGGGGAGAGGAGAGATATGGGAAGTTTATTTGAATCCCTTTAATATCTCTCCCATGATTACCCCAAGATTTATTCTTCCATTGAAGAGAGGAATAAACCTTTATTTGCCTTCCTTTTCTGGCGGAGTAGTTATGGCTCAATCTTCTTTGAATTTATTTTGAATCTTGCACATAAAGTCAATGGCGACCCGGCTTCGTTTCTTGTCCGTCGGATCGAGGGATCGGCGCAGATCCACACTTACGTAGACGTCATACGCAACCTCCCCCCGCGCATGGCGGTATTTGTTTCATTTTTCTTCTTTTTCTTTCTTTTTCTTTTCTTTCCTTTCTTTTCTTTCTTTCTTCCTTTTCTTTCTTTTCTTTTCTTTTCTTTCTTTTCTTTCTTTTCTTGCATGGCCGGCCACCCCCCTAAGGGGTTCGGATTTCCATAAGGGGGCCGGGTGGGCCCCACTTAGGGATGGGCCCACCCGACCCCTTGTTTGGTGCAGGTCGGGTCCGATTTGCATGTCGGGTTTGCTTCCGAGTCGGTGCATGCAAGTCGGGTCCGGGTCCGAGTGTGTGTCAGGTTTGCCTCCGAGTCGGTGTATGCGAGTCGGGTCCGGACCTGAGTGTATGTCGGGTTTGCCTCCGAATTAGTGCATGCAAGTGGGGTCCGGGCCCGATGTCGGGTTTGCCTCCGAATTAGCGCATGCGAGTCGGGTTCGGGTTAGACACAATTTGTGTGTCTACAAGTGGCCCCTCAAGGATGAGTGCGCCGGCGGCAACGCGGAATACTTGTGTACGTATGAAACGCGGAGCACTTGTCAATGATTCTTTTCTTGGATGGGCTTGGTGGCTTATTTAAGGGCCCCTACCCTCTTCATTCAACACCTTGCTCTTGCGAAGACTGCTGGCTTTTGGAGACCGTCATCGGAAGAGTGCTGCCTGGGGTTGCACGCGACTTGCTCCGTCTTCCCAGTGTCGCCTCTTTCGTCGGCGGCGGCGATGGTGCGCGGCGTTTGAAGACAAAGGCTTCTTCTGCAGCTTGGAGACGATGGATCCTTTGGCGGCTTGGAGACGAATGCTCCTCTAGTGGCTCGCGGAGATGAAGGCTCTTTGATGGCTTGGAGGCGAAGGCTTCTTCGGCGGTTTGGAGACGAAGGACCTTCAGCGGCTTGGACACGAAGGCTTTTCGGTGTCTTGGAGACGAAGGATCCTTCGGCGGCTTGGAGACGAAGGCCCCTCTGGCGGCTCACGGAGATGAAGGCTCTTCGGTGGCTTGGAGACAAAGGCTTCTTCGGCGGTTTGGAGACGAAGGATCCTTCGGCGGCTTGGAAACGAAGGCCCCTCTGGCAACTCGTGGAGAAGATGGCTCTTCGGTGGCTTGGAGACGAAGGCTTCTTCGGCGGTTTGGAGGCGAAGGCTTCTTTGGCGGTTTGGAGACGAAGGATCCTTCGGCGGCTTGGAGATGAAGGCCCATCTGGCGGTCTCATGGAGATGAAGCTTCTTCGGCAGCTTGGACCATCTTCCTCGTTGCGGACTTCCTCTTGCTTTGAAGATGGCGCGAACGTTGACGGCGGCCGTTGCGCGAAGTCCAAAGGCGGCTCAGGGGAGACGGGAGCGCGAAGACGAAGGCAACACGTCTCGACGGAGTCCCATGGCGGCACGGGGGTGACGGAGGTGCGAAGATAAAGGCGATGCACCTTGGCGGAGTGTTGTCGTCTTCTTGGTGCAAGAGCGCGATGTTGATGGCAAACCGTCGCAGCCAAAGATGGTGGCAATGGCTTGACTTGACGAGGAGGCGGAGTCGTCATGCGAAGTGGGGCTCTTCCTTCTTCTTCCCTTCCCGTGGGGGCTTGTGCACGCAAAAAAGGCCGGGGAGGATAGTTGCAGCCCTTCCTCTTTCTTTTCTTTTCTCTTTTTCTTTCTTTTTTTTTCCTTTTTTTTCTGGTTTTCTTTCTTTCTTTTTTTTCTTCTTTCTTTTCTTTCTTTCTTCCTTTTTTTTTCTTCTCTGTTTCTGTCTCTTTTCCTCTGTGTGCGCAGAGAACAGCAGCGGCGGCGTCCGTCACAGGGTGCAGTGGCGGCAACCTGCGGCACGGGGCACGGCGGCGGCCTGCAGCACGGGGCATGGGGCGCAAGCGGAGGCGTGCGACATCGGCGGCCTGCGGTGCGAACGCGGGGCGCAGGCGGCGGCCTGCGGCGTGGGGTGCAGCGGTGGCAGCCTGCGGCGTGGGGCGCGGGCGGCCGGCGTCTGGGCGAGCGCACGGGTCGAGCCGGGAGGCGGACGGCACTGGCGACTAGCGGCGCGGGCGAACGCGGGCTCGCAGGCTAGCAACGAGCCGGTGCCGCACAGGCCGGCAGTAGCTGCGGGTGGCCGGCGCGGGCGCAGCGCAGGGCGACAGCGGCTGCGGGTGGCCGACGCGGGTGCAGCGCAGGGTGGCTGGCCGGAGGTCGAGCGGTCGATGCCCGGCGCAGGCTGCGGTGGCCGGCTCAGGATGCGGCGTGTGGGGCCGGGCGGCGGTGACCGGGGCGCAGGCGCAGGTGGCGGTGGCTCGCAAAGGCCGGCTGCGGGCTTCAACCCCGAGGGCTGCTGGGTTTTTAAAGGAAGAGAGGGGGGAGGGGGCTGCGGCCTGTTTTCGGGTCGTGGCTCCTTTTCTTCCTTTTCTCTCTTTCTTTCCTTTTTTTTTCCTCCTTTTTTTTGTTGTTTCGTCCTTTCTTTCTTTCTGTCTCTTTATTTCCTTCTTTGTTTTTGTGCGGCCAACAATAACAGCAGCGGCGATTGCGGCGTTGGTGGAGCCCGGGTGCGCGGAGCGACTGTGGTGATGGCTGCAGATTCCCGACGAGATGGCGGGCGCAAGTTCTAAGCGGTGGCTGGTTGCATGGCACAGGTGGTGCGAGATCCAACACAGGCGGAGCAGCGGGTGCGAGACTGGAGGCAGGCGACGACTGCAGGTGCAGCGCAAGCAGCGGGTGGTCGGTGCAGGTCGCGGCGCAGGCGGGCGGCGCGCAGATGACGGCCGGGCGTGGGGTTCAGCGGAGGCGAGCCGACGCAGGGTCGGGCTCCCACCGTGGTCGGGTTCCGGGCTCCCCTCCCCCTCCATTGAGGTTGCGGCCATCTTTTTTTTTTTTTTTTTCGGGCTAGGGTTTGTTATGGACTTTGACTTGCTTTCCTTATCCCCTTTCATGGTCCGATTTGTTTCCTCCGTCCCCCTTCTTTTTCCTTTTTTTTTTAAGGTTCATCCCTTCGAAGGTCTTCCGGAGGCCGATTGGATCGTCGAGGAGGCTCATCATGGGAGCAAAGGTCTTCGCTTTCATCTCATTTGCACCTTCCGACTAGCAAGGTTGCATCCGGGCAAGTTGAGCAGGGCGGGCAGGATGTTCTTTTGACGGTCACGGGCTGTTGGAAACCTATGAAAAACTTTTCTGGTGGCGATGCTGGCTTAAAGCACATCAATGCGGACGGTCTGGAGTTTGACGAGGAGAAGAAAAGGTCGTGAGTGTTGACGAGGAGCAGACTACTTTAGTCGTCTTCTGCTTATTGATCTTGACCTCGGTGACTACTCCAACAGTCTCTTTTTTTCTTTTTTTTTTTCTCTTCTTTCCTGGTCTTGACCGGCATCTTCACTTCGAGCTTAGCTTGCTTTTGCTGGATTTGACTTGACTTTTGTCTCCTTGCAGGATGCGTCTATTTGAGCGGCTTCCGAAGACCTGTCATCGAGCTTTGGAGAGAACTTTTCCAATAACGATGCCGGCTTGGAGTACATCGAAACAGGCGATTTGGAGTTTGGTGAGGAGGAAGACGAAGCCACGAGCATCAACAATGAGCAAACTACTTTGGTTATCTTCTGCTTGCCGATCTTGACCTCGGTGACTACTCCAACGGTCTTTTTGGCTTCATGGAGGTCGCAGAGGATGCGGTCGTCACTGATGCATACGCCCTTCTTCGAGTTCCAGTCCTTCGGATGGCCCGAGCTTTTGCATGAGCCTGACGGGTTTCAAGGCAGACGACTCCTTGTTTGCGGAGCAGACGCACACCTTCTTGGGGGATAGCGATGTTTATTTCTTGTGACTGGCTTCGCTGGAGGAGGATGCTTCCTTGTTTTTAGCTACGGCCGAGGAAGAGGGAAGTCGACTGGAGGGACTTCACTGACTCGCTACGGCAGACTTGGTTCGAATGCAGGAGAAGATGTAGATTACTCGCATGTCGCTTCAGAAGTCGGAGTCCCGTCTGGAGGATGCTCGAGCGACTAAGAAGACTTCTGGAGCAGGGTTTGCAAAACAGCGAGAAGGGCTGACGAATTGTCGGGACCTGGCGGAGCGATCGAGAAGGCTTCCGGAGTGAACCTTGCGAAGCAGCGTGCATAGCTGGCAATGCGTCGGAAGTTGACGGCTTTTCTACCTCTGCAGTTGCAGCGCGTGCAAGCTACGGAAGGCGAGCCACTTCGGCGCCTTAAGGACTTCGACTTGCTACGCGTGCGTCGCTTTAGAAGCTGGAGTTCCGTTTGAGGAAAGCTCGAGCAATCGAGAAGACGTTTGGAGTAGAGCTTGCGAAGCAGCGTGTAGAGCTGACGAAGTGCCGGAAGCTGGTGGAGCGATCAAGAAGACTCCCGAAGCGAACCTTGCAAAGCAGCGTGCATAGCTGGTGATGCGTCGGAAGTTGACGACTTCTCTACCCCTGGAGTTGCAGCGCATATAGGCCGCGGGAGGCGAGCTACTTCAGCGCCTCCAAGACTTTGACTTTCTTGTCATCTTTTGGTTTGCTGACTGGACTTGTGGATCTGCACTTGTTCTTCTCTGGGCTGGCCTTTTTGGACAACGTTGGTGTGCTTCTTCTCTGTTTGGACTGAACCTTTGTAGGTTACCTACGTACCCTACTGAGAGGGACCAAGTCGCACGTAGTTCATTTATTCCTTTTTTTTTTTTCTGGGCAAGTGGGGTAACCTTGCGCTAGGCAAAGTACCTTTTGAGGAACTTGCCGCTGGTAGGCAGAGTCGCCACTAGTTCGCAGTTGTCGCCCGCCTTATTCGCTTCAATGTAGTTAGAAGTGAAGACCTTCTTGACTGGAGTTTTGATGATTGTTGGAATTTGACTGGAGTCGATGCCTTGGCGATTTGGAAGGATTTGTTCGCCGCTTTTGCAGAGACGAGCTTGAGCCTTTGTCAGGTGATGTGGTATTACAGCTGAGGGTAGTGAACCCATGTGCGACATGCTTTCTTTGCTGCGGCTGGATTTGAACATCAACTCAGTAGAGTTTTGCCCCCAAGTGTTTTCTGGCTTGATTGCGAGTTGCTCGGAGCTGGTGTACTCGGAAGACTCAGTTGAGCTCGAGACGTGCAACAGACCATGTAACGGTAGTGTCATCTCTTGCAAAGTGCTGAAGTTGGCCCCGAAGAATGATGATGCTGGTTCCTTTGTTGGAGTGGAAGACGATCGTCCTGGTTTGCGAAGCCATTGAGGTACGAGCCACAGGACTGAAGCAGCTTGAGCAGGCAACGGAACACATCGCATCGAGCTTGATTTGAAGTTGATATGAATTTTCCGTCTTGATGCTGGCGCTCCTTTGACTTCGTGCACCGTCTAGCTGGAGGATGTTGCTGGCTTTGCAAGTGGAGAGGTTTTGTCCCTCGCAACTGCTTTGACTTCTTGGGCTCGTGGAACCTTTGCTGGAGGAGCTTCTGCAATGGGGTCTTTGGCCTGGTGGACTTTGACGTCAGCAAGGTGTGCTTCAGCCTCGTTGAACAACTTGCCGTTGGCGGTGATGCTTCTCCCCATGCTTTCGATATTGGTGTCGCTTTCTTCATCGTATTTCCGGAGCACTCGGTGAACTTCCATCATGCAGCAGGAGACCTTGAAGTTTTGATCAGCTTCAAGGAAGCGATTGGGAAAGAACTCCTGGAGTGTCGCCAGCTTTGGGCATATTTGCTGGAGAAAATTTTTCGGACTTGCTGGTGGTACTTCGGACGTCTTTCTTCCTGGAGCTTCATTCTTTTCCTTGAAGGACTTTCTTGTGGGGAGTTTTCTTGTCGTCCGGTCTTTCTTATGGTTAGCCAGACGTGTTATCCTGTAGCTTGATCGTCGTGGCCTTCTTCGAGACGTCATAGCCCGTGTGTTTTCATCAGTAAGATCTTCCTCGCCAAGGTGAAGAACTGGTGCTGCGACTGAAGGCACTTCTTTGATCGGAAGGACTTGCTCTTCTAGAGACTGTACCGATTCATCTTCTAATCCCCAGCCGGTTGGCTTGATTTCTTTGTTTGGAATCGAAGGAGGCCTGAAGTAGAGGACATAGAAGTCGAACTTACCTGATGGTTGGCCTAGCAGGTTGATTTCGGGGCTTCTTTGTTCGTCTCTCGCTTTGAGCAGGTGACGGGACGTAGCTTCGTTTGGAAGAGGGAGTGTTTGCATAAGAGGCGGTTGCCCCCAAGACGGTGAGGGTTTGGCCCTAGGTACTGAAGGAGCATGTCGTCGTCGTCTTCTTGGACTGCCCCCCTTCTTTGAGTCCTCAACGGTGGACTGCCCCCCTTCTGCGAGGACTGGCGGGGCTTCTTACAACTCGTCATCCGAAGTAGAAGTATCACCGTTGTCAGTTTCGATAACGGAGATATGGTTAACGGCCGCCATGGGTGGGTGGGCGGGTGTTGAAACGACGTCCTCGACTGGCATTCCCAAACGATCGAACACCGACTTCTTCTTTGATTGCTTGACTGGCCCGAGCCTTTCGACCACAGATGTGTGCTTTAGATTCAACCGGCTTTGACTGCTTTTGTTTTGCTACTGGAGTATGACTTGGCATCGAGCTCGTTGTTGTCTTCTCTTGCTATCGGTACGGCCGGCGTAGGTGGAGCGTGCATCGGAGATTGTCGATCCTTCAGCTGCCTCGTCTACCATCTTCACCTCAATGTAGTTGGAGGTGAAGGTCTTCTTTGTTGCAATCTTGACGACCATTGAAGTTTGACAGTAGCCGATGCGTCGGCGGTTTGGGAGAATTTGTTCGCCACTTTGAAACAGACGAGCTTGAGTCCTGGTCATCCCATGTGGCGTTGCCACTAGGGGAAGTGTGCCCATTTGCATAGCGCTTCCTTTATTGTAGCCGGCTTTGAACAGCAACTTGGCGGCGTTTTGCCCCCAACTCCCTTTTGGTTTGAATTCGAGTTGATTAGGGTCGACAGATTCGACAGGTCCGCTCGGGTTTGGAGCTTGCGTCAGACTAGGTAATGGCAACGTCATTTCTTGCAGAGTGATGACATTGGCCTGCGATAATGACGAGACCAGCTTTCTTGCCGGAGTAGAAGGCGATCGCTCGGATTTACGAAGCCACTGAGGTGCGAGACGCAGGACTGGCGTCGCTTGGACGGGCAACAGGGTATGTTGCATTGCTCTTGGCTCAGAACTGATGTGCATCCTTTGTCTTGATTTCGATGCTTCCTTGACTTCGAGTATCGCCTTGTCGAAAGGTTGCATCGGATTTGCAGGTGGAGGAGTCTCAGTCCGCTTGATTTCTTCAGTTTTTAGGGTTCGAGGGGCTTTAGCTGGAAGGACTTCTGCCACAAGGTCTTTTGCCTGATAGAACTTGGCGTCAGCAAGGTATGCCTCGGCTTCGTTGAACGGCTTATCATCGTCGATGATGCACCTCTCCATGCCTTCTTCGTAGTACTTGAGGCACTGATGCCAAGTGGACATTACAACGCCGTTCTCATGTAGTCATGGTCTTCCCAACAGGAGGCGATACGACGTCTGCCAATCAATGATGTGGAAGAGGACCGTTGTGTCAAGCGGGCCGATTGAAAGCTTCAGGCGGATGATTACGATAGTGGATTGTCCGTCCTGGTTGAATCCTTGAATAACCAGCTGGCTGTGCGAGAGTTGGTCACTGGTGATGCCGAGTTGCCGCATCGTCTGGATGGGCATGATGTTGACGACGGAGCCACAATCTAGCAGGATTCGATTCACCGGCTTCTCTTTGATGTATCCCGAAACGTAGACGGGTCGATCGTGCAATCGTGTTCCGAGTTGCAAGTCTTCATCTGAGAATGTTGTCGTCGCATCGCACAAGGCCACAGTCTTGCCCTCCTTGCCGTCCTTCCTTTTCCTCTTGTAGTTGTCTGGGTCTGCCAAGGCTGCAGCCATTGTCAGGCGAGCCTTCTTCGGAAGGTGCAAAGCTTCTACGAGCAGCAAGTGTAGGATTGCCTCGTCGTGAGAGGCAATGCCCTCTTTGTCGGAGCCGTCTCCCTCGTCAGTGGAGTCGCCTTCTTCAGAAGTCTCGACTTCACCTTTTCCTTCCGATATTTTACAAACTTCAACCATGCAACACGAGATCCTGATGTGCTGATCGACTGGGAGGAAGTGATCGGGAAAGAACTCATGCAACGTTGCTGGTTCTGGAAGGCTTTGCTGGAGGAGATCGTCTAGGTTTGCCGGCGGCACTTTGAACGTCTTTCTTCCTGGAGTCTTGCTTTTCTTTTTGTAAGTCCTTTGCTCGGGAAATCTCCTCACCACCCGGTCTTGCTTATGTTGTCTTGTTTGCCGTAGCCTTCGTCGCCGGGGTAGCATGACCCATGCCTCTTCGTCGGTGGATCTCCCCTGCTAAAGTGAAGATCGGGAGCAGCAGCTGGTTCCTTATCTGTCGGGGAAGCTTGTTCTTCCGGAGGCTTTGCTGGCTCGTCTTCCGATCCCCAGCTGGTGAGCTTGATTTCTTCAATCGAAATGGATAGAGGCTTTGAGTAGAGGACGTAATAATCGAACTTCCCCGAAGATTGGCCCAGCAGACCAACTTCTGGATCTCCTTGCTCGTATCTCTTTAGGAGAACGCGTTGGGACGTAGCTTGGCTGGGGAGAGGTGCTGGCGTGAGCGATGGTTGCCCCCGGGGCAACGATGTTTCCTCCTCAGCGAGCGCAGGAGCACGTTGTTGTCGCTTTGAAACCTTCGGTTGGGAAGCTGACTTCGCGATTGGCCTTTGACGGTTGACGCGCAATTTGGGCGTTCCTCGTCGTGCAGCAACGAGTACCGGCGGGAAGGAACCGAAGGTGATGGACGTCATGTTTGTTGTGACGACCTCTCCGGAGTCGATCTCTATCTTCCCTTGCTTTGCGAGCGCCATGATTATTTCCTTGAAGACAAAGTATCTTTTGATGGGATGGCTTACCACTCGGTGGTATTTGCAGAAGAGAGGGTCGTCAACACGATGCATCTGCTCGGGTCTCTCTGAGGGAGGAAGCTCTATCATCTTCTCCTGCAGCAACAGATCGAACATGGAGGAGACTTCCGAGACCGGGAAGGGGTACTCCTTTGCTTCGAGCTCCTCGAGAGTCATCCTTTGCCTTTGGGCAGAGGCGACGGTATGGTGGCTCCCTTTCTCTGATCCGGCTTGCCACCGATTTTAAGCGGCTTGGAGGTCGAAGCGACGTCGGCAACGTTGACTTGCTTCGGTTTCGGTGGTGGCGGTTTGTCCTTCTTCTCCACCTTCAGGAAGTCCTTGTTCTTCGAGTCTCCACGGTTTGCTAGGCAAAGTTCCATGTCGTGAGCCCGAGTTGCGAGTTATTCGAAGGACCGAGGCTTGATCCCTTTGAGGATGTAGAGCAGGCCCCAGTGCATGCGTTGGGTGCACATCTCGATGGTCGAGTCTTCAGACAAGCGGTCTCGTGAATTCAGCTCGAGGTTCCTCCATCGATCGATGTAGTCGATCACTGGCTCGTCCTTCCTTTGCTTGACGGCAGTAAGCTCGGTCATGCTGACGGTGCGTCTGGTGTTGTAGAAGCGATTGAGGAACTCCCTCTCTCCATCTGATCCCAGCTGTCGATAAATCCTGGAGGAAGATCCACATACCAGTCGAACGCGTTACCTTTGAGGGTGCGAACGAACTGCTTCACCATCTCGTCGCCATACGTGTCGGCATTGTTGCAGGTTTTGATGAAGTGAGCGACGTGCTGTCTTGGATTTCCCTTCCCGTCGAACTACTGGAACTTTGGTGGGTGGAACCCGATGGGGAAGCGCAGCTGCTGGATCCTCGCGGTGTAAGGCTTCGAGTATGTCGCCGTGATCGGAGGAAGACTACCGCCGTGGGAACGCATTATGTCGGCCACCAATGCTTGTATTTGTTGGGCATTCATTATTGGTGTTGCCGGATGTTGTGTGGCCACCGAGACTGGTGCTAGAGAGACGATTTCCACCGGGACGGGAACCGAGGAAAATGTCGGAGTAACCGCTTGAATTGTTGGAACAACCTCTGCAGGAGCGGGAGTTCAAGACAGAGCTGGAGCGACTACTGGAGAAGCAAGAGGTTGATCGACTACTGCAGCATCCTTTGCACTTAACTTTTGAAGCAGAGTGTTGATGTGACGATCCTTTTCCTCCATCAGTCGAGTAATTTGCGCCATAGATTCGCCCATCTGCATGACTTGGAGCTGAAGAGCGGACGGGGGATGATGACGGAAAACGTCCCGATGTTGCATGCTTGCATCCTTGCCATCATCGTCGGAGATGTAGTTGCACCGACTTGCTTCTGGTTGATGACGGATGTTTGCCCCCTGCAAAGGAGGTACGACGTCCGCTGGAGAACCCGAACGGGCTCGGGGTTGGGGCTGGTCCTCCCCAAACTTCTGGACATGGACTCCAGGATCGAGGCTTGTTTCTTCATGCACCAAGGTCTCGTCGGCGCTTTGGCGAGCATCTTCGGCAGCAATTTCTGGCGTGAAGACATCCGCAAAAGTTCGAGTACGCCGAGTGTAGACGCGTACCATCGGGGGAACATCATCCTCCGGATTCACTGGACCACCGTGTCGGAGTAGAGGAGACTCGGCGATGGGCGAAAGGCTTGGGGCAAACGCACCGTTGCTTGTCCCAGCCATTGCGAACTTGAAGCAACTCTTTCAGACGTACGGATCAAAGGAGAGACGGTCCCACCGGGCGTGTCAGAAATCTGTATGCGCAGAAAAAGATCCGGGTCGTCTTTATTGCAAACACACGAAGATTACAGAGTGCCGGGACCCGGAGACTCGGGGGTGGTGAGCCGGGTGCGGCGAATATCGATCAGAAGATTGTGGGAGAGATCCTCTGAAGGGTCCCTTTGATCCGCGTCTCCACGTGGTATTCGTGCGAGAACTCTGAAGGGGTTGCCCAGGACAGAGGTCTTTACAGGGTGAGGTTTTTTGAGAGACTAAAGAGTATCCGCCGTTGCTTTTGTCCCTTCCGTGTTTCGCGCTTTCTCAGTTAGAGGGTTTTTGGCTTCGTTCCTCGGTCTTCGTGTCTTTCTCGATCCTTGTTTGACCTCGGCGTCCTTGATCGTCGGTTCACGGCGTCGATCATGCTTTTGGCGTCGGCTTTGGCTTTAACTTTCGGCTTTGGCTTGGCTTTGGCGTGGCTCTGGCTTTTGCTTTGCTTTGGCGCTTGCGCTTGGACATAGACGGGGGGAGACTTGCGACGCTTTCGTTCTTCCAAACTTCGCGTCATATTGGCTAGAACGTGCAGTGCTTTTGATCGTGACCGGCGTAATCGCTTGGCTTTGGCACTTGCGTTGCTTTGGCGCGGGCCTTACCGGGGCTTTTGGTTTGGCTTCTTGCGTGGGCTTTTGCTTCGACGTCGACTCGATCTTCTTCTCAAACGGCGGCGGCTACTTCTTCAATGCTTCTGGCTTCCTCGACAGCTTAGGTGTCGGCTCGACTTTTTCTCTTTTCCGAGCTTCTTTGGCGTGATCGGAGTCGAAGGTTTCCTTTGAAGACGGCGAGGGTGGCACCGATCTCCGTGCGACGGTTGTGGCGTCGGCTTTGTTTCGAAGACGACGGGTGTAGCGACGACTTTGCTTCTCTTCTTCTCCGGGCTTCTTTGGCGTGATCGGATTCGAAGGGTTACTTTGAAGACGACGGGGGTAGCACCGATCTCCGTGCGACGGTTGTAGCGTCGGCTTTGCTTTGAAGACGACAGGTGTAGCGATGCTTCGGGTGTTCCTCTCCAAGCTTTCTTCTTCGTGGATGGAGTGGACGTTTGTCGAAGGCGACGGGTGATGACGCTTCGGTCTTCTTCTCCGGGATTTTGGGCTTGATCGGAGTCGAAGGCTTGTTGGAGACGACGGGGTGATGCCGCTCTGATCTTCTTCTCCGGTATTTGCTTCTGGCGTCTTCGGAGTCGAAGGGTTCTTCTTCTCCGAGCTTTCTTCTTCGTGCACGGAGTCGAAGGCTTGATCTTCTTGTGCAAGGGTCTTCACGTTGATGAGGGCTTTCAAAGGACTAAGCCGGTCCCGAAGGGATAGGCTTGCCCGTGCCTCGTGAAGCCTTTGGTCGATGAAGAGCGTGTCTCCTCTTCTGCAAAGCTTCCTCGCTTTGTCTTCAGCTTGCGACCTCTTCCTGGTGACGGTTATGGCGTCGGCTTCTTCTCCGAGCGTATTTGGCGTAATCGGAGTTGAAGGCTTTGTTGAAGATGATGGGTGTAGCGCCGCTTCGGGTATCCTTCTTCAAACTTTCTTCTTCGTGAACGGAGCGGATGTTGTTGAAGACGACGGGGTGTTGCCGCTTCAATCTTCTTCTCCGGGCTTTTGGGCTTGATCGGAGTCGAAGGTTTGTTGGAGACGACGGGGTGATGCCGCTCCGATCTTCTTCTCCGGCCTTTGCTTCTGGCATCTTCGGAGTCGAAGGGTTGTTGAAGACGACGGGATGATGCCGCTCCGATCTTCTTCTCCGGCCTTAGCTTCTGGCATCTTCGGAGTTAAAGGTTTCTTCTTCGAGCTTTCTTCTTCGTGCACGGAGTCAAAGACTTGATCTTCTTATGCAAGGGTCTTCACTTTGATGAGGGCTTTCAATGGACTAAGCCGGTCCCGAAGGGATAGGCTTGCCCGTGCCTCGTGAAGCCTTGGGTCGATGAAGGGTGCGTCTCCTCCTCTGCAGAGCTTCTTCGCTTCTTGTCATCCGACCTTTTGAGCCTTCCCCCTCCCCCTCTATTTATAGGTGAAGAGGGGAGGGGAGAGATATGGGAAGTTTATTTGAATCCCTTTAATATCTCTCCCATAATTGCCCCAAGATTTATTCTTCCATTGAAGAGAGGAATAAACATTTATTTGCCTTCCTTTTCTGGCGGAGTAGTTATGGCTCAATCTTCTTTGAATTTATTTTGAATCTTGTACATAAAGTCGATAGCGACCCGGCTTCGTTTTTTGTCCGTCGGATCGAGGGATCGGCGCAAATCCACACTTACTTAGACGTCATACGCAACCTCCCCCCGCGCATGGCGGTACTTGTTTCATTTTTCTTCTTTTCTTTCCTTTTCTTTTCTTTCCTTTCTTTTTTTTCTTTCTTCCTTTTCTTTTCTTTCTTTTCTTTCTTTTCTTGCATGGTCGGCCACCCCCCTAAGGGGTTCGGATTTCCATAAGGGGGCAGGTGTGCCCCACTTGGGGATGGGCCCACCCGGCCCCTTGTTTGGTGCGGGTCGGATCCGATTTGCATGTCGGGTTTGCTTCCGAGTCGGTGCATGCGAGTCGGGTCCGGGTCCGGGTCCGAGTCCGAGTGCGTGTCGGGTTTGCCTCCGCATTGGTGCATGTGAGTCGGGTCCGGGTCCGAGTGCGTGTCGAGTTTGCCTCCGAGTCGGTGTATGCGAGTCGGATCCGGGCCTGAGTGTAAGTCGGGTTTGCCTCCGAATTAGTGCATGCAAGTCGGGTCCGGGCCCGAGTGTATGTCGGGTTTGCCTCCGAATTAGTGCAAGCGAGTCGGGTTCGGGTTAGACAAATTTGTGTGTCTACACCCCTCAAATATGATACTTACGAAGTACATGAAATTCACGTACATGAGCATGTAGGATGTACAATCTACCCAATAAACTATCAGGTTCATAAATAAAAGAGAGTAAACGGTGCCAACATGCACACCAAAATGGAATGAAAAGAAGGTAAACTAACAGCCAAATTCAACCTCAACTATGACTTACCTTGAGTTATCGTTTTTAATTGTTCTTGCATTACCAAACGCCTCTAAAAGTGGATTTGACTGCATCAACATAAAAGCAAACATCAATTGAAAACATATCCAAACACATTTATCAGAAGATAGACAAAAAAATATATATGCACTCTGAAGGCTAAGCAAGGGAGGTGCAAGTGCAACACTTACCTCCAGAACTTGCTGCGCAATTGATCGATCATCAGCAGCAGCTCGACCGCCTAGACAAGTAAGATACTGCATAATGAGTTTTGTTGTCTCTGTTTTCCCTGCCCCACTTTCTCCACTGACCAAAATAGATTGGCTGCGGGAATCATTCATCATTGCTCTGAAAATAGAAAACAGAAGTCAATTTGCACTATGAAGGCGCAAAAAATACTGACAACCTAGTCATACAGCAACATAAAACAACCCACCTATATGACGCATCAGCTACAGCAAAAACATGTGGGCTCAATTCCCCAAATTTAGCACCCTTATACTGCTCCATCATGTGCCCATTATAAAGATGAGGAAGCATTGTGAATGGATTAACTGCAATCAAGATGCTTCCTGTGTATGTCTATAAAAGTCAAAAACGGTCAACCATCAAAAAACTGAGTCAAACGATCTAGGTTCATATAGTATAGAAATAAAATTTTTAATACAACAGTCATGATAGGCATGCACCTTTTTAGCTTAATTTATGTTGCTGCAAATATGTTTAATCAGAAGAAATAAAAATAGAAACATTTAAAACAGGGATGATAATCTGGCAAAGCTCATGCCAAACATATAATAATAAAAGCAAGAAGTTGCAACAAATAATTTCAATCAATGCTATATAGCCTATACGAGATAATAAAATAATTCTATCATGCCAAGCAAAGACTAAGAAAAGCAAAAATGTGTGTTGCATTCTTAATGTGTACTTCCGATAGTTCTTTTCTTGGATTACTAAACATTACAAGCATGTCAAAATGAATAATACATGAAAATAGCAATCTCATAACGAATAATTGGCAAGGGTTGGATGCTACGTGAAAGAGAGGAACAACAGGGTGGGTGTGTGGGTGTGTGGGTGTGTGTGTGTGTGTGTGTGTGTGGGGGGGGGGGGGGGGGGGGATTCTACGTGAAAGAAATGGGGAGGTGGCAGTGTAAAAGCCCAGATTGCCATGTCATCTAAATTTTAAATTAAGACTCATCTCACCATCGATTCGAGTTTTAATCTCAATCGTCAGCGCCCTGCAGAACACACTAGCCCTATTTTTTTAATAGAGTGCTGGAGACACATCGGAAAAAGCCCGGAATGTTACGAAAAGCTCCTTAATATGGTCGTGGACAACCCCGCACAACAGGCTAATAAACTAATATCATCATAATGCAGAAAACAATCGGAAAACACTAATAACTAGCCAGAAAAGATAAATAGAAAAACAAAACATAATGCTTTCAAAGAACAAATAAAAGACATCTAAGATAGAAGAACTGGTAATGCAGTTCAAGCTGCATCACATTGCTTCAAAGCCTACGACCACAATACAGCCATCCCAAAACAAAGGTTTATCGATGCAACCATTGTAATAAACCAGCCAACATGAACCAAAATTTGTTTGCACATCCTTATTGGTCTTCGGCTTTTCTATCCTCGATGGGAAAGCAACTTTGTTTGCAATCAAACGCATGCTTGCGTGCCGTGACAATTAGTCAAACAACTGGTGTTGTGCCGTCAACCCCACAGGCCTCGCATGTAATGCGAGTGACATGCCCACGATGCGGTGCCACATGCAGTCGACATATACTAGTCAACCAGTGCTTCGACTAGAAGTACCTACAATGTGGTTTACAGGCCAAGGTAAGGGCAGAGACCAAACCCAAGCGTGTCACTATGCTCAATCGAGTACTTGTCCCTCGACCCAACCGACATTCTATGCGGATGTTGCTTCCATCCAACTCCAATTCCTCCGGCTCAGCCAAGTGTTCAACGCAACAAGGTGTACCCCACTTGCGGTAGGACGAGCAAGTGTTCGATGATTGACAGTCGTCTTGTTCAGTGCTTTGTGGGATCAACTCCTCCAGTAAGTTGCACTTCCTACTTCATCAATCTTTGTCCCTCTGTATCACTCTGTTCACCTCCTTGTTGTCTAAATAATTTTTTGTTTCGATAATACCCATAGCAAGAATATCAGATGGCCCAGATTTCATAAGGTGGAAACGAAACAATTTCGAGAGGAGCTGTGCGCCACCATCTCTCTCTCTCTCTCTCTCTCTCTCTCTCTCTCTCTCTCTCTCTCTCTCTCTCTCTCTCTCTCTCTCTCTCTCTCTCTCTCTCTCTCTCTCTCTCTCTCTCTCTCCCCAACTAACTTAGTAGACCTATCTAGATGTTTCAGAATGTGCTAATTTTTTTGTGGATGTCTTATATATGCCATAGATAAGACATCCACAAAAAATCAATCATTTCAATAACTTATATCATGGTAAAAGATTATGTGCATTATCAGCAGTTCATCTTAACTGTTAATTTAAAAAACACATTTTGATGCACCTAGAAGTTATAGAAATGAGTGATTTTTTGTGGATATCTTATATATGGCATTGATAAGACATCCACAAAAAATCAACGCTCTATCGATCAGTCGATCTGTCCCTTCAATTGCTGCGATCGACAACCGCCTGACGCAGCCGCGACCTGCCATCCAACGCTAACAATCACCTGGGTAGTCCTGGTACATTCCTCTCTCTCTCTCTCTCTCTATCTCTCTCTCTCTCTCTCTCTCTCTCTCTCTCTCTCTCTCTCTCTCTCTCTCTCTCTCTCTCTCTCTCTCTCTCTCTCTCTCTCTCTCTCTCTCTCTCTCTCTCTCTCTCTCTCTCTCTCTCTCTCTCTCTCGTTATCTATCTATGTTTGTTTCTCTGTGTGTTCTCCTCTATTGTGTGTCTGACTATGTGATTGTGTGTTTGCAACGTGTTAGAAAAGAATATTTGATTGCATCGAACTATTCCTTTTGGTGCATGGTTCACTTTTCTCCGGTCTTTAAATTCTCCCATAAATTTATTCAACAGAGAATTGCTTGTAGATAAATGCCAAAGAATAATAAAAGTTAAAACAAATATTACACATGAAAAAAAAACAGTATGTACTACAGCTACAAAACCCATTACATAAGTCAATTAAAATAAAGAAGATAATGAAGTAATAACCAATCAAAAATGAGTTGGCGTTCAACGGTGTGGTTTAGTACAAAGAAACACACCCTCACAATAGTCGGCAACCCCAATAGTTGGGATAAGGATTGCTTGTTGGTTTGCCCCGCTGAATGATTATGATAAACTTGCTTCTGAGGCATAGAGTATTAGAGTGTCAAATAAAATTTTCTCTTGGTTATTCTGATAACATCAATGATATGCAAAGGAGATAATGGCCCTGAGATTTCTTCATCCAACACAAAGGGTTGGGGCAATGGATGATTTAATTCTTATCACTTTCATGATTTGGAATTGTTGATCCGCGACCACCTCAACAGCCCGCCCCCCACCGCCCCCCCCATCCTTGCTACGGTTTGTTGTTGTTCTGTGGGCAACCGAGAGCCACAGAGCCACCAAAACACTTCAGCACATTTATATTGATTGTCCTAAGAAAACACATTTAATACCCTAGACTAACCTATAGACAAGGATAAAAATCTCGATATATTTCGCGTAACTTCGCAAAATATCTTGGTTTTTCAAAACCACGGCACGAAATTCCCCTAGTTGTATCAAACGATACAGAAATCACGATATTTCGTGATATGTCGCACGATATATTCGTCGGCATGAAATATCGTAATATATCGTGCCAAAAGACACTGATGCATAGAAATATCATCGAAATTTTGAAAAAATTTAGGATTTTGGCACCGAAATTTTAGAACTGACTGATTATAAAAGGGGAATGGGGGCCAAGTTCTCAGCAACTTATTTACATAAAATAACATAAAGCGAATACCCCATTGATTTCAATAAAAATATCAAAAAAAAATAAAAAACCAAGTGAATCAAAAAGTATACTTTCAGTTTTAGTAGGAGAAAATAATTTTTAGGAGTTTTCATAAAATTCGCATATTGAGAAAAGTGGTTAAATCAAATCCTTTTTAGCTCAAAAAATTTCACAAGATGTAGAACTACAATTACATCTAGAAAACCATGGTCCGTCAAAGGAAATTTTGAATGAAAAAAAAAAAACTTTTCCTATATAAAAAACTCTTTTTCCATACTTAATAAAAATACAGTGGTTCTCATTTCAACATAATTTTTGCACGATTTCAAACTTGCATAACTTTCTTGTTTTAAGTCTGTTTCCAAAATCATTTAAAGCATAATTTTAAATATCAACTAATCTTTATTTTAAAAATATTTTTATCCACAAAAAAGATTAAAAACCATTTGAAAAACATAAATCAAAACAGGACTAAACAAGACTCATAGACTCAAATACATAGAATACATTCTATGTAAAGCTTTACACCCCTAGATAGAGTACAAATATTATCTAAGTGTTCCAAAGTGTGTATATATACTTGGTTTCTGACTATCCAGAGTTCCACTAAAAAATTCCATTAAAAAATCAATAATTCCACCATTTCTATAAAACCTCAATATTTCCACACGAAATATTTCCATATCCAAATTGTCGAAATATTGGTCGAAATGGAAATTTCAAAGTTCAAACCTTGCCTATAGGAAACCTTTTACCTCATCTAGATTGAAATCTTAAATCTTAAAATCAAATTTTTGAAATCCTAATTTGCATCCACTGGAGTTAAAATCAGGTATACTAATAGAAGGTAAGGAGTTAGTCAATAAAAGTAGTGCATACAGTAATGGTTTTGGTGGTGGTTTGGGGGTGGGCTAAACTCAGTAGAGTGATGTCGGAGTGGGGAAGTGGTTGATGCACTATACAGGTATTTGTGTGAGGTGTTGGTGTAGACGTATGAATGGTAATGCGGTGTTTGTATAAAGGTCTAAGTGAAAGAGTAAATGTTGTATGGGTTGTTGGGAATAGAACGTGATGGTATAGAAGTGTGTATGTGTGAAGGAGAGGTGTTTGATAAAATTATTTATGTGCATGATAAAAAAGGTGACGGTTGGTAATGGCTTTGTATAGATTGTGTGTGTAGATTTGTGTGTGTATTATTTTACATGCTTACATTATGCTACTCATTTATTTAATATCTTTTTTTCTACTTAACTTATACTTAGAAAAAAAATTAATCAATTCCTATAAGAGCAATTCTTATTGTTTTATTTCTACTATTCACAGTAAAAATGATGCGCAATAACTCGTATACTCTCTATATGAAAGAGGTACTTTGATTTGGGAGCACCTCTCTCTCTCTCTCTCTCTCTCTCTCTCTCTCTCTCTCTCTCGAATTAAGCTATTGTAATATTTTATGCTTGTTTGCAAGGAATAAAATCTCAAAATATATCACGAAATATCTCGATCTTCTACCAGCTCATCACAAAATATACACTCCTGAAATTTTGCTACCGTTCCACGGGCTCCTGCAAAAAATGGGATACTTTGCGCAACATCATGTAAAAATATGTTGTTTTTTTCAGGATTTTTATATGAACACAAAATACAACATTTTCCTCCTGGATTATTTGTTAAATGCGACATCGCCACATTATGTGTCCCTCATTACATTCAACTCCTCCAGAATCTTAAGCAATGGGCATATGGAAAATTCGGATGTAATCAGATGCTACTGCTGGAAATCAAATAAGCCACCCATTGACTATTGTGACGTGCTATGAGCACTGTGAATGCATTTGAAAGTTTGACATGCTCTCTTTTACACTAGTTGTAAAAGATATCGATAGCATAGCCAAAAGTTCGAGGAAAATGCTGCTGCACCCATATGAATCGCTTTTATCTTGAACTCATTCCTTGATTAGTGCACCTAGTACAGGCGCAACATGAATGGGCAATAGGGCCACTCACTACATGACATAGTAAAGCTAACATCTAGTGAAGTAAGAATGGCAGAGGGAATAGGAATCACAGGCGACGAAGGAACAAACAATTGTCAGACTGCAGTTGAAGTGCTTAGGTGCAGGCTGGGGAACCGCAACTGAATCGTGATCCAGTAATGGATATGGCATCTCAGGTACTTTGTTAACTTAGTTTCAACTTAAGCTACATGTTACAACCAACTAATTTCCTTTTTTTTGTTCAGGAGGTGCTTATCCCAGTGGGTTTGTAACTCCGCGTCAGTTAAGCTATGCTAAAGCCACACAACAAAACGAGATAAAGCTTGCAAATTTCTGAAGAGAAAGAAGGAAAGAAATCAAGAACCACTTACGTATATCTCATTCAGGGTGTATCTTCTTGCAAGATTGTAAAGAACTCCTGGCTCGTTGAGATAAGTCAGTTTCGTCATGTCATCTACCCCTCCATGGTCTGCATCTGGATCCCTCGGTTGCAATTCCTCAGTTGAAACTGTAACCTAAGATCGATCAAACAAAGAAAAACAAACATTAACAGAAATTTCACAAACTCCGAGCAATCAAATCAAAAGGAAACAAGATGCAAGGAAAATTCAAGAGAAAGAACCATCACTGAGCTCTACTACCTTCTTTCCCGTGGCCGTAGCGACGACCACAAGTTTGTCCCTCGCATCGACCACCACGCCCTCCACCCAAGCCAAACCCTTGTCCTCCGACCAGACTTTGGATCCCTTCCGAAAGCTCATCTTCGCCTCCTGCGGAACGATGAGAACGCATCTGGATCCTATAAACCCTAGAAGAGAACAGAGAAACCCTAGCCAGAGACAGAAGAAGGGGGGAGGGAGAGGGGCAGCCGTACTCTTTCCCGCCAGACACATGGAAGTAAACCAACAGCCGAAATGGCCACAGTAGAGGTAGAATTTATCTCTCTTCTCGCCTTTCGGATTTATGGCGATCGCGTTACTTGTCTGCGGTTTCCCTCGCTGAGAAGAAACTTGAGCTCGTTCGCGCGATTTTGCAGGGGCAAGTTTCCCAAAAATATGAAACAAGTCCGATATCGATTCCTTTTACAGTTCGCGATTCCTATCAAAGTATAGGGGCTGTAATCCCGATTCCTTTTCTTCGATCGTTTCACGAACTCGCTTTTGCAGCCCGCAACAACTGGTTCAAATTGCCAGTATCAGTCTGGGTTACAAAAGCCACTCAAACATAGCAAATATATCGACGATGCCACCGAAGTCTTAAAACTTTAAAACGGTGACACCGTGACAGTGGCAGTTCCGTCATTTAGGCCGTGAGGGTTCTTTCCAGGTGACCCATGTGTTCGGCGTGGGTTGGTTTGCAAACGTACGTGAGTACGTCCATTGGACGATGGGAACCGGGCGAGGCTTAATTGTTTAGGGACGGTTTTGCCCTTGTCTAAAGAAATGCATCCAACGCCTCGGGACTCGGGGCATCGAATGGGGGGAGCCTGATCGTCTTTAGGTTCCTCGTGAGGCGGTTTGGTCTTGCTTGATTGCATCGGACGTGCAAACGGCATGCTATTCGAAATCGGTTTGGGTTTCGTCGGCTTCCAAAATATCTAAGGGTGCGTTTGGCATTGGTTTTGAAACTTTAGGTTTTGATTTTGGAATACCAAGAACTAGTTTTGTGCAAAACCAGTTTTAGCTTATCGAAAACTAGTTCTAGAATTATCAGCATTTGAGCATTTGGCAATAAAACTAGTTTTGAGTCTAAAACTAGTTTTGCAGTTATTTCCTCTATTTTTAAATATTTTATTTGTAAAACATTATCTATATAACATACTCTATCCATCACATTATTTTTCTATAGTATATTCTCTCTATAATATTTTCTCTATATCATTTTCTCTCCAATAATTTCTCATTCTAAAACATTATTTGTGTAACACTCTCTATGTTTATATTCTCTCTATATAATATTTCTCTTTAGAGTACTTTCTCTCTCTATAATATTTTTTATCTACAATATTTTCTCTTTATAATATTTTCTCTCAATGATATTTTCTTCTTCTCTCTCTTATGTCAATTTATCTCTACAATATTTTATTTTTCTAAAATGTTATCTCAAATATTTTCTCTATGATATTTTCGTTTTCTACAATATTTTCTCTCTATAATATTTTCTCTTCTCACTACATCATTTTCTATCTGAAATACTCTCCTTCTACAACATTTTATCTCTACAATATTTTCTCTCTAAAATATACTCATTCTACAATATTTTCTCTCCATAATATTTTTTCTTCTCACTACGTCATTTTCTATCTAAAATACTCTCCTTCTACAACATTTTATCTCTCTACAATATTTTCTCTCTAAAATATACTCAATCTATAATATTTTCTCTCTCTAAAATATTCTCTTGCTACAAGATTTTCTCTCTCTAAAAATATTCTCTCTATAACACTTTCTCTAATATTTTCTCTCTACAATATTATTTCTCCTCTCTCTACCCCATTTTTTTTCTCTGATATTTTTTCTCTATAATATTTTCTCTTATTCAGTTTCTCTTTTATATATTTGCTCTTTTAAATATTTTGTCTTTACAATATTTTCTCTCTAAAATATTTTTTTTGTACAATATTTTTTCTCTCTAAAATATTCTCTTTCTACATCATTTTCTCTTTACAATATTTTTTCTTTATAAAATATTATCTTTCTATAACATTTTTTCTATTTGCAATATCTTCGATCTCTTTCAACAATACTTTTTTTCTATACCATTTTTTCTCTATGATATTTCCTCTATATAATATTTTTTCCTTTTTATGTCATTTCCTCTCACTACAATATTTTCTCTTTCTAAAATATTCTCTCTATAATATTTTCTCTCTCTAAAATATTCTCTTTCTATAAAATGTTCTTTCTAAAATATCATATTCTACAATGTTATCTCTCTACAACATTTCTTTCCTCTAAAATATTCTGTTTGTATACTATTTTCTCTCTCTAAAATATTCTCTTTGTATACTATTTTCTCTCTCTAAAATGTTCTTTCTATAATATTCTCTCTTGAATATTTTCTCTCTATGATATCTTCTCTCTCTATAATTTGTATTTTTCTCCCCTCTATGTTATTTTCTCTCTCTATGATATTTCTTTTCTAAATTTTACTCTCTATAATATATTCTCTCTCTAAAATATTGTCTTTCTATAATATTTTATCTCTATAAAATATTTTATTTCTATAATATTTTCTCTCTCTATAATATTTTTTCTTTTTAAAATATTCTCTCTCTATAATATTTTCTCTCTCTAAAATATTATCTCTCTATAATATTTTCTCTCTCTAAAATATCCTATTTCTATAAAGTTTTCGCTCTATAACATCTCTTTCTAAAATATTCTCTTTTTATAATATTTTTCCTCTCTAAAATACTCTATTTCTATTATATTTTCTCTCTCTATGATATATTCTCTCTATTATTAATACTTTGCTCCTCTCTATATTTTTCTCTCTCTACAATATTTTCTATCTAAACTACTCTCTATAATATATCCTTTCTCTAAAATATTATCTTTCTATAATATTTTCTCTGTTTAAAATATTCTCTTTCTATAACATTTTCTCTCTCTATAATATTTTATTTTTCTATAATATTTTCTCTCTCTATAATATTTCCTCTCTATAATATTTTTTATCTTCAATATTTTCTCTCACTATATATTTATTTATTTAATACTCTATATTTTTCTCTTTAGAATTTTCTCTGTATAATATTTTTATATCCATCATATATTTTCTCTAAAGTATTCTCTCTATAATAATTTTCTCTCTCTACAATATGATATGTATATATTCTCCCGATTTTAATTTTTTCTCTTTACAATAGTTTCTCTCTACAACATATATGCTATTCACAACAATTTCTTTTAATTATTGTTTTGCCTTCTTGCCTCAAGAACCCAAAAGAAGAACCCAAAAGCAGAAAATTTTTGCTTTTGGGTTTTGATGATTTTCTGGTTTTGATTTTGGAAAACAAATTTTCTAATCGAATCCCAAATGCACTAAAATCTTATACCAAAACCAGTTTGGCAAGCGGAACTAGTTTTGACGCAAAACTAGGCCTCCAAAACCAATACCAAACACACCCTAAGTATCTAACCATGATTTCAGGCCAGTCTTCGGGCTCAGGGCATAGGCCCAAATTCAGTCGATATAATCTTCTGTCTGGGCCATTAATCAGGCTGAGTTTAGGTACAGACTATTCACTTTACCACCACAACATAGTAACGAATAACTATATTTGGTTTCCGAAGAAAATCCTTTTGACTTTAGAAAAAATTATGAGACAATTTTTGTGGGGCTCTAGCGATTGAAGCAAAGGACTAAATCTGATCAAGTGGTTGAAGGTTTGTAAACCTAAACATTATGGGGGGCTTGGCATCAGGGCTTTAGCCCCTATGAAAGATGCTTAGATGGGCAAAAAAGTGTTCGAAATTGTCTCTAAGAAAGGTGGCCTTTGGAGCAATTTCTACTATGCTAAGTACAATGTTTTTCCAAAATTTGTGGCAATGGCCCAAGCCTAAAGATTGTTCCCATGCTTGGAGAGCTGTCTCCGGTGACGTTACTTGTGTCCGAAGCCACCTGGACCTGGTGACTAATATAGACATCGGGTCTCGTTTAAGTCTTTGGGAGGATCCGTGGGTGGATCCAGCTATGTTGGCTAGATTGCCGACTATGATTAAGGTATTCCTTGTTGCGGGTTTGGAAGTGGTTTCGGATTTGTTGATTGGCGATAAATGGTCCTAGGAATTGGTGGAATCTTGGCCCAGTCCTGACCTTGCAGACAAGATATGGTATTCATATTTCAACCAATGTCGAGGCTAAGCCTTTTTGTTGGGGCCCAAATCGGGGCAGCTGATTACAATGCGAAGCTGGCTTTTAATCTTCTTTCTCAAGTCGAGGATGCGGGGGATGAGACTGATTATGGCAATGATGATTCTCTTCATTCGGAGCCAAATGCGGTCCCTAATAACATATGGAGTGATTTGTAGAAGTGCAAGGCGCGCGCACGCACACACACACACACACACACACCCCTGTGCCATTGCATTTGCTTGGAAGCTGCTCAAATTCAGGATTCCTACCAAAGATCTTTTAATCAAACGTGGTATAAACCTGGACCCCTTATGTAGCAGATGTGCTCAACATGAGGAGGATGCGGATCACACCATCTTTCATTGTCCTCAGGCTAAGGATATTTGGGTGGAACTTCCTGTTCGATGCACCCCCTCCTCTATTGTTGGATAAAGCAGGATGTTGATTAAATTAAGCTTGAAGGGTCAAGCGAAAGTTCAATCTTGCTGTCTCCTAGTTAATGCAGTCTGGAGCATCTGGACAGATCAAAACAAGGAAGTTTTTTTAGGGAAGAAAACAATCATTTAACTATGCTGCACGCACGTATAGTGCTCGTACGTATGAATTTTTAGGTGATAACCTCTCCCCTCCTGGTCTGTAGGTATCCGGGGACACAACGAGCATTTTTTCTTTTCAATAGATCCCCCAGGGTGAAGGAGAACTTTTTTTTTTTGGAAGGTATGAAGGAGAACTTTAAGATAACTTTGATGGGGCGTACGATTGCACATCGGGACGTGCTGGAGCTGGATTCATCATTAGAGACAAGTGGGGAAGCATTCGTGCGGCTAGTACCGTTGCACTCGGGTCAACTTCGGTTGTGGATACAGAGATGATAGGCCTTTGGGAAGGGATCAACACTACTCAGAGAATGCACCATCGTGGTAAACTCTGGATCGAAGATGATTCGCTGACGGTCATTAATTGGGTGACAAGGAAAGTCGGGGAACATTATAAGCTTAATAACTTGCTGAATCGAATGAGGGAGTTCGAGGAGGTGCAGGTTAGCCACATCTATAGTGAAGGGAACAATACAACGGATTTTTTGGTAGCCTTGGTTAAATCAAGTTTGGTGTTTAGAACTTGGATAGACTTTTTTCTGTCGAGCCTCGTGGACATTTCGGGTCGAGAGAACTTGGGTTGTAATTTTTCTAGAATTTTACAATACATAGGTGTATTTTCTTTACCAAAAAAAAAAACAATCTTTAAAGTGCTTTAGCAATTACAGCTACAATAAAATCATTGTAGCTGTTATAGTAAAATTTTAATTCCTAAATAATTGTCTCTCTTTTTTGCTGAATTGTTATTCCTTCTTTGTGAGTAAAGGATCAGGGGCAATTTGTCACTTGGTGGTGGTGGTGGGGAGTCAACAAAAGGCATGTTGTAAAATGCATCTTTTCGGGAAGGACCCAGTGCAAAATCATCTCTTTATCTATCCTTTTCACAAAATAGATCTGCTTCCAGAAGCCTAACACTAAGTTCGCCCCTTTTTTTACACCCTTAGATGGTCTATCTATCTACACCCTTAGGAAATTTTTTTTTGTTAAGAAGGAACCAAGTGGTCTATATATCTCTTGTTAGTGTGCCGGCACAAGATGGACCAAGGAGCAAAACTCACCACCAGAGTGAGAGACATGTTTGAATTTTAATCTATATAACATGGCACGGCGGTTTTGTGCTGACTAGGACAAAATGGACCAAAAGCTGAATAGACAAAAAAGAACAAGCTCACTAGACAAAAATAGACAAATCCGACAGTTGATCAAGATTCAATTATTCACTTTTATATTTTTAAAATTTTATTATTTTAGAAAAAAAGGAAGATCATAAAGAGGGATGAGAGAGAGATATTAACTCCCTCTCTTGGTTGTGCATAAATCTCATTAATACCATATTAGCATACTAGCAAGGAAGGTCATAAAAGGGATGAGAGAGAGAATCCCATAAATCTCTTGGCCATGCAAACCATATTAGCCCCTAACAACTCAATGGTGCAATGATAACCGTCCAATTGTGATTGCTTATATGTAGAGATCACATCAATGAACCCATCGATTCAGCCGTGGTTGTCGGGTTCGAGTTTATGTGGGGTCCTGGCTTCGATATCCACCATCCATCTGTATCAATGGAATGATGATCCACGCCGCGCTTCGAGTTTATGTGGGGTCCTGGAATCGATCCCCTATTCATCGCCGTGAAGTCGTGTTATTCGGTACCGTCTCTGATCGAACGGACTTACAATGACTATATGCAAATTTATACTCAACTGGGACAGATGTCATCGATAGCCCTGCCATACGATAGCACGAGGGGACGCTCATGTGTCAACATCCAAATCGTCCAGCATCACAAGGTCCACAACCCGCAATCACACACGAAGAAAGTACCGGCAAGCGACATCCCAATAGACTGTCTACACGAACAAAGGACGGCGGTCTACATGCTAATTAGGATAAAATGGAACAAAAAGCTGACTAGATAGAAAGGAATGCTGACTAGACAAAACACTCTGTCTCTCTCTTCCCCCAATCTCCCTCTCTTCATCTCTCTCTCTCTCTCTCTCTCTCTCTCTCTCTCTCTCTCTCTCTCTTCCCCCGATCTCTCTATCTAATAAGGAAGGAGAGAGAGAGAGAGAGAGAGAGAGAGAGAGAGAGAGAGAGATTCGGACGGGAGAAGGGACAGGTCTGCATGCATGGCTTGGAGATGGGGATGGATGGGCTGCTGATCGAGGGAAAAAATTTTAGCACATTCCGTGTACGCTACAATTGCAGGGCCCGCTACGATTCAAGAGACATAATATAGCCAGCCCCAACACATGGGGGTAGTAGCCCCCAGTACTTGGAGCGTGCTAATAGGCTCTGGGCAACGGCTGTAGCTAGCGTACGCAGGTTGCGCTGAAAATTTTCCTGCTGATCGGGTATCGACTCGGACTTTAGAGAGAATCCCAATGCAGTCTCGGGTGAGAGCTGGATGCGTGGGACTCGGGTTTTTGGATTCACATGCATGAGTTGAGTTTTTGGACATGCATGGCTGGTTGGATTTGGACGGTTGGTTTGCATGCGAATCGCGCAAGGTTGTAATGGGTTAAGTCGGGTGCGATGAGCAAAGGGAATAAGAAACGAAACAAGAAAATAAAGAGAAGAGAAAGAGAAGAAAAAGAAAAGGAAGAAAAAGAAAAGGAAGAAATAGATGAGAGAGAAATGGTGGCAGGCCTGGGTGTTCTCCGTGCCACATTTGCAAGCCACCATCATACTCCGTTAAGCTCCGTAGAACGTTCGAGGTTTTTCTCTGGTTCGAATCATGCAATGTGCTGATTCGATGATTTTATTTCTCGATCGAATTCCACAATTATTCTTTTTTTCATTAATTTTCAAAAAACCTCCAAACGAGCTGTGCATCCTCCATCGACTCGCCGTGAGAATATCTATCACTTAGTCACGATGCCCTTGAGCTAGCTGTTGTAGGCCAATGTTGCCGTTGAAAATGTTTTGTTGCCGAAGACGGTCAGATGTGTTGTCGCGCGAATACGATGGTGTTGGTGGGAGTGGCGATGCTCGAGAGGTGTCTTGCCTTCGAAGGCGGCCCGTTGCAGTACCGACAGATGTGTTGCCGCTGAAGCCGGCCCGCTGTAGTGCCGACAGACATGGGCATGCACTAGTAAACCTACATGTTAGAAGGCTTGCTACTAAGATGAGAGGGAGACTCACGACTAGAAGCGAGAGGAAATATGACCAAGGCCAAGGATTCCATGTCTTGAGTTTTTCCCTATATTGCTCCCACCTCTTTCGTCCCCGTCCCTTGCTTCCTTCATGCAGGTGTGCTATAGTGTTTCAACAAAGACGATTGAAAAGGGAGGGAGGACTAAGTGGGGTTAGGGTTTTGGTGTATTTCACAGCAGTAAAGTACATTTAGTAAAAACTGGAAATGTATGCAGACGGATGATAATGCCCGAAACTACATATAGCTTCTGGGTGAAAACTGCAAATGTATTAAAATTTTATAAAGATATTAATATTTGACAGATTTTTAAAATTTTCTGTACTTTATTGTACTGCTGTGAAATACAGAGAGGATTCAGTACTTCCAGCCCATCTCACTTCCACCTCTCAGCTCACTAGTGGTTGCCTAAACACTTATTCAATCTCTGCTCAAAATAAATTACTTCGGCTTCTCACTACTGACGCTGAGATAACACATAAATGACCGAAGGAAACAAAAATCCAGCAGCCCCAACGACCATCAGGAGGCGAAGGTGGACGAAGGCAATCATCTGCGCTTGGGTTCCGTTTTACGAGTTACCAAGTTTCTCTTGAGGGACCGAACTGTGGAGGAGAAGTCATGCCTCTCCTTCTCCGATGATGACACCCCAGCGGGATGCAGATTCTCATCCTTCTTTGGTACCATGTCATCAGACTGCAACCGAAGTTGTTCAGATGGATTCATCATAGCGTCTTCCCCCTCCTCTTCTCCCTTGCCACCCGTCCCCTCTTTTTTATGTGATCGCTGCCGAGTATAAGCTGCACTTCTGTAATACCCAAAAAAGAACAAGAAGTTTTATTATATATCCAAAGACAAACACATGATGCATTCACATGATGACGATAATAAAATTTCCAGTTCAGATACCTTTTAAACTGTGGATCTGTTGGATCCAATGCAAAGAGATGAGAAGTCGAGAGGGCAGAGAACCGTGGATCTTTTTTATAATCTATATTTGGTAACTTGTCCTCGTCAGGCATTTCCGTACCCTTTTTCCCCTTCAATTTCTTAGGCTTCATATTATAGCCCTTGAGACCACCGTGATCGGCACCCTGGTCGTCGGCAAATAACAATTCTAGTTCTGCTCTACTTGCTTCTTGTTCCTTGTTTATCTCTGGAGACTGTTCCCTCGATTGCCGGCTACTTTTGCATCTTGCCTGTGACCTGTCCTTGGGTAGACTGCTAGCTTTGGTATCGGTGCCAAGGGGTTCGTCGACAAAGAAATCATCAGACTGGTCGGGTGTTTCAGGAATATCGTAATCACTGCTATCATCTTCGGAAGAGTGCTTTGATCTCCTCTTCCTAGCCTTCTTCTTCTCACTCCTTTTTCGAAGAACAGCCTCCCATACTGTCTCTGACTTCTTATCCTTTTTCTCAAGAATGCGCTTGCTTAGATCCTCAAGCTCGGTATTAAAAGTGACCTCCATATCCTTGTCATCACTATGATTTGCATCAGAATCGTTGTCAGGTTGTAAAAGAGAGAGCAGCTTTTCTCTGTCCATACCCTTTTTGCCTGCACCGTTAGGCAAAGCCACTGCACCATCACCCTCACTGCAATCACTTTTTGTATCATTCTCATCACCATCACTTTCACCACTGGAAGCTAAATAATCATTGAACTCATCTAGCTTTAGCAGAGACGAGCAAAGACAACAGGCTCACGTTAGTTTAGAAGCAGATTTATTTGAAATACAACCCAAAGAAGAAACAAGAGCACCAAATTAGTCATCACTCATAAGTAATCACAGAGAAGATGAGAACACTCAGGGGTAGGCTATGGAGTGACAGCATCAACATCTAAGTTAGAGATGAAAGGAATAACGGATTTACGACCGAAAGTAGGAATGACCTGTAAAGAAGATATAATACTGACCCGAAATAGTTCGAAAAAGGCCTTCTAGTTATGACAACTACAAATAGCACATTTCCAATGAGATGATCAAATAAATATGCAAAATATATTCATATTTCAGTGGTAAATAATATCAAACTTTTGTTAATGGAAGCTCTCCATGAAGTATCAGGAATTTACATCTCATTTTTGTTGAAGAAATAGCAGACATGATCTATAAATAAAAAAAGAAGTATAAATCAAAGAGCCTGAACGGCTGAACATGAAATTCACCATTATACCATAAATAAGATTTGAGAATTTTCAATAATAACCTAAAGAGGGCCCTTAATCACCTTGATAACCTGTAACAAGAAATCATGTATTTGTTCACATGGCTTAGGTAATAAAACATACAAAGATCAATAGAACCACCAACCTGGTTGGGATTGAACTTCCGTTTCAAGGTCTTTGTTCGATGTGGTTCATCTTCTTCCCAGGTTAATTTAACTTTGCTGTGTTGCAAAGCACGAGTCTCAAAGTCCGGTTCTTTGTAGCTTGTGGGTGCCTACGGTGGAAAGAGAAATACCCGAGCAACTTACTGAGCAATATATCGAACAAGAATCATCAAAATACATATACAAACAATAAGTTCGTGACCACCAAATTAATGGAAAGAAATAACCCTTGGTTCAAGGTCCTCAAATTTATCATGCATTTGAATAAAGTTATTACAAGAGGTAAAAAAAAATCAATTCACTGAAACCAAAGTGCTTATATTATGACAATTTTTTGAAAGTTCAATGAGAAAAACATAATTTAACACTCTCTGTTCAAAAACTCAAAACTGACTACTCGAAAGCCAGCCAAGTCGAGTAAACTCGGGTCCGACTCGGCCGAGTTTTATCCCAACTCGGTCCGACTCAACCAAATAACTCGGCTCAAAATCTGGTCGAGTCGAGTCAACTCGGTCTGACTCGGCCGAGTTTTACCAAGTTTTAAAACAGTGCTCTATGTGACTCCCCCTAATAAAGGGCATTAGTCATTATGAAAATTAATAAATTCAAACTTCCAAACTAGAAGCAAATTAATCTTGACGAGTTACTAGAATTTAATCGGTGAGAAAGTTGTCCATGTAAAATATATACATTGATGGCCTTGTAATATCTGATCAGCTTAATCAAAATGTGGTCTTCTCCCATCCCTAAAACTCACCACCTTGCTTCAATCAAATCTGCATATTAGCAGTTAACACATGATTATCCTAGATATGTAAGACTGGAAGTACTTTTCCCAGCCAATTCTGATGGTTTGTCATCACTTTCTTGACTTTGTCATCTAAACATAGTTAGTTGTAGGCTATATATAGGTGTAGAGAACTTCAAGTTATTTTTCAATTGCTGAAAATAGAAGGTAAACAGTTCGTGGTCCAGTTGAAATAAATATATGTCAAAGATCAATAAAATATGAAGTGGATGTAGCTTATGACTAGAGACAATATAGAGGAAATTTTGGTGGTGGTGGTGTCGTGGTGGTGGTGGTGGTGTGGTTGTGGTGGGGGGTGTGTGTGTGGTGGTGGTGGTAGTTGGTAGGTGGGTGGGTGTGGGCGGGTTTTTTTTAGGCAACCTAGTTGACCTCATCTTTGATTCCTTTGGTACCAGGGAACATCATTAATAAAAGGTACAGCAACATGCATTGACCTTTTAACGTAATGCAGATGTAACCACACAAAACAACTTTTGTTACACGAAAGAAAAATTATAGAATTGTGGGGATTTCATCGAGAGAAGTAAAACTAAGATTTTTATAACATCCTTTTTCTATTGGAAAGGTTTTATTTCTTTATTTTTTGTTTCTTGATCTCAGAAAACTCATATGAAAACTAAGTCAGAGTGGCATCTTTGGGTTATAAACAAATACCTCAATTGTGATGTCACGTGGAGGATGCATAAACTCCATCAAGTCAGGAATGAACCGCAAATCAAACACATTTGAAGTTTTTAGAAGCTCAGTGCCATCAAGAGTTTTATAAATGTGATTAGCAGTAGCACTTGAATCACACACCACAACAGCATAGTAATACCTGGAAGATGTCACAAAGAAAATTCTGTTGAGATTTTCCTAGAGGTAAATGAATGATAATTACTGAGAATCAATTTTGAAATGTGCATGGCTTGTACAAAGCTATACCCTTCCTGATTTTAAAGACAGATCGGAAACAATTTTAACACTTACTATAGTCTAAAGGAGAAGCTAGCAATTGTATTACACTATATAGTACTATAAGCTTCTAGTGAGGAGTCCAGAGAGGGCACAGATCAAACAGTTCAACAAGTTTGAAAATTTTAACACTGTCCTCATTCAGCTTAGGCTAGTTCCAACTTCCAAGCAATCGTAGTATGGTAGTTCTGATATGTATCGCATAACTAACAACATGATTGAACAAAAAATGATAAGCACAAGTGATGTTATCAAAGAAAAATGCATAAAGGCTGTTCCAACTCTACAATATTATTACTTTAGCAAAACATAATCGTAATACATACTTAAAACAACATCATACATCTTTGACTACCCGGCACTACTTAAGAAAGAGGGGGGCACAAAGACGTTAAAAAAAAAGGTAAGAGGAAGAACAGAGTATTGAACTGTTGATCTCCAAGATGGGCGGTCCAGCTCTACTTCTGCGGTCAAGCAGCAAAACGAAAAAAATGATGACCAACGCTTTTTAAGAAAGGGGGGAATTGTAAGGCTCAAACCGCATCTAGTCTAGTCTAGTCTAGTGTAAAAAAAATTAACATAAAGGGAGAACATAAGGGGTAATAAACCAGGACAAGATTGAATATCAATGGATGGTTCCATTGAGCATCAACGCTGCTTACAAAAAGGGGAAAGCGTGAGGATCGAATGGGTTTTAGGGGAAAACGATCCAAAAAAACACACATACAAGAAAACAAAAATAAGAAAGTAAAAAACAAAAACAAAATAAAGAATAAATGGTTTACCAAAATGCAAAAAGAGATGCTTTACCTGTTTCATCTCAAGGATTTGCAATGAACAAAAGAACACGGTAAATGGGGATTTTTGTCCACAAAGGGTGGAAAGAAATGTGAGAATTCTAGTGAAGTTTTGAGAACCGTGAGTGTGATAGGTGAGGCACATAAGTAGAGAAAAAGAAGGGACAAAAATCACGCACTCGACACGCTCTTGATTATACGACATGGGCGGCCTTGATTTTCCTGATTCTTGTAAATCAAGTTTTGTATTATTGTTTTTTGTGTTCAGCTTAGTACGATTCACCTGGACGAATTACTCAACATCGTAGCGAAGTAGGGAAGGGTCTAGAAAAGATATGGGTGTTTTTGTCCAACAGTGGGTATAGAATGAGACGTTAAGAGGGATTATTTTAAACCAATTAGGAACCACACTCTATAGCTGTGTAGAATTTATAAAACTATAAAAAGGGCCCACTTTCTATAGGTGTCTAGTAGAGTTGTGAATAGGTATAGAAAGAATTGAATTTAATATAGGTGTGTACATAAGCTGTTGAGGGAATAGAAAAGAATAGACACTTCACGCGGTACAGTTTACTGAGAAGTAAACAGTACCATGTAGAACAATAGGACTAATAGAAGGAATACATTGCCTTTTTTATTTAGGGGTATAAAATCACTATAAAACCAATATTTATATATAAACCACAATAAAAATGAGCATTTACATATAAACCCATTAAAGTATCATAGCCTTGTATATCAAACCCTTCTTTAACGGTCATTGATGAACTGTTAACCTATCGAAAAAGTTACCAATTTACCTCTCGACTTCAATTACTTAAATAGACTCATCTTAATTGAACATGGACTCAACCCAAATTTAAAGATCACCTAACCTAACATGATTCTAACTTGAACCTAACCCAAACTATTCTAACAGTAGAGAAGTGTTCAGGGATTGATAAGGATAAAAAAGGAAATATAAAAAGTTTATTAAAAAATAATGCTTCAAAGACGAAATCTTCTAGGCATATTACCTTATTTTGGAATACAGTTAATTGCAAGGGTCAATATGCCAAGTTAGGACAATTTAAGAGGTTTATTTGTAAATATTGCTCTTAAAATGCTTTATATGTAAATAAAGAAGATTTTAGGGGTCGATTTGTAAAAATCCATTAATTTTATGAGGAAGGAAAGCAAAATGGAGATGTATAAGGCAATTAAACTTAACTCTTTTGGTCTTCACATCCCTATCTATATATACTTTATGTGATTTATGATTAATAAAAATGTAAATGCTGATGGAAAGAGCAATTTCATGGAAGAGGTTTTCAAAAGGTCAAACTCAAAGAGGGCATCATCAAGTTTCGTTACAAGATCGCCACTTAGGTATCCAAATTCAATTGAAAGGAAAGATGTTGAATATGTAGAAAAACCAGTTAAGTGATGAAATTGTACCCACATAAAGATATAAAGTTCAGATTTTCTAGAGATTAAAGAGGCATGATTCAATAATTATTAACGAGAAATTTGAAAACAATACCACTAATTATTATGTTTTACGATATCATGGTATGATTCACTTCAATTCAATTAACTTATGATTCAGGAAACAATAAATTTACTCGGAATCTCGAACGGTAAATGCTCGAATTAAAACTATAAACCAAACATGCTAATACTTAAAGAGACTATAAAAAAGTCACTTTCAAGGACTTGTTAAGGAGCACAAGATATGATGCTCAACTGCTGTGGCAACTACATTGACTAACTAAGCTTCTTGTCAGCCATTTTTCTTTTCTCTTTTTCAGTTTGTCCCGGCTTAGGCTCCTTCATAGAGACCATTGCATGAGGTGTTGGTTTCATTGTTGTGCCCCACAAACTCTCCACTGGTATCATCAAGATCAACTTGAATCCTGTACAACAAAGCTTCAGTTGAAGTCCTCCAATCCTCAAAAGAGTTTATTTGTTCAAAACCTACAGGATAAATCTCTAATGATTTTGGAGACATGGCCTGGTAACTGAACTAAAAGAAACACTAGGGAAACCTCAAGTGTATTGAGTTATGGATGCAAGGTGGACATCATTCGTAATTAAATGGACATGGGAGAAATGTATGTACCTATTGTAGCTCATTTCTACACAAAACCCTCAAAACGAATCTAATAAGCAAAACTTGTCCCTTCTTTAAAAGAAAATGAGACATGGACCACAAGAACCAATTAATGGAGAACTCTGACTACTGTATTGATTTATTGGTTATTCAAGCTATCAACTAATATAATTTTCTAAAGGATAAGATTGGATTCATTGTCGCCTATAAAAGAAGCATCCAAGATATTAATGCATGGTTAAAGTGAAATATTAAAAAACTGGAGAATATGTAGCTCAATATAATTAAAGGAGACTAACGTATGGTGTCCAGGATAAGTCAACATTACTAAATATAAATATGTAGATATCAAAATAACAAAAAGGGCAAACTAATGTATGGTAATTTCCAACATAGAGATCATGAGAGTAAAGCCTCGACCAGAACTTGATCAAATAAGGGCTTAAAAGTCAACTACCTTAGCTTGTTCAACTCATAAGTACGCAATTTTTCATCGTCAATCTCTGAGTCATCTTCACTATGTTTTTCATCGTCGTCAAAGAGACCATATGGTCCATGAACTGCTTCGACTTCCATGCATTTGAGCCCAAACTCTGATGGATAAACAGCAACCGACATAATTTGTCCACCTTTTGGGAGACATGAACTTATCACTACATACAGGTCAACGGACTGTAGAACGACAAAAGGAAATCTCAGCATCATGTAAACATGCAATAAGAACTCCAATATTACTTCAGTTTACAATATCCCAAAATGGGCCAAAAACACTATAAATTACGAAGCCAATATAGAAGCCCGATCAGATAAAGAAAACAAAAATTGAATCAGGAATGGAATGGGTATGTGTAAAATATTCATGAGAAAGCAATCTCAAAATGAGTACAACGTCAATGTTCTATAATACACTATCCGGATCTTAAGTCCTGAGACAAACCTTTTCAATCTGAATAAGATGGCCAGATGGAGATCAGATTTAATAGGACAATCTGGCATTGGGATCTAGGTCGTCTATGGATTGTCCGAAAACTCCAAACAAATCAGGTAGTTGCTGTTCAGGCCCAAAATAAGGCCAGCACCCAATTTAAATTGGAATAGATTTGTACACTTCCTTGTTTTCATGTATTTATTCCACTTGTTCAATAAAATAATATATTAGGTCACTTTTAAACCCTTAAACATAAGCACAACACCTTACGAGCTTCCAATAAAGAAATGTTTAAGAGGAGCATTTGAAAATCAACCGAGACAGAATATATGTTTGCATGTTCTTATCCCATTGTAGCAACCGCTTTCCATTTATTCTGTGTGCTTCTCCATCAAGTATGAATTGAAGCAACATTTAACAGTTGTTTCAGCCCAATTCTTTGAGAAAAAAATCTTAAGAAGCCAAATTATATTATATTTTCTCAATCAATTTGCTTGCTTTTGATAAGGAATGCTAAAAAACTTAGGAGGATCCGAGGATTTGACCAGTGGCATTCTTTTTTTCTTTGTATAGTTTGTTGCACGTTATACATCCAGATTATGTTTAAACATGTTTCCTATTTTTTCAACTCTTTCTTATTTTAAGGAGAAATGGAAAAAATAAGATCATTTACAAGTTGTTCCATGGTCCAATCCAATTTTATCCTTTGCAGTTAACTATAAGATCCTAACCCTTACAACATGCAATGTTCTGGGTAAGGAAGTATCGGACAAAACCACAAACGGCAAACTTTGCCATGGAGACCACTAAGCAATCAAGTAGCAAGCTTCAAACGTATTGTTATAATTGCAAAGATAACCATTAACATTATAGGTTCATACTCTAGCGCTACAATACTCGACAAGGACAACCTCCCTTGTTTTGCATTGCTTGCTCCACCAATCTTCTGATGTGTTTGTTGAATGATGTAGAATAGGGTATTATCTATCTCTCAGTGATTAAAACAAACAAAAGGTTTAAGAAGTCAAGTTTCTTTAGAGCATCCTTAACTAAAATGCTTCACCTAACTTACTCAAAACTAGTAGTTTGAGACCTTAGGGCAACTCTTTAGCATAGTTGTCAAGGCGTCAAAGCGAAGCTACGCGCCCAGAGGGAGCCTAGGAGCGCCTAGGCGCTCCTAGGCATGACCTTGTGTGCATAGGCATCCTCCAAGCAAGGGTATATATGTATAGTCTATACTTGCAGGTATATATGTAATAGGCAGCAATATAACACCTTACTAACATGAAATTGAGCATATTCTAGTCAAATGCATGCAACACAATGACACATACATAGTATAAACAAAAACAAGTAAACAACAAAAGGAACATATAGAATACAAATACTTGCTAACATAAAATTGAGCATATTATAATCAAATGCATGCAACACAATGAACACATAGTATAAACAAGTATACAACAACAAATGAACAAAGAAGATGGGGGCAGGTTGGGTTTTACTTAAAAAATAAAAATAAAAATCAATGCCCAAAACTAGGCGCACGCCTAGGCTGTCGCTTAGTGTTGTTTGCCTAGGCGCACTGGGGCCTAGCTGTCTCCGGGTGCTTAGTGCGCCCAGACCCTCGCCTTAACAACAGTGCTCTTTAGCATTGTTCAAAAACTCGAAACTCGGACTCGACTCGAAGGTCTGCCGAGTCGAGTAAACTCGGTCCGATTCGACCGAGTTTTCTCCAAACTCGTTCCGACTCGGCCAAATAACTTGACTCGAAATCTGTCCAAGTCGAGTCGACTCGGTCCGACTCGGCCGAGTTTTTCTGAGTTTTAAAACAGTGCTCTTTAGTACTCACATATCAACGTGTAGGCCTATGCATGTATCGAGCAGATGTTAATGTTATTCCTAAGGAATTGGTGCATGAAGACACCCTAGAACAAATTACTTGTGACGACCAAGAGCCAAGACTCCTGAGGCTGTGGTGCCAAGACGGATGAGGTGAGGTGAGATGTACAAGGCCACGAGTTAACCCCACATCGCTTGGAGAGAAGGAGATCCTGAGCTACTTATATAATTTCCCCTCCCAAATATAGAAGATGTGTTTTAAAACCGTGCGCCGCTACGGATTTCGTAAGAACTCCGTAGTTAAGTGTGCTCGTGCGAGAGTAGTACTAGGATGGGTGACCTCCCTGGAAAGTTCTCGTGTGGGCACGAGCAAAGCGGCCAGTATCTTGTGTGTTTGGGATAGATGTTACAAAATGGTATCATAGCCTGTTCTCCTCGAAATGGGGGAGGTCTAACCCTACACGAGGTTGTGTAGCCCTTAAGGGGGGGGGGGATTGTGACGACCAAGAACCAAGAGCCAAGACTCCTGAGGCTGTGATGCCAAGATGGATAAGGTGAGGTGAGGTGTACAAGGCCACGAGTTAACCCCACATCGCCTGGAGAGGAGATCCTGAGCTACTTATATAATTTCCCCTCCCAAACATAGAAGGCGCGTTTTAAAACCATGCACCGCTACGGATTTCGTAAGAACTATTAGCCCAAGTACAATGAGAATATTTTTTTTAAGAACTTAAAAGCCTCCAAGTAATGCTCCCACAAATCCCACACAAGTCAAAAGCAGTAGGCATAGGAAAAAAGAATATGACAATTTGTCCATGAAATTACACTTGCCATGAAGAAATATGGAACACAGATGAATCCCAATATGACAATATTTTTTCTATATCAAATAGTTTCTCAATTATCCTTAATCACATCTTGTCTAAAAAGAATTGGTGTGATTTGTTGGAATAGGCTTTATCCCAAACTTGCAAGCAAAATATTATACAGATGAATTCTGATAGAGTATAATTTTCATCAAACAATAAGCATAACAAATGCTAAATTATTAGAAATGTACAGATCAGAACGGTAAGCCCAATGCATAAAATACTTCAGAAAAAAATAAATGGCAACCACGAGATTTATGGTATGACTATGAGCATTGTCCGGATACCTTAATATGCTCCCAATCCAAATTAACAATTGCAAGTCTGTGAGTTTCACGGTCTACCATTGGTGTATCCTCATGGTTCGCCATCAAATATCGAACGATGTCACTCCTAACCGAGCACTGCAATCCAAAATCATTAAATTGAAAAATAGTTGCCAGACAATCAAAAACCAAACTTGTGAGATCTTGATCACAATGATCAGATATTTTGTGATATTTAGCACCTCGGCCAAGCCGAAAAAAAGATTTTTGGCTTCATAAAAAAATATGAAAATGAAAAAGAAGGATCAGGGCCAAGGAACCATAGAGGTGAAGTACTGTAACATACCAAAACTTAAAAAGCAGAGCAGAACGAGAATATTGTTTAGGAATTAATGTGTTAATTGGTGAGTTGGAATCACCTGATCATCTTCATCATCGTCCTCTTTGTCGGTAGAACCAGCATCGGCATCGCTCCCTAGGCTAGAGGAATCCATCTCGACGGAAGCCTTCTCCTCAGAGCCACTACCAGTCTCCTCCACCTTCATTTTGGCATAGCCATTATCGAACAAAGCCGCCGCCGCCGCCTCCTCCTCGTCCTCCTTCTGGTGGAGATAGTAGCGGAGGAGGGTTTTCTCAGGCCTCCCCTTCCGTCGCTTCCCCCTCTTGTCGACGGGGGCGGAGGACTTATCAAAGCTCCAGTCGGACAATATGCTAGCGAAGCGGGAGTCGATCTGGACCTTCGACTCGTGCTTTGGCATGCGCTGGAACCGCGGGTCGGAGTGGGCCGAAACGAAGCGGGCATCGGTGATCAGGCTGTTTTTCGTCTCCATCTTCCTCTCTGGATCCCCGCCCTGATTCTGCTGGTCATGTTGCTGCTTTTTCTTCTTGTTGATTTTGATCTTCTTGTTTTCCTTCCGATTATCGTGTTTCATCCTATCCTTATCGTTTTCCCCTCGGTCCGCCGCCGCTGCCGCTGCCGCTGCCGCTGCCGCGAGAAGCTTCTGCTTCTTCTTTCCTCTCATGTTATCTTCCTTCGCGCCGGGTGCGTCGTATTCCTCCAGCTGCTGGCGGTGGTGCTTCTGGTTCTTTGGCCTTTTGCCGGCCTTCGTAGAGGTCGCCATGGACGGTGGCGGTGAGGGCAAGATGTTTTAGGCGGCGGTATAGTGCAGCACGTAGGGTTTGTTTCACGGGCTCGACTACTCTCCGAGTGCGATTTTGTTCCAACCTCTTCAAACATCCCGGTCTCTCCTATTGGCCGAATTTAACCCAACGTATACCTGAGTTAAGACCAAAGTTTGAGCATATAATTTAACTTTTTTTAACTCCTCTTTACAGCCCTACCCCGTCCAGCGCCTCCCGCTGCCCGCGTCCTTTGCCTCCACCCTCGACTGCGCCTCTTCTTCCCTAATCATCCCGGCCCTCGGAAACACCTCTATCCTGACCCCGATGAAGCTTCCGTCCTAGCCCACAATGACGTCTCCTTCTCGGTTCCTTTGACGACGTCTCGTCCCCACCAACGACAGTGTGGACGCCTCCATCCTGACTCCGATGATGCCGTCGGAAGTGTCTCCATCCCGAATCCCGACGATTGTGTCGCATCCATCCCTTTTTCCAACCCTTGACGCCTCCTCTGCCATGACCCCCGACGTCGCCGTTGCAGCCATCCCAACCCTTCATGCCTCTGTCTCAGCCCTCGCGGCCCTCGATGATGCCTCCATCCTGGCCCTGGGCGATGCCTCCATCCCGACCCCTGTTATAAAGGTTTAATGGTGCAATACATTTCTACGCAATAAGACATATTTGGTTTAGTGTAGTTTTTTTCAAGGAAAATGCAATTCAGCCCGACCGATTCCGCTCAGCCAGATTGACTTGTCGAGAGGGGTTTACCTCAATCAAGATTTAGGCATCTTCATAACAAAACCCTGCAGCTCAAGAAATGCCTACAACCATAAAGTTTTCAAACTCAATAGCATCAAACTTCTCACCTCCACAAGTACAATAGGAGGTATACTGACTTGAATTGCTACATTTTCATTCTATTTTAGATTCCGAAGACTAGATTTTTCTAATCTACTTAACAAGTGATTAAGTGAAGCCGATGAAACTATTGCGTAAATGGGGATCAAGGGGTTGTATTGTTTTTGTGGCATCATTTTTGTGGCAACTATTTATTTTGCGGCATCGTTTTTGTACCATGTTTTGTACTAATTGAGACACTTGTTATTAACAGTTCATTTTGTGGCATTGTTTCTTTACCACGTTTTGTACTAATTGATACACTTGTGGATCATATTGTGGATCATTTTTGTGCCGTTTTTGTACGAATTGATGTATTTTTTTTGCTATGAATGATACTTTTATGATAAATTCTTGTATTAGATTCTATTATGGGTACAAGCCCATTTTTCAATCTCCTAAAAAAATCGATATTTGAAATACAGTTATTATCAATTCACTATAAAATGATATTTTAAAACCCGGTTTTTAACCTTCAATCTCCTGAGAAAAATGATATTTGACATAAATTATTGGACATAAATACAACTACTATTATATAATTTGCTCAAAAGTTTTTCCAATAGTTCCGTAAAAAAAAGGTTTGTTTTCTTTGTATTTTTCTAAGAAAATAATTTGTGGAATGAGAAAAAGAAAATAAGTGGGTTGGGATGGAGGCATCATCGGGGGTCGGGATGGAGGCATCGTCGAAGGCCACAATGGTTGAGATGGCGGCATCAAGGGCTGGGATGGTTGTGACGGCGATGTCAGCGGTCATGGCAGAGGAGGCGTCATGATACGTCCTCGGAACCTAATGGGTATAAACTGTAGATAGAACCAAAGTTAATAGAGAAGTAAGAGAGTAGATAGTAGGGAGAGTGAGGAAGAGAGAGACAAAGTTGGGGGTGTTTGGCATGTGGGACAGCTGTTCCACTTAATTCTCATCCAGCAGTGGGTATTTCAGTTAATAACCGATTCTAGTGTAAATTAGATGGTCCAGCAAGCGGTTGGTAGGGAAACACACGAAGTGATAATTTTTTGTCCCAACTCTTCATTCTGCTGGAACTTTTCATTCCCAACTCTTCATTTTGCCAGCGCACATACTAGTTGTTGCTTTTAAAATCCGGAATCAGGAATAGAAACGGACAGTTCTGGATTGATGCCAAACACCCCCAAGTGAAAGAGAGGTTCAGAGATCAGGGAAGAAGAAAGCAACAATTCATTCACCAAACATTGTTTAAATACAACAATTATGGGTGATCGTGGCCTCACAATAATAACTGACAAACCACACAAATGACTACACACAAACATTACACATAACAAATCATAATTGTTATAAAAAATACTTAATCACTGATTGAAGTGCTTCTTCCTGAAGTTCTAGACGAGGTCCGTATCATATCAAGGGTTGGAAAGAGGGTCGCCCGGATTCGGGATGCAGCACCTACGACGACATCATTGAAGTTGTGATGGAAGCGTCCATGCCGGTTCCAATCGCCGGTCATGGCAAAGGAGGCGTCAAGGGTCGGAAAGAGGGATGGACGCGACGCAATCGCCGGGATTCGAGATGGAGACACCTCCGACGGCATCATCGGAGTCGGGATGGAGGTGTCCACGCTGGTGGGGATGAGGCATCATCAAAGGAACCAGGAAGGAGGCATCATTGTGGGCTAGGACGAAAGCTTCATCGAGGTCGGGATAGAGGTGTCTTCGAGGACCGGGATGGTTGAGACGGTGGCATTCGGGGGCGGGACAGTGTCGACAGGGGTTAGGGAAGAAGAGGCGCAGTCGAGGGTGGAGGTAGAGCGATGCTGAGCCGACACAAGAGGAGGATGGAGAGGCGAGTTTCGTTTTAGAGTGTGGAGAGAGGGAGGAGGCTTAGATCTTCTAGCAGAGGTTGGGTTTCCGACCGTGCTTCTGGGAGAGGGGGTTTCCCCAGGCGTTCCTCTTCGAGAGGGGTCGAGAGGCAGTCGGAGTTTGTTGGTTCCCGACGTCTGTCGAGATCTAGGGGCAGATCTTTCAGCAGGGGGAGATCTAGGAGGGTGGTGAGTCCACCTCCATTTACTACCCCTATTGATGGCAAGAGATATGGGCCAGGTAAGAGATCTTTTGCTCAGGTTCTTAAAGAGGGGATCGATCCGGCGGCTTCTTCCTTTCCGAGGAGCGTTCTTGGTGGTGGGGGCAGGGCTCTTCGAGTTCCGCGGAGATTTGATGGGAGGCGCTCGGAGGTTAAATACCGGTGCTTCCGTTGTGGGGGGAGAGGTCATTTGGCTCGGGCCTGTAGAGACCCCGTCATGTGCTTCCGGTGTGGGAAGGTGGGTCATCGCTCGCCGGCTTGTCTCATGGGCTCGCGCAGGGCAGTGCCAGCCTCTAGCCAGGCCAACGTCCAGCTACCCTCGCGTTCCCCCCCTTCTCCGGGGTTTTTCGACGAGGACACCCCCTACGATGCCGTGGTCCATGCGAACGTCAGAGCGATGGAGAAATTCGGAGTATGCTCTATCCTTCAAGGTTCAACGACGTTCTGGGAGCTCCGGCCGATCCTAGCTGAGGCGTGGGGTGCGGATCGGGACTGGAACGTGAAGAAGCTCACCGTGGATTCATTTTTGGTCAAGTTCCCTTCTGTTCGCACATTGGAAGACCATCCGAGGGGGCACCATCAAGATGTGACATCTTCTTCTCTCTTTCTCTCGTTGGTCGGTTCGCACTGGGGCCTTGAAGACCTGGAAAGGCACTCATCTTTGCCTCCATATCTTCGGGCTGCCTCTTCACGTCTGGCGGGAAAAGAAGGCGAATTCGGAGCTGGAGGGGCGTTTTGGGACGGTGAGAGCAATCCTCAACAACTTTGAGGCGGCGGATGACGTCTCAGATCTAATGGTGCTTCTGGAGACCAACCACCCGGAGCGTATTCCTGAGAGCTCGGTGGAAAGGGTGGGGAGGATGCTTTACAAGCTGTGGTTCCAGATAGAGTATGATGATACGGGTGAAGACCTGTCCCTTTGCCTCCCGTATATGGGATTTTCTCAAGGAGAAGCTAGGTATCGCTGACCTCCCCTATTCGCTCGTTGCTTTGTGGACGCATTGGAGATTTCGATCGATCACTGCAGTTAATCGGGTAGGTTGGGATATGCTGGTGGTGGCTACTATCTGGTCTATTTGGTTGGAGAGGAACAGGAGAAACTTTTCTGGCGATCAGGTTTCTTGGGAAGGGATTCTTTGTAAGATCGGGATTTTGGTGGAATCTTGGTTCCCTTTGCTTGGCTAGAGGAGAGGCCCATTAGTAGCTGCTTTTTTCTCCCCCTTTTCTGAGGGAGGTTATGTTCGTTTTTGTTTCTTTTTCTTTTGTTGTTCTGTGTACCTATCGGTACTTAGTTTTGTTCCATTCGGTTTATTAATCACAAGTTGGGGTCATGCCTTAACCCCTCCTCCCTCAGAGGGATTTCTCAAAAAAAAAAAAAAGAGAGTGGAGGCAGGTCGCGGGAGGCGTTGGATAGGCTAGGGCTGTAAAGAGGGGTTAAAAAAAGTTAAAATATGTGGTCAAACTTTTGTCTTAACTCAGGTATATGTTGGGTTAAATTCGGCCAATAGGAGAGACCGGGATGTTCCAACCTCTTTGAAGAGGTTGGAACAAAATCACACTCCTCATCTCTACCGACGATCTGCTCCCTATGGGTCGTTGTTTGGCAGACGTTTTGGGGCGCTACATGTGGTGATCCCAATTTCAAATGCCATGGGATGAAACCTATGGGTATGCCACCACCACGACCACCCGCCGACTCCCCCCACCTTTCGCCGCTACTCATCGCCATCTTCCGCTGCCACCCTCCACCGACAGTCACCACTACCGCCCCGTCGGCCACCGCTCGTCGCTGCTGCCTAGTGGTGGCTGACGGGGCAGTGGCAAGTGCTTGGTGGTCGGCAGGGGTGGTGGCCAGCTAGCGACGGCGGAGACTATTTGTCAGTGAGGTGGTAGTCGGTGGTGGAGGTAGACGGTGGCCAATAAGTGACGGCGGCAGATGGTGGTGGCATCCACCTTGGAGTCATCCCATGGCCATAGATCGTGGCCATTGAAATTTGGATCGTCACATGTCATTCCCCAAAACATCAACGACCCATAGGGAATACGATAATGAGTGGAGAGGAATCAAACACTTGCTTCACATATTGACTTCTCGATAAGAGTCCATTATAGTATGGGTCCCACGATATCATAGGCGTCTGATGAGAATCACCCCCGACAAGTGAATCACAGTCGACCTGCTTTGTACTCTTGGGAGCTTGTGATACCATCAGCCTAGACGGGCTCGAAGAAGTCATTGTAGATCGTTAGATTCAACAGCACGGGGCTGGCTATTTACAACACATATATCACTAGGTGTCATGCCTCGGATTTCATTCTAACACTAGGGGCAACTGCACTTTACCAAGGGCAACACTTGTCATTATGTTGCCCCCAATAATGTATGATGCAAGCAGCTGCCTATACTGGTCGTCGTTCGTTCACCGACTTTACCTGTGCAGGTCGTCGCCAGTCCGCCACCACCCATCCACTATCGTTAGTCCCATCTAATTGATCGCTAGTGCCGCATCCTTCTCCTCCCTCTTCTTCCTCCTTCTCCTCCTCCTCCTACTTCTTCCTCCCACACTCGGTCATTTCCGCCTGGCTCCCTTTAATGTGCAATCAGCCATTTTTGTGGCCGAGTGCATCTACTGTCCATTCGATTACCATTTAGCACTCACCCTTCAATGGCTGAATGAGATATAGATGCACTCGACCTCAAATGGCTGAGTGCACAGTTTTATGGGCTCAACCTGTAATGACATGGTGTAGAAGAATAAAGGAGGTGGGAAAAGGTGGAGGAGGAAGATGAGGAGGGAGGAGGCGTCAGCAATGGATTTCATGGGACCGTTAGAGTTGGACATGAGCAGCGGAGGGCGACTTCCTACATGGAACGGGTGAAGACGACGATAGGACCGAGTTGCCCTCATCCATGGCCCTGGTTCACGCGCGTTAAGACGTTTTTTTTTATTAAATGTGCTGCCCCATAGTCATATGTCTAGTATAAATAGCCAGGCCTTAGCATTGCCTTTAATTTACTTTTGTATCTATTTAACATCGTTGGGAGTCAAAAGGCTCTGACAGTCTTCGGACCGGCCACCGAGTCTTTTGCGGAAGTGTCGTACTATAGATCGAGAAACATGAGCCTGAGGAGATCACACCTAGCAATCGGCAACAAAGAATACAAGGCAACAAACAATGATACAACGACATAATACAAGGCACGATACACCAAGCAGTGGTCTCTGTTTGTCGGACCCTGCTAACCCTAACCTTGCTCCTCTCAATCCTCTACCGAGAAGAACCACTAACCGTGTCACTGCACTCCAAGAGCCCCCCCCCCGATCCTCCACTTCTTTCTGTGACTTCTTCCTCTCATAGACGATCTCCAGACCCACCTTCATAGCTGTCGTCAATGATCTTTGAGTGTTTCTCAATCTCAAATCAAAATATAGAGCCACCCCTTGCTTCCCTTAAATAGGGGAGCAAACGTGTGCCCATGGGAGACCAAAAATCCCCCACAAATTCGACCAAAACAACTCAATTCTCCAGCCCCAACCGACCTGACCCGTGCTTCTAGAACCCAGGTGTGTGCACGACCTGAATAAGTCGTGATGACGATCTCCCTAGGAATTCTCTCACCAATTTTCTTGCCGATTCATTCTTGCGCACGACCTTGACAAGCCGTGTGCACGATCTGCTTGTCATATCGGTCCTTTCTTTCGTGTGTGCGTGTGTGTTTCATTGGGCCAAACCTAACACATTTATCCCTTATTTTAAATATAAGAGTCAGGAGCATATTTTCTTCAGTGTGAATTAAATTCTTTTATCAAAATAACATTATTTTATATTATTCTATAAGTATTGTTCACTGATATTTATTATATGCCTAGTCGCTCCTTTGTGCGACTTGGAACGAGAAAGCATTCGAGCAAATGCTATTCAGTCAACCAGTTATACAAATTTTCTTGGGGAAATGGGTGTTGGGTCTAAGAGAACAAATCGAGGTTAATGAACCTGACACTCATAAGATTCTTTTGATGGGAGGTCTAAAAATCATTTCTTAAAACCAAAAATGCCCCCGTTCACCCCTTCCATGTTCTCTCAAGCAACGGCGGCGGCGAGTAATGACAGCAATAGCAGCAACAGCACAACGAACATCAATGGCGAGCAGCAGCAACACGGCGAACAACAGAAGCAGCGGTGGCGAGCAGCAGATCTTAGGTTTTAGGTTTAGGTCTAGGGTTCACCCCATGACTTGTAGATCTTAGGTTTTAGGATTCGTATTAGGTATAGTATTAGGGTCTAGGGTTCACCCCATGGCATGTAGATTTTAGGTTTTAGGATTAAGTTTTAAGTTTTAGGTTTAGTTAGAGAAGAGTGCCATGCAAATAAAATTTTGAAACCTATTGAGGGGCATTTTCATCCTCTGTCCTTAGGCTTAAAGGAATCTCATGTTATGGACCGTTCACCAAGTTCCCCAATTTTGTTTGTCCACCATATGTTGGAGTTGGCATTAAAAGCTGGCAAAAAAAGGTTGGCTGAATAGCATTAAAGGGTGGGGTGTAACTCGGATTGGTTGGCTTAGAGTTGCCAAATTAGAACTGAACCAAACTAGTTCGGTTCTATCATATCAATACTCGAATCAATCCGAATTAAGCACAGACCCAAATCGGGCTGACCCATACTAAGGTTGGGTCGGATCGATAGTTAGGGTGTGTTTGGCATTGATTTTGGAGGCCTAGTTTTGCGTCCAAACTAGTTCCACTTGCCAAACTAGTTTTGGTATAAGATTTTAGTGCGTTTGGGATTCGATTAGAAAATTAAAATTGATTTTTCAAAACCAAAACCAGAAAATCATCAAAACCCAAAAGCATAAATTTTCTGCTTTTGGGTTCTTGAGGTAAGAAGGCAAAACAATAATTAAAAGAAATTATTGTGAATAACATATATGTATTAGAGAGAAACTATTGTAAAGAGAAAAAATTAAAACCAGAAGAATATATACATATCATATTGTAGAGAGAGAAAATTATTATAGAGAGAATACTTTAGAGAAAATATATGATAGATATAAAAATATTATAGAGAAAGAAAATTCTAAAGAGAATAATATAGATACAGAGTATTAAATAAATAAATATGCAGTGAGAGAAAATATTGAAGATAAAAAATATTATAGAGAGGAAATATTATAGAGAGATAAAATATTATAGAAAAGAAAATATTGTAGAAAGAGAAAATATTATAGAAAGAGAATATTTTAGAGATATAAAATATTATAGAAAGATAATATTTTAGAGAGAGAATATGTTATAGAGAGTAGTTTAGATAGAAAATATTATAGAGAGAGAAAAACATAGACAGGAGAAAAATATTAATAATAGAGAGAGAAGATATCATAGGGAGAAAATATAATAGAAATAGAATATTTTAGAGAGAGAAAATATTATAAAAAGAGAATATTTTAGAGAGAGAAAATATTATAGAAAGAGAATATTTTAGAGAAAGAAAATATTATAAAGAGAGAATATTTTAGAAAGAAAAAATATTGTAGAGAGAGAAAATATTATAGAAAGTGAATATTTTATAGAGATAAAATGTTATAGAATGAGAATATTTTAGAGAGAGAATATATTATAGAGAGTTAAAATTAGAAAATAAATATTATAGAGAGAGAAAATAACATAGTGGGGAGAAAAATATTAATTATATAGAGAGAAGATATCATAGAGAGAGAAAATGTTTAAAAGAGAAAATATTATAGAAAGAATATTTTATAGAGAGAAAATAGTATAAAAAGAGAATGTTTTAGAGAAAGAAATATTGTAGAGAGAAAACATTATAGAATATGATATTTTAGAGAGAAAATTTTATAGAAAGAAAATATTTTAGAGAGAGAAAATATTATAGAGAGAGAATATTTTAGAAAGAGAAAATATTATAGTGAGAGAAAATAACATAAAGAAGAAAAAATATTATATAGAGGAAATATCATAGAGAAAAAATGGTATAGAGAAAAAATATTGTTGAAAGAGATCGAAGATATTGTAGATAGAAAAAAATATTATAGAAAGATAATATTTTATAAAGAGAAAATATTGTAAAGAGAAAATATTGTAGAAAGAGAATATTTTAGAGAGAGAAAAAATATTGTAGAAAGAAAATATTTTAGAGCTAGAGTGAAAATATTGTAAAGATAAAATATTTTAAAGAGCAAATATTTAAAAGAGAAACTGAAATAGAGAAAATATTATAGAGAGAAAATATCATAGAGAGAAAAAATGGGGTAGAGAGAGGAGAAATAATATTGTAGAGAGAAAATATTAGAGAAAGTGTTATAAAGAGAATATTTTTAGAGAGAGAAAATCTTGTAGCAAGGGAATATTTTAGAAAGAAAATATTATAGAATGAGTATATTTTAGAGAGAATATTGTAGAGTGACAAAATATTGTAGAATGAGAGTATTTTAGATAGAAAATGACGTAGTGAAAAGTAAAAATATTATAGAGAGAAAATATCATAGAGATAATATTGGAGAGAAAATATTGTAGAAAGAGAAAATATCGTAGAGAGAAAATATTGGAGAGAACATTTTAGAAAAATAAAATATTGTAGAGAGAAATTAACATAAGAGAGAGAAGAAGAAAATATCATAGAGGAAAAATATTATAAAGAGAAAGTATTGTAGATAAAAAATATTATATAGATAGAAGGTACTATAAAGAGAAATATTATATAGAGAGAATATAAGCAGAGAGATTATTACACAAATAATGTTTTAAAATGAGAAATTATTGGAGAGAAAATGATATAGAGAAAATATTATAAAGATAATATACTATAGAAAAAGAATGTGATGGATAGAGTATGTTATATAGATAATGTTTTACAAATAAAATATTTAAAAATAGAGGAAATAACTGCAAAACTAGTTTTAGGCTCAAAACTGATTTTATTGCCAAATGCTCAAATGTTGATAATTCTAGAATTGATTTTTGATAAGCTAAAACTGGTTTTGCACAAAACTAGTTCTTGGTATTACAAAATCAAAACCTAAAATTTCAAACCAATGCCAAACGCACCCTTAGTCTAAAACAATAATGATTGTTGATTATTTATTAGAAAGTCAGTTGCACATATTAGGCTTTAGGCTTTAACCATAGGATCGATTGTCTTGGTAGTTGATACATATGCGTACTAATATATATGAATCCGGTTCCCGGATTGGATCGGGTCTACCGGAGCTCCAACCTGGAACGAACCCGTAATCTGAAGGTCCATAAAATCTTAGAACCGAATCAAGCCCGACCCATTTCCATTCTTAGATTTCCTACGTACTTTTATCTACATAATACAAAGTTAACCAGCAGCTAGCAACCAATCACCCGCCGAGGTTCCTCTGGATCCTCTGGATGTCCTGCCCGGAGACCTGGAACGCCTTCTTAAGGACTTCCTCCGGCACCCGTGGCTCCGAACGGAAGGCGGCCAGGGGCAGGACCTGCACCCCGGGGCTCTGGCTGCCGAGCCCCGACACCACCACCGCCGGTGCCCCAGGGTCGAGGTTGTACAGGAAATGCAGCATACCCCTCGGGAAAACGAACGCGTCCCCCGGCCGCAGCTGCTGGGTGAAGAGGCGGCCGGACGTGTCAACGAAGCCCACCAGTAGGGTCCCCCGCAGGAGCACCGCCACCTCGGACGCCCGGGGGTGGGAGTGGGGCGGGACGAGGCCGCCAGGGGCGAGGTCGGCGCGGGCCAGCGCGAGTCCCTGGGCGTTGGCGCCGGGGAGGTTCTTGGCGGTCGTGACGGTGACGTTGAAGCCGAAGGGGTTAGCGGACGTGTTGCCGGGCCGGGAGAGGGCGGAGGTGGCGAAGTGGGAGGAGATGGCGAGGGCGGGGTTGGTGCAGGGGAAGCCGTTGAGGAAGAAGGGCTGGGGGCTGGCCGTGTCAGCGATGCAGAAGTCCATTAGGGGGTCAGGGTCGGATCGGGTCAATCGGGGGAGGAGGAGGATGGAGAAGAGGAGGGCGGTGGCGGTGGTTTGGACGGAGGAGATGGGTTCCATTCTCTCTCTCTCTCTCTCTCTCTCTCTCTCTCTCTCTCTTGGGAGGAGGGTAGCGGTAGCTCTTCCATTAATTCGTCAACAAATGGATGTTATATAGGAGATGTTAGGTGGAGACGAAGATTGGTTTAACAGTGGGGCTTTGCTTGAAGGTTGGTTAATTAAGTGGGTTTGAGCCATTTAGGTGAAGTAATGGCAAATGCATCGGTTAATTATTTAGCTTTAAGCAAATACTTTCTCAATTTCTTCCCCATCTGTACAAATCAAACACATTTTATTTTAGGGAAATTCTTCCCCACGGAATTAGTGATGGCACCACCCAGATAAGCTTTAATTTTTTTATATTTTTACCCTCAGACCTAACCTCCATCTGGTCACCATTGAGCCGTGCACCCATCGCACTCCGCTTCGGCTGTCGCTCCTAGCCACCATCCTCCTCCTCCTCCTCCTTCTGAAATCCCAGCCACCACCTTCCTCCTTCCTCCACCGCCGTCTCCTCCTTCTGAAACCCTAGCCACCACCTTCCTCCTTCCTTCACCTTCTCCTCCTCCTCCTTCCTCCTCCTCCTCCTCGTCTTCCCCCACTAAACCCTAACCCAGTCCCCGGAGGTCCCGATCGGTAGATGCAGGCCAATTGCAATGGTGCATCGGTCTGCATCTACCGATCGAGTGTTGGACTTTGTGTCGACAATATCAAATACCATTGTATTAGACCTTGGTTATTTGAATGATAGACGTCGCATCTTTTCATAGCTTACCCAATTGTTACTTACCACTTGTTCTCTGAGTTGTGCTAGGTGGCTCACGTTTATTGATGAGATCAATGCACAAGAGCTTTGAGTGCGTCAGTTCACACATCTCAGAAGGTTCGCAGTCAATAATCGGATTGGACACTCGATTTGAAAGACTATAACACTTTGGTATTCTCGTAACGGAGAGATGGTCTATCTCGACCATTGGAGTAGTTGACTTTATGTTAGAATTGGTGAGGTCAACAGCTCGTAAAAACCTATAGTTTAGCTGTGTATGGTTGATATTTAGAATTGCTTCTTGGTACGTGTTCTGATTATAGAACAGAGAGCCATGGCTACATGGTAATCCATTTGAGTAGGAGATTTAATGGACTGGTCCCATGTAACATAGATTCGTTCACAACTCTGATTAGGGTTGGTCGTCCTATCAGGATAAGCTGTTGGGATGACAGAGCATGGGTGTCTCCACCACGGTCATTACTAGGCATATTTTCTGCGGCCGAACGGAACCAACATGGCACACAGATCGGTGAGCAGACACCGATGCACTAAATCGTGTTTCTGTTTAGGGTAAAACGGTCCTAAACCCTAAGGAACCATGTCTGATGGGCTAACTAGTTGTGTGATGCTTTACACACCAATGTGTGAGGGACCAGTTACGTGACTCAATAGACTTGTTCCATGTAACCTGAATTCGTTAGCAACTCTGATTAGGATTAGTCGCCCTATTTGAATAAGCTATTGGGATGACAGATGATGTGTATCTCCACCATGATCATTACCAGACACAGTGTCTGTAGCCGAATGGAACCAACACGGCACATAGATCGATAAGCAGACATGCACCTATGCACTAAGTCATATTTTTGCTTAGGATAAAACGGTCCTAAACCCTGAGAAACCACGTCTGATGGGCTAACCAGTTGTGTGGTGTTTTGGTGCACCAATATATGAGGGTCCAGTTACGTGACCCAAAACCAAGGTGTACTGGGTTACCTGGCTGGCGTCGCATCAACATGCCATTCCTGCTGACCATCCATACCCCTAACGGGAGGTGCGTTCCTTGGTCTGACCTACATCGTATTAAACCTAGGCCTGGTGGTCATCAGTTGGATTGTTAACCAGATCCGGTTGCTCGACAGGGTAATCGGAGGTACGACGTACGTGGTCCACCTGGAAGGAACCGAGTCATATGAGCACTTGAGTTTGACGGTATTCTCCACCACTTGAGTGCTTATATGACTGGAGGTCGCAAGTTGATAGGATTGATCCCACAGATGGCACCAAACTATGGGGGAGGATTTTGACCGTCGTACGTAATCCCTATGCAATAGTCGATCGAAGGTTTTATCCTTTAGGATGTAGCATGCTTTAAAGCGTTGTGTTGCCAAGTGCTGAGCTGTCGCGTGCTAACCTATCATACTAACACTGTAGAGTAGAGAGAGAAATATAGAGAGAACTAACACAGGGTGTGATGACGGAGTTCGACCGAAACATACGTCTCGGTGCGGTAAGACACAACCTTTGAATCCACTATCTCTGTGTAAAAAGTAGAGCTACTCTCGACAAGCCGAGGAGTGCTTCTTACAAGTAGGCAGAAAATGGAGTAGTCTTAGATGGAGTCTGAAAACCAGAAAGCTCGAGGAGCTCTGGAAAATAGAAAGTAGGTTTCTGGTTTGGAATTCTTGATCCGAAATATTTACAGGATTGACTATATATAGTGGTTTGGTTTGTGAAAAATATTCTGAAAATATTCTCAGGTATATCCGGGGTTTTGGTAAATACCCAAGGGGATTTATCAGACCCTAGATAGTACAAGTGGGCCCAGACAGGGCTGCGGGTCCCACCGTTGTGCTCGTGGACCCCAGGCAGGGCTGCGGGCCCCACCGTCATGCTCGTGGGCCCCAAGCAGGGCTGCGGGTCCCACTATCATGCTTGAGGGCTCTAAGCAAGACTGCGGGTCCTACTATCATCTTTGTGGGCCCCAAGCATGGCTGCGGGTCCTACTACAGGGCGTTAGCCAGATTTTACACCCACACTAGATACTAGAGAATAGAGGCATGCTTGGAAATTCCTCACTTCTCGAGGGAAGTAAGGTGTCTCCTTGAGTAACTTCCGTCAAAAGCTGATCATCAAGTCTGATCACAAGGATTTGAAAAGTTAGGACTCAAACAGGTGTACTATACCAGGAGGGACAGTTTTTTGATCCCGTATAGTTTTACAAACACCAGAAGTAGGAGGGGTTATGTGCAACACAGCGGAGAAGGGTTTTGGCATAATATCCAAGGGACCACGGAGTGTAGTCGTGACCTAGTAGTGGTTATGGTCATGGCTAACTAAGGATGGTGTGGTCATGAGATGTTCGCACACACTTTCAGTTGGAGCTGAGGTCTTAAGGTCCCCATAGATTCTATCTTCTAGCCCATTCATATAGATGAGATGCCCAGTCTTAGTGCACGATTAATGATGGGAAGGATTATGGTTTACTTTGAGTCAGGTTTACCTGACTGAGCCTTCCAAAGTCTATTCCTTAGGGAATCCTAGCTGGACTAGGAATCCCAGGTGGCACCACTAGGGTTTCTTAAGTGGACCATGCTCCATAAAGCATGCCAAAGTGTAGGTGGTTATGTCACATGGGATGTGCACATGAGATGTGCCTCATCGGACCATGTAATAGAGGAGGGAGGGATCCAAGCTTGATGAGGATTCCCTCCCCCTCAGGGATTAGTCTCCTAGTGGTGCGAGCCACAGAGTGGCCCTATTAAGTGGCTGGTCATGTGGAGCCCACACCAAGTGGTGGCCGGCTTATTAATGGAGAGGGAATCCCTTCTCTCCATTAATAAAAACTGCCTCTCTCTTTTAGGATCTCTATCTCTAGGGATTTCGAATAAAGGGGATGGGGGAGCTCTATCCGTTCTCTTATCCTTATCTTTAGGGATTTTGGATAAGAGGGTTGGGGGAGCTTTATCCGTTCCCTTATCCCCATCTCTAGGGATTTCGAATAAGAGGGTCAGGGGAGCTTTATCCATTCCCTTATCCCTCTATCTCTATCATTATCTCTATCTCATGATGAGGGTTTTTATAAACCCTAGCCGCCCCTCCTATGGCTTTTGATGATGCAAATTTTGGCTAAGGAGAGAAGGGGAGATAAGAGAAGAAAGGGAGAAGAAAGAAAGATGAGAAGAGAAGAAGAAGAGAAGGGAAAAGAGAGGCACCTTGCACGGAGTCTTCCTCGCGGGAGAAGAAAGACATAGATCCGGAAGTCGGTTCCCACAAGCCATCCAAGCTCATGATGAGGATGGGAATAGGAGATGCTCTCGACGGGTTTGCGAGGCATTCTTACTTCATTAACAAATTCATCTTCTACCAATATGAATTCGCACGTCTCTTCACTTTGGGCATTCATAAGACCCGAGAGGTAATTCTCTGATAATCTTTAGATGGTTGCATATGCTTTTAATTTGATTGAAAATCATCCGTTCTTGATCTAGAAAAAGGATATAGCATGATCACGATCCGTATTGAATTCCGACACGTTAATCATTTCCGTCGCGCACTCCGATGCACCAAACCAACATCGAGACCTCCAAGGATTGGGTAAGGGTTTAGGCAGGAAAGATGGTAGATGCAGGCCGAATTTCCATTGCAATGTCGGCATATATATGCCGACATTGCAATGGTACATCAGCCTGCATCTACCGATTGCGACCTCTAGCTTTGATTAGGGTTTATGATGGGAAGAAGATAAGGAGGAGGAGGTGGAGGAGGAGGAGGAGAAGGAAGGAAGGAGGAGAAAGAAGGAGGGTGGGTGTGTCTTCGAAAGGAGGAGGTGGCAGTGGAGGAAGGAGGAGGAGGAGGAGGAGGAGAGGGAAGGAGGAGGAGGAGGAGGAGGAGGGGGAAGGAGGGAGGAGGAGGAGGGTGGCTAGGGGTGGCTTTGGAAGGAGGCGGCGATAGTAGAGGTCATTGGGGTGGCGGTAGAGGACACTGGGACGGCGGCCACGGCAGTGGAGAACGTTGAGGGCGGTCGGGCAGGGTAGGGAAGAGAAGGAGGGCTTTTTGGGAATATCGTGGGTGCCAACACTAAATTACCGAAATGGGTTGGGTGTCGATACTAATTCGAGTGCCATTACCAATTCCATAGGTGCGAATAGACGAACCCCATTTACATGTTTTTGCGTATGTCAATATGTGGAGTCTGGCTAATTACAGCACAAATATTACTAGTGGCAGCACAACTACCAAGGTTGCAATTGTGATGCCCCTGACAATGTGTTGGAGTAGGCCACCGCCATTACCACCCATGTAGCTCGCAATCGAGCCACTGGCCTAGCCCGTCCATCATCTATCGCCGCCCATCCTCCTCATTTATTTTTTGAAAGGTAAATGTGGGTATCGAAATCAGCTCATAAATTAAATCCGGACCACACACAACGACTCGCAAATTAAACCCGGCCCACACGCAACAACCCGCACACGAAACCCGGCCCACGCACAGCTCGCAAAAGAAAAGAGCCAAACCCGATTCGGATGGACCCAAGAGAGCCCACCCATGCAAGTGGAACCCACCGGACCTACTACTCGAAGCCAAAAGGGGGTCTGGGTTTCGGGCCCCCCGGTTCCTCCTTGCAAGCCGCAGCCCCCTCTCCCCATGGGAAGGTGTGGTCGGCGGAAAAGGAAAAAGAAGAAAATAAAAGAAGAAAATAAAAGAAGAAAATAAAAAAAAAAGAAAAGGAAAGAAAAGGAAACTACAATCGTCTTGTGCGGGGGGAGGTAACTTGGACGTCTATGCAACCGTAGATCCACGTCGATCCTCGATTCGACGGACAAGATTGAAAGTCGTGTTGCCATCAAATAAATGTGCAAAGATGCCTCATATCTTAAAAAATTGAGCTCAATCTAGCCCATAACCACAGCTACAAAAAAGGAAAGAGATAAATGTTATTTTCTCCCAAAAAAGGAAGATAAATCTCAACAGTTATGGGGAAAGATATTTAAGGGATTCAAAAATCTCAAGAATATCTGTCCCATCCTCCCCCCTTCGCCTATAAATAGAGGGGCAGGGGATGGCTTCAAGGGTCGAAGATCAAAAGCTAGAGACGTGAAAGCTCTGCAAAGAATGACGCTCCAACGCTTGACGACTGAAGGCTTCATGAGGCATGGGCGAGCGCATACCACGGGAATGACTTAGCCCATAAAAGTCCTCATCAACGTGAAGACTTTGCACAAAAAATTAAAACTTTGACTCCTTGCACGAAGAAGAAAGCTTGGAGAAGAAGGTCCGGAGTCGGCATCACCCTATTTTCTCCAACAATCTTCAACTTTGACAAATGCCAAAGAAGCACGAAGAAGAAGATTGACGTCGGCATCACCCGTCGTCTTCAACACATCTTCAACTTCGAGAACGCCAAAAGGCTTGGAGAAGAAGATCGCAGTCGGTACTACCCTGCTGTTTTCAACAAAGCCGACACTACAACCGTCGCAAGGAGATTGGTGTTACACCCGCCGTCTTCAACAACGAAACTGACACTACAACTGTCGCATGGAGATCGGTGCTACACCCGCCATCTTCAAAAGAAGCCTTCGACTCCGAAAATGCCAAAGAAACATGAAGAAGAAGATAAGTAAAGCCGACACTACAACCGTCGCCGCTAAAGCCCTGTCCCCAAAAGGAGGAGACTAGAAGAATAAAGAAGACTCAGATACATCACCATCATCGTTCGACGAGAAGATCAAATCGAAGCAAAAGTAAAAGCCAAAGCAAAGCAAAGTTAATGCCCGCGCCAAAGCAACACACGTGCCAAAGCTGATGAGCTACGATGATCACGATCAAAAGCAACGCACGTTCTAGTCGATACGATGCGAAGTCTGGAAAAACTAAAGCACCGCAAGCCTCTTCGTTTACGTTTAAGCACAAGAGCCAAAGCAAAGCAAAAGCCAGAGCCACGCCGAAGCAAAGCAAAGCCAAAGCCAAAGCTGAAGCCGACGCCAAAAGCAAGATCAACGTCGCGAATCAACGATCAAAGATGCCGAGGTCTAAAAAGAGTCGAGGGAGATGTGAAGATCGAGAAAATAATGCCGAAAGCTCCCTAACCGAGAAAGTACGAAGCACATAAGGGACAAAAGCAAAGGCTAAAACCGCTCAACCTCTCAAAAAAACCCGACACCTTGCAAAGACCTCTGTCTTGGGCAACCCCTCCAGAGCTCTCGCACAAAGTAACTTGGAGACACGGATCAAAAGGACCCTCCAGATGTTTTCTCCCACAATCTCCTGATCAAAACCTTCGCCGTACCCAGCTTACCACTCCCGAGCACGAGGATTAGGCTTATAATCCTCGTGTGTGCAATAAAGATGACCTGATTCTTTTTTCCGCGTCCATAGTAACCTATCCTCCTTTCTCCTCCTTCCTCTCCTATATTCAGCTATTGCAGTCTGGCCCCCTTTACTCTACACTTGGCCATGCGATCTTGAGTGCATCTATTGCTCATTCTGCCACTGTTGAGCACTGGGCCTCCGATGATTGAATGCGATATAGATTCACTCGGCATTGCATGGCCGATTGCAAAGTAAAAGGGTTGAGCGGTAACAACCGAGTGTAGAATGAGGAAGAAGGAGGGAGGCGACAACGTATTTCATAGGGCTGGCAGCGGTGGATGCGAACGACGAAGGTGGGCGACGTCCTACATGGGATGGGCGCAGGTTACAACGAACCTGAGTTACCCTCTTTCATGGCACAAGGGTAGGATAGGGGTTTTTCTTCTTCTGTAAATGTGCTGCCCCTATTAATCTGTGATGTAGATAGTCAAACGCCAGCATGTCTGTGCATGTGGAAAGGGGTAACATAATAAGGGAGAAGAATAGAATTAGGGCCCCCCCAATTCTTTTCCCAGTTGTGCATGTGCAAACCATCTCCCCACCACAGCCAGCTACCTCCGCCATCAGCAACCTACCATTGCCGGCTCATCTCCTTCCTCCTTTCCTCATTCCCTTCTTCTTCCTCATCCTACTATTTCCCTCCTCTTTCCTTCTTCTTCCTCCTCCTGAAAATTGTGACATTCGACCATTTTCGGCCAAGTGCACCTTTTGACCATTCAACCTCGAATGGCTAAGTGTTGCGATTACCAAGAGGATGAGAAGAAAGGAAAGAGGAGAAAGAGGAAAGGGAGAATAAAAAAGAAGAGAAAGAGAAGGAAAAAGGAAAAGGAAGGAGACGACGGTGGTGGATTGCTGATAGCAGTATGCACATGTCCGAGGATGGCGTCAACAGGTGTCGGTTGCCTTTAGCATAAAAGTAGGGATGATTGGGAACATGTAGGGTAATTTTTTAAATTAAAGATAGGATTACCTCCAATGTTTCGTGGGTTGTATATAGTCTCCTGCTATTCGGACTACACATTATGGGTGATGGTGTTCACACAACACTTATTACAATGGGCAACACCCGATATTAAAAAAAACTTGTCCATGACACGAGCTGTGCTCTATCTTCCAAGGTAAGGAAAAGGAATAAGAAAAGGAAGGAGGAGGAGGGAAGAGGCAGAGTAGGGAGAGAATCTAAACCGTTGCATAATCCGATTAATGCCTATTTCTCCTTGCTTGGCTAAAGCCCAACACATCTGCAATCTGCATGTCTGAAAATAAAATAAACTTCTGTAGCACAATAGATTGACCTAAACTGTCTGAACTAATTCATTCAATTGGAAAAGAGATTTACTTTCAGACCACATCTTGCAATATACAATTGGATAAAAAGCAAGTGAATACAAGCTGAGCTGCATCATAACCTTGTGTTCAGTGGATGATGGATAAACTCGTTCGATCATCATCGGACGGCTTTAAGACTATTCACCCCATCCATCAGTACTTCCCCCTTCACAACTCAGACTCATCAATGATCTGATGCCATAGGAAGTACCGACCACGAACAGACATCCAACTCAACACTCTTCAGCTGGTCGACTTCTGAGTTTCGTGATGTTCTTCTGTAGTTCCATATTCGACAACCTTTCCGTTTCCAGTGCTCGTTCGAGCTACATCATAACACCATGTGATCAGTTGCTTTTCGTACAATACTTCAAATAATGTGTGACGTAATGGAGCCCTGTGTACCTTTGCTGCTCGAGAACTCCATTCGCTTAGTATTGCTCTAAGCCTTTCATTTTCTTTGACATACTGTAGAGGACCACATTCATCAAAGCACAAGGTTTTTTTAATATGAGGTGATGATTTGAACACCAAATGCACTATAAAAAGTAAATCCAATTGGCATAACCTGGTTGTTGGTTACACAAATGGCCTGAATCTCGGAGTCCCTCTCAGCAATCAAGCCACGGGCAAGGCGTAGCTCTGAGTGCACTTGATTCATCTGAAAGGCTAAATCATATCATTAGTAACCATAATTCCACTGGACTCTTTATTCCTTGAACCAACATATTTTATTCAGTTCATGCAGCTAGGGGTGCAACTCGGGTCAGGTTGGTTTGGGTTTGAGCCAACCCGGAACCAAACCGAACTAGTTCAGTTCTACCATATTGAAACCGAACCAACCCAACTTGGGCATAGACCCGAACCAACCCAACCCACACTAAGGTCGGGTTGGTTGTCGGGTTGGTAGCTGGTCTAAAAAAATAATGGTTATCAGCTATTTACTAGCAAGGTGGAGGTCAACATTGGGCTTTAGACTTTAGCACTCTTTGAGTTCTCTTGGTAGTTGGTTCAACGTTAGCAAACTAACTATTACTCGGGTCCTTGTGTGATGTAACCCAAAAGTTCAAACTCGTGACATATATATGTGGACTAATATATATGAGTTTGGCTCTCGGGTTGGGTCGGATCTACCCGAGCCTTAACCTGGAACCAACCCGTATTTAGCAGGGTACACAAAACTTAGAACCGAACCAACCCATTTAGTCAAAATACCCGAACCAACCCAACCCATTTAGGCCGGGTTGGGTCAGTTCTTGGTTTTACCCGACCCAAGTTGCACCCCTACATGCAGCTGTAATGTCAATACCAACTCTGGCATGGATATGAAACGGGTAAAATTCCCTCAAACTAATTTATGGGAGCAAAGATAAAAATCCACATCACTTGAAACTTGGTAAAAGAGAAGTTTGTCATATTATGTCGCTATTGAAATGATAGAGAACGATAACTGAGATGGAGCTATTGGTATTACTAAAGTGATCTAATTTTGAGGTCTTATTGATTAGATCGAATCAATAAGGTAAGAAGAAAGTATTACCTCTGCCGATAGTGCTCGTAATTCTTGATCACGAGCTGCTAATAGATGAGCAAGGTCAACCTGCATACATAACAAAAAAAATAGTATTTAGGCTATGCTCGGATGCTTTACTTCAAGATGACAACACAAACCATTCCAATCATTTTCATATACATTAACCAATAAAAAACAAAAAACGCAAGTTGAGCGAGAATATATTATAACAATCACATTAATTTTAAAAGCAGAAGATTGTGTGGCACCAATTGAGGATAGAGCGAAAATCAATTGAGGTGTCCTGTACATACGCCATATTGGCCTGAGATGGTTCTAGTGAGGCATAAACTCTCATATCAAATTGAAGGGTTAGAAAAAAGGACAGACCAAACAAGAATTTAATGGATGAACCTACTTGCATTTGATACGAGTCAATGAAAAATAAGGATCCACACACACACACACACACACACACACACACACACATGCACACACAAACATACACACAATAATGATCAGGTTCTCACCACCATGCATGGTGTGGCGTGCTCTCCATAGATCACACCTGTCTATTGGTCCATGATGATCAAGTGCAAAGCGATGCATATACCTGATCATGATGAACGACTATGATAGATGGTGAGCAAGCTTGCCGTGAATGACGGATAGCAATTGATATATATATATATATATATATATATATATAGGGACATGCTATAATGTGGCATGCGGTACGTGCGGCACTGAATCGTAGCCGTCTGATGCACGTAGCGGTGCATGCGATGCACGTAGCACTTGCATCAGATGGCTACGGTACAGTGCCACACGTACCGCATGCCACATTATAGCATATATATATATATATATATATATATATATATATATATATATATATATATATATATATATATATATATATATATATATATATATAACCTGCACCTGGGGTGCAGCATTAACGTTGCACCGCCCCCTTGTTTTACCTACCTAGAAGTTTTGGAATTGGATGAAATTTGGTGAGGGTGTTGTCTAGGGTAAGGTGATCATCCTCACAAATTTTCATCAAATTCCAAAACTTCTAGGGTGGTCAAATGGTCGAAGCAAAATCAGCCGTCCGCAGTCACCGTTAAAATCTGCAGATTTTGCTTCGACCATTTGACCCCCCTAGAAGTTTTGGAATTTGATGAAAATTTGTGAGGATGATCATCTTACCCTAGACAACACCCTCACCAAATTTCATCCAATTCCAAAACTTCTAGGTAGGTAAAACAAGGTTGAGGTGCAGCGTTGTTGCTGCACCCCGGGTGCAAACTCCCCGCCCCCTATATATATATATATATATATATATATATATATATATATATATATATATATATATATATATATATAGAGAGAGAGAGAGAGAGAGAGAGAGAGAGGAATGATAAAATGCGGCGTGCGGTGTCACACCGCAGCTGTCTGATGCACCCGCTGCGTGTGTGCGATGCACGTAGCGGTGCATCAGATGGCTGCGGTGCGACACCGCACGCACCGCACGCCGCATCCTACACGCCCCTATATATATATATATATATATATATATATATATATATATATATATATATATATATATATGGGAATGCTTAGGTGGCCGTCCGATGCACCACTCCGTGTATCAGATGCATGCGGCCGGTGCATCGGACGGTTGCGGATCGCGGACCACAGCCGTCCGATGCACCACACCGTGCATCTGATGCACGCGGTGGGTGCATCGGACGGCTACGGACGGAGATCGCATATAAGCATCCCCCTATATATATATATATATATATATATATATATATATATATATATATATATATATATATATATATATATATATATATATATATATATATATATAGGGAATAGGAGCATGGTCCTCCCGACTAGCCAACACGCTGGTCCTCCCTTATATTCAGGTGCCACGTGGTACTTTTTAACCATTTTTTTTTATGGATGGTCAATCCACTCTACTTATATCAGGATTAAAAATAAAATAAAACAACCCGATCAACAGTCGACAAATTTAATGGTAAGCTGCAGTGCGCAAATACCCCTTACTATGGTCAATCTAAAAATGTCACTTGGTTTTTTTTTTCTAATTTTTTTTCATGATCATTGTTAGGAGGGGTGAACCCACCATTACCAACCCCTAACCTTGGTTAAAAAGTGTCAGGTGGCACTTGAATTGAAAGGACTAGCGTGTTGGCTAGTCAGGAGGACCATACTCCCTATTCCCATATATATATATATATATATATGAGGAATGGGATGCTGCCTATCAAAGCAGCATTTTTTGCTGCTTTGAGACATTGTTTGACCATCCTAGAAGTTTTGGAATTTGATGAAATTTGGTGAGGGTGTTGTCTAGGGTAAGATGATCATCCTCACAAATTTTCATCAAATTCCAAAACTTCTAGGGGGTTCAAATGGTCGAAGCAAAATCAGTCGTCTGCAGTCGCCGTTAAAATCTGCAGCATTTTGCTTCGACCATTTGACCCTCTTAGAAGTTTTGGAATTTGATGAAAATTTGTGAGGATGATCATCTTACCCTAGACAACACCCTCACCAAATTTCATCAAATTCCAAAACTTCTAGGATGGTCAAACAATGTCTCAAAGCAGCAAAAACGCTGCTTTGATAGGCAGCATCCCATTCCTCTATATATATATATATATAGGGGCATGCTATAATGCGGCATGCGGCACCGCACCGTAGCCGTCTGATGCACGCACTGTGTGCATCGCATGCACGCAACGGTGCATCAGACGGCTGCGGTGCGGTGCCGCACTTACCACATGCAGCATTATAGCATTTCTCTCTTTCTCTCTCTCTCTCTCTCTCTCTCTCTCTCTCTCTATATATATATATATATATATATATATATATATATATATATATATATATATATATATATATATATATATAGGGGCATGCTATAATGCGGCATGCGGTACGTGCGGCATCACACCGCAGTCGTCTGATGCACGCACTGCGTGCATGCGATGCACGCAGCGATGCATCAGATGGCTGCAGTGCGGTGCCGTACTTACCGCATGCCGCATTATAGTATTTCTCTCTCTCTCTCTCTCTCTATCTATATATATATATATATATATATATATATATATATATATATATATATATATATATATATATATATATATATATATATATATAGAATACGGGGTATGAGCTGGCAGCCTAATTCGAAATTAGGTTGTCAGCTGCTAGCCCTCCGATTAAAACCAAATGGTCGTTCATTTATTAAAAAAAAACCTAATTGTAACCCACGATATCTCTCTGTCTCTCTCTCTCTCTCGATCGGCAGCCCCTTTCCCGACCACCCTCCACCTCTCCCCCTCCCCGACCAACCTCCACTATGGTAGCCCCCTTCTCCTCCCCCTCCGGCACCGATCCTGCCCTCGCGCTCATCCCCGATTTCCATCCTCCGTCAGCCCCCTTCCCCTCCCCCTCCGGCACCAATCCAGCCCCGACCTCCAGCCCTCGTCGCTCCCCCTCCCCCTCTGATCTCCTTCCTCGTCGGCAGCCACCCTCGATGCCGAGGGGAAGGGGCTAACGGAGGGTGGAGGTCAGAGATGAGCGCGAGGGCAGGATCGACGCCGGAGGGGGAGGAGAAGGGGGATGCCGGAGTGGAAGGGGGATGCTGGTGGTCGTGGCAGCAGCGAACCAGAGAAAGCGAGATGAGGGCGCAGGAAGGGGAGGGGGTCGAAAATAGGGAGCCGGAGGACCTTTGTCGGTGGTCGCGAGATCAGGGCGTCGGAGGCCTGGCTCCGAGAGAGATCGGGGCGATCGAGAGAGAGAGAGAGAGATCGTGGGTTACAACTTTTATACAGCTAAGTATTTTTTTTAATAAATGGACAGCCAGATGGTTTTAATCGGAGGGCTAGCAGCTGACAACCTAATTTCGAATTAGGCTGTTAGCTCATACCCCGTACTCTCTCTCTCTCTCTCTCTCTCTCTCTATATATATATATATATATATATATATATATATATATATATATATATATATATATATATAGAGAGAGAGAGAGAGAGAGAGAGAGAGGATACGGGGTATAGGTTGGCGGCCTATTTCGACGAAATGAGCAGCCACCCATTTGACACCCCTAGGAGTCTTAGAATGTGCTGGTTTTTTGTGAGCACAAGCACCTTGCCTTAGATAGAACACCCACAAAAAATCAGCGCATTCTAAAACTTTTAGGGGCATCAAATGTTATATTTCAGATTAACGGTTACAACGGACGTTCGATAAAACTTCTAACATTTGATGCCCCTAGGAGTTTTAGAATGTGCTGATTTTTTGTGGGTGTTCTATCTAAGATAAGATGATTATACTCACAAAAAAATCAGCACATTCTAAAACTCCTAAGGGCTTCAAATGGGTGGCTGCCCATTTAGCCGAAATAGGCAGGCAGCTCATTTCCTGTTTCCTCTCTCTCTATATATATACACGTATACATATATAGAGAGAGGCGTGTTACGTTGTGCTGTTTGCTGCCGGCAGATAAATGAGCTGCAAACCCTCGACCGTCCGATCCGCGATCCGCGATCCCGATTATCAGCCATCCCGATTCAACCGCTGTGGAGTATTTGTTTAGTTCGTTCGATTCCCATCCGTTGGATCGATGGGAATCGAAAGAACCAAAAAATTTTCGTTGTTACTGTAGCGGCTACAGTAACAACGAAATTTTTTTGGTCCGTTCGATTCTTATCAATCCAACGGATGAAAATCGAATGAACACACAATTGGTCCGTGTGATTTCCATCCGTTGGATCGATGAGAATCAAACGAACAAAAAAAAATTTGTTGTCACTGTAGCCGCTACAGTAACAACAAAATTTTTTTAGTCCGTTCGATTCCCATCGATCCAACGGATGGAAATCGAACGAACACAACAATCGTCCCATCCGTTGGATTGATTGGAATTGAACGGTCCAAACTAAATTCGCTGTTACTGTAGCCGCTACAGTAACAATGGATTTTTTTGGTATGTTCGATTCCCATCGATCCAACGGATGGGAATCGAACGAACCAAACAAATGCTCCGCACCGGTTGAATCGGGATGGCTGATAATCGAGATCGCGGATCGGACGGCCGGGGGTTCGCAGCTCATTTTCTCTGCCGGCAACGCAACGTAACATTCCTCTCTCTCTCTCTCTCTCTCTCTCTCTCTATATATATATATATATATATATATATATATATATATATATATATATATATATATATATATATATATATATATATATATATATATATATATATATATGGGGAGGGATACTCTTACTCATGGCCTCTTACTCATATAGTTACCTATGATCCGGGCCGTCCATTAGATCCCGACGTACGGTTCGGATTAGATGGGGAGTTGAAGCAATGGTGTCCGTATTAAATGCGGGCTTTTAATATGAGCTATTAAAAGCCCGCATTTAATGCGGACACTATTGCTTTAACTCCCCATCTAATCCAAACCGTACGTCGGGATCTAATGGACGACCCGGATCATAGGTAACTATATGAGTAAGAGGCCATGAGTAAGAGTATCCCTCCCCATATATATATATATATATATATATATATATATATATATATAAGAGATTTGAGAACACGAAGGTTTGCCACTATGTTAGACATGACATAATAGTCGTCGGATCTAGAAACAAGAATGGCCATGATTCGATCCTTTTCCACAAATAGGCAGAGCTTTAAATGTCGTCAGATGATGCATTACTCTTGTCGGCTCAAGTGGAGCCAAAGAGGAAATTGCTGACCACTGCATCGTACCTTGAAGCCATCTAGTCGTACCTTTTGGACACCTAGTAGGGTGAAGGTACGACTAGGTGGCCACAAGGTGAGGCCGATCACAAGTAAAACTATGTGCAGACAAGATTGGATATCAACCTATCATGTATGTAGGAAGGCATGATCACAAGAGAAACAAGGGCAAAAATGTGGGAACACAGTGATGCAGAGCAAAAGTTTTGCAACTTGGAGAGGAAGAGTGCCGATTTTTGCCCTACCAGAACAAATGGAGATTTGTGGGTTAACATGAGGGCACATCGTACACAATTATGGATGTTTTTTATACTCCCCATTTCTTCATAGATGCACTCTCGTCTTTGCAAACTTGTTTTCGATGGAAAGACGCATGGAAGGAATGATTTATCAGAACATAGGTGTATCAGGAATAACATTCTTTAGAAAGGTGTGCAGATGAAGGTGTCACACCCGTACTGCATGAGGTACTTTGAGTCATTCATGTATGTACTAAATATATAATTATCTTATTAATTAGTTTCTATGTGTTCAGATTTTGAAACCAATCAAATGCAAATCCGACTTGGTAGGTGTCAGGTCTCATTTGCAAGTCAAAATATGTCCCGATAGGTATTCTAGTCAATATGTTTATATACAAACACAATTATTTACTAAGACTGTGATCAAGATTTTAAAACCGGGTATCAGTCACTCGACTCACTCGTAGTATTGGCCCGGACCAAACCGAATCAACTTGGCCACGTTGACTCAGTAACAGCCATTAATACCAGTTCAGGTATTTTTTCATAAAAAAATTGAATTGTTTTTTATGCTACCAGCCCATACGCCTAGACCGTATTGATTGATACCGAGTTACTGACTCGGCCGATACAGATTGATACAGCTCGGTCTCGGCCGACGTGGACCAAGTATCGATATCGGTTGGTAACTTGATTTGGGCAAGTAGAAAACCGAGTCGTACCGGCCGATACCACTAGGTATCGACCGAGTTTTGAAACCATGACTGAAATAGTGTTTTCATGAATCCTTTAGAACCCCATGTATCACTTTGGTGGACAAGTATGAAGGCATTATCATAGATGAGATGAAGGCGAAACTATGGAAACAAGTGGCACATTATGGGTGAGGGTGTCCCCCGTTAATGAGAGCTCATTCTTCCTTATTGGTTGAAAAAAATGATTTTGATGGGCCTTTTGATATGATTTTAAAGACTTAATGGTTTATAAGGCTGGCAGGTCGAGTACGATGGCTATTGGGTTACAACACTCTTTGAGGATAAGTTAAAAGATAAATGGGCAAACATGGCTAGATGGATGTTGGATTTTCAATTAATGGGTCGAATCGTTTTAACTTTAAGATAAAAGAGGGGAGAGGTTCAGTGGACTTCAGAAGTCATAAAGGCCTTATTAGGATTTTTGGTTAGGTTTAGAAGGAAGATGTATGAGAATTGATGAAAGATGGAGTCCACCTTGCCTTGCGGTGGCAATGGTGTAGGGTACAGATACACGATGAGGTGGCTAGGGTGGTGGCCAAGGTTTGAGAATTCGGCTTCCGTGTTCGGATTGGGCAAAAAACAAACCGCATCGGGTCAAATTCGGCTTTGACTGTTTTGGCCAAAATATTAAAAATGAAAAAAAATTAATATGAAATTAGGATTTGATTCGCACAATCCGGGGAGGAATCGATTGTTTAAGATAGAAATCTTATGCTATAAGAATCACAGAATAGCTACTAACTACGTATATGTCATTTAAACTAACAAAATGATGATATGAAGCAAATTTGAATTAGATCCGATTCGGGGGCATGATGCTTATTCAACGTTTCGGATCGTCCAATATCCGAATCGGTTCGACCCTCAAACCATGGTGGTTGCAAAGCACAGTGGCGACAACCTGTGCGGGAGACGAGAGATGAAAGCAGTAGTAGCAACAAGTGCGTAAGGGCTAATGACTGCTTCTTTCTCTTTTGTTTCTTTTTTGTTTTTTTTTTCTTTTATGTGGATGACGTAACTGGAGGGGCTTGATACTTTGGAAAAATAAAGCGAGGAAGTGAATTTTAAAGGGAGGGAGTTTGGATTTCTATGTACCTCCAATTCTCTTTTCAAAAAGGAGGTTCGCCATAACTGATTTCGTGCTCAAATCAAATCCAAGTTTATTTAGTGCGAACAACATACATTTCCCCAACAACGGTTTTTCACATGGCGTTTATTGATGGGGTAATTGAAATTCTCATCAAAAGGTCCTCATGAAGAATGTGACAAAGTGTTATTAATAATCGTGACAAGACCATTGGATGTGCAAAAGCTATCAAAGGAGCGTTCATGCATCTCACACAAGCAAGGAAAAGAAAGATTTGCGCAGAGATTCTCATTGGTCAGTTGTTTACCCCAACCCCTATCCTACTTTGATCAACTGAAAAGAATACAAGCCGACTTATGAATGAAATGAAGATTTGAGATAGTTCAAGATACTCCACCGGCTTCTCGTGAAGGTTTCTTCTAAACGTAATAAAGCAAACCAACCTCCAACGAACAATTCCATAGACTTTCACTATAGTGCATTTTCAAGATCAGACACCCTCAAGAGAGTTTTGGAATGAGATACTTTTTGCTTGTCTTGCTTATTCATTCCATTTGTTCTACCTTGTTTATCGTCAACAACTTAACACCATTCTTTCTTTAAAACCAAAAGGGTTCAATGTCCATCCCTAAAGCCAATAGTGTCCCAAATGTTTGTGATGGTTGCAAGGAAAAAAATCAAACAAGTCGGAGCATGATTAAATGGTCTAGCAAATTCAATTCATAAGACTGCAAAGAACACCAAAGTCAAAAGGGATATCTAGTTAACCTGAGGGGTACTTCCATCATCAGACCTCTGGTATTTGCTTAAACATTCTTGTAAGCGAAGCACCTGGAGCCAAGAGAAATAGCTTGCAATAAACAAACTGTATAAGAAATAATACTGCTATGATTGACCACACAAAATTTAGCTTAAAGTACTTTTTACCACAATTTCTACAAACCAATATGATAAGAAACATATATTTTGAGCATCCAGACCTGTAAATTATGAACTGAGAATTGAAAATCCAGCATTTGTGTCTCCCAGTTTAGTTTATACCTCCTCACTCAGATAATGAAGATTTTCCCTTTGATATTGCAACAGTGCCATTTGTTGATCAGAAAGACGGCCACCATCATGATATCTATCGAAGGAAGAATTCACTTTATTAATGAGGCTATGAGCAATACAAACATCGTGCAAAGCTAATGAACATTACTCATTGTTTCGTAAACTGTGAGCAAATAACTATGCAGAATTCTCTTAATATATATACATTACCCTTTAAATATATAAAAAACATGACATATCAAGTCCAGATTCTCATTAGTTATACAATTTTTCCAATACCACGCACACAGCAGTTGTTCACATCTCTTTCCCCAATCCTATCATCAAACCCATGTCATCTCTTTTCCTCCCCTATGTTCCTATCATAATGTTCACATCAACCTCCAGGTGGAGGTTATTATTTAATTCAATACTTGATGCATGCTCAGAAAGACAACATCCAAACAATAACCCAGTTATTGACATGTCGTTCCCGTATGGAATGGGCCCGCATATATCCATGAGTTGGTGATGGTTTTGATGGGTGTTATTATAAATTTATAAGCTTTATTTATTTATTTGGTTTAATGCTGCTAAGGTGTTCTTTTCATGATCTCTCTCTAATCAATAAAACATAATACAAAAGAATCCGAAGGTCAACCCATGTTTCTATGCTCTCTATTACAAAGCCCATGCTCATCTCCCTCCCTCCCTCCCTCAAAGAAATGCTATTTAAACTTAACCAATTCCTGGAATCTAATTAGATTCCGAGAATGCATGTAATTCACAGTTTACATGGAATGCATCCACATATCTTGGAATTGCTCACCACAATAGCAGCAGTGTCACATAATTTTTCATTTTTACTAAAAAAAAACAAGGAAAAAAGAGAACACTTGCAGCAGCTTTTGATAACAGAGATTATGGCTCATCATTATTTCAAGTTAACAGGTTACAGAGGTCGGGATCATGAAGCTGTCCTCTTCCACAAGGACCACAACTTGAGTAAAATTATATTATGGACAATTCTCAATAGAAAACCACCAAGAAGCCTAAAATCCACCTTTCACTCTCTCAAAATATGGATCATAGTCAACGATGTATATCGGGTCCATTTTTTAGATCTACACCTGAAAAACGAGTCGGATGCAAATCAAGTTATTGGGTTGTCATAATCAGTGCCCAAGTGAACAGCCTCCCACTTCCCCACCTGCGTAGAGATTTGATCAAATATTTGGATGGAAAGAGCTAAGTTTGAGTTTGTGGACTGGGTTGAGTATTTTACAAGGTTAATACTGGTAATATTGGCCTTAGAAAGGAAGAGATAAATTCAGGTATACAAGTTGACTATGATGTTTTAGATCAAGCCAAGGGTCCATCTATAAGTCATGTCAAGGGTCTAATTGGTCACTTAGGGTCAAATCAAGTCAAGGGTATGTATATAGGATAGTTAAAGTGTCCAATAAGGCTACCAAGGTACAATGGAGATAGGCAGAGAGGTGGGTTCGTTTTCTGGATAAGGTTGAGTATTTTCCAAGGTTTACAAATCCAGTACAGCTTGAAAAAAAACTGTCAAGACTGGTCAATACTTCATCGAGGTTTATGAATTGACTTGAGGTGTTTGAGAGAAATATCTCTGTTTAAGTTTGAAGAATTAGGAATGGGTAACTGACACGATGATCTAGGATTCATATCTGTTAAGTGCACTATTTTGCGTGCTTTATAGACCAAGCAAACTAACCTTAATTATGCATGCAAATACCAAAAATTGCTGAAGAAATTAAGGTGAGAATTAACATCTACGTCCCAATAGATAGTGATCCAAGTGTACTGGGAATATATACGTTTCGATTAGGACCAAACATAAATGATGCGCAACGTCCAACACTTGTAATTATGGAGAATTGAGTGTGAAAGGCGAGGAAGACAGAAGAAGATATAAGGAAGAAGTAAGATGAAAGTAATCAGAAAGAATCTCACCAAAGTATCGTTGGTGGCTCAAGCAATGGTTGTCAATGAGATCCAAGGAATAACACCTGCCAGGAAGTACCCTTGATATCCACAGATGCCAAAACTACCACATAGATCTCTTGAAATTAAAGGATGGAGGAGAAAAATGGTAGATGAGAAAAGATCAATGAAGAAGAATAGTTGAATTCACCAAGTGGAGAAGATGGAAGAAGAAATTGTGAGGAACCAATTCTCATAATTTCCAAAGGGGATTTGCTCATTTAGATGCTTATAGACTGACCAAAGGGGAAGAAAGAGAGGAGGTATATGGTAAGGGGTCTCCTTGTGGAACAGACCACCCAGTTAAGGTCTCCGTGAGAAAACTACAGGTGGTCTGCGAGAAACCAACCCACTCGAAGGGACATTTATGTACAAAGGAGGGAGGCCGGATGGTTGATGTTTCTCTCACCTGGAGTATCTTCATTTATTTGTTGTCTCTCCTTCGGTCTTATGTGGTGCTGTCTCTTCTGATGCCGACCTGTGGCACAAGAGATTAGGTCATGTGTCTGAATCTCGGCTTAAAAGTCTTTTCCAGTCCGGAGCTTTAGACCGAGATTCCTTTTCTACTCTTTTTTTTTGTACGGGATGTCAGTTGGCTAAGCATTCAACTAGCCCCTTTTCTTCTAGTTTGTAGAGGTCATGTAGTCCTTTTGATCTAGTGCACTCCGATATTTGGGGTCCTGCACCTCTCTTCTATGAATGGTTATCTTTATTATGTTAGTTTTATTGATGACTATTCTCGTTTCACATAGCTTTATCTTCTTCGTCAGCGATCTGACATTGCTGAGGTCTATCAGACCTTCACCACTATGGTTCATACTCAGTTCCATGCTCGTATCAAGACCTTCCGGTCTGATTGCGCATGTAAGTACCTCTCCTCTACTATGCGCTCTATTCTTTAGTCTCATGGGACTCTTCCAACAATCTTGTCCACACACCCATGAGCAGAACGGGGTTACGGAGCGGAAACATCGTCACATCCTTGAGATAGCTCGTGCCCAGCTTCTCTCCTCGTTCGTTCCTCGCAACTTCTGGACAGAGGCCATTTTGACCTCTGTCGACCTCATTAACATTACCCCTTTCTCAGTTCTCTTGGGTGTTTCTCCTCATGAGCGCCTCTATGGCACCCCTCCTCACTACAGCATGCTGCGTACTTTCAGGTGCACGTGCTTTGTCCTTCTTCCTTCCTATGAGCGCACCAAGTTTTCGGCTAGGTTCAATAAGTGTGTGCTCTTGAGGCTCAGTTCTGAGCACAAGGGGTATCGTTGCTATGACCCCTTGGCTCATCGTCTTCACATCTCTCGACATGTTTCCTTTGTCGAGGATGTTCCCTATTACTCTGCTGCGTCTTAAGATCTCACATTTCTTGAGATTCCTACCGCTCCTTCCTTCGTGTCTCCACAGGCTCCTTCTCCAACACCCTCTCCTTCTGCTACTACTCCTGCTCATGCTCTTGAGCCCTTACCTTCTGTTACAGTAGTAGCCCCTCCTTCTCATTCCGTCTCAACTGATGTTTCTCCTGTGTCTCCTTCCACTCCCTTGGGTCCATTGTCCCCTTCATATGTTTCACCCTTTCCTCAGGTGTATTATCATCGTCGTCAGCCTGCTCCATTATCTGTTCAATCTTCGTCTGACAGTGACTCCTCTGGTACGCCGTCTACCTTGAGCAGCCTTCCTCTACCGGATGTGGATCCCAGCACTCCTCGCTATCCCCAGCGCGAGCGCCGCCATCCCGACCACTTTGGATACTCTCCTGACCGTTTTGGTTTTGCTGCAGTCATTTTCTACTCGCCCTTGTTCACTGCTTACCTTACCTCACTTCACACTGACAGAGAGCCCAGGTCCTACAAAGAGGCACTGCAGACTGCAGTACCCTACGTGGCAGCAGGCTATGACTTAGAAGTTCCAGGCATTTGAGCAGACTCAGACGTGGGAGGTTGTTCCTCTGCCTGATGGTGTTGAGCCCATTAACTGCAAGTGACTTTTCAAGATCAAGCGTTGTCCCGATGGCTCCATTGATCGATATAAGGCCCACCTTGTTGCTAGAGGCTTTACTCAAGAGTACGGGATTGATTATGACGAGACTTTTGCTCCGATGGCTCAGATGACTACCATTCGAACCGTCCTCGATGTTGCCGCTGCTAGAGGTTGGCCCCTACTTCAAATGGATGTAAAGAATGCATTTCTTCATGGTGATCTCTCCGAGGTTGTTTATTTGCAGCCTCCTTTTGGTCTCAGCACGCCCTCTCAGTAAGTCTGTCGTTTCCGTCGGGCTATTTATGGCCTCAAACGGGCTCCTTGTGCCTAGTTTGAGCGTTTTCGTCGTGCGGTTATTGCGATCGGCTTTATAGAGAGCTTCCAGGATCACTCTATGTTTGTGCGGACTTCCCCTCAAGACCGGGTCATCATCCTTCTCTATGTTGATGACATGATCCTTACTGGTGATGATTCTGGTGCCATAGCCTCTCTTCAGCAGCATCTTCAGAGTCAGTTTCAGATGAAGGATCTTGGTTCCCTACGCTACTTTCTTGGGCTGGAGGTTGCTAGAGGTGCTCGAGGGATTCTGCTTTCTCAGCAGAAGTACACGGCTGACATCCTGGATCGTGCTGCTTTTTCTGACTGGCATACAGTTGATACTCCTCTTGAGCGTCATATGAAGCTCCATCCTGCTGATGGTGAGCCTCTCAGATCCCACCAGATAACGGGAGATAGTTGGTCAGCTTGTTTATCTTTGCATCACCAGGCCGGATATTGCACATGCAGTCAGTATTCTTAGCCAGTTTGTGGATGCACCTCACTCGGCTCATTATGCTGCCCTTCTACGGGTCCTTCGGTATCTTCGAGGCACTATTACCAGGTTGCTTCTTTTCTCCTTGACCTCCTCTATGGTTCTTCGTGCATATTCTGATGTCGATTGGACCGGTGATCCGACTACTCGTCGCTCTACTACTGGATATTGCCTATTTTTGGATCTCTCTGATCTCTTGGAAGAGTAAGAAGCAGAAGGTTGTCTCTCCAGCACTGAGGCCAGGTTTCGTGACATGGTCACTACTACTAAGAAGATTGTTCATCTACGGCGTCTTCTCCGGGATCTTGGTGTCGCTACTTCTGGCCCTACAGCTCTTCATTGTGACAACAAGAGTGCTATTCAGATTGTCAACAATCCGATTTTTCATGTGCGAATAAAGCACATTGAGCTCGATTGTTACTTCTCCAGAGAGTAGTACGAGGCTAGCACCATCTCTCAGCCCTATGTGTCTTTCGCAGAGCAGATTGCTGATTTTTTTACAAAGTCACATCCTTCTCCACATTTTCGGTTTCTTATTGGCAAACTCTCAGTGTTTGATCCACCGTGAGTTTGAGGGAGGGTGTTAATGTATATTGTAGGTTATACATATGAGTTAGGTGTACATGACTCATTCCCTGCACATATATGTGACTATATATTCGTGGCTATTGCCCTAATGAGAATTGTCCGTCATTCTCCCAAACCCTAGCCATTTCTCTCTCTCTCTCTCTCTCTCTCTCCTAGGGTTGTTGTAACACTTGAATTTATAGTAAGTTAAAAAAAAATATTATATATAATATCAAATTAATTAAAAAATGCAAAAACGCCTAGGCGCTAGAAGGTCCCCCACCGCCCGACTAGCGCCTAACGTTTTTTAGAACATTGCCAAAGTGATAGACATTTCAACACGAAATGACAAGTCCACGTGATTTCGTGCGGAATCCCATCGAAAGCCACCAAAAGCGACCGAAAAGAGCCAACATCTTTTTTCGCGAGCCCCACAGTTAATTACCCCAGAATTTCGTGCGAAAGATGCCTGCCCATGTGTTTTCACGCGGAATCCCACCGAAAGCCAACATCTTTTTTCACAGGGCCCACAACATCTTGACCGAAATTTCGTCAAAATTCGTTCAAAATTTTGTGAATATTTCATCAATTCAACAGAAAACAACCGCAATGCCACCTCAGCACAGGCCCACTTATTTCGACCGAAGTTCCACCGAAATAGTCGAAATGCACTGAAATGCCACAAAATGAACCGAACCTCTTCAAAAACAAAAATATTGAGGTTTCACATAGGGGTTTCGCGTTGGTTGTGGCCGAAACCAAAATTTTGAACTGAAATTACAACATTTTGACCGAAATTTCAAAGCTTGCCCATAACCTTTCGTACTCCTATGCATGAGAAAACTAAAAGACAAGCGTATTAAAACATACAACTACTTTGATCCAACAATGACAATAAAGACATGACAGATCCTCCCAAAACCAGTATGGTCTAGATCTGCCATTTGCACCCATGATTTGGACTCTAAAATGACCTTGCAATACACTCTTGTTGTGACGCATAGTGAATTAACTTCTACCTATATAGTTTAGGATTAGTTATAAGATGGCAGACTCAAAATATGACTTTATGAACCTATTAATAAAGACATTTGTGCTGCCTCTTACTGCTCATGCATCATACGCTTCTGATGCGTGGAAATCGGCCCCAAGTTCTAACTATTGCATATCCTTCAAGCATCTCCACCTTTGGATCAACAAAAGTGGTGATGTACTCCAATCATTGTATATGAAACTTACCATATTCAAATATCAACTCATACTATGAATATTGGTCATGGATTGGAGATGCCAGTGCAAGCGAGAGTCTTCTAATATGCTTTTGATGCATAGGATGACAACAATATTTTCTCTATTGAATATGATCTTGAATTACTAGTCTTCCATTGTAGCTTTATCTACTACCCTGTACGCTTTCCCCAACATCATGAAAGGGTCAATAGACGGTGTGGTAATAAGAACTAGAATATTTTCCACCCTCTCCATGAGTTGTCTTTTGTTGAAGTTCAGTGTTGGGAAGGTCTCGAGATTGCTCACCTCATTTCCTTTGTGAAGCCATGAGAGCTTATAAGGTTGTCCATGATCCCCCCTTGAAATTTCTAAACAATTCGAGTAGCCACTATGTTCTCACAACTTCCACCGTTTGTAATAACTAATAACATTACACGCTTTGACATGAGAAGTGCAAGGGATGTGAAATCTGCGGCGAAGACGGTTGTTATCTTCCACTGGGTTACATTTACACTTCGGTGAACGACTAGGAACTCTTATGGGTCTCTGCAGGAGATTTTTTCTTCCTTTGGTTCCTCATAAAAGATGAATATGTTTCCATCCAATTCTTCATTAAATATTGGAGGTTTAATGTGATCCAAAATATCTTCTTTTGTGGAGGTTCTTGATGAGAATGGCCAATGAATATTTATATTAATATCCATTGAATCTATGAAAAATATTTCTTTCAATTATTTCTTCCTTCGAGTCAAGACAACTAGGGCTGGCAATTTTGGACCCGACATGGCAGACCCGACACGAAGTTAGCGGGTCTGGGTCAGGGTTAAACGGGTTCTGGTTGTAAACTGGTCGACACGATAGACCCGTTTAATAAACGGGTTGGGTCGGGTCTACCCGCAATCCGATATTGTAATGTATAGTACCAGTGGGTCTATCAGGTCAGGTTGTGTCGAGTCGGATCGGGTCAACTGAATAGATCCGTGAGGTAAACGGGTCTTATCGGGTCTACCCGTTTATTAGCGGGTCAGGTACGGGTTTAGGATCTAGACACGATTAGTTAAACGGGTTGGGTCCGGGTCTAGGGGTTTTGGAACAATGCCAAGCAGGCCCCAAATTAGCAATTAAGATAAGTTTTGATACCAAATTTGACACTAAAAATAGGGAAAAGAGAAGCGAACGCAAGTGGAATAAAAGGATAATCAACTTGACAGCTTATGGAATCCACCAAAGGGATAAGAGCAAGGTTAAAACACTCACCACCCAATGGAATCCACCAAAAGGATAAGAGCAGGATAACAAGAACTTCTCAAAAAGCCAAAGGCTGAAATTAATTAGTTGTCTATGCATGACTAGGGCCTTATATAAGCAATGACCTAAAGAAACCACCATACATATAGAACCCAATAGCGACGAGTCGAAAACTAAAGCATCATCATATTTCTATATTAGCCTCACACTACCCATAAAGACCTTTCATATTCCTTATACATGGAAAAACAAATAGATCACATAACAAGACTATTAAGACATACAACTAAAACAAGTATGGTTTGGATCTACCAATTGCAACCCTCATTTGGACTCTAAAATGACCTTAAAATAGACTTCTTTCATGACATATAATGACCCAACATGTACTTAGACTAGGCCTAGTTTTAAGATGAACTTAAAGTATAACTATGTATTTATTTATAAGGACAATTTGTGTTTCCGCTTGTTGCTTCCGCATCAAACGCTTCTGATGCATGAAACTTTGTCCCTGAGTTCAAATGGATGCATGTCCTTGGAGCATCTCCATATTTGGATCAACAATTTGATGGAGTAGCCCAACATCGCTAAGTCTAAAACTCACCATATTAGAACATCAACTCATATTATGAATATCGCCCGTGGGTTGATGATGGAAGTGTTGGTAAAAGTCTTCTAATATGCTTGTGACGCATATGGAGCTAATGATGTTTTCTTTATTGAAGATGATCTTGAATTGTTGGTCTCCCATTGAAGTTTTATCGAAAACCATGTACGTTTTTTCCTATGGCAAGAAACTTTTACTATACAATGTGGTCATAAGCCCTAGGATATCTTCAAACCTCTCCATGAGTTACTTCCAACCTCCTTTTGAGAATGCTCATCTCATTCCCATTGCAAAGCCATGAGAGTATTATGAGTTCGTGGATGATCCCCCGTCAAGTTGAAATTTCTCAACCATTTGAGTAGCCACTACGCTCTTTCAACGTCTACCATATGTGATAATAACATAACATCACATACTTAACCATGAGAAGTGCAACGGGTGTGAAAGATATTAAGCCAAATGTTTTTTCTCTCTCCATGGAATGCATTTAGACTTCAGCACATTACTAGAGACTCTCCTTGGTCATGTAAGTGATTTGTCTTCTTTCTCTGATTCCTTGTCTAAGATGTATATGTTTTCATTCAGTTTTTTGTCATAGATTGGATGTTTAGTCTAATCCATGACACTTTCTTTGATGGAACTCTTGACGAGAAGAACCATTCAAGATCACTCTAAATATCCAATCCACTCATGAAAAAGTTCTTTTTGATTCTTCTTTCTTCGAGTCTTGATGGCTATTATCATGGACCAAAGACTCGTAGCGTGCAGGTCGTTTGCTGGAGGTGTTGAACTTGTCATGTAGTCACATTCGCGTGCCGGCACTTCTTCCATGAATGGTGCGCAACGATGACGATTGACCATCAACCTAACCTTTGATACCAAATTTTTGAATCCGGAAATGGGAAAAAGAGGAGAGAACACAAGTGGAACAAAGAGAATAATAAACTTGCCAAGCTATGAAATCCACCAAAGGGATAATGATGCAGAACAATCTAATAAAGAGCGACTCGGATGCTATGAGATGCAAGCAAAACACAATAAAAAAACATAAAATCTATATGTCCTGATGCAATTGAGGAATACCCTTAAACCAATGTGACTATATGCTTTGCAATGATATTATTTGTTGAAAGTAAATATGCAAGCAATGAAGAATATAAAATCTACTAGGGATATTCAACACAAGTTCAAGATATTGAAATAGAAAATAGACCAAGATTATAAAAACTCCCCTTCGAAGAACCTCGGGTGATTTGATTGGATGGATGTTTGTCACAGAAGGTTCATCAAGCTCCTCGTCGCACTTTGTGCCGTGCCGAGGGATGTCGCAACACGAATCGCCGCCAAATAGCTTGTAGGTCAACTCTGAAACCACCACTTGTAGTGCAGATTTTAAAGGCAGCAGAGGATAACGTGAGGGTTTGATCTAGTAGCAATGAATTTTGGGGGGATTACAGGTTTATGGGTAAGGGATCTATGGTCCGAATTTCGTAGGATTTGGATAAGGGAAGCTATGATTTTTATGGGGGGTTTCTCCAAAATCTAGACTGTGCCCAAATTTGAAGTTTGGCTTCAATTGGAGTTCAATACGGTCGTAAGAATTGGGGCTTGTGATATTGCAAGATGGAGGGATGTTGGGGGAAGCTATAGGGCTAGTTTCATGGAATTCGGAGATGGTTTGAGGGATTTGCGATGAAGTTTTAGGCTCGATCGGGATGTTTTTAATTTCGAGCGATGGATGGTGATGAAAGATAATAGTTTGCGGAAGGTTTAGGCTGGGAAAGATGGATTGTAGCGCAAGAGACGGAGGATTGTCGAAGAAGATATGGAGGCATTGCACCACACCAGACTCGCTCCGAGTCAATGGATTCTTCATGATCGTCATGAACTCGATGAAGAAGAACACACAATTGCACAAACAGATTTCATTATTGATTCAATAGCAAAATATACCGAACACCAAATAGTACGATTACATGCCCTTTTATAGAGAGAGAGAGAGAGAGAGAGAGAGGGAGGGAGGGCGATTTAAAAAATTTCGTACGGCATAAAGTCGTATGAAATTGTCACGGCCGATTGGGAGTCCTTTAGGGCAAGGGGCTCTCAATCATGCTTTGACTTGTCCAATTAACCCGCCACTTGTCATCCATCTAACCTCCGACTTAAACCCCAACTAAAATAAAATCCAAATAAAATAAAAGCCCATTAACTAAGGCCCAATAGCCAATTACATTAAATAAACCCAAAACCAATGAAAGAACCATCGAACAATGTCCAAATCTAGATCTGTTTGAAGCAAACTGAAGCTCTAATCATCCTTTACGACGTCTCCGCTAGTGAGTCTTCATCTGATGCCCATCAGATAAGAGCAAATATGTAATGAAAACCATCAAAGGGATCAAAGAATGGTAACAAGAACTTCTAAAGCAGTCAAAAGGTTGAAAATATCATTCAAAATTTACTATTTGTTTTTACATGACTAGGTCCTTATATAGACGATGATAAAGGAAAAAAATTCCTAAATGGAGAAACCAACAACTATTCAATAGACCTCACACTACCCATAAAGAGCTTTCCTATTTGCATGAGAAAACTAGTAGACTACATGACAACAAGATTTTTAATACATAGAACTACTTTGACCCATTAACAACACTAAATACATGACACATCCTCCCAAAAGAAGTATGGTTCGGATCTACCATTTGCATCCATAACTTGGGACTCTACAACGACCTTAAATAGAAATTTTTGTGACATATAGTAACCTAACTTTAACCTATAAAGAATAGGCTCACTTTTAATGACTTAGACTCAAATTATCACTTTATCTACCTACTTATGAAGACATTTTGTGCGTCCTCTTCCTGCTCCTGCATCAGTACAGATCAAATAGCATTCAGTTTGCAGTCTACAAGAAAAAGAAATTGGCTAGTTGGAGCTTTGGCAGAAATCAGGCATGCAGATGTATGCACAGACACCATTGATTAAAAGACGTTTCAATCTAACCTTCTCATAATGCGGACACTAAAAAACAGGCAATAATTTACATCTGTGCTTACAAGAGCTGGTTGTAAACTGGATTCAGATGCGGAAAATTTGAGAAGAGAAACATTTGTTTTCTTCAAAAGAATTCACACAAGCATATGCATACAAGAATATGATACAAACTCAATTTAAACAAATTTGAGAGAATTGGAAATTTGTTTTCCTCAAAGGAAAAATAGCCCCTTGGATATGTATGCATAAGTATACCTGTGTGTATGTATCATACAATTGCATGTATATAATTTTATGTGTAAGCATGTATACCAAAGAAGCTATTTGTTAATATAGATAAAAAAAAGGTAAAACAAGCCCTTGAAACACATTACATTTATTTTAAATGCGGCCATACCATAATCAGTAAACAACCCACAGTGAATTCCTACCTTAGTTCTTCCAAAGAACTAGATGGTTGCAAAGCTGAATAGAGTGACTTCAAAACGTCAGGTTGACCATTCAATGAATTGTACTGATGGACACACCCTGTGCATAAAGAATACAAAAAAACTATAAATTAACAAAGACTGGATGGGGAGAAAGAACATGATGAACAGTTAATGCAATCCCAGTTCTTACTATAGTCGGTTTTTCTTCAAGTAGCCCAGTTCTTTAATGTTTAATGACCATATGCATGATTTGAAGATAAAAAAGTGACAAATTTGATGGAACTATAACTATGCAATTAAGATCTTATGGATAAAAAGACAAAATGACAATATCCAATTTACAAATCGATCATTATCAGGGTATTGACAGATTTGTTATCAGCAACTTGAACCAGATCTTAATAAAAACCTAGAGGTCTGCTCAGGTCCAGATCGCATTTGAATTTTGAAGACCCAAGATATAATTGGACCATGTTGCTTGAAATTAAGTATAACATGAATCCAATCAGACTTATAAAAATATAATATATGTTAACAACTTGAGAGTTGAGCCAGATCTTAGTAGAAACCTAGAGGTCTGGTCAGGTCCAAATGGCATTGAAAGTCTCAAGATGTAATGAGACCATGTTGCTTGAAATTACATACAACATGAACCCAACCAATTTATGTTTCACAAGCACATATATCTTTACTTTGTGAGGGCAACCCTGGACATATCTTTCTATTGAACCCTGACCTTTTATGTAGATAAAAAGTCTTAAACAACTACACCCAACCCTACCCCAGGCAAAACACATGACGATCTGTCCAGTTCAAAACGGAATTGATCAACAAAGACCTTGCATGTTGCAACACTAATGTCATATGCCCCATCATAAACAGAACAAGGCAGGTTGGTTGAGTTGGGATAGAGGGCTAAATTTGATCAACCAACTCTGAACAAATCTAGGATAACTTAAGCATCTATATGCACCATGTTATAACACATTACATCGAGGCTCCATCACAGTTCCTTGCGAGGTTGGAAAGTAACCTGATGCAATTTCACTTAAAGAGGTTTCCAGGAAAATATCATTTGTTCAATGGGAAAATGAGAGGAAACTAAAAGGGGACCTATAGAACTGTTTTTAAAGGATGGTAATTAGGGGTAGATAATGATCAGAAAGCAGAGAATGGTTCAATGATACTTATTTACACTTTTCACAGTCCTGGAAAAATACCTTGTAAAAAGAACAGAAGTCATGGACTATAAACAGAACACAGACCAAGGAAGAGGTACAGAATTTACTAGAAGGATCTATAATTAGGCAATTGTGTTCCATAGTGATGCAAGCTTGGCATAGGGTTGGTAGAAAGATGGTGCGATAAATGATGATAACCCAATGCCAAGGAAGAGTAATCAAGAGATTCAAGAGAAAACTTGAGAATCGTTCAACAAAGGGCACTGGAATCAATCAACCATGCAAATTGCAAATCGCCCAATGCAGCCAAGAGAAATACTTGCTAACTATAACACGCTATTTGCATTTCTCAAAGATTTATTGAATTCCTTTAATTAATTATAAATAAGGTTATGAAAAAGGAGATGAAGACACATAGATTGATAACTATAACACGCTATTTGTATTTCTCAAAGATTTATTGAATTCCTTATATTAAAAAAAATGCTTTTAGTAGCCCCAATAGATATTTTATACATTCTTTAAAGCATTAGAACATGTTGACATCACAACAGAGATCAGGTTCGGGCATACTGTAGCACGATATTTCTATGCAAGAACTCATCTACTGTCTAACTCCCTTGATGCATACTCTACACCCCTATATTGAATCACTTTTCCTCAGTCATCATGCTGACATAGTGGAGCAGCCGGGATGTGTTCTAGGAGTAAAAAAGACGGCCGATCGAATTCTCGCATACACGTTTCTACACAGTTGATTCAGATCGGAGCTTCGTACATAACGGCATAGTATACACCTACCAAAAGTGCCAAAAGACAATTGGTCTAGGATTCAACAAATGCGGGAGTCAGTTGCATGAATAACTTTGTTGACTGAATATAAGATGGACACAGAAGGGGTTGTGTCACACAGGCTGAATTGATTACGGGCAGGGCAATCATGGGATGGATTGATCAAGACCTGGCTGATTATGGGTTGAATATGAGTCGGGCTGCAGTACTCTATTTATTGCATAACTGAATGCTTAATTCAAGCTTGGAGCTTGAATGGTGGAATCGTAGAACAATGACCTCATCTAAAGCTAACGATAGAAACGTATGAGAAATTTTTTACTTCCAAACTAAGGGCCAGGCCTGTAACGCCATTTGATGCAGACGAGCTCCGACGTGCAGATTTCCATAGCTGATGGTATATTTTGATTCCCTACGGAGATGCAGGAGGCCGATCGCAAATCCGTCTGCATCATTGGAAAGCTACTTCGATTATCTATGATTTTGGTTTTTACTTTCTATTGCTCCGACTAGTGGATCTTGAGTTATTTATGTTTTTATTTCTGATTTGAGTAGATACGAGCCATGTTTGCATCCGGTTCGAGCCACAGATGCCGAACTGACTCATTTCTGTGTTTGGTTTTTAGCCGTAGGATCTTAAGTGAGATAAAATCTCAATGGATGAGATTTGAAGAAGCCAATAGAAGCCCTAAAAGCCTAAACCGCCGGCCCCTTTCCCGTCTCCCTCTCTTCCCGCGACCCATACCCGCACGCAACTTACCTCGGGATGCGTGCCGCGATACCCTCTCTTTTCTCTCATCTCGCGGACGTCCTCTCTCTCTCTCTCTCTCTCTCTCTCTCTCCTTTTTCTTATTCCTCTCCTATTAAAGCCTTGACAAACCCTAATTGATGATGGATTGATGATCCATTGAAACCCTAGAACGGAGAAGCGGGTTTGATTGTTTGGAGAATCATATGACGGATTGTCTTTCTTTTCGTCTTCTTCTTCTCTCCGCAAGCTTCTTCCTCGTCGTCACGCTCTCGTCTACGACTTCGCGGAAGATCGACGCGAAGATCATCTCTTCTTCAAGATCACATTGTCCCAGCTTTTTCATCCCTTTCTTCCAGACCACACCCCCACTTCCGCCCATTCATCTACAACAACGGAGCCCTTGATGATGGGTGCAGATGCTAAAGAAAACCCAAGTGCTAAATTTAAAACATTTAAATATATATTTCAGCATGCTTGATTCAAATTTCAGCAAAGACTATCGCCACAGATCATCATTCAATCATGCCCAAACATATTTAATTTAACAAAGTAATAAAACTGACATGATAACTATTAATTCCAGATTTTAATAAACAATTCCAGCAATAAAGGAAGAACAATATCTCAAACATAAGCCAAAGTCTCAAAGATAAACATTGATCTAAACGGAAATAAACATAATGGATGAGATTCTTCAGAAGCCAATAGTTTGAATGATGTGATCCGACTTGGGCCCAAGCCCGTTGGCCCACCCGAAGGCCCATCCTAACCTGCCATGGATGGATAAGGCAGGATATCTCTTATGATATCTTTTAGAATCTTTTTTTATTTGAGATCTTTATTTTAGGCAAGTTGTTAGGATACTTATTGGCTTTTAAATTTGTTGTCATTTTTTATCTTTTCTTTTAGCCTATTTAAAGGCCCCCATTGTAACCATTGAAGACAGATTATGATGAATGAAAATTGATGGCGGATGCCTTCGTTGGCTCATGGATTTGAGTCCCCACCTTGTACCCTGATGGATTTCAGGCCCCCTCTCATCTAAGCTTCTAGTCTTTTCTTCTCTGTTACGGTTCTTACCCCCTCCGCCACTTCCTCTCGGTGATTCCGTATCACTAGTTATCCCGTTACAAAGAAAATACAAAAAAACGATAGCATCGTCTTCATCAACCGCTCTTGGACGACGCGCGCCTGCATCAAGTTGGTATCAGAGCTTCGGGTTTCGTGGCGTTTCCGCACCACGAACGATCTTCGCTTCGATTGTCGTCGTCCATCGTCATCGTCGCCGTTCCATCCTCGCCATCCTCACCGATTCGTCGTCATCTTCTTCTGGTACGTCACCTACAATCAAAAAAAAAAAAGAGGGAGATAAGATCTGGTGAAAAAAAAAAAAAGAGATCAGATCTGTTGAGAAAAAAAAAAAAAGAGAAAGTGGAAGGAAACCTCTTTCAATCGCTACCAACTCCTTTGCCGCCCGCCCGTCCACCGCAGGCCGCCCCTTCCTCTCGCTCCACCTGCTGAACCGCACCTCTATTCCGTGCTCCCGTGCACCCCGCAGCCAAAAAAAAAAGAAAAAAGGAACAGATCTGCCGCGGATCTGTGAAGAAAAAAAAAAGGAAAGAAAGAAAACAAAAGGAAAGAAGAAGAAAAAGAAGAAGGAAAGGAAGAAAAAGGAAAAGAAAGAAAGAAGGAAAGATTTCTTACCTTAATTGCCGGTTGCTAGCCTCTGCCCCTGCTCCCTTGTGCTACCAGTTGCAGCCGCCGCCCCCTTTGCTCCTTCCCTACCTACCAACAAAACAAACAAAATAAAAAAAAAACCCTAATCCGAAACCCCTTTTGTCCCGTTCTATTTTTTTCAATTCACTCCTCCACCACCACCCTTAGATCCCCATCCAACAGTCCGCAAATCCCCAACCTTTCTAGTTGCTATTGTGCACTTAAGTGCTGAACTCGAGTTGAATTCGGATCCAACCCGTTTACAAAACAGACCCGTTAAGACCCTACAACTTCAAAACCCCATATCTTTCTCATTTTTCATCCGATTTTGACGTTCTTGGTACCAAATCGAAGTCCTTTTCGAGCTCTACGCATCTATACCATCCATAGAAGTTTTCAGTGAACCAGTAATTACAGATTTCCAGATTTATCCCTGAACCACATTTCCACCATTGTGACATGGATGCCAAGATGCAAGGGTTGATTCGTTGTCATCAAGGGAACAACTCCGTCTATGAGTATACTTCAGCATTCTATCGGCGCATGATCCGCTTTGATTTTTCAGAGAAAGATTTCTTGACAGTGATACTGTACGCTAGAGGACTCCGCTCCGACATAAAGGGCAAGTTTTCATCTAGATCTTGGAGGGATCTGGACGAAGCCTATGAGCTAGCTTGTGAGATTGAATGGGAGTTACAGCAAATGGCCTCACCTCTAGTGGCCTCCACGAATGAGTCTCCACCTCCAGCACTTCCAGTAGAGCCTCCACCACCTACAGAGCTTCCTTCAGTTGTATCTTTGGTGGATCCATCACCTCCAGTACCACCACCAGCCGTTGAGCTCCCACCTCCAAAGGATTTTCTGACACCTGCCATGCTACCACCTACTGCGGATTCTTTCGAAGTGATCTCCCTAGCCGAGCCTCAACAGATTGATTTTCTTGGGCTAGACCAACTATTGGTGCCTACAGTGTTTGTCCAGCTTTACCTCCGTTCAGGCGAGCCGATGTTCGAGCTACCGCAACGATCTGATATTACTATCCTACTCTGTCGTCTACCCCAGCACCACTTTGACGTATGTTTTCCGATCGACGGCAGTGATACCTTCTCATGGGACCCCGGTGATGACTTCGGTGTAGTGAGACATCATTTGTTGGGCCTCCACCATCAGCTCCTGACGACAGATACCACATCGGCGAAAACCTCGATGATGATTGCGCTTTACCGTATGAACTCGAGGGCGAGTTCTTCGCAGCGGAAGCGAATGATGTGATCCGACTTGGGCCCAAGCCCGTTGGGCGTTGGCCCACCCGAAGGCCCATCCTAACCTGCCATGGATGGATAAGGCAAGATATCTCTTATGATATCTTTTAGAATCTTTTTTTATTTGAGATCTTTATTTTAGGCAAGTTGTTAGGATACTTATTGGCTTTTAAATTTGTTGCTATTTTTTATCTTTTCTTTTAGCCTATTTAAAGGCCCCCATTGTAACCATTGAAGACAGATTATGATGAATGAAAATTGATGGCGGATGCCTTCGTTGGCTCATGGATTTGAGTCCCCACCTTGTACCCTGATGGATTTCAGGCCCCCTCTCATCTAAGCTTCTAGTCTTTTCTTCTCTGTCACGGTTCTTACCCCCTCCGCCAATTCCTCTCGGTGATTCCGTATCACTAGTTATCCCGTTACAAAGAAAATACAAAAAAAAGATAGCATCGTCTTCATCAACCGCTCTTGGACGACGCGCGCCTACATCACTTGATCACGGCCGACATTGACCAAAGCACGGTTTTAATCGTCCCTCGATATTTTCAAGTGATAAAACTCTTACGAACCCGGCCTATTGCTGATTTTAATTAGGGCATTTTAAATTACTTGGCTTCTAAAGGATCTCATCCATTAGGGTTTCTATCGCTTAGATTTACATTATCTTTGAGACTATGGCTTGTGTTTGAGATATTGTTATTCAACGTATTGCTGGAATTGATCTATTAAATCTGGAATTAATTGTTCACATGCTAGTTTTATTACTTTGCTTAGTAAACTTGTTTGGGCTTGATCTGATGATGATTAGTACTCTTTACCCTTGCTGAAATTTGAATAAAGACGTGCATAAATCTATCTTTAATCACTTAAATTCAGCACTTGTGTTCTTTTAAGAACCCTGCATTCATCACCATTGCCCCAAGTTAATATTTGTTTTCTCATGTAAAGCTAACGATAAAAACGTATGAGAAATTTTTTACTTCCAAACTAAGAAATTGACCATATAACCATCGCCCAACGTCATGAGTTTTCCTTTGAAGAAAGTTCATGATAGGAAAGAAAGAGATAAATCTAAACCCTATTGGTAATAAAAATAGAACAGATAACTGAATTCAACCAAAAGATATCCAGAAATAGGTAATAAAGCAAGTTTTCCCACGTTGGTTTACTCACCTATATATACACTCATAAAACATCCAGCACAAATGACTTCAATTAACATAACTATCCTGCACACATAGAAATGCAAAGAAATCTGCAAACGATAAGCATTATTGCAATACCATATAACATAAATTATTCTGGTTATGCAAACATCATCAGAAGTCTTATAAAATCGGTCAACTGCTAACATATATCTCCAACTCCTCATGAACCCTCTTTTGAGGGTGTTGATATAAAACTGGATTAATCTTCCATTAAAATATTCACCTGAATAGCATATTTATTTTTGTTTTTCGGAATTAACAATGGATGAAATTAGTATTTTTGAAATAAAATATTACTTTCAGAATTAAATATTATTTTATTGCGAAAATAATATTTTTAATCCAAAAATATTCTATTTTCGGAATTATTTTATATGATATTTTAAATATGGGTTTTTGGATATGATTTGATTCGATTCAAATCTTTTTAAATTAGGAGGGTTATCTTTTTAGTTGTCTTGGCTATAATCTTTCTTTTTTAAAATCTGGTTGTAAGACTATTTAAAGGCGTAAAGTATTTTGAAAGTATGACATGATTAGTTATTGGTTAATGAAAAGTTAGAGTATTGGTGCAACCATCATCTCGTATGATTTGAGACTCTTGGGAGTGATTCCCTGGAACCGGAGTGAGTCTGGAGAGGCGATAGGTCATAGGCTCATAGTAGCGAGAGGCCATAGTTAATCTTCTTATCTCTCTTCCTCTATCATGAGCGAGCTTCTTTCATGATTTTTGTGGGACCCCTAACCTGCGCTGCATCAATTTTGGTATCAAAGCTCACCTTAGCGGGTCCACTCTGCTAAACAATCCCGAGGTCTCCGCTTTGCCGACCATCAACCATGTCACTGTCTTCAACGACACTATCCAACACTTATGGAAACCACCGAGATCCAGAAGAACCGGGCTACTGCATCGACTTCGCTAAACTCGAGGTCGAGTTTTTTCAAAGTCGGAGTGTCTGATGCAAAAGCATCCAACATCATATTCAATTTTATTTTTCAAAATTAATAATGGCTAAAATTAATATTTTCAAAATAAAGTTTTTTTTTTTTGAATAAAAAATTATTCTTATTCCGAGGTAGCCGGTCTACAGTGGTCGCAACAGGGATATACCGAGACTTCGAAACAGGTGTCGTACCCGTATCGGATACTTCCCGATACTCCAATACGGCGGGATACGTATCCGATACGGCTAGGAGGTATCGAGGTTTAAAAAAAAAAGATCTGATACGTCGGGGATACGGGGCTGATACGTCAGGGATACGGAACTGATACGCCGGGAAATGTATGGATGGTAATGTAGTCCAAAATCCAAAAATCAGACCCGACCCTACCGAAACTTCGGATATGGGTCTAAATTCTATACGTGCTCATTTACTTAATGATATCATTTATATGTTTTGTTTTTTGGATGTTGCATGTGACACTAACTTTGTATTTTGTAATGGATGATAAATGTTAGCATTTTGTAATGGACAATGAATGTAGCACTTGCGTAATGTTAGCGTTACTTTTTTGTAATGGATGAATGTGACACTTGCTTTGTATTTTTTGGTTGTATTGGATGTAAATCATGTAATAAATGATGAGTATGGTTGTATTTAATTTTCAAACTATTCACTATTCATATTCTAGCACAAAATATTATATTTAATTATTAATATTATATATATATATAGTATTACAAATGTATCCCTGTCGTACCGCGTATCCTAGTGTTTCAAAAATTCATGTATAGCTGTATCTGTATCCTCGTAACCGTATCCCCGTATCCGTATCAGTGCTTCCTAGGGTCACAGGCAGTGTTACCAAAATCACCGACTTATTCAATAAGTCGCGTTTTAATTGCGACTTAATAGGTAAATGATTGCTACGGCAAAGAAACACGACTTATTAAATAAGTCAACGAAATCGAAAAAAATCATGAACTTCACGTTTAAATCGCGTACTTCACGAGTTATTCTGTTTTGTTCGGTCAACATGTAATTAATAAATGGGGCAGGGGTATACTGGTAATATGCGACAAATTTAACCGGTTGGGTTCCTCTACGCTGATCTGGTGACTAATTCTCCTCCGGACGTTCGCGAGGGCTGTGACTGTCGCAATCTCCTCTAAAACTGCCACGATCTCCTCCTTTGCGATTGCCACGAGGACTACGACTGTCAATGATCTCCTCCTCCATTGTGACTGTCGAGATCTCCTCTGCGATTGTCATGAGGACTTCAACTGCCACGAGGGTTACGACTGTCGTGATCTCCTCTGCGACTGTCGCGATCTCCTATGAGTCCTATCTGTGCAAGAAACCCTAAACCCCCTTTCATCTAGCCACCTCCTCTTTTCTTCCAAATCATCAAGGCGGAGAAGACTTCTTCGTGAGAGGGCAGAGCCGCAAAGCTAGTTGCTTCCAGTCCCCGAATTTAAAGCCCCAAGTTTAGGTATGTTCAAGCAACCTTCTCCCCCTTCTCAACTCCTTCCATTTTTCTACATGTGTTCTTTAGGCATTTTTTTCATGTTTTCTTCAGTATGATACTTAATTATGTTAGTAAGCAATGCATATTGTTGTCTATTTATCCCATAATTTTGGAAGAATTATGTTAGCCAAAGCATGTTATTTTGTCAGTTGTTTGCACTTTGCAAATACTCTTTGTTGAGGAAACATGCAGAGAGCAAAGGATAAATTTTGGGATTTTGTCAAGCTTGCGAATGACAAACTCCGTTGCAAGTGTTGCAATGAATTGTTTGTGGAAACAATAACCAGAATGAAATTTCATTTGGCAAAGTCTGAAGGGTTTGATGCGCGGCCATGTATAGCAGTTAGTGATGAAGTTTGTCAGTTGGCAAAGGAGACTGATTTGGCGATCGAGACAAAGAACAAGAGGCCTCAAATGTCCGAATTGGAGAATTCATCTTTAGTAAGCTCTCCCATTTCTGAATCACAAGGGATCTTAGGAACGGAAGGTTCAACTTCATCTTTCTTCGGAGGTGGAGGTCAACCGCAGATTGTCTCGTTCATACAGACGAGAGAAAAAGGTTGTTGACCTATAGCTCATGTCAATGATGGTGGCGAACAATCTTCTATTCAACTTGTTGAGGTTGAACGAGTTCAACAATGCGATGACGGTGATCGCAAAGCATGGGTCAGGGTATGTCACGCCAAGCTATGAGATCGCAAGAACGAAGCTTTTGGCTATACTCAAAGGGTAAACAAAGGACTATATGAAAATAGTGAACGAGTCGTGGTTACTACCGGTTGTACTATTATGTCTGACACATGGACCGATACTAGAAGAAGGCCTCATAACAATTTCATAGCATCTTCTCCCAAGGGGACCATCTTTTTGAAGTCCGAATGCACGATGGGAAAGAAGAAGGATGCATAGTTTATTGATAATTTCATTTGGAGCATAGAGGAGATAGGGCCAAATAATGTCATGTAGTTTATATCGAATAATGCATCTAACTATGTTTCAGTAGGGTACATAGTTCAAGAGAGGTTTCCTCGTGTTTTCAAAACCTCATGCGCGGTTCATTGCTTAGATCTTATCTATGAGCAAATTGATGAACTTGATGATGTGAAACTCATTATGGGCCATGCACGAAGCCTGGTCAAGTTTCTTTACAAGTTTCAACATGTTTTGGATCGAATGAGGGTACATACACAATGAAAGGAATTGAAGAGGCCGGGCACAACTAGATTTACAACACAATTTTTGTGTTTGCAATCTATTATCAAGAAAGAACAAGCGTTCTACCACAAAGTAAGGATGTGGATGGTGTTGAAGTTACGAGAATTATCCAAGGATATAGCTTTTTAGAAGCAGGAAGAAAAGTTTTGAATTCGGTTGAGCCACTAGTACGAGTTTTGAGGATGGCGGATCAACACAGCTCCATGTGTAAAAAATCCATGTTAGGGATTTATATTGACTTGTTTATATGTAATGTTATATGCATGTGAGTCATGTGACTAGGTGCTTACTTGCATAGATTTTGCCAACTATAACTATATGTAGACCCCATTCTAATATAATGATGCATCTTTGTGCTCAAGTCCCTTTCATTGGGTTTCATTGTTTAAAGATAATCTCTACTCTTAGCTTTGTTCGTCTTGATTATCACAGATCTCATCATTAAGTTTTAACCATTCTCATTTACTATACATTGACTTGTTGTTTTATGAATGACACGTTCTGAATGTTTCAGTTGCTTATATTTAGGCTAAAAAGTTGACTCAAAGGTCCCGAACAGAGGGACAAGAAAAACTCATACAGGTCTGCAGAATATATGTAGAGGCATGGTGTACCTCAGCAACATAGAGACTGATAATATATGGACTTGTGACTGCCATACTATCACAAGTAGCATCAGAGCAGTCCCTATAACAAAAGGCCAAAGTCAATATCTACATAATACATCTACATAATAAAAGGAAAGAAAACGGAAAAAAAGATATATAACAGTGAGTTCTGTTTAATCATTAAGTATACTAAGTAGCACAGGAGCAAGAAAATAACTTCACTAAATGATGAGTTAGAGAACCTTTTAGAATAGATAATCAGCGGTGAAAGATGTTAATTCATGTAAATGTAGGAATGCAGCATAAGTATTACATATATAGCAAGAAGCTTCTGTCACAGTAACAGAATAAATCAAACCATGAATGAACCATATCTTAGAACCCAAGATTAAGAAAACATAGTGAATTATTAGATAACACATTCAATCATTCATAACCAACATAATATCGGACTAAATGTTTCCAGAAACCACATCCAATCCATTAGGCAAATACAGAAGCAGGTCCCCAAACATGTTATTTTTCCCACATAGTAGTAGACCCTTATAAAAAAGAGGCCCATCGGCAATAAAGACCAGATGATCCATACTCCACCACCCAGCTCTTTATGCAATTCATAAATTATTGATGGAAAAGGGAAAACCCAAGGCATGTGGCATACTCAACCCCAGCTATTAATGCAATAAAATCGATCTTTATAAGAAAAGAAAGACTAAAGATTCAATAGAAATTATTATCAAGGTCTTGAAGGCTTATGGTCGACAGTAATTTGACAGTAAAAAAAGAATTGGACCCATATAACTGAAAAGCAAAAAAAAAAAAAGAATCAATAATCTGAAAGTAAACATTTGCCATTTGATTTAATTGGGGCAGTTTTATTAATTCATAGTCAAAGAAAAACTTTTGCAGTTTTGCTTCACTCCATTGATGAGATCCGTGTCTAATTTGCACGTGACTTTAGTCACTAAGGTACATTCAGAGAGCCACATATCAGACGATAGACGTCTGTACATGCAACTGTTATGGTTTATTTTTGTCTGAAGCATATCCAAATTCAAATTTTCCAACAGGTACTCAGTATATACCACTCGAAATTCAAATAGAATATTGGAGTATTAGTCCAAAGTATAAACCTAAATAGTGAGTAGGCTAAGTTATTCAAGGTGGTAAAATGTTGAAAATGGTTGTCTTTGGAGCTTGGAGCATTATGTTCTCCGCTAGTAAATACGGAATTTGAGTTGCAAAATGAAAAAACAAAAAAAGATGTTCCATGTTAGTATCAGTTTCAAAATTTGGATAACACAGCACATGTTTTTTCTACGTTTATGGGTCCCACCCACCAATAGTTTTTGAAACTGAACCGAACATTATATATTAGGCAAATATTTTGCATATAGCTCTCCTGGAAACCAGGCTAATAGCATACATTAATAACCCCTAGAAATGTTATATTTACATATCAACCCCTGAAAACTAGATGACTTGTGCAAATCGACCCCTCAGGTTAATTGACGTCTGTTTGGGGGAAATATTATAGGTAAATTCATGGTTTACCGTCACCATATAGACTTCAACCATGGTTTGGATTTTACCCGGGGTCTCACTCACATGAACATTTTACCCCCTATATCATTTAACCCAACCTCACATGCTCTCCATTTACCATAATTTATGGCTTTTTGTAGGGCTGCAACTTGGGCGGGTTGAGCCCAAACCAAACCCGACTCTGGGACGGGTTTGGGCTCATTTTACTGAAGGCCAGGTTGGGTTCAGGATGAAAAAAGTCAACCCGAACTAAACTTGGAATGGGCTCGGGCCAAGGGGTCATGCAACCTAACCTGAACCCAAGTTGAGTGTAAGTAGTTACCAAGTCGGAAGTCGAGAAAATATCGGAAAGGTCAAGAAAAAGTCAGGAAATAAACGGTAGAATTTTAGAACATATTTGTATATAGATGTTAATAGGTTTTTTTAGCAATACATGATGGGCTTAAAACGCAATTGATCGGGATTAAAACGCTTAAATCGGGATTAAAACGTGAAAATTGTGACTTTTCCATAAAATCGTGACTTTTTCAAAATCGTGAAAGAGTCGCGCAGCGAACGTTCACTGAATAAGTCATATTTTAAAGGAGACATATTCAAAAAATCAAAGTTTTTGGTAACAAGTAGTGTAGCAACCTTATAGACCCTACGAATCTTATTCCTAGAAATGCATGGATCAACTTCTCAAAAGAAAAAAAGAAATGAATGGATCAACTTCTCAAAAGAAAAAAAGAAATGCATGGATCATATTCCCTACCCAAAGAGTCACAAATGAGAGCAATTTTGTACACCCACTTGGTAGGTAGGTGAGCATTACCCTCGAATGTGAACCCTTGGATGTGTATGCATACTTAAACTTGAGTGTCATGCATGTGTTTTGATGCTTGCGAAAAGTGTATCCAGCAGTTGGAGGGTAATGCTCACCCACCTGCCATGAGGGTGTACAAAATTGCTCTCGCCGCAAACCATAAGAAAATGGAGGTTCCCTCATTGGTAAGGATTAAGGATAGACAAAATCTCTTGATATTTTGCTCTTTAAAATTCAAAAGTTTGTACAAGTAATAAAATAAGCATTATCCGAACCCGTGCAACCCAACGTGAACCCCCAATTTGCCCTAATCAGAGTTTGGAATTTTCGGGTTGGGTTTTTTGGTTGGGAAGCACAGGATGAAGGTCGGCTTGGGTTGTCGATTGAGGGTTCTATAACTTGGGGGGCTTGGGTTGACCTCCAACCTTACCCAATCCACCAGAATTGCAAACCTAGTATTGTGTGTGCTTTTCTAGACCTAACTTTACTTCTTCACGTTAACTAAGGATAAAATTGTCCCAGAAAAATTGTTCTATGAAAGTAATAGTCAAAGCATGAATAAAGATGGAATATTCCCCCCTAAAAACGTCAGTTAACCTGAGGGGTCGATTGGCAAAAGTATTCTAGTTTTCAGGGTCGATATGCAAATTCGAAGTTTCCAGGAGTTAAAATGCAAAAATCCCTTTTTAATTTTGCTCTTTAGCTCATCATTTCTGTATTAGAGATGAGTTTAGACCTTCATCCCACCTTGTCTAGAATCTTTTCTTGCCTGGGCAATATTGCATGGATATGGATGCAAGAGTAACATTCAAATGCACACCAATGGGAAAATTTGATTTGTGAACACAAGATTTGCATAAGTTTTTAGTTAACAAAAATAACTAACATATTTACAAATAAGGTTTTTTGCATATAACCAAATATACTTTGTCGTAACTATAGAAAACCTCCAGTATTATTTGGAATCAGCTTCTTTTATCTCCTTAACTAATAAAAATGTTTACCTTCATTTAATGATAAAAATCGCCTTGCTTGTAGTTTCTTGCAACCCTATAAACCGAGTGATTTACCAAATCAAGTTATATGCAAGGGCATTCTCATAATTTTAAGAATATCTAATCATTTGTGAATTTAAAGGAAATAATATATATGACTTTATTTTCCAAGTTATAATGGAGATTTCAGCATTTACAAAAAAATATGCTAGTCGTATGCAACAAAACTTACAAATAGAGAATTCTAGTGAGTAGTTTGATGCCTTTTGATACAACAAAGTTAGAACATATGCTATTCTCTAAGAAATAGTAGCCTAGACTCGGGTCTAGCAACGAATGCTATGCCTCAATGTTGTTTGATCACCCTAGAAGTTTTAGAATTTGGTGATTTTTGGTAGATCTGTTCTCTAGGGTAAGGTGATCATCCTCACCAAAAATCAACAAATTCTAAAACTTCTAGGGCCATCAAATGTTCGAAGCTTTATCGATCGTCCATTGTAACAATTAATTTTGCTTAGCACATTTGATGACCCTAGTTGTTTTAGAATTTGTTGGTTTTTGGTGAGGATATCACCTTACCCTAAAGAACACATTCACCAAAAGTCATCAAATTCTAAAACTTCTAAGGTGATCAAACAACATTGAGGTGTAGCATTCTTTGCTACACCAGAGTGCAGGGTCCCTACCCTCAATATATATATATATATATATATATATATATATATATATATATATATATATATATATATATATATATATATATATATATATATATATATATATATATATATATATATATATATATATATATATATAGGGTCATGATCGGCTGACCCAGCAATTTTTGACCCAGATTTGACCTAGCACCTTTTGATGCACCTAGAGGTTTTAGAATGTGCTTTTTGGAATACATGTTGTCTATGGTATGTTGATCATCCTCACAAAAAATCAGCACATTCTAAAACCTCTAGGTGCATCAAATGTGCTCTTCAAATCAACGGTTTTTGACTATCAATTTAAACTGTTGATTTGAAGAGCACATTTGATACACCTAGAGGTTTTAGAATATGCTGATTTTTTGTGAGGATGATCAACATACCATAGACAACATCTCTACAAAAAATCGGCATATTCTAAAACCTCTAGGTGCATCAAAGGGTGCTGGGTTATTTGCTGGGTCAAAAATTGCCGGGTCATCCGATCCTGACCCATATATATATATATATATATATATATATATATATATATATATATATATATATATATATATATATATATATATATATATATATATATATATATATATATATGGGAAAGGGTTTGGTGAACTTGAGTTCACAAATGAATAGTGAAACATGGTTTATATTGCGCCATGTGTCCACTGAAAAGGCATAACGCAAGTAAATGGGGATAGGCATTTAAGAGGACTGAACACTGAAAAGACAAAGCAAAAAGTAACACTTTCTCAAAACACGTGGCAGCTTCTCCATTCGAGTTCACCATTTGAATGGTGAACTCGAGTTCAGCTTCCCGGGCCCACACACACACACACACACACACACACATATATATATATATATATATATATATATATATATATATATATATATATATGGGAATACGGTGCATGGTCCTCCCGACCAAGGTTTTAAATGTCATTTTCGGTGTCCATGTCGGTCGGCCAAAAAAAGAAAAAAATTCATTTTTTTGGTAATTTGTCGGTGGAAAATTTGTAAAATGGAAAGACAAATTTCGGTGGAAATATTTCGTTTTTCGATTAAATTTCGGTGTTTTTCAATGAAAATTTATCGTTTTTCGGTCAGATTTTGATTTTGTTCGTTTGATATGAAAAAGATGGAATATTTCAACAATACTTCAGGATAAAGATGACAATAAAATATTGTCTATTATGAAAAAAAATCAAAATTGAGGAAAAATATAATTTCTTACTGATAAAGATGAGCTTTGTTTTGTTAAAAAAGATAAAAAATTTCAGTGAAATTGTTTGGAGAAAAGACATAATGTCGGATTTCAGTCAAATGGCAGTCATTTCGGCCGACATTTCGTTATGTCGAAAGGAAATTTGGTACTGTTAAAAATTCGATCGATTTCTATGTCGGACCCTTGAAAAAAAGCATTTTGGTGATTTCGTAGGAAATTTATCGACATTTGATTCCATGCTCCCGATTAGCCAACACGCTAGTACTCCCTTCAATTCAAGTGTCACGTGGCAATTTTTAACCAGGGTTAGGGGTTGGTCAAGGTGGGTTCACCCTTACTAACAATGATTATGAAAAAAAAATTGGAAAAAAATGCCAAGTGGCATTTTTAGATTAACCATAGCAAGGGGTATTTGCGCGCAACAGTTTACCGTTAAATTTGTCGGCAATTGATCGGGTTGTTTTAAGTTTTTTTTTTTTTTTGAAATTTTTTTTAATCATGATCCCAGTAGAGTGGATTGACCATCCATTAAAAAAATAGTTAAAAAGTACCACATGGAACCTAAATATAGGCTAAGAAGCACGGACACAACATTTTTCAAAAAATCAGGACACGGACACGTTTGGGGACACTAAATTATATATATATATATATATATATATATATATATATATATATATATATATATATATATATATATATAGGGGCGTGTTAGGATGCGGCGTGCGGTGCGTGCGGCGTCGCATCGCAGCCGCCTGATGCACTGCTGCGTGCATCGCACACACCGCAGCGGTGCATCAGGCGGCTGCGGTGCGACGCCGCACGCACCTCACGCCGCATTTTATCATTCCTCTATATATATATATATATATATATATATATATATATATATATATATATATATATATATATATATATATATGAAACTAACATGTCTAACATTATGATTCAGTGCGTAGGATAAGAGAGGCATATAGATAAAGGATTTGTCACTCTTTTATCTTCTTCTATACAAACAGTAATGATCCTTTGACATTGCCTCACTAATTTTGCTTTAGCGGTTGCTATAAGCCTACTAACAAAGAAATGCAATGCATACGTAGATTTTAAATCAGTGAAAGCTTTCAATTAGTTGATCTAAGATGACCTTCAAGAATTCGGTCTTTATCAATCGGGCTAACCATTCAGGCTAAACGTTTCGGGGTAAATCTAGATCACAACCGTGTGTTGCACCCAGCTCGTTAAATGAATCGCGCCCAGCCTCATCTGCAGCATGTCCGGAACGTCTCCGCAGCGTGTCCAGAACGTGTCCGCGACCCAAACAGTATTAAAATAAATAAAAATAGTCCAACAGGTGTCCGACATGTGTGCGGACGTGTTAGGCGTGTGTCCGACACGGATACGGGGCCTCTGGAAGAGTGTCCGTGCTTCCTAGAATATAGGGGAGGACTAGTGTGTTGGCTAGTCAAGAGGACCATACTCCCTATTTCCTATATATATATATATATATATATATATATATATATATATATATATATATATATATATATATATATATATATATATATATATATATATATATATATATATATATATATATATATATATATATATATATATATATATATGGGCATGCCATAATGCGGCATGCGGTACGTGCAGCACCGCACCGTGTGTGTGTGTGTGTGTGTGTGTGTGTGTGTGTGTTGCTTGTCGTTCTAATTGGTAATTGGTAGGCTTATACAGTGAATTCTTTCCGAGGTTTCAACGTCTTTTCTGGAATATCCTTGTCCTCGGTCGCCAATTATAAGTCCATTGCATGTTCTTCACCTTCTTGGTAAAGAGCTTCATTTCAGTAAGTTTGGATAACATATATCATGTTGCTTTCATATTTTTGCAAGCTAGGGGTGGAGATCTAGGGAGAATTGTTTCTTCCCAAATATGCAATAATTGATCCCATACCCCTACCAATATGCTTCTATCCACGATCATGCGTGCAAGATAAATGCCTATTTCAAGATTGTCTAAATGTATTTGCACATACTTAGCAAATAATTAAAATTTTGTAGAAGAAATTAAATAGGACGGATGATGGGATCTTTGAAAAAGCTATTCACGTAGATCCAAGTAAACTCGGTCGAAACCCGTCTCTACTCTTTCTTTGCTTTGCAAGTCAAAACAAATGATAAATTGCGTGAAGGAAAATGATATCATCATCATCATCCAAGTCTTATCCCATGAGATGGGGTAGATCATACAGAAGATTGACAAGGTTTTGCGAATGGCTAGCATCTTGACATCAACTCTCGAAGATTGGTGCCGATGGCTTGATCAAGAGAACTTGGCAAGAGGAGGGCATTCCAAGAAACCCAAAATATCAGTTGGCGATTAGGATCTACCTTGTTGGTTATGCAGAAGCTCATGCAACCAGGGAGCAACCCTTCAATGTTCCCATGTAGTATTAGGAAAGAAGAGAGTAGAAGGGAAGATTTTATATAGAAATTTAGATATAGTGCAAATTTTAAGCCAAAGAGGTGAAACGAAACAACATTCTATGAGCAAAAGAACTTTAATATGAGCTTATTTTTGGTAAACTTCACTTTAAATGTATTCTAGATACCCAAAACAGATCATTTTAAGTATTGGGGCTTTGTTACGGTAGAACATGAATCTAATAGCTTTCCGTCAATACAGTTCTTTTGGACCGAAATTCATGATCTGGCAGGCATGGCCAAGGCACATGACACAGTCTAGTCTATGAATTTATAAGGATAGATTAATGAGAAGTTAGTCCTGCTACATATAATGCCTAAAATTGTTGCAGAAAATAAGTATCTTTGTGCATGTTATAGATACATACATGAGGCTATATCAATAACATCATGTTATGAGGGCATAAACAATGTCAACATCTTCTCCAAAAATGTTGATGAAAATTATGTTCTCAAAAATGGCCCAGTAGAACATAACAAATATACATAGCAACAAACACTCACCAAAGAAAAAAAATGCTCTGTTCGTTATGAATATACAGCTACATATCTTATTATATTCTACTTCGGGTCAAAACTTGAGAATGCACAACCAAACGTCTCCTGTCCATTTCAAAGACTTGATAGAAGTTACCTACCGTAAGCTACCGTGGCGAATGGAAGGCGGGAAATGTGCTTCAATTTCTGGCTGAAAATGTAATAACCCTACAACCAGCATATATGATCAAGTTAGATCAGATGCTACATTAAACAGGCATACAATTATAAATCTTAAATTGCTGAAGAAGTACATTTAACCGTATATGTTTAATATGCTTCAGGATAAGTAGACTATGAAGAAGAATCTTTGAGAAAATGCACCAAGAGACCGTCAAAGCTTTGAGAAAAACTACATTTCTACTTTTACGCTACCACTTGGGATGTTCTGCCTCACCATAGCTGAGGGGAAATAAAGTAATTTATATTCACTTGGTCCAAATGATACTTAATCAGTCTCCGAAAATGTTAAAAAAAAATTATGTTAAAACTTCCATATGCTTAAATTAGCCAAGTATACTCAGAAACTTGACTTATTAATGCAGGAGATAGTACCAATCCATATGGGTACTTCATTGCACCATCCACATGACGAGACGTCAGAGGGAAAGAGAGACCTCTTTAAGCAAAATCATCAATGCTGAAATTTTGTTACTAATTGAATTGTTTACAATGTAGAGAGGACTCCTCCCTATATATTAAAAAAATCCTTCCACCAAGGTCCAAGACCACCATGGCCCCTTCATTGAACATTGTGCAACTAATTAGATGATTTAAAATTCTATGTTTACTAATCTTCTTTTCGGCATACACATATTTAATTTCAACAATAAATGAAGAATAAAAGGAGGAAAAGTAGATGGAAAGGACGTAAGATAATACATGAGGGAGGAGGCCATAAGGAGGAAAGAATTCCAGTGATTTCTCTCTCAAGGTCACAAAGATCCTTTCCCGTGTCCCCTCCTCTTGGGTGGTTTCTCTTAATTTCCACACATATACCACTCTTTCCATCTAATTAGCCATAAATGCTGATTCACCCCAATATCAGCCCATTAGTGGCTGATTCGGATGCCTACATCATTAACCTTTCATAAATAGGATTCCTCTAAAGATGAAATTGCACCCAAAACCTTACTAAAAAATACTCATAAACTAGACGGCTGCAAGTAGTCCATAAAAATAGAAAAAATAATTCAAACCCACTAAATTAACTACATGACACAACCTGACTGTTAACTGACTCACTAACAACTCCTAATTAGTAATGACACCTATTAACCTTCCAATTGGTGAAATTTACCCCAAAAAAAGGCATTTTTAACTTTTAAGTGGCCTATAATTAATTAGTTTGATTGAACCAGAGATGCTCTTGCATTACTTATGATACTAATAGTACATCCCTATGATTATAATACAAAAAAAAAAGTAGGAATGCGATTGTCAACAGAACATCATACAAGAAAAGTTGTACCTGCAAGCGTACTTTTCTGACTTGGTAGACCCAATATTGCTGAAAAATACCTGCAAAGCATTTTAAGGTAACAACAACCGATACAATTAAATAACAAATCCAATGCAGAAATCAAGACTTAAAAGTGACGGTGGTTATATCTTCACACTAGTGAGTGGCAAGCAAGGTTCGAAATTTCCATTTCGGTGGAAATTTTGACCTTCTGGATATGGAAATATTTTGTGGAAATAGTTTGACAGTGTGGAATTATTGTAATTTTGTAGAAATGGTGGAAATATTGATTTTTTGATGGAAGTTTTTAGTGAAACTCTGGATAGTCATAAACCAAGTATAGATACACACTTTAGAACACTCAAATAATATTTGTACCCTATCTAGGGGTGTAGAGCTTCACATAATATGTATTCAATGTATTGAGTTTGTGAGTCTTGTGCAATCTTATTTGGTTCGGTTTTGATATATATATATATTTCAAATATTTTGTAATCTTTTTTTTGGATAAAAATATTTTTGAAATAAAGATTAGTTGATTGCTAAAATAATGTTTCAAACGATTTTGAAAGCGGACTTAAAACAAGAAAGTTATGCAAGTTTGAAATTATGCAAAAATTATGCTGAAATATGAAACACTGTTTTTTTACTAAGTCTGAAAAAAAGAATTTTTATATGGAAAAGTTTTTATACATTCAAAATTTCCTAAGATGGACCATGGTTTTCTAGATGCACTCGTACTTCTACAACTTGTGGAATTTTTTGAGCTAAAAAGGAGTTGATTTAATCACTTTTCTCACCATGTAAATTTTATAAAAATCCATAAAAACTGTTTTCTCCTACTAAAACTGAAAGTTTACTTTTTTATTCCTTTGTTTTTTTATTTTTTTGATATTTTTATTGAAGACATTTACTTAAATGTTATTATATGTAAATAAGCTGCTGAGAACCAGGCCCCCCAGTCCCCTTTTATAACCAGTCAGTCACAGAATTTCGGATATAGTTCACAAAAAAAATTTCAACAAAATCTCGCGATATTTCATGGAGATGGAAATATTTCGTGGAAATATCGCAATATTTCGTGAAACCGCTTGATATTTTGACATTTCCAGTTCTGCTCGAGATTGCAGATGGTATTTCGTATCGGGTTTTCATTTTTCCGATATATTTCGCGAAATATATCGATTTTTGGTACCTTGGTGGCAAGTATCAATAAATTGAGTACTGGAAGAACTAAGCTTCTATAGTGCATCACATTGCACCAAGGACCTAGAGAAAGTTTGGAAGCAGACCGTGACAGGGAAAAATTATAAGCTACTTCAACAATTGAATCAAGAGTATGATTGCATCAAATTTGGACCCATGGGAAGCGAAAGCTTTTCCAAATTAGCAACTCTCTATCAACTTCTTCAATGAGAAGGACACGGGCTAATGGTCATGGCACCTTGCCTTTTCATAACAGAACTAACGTTGCTTCTACATCCACACAAGCTACTTCCACTAGTAGCAATAGGATGGATATAGCATGACTTGCCTAGGTGATCTTGAGGAAGAGGAAATGACCCTGGTCAGTAGGATGAAAACACCGATGTGTATCGTTGTGCTCATACTATACATACTCTGCCACCAGGTATCCTCCAAGGCATAGTGGTCCCCATTTGGGTAAACCCTTGTGCTAGCATATATTGGATGTATCGCACAGTATCCCCCACGTATCACACAATACATGTGGTATTGTGTGGTATAATGTGGTACATATCCTGTTCGAGACAAAAGTGACTTGATTCATACCTAACATCATGTTTCAATTAGGGATGATTCAAAGCCCCTCTCCTCTCTCTCCCATTTCAACTTTCATAGGTGTTTTAAAGGCAAGTCTACCCACAGGATACGGAGAATGTTGCATGAAAATAGATCAGACGATGTTCTCTAGATATACTAATGCGGAGCACCAAGGGAAGTTGTCGTCGGTCAAACGCGATCACGCAATTAGGTTTCAAAGAGAATGAAAGGGGGAAAGAGAATAAGGGAGGGAGAAGATTCGGAATCTACCGAATTCGGGGAATCCACCCCTGATGGAATCCAATCCAGGAAACCCTAATCAAAGCTCGCAAGCAACATTTTTTTTTCATCATTCATGGCATTCTTCATTCATCAAAAGGGGGGCTATAAATAGGCTTACATTGCTTGGTCTCTAAGAAACCATAAGATTAACTACCAAAAATAAAAGATAAGGCTTTCCATAATTAAAAATATCTAAATCTACCCTAAATGATATCTTTAAAACTTCCATATTTAATAAATCCAAAAGTAAAATATTTTCGGATTAAAATAATTATTTTATTCAGAATTTAATATTTTATTCCGAAAATTACTATTTTAGGAATTATTAAATCCAAAATTATTTTAATAAAACCTCAAGCGACTGTCTACTGACTCGGATCATGTAAGCCGTGCAGGCTGGGCCCTATCCCCATCATATACATTGAATCTTTAACCTTTTGGTTTGGCTTGAAGCTTTTTTTATTTCATTTGAAAAATGCTAAACAAGTTATGCATGAAGGATTGAGGCAAGATTTATCATATCGAGGTTTAATCCATTGATTCACAAAAGAATGCATGTATTACAGCCTGATTCATGAAATTTAGAGGAAGAAAAGAGTTTTGATTAAATTTCATCCTCAAATCCCACTAAATTGAGAAATTGTGAACATACTCATGTTGAATTTGTGATGCTTAGTACATAAATGTCAAAAGTCTGCATTCATCTAAATTTAATAACTTGTTTTATATACCAAAAACATTTAAAAAAAAAAACAAAATACAGCGTTAAAATAACGACACATCATGACATTATGCAAATGCATTCAGTTAGTCTTGATACTTCATAGACAGATGTAAAAAAGCAGCTCACACTATGAACTGAATACTAACGTAAGACCATTGACTAGCGAAGAAGGATTCGTACATCTGACACCATATAGTTGAGAGTGAGACAAGGATTGAAGGTTATGGTTATGGTACAATCATGAAATAATCTACCCAATTTTTTTGGACAAAATCTAATCAAAATTAGGAGGAATGAGTTCATATGGCTGCATTCAAACCATGCATCTCATATAAGCTATATTTTCTTGTGGAGCTGATACTTTTAATTAACTAGTTGCAGATGGACCATGGCACCAAAGAGATATATAGCGTGGGATCTTGGACATATAAATATCTTTATATATTTAGAATTCCTTGAACTACTCCATCCATCTCTTCCCAAAATTGCTCTTTCACTCTTTCATTCAATCCTACTTGTGGCAAGCACATTCTAATTACATGAATAATATCCTAGCATAAAATTAATTTTATTGCTAACTATCATTTGTCTTTTTAACCTCAGCAATGCTATCCTTGATGTCTTTATCCACCAACATTCCAAATTCATTTGTAGTATTTGTTAGGTACCAGTGGTCCGGTACACTCCAATACCAGTTCAAATAGACGGACATGAACTCATAGGTGTCTTATGGTAGGACCTACAGGGCAATTAATAGGTCTAAATCGATTTTATAGGTAGTTAAAAATGTTAAACCTATTTTCACCAAGATTATCATAGAATATTACAAGATTAATATCACAGCAGAATTATGTAGCAAATATGACAACTCCCATAGTAATAAAGATGTCCACTAATCTAACATCCCACACAATATATGTCTAGAAGGTGAGCACATGCAAATAAGCATCATAGAAAAGCAATCACAAAAAGTGGCAAGGAACTACGTCCAAAGGACAAAGTTCAGTTTTTTTGCACTACGTTATAAAGATTAACAAGTGTTACAGAATCGATAGTTTTACCTCACAACCAACTCAACCTTATTGCCTCTGACGTCCGTTGGATCTTCTCTCTCGGAGTCTCAGGCCTCGTAACCTCAACAACTTCAGGCCCTAGTCTATGGGTAACACGCGACACCTTACCCTCTCCTCGTAGGAGGTCCTAGTAAACAACCGATCACACCACGAAATTGACACACAACCTTTGTCTCTCCTCCCCAAAGGGAGATCTCACATAACCACAAGAGGTTGCTTATGATAGACAAGGCTCTAGGCTTTCCTATGGGTGTAGCATTAAAAAAATATGGAAAGACTAATTACTCCCCTCACAAATCACAAGATGGGGAAGAAGTGTAATGAAATAATCTCACAATTCTCTCTAAAGCATTAGCAAATCGTACATAAAAGAAGCCTATTTATAGCCTAAAAGAATCTTCAAGTGCCCAAGACTTTAATGCCCTCGAGTCTTATTCATAGTAATCAGGACCATGCGAAAATGTGATGGCAGGCCAGTTCAAGACTAAAATTTAATCTATCTGGCTTCAGGAAAACCCCAATCCCTAAGGACCCCGAGACTAAAATTTAATCTATCTGGCTTCAGGAAAACCCCAATCCCTAAGGACCCCAACGGATTTGCACACTCTGACCAATATGGCATAAGTAGTTAACCAGTCCGAGGTTAAGTCAACTCATGATTTACTTTCATTCTTTGTCCAACTAATCAAAATGGAGTCTAACAGAAATAGTGGATTGTTCTCTGCAAACATTTGATCGGTTTGTAAGGGAGTCTAATTGGCCATTTCCAGTGGATGCCATATAGTTGTAACACCCAATAGATCTATTGTCGCCAGGGTTTCAAATCCCGACCGATATCGGTACGTACCGGCCGACGGCCAGCACATACCGTTTTTGGTCGAGCCGAGTCAAGCAACTGGGACTGAAACAGGACTGAACCGCCCGGTACCAGATCATACCGGACCGAACAGACCGAGTCAATTAGGTATCGACCGGTACGATCCGGTACCGACCGATTAAAGCATACTCGACAGCATTAGTGGGGGGGGGGGGTGGATTTTGGCCTTTTTTCCTTTGGTCTCCTCCCTCCACAGGGGCTGCACATGCAATCTCAGTCATGGCATGGGGGGGGGGGGTATTATTTATGATTTAAATGTGGGAGGGGGAGGATTTGGAGGCTATATAACCCCCCCACACACACACACACACACAAACCTCACCACCATCACTACTCCTAACTCCTAAGCACTCCACAACTCAATGATCCCACAGGAGAGGAAAGAAAGAGAAGAGAGAAAGGACTGAGGAGAGAAAGAAAGAGAGAAGAAAGGAAAGAAAGAGAAGAAAAAAAAAGAGAAAAGAAAGAAAGAAGATAGAAGTGAGAAGAACTCGAGTAGTCGAGGACCTCGAGGTGACGCCGGCGACCCTCTCTTATCTCTCGAGTCTCGACTTCAAGTCTCGAGACTCTCGACCTATTCACTTCGACGAGGCGACACCGCGATGAGCGACACGAACACGAACGGGCTGAGCGGCACGAGCCGCACGAGTCGAGTCTCGACTCTCAACCTATTCACTTCGAGTCTTTGACGAGGCGACGTCAGGAGTCTCACGACGAGCAGCACGTGCACGAGTGGCACGAGTCAAGTCTCTCGACTCTTGACCTATTCACTTCGAGTCTTCGACGAGGCAACGTCGCAAGGTAAATTTCTTTAATTTTTATCCCACTTTCTCTCCTCTCTTCTCTCTTTGATTATCTCTTATGTGTTTATCTCTTCTCTGTTCTTTCTTTCTCTCATCTTTCTTTCTCTCATTCCCTTTTCTTTCTCTTTCTCTTTCTGAGATAAAAAAGAAGAGAGAGGAGACAAAGAAAGAAAAGAATAGAGAGGGAGAAAGTGAGATAAAAAAAGAAAAAGAGAAATAAAGAAAAGTGAAAGCAAGAAAGAAGAGAGAACGAGAAGAAAGGGAGAGAGAGAAGTGAGAAAGTGAGCTAAAAATAAGAGGAAAGAAATAAAGAAAGAGAAGAGAGAAAATATAAAGAGAGAAGAGAGGGAGAAAGTGAGAAAAAAGAAACAAAGAACGGAGCAAAGTGAAGAAGGTGGAATTACTTGCTCACTTCTACAGCTCTGCTCACTTGCTCACGTAGATTCGACACTTTTGCTACGTAGAAATTAGAATTACTTTCTACGTAGCAAAAGTGAGCAGAGGCTGAATTACTTGCTACGTAGCAAAAGTGAGTAAAGAGAAACAAAGAACGGAGCAAAGAGGTGGAATTACTTGCTCACTTCTGCAGCTATGCTCACTAGTCACTTCTGCTCACTTACTTCTGCTCACTTGCTCACGTAGATTCGACACTTTTGCTATGTAGAATTACTTTCTACGTAGCAAAAGTGAGCAATTCTATTAATGGGGTGCCGAATTATTTTCTACGTAGCAAAAGTGAGCAATTACTTTTGCTCTCGTAGAAAACAAAATGAGGAGAAAAAACCATTATTTTCATGTAGTCATGTAATAAAAAGAAAGTGAGAAAACAAATAAGAGATTTTTTTTTTTTTTGTTTGCTAATGCTTATTAATTTTTTGACTTAGATAATGGCACCAAAATCGAAAAAGATAGATGCTGGATGGCTACATTGCAAGGCAGTAGAAACAACAAGCGGAAGGCCATATGCAACTACTACGGCCGGACCATAAATGGAGGTATCACAAGACTGAAGAAGCATTTAGCGAGCAAGAAAGGACAAGTGACTGGTTGGGAGCACGTTCCAACAGAGATACGGTTTCAATTACAACAATTTTTTAGCGAAGCAAGTAAAGATTAAGAGTATTGTTCCTGAGCTTTCTGCTTCTAGAAGACCACCCCTTACCAAAAGTCAGTCGGTAAGGGGTTATAAAGAAACAAACATAGATAATGAAAATTTTGATGGAAGAGTTGCCGGAGGAGGATAAGGAGATAAGAACGGCAATGAGACTTTCTCGTGAGGAAGCTCGTAGTCAAGAAATGAGAGAAAGAGAGGGAGACCAAATAGGTAGATGGTCAATGAGTGGTCCTGGTGGTAGTTCCCGCTTTCTTCCTGGTGATATTGGTAGTGTAGGTGAACCTAGTGGTAGTAGTAGTGTTAGTGCGAGAGGAGGTAAAACTAGTACTGGCGGCAGTACATCTGTGCAGTTACCTCTAGACGGATTTATATTTAGAGACGTGGCCATAAACAAACCAAATTAACGGTTGGAAAAATATAAGAAGTGGCCAGTAAAATAAAGAAGGCAGCGGCTAAAATTTTTCATTTCAACCATATCCCGGCTAATGCAGTCGCGTCGCCATGCTTTAAGAAAATATGCGACGCATTGCAGTCGGTTGGGCCAGGAATTTCTCCCCCAACCCCATATGATATTGCTGGGCCACTTTTGGATGATGAGGTCTTCGAAATAAACAATTATATTCATAGTTTTCAAACTACCTGGGAGGAGAAAGGTTGCACAATTATATGCGACGGATAGAGTGGCCCAACTAGAAAATGCATAATCAATTTTCTAGTATATTACTCAATTGGTACTGTTTTTTACAAATCGGTCAATGCATCAGACAAAGTGTCTGATGCGATATATCTTGCTGGACTTATGAATAATATCATCGACCAAGTTGGAGCTAAAAAAATTGTCCAAATAGTGATGGACAATGGCTCTAACTATAAGAAAGCCGGGCAGATTATACATAAGGAACAAAAGACCATATTTTGGATTCCTTGTGCCGCACACTGGATCGACTTGATCTTAAAAGACGTAGGCAAATTGGATCATATCGACAAGGTCGTTAAGCAAGCCCAAAAAATAACAAAATTCATCAACCACCATAACTGGGTAGTTGACTTGATGAGGAAGCATACTGGAAAGCGGGAGCTTCTGCGTCCAGGAATCACCCGCTTTACCACTCACTTCATAACATTGGAGAGCATTTTTAATCAGAAGTATGCTTTACGTAAATTGTTTACCTCAGATGCATGGTGTCAATAAAAATATGCATCTAATGAAGAAGGCAAAGAGGTGAAAAATATTATTGTTGTCATGTTGGGAAGGAGCTCTGGATCGACATTGATAAGATAATAGTGTGCATCCAACCTCTAGTGCAAGTTCTTCGACTGGTAAATTCAGATGAAAAGCCTGCAATGGGGTATATCTACGAAGCAATGGACAGAGCTAAGATGGTCATTCCTAAGTCGACAAAGGTTAGAGAAAAATTAAAAAAATAACATTTTAAGTTGATCGACAAAAGATGGGAGAAGACGTTACACCATCCATTGCATGCAGGCTATGCAGCAGGTAAACATTATCGTCAATTCGTTATTTAACATCAATTTTCAACCTCATTAGTCATTAGACTTAATACTTATTTCTTTCATATTATAGGATTTTACTTAAATCCCCAATACCAGTATAGGGTGGAAGTTTCACAACACCCTAAAATAATGATCGGGCTTAAAGAGGTGATCCGAACCTTGGAGCCTAACATAGCATCGCAAAATAAGGCAATGGAGCAAATGGAAATCCTCCGCTATGCTCGTGGTTTCTTTGCTTCGGAGAATGCCAGAACAGCTATCTCGATCATGCAGCCAGGTAATACGTCGATAAGTTGATAATACACTTTAAGTATACAATTATCTAATTGCAATCAACGAATACAAATTGAACATGTTTTATTTTTTTGCTAATGTCATAGCTACTTGGTGGAGCATTCATGGTGAAAGTGCTCCTGATCTTCAAAAGATTGTTGTCCGAGTATTGAGTCAGACATGTTCGGCATCGGGTTGCGAGAGGAACTGGAGTGCATTCTCTCTCATTCATACGAAACTAGAAATAGGTTGTCATCATTTAAATTAAATAGACCAGTTTTCGTACATTACAATATGAGGTTAAGGGTCCGCAATCATGGAAGATTAGATGACCAAGGTAATAATCCAATTAATTTGGATTATATTTTCGACGACGATAACCCTCTAGCCCCTTAGTTGATGGAGTGAGAGGATCCAGTTCTTGAAGGTCAAAAAAATACATGGTTGGAGAAGTAGTTAGGCAAGGAGCAAAGACAAGAACAAGAGGGACCAAGGTTGAGGAGCCACAAACGAAGACTTCAACATGTCAGCCAGGCAATGCAGGAGGTACACAGCGATGCAGATGAGAGTCTTGACCAAGGTTTGTAGTTTCGATTTCGGTTCGCCTATCGAGGATCGGTTTTGGTTGGTTTCGGAGTTTCAGATCGGTTTTCGATTTCTTTTTTTAAATTTAAAATAATTATAAAATATAAAATAATTTCATCGGTACCCACTTCATAGTGGTCTTGTTTTCAAAAGTATGTGGCTTTTGCTTTACCCCAACTTTTTGTTAAAAAAATTAAAAAATCGTGATTCTGAATTTCGACTAAGTCTAGAGGAAAAAAGAGTTCTTGTGAAAGAATTTTTTTATATATTCAAAATATTTTACCGGACTTTGGGTTTTTAAATTGATCTTATACTTCTAGATTTCTGAGATTTTTTCTGGTCTAAAATACTTGAGGTTTTTTTTTCACCGAATTTTCCTTTTTACGCAAAAGCTATAAAGTTTGATTTTGTATAGGAACTGAAAAATTACATTTTGATTCTTTTGGATTTTGATGTTTCTGATATTTTTATTAAATCCAAATGGGGGGTATTTGCTTATTTATATAAAAAAACTTAAAGTAAATAAGTCTGCCAAGCTGTCATGCTGAAATACACCTTATTCTGAACCAAATCTTGTTTTTACTACGTACTGAGTGCTGAGTTCCGAAATCGAGGGTTTCGGGATCAGTTCTAACCGAAACCGATCCGAAACGGATCGGTTTCGACCGAAACTCCAAACCTTGGTCTTGACACTATACCTTCCGGATCTAGTGATGGTGGAGTCACCTCAATCAAAATAGAGATATCCGGGAATTGGTCACACTTCTAGTCCTGACCATGAAGAGCATGAGAGAGCTGTTTCACCTCCCATATACACTGAAGTCACAGGGCCACCAGCCCCACCAGGTCCACCACACGATGGAGCAGGGGCCGGGCCTTTTGGCACTGTTTATGAAGCTGCATATGTACCATACCCGTATGGATATGATCCACCACCAGGTTCACCATCATCATATTACCGAGATCCTTATCAGCCGATATTTTCAGAGCTCGAGGAATCGCAAGGAACAAATGGAGATTTTTCATCCTCCTACAACTACGGAGCATACGGTTATGGCGTCCAGCAAGACCAAGACATTGGCCACTCAATCTTCGATTATTCTGGGCCTTCTGACGGGTCTTACTACCAGCACTACTCAACACCAACTCCAAATGAAGAAGAAGCTGGTTGCAATAATAATCTGTGGAATTTCTGAGTTCTGAATCTTCTGATCTGAGCCAGGTAGGTGACTAAAGGTGAGTTAATAATTTTAATATATTGATAATCTGTATTCTGTGGAACACGTCTGGAACTTATTGTATTGTAAATTTATAATAAAAAAAAAAATCAAAACTTTAAAAGGTTATTTTATAAAACCTTTTAAAAACCTTTTTTAACTTTGCCAAGGTCGGTCCCAAGCCCGGATAAAGGAGGGAAAAAGGATATAGGAAATTAGAAATTAGTAACTTCTTAGGTGTGACTGTGTGAGTCGTGTGACTTGTAACTTGTGAGTCTTGTGGCTCAGTTAGGTCTCTACTGTCCAATTATTCACCTCGAGGAGTGGTGCTTCGACAATAGTTGACAAGTTCATCAAGATTCTTAGTCATACGCCTCGGGGAGTGGTGCTTGTGAATCTTGATGAATGATGAATCCAAGACTCTGAAATCTGAAGTCATAAGATAAAACTCATAACTCATAAGTCCTAAGACTCCTAACTACTAAGAGTCTAAGACTCATAACTTCATAAATCATAATTCATAAATTATAAGTCATAAGACTCATAACTCATAAGTCAACTCATAAGTCATAAGAGTCATAAGACTCATAAGTTCATAACTCTAAAATCCTAATTCCTAAACCAAAGGGCCTAAAGCACTAAATAGTCCTGACCCTAAAATTCCTAACCCTAAAATTTCTAAAAGGCTAAAAGCCTAAAACTAACCCTAGCGGCCTAGCCCAAGCCCTAACTCCTAAGGTCCCTAAAGGGCCTAAAGGCCCTAAACTAGTCTAATATTTATTTTCTAATTTTCTAGATTTTTTTTGAAATTTTAAACATTTTTTATTTTTTACAATTAAAAAAAAAGGTCGGTACCGGTTCAACCGGAACTGGTCGATACCGGTACGAACCAGTTCAGCACCGGCCGATACCAGTACTAGTATCCGAGTTTTAAACCTTGCTTGTGGCTTGATTGGTCTACATTTAGAGGACTTGTTTCTTATGCGACATCCCGATCGATCTGCTTAATGGTTTGATTGGTTCGTATCTAGAACGTGGATTCCTGCATGAGTGCCTGGCCATAGTTAGTCAATTTGATCAACCCATCAGCGAATCTCGACCCGTTGGGCTGTCTTAGACGAACTAAACATTTTTCAAGAAATTCTCTTGAAACCTTTTTCAAAGGTGATCTAGGTCTCAAAGGTCACAATATCTGAACTTAATAAAAAGTTACTTTGGCATGATTCTCTGAGTTGTAGCAGTAGCTTGAATTTTCAACCAGCTCTTGATCTGAATTTTCTAAATGATGAGAAGGAAGCCGATATTGCTTGCTTACAAGAAAACAAATATAAAAGACGAAAATATATAGGAATGGAACACAGCAACAAGCTTATATGTCAGGATAGATAATCATAATATTAAAAGTGGAGTTGGAAGATTGGTGGATAAAGCGATTGAGTTCGCATCCCTGTGACAAAGCACCTGCCGCCATCTTGGCAGGTCGTGTAATCGAATTACGTGGGCTCCTTCCTGTTTTTGTGGTGGGCATATCTCTCACTTTTGTGGCAGGCATATCGCTCACCTTTATGGCGGTTTTATATGGGCTCATGTTAGTAATATTACAGGCAAAGTTAAGGTTCGAACATTGGCCTCTCTTGTGCCCTAAGAACTAAAAGGTGATATCCTTCCCGTGAGGTCCCTTGAAGAAAAGAATATTGGTTGATAAATATATGAAGGATAATATTCTTGAGGTCAAAAGGATAATTAATAGACTATTAGCAATAAAATTGCTTTTAGGTAAGGATATTATCAATATGAGTAATGCGTATGCACAGATGCACCACAAGTAGAATTGGATAAGAGAGTAATGAAGTAATTTCAGGAAGAAATGGATGGATATAAATTGTCACTAATTTTACTTATAGAACTCACCTAATGATTAAACAAATATAGGCCTTTTAATACCTGGCAAACAAATTGGAAATACTTTCAAAGTACTTTTTACAGAATTTGCAACAGAGGTTAGCAAAATTTAGAATCAACATAACGATGACTAATGGAATCTTTCATTTATAAAATTTAAGATTTGGATATTTACATATAATTTGAGAATATGCTCATATTGAACAAAGCTCCTTAGCTCCATTAATTAGAAGTTTCACTTTCTTGCATTGAATGCACCTTAGCCTAGTAAGTGAAGATAATAAAAAAGAGAAATGGCAGCTAGGTGAGCTAAGATTTGTCCATCCTTGAGAATCCAATAGGAGTAATTAAGGGCTTCCTTTTTTGCTTCTTCACAACGAGCGAGGGGTTAGGCCCTTCAATGGAGACTTAATATACGCATTCCTTTTTGTTAGACAAACTAAACCAACCTCACAAAAGTTTGCAAGATCTATCATAAAAAGTAGTAGCCTGCGTCGTATGACCATATTATATGTACTCTATTGTTTTATATATTTAATGACTATATTATAGAGTATAAGTCTATAAGATAACCATAACCATCACTCCATGTACCATCTACTTGGGGTCGGCTTTATGAACCCTTCTTCGCCATTCATTTCTATTTAGGGCTGTATTTGTTGTCAATGAAAGTTTTTTCATGTCCTTTCAAACAACTTTCATAATGATATTCTAGATCTTCCCCTCCTCCTTGGATCTTCCACACTAATTTGGAACTCTTCTTATCAGGGCCGCCTCTACTCTACATTGTACATGGCCAAACCATCTTAATCTATTCTTCATTATCTTGTCTTCAATTTGTGCCACCCTAACACTTTCTCTAGTACACTCATTCGTCACTCTATCCCTCCTAGTTTTTTCGTACATCCACCTCATCTCTGCCATGCCCATCTTATGAGCTTGAGCTATCTTTAAGGGCCAACATTTTGAACCATATAACATTGCGGGTCTTATAAGATATGATTGTTATATACATGTATATATTATACCAAAACAATTTATCTTGTAATTTATGTATGTAAGAAACCTGCTATGTATCATTTTTAAATGGCATTTTAATACACGATCTTCTTCCTAGGAGGCAAAAATAATTAGTACATTTGATACTAGAGAAGGTATAGTTTGTAACCAAGTTCGTTCGTTGATTATCAGATTGTTATATGATAGAGGATCTATTGTAGTTTATAAGATATTTAATTATGGCAAATATAAGAGCTTTTTTATTAACCACTTTACTCATGGTTGATTAGGCATAGACAAAACATCCTGACCCAGATTATCCTGGGTGGGTGGGTGGACTGAGCATCAACCTAAGCAAAGTGGACTTGTCTAGTAACATGGCACGTAAAAAAAATTGAGATCAGTCTGAAGTATGTATAATGAGCAGGGACCTGACAAGTAAACAATGCAAAGACAACCAAACCAACATATTCTGAATGAAACTTAGATTTGGATGCAAATCAATCTGAGAGTAAAACGAAACGTTTGAGCATCGGTCTGATGTATTCATTCATCATATAATTTCAAGAGAGAAAAAAGAAAGAGGCAAAGGAAAAGAAGTTTAATACAATACCTGTAATTATCAGAAGAATGACACTACAACTACAAAGCAACATTGGAATAAATTCTGGTATTAGAAGAAATATCCATGGAGCTGCCACGGCTACAACAGCATAACCTGCCTAGAAATGGACAAAATATGAATGGTTAACATTAAAGTTAAACGTAAAGGAATAAGTATGAAAATTTTGAGAAGTAATGGAAAAGATTGTAGAGGGAAAGAGACAAAACAGAAGTGATTTAGGGCATGTTATCCCGATTAAAAGAAACATAGTAGACCTCTGCAGTTCTATGGCATAGACATGTACTTGTTTCAATAAACTGAAACTAATTGCAGAAGAACAAAGGATAGAACCATGAGGTATACCAATAGTAAACAATATAACACACTGCCAAGAATGCTTGTAGGTTGCCGATGGCCAGATAATGGAGCTTCGTGCAATATATCAACAAACCTAGAACATCAAATAATAAAGCTTCAAACAGTAAGATAAGAGCCTTTCCAGATAGCAAAGACCGATACTTTCTCCAATATGCAGCACACCACCACAAACATATTACTCATTGTTAAAAACAGATCATTAGAAACAAAGACTATGATCACAGAAATAAATAACAGAAATATGCTTTCCCATCACAACCTCAGATTAAAATATTATGTAAGTCAAAGATGAGTGCAATTTGTGAAATTATGTAGGCTTCTTGTTTAGATTTTATAACAAGGCATATTGTGAAATTAAACTTACGAGGCATTAGCCACACTACGAAGTTAAAGGAAGAACAAGAGAAGAAAAATGGCAATCATGTCAGAGAACCAAAATTGGTTTATGCCATGGAAGTCAACCATCGAGGTTAATTTTCTTGTTCAAATAGGTGATGATCAAGCGAAGGGGAAAAGTATAGCAGACATTTTGGGATGCCAGAGCAAGGCAGTCCCGATCCAATACTTAGGTCTACCTTTCAGAGACAGGACTCTCTCCAGAGGGGACTGGCAACCTTTATTAGACAAATTTGCAGGAGACTTTCATCCTGGAAAAGCATATCTCTGTCCTATGGGGGGTGATTGATGCTCGTTAACTCGGTACTCTCAGCCCTCCCCTCCTACTTTATATCTATCTTCAAACTACTAGCTTGGGTGAACTTGAGCCTAGACCGTGTCCGTAGAAATTTTCTTTGAAGGGGGGCCAACAACATCAACAGGGGATTACGTTGATCAAGTGGAGGAGGGTATGTGAACATCCTTTTCTTCAACCAATCCCTCCTTTGTAGATGGTGGTGGAAGCTCCTAACCATGACAGGGATAAGGCAAAACCCCATTATGTTTGGCTACTATAGAAGGAAATGGCCACTTGACCTTGACCTTGACCTTGTAAGCTCCAATCGCATATCTCCATTCTAGAGGAATACCCTTCAAGTGGGCCACATCTTCAAGGATGGCATGAGGTTCAAACTAGGATCAGGAGATCTTATTCGCTTCTGGACTGACAGAGATGCAAACTCCTTTGCTTTCGATTCGACTAACCTAATTTTTTCGGCATTGCAAGGGACCAAAAATCCTTCAGTTGCAAACAACGCATGGAACTTAAGGTCTCATAGAGATCTCGGCGATTAAGATGTCCTGTCTTTAAACTCCCTTCTCAACAATATCCTTCAGCATATCATCAATCCCTTCCCGGATTCAATCTCTTGGAGTTGGGACAAATACAGAGCATTCATGATCAAATCCACCTACAAAATATTGTTGTGTCGCGGAGTTAATTGGCCCTACAAATCCACCATATGGCATATCCAAGCACCTCTCAAAATCAAATCCTTCACTTGCCTGTTAGTTTACAAAAGACTGCCAACTGTGGACCATATTCACCATAGAAACACCCCAATTACACAATCTTGTGCCTTTTATATAGAAGATGAAACAGTTGATCACCTCTTTCTCCCTGCTCTTCCTCTCAACCGTACCCCGTCCCCCCCCCCCCCCCCCCCCCACCACACACACACACACCACCACCACCACCCACCCCTCCCCCTCCCCCTCCTATGACCTCCAAAGACATGTGGTCATCTTGGCGCTTGCAACATATCACATTTCCCCTCCGAGCGAACTAGGATATGATGCTTGCTACTCTCTTATGGTCTGTTTGGTGAGAGAAGAATTCTAGGATTTTTAACAATTGCCATAAAATCATGGCTTCCACTATTGCCTTAGCTAACCGCTGGATCCTTTTTGGGCAGGTTTGGCTCCTTTGCGTCGGCTCCGTCACTCCAGATCACTACAGTAATGAAGATTGGTGCTCAATTTTTGTGGGGTGCCTTTGGTGTTAGGTTCCTAGTTTTGGTTTGGTTCTGCTAGCACCAATGTATGCAGATCAGATAGTGTTAACTAACAAGTGGAGAATAAATATAAATGCATACTTGAAAACACTAGGTATTTGAGGGATAAGTTCTTAGCATTAATACAAATAACAAAGTATATAGAGTGCAATAATAGTGGAAATAGAAATGGAAAATCAATTTCCACTCAAAGGGCAGAATAATACACTATGATCAATTTTAAAATCTTCGATGATATGTAGCATTTATGGTGCACGATGGGCATCCAGTCGAAGCATTTGATTGTTGATATTAGAGTTGTAGGGGGTCTTCTTATGATGAACAAGGTTAAAGAATGTACAAGTTCAGCTTATTTTAATCCTTATAATGGTCTGTTTGTAATTAAACAATTCACGGGTAGTAGTTCGGGCTTAAATGGGACATCAAAAAGGCGCTTCTTATACAAGATTTACTGGAGAAAGAAAATGGAATGAGGCCACTACCTTTCGTTCACACTTTTAGAAATGGATAAAAAGTTGGGGTTATCATATAAATTTGGACAACTTTATTGGGCTTTCTTTCTCGTTAGGGTGTCTTTAAAATAAGGACTAGAGTGGTCAACGAGACTACTAATATCTTGTAAAGAAGAAAAGGCCCATATTAGTGGATGATGACCCAACCTCAGTGTTCTGAAAGGCTCAAGGCGCACATGAGGCGCAAAGGTCTCCTAGAGCCTAGGCGCAAGGCGCAACTCAAGGTGCGTGCCTGATTGAAGTAAGGCGCATATATATATATATATATATATATATATATATATATATATATATATATATATATATATATATATATATATATATATATATATATATATATATATATATATATATATTTTCAAAACATGCATAAATAGACTAAGAAAATGAATCTTAAGAAGAAAGATAAATTGGATAAATCATTGTTGCAACACAAATTGTGTAGCCTTGTAGGTTTGAATTACAGCTCTAAATAAGCTATTTAAAATATATTAAATCTTCAAATATGTATAGTTCAAATTCAATAACCAGTTATAACATATCAAATATGATATTATAGGAAACAAAAAATAAATAGTGAATGATTGAATGTGTTATTTCATCCGTGTGTTTATGCACATGCTTCTAAATCAGTATGAAATGTGCAAATCGAGAAAGAAAAGAAAACTCATTGAATCTTATAATAGTTGAAATAATATCAAAGTCATCAAATCCAACCCACAATTGCTCATATGGTCCTACCTAAGAACAATAACAAATAATTTTGAATGTAAATAATATTCAATCAATGTACAATATTTAGACTACTGTAATCATGAATAAAATCTACTTAATAACTTAATCATATTTCCAAAAATATCAATTGCAAGCTATGAAGCACGGATACTTCAAAATACATGACGTACCCGTACCGGATACGTATCGGACACGGATACGGCCCGGATACGGCTCGGATACGTGTCCGATACGTTTCGGACGTATCCTGGATTTAAAAATGCCAGGATACGGCCCGGATACGGCTGGGATACGGGAGGGATACGGGAGGGATACGGGCCGGATACGGGAGGGATACGGCTGACCGATTTGGGCTTGGGTTATCGAGTTTGGGTTTGGTTAAAAGTTAAACTCAAACCCAAACCCAAATCAAAACCCAAACCCATTGTCCCACACTAAAAGATTTAAGGATAAATTGCACAAAGACCCTTATAGTTTGACCGATTATCACTTACACCCCCTCATGTTTAAAACCCTACAAATGCCCCCCCTGGAGGGGGTGCAAGTGATATGTTTTTCAAACTGTAGAGGGTCTATGTGTAATTTACCCAAAATTTAACCCCACCCACCCTGTTTTCTGGATCGAGCGAGAAGAGAGGGAGAGCAGAGAGGCAGGCGTCCGCCCGCGCCCGTCGTCTGTCGTTTGCCATCGCCCGCCTGATTGCAGCCGTCCGCTGTCCGTGTCAAGCTACAGCCGTTAGCCGCCCGTCCGTCGCCCAACTGCAGTCGCCCACCGTCCCCCCCCCCCCCGATTGCAGCCGTTCGTTGTTCGCCCGTCTCTCTCCCTCACAGCCCCATATCTCTCTCACCCTCCCTCTCTCTCTTTCTCTTTCTCGCTCTCTCTCACAGCCCCATTTGTAGGCTTTCTAACCCACCGTCAGGATTTGCAGATATGCAATAAGATCGATAAAAAACAGTGATAAAATATTGAGCCAATTATGAAAATTTTATTAAATTTTTTTCAAAAAACAGTGATAAATTATAGCAATTAATATTTTGTTTATATTGAATATGCAACAACCTGTGCTTCTATATTGAATATGTTCTTTATGATGCATTCTATCAATTAATAGTTCTATAAATTAATAATTTAGTATTTTATTTAAAATAAATATTTAAAAAATAATAATTTATTGCCGTATCCTTAGCCGTACCCGTATCCTACTTTTTTAAGATTTGTCGTATCGCCGTACCCGTATCGTACCCGTATCCCGTATCCGTGCTTCTTAGATTGCAAGCACATAATTGCACATGGTTCAACTAGGTGCGCCTTTTTTGTGCCTGGAGCCTAGGCGCGCGCCTTAGACCTAGGAGCACGCCTTTCTAACAGAGCCTGGCCTTGTGTTTTTTGAGGCGCAGGGGATGAGCCTAGTTGAGCCTGAGCCTAGGCCCGCGCCTTTAATAACACTACCCAACCTACCCGGCTACCCGACCCTTGCTCCGCCTCAACCCATATGTAAAGCACGTATTGACCTCCATTAACCTCCTAAGGAACTCCATTCTCTCACCAGTCCATGGTCATTCTTACAATGAGGCATGTACATCGTGGGGTTGTGCCCCACGATGTACAAGAAGTTCTTGTTTCTCGCCACTGACTGCTTCACTAAGGGGGTCGAAGACTTTCCAATGCAAAAGATTTAGTAGACCGAGGTATGGTGTTTCGTCTAGAATAACTAGATCACCCAATTCGAAATCCCGAGAGCTCTGTAATCTAACAATTGAAGGCAGTTTGATTGTACTAGTGAAAGAATTGTGCGCTTAATACGGCATCAAGATTCTCTTCTGAGCGTAGCAGCTACCCTCAAGGGAACGAGCAAGCTCAGTCCACCAACAAGGTAATAGTCAACAACTCAAAGAAGTTTGAGGGCAGCAAGGGACTCTATGAAGAGGCATTTCCATATGTTCTTTGGACGTACCAAACCACACCAAGGAGGTCAATTAGCAAACCATTGTATAGCCTGGTCTGGGATGCAAAGTAGTCCTCCCTAAGAAAGTCTTGATCCTTACAACTAGGTTGATGGCGGCCGAGCATCACGATGACTTGCTTAGGCGTAACTTAGACCGTCTGGAGGAGAGTCGCGGCCCTAGCACAAGACTACTTGTCTACCAACAGAGGCTGAAAAGAGCATACGACAAGAAGCTCAGGCGAAGGGCTTTCGAGCATTGCGACCTCATTTTGAACAAGGTGTTTGACAACATGTGAGAACATGCAATGACAAGCTCAACACCAACTGTAAGGGTCCCTATATCATCGGTCAGGTGAGCTCGATCGGATTTTATTGGGGAAAGCCTGAGGAAGGCTATGAATTGCTTAACCATGGAATATCGAACACCTCAAGAAGTGTTATCAATAAAATTCCTCACTTCTTTGCAAGTTATGTCTTCCGCTCGGCCAACTTGTCAAAAAAATTCTCGTGGAGCATCCAGATTCTGGTCAGAAGTCACTAGGATAGGAAGTATGGATCCCGCCTTTATCATTACTTGGGCATTCGGACTCTGGTCTGAAAGTCACTAGGTTGAGGAGCCTGGCTCCAAGCCTCCTCGTATAAACGCCCAAAGGGAATCTCTTCATGGATTGCTAGGCCTAGGGAGCCTAGATTCGGCCCTCGAAAAATCCTAAAGGGATGCTCGAACCTTCAAAGGCTTTAGTGGACACCAAGTCGAGGGACACTCTTCATATAAAAGCATAGCGAGAAGCTCTCTGGAAATTACTAAGTCGAGGTCTCTTTGGCACTACTCATCTAAACCTTAGACGAACTCCAACTCGGGGAACTCACTTTGTCACTCCTTATCCAAAGTTTGACATCATCAAGTCAAGAAGCCTAGATCTGGTACTTCTCACCAAGCCTTGGTTGGCGTCAGAACGAGGAATCTACACCGACCCCATAGTGAAGAATTTGGCATGCGAAAGTCACAGTACTCAGACTCGAAGGCTCGGAGGTCGACTCCTAAGTTAGCATAGTTCCTAAGATGAGGCCTAACCAAGCCTGCTCGGACCGCAACGACCTAGAAGCTAAGTTTGCAAATTCCTAGTTGAGATTTTCAAGGGTTAAAGACTTGGAAACTTAAATTTTCATTAATCACTATCAAAATGCTACAACAGGACTAGCACCTAGCCGGATCCGCCATCATCCTTGGTCAAGTCCTAGTCGTTGCTCGAAGGCTGATACACATGTTTCTTGAACTCGGTGACGCATACGGCTTCAACATTCAACTCTGGACTCTGCAGTCGTGCCTCGGAGTCCAAGCAGAGCTTCTAGACCTCGGAGGTGTGTTTCGATCGTAGCAAATTCAGGCATCCACCCGAGGCCATACAAGCTGGCCGAGGGAGACTTGGAAACCCTCCTTCCATGCCTTGACTAGGTTTTAAGGGTGACCTCCAAACTACTCACCTTCTTTAGTTGCATATACTCAACATTGACAACATCGAGGCCAGTCTTCAGGCTAGTTGCTACATTCGTCAGTCGCTACTTTTACCCCTCGGATTTAGAGGTCATGTCTGCTACCTCCTTGCAAAGAGCCTCCCATTCCAATCGAACTCAACTTAGAGACTGACTAGGTCCTTCCCCCTCTTCCTTATTAGCTCCCCCAAATACCATAAGCCAACCCCGTCAAACAGAGGAAGATCGAAAGGAGGGTTTTGAACTTGAAGACCTCCCAAAACCTCGACACTAGAGGAAGTTACGGCCACAACCAGGCTTGATAGTATCATTCTACACTTGATGATTCAACGTGGGAGTAGAATTAGTGCTCTGCCTGGTCAGCCTTGGTGCGAAATGTGACAAATGTTAGCATCCCCCTTGATCCGATTCAGCTGTGGAGGAATCAGAGTGTTATCCTCATCCGGGTCGAAGATTGAGGGCTAGACAAGTGACGTTCTGAAAGTGGTAGCATTATCACCTCATCTCTCCGGACATTCGAGCACAGGCTCCGCCAACACATGCTCCCTTGATGTTGCAGAAAATTAAGAATCGGAGGCGGCCTTCAACACCAACTTGAGCGGTTTGTGCTTCTTCTCCTTCTGCTTTGGTAGGCTAGACACGACCAGCTCTATCACTATTCACTAGAGAGGTCAACCAGAAAAGCGAGGAGTGGAGGGGTTCCTAAAGGGAGGAATATGTCGCGTTTGCCCCGAGATTCCCATGGCTGATTGAGAAGACTCGAGCTCGACCGGGATAGCAGCATAACTATGTCTGTTCCAGTAGTCGAAGCATTAAACAACTCTCGAAATCAGATTGGCATAACGTGGTGGAGAAAGTCGAGACAGGGCTGGCAGGCCGGCAAGGAAGGCATCTTTCTATCGGGGATCGGCTCACACTTGCTAATGTTGTTCTTTCTATAATTCCTTCTTACTATCTCGCCTTTTACATTGTACCTGTCTGGGCTATTAGGAAAATAGATGACATTCATAGTTCATTCTTTTGGAAAGGAGCGGATGATTCATCCGGTTCCTACCATCTAGCGAATTGGGGAATAACGTGCAAGTCCAGAGACCAGAGGAATTGGGCATCATCAATTTGAAGGACTTCAACAAGTACTGCTCGGGAAATGGTGGTGGCGACTACAGAATGATCAAGGGGACCACTGGTCTAAGATCATCAAGGATAGATACTTCCGCAGATTCAATCCTCTCCAAGCCAAAAGTCGTCGATCAGGAAAAATCTCCCCCTTCTGGAAGTGGAAAGGCATATCCAAGGTGGGTGGCCCTAACATTGGTACCCGGTTGAACCTAGGAGACGGTCGAAATATTAAATTCTGGACAGACCAGTCGGTTGGTGACATTAGCCTCTGCCACTTTGTTTGCAAAACTTTACGAACTTGATTGGGACAAGAATGCGTCTGCCCGCTCTTAGACTAGCTATTCAAATGGTTCCTTCACTTGGTCTGTTACATTCAGAAGAATAGTAACCCCTAACATCCAGGGTCAGTTTTTGGATCTCTACGAGAGGAATTGCTCCAAAAAAAAAAGAAAATTGAAGCAATGAACCTTCCTTCGTCTTCTCGCTCAGAGCCTTCACACTTCCAGCAGCAGGTACATCAAGGGAGCCATTCTCTGACTTCCCAAATTGGCCGAAGCCACTTTTTAGCCCTCTCGAGGAGCAAAGGTTGGATGACCTACATCGCTTATTGCTCCTCATTGGCATCCGCCAATAAGGACTCCACCATTGTCAAGGACCTCAGCGATAACACTCATGCAGGACCTTCTGGTACGGCTTCTCCCCAGGATCCCCTTGATATAAGCATCAATTACTTGGACTTTCAACTCGTCCTATCGCATGAGTTGGTCGGGCTGGAATTGTTATTGGGCATCCTTTGTCAATAAATGAGGCAGGTAGGGAACGCCATACCTAGACTGTGAGGGGTCTAGGGCTAAGAGCGGATGTGTCTTCCATTTCTTGTCCAAATATGGTAGACATGGAAAAGGGTGGCCAACCATGAATAAAGGGAGAAGGCCCTACTCGTGGATGACAGTGGCTTGATAATGAAATTTGAGCAGAAATAGTGCAAGCCGACATGGATGCCATAGACTTGGTTCAGCTTCTCACGGTATCGGAGTAGCCACCACTTGCTTTGGGCAATCTGGCTGAGGTAGAGTGTCACCAAGCTCAAACACTCAACAGAGAATGGTGGCAATGTCAACCTCAACTCTGTCTGGAACCGGCTTGTATATGGCCTACCGGAGCAACCTTCCCTTCAAAGTAGGATTGAAGCCAATGTTTTCATCCATCTTGTATTTCCTCATGAGTCATTCAATGGAGAACAAAGTGCTCTAGGGGCGGTTGTTGGAAATAACCCTTTCGCTATCTTGTTTTGTTGGACGTAGAGAAGAGAAGTTGCAAAGAGAAACAAAAGGTCAGAGAAGGGCGGTTGTAGGGAAAACGAAACATAATGCACAAAGCCAAGAGTAGGGATGATGGTTAGGAAGCAAGCTTTTATAAACAAGAACACTCGAACCCGAAGCGTCACTGCATCGGCACTTAATGGTCCCATACCCTAAGGGCCATAAGCTAATAAGAAGGGCTAGGGTTGAGCTCCTTGTTGCCCTAGCATATGATGCTAATGATATCATCCCAAATGCACAAAATAGACCAACGAATAGAGATACAGATACAAAGATTGCCTCAGAATATGCATGGACTGCATAATATATCGTATTGAATGCTTCAGAATCCATCGTCGTGGTAACCAACCTTGAATCATCGTCAACACACCCTTCAACATAAGATTCAAGGCAATGCCACACCAGTATGAAATCAATGGTAATTTTTGTATGCATGACGTATCCAATCAGACCCAGGGGCGGTCTTGGACTTTTCGGAAGGCGGGAACCCAAATGGTCCGACATCCCAGGAGGGGGTATTGTGGGTGCCAAAATATTATTATCCTATTGAACGCGTGGCATCACCATAAGCTAACTAGCCTAACCAAAGGCTGATGTGCAGTCTGATTAGAAAACGCCTCAGAGCCTATTCATAGGCAACATATGGCGTAGCCAACCCCTCGATCAAAGACCCGACTGATCCGGCATGCACGTCGGGTAGGTTTGCAGACAACCCACTGGAGTTAGCTGACTTCCCGATAGAGTTAGAGTTGGACACCTAGGATTCAACCCTGCCAAGTGAAGAGCCCACCCTAGCTAGGTCGGCCGGGCAGACAGACACGACATACAGAATGTGGATGATCAACTAGAGGTGCGATCAATTCCCTAACTGAATCTGGGATTTATACTTAAATAAGAACGATGATAGCTGCAAGGCCAGACTAAGTGCTACCCCGACCACCCAATTGTGAACAACTGACTAGAGAAGCACCCGACTCTCCATGGAATCCAAGTGCGCAGGCTCGTCCATCGAGAGCCTCGATCATAACAGAGCCAACCTAGGTGTCACCTCGGTCACCGAAGTAGGCCAAGCCTCGTCTCCCAGTTGGCAATCTTAGCAGATCGTACGACGAAAATCATGGGATCGACCCTAATTTCCGTACAAGAAATCAACATAACAGGTTGCATGCAAAAACAATGGTGCTCAGACAATATTCCTCATGCTCCAGACTGCATATTTTTGTATGTCTCCTACAAGAACGTCCCCCCTTAACGACGCCACATTAGCCACACCCAGAGATCATGGGGAACAATCCAATCTAAGGCATATATTGCGGCATGCTAGACGACAAAGGGGCTATTCCAAAGAGTAAGAGGGATGCCAGTCTGTCCCGCCACATTGACCACGTCCCAGAAATCATGGTGTGGTACTGGTATCCGACAATGCCAATATAAGATGTACAGTAAGGCAATCATGCTCTCCCATACCACCTTTTAAGGAGTTGTAAGGTGCATGGATAATGGGTTCCAATTTCCTATTATATTCTCCTTCTTTGAGCTCCAGTTATAAGCTTCATGTTCATCTAACCGTCCATTACATGAAAAAAGATGGATATATAGTATACCTCTGGGATACACCGATACTTCAAAATAAGCGTCGTACCCGTATCGGATACTTCCCGATACTCCGATACGGCCCGATACGGCGGGATACGTATCCGATACGGCTGGGAAGTATCGGGAATTAAAAAAATTAAAAAAAAATCTCCGATACGCCGGGGATACGGGCCCGATACGCCGGGGATACGGGCCCGATACGCCGGGATACGGGACCGATACGCCGGGATACGTTTCGGGTCTAATTCACGTGATTTGATCACAGCCGTCCATTGCGCCAATAAAGTTTTAGCCTATCAGCCGTCCATTGCAACAGTTGGATGCAATGGACGGCTGTGATCAATGGACTCGGGTCCATTAAAATCGCTGGAGGCTATCCGACTGTGATCACAGCTGGCGTATGGTGTGTGCGATGCACCGGTCGACTGTGATCACAGCCGATGTAAAAGGTTGTGCGTGCGATGCACCGGTTGATTGGGTGCAACTGACGGCTGTGATGTTTTTTTTTTTTTTTGGGTTATTTTGACTTTGCCCCCCAAATTTTGCCTTGAAATAGACTTTAACCCCCAAAACTAACTGTTCTGTCAACTCACCGTCTAAGAGAAAGGGTGAGCTGACGGAAAAGAAATAAAGTTTTGCGGGGTGAGCTAACGGAACAGTTAGTTTTGGGGGGTAAAGTCTAATTAATAATGTGGGGGGTAAAGTCTAATTCAAGGCAAAGTTTGGGGGGCAAAGTCAAAATAACCCTTTTTATTTAACTCATCTGATCTCTGAGGTTATAAACCTCAGAGATCGTGAGCTGCCGTCCGCGAGGTGAGAGCGGGGCGACGCCGGGATCGTCCGCGAGGCCGCCGAGGCGTGAGAGAGGGGGATCGTCCGCGAGGTGAGAGCGGGGCGACGACGGGGATCGTCCGCGAGGCCGCCGGCGACCGTGCGACAAAGACGACGACGACCACACCGCCGGCGGTGAGAGAGGGGGATCTCAGTCTCAGGTTTTTTTTTCTTCTCTTCTCCAGTTCTCCCCCTTTTCTTCTTCTCTTTTTCCCCTTTTCTTCTTCTCTTCTGCTGGACAGACTGATTGAAGGCATATTGAAGGTTTTTTTTTAAAATCCAAAGCTTCTACTGAGTTCCGCTAGGATTGTTAGGGTTTCGACCGAAACCCTAACAATCCGGCCGAAACCCATACCTTGTTGGCCTTCTGCTGGACGGACTGAAGAAACGATTGATTTTTCTTTTCTTTTTTTTCAAATCCCATGATTGAAGGCATGCTCGAAGGGGTTTTTTCTTTAATCCAAAGCCTCCTCGCCTGAGTTTTGCTCGGATTATTAGGGTTTCAGCCGTCGAAACCTTGCTGGTTTCGGCTGAAACCCTAACGATCCGGCCAAAACCCATATCTGAAGGCTAGTGTCGCTGAATCCCTAACAAATCGGGACATAATCAGGCCAAAATCGATTTTATCTAGCTGATCCGGATCTGTGGGTTCTGTTTGATTGCTTTGGTATTGAATGGAATGTGGGTTCTGTTTGATTGCTTTGATACTGATTAGAATGTGGGTTCTGTTTGAATTGGACTTTTAAATCATATTCGTCCTCTTATTGGTAATGCATGATTTGTTTATAAATTGTACAGAATATAGGTAAATATAGACGCATGACTTCTGCCTCTGGAAGTATGAGTTCTACCGGCGCAACTCCCTCTAGTGAGGAGCAAGATGATCATTGCCCCCTTTGGAAGTATGTTAACAATGTGGAAAAATCTGGTGAAAGGGGTGGGAACACTAAGTTTCAATCTATTCATTATTCAATGTGTTCATAATCTAGCTCAAAAAATATTATATAATTTATATTTAATTAATTATATATATATAATATAATTATAAACGTATCCCTGCCGTACTGCGTATCCTAGTTTTTCAAAATTCCACGTATCGCCGTATCCGTATCCCCGTATCCGTATCGGTGCTTCCTAGGTATACCTAATATAATTTAATTTCAGTGGGCGAAGCGGAAAGGTGCATCTGAGGTGTAATATAATCAATCATGCCTTTAAAATATAATAGAAAATATTACAAGACAACAAGAAGATGTGCAGTTCAAAATGTTGGGGGATAAAGGAGCTCTGAGCACACAAGATGAGATTGGAAGAAAAAAAAAGTGAGAATGAGCGTACATTTCATGAATCATCAAAGTTGGGTATATGGTAAAATTGAGAAGGATAGTCGACCGACAAGTACATTTCATGAACCATTAAAGTTGCACCAACTAAGGACAAGGTGGTGGAAAAAACTCATTATTATGTATGGGAATGTACAACTACGATATAAGAGCTTGGATCTGTGTTGAACTAAGTAACTAACAAGAAAGATAATGGAAGACTGACGCCAGCATGAATGAAACTTGGGAGAAAATGTGTAGAATCTATCAATGGCACCAGATTATAATAAACCTTGATTGGAATGAATGGTGAAGAAGGATGCAGTAAGCCGCTGGGACAAAGCCCGAGCAACGACATTGCCAAATTCACCACGAAAATTCAATTACAAAAACTTGAAGATGCTAGGGTCTCCGGTCTTCGGGCCATTTTGGACCTCAAAAAAAAGAATAATCGAAGGATTCCAATCCTCAACTATGAGAAAGGGATTGGGAGGGCTAGGGTTTCAGAGCCCCGCTCTTCAGAGGAGTGAAAGCGAGAGACGGAGATGGAGACTTACAGGTCGTTCTCCTCGGCGGACAGAGCCGAGGAGGAGGCCGTGTGCCGGTCGTGCGACATCGGAGCTACCGCCGCTGCTGCTTCCTTGGCGGCCTCTTCTCCTTCATGGAGGTTTCTTTCCACGATCCGAGGTCAGCTGCGCGGTAACTGGCAAAGGTGTGGCGCGGTTTTTCCTAAAACCGAAATCTATATAGCAAGCGAAGGGGGTTTTGTGCTGACTAGGACAATATGGACCTGCTGACTAGGACAATATGGTACCAATTGCTGACTAGACAAAAAAAAACAGTGATCATAACCGTTGAGATTAGATAGAGTTAAGATGGAGGGGTGGGATTGAGAAGAATAATAATTAAATGAACGAAGGACCATATTGTGAACAAATTATATTTTATAATATAATTGAGGGTTTTTATGTAAAAAATTGAGGGCGCAGTAGGTATTAATTCTATTGCTCACGCGTTTTTTCCACCGATGGCTAATTACCTAGAGCTGCCACCTATGCGCGTGGTCCCCCCTCCTCTTAATTACCTAGAGCTGCCACCTAGAGCTTTTAACCGGGACGGAAAGGTTTTGTGCCGTCCGATTCAAACCGATCGGACGGCCGAAAACGGTTAAAGCTTTTAACCGGGTGTAAAGTATTTGTGCCGCACCGATCGGACGGCAGATCTCGTTCAAATAGGACAAAACGTAATCATCCTTTTTTGTCCTATTCGAATGACATCTCACGGATCTCATCCGTTCGATCATTCGATCGAACGGTTAAAGCTTTTAACCGGGGCGGAAAGGTTTTGTGCTGTCTGATTCATGCCGATCGGACAGCCAGAAACGGTTAAAGCTTTTAACCGGGTGGAAAGTATTTGTGCCGTCCGATTAACACCGATCGGACGTCAGATCTCATTCGAATAGGACAAAACGTAATCATATTTTTTTGTCCTATTCGAATGACATCTCAAGGATCTCATCCGTTCGATCATTCGATCGAACGGTTAAAGCTTTTAACCGGGGCGGAAAGGTTTTGTGCCGTCCGATTCATGCCGATCAAAAGACCAGAAACAGTTAAAGCTTTTAACCGGGTGGAAAGTATTTGTGTCCTCCGATTAACACCGATCGAACGGCAGATCTCATTCGAATAGGACGAAACGTAATCATCTTTTTTTGCCCTATTCGAATGACATCTCACGGATCTCATCCGTTCGATCATTCGATCGAACGGTTAAAGCTTTTAACCGGGCCAAAAAAGATTTGTACCGTCCGATTCACACCGATCGAACGGTTAAAGCCTCGATTTCTCTCTCTCTCTTCCCCCATGCTCTCTCTCTCTCTTTCTTCTCGACTACCCCTAAAACCCTGACCTTATAGAGAACCAATCTCATGCAATATCGTGCTCGATGCTATGATGCTCGAAGGGTGTTTTGCCGCCAAAGGCGGTCCGCTGCATTACTGACAGGTGTATTGCCGTCGAAGGCGGCCCGCTGCAGTGCCGACAGGCACGGGCATGCACTAGTATCTAATATAATAAGGGCTTGTTTGTATGTTGCCTATATACTGCGTGGCTTGAATACGTATCTAATGCATATGGAAAGAAACCCATATACATATTTGTCAGTTTTTTTCATCTGTACATATTTATAAATGTTATGAAACGGTGGTTGTATCGGATATGGATGCCCACCGGATAAAGACCCCTAGATTCAAGAGATTAGAGATTTACCTCGTCTCTATCCCAACCTCCTATTATGCCTATATATAGGGGGGTTTAGTAAATAATACAACAGCTTTTCCGTAACCTTTTCCAACACGTTATCAGTACGAGAGCTGACCACCCGGCCGACCCCATCGTAGAAAGAGGAGAGAGCTCGAAGAGAGAGAAGAGAGATCAGAGAGAAAGAAGATCTGCTTTGGCCCATCGCAACAGCGACCAATCTCGAGGATATAGTAGAACGACCCGAAGAGCATCGCGACTCCGATCAATACCAGGTACATCTGATTCTATCGCAGGACGTCCGTCGCTCCTCACCACAAGGTACGCTAGTTTACCTTTATTTTGCTTGCCGACCATGTCTGGTCGGAGACCAACCACGCCGGCAACGTAACTTGCCGGAGCCGGGGAGAACGAGAACCGGAGCCGGGAAGAAATTGTTGTAGCTCGTGTGTCCAGCATGGAACTTCTGTATTAACATTAATAGAGATGACTTTGGTTATTGCTTTAATTAGAATACTACTCTGGTGTATGATAATACTCATATAATAAAAGGACCATAGGGAACACAGTAGGCCACTGAGGCGCATGGAGGATCCATGCTTGGGAGACCCAGTGGACCAATTCTGTGTAGGCCTAGAACTAGTTCACAGCTTAGGTGATGCCGGTCGCTTCACCGAGAACAAGCTGTTGGCAGGTAGAGGATGTGGTAAAGTCTCCACCACGGGAACGTGGGATTCCCATTCACCTGACCAAGCACGATGATCGTGTTGAACAGGAACCAAGATAGTGCACAGTTCAGTGATTCAGACACTGGTGCAGAAATCGTCTTACTACTATAGATAATCCGTCCTTAACCCTGAGGGACCATGTACACTGGGCCAACCAGTTGTGTGGTGCTTTCATGTGCCAACGTGTGCGGACCTTCTATAGTCCAATACCACGGTACGTTGGGTTACCCGGCTGGCGCTTGAGTGACATGTAATCCCTATAGGTTATCCGACGTCCAATGTTGGATGGGTGCGTTTTGATGAGTCAATTTGTCCACACAGTTAACCCAGGCATGGTGGTTGTCAGTATGACTAACGACGTTCCGGATGCTAGGCATAGCACCGGAAGGTGTGTGGTGTTATAGATGACAAGTCATCAAACCCTAGTCAAATGATCGATCGGGATCTGACGGTGCTCCCCACCGCCCGAGTCGTATCATGGCACCAGTAATAGGAGGGACTGAGGATTATCGGAGTATAGTAGAGAACAGGGTTACGAGGGAGTAACATAAGTTTAGGATCACTAGAGTTCAACTCGCGTCGCACTCTGGGTGGCTATGCGGGTTAATCGGATTAGGGCTGATTAACAGAACTTTCGGTGTATCACCAGAACAGTTAATCAGGGATCCGGTTGGAGCTAGAGATCCCAAACCCTGAAGGTTCCACCCTGTCTTTGCATATAGGAATTGTTCCCCGACCTAGTTGGATACGTTGGATGCGAAGTAGCGCGATGGAGCGTAAGCCCGAAGCCTAAGAACCTAATTCACATGTGTTACGGGCCGTAGGGGTATTTTGGTAAATACTGAAATATGGCTCAGAACATATTGAATATGGATTTTAGAATGAGCGAAATAATTCCAGGAGCTCATAGGCGCTGACGGAACTCGATTCTGAGTAGCGCACCTCACTCAGTCTCTCTTTCAGTTTTCCACTTTTCGTGAAGGGTGTTTTCGTCCAAGCTTCACGATAGACATTGGAAATCCCTAAAAACCGCCCCCCTTCATCCTAATCCTATTAGGGCCGGCCCTAGCTTCCTTGAAGCCATGGGAGACCGGCCCTATAAGTATAATAGGGAGAGGGAGGGCCGACCCAATGGTTTTCCCCCTCTCCTCCAAAAATCCGACCCCTCCCAAGCCTCCCCTTTTGTGGTTTCGGCCAAGGAAAAGAGAGGAAGAAGAAGGGAGAAGAAAGAGGAAGGAAGGAGAAGGAATAAGAGAGAAAGAGAAGGAATAAACCTAGCGGCTCGCAATCGTCTTCGTAACGTATTCCTCCGTTGGCTCGTAATCCTTGCACTCAGAGACGGGATTTCGAGGATTCTTCAATTCGCAAAGGACAAGGTGCTATCCGACAGTTTCCCTTGCGATTCAAGTGTGGTTCTTCATCGTTCCGTCATCTCCGGATCATAGATCCAAAAGGTATGATGATTCTAAACACCTAACTAGATGCATGCATGTCTTCCGTAGATCGTAGTATGCTTCTAGGGTGTCTACACATATGCTAAGATCATAGATTTGCATGTAAATTGTTTTGTAGAATTAATTATAATGAATCATACACTGTATGATCTTCGGATCTTTCTTTTGCTTCTGCTGCGACTCTGATTAGCGGATCCAATTCCAACAGAAATCCCATCGCACCCAAGATCGGCCTGTGCGTCGACGGTGAGCGACGCTCGCATGCAACGGCAGTGACCCACGACAACGAGCAGCGGCGACCCACGCCAGCGAGCAGCGGCGGTGGTTGCGCTCGCGCGCGTCAACGGAGGGCGTGACGGTAGGCAGCGCCCGCGTGAGAGCGGCGGCAGTTGCGATTGCGCGCGTCGATGGTGGGCCGCGCCATCAGCGGCAGCGGCCTGTGTGCGAGTGGCAGCGGCGTGTGCACGTGGGGTAACTGGTTTGATAGGTTAGGTTTCCCTCGAATCTATCGGACAAGATGAATAGTGTTTATCTCCGATAGGTTCAAAACCTATTCCCGACCAGACCCGATCTGTATTTATACAGACCCAACCCGACTGTGATATATACAGACCCGACCCAACTGTGTTAATACAAATCCGACTGCACAGTACAGGCGCGACCCGATCTGTTTATATAGCAGGCCCAACCCGTTTATTATATAGCAGACCCGACCTGACTGCATATTGCAGATCCGACCAGTCCATTCTTATATGCACTCACATATATATATATATATATATATATATATATATATATATATATATATATATATATATATGAGGGCTGGGTTCCTATGACATGTCATAGGGAGTACCCTATGACATATGGTGAATTAGTAATGCTAGAATGTTTAGAATGTGCTGAATTTTTTTGAGGGTGATCACCTTACCTTAGATATAATGTCCACAAAAAATCAAAGCATTCTAAAACTTGTTGGGGCATCAAATGCTAGAAGTTTTATCGGCCATCCATTTTAATCGTTAAATTGAAAATCATATTTGATGCCTCTAGAAGTTTTAGAATGAGCCGATTTTTTGCGAGGGTCATATCTAAGATAGGGTGATAATCCTCATAAAAATTCAGAACATTCTAAATATTCTAGGGTTACTAACTCACCATATGTCATAGGGTACTCCCTATGACATGTCACCATATATATATATATATATATATATATATATATGATTGCTTACTTTGATATACATCGTTCATTTAAATTCTGTCTTGTGAGCCCGATTTTAATTTTTCTCCTGCACAAATTGTGTCAGGTATTCAGCCCAATATATCTCATCTTAGAAAGTTTGAATGTGTTGTGCAGGTCTCTATTCCCTCTCCAAATAGAACTAAGATGGGTCCCCAACGTAAATTGGAGATTTATATAGGTTTTGACTCACATTCAATCATAAGATTCTTATAACCCTTAACATGTGATCTATTTACTGCTATATTTGCAGATTGTCATTTTGATGAGATAGTCTTTCTGCCGTTAGGGGGAGATAAAGAATTTTTTAGGCAACGACCTATTTTCGAAGAACAACATGAATTATCGTGAAATACTTCCACTATGTCTCATCTAGATCCTAGATCTCCCCAATGCGAGGTAGAAGTAAAAAGGATTTTGCATTTGCAAATCAATTACCTGATACCTTCAATGATGCAACTAATGTAACTAAGTCGTTTGTTCCAGCCAAGAATGTACCTGCAAAAATTAATATTCCAACTCCCACTAATGAAACTGCTGCACGTCAGAAACGTGGCAGACCTATAGGTTCCAAAGATTCAGTTCCGCGAAAGAGAAAGTTGAATGAAAAATCATGCCCTAAAACTCCAGAAGAAGTTGAGGTTCCAAAAGAACCTGGTCATAATGATCCAGAAGAGATTATGGACCATATTTTTCCAAAAGAAAATATTTTCCAATGGCCAAATTTCCCTCAAATTCTTGAAGAGGTCCCTGCACAGATTATGGATAAGGTACCGGTACCAAATAATGAGAGCTCAATATTCCATATGAGGGGTGAAATTTGGGACCGAAAGGAAATAGTCATTGATGACATATTTGTATACAAAGTAGCTACTGAAATAACAAAGGGCGATGATGAAGATAATGAACCACGTAGTATATATGAATGTCGACATAGAACTGATTGACCAAAATGGAGAGAAGCTATTCAAGCTGAACTTGAATCTCTCAAGAAACGTGGAGTATTTAGACCTATAGTATAAACACCAAATAACGTAAACCCTGTAGGTTTCAAATGGGTGTTTGTAAGGAAAAGAAATGAAAATAATGAAATAGCTAGATATAAGGCAAGGCTTGTAGCCCAGGGATTCCTACAGAAACCCGGGATTGATTATGAAGAGATCTATTCCCCTGTTATGGATATAGTTACATTTAGATATCTCATTAGTCTCATAGTTTCTGAAAAACTAGAGATGAGGCTAATGGATGTCATAACGGCATACCTATACGGGAACCTAGACACAAATATTTATATGAAAATCCCAGAAAGATTCAAGTTGCCTAAAGCAACATCAAAAGTCCCAGAAGGATTCAAGTTATCTGAAGCAACATCAAAGAGTGCGCACTCGTTAAAACTAAGACGAGCATTGTATGGCCTGAAGCAATCCGGAAGGATGTGGTACAATCGCCTTAGTGAATATTTGTCTATGGAAGGTTATAAGAATGATCCCATATGCCCATGCGTTTTCATAAAGAAATCAGAAAATGGATTTACAATAATTGCAGTTTATGTGGATGACATAAACTTAATTGGGACTCCTGAAGAGCTCAAGAAAACTTCTGATTATCTAAAAAGGGAGTTTGAAATGAAAGAACTTGGTGATACTAAGTTTTACCTCGGTCTGCAGATCGAGCGTAGCTCTAATGGGATTTTAGTACATCAATCTTTATATACTGAAAATTTGTTAAAGAAATTTAATATGGATAAATGTCACCCACTAAGCACTCCCATCATGGTTAGACCTCTTGATATTCATAAAGATCCATTTAGACTTAAAGAGGAACATGAAACTATTGTTGGTTCTGAAATACCGTATTTAAGTGTTATTGGTGCTTTATTGTATTTAACTCAATGTACTAGACCAGATATATGTTTTTCTGTTAATCTATTGGCTAGATACAGTTCAGAACCAACTCTTAGGTATTGGAATGGAATAAAACAAATATTTAGATATTTGTGAGGAACCACTGATATGGGATTGTTTTATTCTTGTGGTACTCCTCACTTGATTGGTTATGCAGATTCAGGTTTTCTCTCTGACCCCCATAAGGGTTGATCCCAAACATGGTATGTATTTTTGAATAACAATACAGCTATTTCTTGGAGATCGACCAAACAAACACTTGTGGTCACATCATCAAACCATGCAGAAATCTTAGCCATGCATGAAGCAAGTAGAGAATGTGTATGGTTGAGGTCGCTTGTGCAGTACATCAGAAGCAGTTGTCAGTTGGCATCAGTTACCAAAGAGCCGGCAGTTATCCACGAAGATAATACCGCATGTATTGCTCAAATTCAAGCTGCATTCATCAAGGGAGATCGAACAAAGCACATCTCACTAAAGTTTTTCTACACCCATGAGGTTCAGAAGAAAAGGGAGATTGAAGTCAATCAAGTACGGTCAAGCGACAATCTTGCGGATCTCTTCACCAAAGCTTTGCCCAAGTCTACTTTCCAGAAGATGGTGTACGACATCGGACTGCGACGGCTCAATCACCAAACAAATTGATGTAATAAGGAGGAGATATAATCAGGGGGAGAAATGTAATAATGGTAATGTAATTATTAGGCGGAGGGCATCCTGAAGATGCAAATTTATGCACGCTGTACTCTTTTTCCTTTGGTAGGATTTTTTCTACAGGGTTTTTCCATCAAAATTTTTAATGAGGCAGTATTATGTGCACCCACCATAGTTCCTGAAGAACTAAGGTTGTACTCTTTTTCTTTTGATAGGATTTTTCCCACTGGGTTTTTCCATCAAGGGTTTTAATGAGGCAATCATTGATAAATGATGGTTATCCAAGGGGGAGTGTTATGAAACGGTGGTTGCATCGGATATGGATGCCCACCGGATAATGACCCCTAGATTCAAGGGATTAGAGATTTACCCTGTCTCTATCCCAACCTCCTATTATGCCTATATATAGGGGGGTTTAGTAAATAATACAACAGCTTTTCCGTAACCTTTTCCAACAATAAAAGTGTTTTTGTTTGCACATATTTATCTTTTTTAATATACACTTTTATTTGCAGATGAATCATATGGGCCGCCTATTATAAAACAGCTCAATATAACCCTTTTAACAAGTTAGATTATTTTTGAACTTTTCATATCATCTAACTACGACATGATTAACAACTTCAACGGCTTGGATTACCATTTACACGAGTATCATATGGACCGTTCATTTCATAATGGCTCAATATAGTCATTTCAATAATTCAAATTATTGTTAAACTTTGTATACCATCTATCCAACGCATGATTAGCCATTTTAATGGCTTCGATTATATTTCTTATCATTCCATATATAAAATTTAAAATACATGGGCCGTCTCTTTACCAAAATCTCCAGAAACTAAATTCATACATTGCAGTCCAGAAGTTGGCAAATTAGTTGGCTACCTAGCATTTTCCCAAAGTGAATCGTACCCACCTACTGCATCAGGCAGTGATGAGCACTGATCGGATCGACTGAAGGAGATCCGAACTCTGTTTTGAAGAGATCATGGGATTTTCAAGGGGGAGCTACACATGGGATGCGAGAGATCTTTCCTAGTCGGTTGGTCCCGATCGTTGGACCCGCGCGTATCACAGTCGCATGATCTGATCGACTGAAGGAGATTCGAACTCTTTTTAAAGGGAAATGAGGGACCCGTGCGAGATTTTTCACTGTGAAGGGGGAGCGAGCTAGGGTTTCACGTGCAATATTTCAGGGAATGAGAGCCGTAGGATTTTTCACGTGATCAAGGGTCATGATTTTTTTTCAATGGGGACCATATGAGCAAATAAGTAGTGGGTTTTTATTTGTTTATGGGGTGAGATGAATTTCCAAAAGACCAGCTAGAAGCATATGTTTACACATGTACAACCGGTTGCACATATGAAAAGCAACAACCAACATAAAATTATCTTTGCACATGTGCAAATAAAAATCAAACTCTATTTGCATAGGATCTAAACAATACCTAAGTGACGCTGGGAGATAAACAAATTTGGATTTTGGGCTTATCACGTTCAGAAGTCAAATTGCATGGAGATAAAAAAAAAGAAAGGGAACAACGTAAACAAAGAATTGCTTCTGAATCAAATCGAATTAGATTTACAATTTCAGAGAGAGGCAATCATAATTGTATCGCATCGAAAATGTATTACACTCAACAAGTAAACAAATGATTGCAATGTCTAATCGAGATCTTGCGACAGAGTTCATGCCAATTCTGGATTTATCTTTATATTAAAGTTCATCTTCTGAGAGAGAAAATAACATGTAAGAATAATTTTAAAATATTTTTTTTACAAATATATGTATATTATTTGTAGAGTTTAATTTTGAATAAATTTTCCTAAATTATCAATTATAATCAAAATATTTTGGAGTACAACATTACTCATTTGGTCACCAATTATGCTGAAGATGTTGAGGAATATGGATTTTCAAATATAAATCTTTATCATCATAGAAGCCAAATACTTGATATTCCAGTAGAAAGGCATTTTCTTGGAAGAATGGATATTTCCTGTGGATTTTGTGGAGCCCTTCATTGAAAAGATAAAGAATTGGCATCTTCAAGGGTTACATAATCTTTATTTGAAACATGTTGTTTACGATGGCTTAAGGATAGTTGACATGGTTTCAACGTGCTTTGTAGGGCTGCCGCTTTTGATTCCTGCCTCTTCTCACTCAAATATGTTGATTTGTTGTTTACAGTGTATCGATGGTTTTGAGTATTTACTGTTACAGACACATTTTTTGAAGTATTTACTGTTACAGACTCATTTTTTGATTTGTTACGTGATTCACGGCTTGCTGTACGGAAAGGTAGATAATCTACAAACATAAATGAAAGAGAGTTTGCCCTCACTTCTTACAATTCAATAATGAATAAGAAGCCTTTTAAAAATGAAGATGAATTCTCCTCAATTTAAGTATTTCTTTCCAAAAATTGGAAAAAGACCAGCTAAGTATTTAATCAAATTCGAGCTTTTTCTTCTAAAAAGAAGACATTTTTATTGACATTTTTTCACTTGAATACTCCCTATTTTCTAAAACTTAAACCAAGGGCTCTTAGACAAGAATAAATCCAAATCAAATCCAATACAATTAAAAATCACTTTTTATGAGTGGGATGCATTAACAAACGCTATCAACAGACGCTGCATCACAACGAACCCCATTCTCTCTCTCTCTCTCTCTCTCTCTCTCTCTCTCTCTCTCTCTCTCTCTCTCTCTCTCTCTCTCTCTCTCGCGTGCGCGCACACTCTCGTGCTCGATCACAATGACTCCCCCGGCCCGAAAAACCCCGAACCCCCCGCTGAACTATAACTCTCTCTCTCTCTCTCTCTCTCTCTCTCTCTCTGGTTTGTTGCCTGCAAGGTTGGGGTCGTCGCCGGCAACAAACCCCCCATCTCTCTCTCTCTCTCTCTCTCTCTCTCTCTCTCTCTCTCTCTCTCTCTCTCTCTCTCTCTCTCTCTCTTGGGTTCCTCACCAGCAAGGTTGGGTTCGTCGCTGGCAAGAGCAATATAGGGTTCGAGGCCTGTGGGTTTTGAAAACTTTTGAGAGAGAGAGAGAGATTAAGAGCGAGAGAGATTGAGAAAGAGGAGTCACGGATGGTTTCCTTGGGGTTCACAACCTCAAGTACCGTCCATGTTGATTTATAAGAAATAGTACTAATAACAAGTTACATCCGGCCAGAATTATCCCTAACAAATTAGCCGTAACAGAAGTTGTTATCAACTGTGGTTATCAACGTAACCACAGTTGTTACGAGATAACCATCAGTTCTGTTATCAGCCCCCCGCAAGCTGATCGACGGATTGGACGAGAAGCTTGTCCCGTAGTGATTAGAACCGAGTCTGAGGCAGATGCTTGGTGAAGATATCTGCAAGTTGATCGACTGTCGAGATATGACGAATCTCAAGTCGCGTTTGAAGGACCTACTCACTAACGAAGTGGTAGTCCACTTCAATATGTTTTGGTGCGGGCATGAAAGACTGGATTTGAGGCCAATGTAATAGCGGAGATATTGTCACACCAGATAATGGGAGGACCAGGCACGTGGATATGCAGGTCATGAAGTAGCATGACTAGCCAAGTGACTTCAGCAGCAGTAGTGGCGAGACTCCGGAATTCAGATTCCATAGAAGAGCGAGCAATCATGGGTTGTTTCTTAGCAGACCAAGAGACCACATTACCGCCAAGTAGCAAGCACAGTCCGGTAGTAGATCGTCGATCGACGTCATTCCCGGCCCAGTCAGCATCAGAGAAAGCTTGAAGTAGAAGAGGGCCAGGGGAAAATTGAAGGCCATGTGAGATGGTGCCCTTGATGTAGCGAAGTACCCGCTTGAGATCGATGAAGTCACCGGTTGTTGGAGCATGCATGCGGTGGCAAATGGTGTTGACAGCATAGGAGATATCCGGCCTAGTGATTATTAAATATTGAAGCATGCCCGCAAGACTCCTATAAAGTGTATGATCATGAAACGGAGTAGTAAGAGCCGGATCCAGACCCTTCTTGGAGGAGGTGGGTGTCAGGTATGACTTGCAGTCAGTCATTGCTGCGCGAGGGAGAATATCAATAGCATATTTGTGTTGGTGCAGTAATAGTCCCTTGGCATTGGAAGAGACCTCAATGCCAAGAAAATGATGAAGGTGACCAAGGTCCTTCATCTCAAATTGAGACTTCATCTGCGAGAGGATGTGAGTAATATACACGGGATCATTTCTAGTGACAAGAATGTCATCTACATACACAAGCAGTATGGTGAGTCGACGAGAAGTCCGTTGTATAAAGAGTGAGTTATCATTTTTACTCATGACAAAGCCTAGAAGTTGGAGATAGGTGGAGAGGCGATCGAACCATGCACGGGGAGCCTGTCGCAAACCATATAGAGCCTTCCGAAGGTGACAGACATGCCCTAGTTGAGAGGGGTCAACGAACCCGGGTGGTTGTTGCATATAAATCTCCTCTGAAATAAAGCTATGAAGAAATACATTAGAGACATCAAGTTGTCGAATATGCCAGCCGAAGTGAAGCGCAAGAGTGATAACAACCCTGACTGTGGCCATCTTGACGACCGAACTTTAAGTCTCCTGGAAGTCGACACCTTCCTGCTGATGAAAGCCCTTGGCAATGAGGCGAGCTTTGTAGCGAGCTACTGTGCTATCAGGATATCGTTTCAGTTTGAACACCCATTTACAGCCGATGACGTTGGCCGAGGAAGGGGAGGGGACGAGACACCACGTCTCTTGCCGTTGGAGAGCTTGGAATTCAGCGAACATTGCCCGACGCCATTCCATATGTCGATTGGCTTCAGTGAAGCATGTGGGTTCGTTGTCAGGAGTGGAGGAGATGGCTATTAGACAGAGAGGGTGTTTTGGCTTGAAGACGCCCACTTTGGAACGAGTAACCATGGGGTGGCCAGGAGCATTAGGAGTGGTGGAGTCGACTGGGGCTGGTTGCTTGCTTACGGCAGGATCTGATGGATTGATATGTGACCTGTGTCCCATGGAGTTCAAATAGGGGGAAGCAGCGGGAGAGGAAACATGAGTCGGTGCCGGTAGGCAGGAGGTCGGGTCCACGGAAGAACTGCCAGCATGTGCAGTTGGGACTCCGAGTCCTGAAGTGGCTGGTAAGGATGCAGCAGAACCGGAGTCTGATGAAGCGGCAGCAACGGGACGCCGACTCCTAGGCTGTTGGACGGAGGAAATTCCGGCCATGGTGGAGGAAGAAGCGGAGCACTGGGAGTGTCAGATGTAGATCCTAATGGAGCAGTAGTGGTATCGGTGGTGGAAAAGAGTGGGGGTAGGAATGGGAGATACGGAGAGTGCTTGGAAACGGTGCGAGGGGGCCGGGCATCAGGCGGGTCAAGTGCAAACGGGAAGATGTTCTCAAAGAAACGAACATGACGAGAAATGAACATTATCCCCGTGGATGGATCAAGACACCTGTACCCTTTGGAGCGAGCACAGTATCCGAGAAAGACACATCGTCGTGAACGTGGTTCAAGTTTATGGGAGGAGTAAGGTCGAAACCAGGGAAAGCATAAGGAACCAAACACTCGGAGATAGTGATAATCAGGGATTTGCTTAAATAGAACCTCAAAAGGAGTTTTTTGGCCTAACAGGGGTGAGGGGAGACGATTGATTAAATATGCGGCTATACAGAGGGCATCGACCCAATAACAATAGGCAATGGATGCATGTTGCAGAAGGGTGACAGTGGTGTCAACCAAATGGCGATGTTTTCTTTCTGCGACCCTGTTTTACTCTGGGGTATGAGGATACGAGACTTGATATAGTATGCTACTGGAGGTGAGAATAGATGTAAAAGCAATACTGACAAACTCCCCACCACCATCGGTGCACAATGTTTTAATACGGGAAGCAAACATATTTTCAACAAAAGGTTTAAAAGAAAAAAAACAGATAAGACATCAGATTTATTTTTGATTGGAAAAACCCAACAATACTTGGAATATTCATCAATAAAAGAGACATAATAGAGAAATCCACTAGCAGAGGGGACAGAGGAAGGGCCCTATACATCAGAATGCACTAAAGCTAATGGACGACTGATGGTGGACGACGGGGAAGGAAATGGAAGATGATGGCTTTTCCTGAGATTACATATAGTGCAACAAAACTTGAATAAGCCGATGAACGAAAGAGGCGATCTTTGCTGAAGAAACTGGAGGGTGCCCGTAGAGGGGTGGCCAAGACGGGAGTGTCAGACTGGAGCAGTAACGGCAGAGGCAACGAATGCAGCAGAGGTTGAAGAGGATAGGGAACCCGACGGAAAAGGGTATAACCCATTCCTACTGGGCCCGCGAAGACGGATCTTGTTCGTATTCTTGTCCTGGACAAAAAATCCAGCAGAGTCAAAACAAAGACGACAATTATTATCAGATGTGAAGCGATTGACAGACAGAAGATTAGCACATGCTGTGGGAACATGGTAAATATTGTTAAGATGAAAGGAAGACGTCGAAGTAGATAGAATACCACGACCAGAATGAGAGATGGGCAAGGAGACACCGTTACCAATGGTAATTGAGACATTGCCATTATAGGGAGAGGCAACACTGAGGTTGGAGAAGTCAGGTGTCAGATGATTACTCGTGCCACTGTCTGCATACCACGGATTGCGAGTGGTCGGAGGAGTCGACGCTAGCAGCGCAGGGGAAGAAAATGTCGCAAGGGGGGAGGTCCTTGGCTCTGGTAGAGAGCAATGTTTGTCTGATGCCAGCAGTTGAGGGCTATATGACCCGGTTTGGAGCAGATCTGGCAAACTGTGGTGGAAGATCCACCGAGGAGACCACGACCACGGGTGAAATCAAAACCACCGCGATCTGGGCCTTCATGACCACGGTAGAACCGACCACCACCTCCACGGTTGCCACGACGACCACCCCCATGGCTAGCCGTGAAGGCAGAGGAGGCCGGTGGTGGAGTCGGGGTTAGATGGTGATCGGGGGAAGTGGTGGTTGTAGAGGCCGCTTCAAAGTAGTTCTCCTTTGCATGTAGGAGAGCAGAGAGCTTGTCAATAGCCAAAGGACCAGGGCGAAGACGAAGCGCCGTCTTGACATTGTTGTATGCTGCAGGGAGGCCATCGAGGGTATAGAGCACGATGTCGGGCTCGGAGACTGGAGCACCGATCGCAGCCAGGTTGTTGTAGATAGTTTGAATCTGTTGAACATAGGCGGATAAAGAAAGTGTGCTTTTTTGAAGCTTCTGAAGTTGAGAGCGTAGATGAAGAACATTAGAGCGGGCTTGGGAAAGGAAGCGCTTCTCGAGTGCCACCCAGACATCACGAGATCCAGGCAGACGAAGCACTGTAGGAAGGATGTTGGGGGAGAGGGTGGCAAGGATGCAGGTACGAAGCTGTCTATCAGCGAGGATCCACCCCTGGTAGAGAGAATTGGTGGGCTCTGGGACAGGATGACTACCATCAACGAGATGCTCAAGCTGGAAGGTTGACAAGGCACCGAGAAAGAGATCTTTCCAAGTCATAAAATTGGTGTCATCGAGTTTGATTGTCACCAGAGAACTCAGGTTTTTGATGAGGAGCAGTATTAGAGAAGAGGGCAAGGACAGATGTGGAGTAGAAGAGGGAGAAGAAGATTGTGTTGAAGAGGAATCTGTTATGATGAAGGCTACTTAGGAGAAAAAAAATAATAATTGGAAGAAAAGGTTGAGGAACAGAGGGTAAATGTTGATCTAACACACCTCAGAAACTTGGCTCTGATACCATGAAAACTTTTGATAGAGAGAGAGATTAAGAGCGAGAGAGATTGAGAAAGAGGAGTCACAAATGGTTTCCTTGGGGTTCACAACCTCAAGCACCGTCCATGTTGATTTATAAGAAATAGTTAATAACAAGTTACATCAGGCCGGAATTATCCCTAACAAATTAACCGTAACAAAAGTTGTTATCAACTGTGGTTATCAACGTAACCACAGTTGTTACGAGATAACCATCAGGTCTGTTATCAGGTTTGTCACCAACATATCCTCTCTCTCTCTCTCTCTCTCTCTCTCTCTCTCTCTCTCTCTCTCTCTCTCTCTCTCTCTCTCTCTCTCTCTCTCTCTCTCCCCCCGGCAAGGTTGGGTTCGTCGCCGGCAAGGGCGGTGACAAGTTCGAAGCCTGTGGGTTTATCGCCGACACATCCTACATACGCTACAACTGTTGCTCATAGCCCATCAGCACACTGTATGTGATGGGGACCACTACCCCCTATGCTGGGTCCTGCTACCCTATGTCTCTTGAATTGCAGTGGCCCTATGGTTATAGCGTACGCAATATGCTCTCTCTCTCTCTCTCTCTCTCTCTCTCTCTCTCTCTCTCTCTCTCTCTCTCTCTCTGGTCGCCGGCAAGGGCGGGGTTGGGTTCGAGACATGTCGGTTCTTTGCTGGCACATCTTGCATATGCTACACCGTTGCTCATAACCTATCAGCACGCTATATGTGATGGGGTCCGCTACCCCCTATGCTGAGGCCTGCTACCCCATGTCTCTTGAATCGCAGTGGCCCCACGGTTGTATGTACGCAAGATGTGCTGAAAATTTTCCCCTCTTTCTCTAGTTCTCTTTTATCTGTATTGTCAGAGCCCATCTCTCTCTACATCTCCCCCCCCCCCCCCCCTCCCCCCTCTCTATCTCTCTACATCTCTCCCATCCTATGAAAATTTTTACATCGGACGGCTGTGATTACTTAGGGCCAGCTCTACATGAGTTTTATTTGTTCCAATTAAAAAGAAATATTTGAAGGATACACTTAACAATTACTCTTTAGTTCCCTATAAAATATTCAAGTGAGTTCCTTTCCAAAATAGAAATAAATAAAAAAATCAAGGGCGTCCAAACCTAACCCGAAATTGTTTAGATCGAACCGGTTCAGCAGCTTCAGCTCTTCTGCTCTGTTTCCAGGCGTGGTCGTAAAAGGATTAAAATTAAAATTACAATCGTCGCCTGAGAGATTCGAACTCTCGCGGGGAAACCCCATGTACTTAGCAGGCACACGCCTTAACCACTCGGCCAAAGCGACTTGTTGCTAAGAGTAACGGTTTTTTTATTAAAACGAATGTTTCAATAGTCGAGCAGCAGATATTCCTCTAGTCCACCACCTGGATGCAGCAGCTCCCACGCCGTCAGGCTGGTGGTCCTCGCCGTGGTCGAGACCTGCGAGGCCGATGAATTTAGACATGCAAAGTGCACAACAGATATATCAACATAATGATCTCCACTTTCATTATCAAAGAGGGATTAACCGCTCAACACCTGTCCACACGCAGAGTGCGTTTCAACAAAACCCTACTCACACTCGGGGAGAGACACCAGTGGGTGCGGTATGGTAGAGGAAGTTCAGAGTAAAGAACCTTAACCCTGACTAGGGTTTGAAGCTCTATTTATATTATAGAAGAGAGGTACAATCATCATCCAATAAAGAACCGGAAAACAGCTCAAAAAGGATAAACCTGTCAAACCCCCAATTGGAACCCGTCAGCGGGCGCCCGTGTGAATTTCCTGACAGGGGCCAGGCTTGCTGTTTTTGGCTGGATGGGACACCGGCGCCAGGGCATCCGAAACCGACACTCAAGCGAATTTCCTAGCAAGGGCTCTACTTGTTGTTGCTGCTGGCCAGGACGTGGGCACTCGGGTGAACCTGACAAGGTTCCCATCATCAATACTCCCCGTCAAGCTGGGATTAATGATGTCAATCAAGCCCAACTTCACGATATGATATGACTCCGTAGTAATGAGATGCCCACAGCCTTGGTAAATACATCTGCATGCGGTGAAGTAGATGGGACATATTGAGTCAGTATTGTCCTACTGCAAACCTTCTCCTATAGAAAATAAATCCCAACCTCTATATATGTAGTACGCTTATGAAGGGCGGAATCCGATGCAAGCATAATGGCTGACTGATTGTCGCAGGACAAAGTAGAACTACCAGTAGTAGGAAATCTTTGCTCAAAAAGATGTGACCTGGGCCACAAAACCTCACAAGTACCATGAGCCATGGCTTGATACTCTGTCTCTGCGGATGATCAAGAGGCAACACCTTGCTTCTTACTTTTCCATGATATAAGATAACCTCCTAGAAAGGTACAGAAGACGGAAGTAGATCGTCGATCAGTTTTGGATCTTGCATAATCAGGATCGGTATAACAAGATAGAGCTGGTTGGGCAAAGACTTTATAGAATAGACCTAATCCTAGGGAAGACTTCAGATACCGTAGTATCTTATTAAAAACATCTAAATATGATGTTTGAGGTGCTTGCATGAACTGACTCGCAACAGTGACTACAAAGATAAGATTCGGTCTAGTGTTGGTCAGATAGATAAGACTCCCAACCAATCGTTGATACGAAGAAAGATCTAGTAGTAATCAACCTCCCTCGATATGTAGATGATAAGATTGGTCCATAGGAGAAATAGCAGGACGACATCCAAGCATGCTCGTATTAGATAAGAGATTAAAAGTGTACTTTCGCTGTGACAAAGAAATCCCCTATCGTGAACGAGCGACCTCAATACCTTAAAAATAGCAGAGGACCAATGTCTTTAACCTCAAAAGCCTAACTCGGGTCCTTTTTCACCTTATCAATCATAGTAGTATCATCCCCTTTGAGTATGATATCATCTATACATACACAAGAAGAATGGTCTCTTTCATTGGATCCCATATGAATAAAGCACATATGATCTGATTGGTACTGAGAAAAACCCATAGCAATCACGACATCTTGGAACCAAGCACGAGGAGACTGCTTCAAGCCATACAGAGACTTGAGGAGACGACATACTTGCCCGGAATACTAGCCCTCAAGGCGAAAGCCCAAAGGTGGATCCATGTAGATGGTCTTGGAGTGGTCACCATGGTGGAAGTCATTCTTCATATCGAGTTGATGGAGAGGCCAAGAACGCGAAGCAGCAAATGAAACTAGGAATTAACTCATCTGATTCAACATCCCATCAATGGAGGGATCAAGAGTACTAACTGAGGTGTGGCCGGCAGCATCAAAAACAAAGAAACAATGCCACCGGCATGATCAAGAGGCAGGTATAGGAAAGTCGAAGGGGAGAGGTAGGTGACGGAGGCATGTGGGTGGGCAGTTTGACGAGAATGGCGACGGCGGAGCAACGGGTGAGTGGACGGACGTGTGATTCTAAGGAAGGAGCTGGACTTGCTGTTGCTGGCTTGGCGCAGGCTCCCGGGTGAATTTTCTGGTAGGGGCTCCGTTTGCTGCTGCTGCTGGCGCCCAGAACCGCCGCTTGGGTAAATTTGGCAAGGGCCCCATCAATCAATAATAGCCACTCGGGAGATGCTCTTGGAGTGGGTGGACCCAACTCTGATATATGATATGAGGCCACTGACGTATATATGATTGCAACCCCTGATCTGATGTGCATCCATTGGTCTACCTTGGGAGGTAATGCTTCGCCATCCTGCAAGGATTTGGTTTTATGAATAAAAAAAGGACGGTGAACAAAACAGTTGTCGCCCTGGGCGTGTGCTGCTTTCTGATTATTGGGTTCCCACTTCCCTTTGTCCGTGATTTTCTTGGAAAATGGCTCTACTCAGCCATCCTGGCTTCCATCCGAATTGGGCCATCAGGACATGGCACAGATCACAGCCATCCAAATGGTGAATGCACTCAACCCCAACCCAACCGTCAGGTGCCACATGGGGATGGCTGAATAGCATTGCTCTGATGATCTCTTATGTTCTGCTGCATCACAAGTGGGCTGGCTACCCCTTGTTGAGATCGATCCCAACAAACAGGGCAGTAATAGTACAGATAAGCTAATATGCCGACCATATTTCCTTTCCCCTAATGAAGAAATAAAAATCAACATTGAACAATAATAAGGAATCTCATCAGAATTTAATAAGCACACCCCTTCCCCATGGATCTCATCAAACTCCTAGGCTTTGGCATTCCAATTTGTAAGGATCCCTGTACAGGTTGTGTTCAAATATACAATGAATCAATGGATTAACTTCATGTTGCTGCCCTACTAGGTAGGCTGAGCTGATCATCATGTTGGGTCAGCTTCTCGCGCCACTCCGGCTCGAGACGGTCAGTCCCCGATCGTACATACGCTGGATTTCCTCCCTGTACTCTGTCAGATATCTGTCGGGTATCGCTGGTGTCAGCTCCACCACATCCCCCATCTTCAGCTTCTGATGCGAGTCGATCACCGGCTCGTGATTCAATCTAGGCCTCAACTCTTCCTTCATGGGGAAGCTGTAAGGGGGTCCTCTCGAGGTGCCCCGCCCTACCCTCTCCAACAGATCCACTACGGTCGAGTTCGCTGGAAATTCCTGAACAGACATCTGAAGCCACCACATATAACAGACCCATTAAACATCACAATTACATTTCAAATTTAAGAGAGTCAACACCCTACGAAACACTGAGTTTCACCTTCTCATTTTCCAGCACTATGATGAAAACAGGTCCCTCGTGGTCGCATTGGTGCTTGTACGAATATGGGCAGTCATCCAAATGAGAGGGGAACGGGCATGGTGGCCGGATCACGCTGGAGTCACCCAGGGACGAGGGCCGGTCTTTCTTCATCGTCTCGCACTGCCACGTTACAACCCATCTTGCCCATTCCACCATTTGGAGCACAAATGAGGAGTGCTCACACTCACCTTCCTTGTATCTCCAGTGGGCAGCAAAGCCGAATTCTGCCTGTAGATGCATCTCCTTGGTCCGAATCTGGACTTCCAAGGGGAGCATGTCTTCACTCAGAACCACCGTGTGTAGAGATCGGTACCTGCAATGAGAGCATCAGCAGAGGCCGTACCAGAGGTCAAATCGACCAATATCTAAGTTCGTCGATGCCATACCCGTTAAATTTGGGATGCACTATGTAGTCTTTGAGCCTTCCAAGAACTTCAGGCCATAATTTATGGACGACATTCAATGCTCTATAGCAGTCTTCCTCGCTCTCGACTATCAAACGTAATCCATGTATGTCGTGGATCTCATCCATGGTTAACTTCTTCCTGAAGATATGCAATACACGAACCTAATAAGCCTTATATCGCATACATCATACTAAAGCCTATTGTTTTAATAGAAACTATCCTACAATAACAACCCTGGAATCAAAGTTTCAAGCGAATCCAGATATATTCATCGCTACATATTTTAAAATGGTAAACTAAATATAGACCACCTGCAATTTGATCGATTATCACTTTCAACCCCCTCAGGTTTAGAACCTTACAACAGCCCCTTGTTTGAAAGAAATATCAGTTTCACCCCCTTATGACGTGTCTGTCTGTGCAAGGAAATCGATACTACACAGGGGCATTTGTAGAGTTTTAAACATGAGAGAGAGAGAGAGAGAGAGAGAGAGAGAGAGAGAGAGAGAGAGAGAGAGAGAGAGCATACTTTAGCATCTTGGAGTAAATACTGTACAGACTCTTGTGCCTTCCTGAAAGGACATGGTAAGAAACACCTCCGTTCTTCAGAGCTTGTTCTAGTTTCTCCACCGCAGCTGCAATCAGTTCTTCATCGAAGCAGTTGACGAGTTTGGAGGATAGCTCTCTGTGCTGCTCGGGATGGAGATGCTTGAAGCACAGGTTTTCTAGCTGATCCTTCCAACTAGAGATTCCCAACCTATTGGCCAAGGGAGCAAAGATCTCCAGAGTCTCCTTTGCAAACCTCAGTTGTTTTATCATGGGCAAAGCATCCAGTGTCATCATGTTGTGTAGTCTGTCTGCAAGTTTTATTAGAACAGCTCTGGCATCTGCCATTGCAAGAAACATCGTATGTAGCCGATCAGCCTCGACGGTTTTGGTCGCAGTATTGTTTTCTCGGGCAAGCTTGCTCATCTGACTTAGTTTCGAAACCTGCATATAATGACGAAGCCCGTGTAAGACTTCATGTTCTAATAACATGTCTAAGCAATACATATAAATGCAAAAAAATACAATTCATCACTAAATTTCCGGACCCAAAAGTATACTACCAATAAAAGAAGGATAACCAAGAACTCAATGTTGAGATGTAATCCTTCAGAATCAACAATAACATTACTAACATGTGCATGATCAGCAAACTTTTATAACTGTGTTAATAAGCTAAATGGAGACCATCGATACAAGAGAACTCTGGCCGGAGCATGATTGAAGCATATTCATTATGCTCCGCCATTATGTCAGTTAACAGCCTGTGGTTTTACCGAAATCTATCTTCTAGCATAAATTACCAAAAATTTCCAATGATTCCTACTGAGATTTCATCGGATTCACTAGTGTGCCAGTAAAATTTTTATCAAGCAGATAGCCTGATGCGCATTAAACCATCGAGTTCTGACTCACCAACTAAACACAGTTTGCAATTAATATATGGCAAAACCTAAATCAGACCTAGACTTCTTGTCTCTTCATTGAGACTCTTTGAAGTCTAGTGAAATTTGGAGGAATACTCCCTGGCGCATGAGCTTAAACTGTGTAAAAAATAAAGTAAGTGCACCAACTGGCCTCCAGGTACATTGGAAAATCGTTTACCTATCTCAAGTTGCCCCAGCTCGGAATTTGGCACCTTTCTTGGAGGGTTAACATAAAACACGATTCCACTTGTCAGAGGTTCTCAAATTTGATCCAGAAAGCAAATACCACACAGAAGAGATCAGGTTGTTGGTTTAGCTAATAAGCTTCTAGGTGTCTTGTTGGTCATGCAAGAAAAGAAAAACAAGGATATTATAGAACTATAAGTTGAAAAGTCAGAGTGAATCAACAATAAGAAGGTTCCTTGTCGATGCATGGCTAAAAATTATATAACGGAATAATATATGGCGAATTCAGCAGATCTGTCCTCCTCGCGAGGCATATGCCTTGCACCGGAAATAAGGCAATAGATGAACTCGACATGATTAAATTAAAACTAGAATTAAATTATCATCATTGTTATTAGTAAATTAGTATTCTTATTCAAAAGGAAGTGGAAGTTGGAAGGGGGACATGATCATCTGCATAGCAGACCCTTCTGATGAAATTCAGTAATTACTAATCGAGAAAAGAAGTATTCTTGTAGAAGGTAAGGCACTAAATTGTTCAATACAGCAACCATATGTCGATGATCAGCTTCTGCTAGACTCAAGCTGCTTACGTACATTGAGATATACAAAAAATCAATTCAAATGGTAAAAATGGAAATATCAGATGTCCATCGATCCAAAATAAATTAGGTACTTTACTATAATGATCCAACTGAACTAGATACATAGGATTCAGTAAAGCCAAACAGAATAACACATGAAATGTCTACCCAAAAAAAAAAAGAATCACACCTGAAATGGTCCGGATTTTCGCCAAACCAATTGAAACCAACATCCCAAACCAATACCAGATCAAGATTGCATAGTGAATCTATAGACCACCCTTTGATCAATAATAATGTTACCAGCCACAAAAATTAGAAAAACACTAGTACCAACATTGTAATCACTCTGAGCTTATCCACTACAAAAGGTATCACATCATTCAACGTATTTTGGGGTTAAGATTATGTTATTTTGAATCTATTCCTCAGTTGTCTTTCATTTTACTTTTATTTCTCATCTTTTGAGTCAGAAGATAAAAAAGAGTGCCAACCACCAGATTTGTTCTTTAAGACTCATATTTTTACCAGTCGAGTAAATTGAGAAGCATGAGTCAAATCACCAAATACTCATATTTCCTTGGGAAAGATTCGCAGAACTCGTGAACAATATGCTGAACTCACAAATTATTCATGAGTAATTGTTAAAATTCACCTATTTATATATTTAACTTAGCTTACCTAATTATAATGTATATATTTAGACATACATTGCTAATCGAATATATTATAATATATATGTTTCAAGTTACTTTTGATGAACTTATTCTGATTTTTTTTTTTTTGAATTTCAAAATTTGCTTGCTTGCCAAACTATTCTCAAAGACCAAACTTGTTATTGATCTTTGACAACCTTGCAGATGCAAATAAAATCAGATATATGACATGATCCAAGACTTGGTATTTGGTAGTAGTTGACTGTGTTGCTATGACATATGTTGGTGCCAAAAATGTCATCCGCTTGTCGTCCACGTGGCAAGAGAGGAGGATGACACATGGTGGCACAATAGCCCCCCTAGAGGTGACATTTGTTGCTGATGAGTTCCACATGGCCCCGATCGCTTCTAGGAGCAATCTCTACCATTGGATATGCTCCATGACGCCCTAATTGATCCTAGGAAGGACCTAGGCTCTCGGAAGGACCTAGGCTCTCGGATGCTATATAAGGCACTGAAGGGAAATGTGTGTGTGTGTGTGGTGGTGGTGTGTGTGTGTGTGTGTGTGTGTGTGTGTGTGTGTATTGGGGGGGGGGGGGGGGGGGGGGTTCTAGAGTTTCACCTCCCCCTTTTCTCTCCGATCTACTGCTCTCTATGTTTCGCAGCTCTCTTCCGCAGTCCTGCTCTCAATCTACCCTATCAATCTCTCGATCCAGCTATCTCAATCTCCCTTCTTGAGTCATTCTCTTTTTCACTCTATGGCCTGCCTTCTCTCCCTTTCTCTCTCTCGAAGAGCAGCAGGCGAAGCCCCCCCCCCCCCCCCCCCCCCTCCCTTTTGGTTGCACAACCAACAACGGCTTCGACCCCCTCGCCTATTTCCACTCCCGACCCAACGACAACAGAGTAGGGGATAGCCTCGGGCTATACTAAAGGCAGCAGCCACCTGATGCCCACCCACACCAAAGGCGACTACACAAGGCCACCCGCGATGATGGTGGTTCACAACGACGATGGTAGCTAGCGATGATGGTCCCCAAAAACCTCGAGGACGATATAGACAAACACCCATATGTGTGTATGTACGAACATGCGTGCTTATGTAAGTGTACATGAGAGGGCTTGCGTGCTCGTGAGAGAGGTCATATATAACGAATGCGAGGGGTGGGGGGCAACTCAATGGAGCGATGACTCGGCGGATCAGGGGACACCTCAGTCGCTATAATGGAGCCACCCTCTAATGGGCCTAGCCCAACGTCATCGACTAACTCAGAGGGGTACACCCTAACCCATCTGCTCTATGTTTGAGAGGCATGAGAGAACCTAAGAATGATGAAAATGTAACCAATCTTGGACGATAGTAGATTCACTCGTCCTACCCCATGATTTTTTCCCACACGCGGTAGGAGTAGGAAGGTTTTCCATGTAAATCGTGTCTGATCTTTGGCCATCGGTATCCATTGCAGGATGTCGTGGATAAATCCCATCTAGAGAAGGATAATATAATAAACTCAGTAGTTGGTAGTTTTACTTCTATCATTGCTATCAATCACTTTCATGGAAACTGAATATATTTTACTACTTTGATATAGTACAGTCACAAAATTAATCTTAATCCTTGCGTTCTTGAGTTAATTTTTAGGATAAATTACAGGAACATCCCCCGAGGTTTATCGAAATTACACAAGTCACTCTTGTGGTTTCAGTATTTACACTGCACTCCCTTGTCAAAGTTATCCCCCAAACTCTATTAATAAAACAAACAAAAAAACGACAATAGCCTCAAATGAAAAGAGCGACCAATGCTTCTACCCCTCCAACACCTCCTCCACCTCCATCAGTACCTCCTCCTCCTCCTCTGGTATGAGTAAATTAGGAGGTACCGATGGAGGAGGAGGAGGAGGACGGGGTGGAGGTGACTTGGAGGTGCCGCCGGTCGAGGTGGGGAAGGGGATGTGTCTGTAGAGGAGGTGAAGGAGGTGTAGATGATGGAGGAGGTTGAAGAGGAATCTAAGGGCATTCTCAGGTTTTAAAAAAATTAATTGACTGACACCAGCACCAGTCATTGGAGGCATTGTTGTCAAGGCGCACTAGGCGCCAGGAGACACCTAGGCCCCAGTGCGCCTAGGCGCACCTCACTAAGCAGCGGCCTAGGCGCACCTAGGCTAGGCGCATGCCTAGTTTTAGGCAATGATTTTTGTTTTTTTCTTAAGTAAAACCCAACCCGTCCCCATCTTCTTTGTTCATTTTGTTGTTGTATACTTGTTTATACTATGTGTTCATTGTGTTGCATGCATTTGATTAGAATATGCTCAATTTTATGTTAGCAAGTGTTTGTATTCTATTTGTTCCTTTTGTTATTTACTTGTTTATACTATGTACGTGTCATTGTGTTGCATGCATTTGACTATAATATATCCAATTTCCTGTTAATAAGGTGTTATATTGCTTCCTATTACATATATACCTGTAAGTATAGACTATACATATATACTCGTGCCTGGAGAATGCCTATGCATATAAGGTCACGCCTATGCATATAAGGCCCCGCCTAGGCGTGTGTAGGCTCTCTCCGGGCACCTAGCCTAGCCTTGACGCCTATGATTGGAGCAACTAACGGATGGATAACAGAGGAGGAGCACTAGCCTTTGGAGCAACTAACGGATTGCTAACGAAGGGGGAAATTTGTTACCAACAATCTAAGCTAAGGGGAGTACAGTGTAATTACTGGAAACGCATGGGAGGTATGTGTAATTTACCTTATTTTTTACTCAATATGTAATCTTGAACCTGGACTAAATATGTATAACTTTATGATCACATATAACAACAATATCCGCAATAGCAAAATTTACCAAACATATAAACTCAGTCATGCCTTCACAATGCCAATTTTAATAACTCCTCTCAACATCCTCATATCACAGGTGTATCAAAGTCTAATATTTGTATTCCGCATCCATCCAAGACATGAATGTTCGATTCTAAATGTTTCAATTATTCAACCTTAGTTCCGTGTTTCATACCCAAGGTTGCTCTTCCAAATAAGAGTATATTCATCCAATAACATTTGATGCAATCGATTATGAATTTAACTACAATGACTCATGGTCCTAGTTCTAGATTAAACAACAAAACCAGCATCTCGACATACTCAATCTAAAAAGTGCTTTACATTATCTTGGATATCAAGGGAATAAATTACTATTTTAAATGGAAACCATCTATTGGTCTTGGCAACATCTCACGTCGACTCTTCTACAGTCAAATCTATTCTTTTGTAGCATGTTGGGGAATTCATACACCCCGTGGTGAACACAGTGTTCTAAAAAGCGGCCCAGACGGCTGCCTAGGCGGCCCCCCACCGCCTCGCCTAGGCCCTAGGCGCTCCAAAAAAGCGTCCAAGCTCCCAGGCGGGGTAAGGCGGCCGCCTAGGCGGAGCTAGGCTGGCCAGGTGGGCTGAGGCTAGCCAGGCGGGCCAGGCGGACCATTGTTTTCTTTTGTTCTTGTTAATCACTCAATCTTGAATTATGGTTATATACTTGTTCTTTAAAATAATGGTTTATGATAATCTTGAACTTATATTAATTTTTAAACATATATATATTATATAATATCAAAATAATAATTAAAATAATTAAAAAAAGACAAAACGCCTAGGCGCTGCCTAGGCCGCTTAGGCGGCCCCCCACCGCCCGACTAGCGCCTAGCGCTTTTTAGAACCTTGGGTGAACAAAAGCATATACATATACATAAGTTGCAGAATAATAAGGTAATTCAACAGGAGCACAACTCGAGTAAACATAACCCAATCATCAATCATAAAGAAATATGCGTGTCAAACTACGATATATTGAACTAAAGGACGATCACTCAATTTTTGTATGGAACCAGGTAAAAAGGACAAGAAAAGGAGCATACCCCCTCAACCAGATCAGCTACACCAGCTCCGAATGTATGAAAAATATAGTCATAATTCATAAACGAATCATCAAATGTGTCATGTAAAAGCCCTGCAGCAACAACCGTAGCATTAGCGCCTATCTTTGCTAACAACACGGCGGTCTCCACACAATGCTGCAAGTAAGGATCACCGCTCGCTCGCATCTGATAAGAAAAATGAAAAAAATCTGATTCATTTAGCAAACCCAAGTCAGTAAACATACCATGATCCCTATTTGACAATTCACCAATAATGATGAGATTAGCAAATTTCTATTCTGAGTTGCAATTTTTTTATTAAATGTAAAATCACCTGCCCCCTGTGAGCTTTCTCAGCTTCAAAGAAAGCCTTCACTACGAACTCCTCGTAAAAAATCTTATGCCTTGATTGAGCCCCTGAGAGCAGGTCTCTAGCGTACGGCTCACAGATCGGAGCTGCATCCACCAAACCCTCTTCCATACTGAAAGTGAACTCCTCCACATCAACCCCACCACCACCTGGCATTGGGAAGCTTGGGGAGTCGTAATCCAGGCAGGAACCCAAGGCATTCCTCATAAAGCCACTAAAAAGCCTGTCCCTTCCCGCCCGCCAATCACCTCCATTCCACTCACGGGGGATCCTCAACGACGCCGGACTTCTCGACAAGCCAGAGCCGCTGCTGCTGCACGAGACAGGGCCATGGAACACAGACACCGGGCTCTGATCCCGGCACTTTAAGGAGCTGGAGTAGGAGAAGGAACTGCCGAGATCGTCGGACCTGTCGTGCCAGATCAAGCCCAGCTCGTCGCCGCCGGTGAAGCTTGCTGATGTGGCGTGACGGACAGACGGAGAGGAGGAGAAAAGGCACGACAGCCCGCCAGCGATCGGCCTCTGGGCGGCAGATGAGGACGGTGGCCGGGTGTTCAGCTCGTAGTCGGGAGATCCATGGGAGGCAGCAATCCCGGGGCTCGAGCAGACGCTGCCCGGCGGGCTCGCGTACAGCGCGATCGCCGGCACCGACATCGGATCTCAGCCTTCGATCGGGAACCCTACAGAACTATGATTGGAGGCACGGATATCTAAATAGATCGAAAGGGAGGGGGAAGAGGACGGATCAGGAGTCAGAGGGAGGGGATCGATGGGGATTGGAGAGGGGACGAAACCCTAATTTCTGCGTGGAAGAAATACTTAGGATCGTGGAAGGAGATGAGAGGGGAGAGAGGAGAGAGAAAAAGAGGAGGTCAAACACGTCTCGAAAGAGAGAGACAGAGAGAGAGAGAGAGAAGGGAAAGCGGTTAGGTTCTTGAAGAACCTACGCCTTTCCTGTCATTGCTTGACGGCCAGGCAAAGGAACCTACAATTACGGAAATGCCATCTGAGATATTTTTATACGTGGAATTAATGAACGTATTACACTCTGATACAGTTTTTTTTTTATCAATTACTCTAATACAATTTGGTTGGCGTGATTATTGAACGGGGAGAGTGGTAGTTACGGTTCTCTGGATTGGATTATTGGAATCGACTAATACGCTTCTTCTGCGGTAAGCTAACCGCCAAGTTCCAGAATGTTATCAACTTCAGGCGTCGGGCAGCACGTGCCAATAGCGTGCGAGAACTGTTCCTCCCACGTGGTGATTCAGGGGACGTGGACTAGTGCCAGCTGTCGCGTAGCGGAGTTGCTTGCGCAGCCGATTGCGTAAGCGCTCCTGCATCGGCACGTGTCTCTCCCGCCACGTTGCTGCGCCTGTCGTTGTGATGGCTTCTCGTGGTCTTTCGTGCCGGCACCGTCCCTTTGATCCCGGAGTAGATGAATGCTATTCAGTTTTCCGATTTCGCCGGCCCCTATTGACAACCACAAGCGATATTTAAATCTTTTAGACCACCAGTTGCACGCTGCCACGTCAATCGGGCTGAGAGAAAAATCCTTGGGGCCACACCCGTTGCCGCCTATCAGTATGCTCTAAGTGATGCTGGCCACCACCCCATGTGCTGGGGCCTGTTATCCCATGTCTCTTGAATCACAATGGGCCCCGTGGTTGTAACATACGCAAGGAGTGATGGGGGCCACTACCCCATGTGCTGGGGCTTGCTACCGCATGTCTCTTGAATCGCAATGGGACCCGTGGTTGTAGCGTACGCAGGATGTGATGAAAATTATCCTACTCAAGAATCGTGAAGGTTAAGCGAAACCAGTACGGGAACCTATGCTCTTGGCTCACGCAGAACGGATCGTGCTCCGCTTGGTCGATGTCTGCCGAGGCCAGCGGACAGCCAACACCACCCCACGAGCAAGTACCTGACGCGAGGACGAGACAATGAAGAAACACATAAATACTGTATAGGTAACGAATTGAAAAATCAGTACCATACCGAACCCATCTCCACCATCCATCTCATTTTCCTTGCATCACAGTGGTAGGAACATTATTCTAGGGGCCATGGGGTGATTCCTAGGTGGATAGATGCTTGAGAACCACCATAGGTCCATCAGACGGTCCATATGAATTTCGGTACAACCGTAGGGCCATTGGATGGTCCCTATAAGTCCAACATTTTGACTAAGTATGGAGCTCACGAACAAGCTTGGTAAGGGCAGTTTGTTCAAATTTTCGAGTGTAGGCTCATTTACTAATCAAACCACGCCCAAGTTTAAACAATCAAGCTTTAACCATAGTAACAAATTCGACGTTCTAGAATAATTAGACAAGGGGACAAAATTCAGAGCTCGAAAAAAGTCCAAAAAGTTCGGAATGAGTTCGGTAAAAGTTCATCTTTCAAAAAAAAACAAAAAGGGTAAAAGTTCGGAAACATAAATCATAAAAAAAATCTTATATTACACTAGCTAGTTTGCATAAATGGATATCAAAACATATTTATAATTCAAATGAAATAAATATCATATAAAATAGTCAAATTTGTGAATTATTTATTTAATTCATGAAGAATTCGGGGATTATTCGGACAAAGCCATAGGGCACTGGGCCCAAAGGCTTAGGGCACTGAAGATCTCCTTTAAGTTCGAGAATTAGTCCCAAATTTTTCAAAAATTCAGAGAATATTGTTGCTATGCTTTTTAACCAAGCCAAACTCAAGCATACCCAAGCTCTGCTCGTCTCGGCACATTTACAGCCCTATTTGCAGATAATATAATGTGATTAAACGACGCATTAAAAACCCCATATAAGCCGTTGATAATCCCTCCAGGAGTATACTTACAAACGAACACACACAAGCAAGGACTAAAGAAAGCATCACGATGTGCACCGATATGATGCACAGGAATCTGATCCTTTATAATGTTTATTCGTAATTCGTAATTTTTTATATTTATTAAATTTTAAATTTGCAATTATTTTTCCTCTTGTCTTAGTATGTGTGTCCGTGTATGTCGACATAAGTTAAAATATTAGAAACGGGACGAGTCTTTGCTCATCTTAGTCATGTAATGATCATCTTGTGTGTTGCCGAGAAGCATCAGGTCAAGTGATTGCTACTCTGTACTTCATTAGTATATTTGCTTGTTTGTTTTCTACCTTCTAGAATTGCAATGCAGTTCACCACTTTCTACAGGAACTGGACTTGGAAAACAAAAGAAATGAATGATAGAGTATTGTTATTCATCCAACCTGACATGGCACCCGATTACAGCCGTCCCTTTGATTGCCGGTCGAGGATAAGTGAGATTGACCGTTGAGGCTGCGTGCAACGGACAGTGTGATTGTGCCACATCAAGATGGACAAAAGAATGTTGGAAAAGAGGTTGGAGAGGTATGACTGGCGAGATTTTTCTGGCCGATTTGGACCTGACATCAATCTTCTAGATTGGTGCTGAAAATCTAACCAGGGCAACTTGACAAGAGAGAGGCCCACCAAGATCCCTAAAAAGACAAGTTGGCGGTTAGAGACCTATTTAATACTCAAAGGCTGGATAATAGCATATAGAGGAATCTCATACAAGAACCAAAGTTAAGAAAGTTCTTTCAAATAGGCTGAGTTGAATGATTTCTCAAAAAAAAAAAAAAACTGTGGCTGGGTTGAATAAAATCCAACCATTAGTCCTGCCTGCATGACAAGACTTGCTATGCAACTGTGGCAAACACATATCATCGATGAACCAAAAAAGGATTGGATGCTACAAATTTGGCCACGTCCTCCAAAGAAAAAAAAAAAAGCTAAAATTCCATTGGTCTTGACATGAAACCGATTTGGTACGCATGGATCATAATGGATATCATCAAATATGATGATATCTAGATGAAACTTTTACAGAAAATTACAATGAATCCACCAAATTTGAGATAATAAAGTAAATTGGATTCTAGTTTCCAGCCCAAATGCAATGGATGCTCCTAGGTAAATGTAAAATGATTAAAGTTTTTGCGACAATGAGGTAGTCACTCAGCATGTGGAGAATGAGGTCACCAGAAGGACCAAACACATCGATATTAACTAATTTGACGGTTTGTGAGAAGGTTCGTAGGGAATCATAGAGGTTGCCCATATTCCTATATAGTTGATGGTTGCAAATCCCCTCACTAAGGGTCTTGCACCATAAGTTTTCAAGGCACAACTGGCACATGCGACTCAGATGGACTTAATGGAATCACATCTTCCAAACACTAAATGGGGTAACCTTTTACTTCGGTTTCTAAATTGCTCACCCTTAGAATGTGCTATTTTTTAATGTCATGTTTAAAGGTTTCCAATATCTAAAGTTCATTTACATTTAATGTAGGGTAAATTACACTTTGCCCCCCTACAGTTTAGCTAAAAAACACTTAACCCCCTTATAGTTAAAAAACTACATTTTACCCCCCTTCAATTCAATTTTGATCACATAAAAATTACCAAATGAGGAAATTAAGTAGTTGACAAAAGGGGTATTGAGCTAACATTTCAAACTCTAGGGAGCCATTTGGAACAAAATAAAGTGCAGGGAGGGTTAAGTGTTTTTGAGCTACACTTCAGGGGGTAAAGTGTAATTTACCCTTTCATGTATTAACATAAAGTTTTCTGGAGTACGATGGTACTCAGGTTTACATGAACTAGATATGATTTGGCAACATGTTGGTAAAGTCTCAGGGAAGGGAATGCCTGGAGTGGGTTTCACTCAAAGTTGACTTGGACTAGATTGAAGGTTCTCAGGTGCAGGGAAATACGAAAATCGATTGTAAGTTGTCAATTAGATCGTTGCATGAGAGCTATAAGAAAAAAAAAATTCATCACCTACAGATTACGAAAGATGATACTTCACAGGATTTACAAAAACACATGTCGAGAAGACGTATCGATGATGATGCAATGAAGAAGACACTCTACAACCTTGGGAATACAACTCATATTCCCTTGCACAAGGTCCGGCGATGGAGTAGGTGGATGCTCGCATTCTCTTCCTTTTCTTATTCTTTTTCTCATTCTCTCTCATTTATGTGTGGCTGGCCCCTTAGGGTTTCGGATAAACCCTAGAGGCCGACCATTCTCCTTTAAATAGAGCGGAGCCCTATAGTCGGTCTCTATTAGGGTTACAAGGGGAATATGATTCCCCTTTGATCTCTATCCCTGATTCCATCCCTTGGACTCCAAGTCAATCACTTTAAGAGAGACCTTATCAAACTAGAAAAGGACCAATGGCCGAGCTATAGGGTGTCAAAGGGACTTCTCCTGACCGTCCACCTCATCTCCTGATGAGCTAGACACACATAATAAATAGTGAGGAATAATTTGAAAGAGATTGAAACTCATACTAGTTGAGAACTCCGAGTCCCAATCAAACTAGGACTCCTAGTCAACATGAGAATCCCTACTTTTTAGGAAGTCGTCCCAGACTCCCAATATGAATTAGATATCTAGTTAGCATGGATGAGACCATGGCTAACACTCCTACTCCTACTAGGACTTGTTATTTGTCAGCCTATCGGTGAAGCCTAGAAGTTGGGATCCGTCAGGACTTCAACATCTTAGCTCTAATTAAACTAGGATTCTTGTCATCACATGATCGTATTCTTATCTAATTAATCATGACTAGAACCACTATCAAGCCATGACTACACTCTGGGGTAATTGAAAATTAAGAAAATGCAATTTCCTACTAATTTGTACATAGACCCCCTGTTATCACTGATGAAAACTATTTTTTCATCTTAAAACATTTATTATAAAATAATAATATTTATTTAAATTTAATTTGATAAACTGTTTATCAAAACTTTTGCCTAGAAGCCTATTTTCAGTGATCATACTTCATGAAAGTTACTTAAGGGGATGCCGTATCTCCAATAGAGAGTTTATAATTCCTCAACAATAAATGTGTTCCCAAGTACTTAGCGTAAGCCACCCATGATTACTTGCTATTGACCAACAAAGTGGTCTCACTGAATTTTACTCAAAGCGACAACGATAAAGTCCTGAGTTTACAAACACTTTAGGATTGAGAGTTTATGGAAGTGTTTTAAAAAACTCGCCCCGGGGTACGCCCGGGGCGCGCCCCGGGGCGGGGCGGTCCTAAAACGCCCGGGGCGGCTCAATCTGGGGCTTTTTTCCTGTGGGGCTTACGCCCGAACCACTGGGGCTTACGCCCCGAACGCCCGGATACGCCTTTTACGCCCCAATGGCCTGGGCTTACGCCCTACTGGACTTTGTCTGCATAGTTGAAAAAAATGATTTGATTGCTACCGTGTGATCTTTTATATGCGTCTTACTCTCTTGGATCACGATTATGATATTTTTTGAAACTAAAGTTGTTTTAAATTGGTTATATATCATGTATAGAATGATAGAATCTATGAAATATAAACATAGATAGTTTGAATTTTGGTTAGAAATTTAGAATTAGATCTTAAATGATGTTGAAAGACAATGATAAGTTCATTTTTATTATCATTTTGTATATATTTATGTTTTATCAACCAATTTTGTAGGCTTAAATGCTTTGTTTGTTCATTATATTTTTTATTTTGTTTGTTTTTAATCTATTTTCCCTATTTATATAATATGTTTTATTTCTATATATTTTTTAAATTAAAAAATAAAAAATTCGTGGGGCTTACGCCCCGCCCCACATCAGGTAAAACGCCCCGCCTTACGCCCCCGCCTCTGAAAACACTCATTGGAATCAGTAAATGAGAAACACATGATCTTATAATAGTCATTTAAATAAGTTCTCTCTGTGATCATGTTCAATGTCTTCCAAACTGATGGCTAAGATAAATCATCGCACTAAGTGAAAGTCTGTAGTGTTACAGCCTTACAGATAGGATGTCCAGTCCTATCACCGACAGTGAACCATATCAAGTATACTAGATAGGGATGGCAACGGGTCGGGTTTGGGACGGGTCGGCCTTATCATGAAACTGTCCCGTTATATTTTATCATGTCCCATACCCGTCCCAAACCCGCGTTGGGTTTTGGGGGCAATTCCCAAACCCGTCCCAATTAGCACTGGGAAGACCCGTGCCCACCTCGCCCCGTTTATGATTTGCGGGTCGGGTCGGGTTGGCTTCACAAAAATAAAGACCATGAACAAGAGAGACTCACTGCCGAGTCGTCGCCAGATGATCAGGATTCGGGGTTTGAGACACTCACTATCGATTGATGATTAGTACCCGAGAGACTCGACGTCGAGTCGTCGACTGATGATCGTCGCCCGAGAAGGCAAGAATCACGATTTCGCGATGGTGATAGATCGGATTCGGACTTCGATCGGGGCAGTCGCAGGCTCGCAATCGCGTCGTCGCCTGAGAGAGTGTCGTTGTGTCGCGTTATCGCAACATCAGAGAAAAGGGGGGCCAGAGGGGAATTGGGGAATAAAGAACCTAGCGCTCGCTGCATCGAGGGCCGAGGGGTTCATATGCTTCAGATCTTCTCAAGTTGGTCGGCCCCGGTCGGTGGACCCGTGCGCATCACAGCCGCACGATGGGAGGCGATATGTATATGCGAGTAGCTCGAGCCGATCTAGGCCGATTGACTGGAGATCCGAATGCATGTGGCGCATAAAAGAGCATCACATCCAACCGATTACATGTGTGATGTGGCTGTGAATCTATGATGGGCGTCGAGCCACCGACCGAGGCCGACCGAGGCCGACCGACTGGAGGAGATCCAAACTCTAATGTGAGCAGCCCGAGCCGATTGGCTTTCAGGTCGTGGGCCTCGGCGACTCATTCGCTCTGCACTTCTGCAGACTGCAGAGTGCATATATATATATATATATAATCGAGTCGGGGCGGGTCAGAGTAAAACTAGAACCCAATCGGGTTTTAAATTCAAATCCCAAACCCTCCCCAAACCCGTTTTTGAGCATCCCAAACCCGCCCCAATAGGGTCGAGTTGAGTAACCCGGTAACCTCGGTTAATTGCCATCCCTAATAAGTAATAATAGACCGGTAACATTAGACCTTTTGTATGTGAATCTCAATCCAATACCTAAGTTACCTCAATTATACTCGATGGACTAATGCGCATCTTATGCAACAATAATACATCAGTAACAATGTATAAAATATAACACTATCTCAACAACACATTATTGATTGATCCTAATGTCAAGACTTATACAGAATTTGTATGTAGAACATCACCAATCCCAACAATCTCTCACTCGTTCTCAATGCCAATATACATTAACCCCAATGCTCATGCTCTTTACGTAGTACTCAGACACCTTATCGACAGAGTATTTGTAAAGAATCAGTTGACGCTCCCTCGATCACAATGATATCCTCACACTAAGGTCTCTTTGTGTAATTGACCAAAACTAGATCTTCGTTATGGTCGACTAACAAAAATCTCTAGTTCTCCTTAAATATTTAATGATATGCTTGACTACTGCCCATTGCTTTTGACATGAATCATATTGATACCTGCTGATCATGCACATTGCACAATAGATATTTGGTTTAGAGTACAATGCATAACATACATGGGGAATACCCCTCATACACTCTTCCATTTACGAGTCTTAGAACTCTAATCCTTGAAAAGAGCAATTCCAATACCTGAAAGATTTGTAACCTTTCTTGGAATTATGCCTGCATAACTAACTAGAACCTTATCTATTTACATGCAATTTGAGATAAACCAAATATTATGTTCTTTGATCTTTGCATAAGCTAGATCCTTATAATGTAATTGACTACTCTTGGGTCCTCCATATAAAAAATGGTTATACTACCAGATTTTGACTGATGACAACACCCCCACCGCATTTATAATTAGTATGTCTTCAACATACAAGACCAGAAATACCACCAAGTTTCCTTCACACATCTTGTATACTCAGGACTCGTTCGGATTCCGATCAAAACCAAAAATTTGAATTCCTGATTAATTCGAAAAAAAGGTCAACTTCGGGATTCCTGCTTTAGTCCAAAATTGGACTTATGCAGCTTGCATACATTGGTATTTTAACCTTTAGCTATAAACCTTTCTAGTTGCATCAGTAGATGTTATCTTCAAGATGATCATTCAAGAATGTCGTCTTGACATCCATTTTTCAAATCATGCAAAAGATAAGCAGCAATATACAAGAGAATCTGAACAAGCTTAAGCATGACTACAAACGAGGAGTAAACCCCTTCGCACGTCGCAACAAACCTAGCATTAAAGGTTTTCAACCTAACTGTCTCATCCTCTATTTCTCTTATAGATCCATATGTGTACAATCACATGGTGATTTGTAGGTAGTCAACAAGTTCCAAAACTGATTGGAGTCATGGATTCTATTTCAGCTTTCATAGCTTCAAGTCAATGTCCCAAGTCTAAATCTGAGACAACCTCTTTATAGTTACAAGCATGGTTTAAAAACTTGGTGAGTTGACCCGAAACTCGCTTGAGTTGACTCGGATAAGATGGATTTCAGGTCAACTTGCTAGTAAACTCGGCAAGTTAGGAAAAAAAATCAAGGGAAGCTCACCTGGAGTTGGAGGAGCTTTAGTAGTCTCAGATCCAGCGGTGAGGATGTCGTTGGAGCATATTGGCAACAAGAGCATTCTCCGGTGGCTCAGATATATCATCAAGGACGTCGTTGGAGTAGATTAGGGCCAATAGGCGGCAAGTTGGGCTCGGATGACTCAGATCTGGTGGCAAGAACAAAGGGGAAGAAGATCAAGCGGTAGGGTAGGTTTTTCGATGGCTCAAACCGATAAAAGGGTCGCCGATGGAGCAGATCGGGTATGGGGAAGACGTCGTCGATGCGGCTGCTCTCAACTTTAGGGTTGAGAGGCACGGGATCCTCTGAGGTTATAAATCAGAGGTTAAATCCAAAACTGAATCACACCGTCCGTTACATCTGAAGCCAAAACTCATTACACCATCCGTTACATCTGAAGCCAAAACTCATTACATCGTTCATTACATCTAAAGCCAAAACTGAATCACATTGTCCGTTACACCCAGCCCGACCAGTGAATTGCATTCAACCCCAAATGGATGTAAAGGAACAGTTGTGATTCACTTTTAACTTCAACCTATATTGTAATACCCGGTACACCAGAGCTAAGAAGCACTAACACTGGTACCGGGACACGGTTACGACACGACACAGGTATGCCGACACGACAAATCCTAAAAAAAAGAGGACACGGGTACGGCGAGGACACGGCAAAATAAATTAATATTTTTTATTTATATTTTATGTGTGTTCATAATTCATATATATTTCAATAACCGAAAAAATCTCATAGAAAATAACTAAAATAAAAACTTAATGCATTTTGAATCGCAACCATTAGTTACACCCAGCCCTATTGGTGAATCACATACAGCCCTAAATGGCATGAAAAAGAATAGTTGTGTTTCAGTTTTGGATTCAACCTATCTGAAAACTCAAAGAATCAGATAGGTTAAAGCCAAATTGAATCGTAATCGTCCGTTACAACCAGCCTGACAAGTGAATTATACTCAGACTTAAATGACATGCAAAAGAACGGTTGCGATTTAGTTTTGGCTTCAACCTATCTAGTCTTCTAAGGCAACTTGTGACCCGACCCTATATCGAACAACCTGTCAACCCGCCGTGTCTGGTGCGTGTCCAGCGAGTGTCCGGCAAGTGTCCGACCATGTCTGGCTCCCGGAAGCACGTGGAACACGGCACATGTGTGTCCGGTGCGTGTTTGACGAGTGTCCGGCGAGTATCGGTGTCCAACAAGTGTCCGACACGGGTACGGATTATTGCAAAAATGATTGATTTGATTTCGCATGAATGATTGTTGATGATGTGTGCTGAATATGAGATGGACCGGGCAGTGGACCCCGGGTCCGGGTCGCTAGGCGACACTGGAGGTATGGTGATTGTTACACGAGCATGCGAGCACGTGTATCAAGGCATGTTATGAATGTTATTGATAGTAATATAAATTAATTAATATAACAGGTTTTAAGACGAGTATGTCGGACTCGTAAGGTTTGCGCACCGGCCCGTCTCGGTGCGATGCGAGCTCGAGGGCGAGCCATGCTCAACTGCGAGCAATGATTGATTGCTAAGAAAAAATAAATAAATAAATTAAATTAAATTAAAAAATTAAAAACCTAAATCTAATCCAAAACCCAAACCCAACCCAATAACCGACCCTTTCTCTCTCTCTCTCTCTCTCTCTCTCTCTCTTTTTCTCTCTCTTTATCCCAAACCCAACCCAACACAACCGTCCATCTCTCTCTCACCTCTCAGTCACCCCTGTGGGGGAGGATTTCGGCCGTCGTACGTGACCCTCCTCCAACAGTCGATTGAAGGTTTGACCCTTCGGGATGTGGCGCGCTTCGAAGCGCTGAGTTGTGACTTGCTAGGTTGTCACACAAGCACTGTAGAGTAGAAGGGTAGAGGAAGAGATGACACAGGATGTGGTGACGAAGTTCGACCGAAGCCTACGTCTCCGTGCGGTAAGATGCAACCTTTGAATCCACTATCTCTGAGTAAACAGTAGAGCTACTCTCGACAGGCCGAGGAGTGCTTCTTACAAGTAATCAGAGGATGGAAAAGGAGTCTGAAAACCAGGAAACTCAAAGAGCTCTGGAAAACAGAAAGTGGGTTTCTGGTCCGGAATCTCGGATCTGGAATCATTTACAGGGTCTGCTATTTATAAGGGCTTAGTTTATTTGGAGAATATTCCAAGAATATTCTCAGGAATATCCAGGGTTTGGTAAATACCCGGGGGGATGTACCAGACCTAAGATAGTGCAATTGGGCCCCAGCAGGGCTGCGGATCCCACTGCTGGGCGTTAGCCAGATTTTGCACCCACAACCCCCTCTCCCTCTCAAACCCGATCTCTCTCTCTCCACAATCCCTCCCCCCCCCCCCCCAACGGACCGATCCGATCCCCTCCCCGTTAGCCCCGATCCCCTCCCGAAATCCCCGCGATTTCCCCCCTCTCATCTCTATCCCGTCAGCCGCTGCCCCCCCTAAAATCCCGATCCCCCCTCTCATCTCTATCCCGTCAGGCCCCGACCCCCAATAAAGAAACCCTAAGCCCGATCCCGACCACCTACATCCCTCATCTGATCTCTCTCTCTCCCCGATTCCTCTCTCCCTCTCTGTGGACTGTGCGTGCGGCAGCCGGAACGCAGCCGAAACCGGAGAGGAAGCAGCAGCAGCCTGAGCCGAGCCCCTTGCACCAGGTCGGCTGCCTCTCCCCCTTTCCCCTGTTTTTCCTATTATTCTGTTGAGACCAGCCCGACGACCCTCTACGTTTTCTTTATTTCTTTTCCTCATTTCTTCTCTAGGTGGATTTGATCGACCCCGCAGGCCTCCCTATTGGCGTTTGCACAACCATGGCAGCCAGATATTGGCCTGTGACTGGGCGATGGCATTCGACCATCCTGAGTGACCATTGACCCGACCACCAGCCACCATCGGCACCGTCCCTCCCTTTGCTGGAACGTTTGAATGCCTTGTGCTCAATGGCCGAACAAACCCAGTCGACCCTTGGCTTAGTATGACCCCTGACCTGCCGGTATTGGCCGAGCACCCGAATCTGAAAACCTTGGGTAGAATTGCTATACTCGTTTTGTGGTATTGTTATTGGCAGTTGGCCCGATGGCGGATTCACCGAGCCAAACCAAATCACACCTGAGCAACCCTCGTACCCATCCTGTCGTTCTCAGATTCGACCCAACGAGACTAGTTAGTTACCTCCGATCCGAGTTTAGACTCTGTAAGGCCCATGAGTTCATATGTATATTATTTTCTATACCCAAACCCTAGTCGAGGTCGTCTCAGGCGAAGGACAAATTGAACCCCACGACTTGACCTTTTCCTCCTTATAGAGACTCGTCGATTTTAGATTTTAATACTTGCTTGTATGGTTCAATTGACAGTTCGTGACCGAGACGATCCAGCCGCAGGCGGAACAGAGACCAGTGACGAGAGTTAGTGCGCTTTGACTAGGTGACATAGCATTCCTTCTTTAATAATTAATAATGTTGATATAGAGATTAACGGTAGGTGTCCATAACGCTGCAGGCGGGTCCCGCCGAACGTCGTCGCATGTGGTCGAGTGGGCCCCGCCTTGCATGCGGAGTCGCGAGTCCAGCAACGCATGCATAAAAAATTAATAATTTAATAATAATTATTCTATTGTTTGCATGGACACCATAGATAGGTATTCCCTTAAAATAGAATAAATGATTAAAGAATTATTGGGGCCCACTCCCCAGAGAGGAGTGTGGCAACCCTAATACACGGGTTTCCGGGCGAGAGTACTGTGTTGTTTTTCTTTTATGTAATGCTGGGTTGTAAGAGAGTGCGAAACCCGGGGTAAACCATCGAAAAAGGATTAATCACTGTATAGTTCCTTCAATGCCATGTGATATGTTAATTGTTGAAAATCTACCTGGTTAGAGGGTAGGGATCCCGTGCGCGCAAGGGCCCTGAACCACCCTGCACGTACAGCCGAAGTTAAGTAGGTTAGGGGTCACGGGCAAGGGTTGTGGTAAAGCCAATAGGAGGTGCCCCCGAGTAGAGATTAGCCTAGCAACCCTGTCCCGGGGAGTTGAAGTCCCCATATAAAGCAAGTTGGGCGGTAGAGCTCCACCGTGAAAGACGAAAAACCCCTTATGATCATCTGGGTGATTTGTGCATGGAGTTGGTGGATGAACGGCGAGAGAGTTGGCCCTCTACATCGAAATAAAAGACCCGATAGTAATGCCCGACCGGGGGCAGATTGAACAAAATATCCGGAGTGTGTAATTGTTTTATTATAAATTTAGAATTGTATGATTGTTCACACGATGACCTAGCGACAGTAGGATTTGCATGTGAATGTAGAAATTGCATGGACACCTAGGACGTGATTGAGATCATAGCTTAACAATTAGGTTAATTAATAAATTGTCTTAAAATACGAGCGTTGTTAATTATTAAAATTGTTAGCTTGTCACTATCAATTTATTTGGCTAATCTCCCAAATGTATTTTTGGGGGCTACTCATTCCCACGAGTAGACTCTCCCGCAGGAGCGGAGGCACAGGAGCAGCAGTAGGAGTCTAGCAGTTAGCTTAGGGAAGCAGCTTGTCTTTCTATTATGCCAATCTTAGTAGTGGTTCTTTTTCATTCGATGTAATCGAACTGGATTGGAATAATAATTTTATTATTAGTTAGCTAGTTTGAATAGTGGTAATGTACCAGCTGAATCTTTTGGGTAGGCCTCTCCTCAAGACCCCAGGCCTAGGTTAGATCACGATGAAAATATAAGAAATGAAATGACTTAATTGACTAGCCCAGTAGATAGGACCTCTAAGCCAGTATATCGAGTGCAAGGGAGTGGGTGAGGCTACTTGGCTCGTCGTTGGAGGCTTGAGCCTCGTTCTCTGTTGACAAACCTCCCTCTCTCTGCTTTATTTATTTTAAAAAAAAACGTGTTTTTATAAAATCAAGTTTAAAATACTTCCTTCTTTCTATGAGTGAGTGAAATGGAAGCCCGGTGAGAATCCCAATCGACATAGTTAAATGATTTGATCCCAAAACCCCTTTTTCTCACCTCACACCCTAGGAATTGGTCTTCAGATTTCTGGGGCACGACATATACCGCCCGTTACACCCAATTAGATCGGTGAATCGCACTCAACTCCAAATGGCATGTAAAGGAACGGCCATGATTCAATTTTGGCTTCAACTTATTTGATCCCAGTACCCTGTATTTTATATATAATTACCGAGTCGCCCGAGTCGAGTCGCTCGAGTTACTCGACACAGCGGATTTTTGAGTCAAGTCCGAGTTTCAAGTTTTTGAACACTGGTTACAGGGATCCTGTCCATGATCTTCCAGGATAATCCTAAAGGTTTCTCCTAAGAATATAATTTTTCAAGTATCCTGACAATACTCCCACTACTACAAGACACCGGAATATACTATTAGGTATTAGATTAGTGGTTATTATATTATCTACTAGTATTTTATTAGTGGTTATAGTACTATCCACTCGAACTTCATCAGTAGTCATTAGGTGATCTATCTGAATTTCATCAATGGACACCACTTGGCTTGTATTGGTGTATGAATAGGTATTGTTGTGTGCATCTGACAATTCTTTCAATGTAATATTCTTCTTGGGTTTGTTACTTATGATACAATCATCTTCTAGAAATACAACATTAGTGATGACTATCACATGAGGATTCTAAAACAATTAAACAAATAACTTATGGTTCATATAGGAATATAGGATAAGTTTGGATAACGCACAAATTGACATACTTCTTATCTTGGTTCCAACTTATTGAACTTGCCTTTTCTAACAAAAGCGAGATGACCCCAAATGTCATAGGCTAGGTTTGGGCCTAGCCGTCTTTACTTATTTGGATGCAACCAAGTTCAGAAAGTATTCTATAGTCTCCTGTGTGTATCACTAAAATAAATAAAGGTACGCTTGAAAAGCTCACTGCGAATCTTGCTATGTCTAACAAAGTCATTTTTCATTTTTCTGCAACACCATCCTTTTATGGTATGCTGGTGAAGTTTATCCAGGATACGATCCCCTTGTCGAATAAGTAGTTCTAAAAATCACCTAGAAAGAATTTCTTCATCGATCAGATCAAAGAGCCTTATGGCTTTTCCCTGTCTGCTTCTCCACTTCCACATGTAACACCTTGAATCTCTTCAAAAGCTTCAGACTAGTGGCGCATCAGATATACATTGTCATACCATAAGTGAACATCACTAGAAGTGATGAAGTACTCAAATCCTTCTCTAGTCTTGATATTCACCTGACCACAAATTTTCGAGTACACCAATTCTAACAGATCTTTGGCTCTATTACCTTTCTCACAGTATGGTATGTTTGGTTTGTTGCCTTCTAGACAGGATTCATAGACTGACAGTGGTAACACCTCAAGAGAGCTCAGTGGTCCGTCTTCTTCCGGTCTTTGGACCCTATTCTGAACAATAATGTATTATCTTATAAGCCAAAGATATGTTGAGTCTAAGGAAAAATCCTTTATTTTTAATGATAAGACATTACTGAGTCAATCAACTAAATCTCATGCAGAGAGTTATTGTTAGGGGTTTATTAAGCACATGATATTGTCCATAATGCCAGAGCATATAAATTTGTCATCTTTCTTAATAGTAATCTTTTGTACAATAAATTTTAGGTTTTGCTGATAAAGAATATGATAGTAAATTATATCGCATGTTCGACATAAAAGACAATCACCAAATACTAAAATCCTACCATCTAGGTAACATATGTTAACTGCTCCTGCTGACATAGCTGCGGCATTTGCCTCCAACCCCAAGTCCAGATAGACTTCCTTTTCATTAACCCACTTGGTTACCTGAAACCCCTTGCAACAAATTGCACATATGATTAGCGGCTCTCGAATCTACTCATTAGGATACTGATGATCGAACCATAAAGCATGTTTTGGCTTTAATGAATAAATCACATTTGTCTTTGATTTCTTTGCGAAATACACAGTATCGTACTTTTCTTTGTCATTGGTGCCCATATCGCCCCCCACCGCCGGCGCATGCAACCCATCACCATTGACTCCTTCCTCCTCGCTCCTTCCTCTCTTTATCTTCGTCCTCCCATGCAACCCATCGATGTTGTTGTCCATGCAACCGATCACCATCACCTCCCTCCTCCTTCTTCCTCCCTTTTTTTTCATCCAATGGCTGAATACATTAAAGGTGAACTAGACCCGTAATGGTTGAATGTCTCTATTTGGCGGCGGAGGAGGAAGAAGGGGAAGGGGAGGAAGGTGAAGGAGAAAAAAAAAAGAGGAAGGAGGAAGAAGAAAGATGGAGGAAGAGAAGAGAAGGATAAAATTGGGATATTGTGGAAGTTCCATCCTAGGGTTGCCTTCAGTAAAATATAGCTTTAATGGACTGCCCAAATGCATGGTTATTTCAAGGATATTAAAGTTATTACTTATGGGCTGCCCATGAAAAAAATTGGGCTCTATATACCATAGACTTACTAAAATAGTTAACCAAGAAGACTAGTTGAGCCCTGTATGTAAAAAATAAGAATACTCAAAGCTGGCATACCTACATGTTTTGGAACTCGATATTGTTCCGGTGTGATAACCAGAGGAGATTTCAGTGCTAATGCAGGGACTGAGAATAAGATTGTGCTCCAGAGCTACCCGATGTTTAAAGATGGCGCCACGTCCTATAATTCCTGAACCAAAAAAGTCATAGACGTTGTGAATATTAGGAAAACATGAGGAAATTCCATAATAAGTTTGTTCTAGAGGTAACTGAGTTCCATGTAATTAAACAGAGAAACCATACTTGGATTGGAGGATAAGTGTGCCGTAGGATACGACGTCTTGGAAACTTAAAAATTAGAGAAATTTACTGTAAAGTGGTGACTTCAAACCCTGCTTCATGACCAAGTGGCTACTTTTCACAGATGACACTATGTCCTCTAATTTCTGAACCAAAAAAAATCAGAGGTTGTGAATATTAGGAAAACATGAGGAAATTCCATAGTAAATTTGCTCTAGAGGTAACTGAGTTCCTCTAGAATGATGTCAGATCCTGTTGATTTAAACTGTGCTCATTTGCCGCGGTAATGGTGAACTATAAGTAGCAATTGGTTGTTTGAGAGGTCAGCACAAGTGACATTTCTTTTGAATCATCAACAGTTGATGATTCAAAAGGAATGTCACTTGTGCTGACCTCTCAAACAACCAATGACTACTATATAGAGTAAAGCTGCAAATGAGCATAGTTAAAAAAAAAAAAGATCTAACATCTCTATCATTAAATAGGGATTTACCTCTTGTCACTACTGTTATCAATTTTTAACACATACCTCTTATTCGCCAACTAATCTTATGTGCCAAAACAAGCAGTCCAACAAATAGAGTATTTTCTGTATTTGAGGATGTGATATATATCCCACTTGAAACTCATGTATGACTCCATCAACACCGATTCAACTGCACCCTAGCTGCTTCCTCACACCTCTCACCTTCATCAATCCTCTTAGATCTGAAATATCACCCCAACCTTGATGGGTTGCATATGCATTGGACAACATCACATAACCAGCTGAGTTTTCAGGGTCCACATCAAAAAGCCTTCTAGCAACATCTCGAGCAACATCAATCCTGGAATGGACCAAGCAAGCCCCAAGCAGAGCCTCCCACACAAGACCATTAGGATCCACCGGCATGGTCTCGACGACCTCAAGAGCCTTTGCAACATGACCGGCACATGCAAGGAGATCAATAAAGCATGCATAGTGCTCTAGCTTTGGCGTGACCAAGTACTGGAGCTGCATATTACTAAAGAACATTCGGCCTTCAGCTACCAAACCGGAGTGGGTGCACGCACATAATAAACCCATGAAGGTCCCATCATTCGGTTGTATGTCGAACTTCTCCATTTCAGTGAAGAGCCTCATAGCCACCTCTGCTAGGCTATTCAGTGCAAGACCCATGATCATGGCATTGAAAGAGACCACATCTCTGCTGACCATTCCATAAAAGACCTCCTTAGCCTTCGTTAAACTCCCACATTTGGAGTACATGTCTATAAAAGCAGTGGCTAGGATCTTGTTGGATTCAACAACCCCTTTACAGCCTTTAGATTTCACATATTCATGAGCCCATGTTCCAAGATCCAAATCACCCACTAGAGCGCAAGCCGAGAGCAAGCTAACGATCGTAACATTGTTAGGTTTAGGATTCAAATTAGCGAGCATTCGATGGAAAAGGTCGATAGCCTCGACCGGCTAACCATTTTGTACATGCCCACCAATCATGGCATTCCATGTCACAGCAATTAAGCTACCTCTTCCTCTCCCCAACCGCCGGCGCAAGCAACCCATCGCCATTGACTCCTTCCTCCTCGCTCCTTCCTCTCTTTATCTTCCTCCTCCCATGCAACCCATCGATGTCGTTGTCCATGCAACCGATCACCATCATCTCCTCCTCCTTCTTCCACCCTTTTTTTTCGTCCAATGGCCGAATACATTGAAGGTGAACTAGACCCGTAATGGTTGAATGTCTCTATTTGTAGGCGGAAGAGGAAGAAGGGGAAGGGGAAGGGGAGGAAGGACAAAAAAAGAAAAGAGGAGGAAGGAGGAAGAAGAAAGATAGAGGAAGAGAAGGGAAGGATAAAATTGGGATATTGCGGAAGTTCCATCCTAGGGTTGCCTTCAGTAAAATGAGCTTTAATGGACTGCCCAAATGCATGGTTATTTCAAGGATATTAAAGTTATTACTTATGGGCTGCGGCGGGCTGCCCATGAAAAAAATTGGGTTCTATATACCATAGCCTTACTAAAATAGTTAACCAAGACGACTAGTTGAGCCCTGTATGTAAAAAATAAGAATACTCAAAGCTAGCATACCTACATGTTTTGGAACTCGATATTGTTCCAGTGTTATAACCAGAGGAGATTTCAGTACTAATGCAGGGACTGAGAATAAGATTGTGCTCCAGAGCTACCCGATGTTTAAAGATGGCGCCAAGTCCTATAATTCCTGAACCAAAAAAGTCATAGACGTGAATATTAGGAAAACATGAGGAAATTCCATAATAAGTTTGTTCTAGAGGTAAGTGAGTTCCATGTAATTAAACAGAGAAACCATACTTGAATTGGAGGATGAGTGTGCCGTAGGATACAACGTCTTGGAAACTTAGAAATTAGAGAACTTTACTGTAAAGTGGTGACTTCAAACCCTGCTTCATGACCAAGTGGCTAGTTTTCACAGATGACACTATGTCCTCTAATTTCTGAACCAAAAAAAATCAGAGGTTGTGAATATTTGGAAAACATGAGGAAATTCCATAGTAAATTTGTTCTAGAGGTAACTGAGTTCCTCTAGAAAGATGTCAGATCCTGTTGATTTAAACTGTGCTCATTTGCGGCGGTAATGGTGAACTATAAGTAGCAATTGGTTGTTTTAGAGGTCAGCACAAGTGACATTCCTTTTGAATCATCAACAGTGAGGTCAGCACAAGTGACATTCCTTTTGAATCATCAACTGTTGATGATTCAAAAGGAATGTCACTTGTGCTGACCTCAAACAACCAATGACTACTATATAGAGTACAGCTGCAAATGAGCATAGTTTTAAATAAAAAAAGATCTAACATCTCTATGATTAAATAGGGATTTACCTCTTGTCACTACTGTTTTCAATTTTTAACACATACCTCTTATTCGCCAACTAATCTTATGTGCCAAAACAAGCAGTCCAACAAATAGAGTATTTTCTGTATTTGAGGATGTGATATATATCCCACTTGAAACTCATGTATGACTCCGTCAACACCGATCCAACTGCACCCTAGCTGCTTCCTCACACCTCTCAACTTCATCAATCCTCTTAGATCTGCAATATCACCCCAACCTTGATGGGTTGCATATGCATTGGACAACATCACATAACCTGCTGAGTTTTCAGGGTCCACATCAAAAAGCCTTCTGGCAACATCTCGAGCAACATCAATCCTGGAATGGACCAAGCAAGCCCCGAGCAGAGCCCCCCACACAAGACCATTAGGATCCACTGGCATGGTCTCGACAACCTCAAGAGCCTCTTCAACATGACCGGCACGTGCAAGGAGATCAATAAAGCATGCATAGTGCTCTAGCTTTGGTGTGACCAAGTACTGGAGTTGCATATTACTAAAGAACATTCGGCCTTCAGCTACCAAACCGGAGTGGGTGCACGCACATAATAAACCCACGAAGGTCCCATCATTCGGTTGTATGTCGAACTTCTCCATTTCAGTGAAGAGCCTCATAGCCACCTCTGCTTGGCTATTCAGTGCAAGACCCATGATCATGGCATTGAAAGAGACCACATCTCTGTTGACCATTCCATAAAAGACCTCCTTAGCCTTCGTTAAACTCCCACATTTGGAGTACATGTCTATAAAAGCAGTGGCTAGGATCTTGTTGGATTCAACAACCCCTTTACAGCCTTTAGATTTCACATATTCATGAGCCCATGTTCCAAGATCCAAATCACCCACTAGAGCGCAGGCTGAGAGCAAGCTAACGATCGTAACATTGTTAGGTTTAGGATTCAAATTAGCGAGCATTCGATGGAAAAGGTCGATAGCCTCGACCGGCTGACCATTTTGTACATGCCCACCAATCATGGCATTCCATGTCACAACAGTTAAGCTACCTCTTCCTCTCCCCATCATCTTATGAAACAAATCTCTACTTTTCTCAATCTTGCCCCATTTTGCATATAGATAAATTAGAATGGTATCAATCGAATTACAGAAAAAATCACCAACATCAACACCATATTCTAAGAAAATAATCACCCACTTCTCAATCTCTCCGATTTCAAGATTTGAACATGCAGATAGGACACCAACCATGGTATCATCCTCGGGGCTCAAATCCTCCTCTCCAGCCATCCTCAAGAAAAGCATCAGAGCTTCCTCAGACTGACCAGATTGGGCATAACCAGAGATCAAACACGCCCAAGAACAAACTGATCTCTTCTCCGGCATTTCATCAAACAGATAACGAGCCGAGGCGATATCCCCAACACCCTTCACGTAGGCCGAGAGGAGCCCATTGGAAACAAAAGTATCCGAATCTAAACCCGATTTGACAACATGGGTATGAATCTGCCGGATGTGACGAGCATCCATGGAGCGGAGACAGGCCTTGAGGAGGAAAGAGAAGGTGAAATCATTGGGGGAAAGGGAGCGGAGCCTCAAGGACTTGAAAAGGGTGAGGGCGAGGGGGAAGGGTCCGGCTTCGGAGAGGACCCGGATGGCGGCGTTGAAGGGGAAGATGTTAGGGTTGTGGAGAAGGCTGAGTACGCGGAGGGCGAGAAGAGAGGTCGGGTATCGGCCGATGAGGCGGGTGGCGATGAGGTTGTCTTGGTGGACGCCAGCACGGAAGACTCGGGCGTGGATTTGAGGGAGGTGAAGAGGAGGGACAGGGCCTTGGAGGAGGATGGAGAGGGTTCGGTGATCAGGAGAATGGGGCGCGGAGGAGTAGCAGCGTTCCAGTTTGGAGAGCGCGGGAGGGCTGACGAAACACATGGGGGAGGGGAGACTCGACAACAGAGGGAGGGATGATAGATACACATACAGGGTATTTTTTCTGATCCCAAATCCCTGGGCCTTTTCTCTGCCTCATTGTCTGCGCCGCACGACACAACCGCCCATTGCACCCATAACCGACCAGTGTAAACGTCGCACTCAGTCCTAACCGGCAGATAAATGGACGGCAGTGATCACATATCAAGATGGAGGCAATGTCGTTGGACCAATCCTAGCCAGCCGTCCATTTGCCTGCCGGTTAGAACTGAGTGCCACACACCGGTTGGGTATGCATGCAAGGGACGGCTGTGTCACGCCGTGCAGACGATGTGGCTGAGAAAGGAGACCCACGATCTGGGTTCATTTCTATCAAAGCAACTACTAGTATGAAACCCGGGCAATACCCGGATGAGCTTGATGCACATCGTTTGGTACAGACGACCATACAATTGTTGGAAGAAATGTAAAATCTAAAATGAGCATGATTCACTTGTTAGAGAGAGACATTAACATCAAATGACCATTGATTGAGTATTTTTATCATCTTTATGATAGATTTTTAGTAGGATTTAAAAGTGAGTAATGCTCACACATGGAAGAAGGATTATGCCTCTTTAAAAGAGGTCTATGTGTTGTGGGTGCAAAATCTGGCTAATGCCTGACAGTAGGACCTGCTTGGGACCCACGAAGACAACAGTGGGACCCGCAGCCCTGCTTGAGGTCCACGAAGACAACAGCGGGACCCTCAGCCTTGCTTGGGGCTCACGAAGACGACGTTGGGACCCGCAGCTCTGTCTGGGGCCCACGAAGACGACGTTAGGACCCCAGTCTTGCTTGATGTCCACGAAGATGAAAGTGGGACACGCAGCCCTCGTCTGGGACCTGCACATACCATCTGGGGACTGGTAAAACGCTCGAATAATTGTCTAAACTCCTGATATTCAAGAAAATATTCATTGAATATTTTCAAACCCTTATATATAACCAACCCTGTAAATAATCCAGATCGATTTCCATTATCCCAAATTCCACTTTCTGTTTTCCAGAACTCTCTGAGCATTCTGGTATTCAGACTTGCAAACCCTCTGTCTATTTGTAAGAAGTACTCATCGGTCTGTCGAGAGTAGCTCTACTTTACTCAGAGATAGTGGATTTAAAGGTTGCGCCTTACCGCACGGAGACGTAGGTTTCGGCCGAACTTCGTTACCATATCTTGTGTCAACTCTCTCTCACCCCATTTGTTGTCGTTGCTCCACACTCTTCTTCTTATTGTCAACAGCGTTAGCGAGACAGCTCAGCGTCCTACAGCGCGCCACATCTCGAAGATTAAAACCCTTCAATCGATTGTTGGAGGGGGGTTACGTATGACGGCTGAAATCCTCCCCTACATATGTCACAACAAGAAAAAGAGACTCTCATTTTAGTATTATGCTATTAGATACTTCGCTCCAACGGCTATTGGGGCACGTGGCTCCTCTTTCCAATGTGAACCGTTGGATGAATATCACTAGTGATATTCTATCAGAATTACACAAACACAATATGACCCGACCCAACCCATTGCCAGCCCTACAGTGCCATAGTTAGCAAGTGCTGTAAATGGGTCAGGTTCGGGTTGGACCACTCAAGCCTGAGTCAGGCTTAGTCCAGACCTTGCCCAGAATCTTTTTATGAAGTCTAAACCCAAATCAAATCCAAATTAAGCCTGAACTTCTAGCATGATATATACATTAAGATATGTATAAAAAGGATTCATGTGAAGTAATGCTCCTAAAGTCTAGGAAATTAATATTTGCAAAGTAGATCTGTGTGCAATAGTATATTTAAATCATATAAAAATATAAATAAAACAATTCGGGCTTTGTTCAAGTTTTGGGCTGCCTTTGTGGTTGTCCATACTAGGCCCAAAACTTGAACATTCAAGCCCAGCCCGTCTCCAAGCCTGAACCAACTCGGTCCGAACTAGGGCTAATCGGGCTTGGCCCGAACCAATTTTCAGCCCTATCCATAACAACTTATCAAGAGAGACTGTCTTGTTTGGAATCAATATTTTGGTTACGGATTGTGTTGGTTCACAGAATTTTAGTCCCCGCGTCTTACGTGGAAAGCCGAGGAGAGAGAAACCAAATCATTCGATCGCGTCGAGAGAAGCAATGTTTTCATGAGCTTTCAATGTGGCTCACCAGTCACCACATCTAAACCGTCTATGGATTTAGCTTTTTTCTTTGCAACAGCACGTGTGGCGCTCAAACCACCTCATCGTAGTCAAGTCAGTCTTTCCTCTAAACCTTCCCACACAAGGACCTTCTCTTTCTCGCTCGCACACACTCAAAAGAAACGAAGGGATGGGTGGAAGAGAACTCTCAATTACTCTAGAGAATTCACTTCTCTGTGGTAAGGAGCAAATGAGGCACTCCCCTATTTATAGGTTACAAGGATGTACAATAGTGGCTGTGATTATGACACCTGTCCCAAATATAACGAAGTGTGAACATTCTAGAGGTTTCTACAAATTTCTACAATAAATACTATCCAAGACATTTTACAAAATGCTAGAATATTCTAGAGAAGATAGGCTGTCTCCATAGGATCCTAGGGGAAAATTTTCAGCACATCCTACGTACACTACAACCGTGGCCCAGAGCCAATCAGCTCGCTCTGAGTGCACGGGGCCACTGCCCCCATGTGCTCAGCCTGCTACGCCATGTCTCTAGAATCTGTGCTGAAATTTTTCCTAGATCCTAGAACATTCCAGATAAATGTGTTCTCCAATCGGCTCCTTACATCTGTATTAAGGGCAACAACAACAATAGTGGTGGAAAAATAACCATACGAACCCAACCCGATATTAAGGGCAACAACAACAATAGTGGTGGAAAAATAAGCATATCTAGCAAACTCTAACTTTTATCCTCTATAGCAAACCTCAAATTGATGAGCAAGTTTGGAAATTATTTTTTGGTGGAATGGTGATACAACCTTGTAGGTCTCCTTGACCGAATAGGAGGTTAGTCCGGTCCCCCACCTGATCCTCCTTCTAGCTCCCAAAAGGATAAGAATTTTAATAATGAACTTAGAAAAGTTAGAGAGTTCCTCCTCCTTCGTTCCCTCCTTCCTCCTCCTTCCCCTTCTTTTCGTGGGTTAAGGTTCAGACAGGGACGAAGAGGAGGAAGATAGAAGGAAGGAGGGAGGAAGAGGAGGAGGGTGGGGGTGGAGGTGGCTGGGGACGGCTTCAAAAACGGGCGTCGGGGGCGGGACGCTAGGGTTGGGGTGGTTACGGCGTCAGAAAGGGGTGGGGGAGGTTTTATTTGCTAGAGGTTAGGGATGGACGTAGTTTAGGAATTGTTTTTAAAAAAAAAAACTTACTGGGTGCCAACACTAAAATCCTGGGTGCAAATAGAGTGTCCCAAAATAAATAGAGCTTTAACTACTTATCTCTATTAGCTACACCGGAGATTTGATAACCCTGTCATCGTAGAAGGTGATGCCCAGGTGATAGTAAATTTGATTAATGACGCAGATAGCTTCATTCCGTGGAGGCTGATCTCGGTGATCAAAGATTGTCGCCACCTACTGGAGCAGGCTCTGAGGACTTCAATCAAGTTCATCCCTAGAGGAGGCAACGAAGTAGTCCATATCCTTGCTAAATTTTCAATTAACCACTCCTCTTTTCAAGAATGGTCGATTCTCTCAATACCTTCGGATGTTTGAGATGCTCTTTGTAAGGATTCTAGCGATTATCAATGTAGTTCAATTTCATTTACAACCACTGATAAACCTTCGGATGTGGCACATGGTGAATACAGTAACCATGCACATCTAGATGCTTATTAGGTTTACTTTAGGTTAATTGATTTTCCAAAATAATAATAATCACATCTCTATATAAGTGGCGACCATCATTACTTTGAGGTTTGCTAGAGAGGATAAAAGTTTGATTTTATTGGTTTTTTTGACCTATGCAAGAATATTAATTTTCCCTTCTTAACAATAGCTCATGTATTTCCCACTCACAATCTAATTATTTTTAGGGTGACAACCAAAGTGCTCTCAAAGCAACAAATCCACCTAGAATAAAGCTCATGTCATTTCCTAAGAGACCCATTTACACCTTATGAATTTGGGAGTTGAAACCTAATTCACAGATCCATACTCGCAGCCTTGGGCTAGGTATAAATAATCTTAGGTTCTATCTAAGCTTCAATTCACAACACATGGACTGATGATCAGTCCACTTGAACCATAAACATCAAAGCATACCATCATATGAGCATAGATGTTGCTCTTCACCCCCCAGGGGAGAGGAGAGTTGTTAATTAAGCAACTGATGCTTGGGTGAGGAGGTCGTGTGTTCGACTCCTCCCCCACTTCGATTTACCTAGGAGTTTGGTGGGAATTTCTGAGTGGGTCGTGCTTCACTCCCGGAGGGATTAGTCCAAGTCTCAAGTGGACCATTGCCCGAAAGCTTTTGGGGCACCCATTTATCTCCAAAAAAAAAGACTGATATATAGAATTGATGAGTTCTCTATTGCATAAAAACAAGGGTAGTATAACTCACACAAACCAAATGGGCCATCTTATTGTTGTGACAATGGTGGAAAGATACCCTGAAAGCTTTATCATACAAACACCACCATCTCCAGGTCTTATGCAGCAACAATAGGGTAGGATGCACAAGTAGCAACACCTGCACCAAAAACCAAAATCAGCTCTTCAGCTATCTGATAACAAACTGAATGCAAGGAATTTGCTCGATTGATTGTAAATCAGATCTTTGGGTTTTGGTGGCGCGAGTATTTCCGTGGTTCATGAAAGGTCCCCAGGAAAGATCTCCGGCAATAACCATAAACCATCTAGCCTTATCCCATCTATCTGGGGTCGGCTTTATGAATCTTTTTTTTTTTTCCATCGGTTATTCCTGTTCAGAGCTATCACCGTTGTCGGAGCTATTAATGTTTCTTCAGGGCTTCCCCTCTTTCTAGACCCCCTACACAATGATCTGAGACCCTCTTCTTACTGGCGCTGCCTCCGCTCAAAGATCTCAGGCTATCTTGACACAAATTTTACCTTGTTTATAGACTGCAGTTTCGTATTGAAAGACTTACCACACATGTTCTTTCCCAGCTCCATTTTGAAGTAGCCATCAACACCCCAGTCCTTCCCCCAGGAGTTCTTGATGAGCCAATAGGGAACGCCGTCCTCTACCCCATAACCGACAGCCAGAACAGCATGGTTTACATCCTACAGACATGAGTTGAGAATTGTCAGCAAGGGTACATGCATTAGGATGAGTAGATATATATCTACACATGTTCCAAAATTTAGGCGCATGAGCTAACACATCATTGCATCATTATCTAATCATTCAGGCTACAGCGGAAGTGAAACAACACTTGTGAGCAGGATTAATCACAGATTCACAGAGCAAGAGCTGAAGCTGTTAGCAAAAAAAATGATTAGGAGATTATCAAAACCATTCTTGCCCAAAAATAGAAATGTTGAAAATAGTGGTGGTGCAATTTTAGATATTTTAGATGAGATTATCAGCAGTTCTTTCTTCTTTTGGATTTATGAGGATAATTTTGTTTTTGAGATATTTTTTTGGGGTTTTTTTTTCATCTTTTTCGTCCTCTTCTTATTTTATAAGTTTATAGTCATGTTATTCGTGTGTTTCAGGGAGCATTTAGGGGATGCCACTTTGAGACGGCCCAGTAGGTGGGGATTTCCATCGGAGGTACCCTTATTCTGGCCATAGGACGTCCCCTAATCCATCTGGGGACTTCCTACGGCCGGAAAGAGGGTACCTCTAGTGGCTAGAATGACAGCAAGCCTCCACCTGCTGGGCTACCTCACAATGGCATCCCCACAAGGCTTGCTAAAACACAAGAAGAACACAACTATATCAACTTAAAAAGTAAGAAGAGGACGAAGAAGAAGATTAAAAAGAAACATCTCAAAAACAAAAAACATCCTAGATCCCCTAATCACTCTGCCACCTCCACCGTGTCCTCATCCCTCGGTCGAAGATCGCAAGAACATGCATGTTAGATCTTCTTCATCCCTCCGCCACCCCCACCATCTCCCCTTGATCCCTCGATTGGAGGTCTCAAGAACATATTAAATCTTTCTTTTTCTGGATTTACGAGGATGATTTTTGTTTTCAAGATTTTTGTTTTTGTTTTTATTTTTTCATCTTCGTCATCCTCTTCTTGTTTTTTAAGTTGATATAGTTGTGGTCTTCATGTGTTTCAGGAGCCTTGAGGGGATGCCACTGTGAGGCGGCCCAGTAGGTAGGGGCCTGCCCTCAATCCGGCAGCCGGAGGTCCCCTCATTCTAGCCACCGAAAGTCCCCTATCCTCGGAGAGATTAAGGGACTTTTGGCGGCCGGAAAGAGGGTACCTCCGGCGGCGGGAATGAGGGTAGGTCCCCCACCTACTGGCCCGTCTCACAGTGGCATCCTTCCAAGGCTCCTTCAAAAACGTAAAGAACATGACTATATCAACTTTCAAAATAAAAAGGAGGACAAAAAAGATGAAAACAAAAAACAAAAAACAAAAATATCTTTAAAACAAATAACATCCTCGTAAATCCCCTATTCACTTTGCCACCCCCGTCGTCCCCTCTCAAACCCTCGGCCAGAGGTCGCAATAACATGTTCGATCTTTTTCTTCTAGATTTACGAGGATGTTTTTTAATTTTGAGAAATTTTTTGGTTTTTTATTTTTTCATCTTCTTCGTCCTCTTTTTGTTTTTTAAAGTGATATAGTCGTGTTTTTCGCATGTTTTAGGGAGCCTTGCGGGGATGTCGCTGTGAGGCGGCCTAGCAGGTGGGGGCTCCCCTCGTTACCGCTGCCGGAAGTCCCTTCATTTCGGCAGCCAGAAAGTCCCTAATTCCTTCGCCACTACTGTCGTATCCCCACATTTCCTCAGTCAGAGGTCGCAATAACATGTTAGATCTTTTTTCTTCTAGAATTACTAGGGTTTATTTCTTTTTGAGATGATTTATTTTTTGTGGGGGAGCGGTCATCTTCTTTGTTCTCTTCTTAGTTTTTAAGTTCTTTGCGTTTTTCAAGGAGCCTGGCGGGGATGGCACTATGAGGCGGCTCAGCAGGTGCGGGACTACCCTCATTTCTGCCGTCAGAGATCCCCTCGTTCCGGTAGCTAGAAGTCCCCTAATCCCTCTGTCACCCTTGTCTCCTCTCAATCCCAAAGAATATGTTCGGTCTTTCTTTTTCTGGATTTACGAGGTGTTTTTTATTTTTGAGATGTTTTTTTTGGGTTTATTTGTTATCTTCTTTGTTATCTTTTTGTTTTTTTAAGTTCATATAGTCGGGTTCATTGCTTGTTTCAGTGAGCCTTGTGGGGATGCCACTGTGAGGCAACCTAGCAGGTGGGGGCCTCACTCCCTATATCCCCTCGTTCTGGCCACCAAAAGTCCTCTAATTGCTCCGCCACCCCCGTCGTTTTCCCTCAGTTCCTCGGTTAGAAATCATAATAACATGTTAGATCTTTCTTCTTCTTGATTTATGTGGGGTTTTTTTTTTTTGGGGGGGGGGGGGGTTATCTTCTTTTTCGCCATCTTCTTATTTTTTAAGTTGTATAGACATGTTCTCATCATGTTTCAGGAGCCTTACGGGAATGGCACTTTGACATGGCCCAGCTTGAGGGGGGGGACCTCCCCTCATTATTGCCACCGGAGATTCTCCAATTTCAGCCATCAGAAGTCACCTAGTTCCTCCGCCACCGCCGCCGTCTATCCTAAAGCCTTTGGCCGGAGGTCGCAAGAACATGTTAGATCTTTCTTCTTCTATATTTAAGATGATGTTTTTTTTCGATATTTTTCTTTGGGGCTTTTTTCATCTTCTTTGTCCTCTTTTTTTTTAGTTGATATAGTAGTGTTATGCGTGTGTTTCAGAGAGCCTTACTAAGATGGCACTTTGAGACGACCCAACAAGTTGGGGCGTACCTCATTCTCGTTGTCAGTGGTCCCCTCATTCTAGCCGCCGAAAGTTCCTAATTCCTCCGCCAACCCCGCCATCGGCTGGAGTTGCAAGAACATGTAGGATCTTTCTGATTCTAGATTTACGAGGATGATTTATTTTTTTGAGATTTTTTTTTTTCATCTTCTTTGTCTCGTTCTGATTTTTAAGTTGATATAGTCGTGTTCTTTGCATGTTTCAGGTAGCCTTGTGAAGATGACACTTAGAGTTAGAGGCGGCCCAATAGGTTGGGGCTACCCTCATTCCCATCGCCAAGGGACCTCCAACGGCGAGAATGAGGGTAGGGCCACCTCAAAGTACCATCCCTGCAAGGGTCCGCATAACATGCAAAAAACATGACTATATAACTTAAAAAACAAGATGGAAAAAAAAATATCTCAAAAACAAAAAACTAAATCAAGAAGAAGAAAAATCTAACATGTTCTTGCAATCTCCAGCTGAGGGATCGAGGGGAGATGGTGGAGGGACTAGGGGACTTCTGACGGCCGAAATGAGGGTGTTTTTTTGTTTTGAAGATGTTTTTTTTTCATTTCTTCTTTGTCCTCTTCTTTTTATTTTAAGTTGATATAATTGTGTTCTTTGAGTGTTTCAACGAGCCTGTGAAGCGGCCCAGCAGGTGGGGGCCTCCCCTCATTACCGACGCCGGAGGTTCTCTCATTCTGGCCGCTAGAAGTATCCTCATCCCTCCGCCACCACCTCCGTCTCCCCTCATTCGCTCGGCCGGAGGTCGCAAAAACAGGTTAGATCTTTCGTCTTTTGGATGTACAAGGATTTTTTTTTTTTGGTTAATTTTTGAGAAATCTGTCTTTCACACAGCCATAAATCATGCAATTGAAACGAAGGATTGTTAACCGACCTACACAATTGAGGGGGAGATAAAATGGCTAGCAATAAGTCTGAAGCTCACCATTGGAGTCTTGCCACAGGTATCACTGGTGTAAACTCCTCCTTTGTAGAATCTGAAAGTCTTTACCACCTCAAATGCGACACTAACTGGTCGAACCACTCCAACTGCAAGCTTAAGTTCATCCTCATCGCCCTATTCACATTAGAGAATACATGAAATTAATTTACTCTAAACAAAGAGATAAAATCTGATAGACACCAAGTAATGAATTTAGATACTTGAATCAAATCTCAATATTTTTGTAAAGTTTCCTGTAATAAAGAAAAACATACAGATTACCCACCAAGGTGATGTTGACAGAGTTGACGACCTTCACACCAACGCTCTCCGGATTGAAGCTACAGATGCCATTGACTCCGGCATAAGGGTATGCTTCTTCAGTGTCAAGGCCGCCATTATATTTTATGTATTCAAAAGCTTGGGAAGGCAATCCACCATTGCATCCGAAGTTATTGAATGCATGGGCACAGTCCACCAGCTGCTGCTCCGACAGAGAAATACCCTTCCCTGTTGCCTGTGTGTAGGCAGCTTCCAATGCTCCCGTTGTGCTGCCAGTTTGTGGGCTATCATTTGTTAGATTTTCTACTTGATTGATGTCCATAAAAATAAGAAAAAAATAAAGAAAACACATGGTTTATTGAATTCAAGTTAACGAGCTTTGAAGTGAGGTGCTATACAGTGTATGAATCCTTGGAAGGTAAAAATTGTCATAGTGCTCTTTATAAATAACAAGTAAGAAAATCTATTTAACACATTCAGATACTATTAGTACTATTTCAGTCATGAAAAGCATTTCATTACATACTAGCTATACTAAATGCATAAATAATGTTATTGAGGGATGTAAACAAATATTACAACATCAATTTAAATTTTTTTTTGCCAGTTTAGCTCAGTTTTTTTTTTAGAACCCCTCATCGTCTCATCTGAGGGAGGGTTAAGGCAGCCCCCTACCAGTTATTTAATTCGATGCAAGCGGGAATCGATCCTAGGTCTCGGGTACCAACCCTCTGAGACTTTTCCAACTCACCTAGCTAGCACTTGCCAGCTTAGCTCTTGGAAGCAGGAATTGCGACATTTTGGTATCAAAGGCATTCTTGAACCACATTTCTGCTTAGGGATGGCAACGGTGCGGTTTCGGTGCGGTTTTGGGCAAAACCAAAACCGCACCGCAACACCGAAACCGCACCGCACCGCGACGGTATACCATATGTAAAACCAAAACCGCACCATGCGGTGCGGTGCACCGCGGTTTTACATTATAATGGTCTAAACGGTGCGGTTTTTTGCGGTTTTGGGTAAAACCGAAACCGCACCGCAACACCAAACCCGCAAACCGAAACCGCACCGCACCGCGACGGTTTTATATTTTGGCAAACCAAAACCGCACCATGCGGTGCGGTTTTCCGCGGTTTGCGGTTTTAAACCGCACCGTTGCCATCCCTATTTCTGCTCCCACAACTGTTTTTAGCTCCGGTTCATATTATATACATTAGATTTAATTCTTTCAATATAATTGATTGGGTTTTAAGAAAGAAAAGGGTACATCAGGGTTATATTTAAAATAATTGAAGAAATTTATAAGTAAATACAAGTGCAAGGAGAATTGTGTGAGACAATGAGTTTCAGTCACGGTGGAACTTTACCAAGGGTCGACATTAAGCACGTATCTGTTTTACTCCAGTCACGAACTTACTGCTAATATTCAAGAATAAGTATTGTAGTGTATATCCTTTGCATATGATAGAGTTAATCAATGAGACAAGGATAGGGATTAAGAGAGAGACTAGGGTTTCGGAGAGAGTACTCCTTGTGTAGGATTGTCTTCTTTTTTTGTTTGGTACATCTTGTGTTGGAGAGAGAGGGGGAGAGAGAGAGAGGCTAGGGTTTTGGGGAGAAGTGATGATCCTCTCATTAGGCCATAGGCCAAATATATAGGTGCCCAAAATGGGTGTCTTGTACATGGAATCTACAGGTATAGGTATCCTATACATGGAGTTTATAGGGTGTGTATTCTCATTCTATACAATATCACTAACATCCCCCTTAAACTCAAGGTGGGTCATGCACCATGAGTTTGCTGAGTAGAAACTGAAAACGTGGAGTAGGGTGTGACTTTGTGAACAAGTTAGCAATCTGCTCTCCAGAGGAGATAAAGGGAACAGAGATGGTCCCGACCTCATACTCCTGCCGAGAGTAGTAGCAATCGAGAGGCCCAGAGATCTTAACCCCTAGATCTCCAAGGAGACGTCGCAAATGAACGATCTCTTTGGTGATAGAAGCCATGGCTCGAAACTCTGTCTTGGTATTGGAGAGAGAGAGAGAGAGAGAGAGACAACGTTCTGCTTCTTGCTGCGCCATAAGATAAGAGTCTCCAAGAAATAGGCAATAGTCGGTAGTCGATCGACGAGTAGTCAGATCACCGGCCCAGTCAGCATCCGAGTAGGCACGTAGGACCAGAGGAGAAGTCGAGGACATGAAGAGGGACTAAATGATGGTGCCTCAGAGATAACGAAGAATCCGAAGAAGGGCAGCATAGTGAATAGAGCGAGGGGCCTCGACGAACTGGGTGACGATGTTGACGACGTGAGCAATGTCGAGCCTGGTGATGCAGAGGTAGACCAACTAACCAACGATCTACCGGTATCGAGTGGGGTCTGAGAGAGGCTCACCGTCTATGGGTCGAAGCTTCTCGTGAAGTTCAAGAAGTGTGGCAGCTCTTTGCTTGTATTTATGAACTTAAAATATTTTACTCTATGTTAGCTCATAACCAAACCTAACATGGCCTAATTTTACTCTATGTTAGGTTCAACAAGACAATAGGTTGAATTTGAACTTGATTTTAAGCTCAGATCATTTTGAATTAAAAGACCAAGAAGAGCCGAACTGAACTTAGACAGGCCCATTTGAGCTCAACACAAACTTTGATCACCACCACATTAATTCAATATGACTTGATCAAAGCTCAACTCATCTATATATGAAGATAGGACAAAGCTAGCTAGCGAGCTCAGATAATGCTTTCCCGAAAACATCAAGTTCAAGTTGACCCACGTCACCCAAGAGCTTTAGGCCTGATCACAACCTACTTAATTTGTCTAAGCTAACCAACCATTATACACTAATTTTCATATAATCGATGTTACCAGTGGAGTAAGCACCCCTCACCTGAAGGTCCAACAAGATCCACAGTGGCCTTGATCCTTCACCAAGCTCACTATGCCCTCCTCCCTCCAGTCTTTCTGCGAGCATCATTTGAAAAATCCAACAAATCATTACATCATGAGAAACAATTAACAAAACATGGGGAACATAATATAGGACAGGATAAGGTTATAATGCTCAGGTGGATTCTAAGAGGGGGAACATAATATAGGACAGGATAAGGCTATAATGCACAGGTGGATTCTAAGAGCTTACAAACAGCAATCAAAGTACATGGTTGGTCACTCAAATAGACAATCACCACCATCAAAAAACAATATCAGAAATTTTCCTAATATAATATTACTTTGATGAAGATTAATATAATAGTTCCATGTAAAAAATACATAAGATTCTAACGTTCTGATTGTTGATGTGGCAATGCAGCATCTATAAGGGATAATCACCACCATGTTGCCAATTTTATTTTTTTCTATTTTCATAGAAGTCAACGTCTAAGACGCCGGCTTTGTAAACCTAATCCCAATAAATTTTTAACATAGAGAAAAGTCAACTTTTAGAACGAACGCTGGTTGTAAGGTAATGCTATGCCGAGTAGAAAAGAAGGAAATAAATAAATAAATAAAAGACTGCATATGCAATCAGAAGGTTTAGAATCTATCTATAATGATCTTATAAAGCTGAGACCTTTGCTACCATGTGGTAGCCTCTCCATACCCCCCCTCTCACCCTTTAATATTTTTATAATTAAGCATGTTCCTCTCTCCCTCTCTCTTTGTGCCCAGGATTTCACTTGGGCGCCCATAGGACTTCGCTCGGGCGAGCTAGGTTGGCAGGGGGCGAACGGCTCGCGAGCGATTTCGTCCGGATGCTGGATATGGGTGCCCGGGCATCCGGGACCTGGACCGACATATTTGACTCGGGATTTCTTCGGATTGACTTCAATTTTGAGTCTCCCATCGCTATGCGATGGCCAACCCTAACCCTATCTATATAAGAGGGAAGGGGAGGAGGCTGAGATACAGGTGTTAAAGAGAGATCGAATCTTGTAGAGAGGAGAACACGGAAGAAAGAAGAGGAAGGAAGAAAAAGGAAGAAGAAAAGGGAGAGGAGAGCGTCTCTGGCAATCTCGATTATCCTCCGGTTTTCATCCGGGCTCCGCGGCGCGTCTTCCTCGGCTTCTACTTTCAGGGCTTTCGTATCTTGATTATTCCTTCGGTAAAACTCTAGATCTCTATGGTTGGTGGTCGCTTCTCTATGTTGGTGTGATTGTTCTCTCTATGTTGGTGCGGTTGTTCTGAGAGGACCAACGAGGGCTTTGCGAGGGTCCGACAAACGGTCACCCACCACTTGTGTAATCTCTTGATAGTGATAATCTATATCCTTGATCGTTGGTATTTTCTCGTTGTTCGTATTGTTGTGTGATTGCTTGGAATTCTTTGTGTTTGTTGGGCGTGAACGCCGCAGAGCTCCAATCGTTGATCTGTAGCACGTCACTTTCGGTCATACTCGGCGGATTGCCAGGTTATGTGCGCAACAATTGGTATCAAAGCCAAAGGTTCAATACGGCGATTCTGGGTGGGTGGAGCAATGGCAGACGATAAGGTGAGAATCGAGAAATTCAATGATACAAACTTCGGATTTTTGAATATGCAAATAGAAGATTTCCTATATCATAAGGATCTCTATTTGCCTCTAGGTGGAAAGTTGAACAAGCCAGAGGGGATGTCCGAGAAGGATTGGGAGATACTTGATAAAATTGCACTGGGTCTGATTCACTCCCTAACTTCAATGGTGGCCTTCAACATGTCCAAGGAGAAGACCACGGCAAGCTTGTTGGAGGCACTGTCTAAGATGTACAAGAAAGCTTCCACCTCCAACAAGGTTTTCCTCATGAAGATAGCTGATGGTGGAAGCAGAGCAGAGCACGCCAACAACTTCAATGGAATCACGAGCCAACTGGAAACTATCGGAATCAATTTCGACAATGAGATCAAGGCTCTACTGATCTTGTCGAGACTACCTGACTTTTGGGATAGCCTCATGATGGCGGTTAGCAATTCTTCCGGTTCAAGGAAGATGAAGTTTGAAGATGTTGTGGAAACTCTACTGAGTAAAGAAGCACGCAGGAAGAGTTCAGGAGCTTCTGCGGAGACCTCTAACCATGCGATGGTGGTGGAGTAGGGTGCGAAGAGCACTGTTTTAAAACTTGAAAAAATTCGACCGAGTCGGACTATTGACTCGACTCGTACAGATTTCGAGTCGGGTTAATTGGCCGAGTCGGAATGAGTTTGGATAAAACTCAACCGAGTCGGACCGAGTTTACTCGACTCGACTGACTTTCAAGTCAAGTCCGAGTTTCGAGTTTTTAAAAAATGGCGAAGAGCATGAAAAAGGTTGTCTGTTGGAAGTCCGAGAAGCCCGAGCACGCGAAAGCCAGTGCAGATGGAAAGGTAAAGCAAGTTTCGGAAAGGGCTCCAGGTCGGTCAATAGCAATGGAGATGCTGAGACTGAAGAAAACTGATGGGGACATCGAGCAGCGGCCATGGCGTGTGTACCAGCGCAGGCAGAGGCGGAGCCAACTAAGGCCCAGTGGGGGCACCTGCCCCCACTGGGATTTGAAATGTTAATTATAAATTATAATTTGCCCCCTGAAGTTTAGCTCAAACACTTAACCCCCCAATAGCTTAGTTTGTTTCAAATCGCTCCTTAAATTTTGAAATGTTAGCACAATACCCCTTTTGTCACTACTTAATTTCCTCATTTGGTAATTTTTATCTGATCAAAACTAAATTGAAGGGGTCAAAATGTAATTTTTTAACTATAGGGTGGTTAAGTGTTTTTGAGCTAAACTTTAGGAGTTCGGATCTTTTCCGGTCGGTCGGTCCCAATTGGTGGGCCCGGCACGCATCAAACCCGCATGCAGCTGGATTACAATTCACTTTCGTCTCGCTTGTCATCGCGCAACTGTGATGCACACTGGCCCACCGAGCGGGACCAACCGACTGGAGGAAATCCGAACTCAAACTTTAGGGGGGCAAAGTGTAATTTATCTAAATTTTAATACCCCTTAAAGGCACATTAGTCCAGTCCTATGGTGTCATTATCCTACTAATTAATTAGTGCATCTGAAAAAAAAAACGATTCATCTCCATCAACCCACCTTGACGGTGACCTCGCAGTGCTCGCAGCTTGCAGGCCGTAGCCTCACGGCTGCACCGGCGCACCACACGGCCTGCTACTCTGCTAGGCTGATTCCTGAGCGTCGATTCCCCTACATGACTACGTCTAGTGTCCCTCAAAACAATAACTTGGAATATTCTTCTACCCACACTCGCACTAACATGAAAAAAGAAAAAATTTAGGTTTTTGAATCTTCTTGCCCCCACTAGAGTGAATTCCTGGCTCCGCCGCGCTGCGCAGGAGGCACCACCTGAGCCTATGGCTCTAACCAGGCATTCAGACCCATCATAGTTGTTTTCATTGTTGCATTATGTTATTTAGTCCCACCTCGACTTCCAGGGATTTTTGTTTGCTGTTGCAGGCCTTTATAAAGGCCTGCCCATTGGTCATGTAATGGTATGCAATGAATAATAAAATTTATGTTTTCCTCCACATGCGTGTTGAGAGAAACCAGGGTGAGGCGTGTGAAACCCCAAACCCAAACCCTAGGTGTGTGAAACCCTAGGTCCAGACTAGTGTGTGAAACCCTAATTGGCCCCTCCCCTATCGTTCTTTTCCCCAGCCGCCCCTCATCTCTCTCCCTCTCTCTCTCTCACGCAAACCCCTCCCCCCCTCTTGCCCGTGCCGCCCGCTTCGGCCCCCGATCCCCACCCCCTCCCGTCCCGATCCCCCCCACACCCCGCCCCTGCCCCTCGCCTCCCCCACCGGCCACCGCCCTCCCTTCCCGTGCTGCAGCCCCACCCCCCCTTGCCTCCTGTGGCTGGCCCGATCCGGCCACCCCACTCCCCCCCTCGGCGCTGCCGGCCCGACCCGACCCCGACCCCCCTCCCCTCCTCCCGGCGTTGCCGCCCAACCCGACCCCTGCCCCTGTCCCTGTGCTCCGGTCACCCCGATCCCCCTCCCTCCTCCCTCCGTCGGTCACCCCGATCCCCTCCCTCCTCCCTCATCCGGCCGGCCCGGTCCCCACCCCCTCCCGGTCCGATCCCGACCTCCCTCCCTCACCCGATCCGATCCGATCCCCTTCCCTTCCCCGCAACCCAACCCGAATACCACCTCTCTACCCCAGTAGCCCATCTCCTCGGCATGACGGCATGGCCGATCCAGATGTTGATCACGGTCTGATCGACGACGAAGACGGATTCCTCGATATCCGGTCCCCCTTCCTCGACTTCCAGTTCAGCGCCGGCGAGAACGTGAAGGAGTATGTGGAGCGCATCACCTACCTCGTCGCCCAGGACGCAGAAGCACGGCTGGGAATCTCGGAGAACCATCAATGGTGGCATCCCGGCGCGCCCGTACACCCCAACGTATTGGCACTCCAGGCCCTCGCTCAAGCCCCGGCCCAAACCGAGGACCCCGCATCGACATCGGCCCCGCCACCAGTTGAGATCCCTAAGGTCCCCCACAACCCTCAGTAGGTATGTTTTCCTCCCGATGAGGTGCTTCCGGTAGACACCAATAAATTGAGTCTCTAGTCTTTTATTATTGCCGACTGCTGCCCCCTTTTGTGAGATTGAGCGTCCACCTGGCCCGTTAAGTTGCTAATCTAAATATTGCGAGTAGGACTATTAGCCAGTAACTTAAGTATTGTTTCTTTGTCGCCTGGACTCGAAAGCGATCGGCATCGTGCTAGTAGTTCCCCATGTTATTTGTTTGAATTGTTTTTCCTGCTTGGTATCAAAATGAATAGTTAAGCCCTGCTTGCTCAATCAATTATTGACATTACCACAACCTGCATTGTTTCGCATCATTTCTGGTATCAGAGCATGGTTTAGGTATGCATGATACTTGCAACGTTTGCATTCGAACTTAGCATTCATTAAGCATCATTTTAATTGTGCATGCCAACCAGTAGAGGTAGACCATACCTGTTAGGAGAGTCTAGCGAGTCGGACAGTTGCAACATGGATCCCGGCACCTTGGCTAGGACACTTACCGAGTTAGCTCAAGGGATAGCAACCATGAACCAGAACTTTGCTGCTTACCAGCGTGATACTGATGCCCGTTTTGACCGTCTGGACCAAGTTCCACCACGGACTCCACGACCCCTGGACCCTCAAGACTTTCGGCCACCTTGACAAAATCATCAAGATCCGGATGAACAATATCTCCGGAGCATCAGGCTAGAAGTGCCCTCCTTCGATGGCAGGCATGACCCCCAGTTTTTCTTGGACTGGCTCCAATCCATGGACCGATATTTTGTCTGGTATCCCTTAACGGAACCAAGGAAAGTCCGCTTCGCCGCGATGAAACTGAGTGGACCTGTCAGTCAATACTGGACCAACGTCGAGGCATTGAGAGTTGCCCGAACCCAAGACCCCATCGATAATTGGGTCGCGATGAAGAATGAATTAAAGGGCAAATATGTGCCTCCGTCGTATCAAGCCCGCCTTCTAGACCAGTGGCACCAATTCACCCAGGGCAACAAATCAGCCAAGGACTACGTCGCCAAATTCGATGAGTTCTTGACTCGCTGCAATGTCCTGGGAACCGAAACCCCCGTCCAGGTCCTATCCCATTTTCGATCGGGTTTGAGAGAAGACCTGAGGAATGAACTCCTTGCTCGTAATGTCACCGAGCTAGAAAGGACTTACGCCTTAGTCCAAGATCTTGATAGCTTCCGATCTAGCCACCCTCACAGGGTTGATTCCCGGAGTCATGCTCCTCGTCCCTCCCCGAGCAATTATCCGAGTCGGCCTTATCCCACCCAATCCCAACCAAGGACAGATGCCATGAGTCGGAGCAATGAAAAGGACAGTCGTGGCAAGGGCCCTGAGAGGGACTTTTCCAAAGTCAGTCCCCTCATCAAATGCTACAAGTGCCAGGGCTATGGGCACGTGGCTGCAAACTGCCCCGGCCACGTCAAAATCAATATCATTGATGGCACACCTGTTGAGGCACTGGAGTCAGACATGGATGTGTTTGTATACCAAGCTGATGATGATGAAGGAGATTTCGATGAAGAGGGAGGTGACTTCACTCTAGGTTGCCTTAGGTATACAACACCCACTGAGTTAGCCGTTGTAAGGTGCGTGCTGTCCCATCCCGAAGAACAAGATGACTGGAGACGTACCAACATCTTTCATACCTTTACCAGAATCGGAGATAAGAACTGCAAAGTGATCATCGACAGTGGAAGTTGCGTTAATGCAGCTTTGTCTGCTCTCCAAGACTGGGTTGAAGGCAGTTCCCCATCCCCGACCATACCAAGTCTCCTGGATCAACTCTACAGCAATGGAGGTCAAGCAAAGATGTTTGGTCCCCATAAACTTCAATGCCTACCAGGAGAAGATCTGGTGTGATGTTTTGACTATGGATATGGGTCAAGTTATACTAGGACGGCCTTGGCTTTTCGATAATGATGTTCTCATCTATGGCCGATCTAACATGTGCCTGTTTGAGCATGAAGGTAAGAAAATTAAACTTTTACCCTCGCAACCCAAGAGTAGTCAGTCTGTGCAACAGCCCACCTCCACAAAGAAAACCAGCAACGTCAGTTATATCGGTGCCAAAGAATTGAGCATCGAGATGGAAAAAGGGGCTCCAATCATGATCCATGCAGCCTGGGAAGTTCCTAAAGAGTCCACCCAAGTTATTCCCCTAGAGATTGCCCCAGTACTGAAAGAGTTCGCCGATGTCTTCCCTGAGGACCTCCCAGACCAACTGCCTCCGATGCGTGACATACAACACGCCATCGACTTAGTTCTTGGAGCCAGCCTCCCCAACCTGCCCCACTACCGAATGAACCCTACAGAACATGCCGAGCTGAAACGGCAAGTTGATAAATTACTGAAGAAGGGTTTCATCAAAGAAAGCATGAGTCCTTACGCGGTTCCAGCTCTGTTTACGCCCAAGAAGGATGGAACCTGGCGTATGTACGTGGATAGCCGTGCCATTAACAAGATAACAGTCAAATACCGTTTCCCTATCCCTCGCCTGGATGATCTGTTAGACCTGATGTCTGGAGCCATAGTCTTCTCCAAAGTTGACTTGAAGAGTGGTTACCACCAAATTCGCATCTGCCTTGGAGATGAGTGGAAGACGGCGTTTAAGACCAAGGACGGACTGTACGAGTGGATGGTTATGCCGTTTGGGCTGACCAATACGCCTAGCACTTTCATGAGAGTCATGACACAAGTACTCCGCCCTTTTATGGGAAAATTTCTTGTGGTGTACTTTGATGACATACTCATTTATAGCCAGTCCCAGGCGCAGCACTTAGACCACCTTCGGCAAGTCTGCGCCGTACTAAGGAAGGAAGAGCTATTCGCCAATCCTAAGAAGTGCACTTTTCTTGCCACCGAAGTCCACTTCCTCGGTTTTGTTGTCTCTGTCAATGGGGTTTCTGCCGACCCGAAAAAGGTCCGCGCAATTGAAGAATGGCCTGAACCCAAGAACATCCGGGATGTCCGGAGCTTCCATGGTCTCGCCACCTTTTACAGGAGGTTCATCAAGGGGTTCAGTACCATTACGGCCCCAATCACTGACTGCCTAAAGAAAGGCGAGTTTGAACGGACGAGTGCTGCCACTAGGGCTTTTCTGGAAATTAAGAAGCGAATGGTTGAGGCACCTGTGATGCGCCTCCCAGATTTTACCAAAGTCTTTGAAGTGGCCTGTGACGCCTCCGGAATAGGCATTGGGGGCGTCCTCTCCCAAGAAGGTCATCCTGTCGCGTATTTCAGCGAGAAGTTGAATGAAACTCGCCAGCGATACTCCACTTACGATAAGGAATTCTATGCGGTAATCCAGTCGCTTTGCCACTGGCGACACTACCTACTCCCGCAAGAATTCATTATCTATTCTGACCATGAGGCCCTGCGGTATATCTACTCACAGAAGAAGCTTAACGCACGGCATGGTCGCTGGGTTGAGTTCCTCCAGGACTACACTTTCAACCTGCGCCATAAAGCAGGAGTAGAGAACAAGGCGGCCGACGCACTCAGTCGTCGTATGATCGTTGTGTCTAAGTTGACCACTACGGTCGAGGGTTTTGAAAGGCTGAGGACTGAGTACGAGTCTTGTCTCGATTTCGGTGAAGTCTATGCGGCACTAGCAGACGGTACAGTTCAAGAAATAGACGGGTACGTCATGCAAAACGGATACCTCTTCCATGGCCGTCGGTTGTGCATCCCTCGAACATCCCTTCGTGAATTCCTTATTTGGGAGCTTCACGCGGGTGGTCTTGCTGGCCATTTTGGCGTTAATAAAACCATCGAGGCCATCGAGTATCGGCTTTTCTGGCCGAGTCTGAAGCGAGATGTCGCTAAACATGTGAGTCGGTGTCACACGTGCCAGTTGGCCAAGCAACAAAAGCAAAATACCGGCATGTATACACCACTGTCGGTTCCAAACTGCCCCTGGCAAGACATCAGTATGGATTTCGTGCTTGGTCTCCCCAATACCCTCAGAAAGCACGATTCAGTTCTAGTGGTGGTAGACCGCTTCTCCAAGATGGCCCATTTTCTACCATGTTCCAAAACCTCTGATGCGTCTCGAGTTGCCAAAATATTCTTTGATGGCATTGTAAGGCTACATGGGCTACCAAAGACCATTGTGTCCGATAGGGATGTCAAGTTCACTAGCTTCTTCTGGAAGACCCTTTGGCACAAATTGGGCACCAAGCTTCAATTCTCTACCGCATTCCACCCACAGACTGATGGTCAAACGGAAGTGGTCAACCGGAGTCTGGGAAATCTCCTGCGAACCTTGGTAGGCGAACATGTCGGGAGTTGGGATCTCAAACTGTCCATTGCCGAGTTTGCGTATAATTCATCTGTTAATAGAACTACCGGCATGAGTCCACATGAAATTGTCCATGGTTTTAAGCCTAGGCAACCAATAGATCTTATTCCCATGGCTGATTATCATAGAGTTTCCAAGTCTGCATCTGCATTTGCATCACACATGCATGAATTACATAAAGAAATCAGTAACAAGATTGAGCAAAGCAATGCTGACTATAAATTACGAGCCGATGCCCGAAAAAGAGTTCAAACTTTTAACATCGGAGATTATGTGATGGTCCGGATCCGCCAGGAACGGTTTCCCCCGGGAACTGTTAAGAAACTACATGCACGCAGTGCCGGCCCCTTTCGGATCCTAAGGAAGATAAATGACAATGCATATGTTATCGAATTACCTGAGGGTTTTGGCATTAGTCCGACTTTCAATATTGAAGATCTAGTGGCCTACAAGGGCCCAAATTTCAACCCTAGTAATCCTTTGATAGACGAGCCTACCTTGGGCCCTGCTTCTGAGAGCCCCTCCCTACCTCCACTTCCCCAAAGTCTCCCAAATCCTACAGCAGAAGGCATTGATAAAATTCTGGATAACGAAATTGTCTCTAATAGAGACGGTGGAACCCGGAGGTACTTAATTCGCTGGAAAGGGAAGCCCCCTTCTGAGGATACATGGGTGGAGCGAGAAGAACTACAACGGCTTGACCCGGACCTGCTGGAGCTGTACGAGAGCCGCACCGAGCCTTACTCGACGGAGTCGAGTTCTCTCCCACCCCGGGAGAATGATGGGGACATCGAGCAGCGGCCATGGCGCGTGTACCAGCGTAGGAGGAGCCACCTGAGCCTATGGCTCTGACCAGGCATTCAAACCCATCATAGTTGTTTTCATTGTTGCATTATGTTATTTAGTCCCACCTCGACTTCCAGGGATTTTTGTTTGCTGTTGCAGGCCTTTATAAAGGCCTGCCCATTGGTCATGTAATGGTATGCAATGAATAATAAAATTTATGTTTTCCTCCACATGCGTGTTGAGAGAAACCAGGATGAGGCGTGTGAAACCCCAAACCCTAGGTGTGTGAAACCCTAGGTCCAGACTAGTGTGTGAAACCCTAGTTGGCCCCTCCCCTATCGTTCTTTTCCCCAGCCCCCACCGCCGCCCCTCATCTCTCTCCCTCTCTCTCTCCCTCTCTCTCTCTCCCGCGAACCCCTCCCCCCCTCTTGCCCGTGCCGCCCGCTCTGGCCCCCGATCCCCACCCCCTCCCGTCCCGATCCCCCCCACACCCCGCCCCTACACCGCGCCTCTCCCACCGGCCATTGCCCTCCCTTCCCGTGCTGCAGCCCCACAACCCCTTGCCTCCTGTGGCTGGCCCGATCCGGCCACCCCACTCCCCCCCTCGGCGCTGCCGGCCCGACCCGACCCGACCCCGACCCCCCTCCCCTCCTCCCGGCGTTGCCACCCAACCCGACCCCTGCCCCTGTCCCTGTGCTCCGGTCACCCCGATCCCCCTCCCTCCTCCCTCCGCCGGTCACCCCGATCCCCTCCCTCCTCCCTCATCCGGCCGGCCCGGTCCCCACCCCCTCCCGGTCCGATCCCGACCTCCCTCCCTCACCCGATCCGATCCGATCCCCTTCCCTTCCCCGTAACCCAACCCGAATACCACCTCTCTACCCCAGTAGCCCATCTCCTCGGCATGACGGCATGGCCGATCCAGATGTTGATCACGGCCTGATCGACGACGAAGACGGATTCCTCGATATCCGGTCCCCCTTCCTCGACTTCCAGTTCAGCGCCGGCGAGAACGTGAAGGAGTACGTGGAGCGCATCACCTACCTCGTCGCCCAGGACGCAGAAGCACGGCTGGGAATCTCGGAGAACCATCGACGGTGGCATCCCGGCGCGCCCGTACACCCCAACGCACTCCGGGCCCTCGCTCAAGCCCCGACCCAAACCGAGGACCCCGCATCGACATCGGCCCCGCCACCAGTTGCGAGCCCTGAGGTCCCCCACAACCCTCAGTAGGTATGTTTTCCTCCTGATGAGGTGCTTCCGGTAGACACCAATAAATTGAGTCTCTAGTCTTTTATTATTGCCGACTGCTGCCCCCTTTCGTGAGATTGAGCGTCCACTTGGCCCGTTAAGTTGCTAATCTAAATATTGCGAGTAGGACTATTAGCCAGTAACTTAAGTATTGTTTCTTTGTCGCCTAGACTCGAAAGCGATCGACATCGTGCTAGTAGTTCCCCATGTTATTTGTTTGAATTGTTTTTCCTGCTTGGTATCAAAATGAATAGTTAAGCCCTGCTTGCTCAATCAATTATTGACATTACCACAACCTGCATTGTTTCGCATCAAAAACACTAATCTGATTGGATCAACGGGTTCAGATGATGAGTTTGTCTTGTCGGCCACTGATGGGGAGAAACCAGGGCAAGACTAGGTACTATATAGCGGGGCCACACATCACGTTTGCTCACACAGGGAATGGTTCTGCAGTTATGTAAGGTATAAGGGTGGCAGTATGACGATCAGTGATGGCTCCAGGATGCAGACCATGGGAGTCAGAAAAAATCGCTTAAGGATGCTTGATGATACAGTTAGGATACTCATGGATGTTCATCAAATTCCGAGTATGAGAGGCAATCTAATCTCTCTTTCAAGATTAGATTCTTTTGGGTATAAGATCACCGGTCAAGGTAGAGCCCTGAAGGTTACGAATGACACTTTTTCGGTCTTGAAGAGAGTCTATAGTTGAGACTTGTACAAAGTTGTGGCGAGAGTAGCTCTGAGAGCAGTGGGTTCGATGAAGAACAATTCTACAGGTGGCGCAAGCTCGTGCGCGCAGAAGATGAAGAAGAAGTGGGCTGATGCAGAACACTTTGAAGAAGCCATCGATGATGATCATAAACTCGCAATAAGGATTTTGAAGAGAATAAAAGGGAGAAGAGAAGATGAAGGGGAAGATTTGGAATCCACCGAATTCGAGGAATCCTCCTCTTAATTGAATCTAATCCAAGACTCCATTGCAAAAAACATAAATTTTTATTTATTCATTCATGAGGATAAAAAGGAGAGACCCGGCTCTTATATGAGTCGGTATACGTGCATAACCATCCCAAAGTGAGGTGGGACTAAAAAAAGTGCAAAATCGATATGTCCAAGTCAAAATTTAGCCCTAATAAAAGTGACGAAAATGTTAAATAAATAGCAAATACTAATCAACTGCAAGCGGGCCCTAGATGGGTCAGGCCTCTGGCGAAGGTTGACTACTCTCCTAGCCAGAGGGAGACAGGTGTAGCTCTGACAGACCGAAGATGCGTGTAAACCCGCTGAAAGGGTGCAAAATGGCGAATGTCCTCCCCAACTCCCCTCAGCTGAGAAGAGTTCGTCTCTAAACTAAAGCTTTGGTAGCGCTCCAACTGGTCTAGGTCGAGCCTCTGAATCTCGTCTCTACTAATCCACGTAGCATCCGACTCGAGTCGGCCATGCCAACGGACCAAGTACTGCTGAAACCCTCCATCCTGAGTGCTACAATCTAGTCATCCAAGATCTGTTCCATCGTGTCTCAAACCTGTGGAGAAAGAGGCATATGAGGCAAGGCAGAGTAGGAGATATATTTTCATGATGGGGAGTGAGGTCAGTATCAGGCTCATTCAAGGGATTTTCGGGAATAGTTGTCAGACCTCTATGGGCAACTAAGTCTACCACATTAAACACCGGATTAATCCCAAAATCATTGGGAAGATCCACTACATATGCATGGATCCGACACGTTTCAGAATTTTGTATAGTCCCATACTGCGAGCGTATAGTTTCTTAACAGTCCCCAAGGGAAATTGTTTTGGCCTAATCCTAATCATTACGTCATCACCCACTCAAAATTCCTGATAACGCTTATGTAAATCAACGGCTATTTTATATCTATTATTGTTGATTTTAATTTTCTTATTTATCTCCTTATGAAGATCTTGTATGTGTTGCGTAAACGATTCAACAGAATCAGACACTCGAAGGTTTGGTGCCATAGGAATAAGGTCAACAAGCTTTCATGCCATGTAGCCATGAATTCAGTAGTGGACAAAAATCAAGTCCCAGTTGCCAAGGTGGTCACCCACTAGACATCTCAGTAAATTTCCTAAGCTTCGGTTGACCACCTCAGTCTGACCATCTGTTTGGGGGTGGTAGGCTATCGAGAATTTGAGCGTTGTGCCCATCAAAGTTTAAAGTGTCCACCAAAAATAGCTGACGAATTTGACATCCCTATCAGACACTATAGTCGTCAGTAATCCGTGGAGTCTAACAACCTCTTTATAGACGATGTTAGCGACTTTGGAGGCGTCAGATGTCTTAGAACAGGGCAAGAAATGTGCCATCTTTGAAAACCTGTCCACTACCACAAGAATGGAGTCATGCTTACTTTGAGTCTTCGGTAGCCCTAGCACGAAGTCCATACTGATGGCTTGCCAATGACGATTAGGAACGAGAAGAGGGGTGTATAAGCTAGTGTTTTACTTGCGTTGCTTGGCTAGCTAGCAGGTGCGATATTGGCTAACAATTTTAGCAACGTCCCTCTTTAAGCTAGGCCAGTAGAATCTCTGCTCGACCATGTCTATAGTCTTATTCCTTCCAAAATGGCCAACTAATCCTCCAGCATGGAGTTCCTAGACAAGAAAGTCCCTTAGAGAGGTTTGGGGAATTCATAGCTTGTTTCCCTTAAACAAGAAATCATCTACCATGAGGTAATCGGTAGCCTCTCTAATATGACCTTCCAAGACGGTGGTATAAAGTTCAGCAAAGTCATGTCAAGACATGTAATCCTCAATCATACGTTCAAAACCTGTGACTCGAATACTCACATAGAGGAGTATCGCGACCCGTCAACTTAAGGAATCAGCTACCTTATTGTCAATTCCCGCCTTGTAGCATAGCACGAATGTGTACTCTTGAAGGAATTCTACCCACTTTCTGTGCCGTGCACTCAAGCGCTTTTGGGAATTCAGATACCTCAGGGCTTTATGATCGGAGAAAAGAATAAACTTCTGAGGTAGTAGACAGTGGCGCCAGTAACGCAGCGCTTGAACGACTACGTAAACCTCTTTGTCATAGGTAGAGTACTTTTTGGCATCATTCAGCTCCTTGCTGAAGTATGCAACAGGATGCTTTTCCTGGCACAAGACTCCACCTATGCCCAATCCTGAAGCATCACATGCAACTTCAAAAGGCTTTGAAAAATCCGGAAGACGCATGACTGGCGCTTCGGTCATCCGGGTTTTTATTTCTCGAAATGCTTTTGATGTTACTTTTGGTCCATTGAAAATCACCCTTGCGGATAAAGTCTGTGATTGGTGTGGTGATTGTGCTGAAGTTCTTGATAAACCGATAATAAAAGGTAGCTAAGCCGTGAAAGCTTCGCACTTCAAACAGAGTACTAGGTTCGGGCCAATCAAGAATAGCTTGGACCTTTTGTGGGTTTGCCAACACATCTTCAAATGACACAATGAACCCCAAGAAAATAACGCGGTCAATCATGAAAGAACATTTCTTCAAATTGGCATACAAACTTTCTTGCCTTAGTGTGAAGCAAACCTTTCGAAGGTGCTCAAGGTGATGTTCCTTGGTCTTACTATAGATCAGAATGTCGTCGAAGTAGACAACAAGAAACTTCCCCATAAAGGGTCTAAGCACATGAGTCATGACACGCATGAATGTGCTTGGTGTGTTTGTCAACCCAAAGGGCATGACTAGCCACTCGTACAGTCCATCTTTGGTTTTGAAAGCTGTCTTCCATTCGTCACCGGGGAGGATACGAATTTGGTGGTAGCCGCTCTTAAGGTTGATCTTGGAGAAGATCGTGGCACCTGATATCATGTCGAGCATGTCATCCAAACGGGATATCGGAAATCGATACTTAACCGTTATCTTATTCACAGCTTTATTGTCGATGCACATCCTCCATGTACCATTTTTCTTTGGTGTAAGGAGGGCTGGCACGGCACAGGGGCTGAGACTTTCCTAATGAACCCCTTTCGAAGTAGTTCGTCTACTTGCCGTTTTAATTCAGCGTGTTCAATCGGATTGAGTCGATAATGAGGCAAGTTTGGGAGAGTGGTTCCCGGGATCAGATCAATGGCGTGTTGGATGTCATGCATTGGAGGTAGTTCATCAGGAAGGTCCTCAGGGAACATATCCTGAAATTCTTTTAGAACGGGCTGAACCTCTTTAGGGAGTTCTGCCTGAGAATCAGGAGCAACAACCTTGGAGTATAGCGCAAAGACTATGCATGAGTCTATTGATTCCCTCTCAAATTCCTTTGGGCTAATGATTTGAAGGCGTTTTTCAAAGTCATTGTCGCCATTCTTTCCACCAGAGAGAGCCCTAAGAGGCATACGGTTCAGACGAATCTTCTTACCGTTGTAGATGAAGGAACACGAATTAGATCTACCATAAATAGTGACATCTAGATCGTAGAGCCAAGGTCTGCCAAGGATGATGCGTCCAACATCCATAGGGATGACATCACACCAGACCTTATCCTTATACTCAGCGAAATTGATTGAGACAAGGAAACACTCAAAAACTGGTATGGATGTTTTATCGACCCACGACACATTGTACGGATTCGGATGAGGCACTGACTTTAGTTGTAATCTTTTGACAGTGCTAGTGGACACCATATTAACACAACTCCTGCGGTCGATGATAACTTTACAGCTGTGCTCTCCGCATTTAATGTACGTGTGAAAAATAGAGTGACGTTTCCAATCATCATCCTTCTTGGGCTGAGTGAGGGCGCACCTAACTACGATCAAATGGGAAGGTACCCTTGGGAAACTAGTTTGGATGCATCCTAGTTGATCATCGACCCGTTCTAATCGTCGGAGTCAATCTCAGGTTCATAGATTACTTCCTCTTGGTTCTCAGCTTCCTCATCCTCTTGCTCTTCGATGACTAGGGGTCTTCTTTGCAGAACACTGACTAGCAAAGTGTCCATACGATAGCACTGCTCTCGGGATGCTCTAGGGGGTTCACCTAAGACTCCATTGTTCTTATAGTCTCTAGGGTTGAAAGTATTAGGACCTTGGGATCCCCCGATCTGACTTTCAGTATTGGGCTTGCTCCATGTGTTGGGCTGCTCCAATTGTTGGGTTTGCTGGTTGATTCTTTCTGATCGAACCGCTTGAAGGGGGGGTTGCTGTTGCAACGCTCTAGGTCTTAGAATAGTTGGTATGCGTGCTCCAGGGTGCTAACCTCACGAAGTAGGAGTTCCTTCTTGAGGTCATCTCGTAAACCGGACCTAAATTTAGACAAAGTCATCATCTCACTTACTTGTGCGTTGAAGCGCATGAAGAATTCATCGAAGCGAGCGATGTACTCAGTTACGAGTTTGTTCCCTTGGGTCAACCTCAGCCACTGATCTAGTTGGCGATTTGCGTAGGAGAAAAGGAGATATTTTTCTTTTAATTTCTCCTTCATCTCATCCCAGCCGGCTATTGGAGGTTGATGCGCTCTGTTGATTAGACCTTCTACCATGTTCCAGTACAACTTGGCTGGACCGGTCAGTTTCATCTTTGCAAAGCGAACTCTGCGATCTTTGGTCATGCCTTTCCACTCAAAATAGTGATCCATCTCAGCAAGCCAGTCGATGAAGGCTTTTGGATCGAGGCAACCATCATAACTAGGTGCTTCTATCTTGATGTTGCGCATTGCACGCGCGTCTGGTGTTTTGAGCGCTCCCTGATAGTCCCTCATGTAGTTTTGTCCTTCACCTTTGGGGCGGGGCTGTTCGTCGGGCGTTGACATCGGTGAGTTGCGTCCTAAATTCCACTCTAAGAGCACTTGTTGGTTCGAAGACTGATCCATATCAGGAGGGTAAGTAGAACCACTACGGGTTCTCATGCACTAAAGTGTAGACAAAGGTTCACCTAAAGGATTTAAATAAGCTAATTAAAATTCAGCAAACAAGATTTTAATAGCCGTTGAGATTTTTTGGTTATTTTGGAACTAGCAGTGATAATTAAATATTAGGGTAGACTAGATTCTACACGTCCACATCCAGGGTCATGCAAAACTCTTCGCGGGCAAATCGTACAGAAGGTAGATCTTCCGGGTAAAATCGGGGTTATCCAGATTTAATATAAAATTCCTAATTGCCTTAAAGGATTTGAAAAAATAAAATATGGCTCGACGGGTTGTTTCAAAGGGCACAGGCTCATGTAATGTTAAGGAACTATCACAAACCGACAACTTTAAAGTAAAAGAAATTTTTGATCTATTTTTTCATATTTGATTTGCAGGGAATAAAGCCGAAGAATTTATCAAATGAGACATATGACTTCTTTTCTGCAAATCGAGACTTGATGGAATAAACCTGGATGATTTAGAAAATCATTGACGATTTGCGGATGAGGTCCACAGCCTGCAAGTATCCCGGGACACGATTGTGTATTGAGGATAACGATAGATTCCTCCGGAAGATGCGAAAAAGTGGTTGGGAGGGCTGTTGATGCTCGAACAGAGGCCGAGGGGATGCCGAGGTGAAGGAGGGTACCTAGAAGGCTACTGCCAGGATTTGCTGGAGCCATCGGGGAAGCCGGGAGGCCGTGCGTGCTTTTCCGAAGTCACACGGTCTCTTGGGGGGTCGTGCGGCTTCTCTGATAGCGTGCGGTCCCTTTTAGGGTTAATTGGGGTGCCCTCAGTGGCCCCCATTTAAAAATTCTTAAGTTTTGAACACGAGGGGTTGCCTTGGAGAGGAAATAGGCCACGGGATTTAATTATGTGGCTTCCTGTGTCGCACAGGTCACGAAAGAGGAGCGTCGATCTTCTGCACCACGCGAACAGGGAGACAGAGAAGGCTACTTCGGCTCCTGTGCTACTCGGGCAAGAAGGGAGGGGGAGGAGAAGGGGAGGGAAATAAGGGGCCGAAGGCCACCTCCCTTCTTCCTTCTTCTTCTTCTCTTCTTTCTCCTTCCATGCACCTGTGATCAAATTTTAGGGCTTGAAGATGATGATGGTGGCAATGGCAATGATCGTTTGACAAGATCGGAATTCGTCAAGCGAGCTCTGACACCAACCTGATGTGGAACGCCTTGAAGAAGTCGTCGATGATTTTTTCAAAAAAAAAAAAAAGATGATCACAAACTCGCAATTAGGGTTTTGAAGAGAATAAAAGGGAGAAGAGAAGATGGGGGGGGAAGATTCGGAATCCACCGAATTCGAGGAATCCTCCTCTTAATCAAACCTAATCCAAGACTCCATTGCAAAAAACACAAATTTTTATTTATTCATTCATGACGATAAAAAGGAGCGACCCAGCTCTTATATAATGAGCTGGTATACATGCATAACTATCCCAAAGTGAGGTGGGACTAAAAAAAGTACAAAATCGACTTATAGTCCAAGTCAAAATTTAGCCCTAATAAAAGTGACGAAAATGATAAATAAATAGCAAATACTAATCAACAGCAAGCGAGCCCTAGATGGGCCAGGCGACCTCTGACGGAGGCTGACTACTATCCTAGCCAGAGGGAGACAGGTGTAGCTCTGACAAGCCGACGACGCGTGTAAACTCGCTGAAAGGGTGCAGAAGGGCATGTCCTCACCATGGGCTCCGGTCAAGTCCAAAGCCAAATTGGACTTGGTTGATCATTGATCTAGATGATTGGGCACTCGGTACGGGTACAAAGGTGGCGATAAGGATGATGATGGATTATCACAAGTGATGTGGAACAATGTGTGTTAACAGGGAATTTAGGATTCGTTGAGCAGGTACAGGGTTCACCAATTTGCCACTAGCTTAAGCAGGAAATTAATTTAAACAGATATTGTGACTAATGGGTTTAACAAAACCGTACAAGCACGCAAGCAGTTATTCCAACCCTAATTAATTGAACAACAGGTACTTGGTTATATCAGCAAGGTTCCACAGACAATATCAGGTCTAATAACGAACAGGGTTAATCAGAATCACACAGCTCTCAGTTTATGGTGGATAGCAATTTGCATAGATAAAATCTAGGAAAGTTGATTACCGGTGCTACCCTCGAATATTGACCGGGAAAAGAAAACTCACCTACTGAGGAGCAGGGTTGTCCTCAGCAACCTCTGGTGGCGGTGGGACTGGTGCAAAGGTCTCTGGGGGTGGCGGGGCCAAGGCGAGGGCCCGTAGTGCCAAGATGTTCGGATGCACGGGTGCGCCGGGATGCCACCGTTGATGGTCCTCAGTGATTCCCAGCCGAGCTTCTGCGTCCTTGGCGACGAGGTAGGTGATGCGCTCCACGTACTCCTTCACGTTATAGCCGGCACTGAACTGGAAGTCAAGGAATGGGGACCGGATATCGAGAAACCCGTCTTCATCATCGATCAAACCGTGGTTGACATCTGGATCGGCCATGCCGACATGCCGAGGAAGAGGCGGAGTGGAGGTGGGATGCGTGTCGTTGGGACGAAGGGAGGGGTGATGAAAGGGATGGATCGGGATGGGGGAAAGGGAAGAGGGAATGTCGGGTGGGCTGGAAGCAACGAGAGGGGATGAGGGGTTGGTGGTCGGTGAGAGGAGGAAGAGGGGAAAGGAATGGGGGTGTGGGGCCGGGGTTAGGGTCGGGCTGCAGGGGGTAAGGGGCCGGGCAGGGTGGGGCTGGGATCGGACCACCGGAAAGAGGGAGGGAGGGGAGGAGGGGCGGCTGCGGGCGGAGGGGAAGGGGAGTCGGGTTGGCCTGGGGCGGGCAGGGGTCGGGTTGGGTTGGGGCGGGCTGCGGGGCATGGGAGAGAAGGGGGGGAAGGGGTCGCGCGAGCGGGGTGAGAGGGGGAGGGGAATCGCGAGAGGGGAGAGGGAGAGGGGGGGTCTGGGGATCGAGAACGGAAGGGGGGGAAGAGCTGGGATCGGGTGTCACGCGGACAGGGCACGGGGGGGGGGGGGGTTTGGCAGCTGCACGGGGTGAGGTAAGGTGGGGCTAGGGTTTCACACTCCTAGCTCCTTCTTAGGGTTTCACACACCTAAGATTTGGGATTGGGGTTTCACACGCCTCACCCTGATTCTCTCAACACATGTAGAGGGAAACAAAATTGTTTATTCATTGCATACTGAAAGAAAAGACAATAGGCCTATAAATAGGCTTACAATGACTGACAAAATAGCCCACTAATCGAGATGGGACTAAAACTACTCTAATCAAAACCACAACCCACTAATAGTGCGGGCTTGACTCAACATAAAAAAAAAACAAACAGCCAACATGGCTAGACTCAGAACCACATGCTCAGGTGTCGCCTCCTACGCTGGTACACCCGCCAGGGCCGAGGCTCGATGTCCCCATCATTCTCCCCAGGTGGGAGAGAGCTCGACCCCGTCGAGTGAGGATCTGCAAAGCTCTCGTACTGCTCCAAGGTGTCGGGATCCAACTGCTGAAGTTCGCTGTGGTCAAGCCAGGTGTCATTAGAGGTGGGTCTTCCCTTCCAACGGATCAGATACCGTCGGGTGCCACCGTCCTTACTGGACAGAATCTCATCATCCACAATTTTATCTATTTTATCTGCTATATAATTTGGTGGAATTTCTGGAAATGGAGGTAGGGAGGGGCTCTCAGAAACTGGGTCATGAGAAGGCTCACCTATGAGAGGATTACTAAGGTTAAAATCAGGACCCTTGTAGGCCACTAGGTCCTCGATATTGAAGGTGGAACTGATGCCGAAATCTCCAGGGAGATCTATAATATAGGCATTGTCATTCAATTTCTTTAAGATTTGGAAAGGGCCCGCACTGCGTGCATGCAGCTTTTTAACAGTTCCCGAGGGAAACCGTTCCGGACGGATCCGGACAATTACATAATCGCCAATATTAAATGTTTCAAACTTTTTCCTGAGGTCAGCTCGTAGCTTATAGTTAGCATTGCTCTGCTCAATCTTATCTTTGATTTCCCTGTGTAGTTCTTGGACATGCGATGCAAATGCAAATGCTGACTCAGAGACTTGATGATAGTCAGCCATAGGGATGAGATCTATAGGCTGCCGAGGCTTAAAACCATGCACGATTTCATGGGGACTCAAACCAGTGGTCTTATTGACAGATGTATTGTATGCAAATTCAGCGATGGACAATTTCAGATCCCAAGTCCCAACATGTTCACCTACCAGGGTGCGCAAAAGGTTACCCAGATTTCGATTAACTACCTCGGTTTGACCATCGGTTTGTGGGTGGAAAGCAGTAGAGAATTGGAGTTTAGTACCCAACTTATGCCACAGAGTTTTCCAGAAGAAACTGGTGAACTTGACATCCCTGTCAGAAACAATAGTTTTAGGCAGACCGTGCAATCTGACGACACCATCAAAAATATCTTAGCGACTCTTGAAGTGTCGGACGTTTTGGAGCAAGGTAAGAAATGGGCCATTTTGGAGAAACGATCGACGACGACTAGAACCGAATCGTGCTTCCTCAGAGTCTTCGGGAGACCCAGTACGAAATCCATGTTGATGTCTTGCCATGGACAGTTTGGGACCGGTAACGGGGTGTATAGGCCAGTGTTTTGTTTCTGTTATTTGGCTAGTTGACAAGTATGACACCTACCAACGTGCTTAGCAACATCGCTGATGCGATCAAGTATCAACTTGATACGATCTGATATCAACTAAATGCGATGCGGAATGCTTGAATGAATCCAAGTGCAGAATTTAACAATAAAAATCAGATTTCAGCATGTATCAATAAATTTCAGCAATGCTTATAATCACGTTTCAGCACTCATTCATCACCAATCAGATTTAATTCAAAGAAGTGATAACAACTGTCAAGAGAATAATTTAATTTCAGATTATAATAAACCAATCCCAGCAATAATGATGACCACAATCTCAATTAATAATGCCAATGTATCAAAGATAACCATAGACCTAAAAGTTAAAATCCTAATGGATGAGATCTTCGGAAAAACCAAATACTTAGGAACCCTAATGACAATTCAGCAATAAGGCCGGTTGGAAAAAGATGATTTATCACATGAAAATTATCGAAGGATGATACCAAACCGTGCTGAGGTCAATGCCGGCAGCTTTCCGATACTCCGTGTTGCAGAGGAATGGCGCGGAAGGGGGAGGTGTGATCCAGAAGACGGGGTGAAGAAGCCGAGACGATGATCTTGAAGAAGAAGAAACTCCACGTCGATCTTCCGTGAAGCCGTGGATGAATAGCGAGGCGACGGGGTAGAAGCGTGCGGAAGGAAGAAGTAGACAAGAAGCAGAGAGGATTTCTTCGGAAGGGATAACCGAACAAGCGCACACGCTTCTTCAATCTAGGGTTTCAATTTCAATTCATCTCCCCTCTTTAGCAATTAGGGTTTAGGCTTTATAGGGGCACAACCAAAAGAAAACACAAAAGGAAAGAAAGGGAGAGAGAGTCCGATCGGGTAGAGAGAGAGACGGACGCGAGAGGAGAGAGAAAAGACCGCGGAAGAGAGAGAGAGAGTCGGGTGTCCGCGGGAGAGAGAGAGGGAGGACCGGTCGGGTGGTTTTTTGGGATTTTTGGTTTCTCTTGGAATCTCATCCATTGAGATTTAATCTCATTTAGGATCCTACGGCTAAGACTCTAACACGGAAATGAGTCAGTTCGGCATCTGTGGCTCGAACCGGATGCGAACATGGCTCGCACCTACCTAAACCAGAAATAAAAACTGAAATAACTAAAGATCCGTTGGTCGGATCGAAACAAAATAAAAACCAAAACTGTGGGGCTTCGATTAAGCTTTCCACTGATGCAGACGGATCGACGATCGGGTTCCTGGATCTCCGGCGCGGTTGAAAATACACGATCAGCTGTAGAAAAACTGCACGTAGTGGGCTCGTCTGCATCAAGTCCCCCGGACTCAAAAGAACTCGACTCCTGTCGAGCAAGGTCCTGGATCCGGTGGGGGCTCTCCTGGTAGTATCGGCAGCCGCTGAATCCGCTCGAACTGCTCTCCCGGGTCTGGTGGCCAAGTAATCCACCTCAAGTATGCAGCAACTCCATCTCGTATCCCCTGCCCCTTGACGCCAAGCGAAGACCTGAAAGTCAACACCAACATCCTCCGCGGCACGATAAGATCGTCAAAAGACTCAGATAATTTCATGTGATAATAGGAATTCGGGTTGACATGAAATTCAAATGACATGTGAAAAGAAAGGCCGCGGGAGCATAATGTGCTGCGGGTCATCGGCTTGCGCAATAGGCAATGGTGTATTTGGAAGGCCATGGGGTGCGGGTGCATTATGTGGTGCTCGAGGTGGCCTGCGCACGGTGCAAAACAAGTGGATTCTAGATGACGAAGATATGTCATGCAATCATTGTCGGGATTCAGTGAAAAAAATGAGAAATTAAAATACTCATCATGCCACTTGTTATGATTTCAAAAAATTAAAAATGATGGGTTGTCTGAAATTTGAACGCATGATTCATAAGTATTTTGCATCGAAAAGTGATCAAACATGCCAAAATCGTCGTTATTGCCTAATTCAACACTTGGATGACAATATGGATGCACATATGAATGATCTATGAATGTATGGAGGTCAGGCAAATGATGAATGCCTACAGACTCTAAATGCGATGTGCATGCAATGGAATGCAAAATGTTGTCTAATCCCTTCTCAATTGCTAGTGAACCAGATGAACACCCTACTAGATAATCAGCGAATGGGGGTATGGAATGTTTCTGATTCAGAAGAGCCTTAGGTGCATGGGGTGATGGAGACTGGCGAATAACCAGCAGTGGTGCAGTCATATCATCTTCCCCCAAGACTAACTCATTGACGTGTTCGCCCTCAGACCCATGACTGTCCTCTTCCTTGTCATTGTCCGCCAGATTTGTCTGTGGGTTGAATTGTCGTTGAGGACAATCGGCTGACTTGTGTCCTGGCTGATCTACTAATTCGTGCTCTTGTCGCAGGTTTTGGCAACTTCTGTTTTGGCTGATCTGCACGTAGTTTGCCATCAGCTTTGTGCTCTTTTCCCTAACGCGACGACTAGTGCGTTCGGATACTTTCGAGGACGAATTCTGGAACACACTTTGTTTGGAATCGGAAGGGAGGAACTTCCGTTGCAGCTTTTCCCTCATGTGGGTCCAAGTGGAAATTTTATCTTTTCCTTTTCTACCCCTAGCGGTCTGCAACTGTTTCCACCAAACCAGTGCATGACCTTTCAGTTTAAGGCTGACAAACTTAACTTGTTTGTCGCGGGGGATTGTCTTCCACTCGAAATACCGGTCGATATGCTCGGCCCACTCTAGAAACTCTTCGGGATCCATCCGACCCCCGAACTCAGGAATGTCTATGTTGATGCTCTGATCCCAGCCCCAATGGGACTTCGATCTCCTAGGAGTTCTGCTATTCCGCCTATCAGATCCATTAGAGGAACTGGTGCTGGCCTCCTGACTCTAGGTCTAACTCACTATGCCCTGGCGACGCTCTAGTCCTGTGTTCCCGATGGGGTCGAGGTGGATTCTGGGATTTGGTGACGGCCAAGGTCAATTTTTCTATTTGGGTCTGAAGCCTACCCATGTGTTCCTGTTGCCTTATGAAGGCATCGTGCCAAGTGCGGGGTGGCAAAGATCCTGCCATGCTAGATTGCCTAGTAGATGCTATCGATTCACTCGGGAGAAAAAGGGATGGTCCTAAAATGTATGCGTTCACGCGATGCGTGTGACTAGTTAATGCAGGGTACAAAACTAAAATGAAAGAAGGTAAATAAAAAAAATTTCAGCAAACGCGAGAAGATGCGAATGATGCGAGAGGACCGGCCGTTGCGTAAGGACGCGACGACTAGTGCGCTCTGATACCAACTTGATGCGATCAAGTATCAACTTGATACGATCTGATATCAACTAAATGCGATGCGGAATGCTTGAATGAATCCAAGTGCAGAATTTAACAATAAAAATCAGATTTCAGCATGTATCAATAAATTTTAGCAATGCTTATAATCACGTTTCAGCACTCATTCATCACCAATCAGATTTAATTCAAAGAAGTGATAACAACTGTCAAGAGAATAATTTAATTTCAGATTATAATAAACCAATCCCAGCAATAATGATGACCACAATCTCAATTAATAATGCCAATGTATCAAAGACAACCATAGACCTAAAAGTTAAAATCCTAATGGATGAGATCTTCGGAAAAACCAAATACTTAGGAACCCTAATGACAATTCAGCAATAAGGCCGGTTGGAAAAAGATGATTTATCACATGAAAATTATCGAAGGATGATACCAAACCGTGCTGAGGTCAATGCCGGCAGCTTTCCGATACTCCGTGTTGCAGAGGAATGGCGCGGAAGGGGGAGGTGTGATCCAGAAGACGGGGTGAAGAAGCCGAGACGATGATCTTGAAGAAGAAGAAACTCCACGTCGATCTTCCGTGAAGCCGTGGATGAATAGCGAGGCGACGGGGTAGAAGCGTGCGGAAGGAAGAAGTAGACAAGAAGCAGAGAGGATTTCTTCGGAAGGGATAACCGAACAAGCGCACACGCTTCTTCAATCTAGGGTTTCAATTTCAATTCATCTCCCCTCTTTAGCAATTAGGGTTTAGGCTTTATAGGGGCACAACCAAAAGAAAACACAAAAGGAAAGAAAGGGAGAGAGAGTCCGATCGGGTAGAGAGAGAGACGGACGCGGGAGGAGAGAGAAAAGACCGCGGAAGAGAGAGAGAGAGAGTCGGGTGTCCGCGGGAGAGAGAGAGGGAGGACCGGTCGGGTGGTTTTTTGGGATTTTTGGTTTCTCTTGGAATCTCATCCATTGAGATTTAATCTCATTTAGGATCCTACGGCTAAGACTCTAACACGGAAATGAGTCAGTTCGGCATCTGTGGCTCGAACCGGATGCGAACATGGCTCGCACCTACCCAAACCAGAAATAAAAACTGAAATAACTAAAGATCCGTTGGTCGGATCGAAACAAAATAAAAACCAAAACTGTGGGGCTTCGATTAAGCTTTCCACTGATGCAGACGGATCGACGATCGGGTTCCTGGATCTCCGGCGCGGTTGAAAATACACGATCAGCTGTAGAAAAACTGCACGTAGTGGGCTCGTCTGCATCAAGTCCCCCGGACTCAAAAGAACTCGACTCCTGTCGAGCAAGGTCCTGGATCCGGCGGGGGCTCTCCTGGTAGTATCGGCAGCCGCTGAATCCGCTCGAACTGCTCTCCCGGGTCTGGTGGCCAAGTAATCCACCTCAAGTATGCAGCAACTCCATCTCGTATCCCCTGCCCCTTGACGCCAAGCGAAGACCTGAAAGTCAACACCAACATCCTCCGCGGCACGATAAGATCGTCAAAAGACTCAGATAATTTCATGTGATAATAGGAATTCGGGTTGACATGAAATTCAAATGACATGTGAAAAGAAAGGCCGCGGGAGCATAATGTGCTGCGGGTCATCGGCTTGCGCAATAGGCAATGGTGTATTTGGAAGGCCATGGGGTGCGGGTGCATTATGTGGTGCTCGAGGTGGCCTGCGCACGGTGCAAAACAAGTGGATTCTAGATGACGAAGATATGTCATGCAATCATTGTCGGGATTCAGTGAAAAAAATGAGAAATTAAAATACTCATCATGCCACTTGTTATGATTTCAAAAAATTAAAAATGATGGGTTGTCTGAAATTTGAACGCATGATTCATAAGTATTTTGCATCGAAAAGTGATCAAACATGCCAAAATCGTCGTTATTGCCTAATTCAACACTTGGATGACAATATGGATGCACATATGAATGATCTATGAATGTATGGAGGTCAGGCAAATGATGAATGCCTACAGACTCTAAATGCGATGTGCATGCAATGGAATGCAAAATGTTGTCTAATCCCTTCTCAATTGCTAGTGAACCAGATGAACACCCTACTAGATAATCAGCGAATGGGGGTATGGAATGTTTCTGATTCAGAAGAGCCTTAGGTGCATGGGGTGATGGAGACTGGCGAATAACCAGCAGTGGTGCAGTCATATCATCTTCCCCCAAGATTAACTCATTGACGTGTTCGCCCTCAGACCCATGACTGTCCTCTTCCTTGTCATTGTCCGCCAGATTTGTCTGTGGGTTGAATTGTCGTTGAGGACAATCGGCTGACTTGTGTCCTGGCTGATCTACTAATTCGTGCTCTTGTCGCAGGTTTTGGCAACTTCTGTTTTGGCTGATCTGCACGTAGTTTGCCATCAGCTTTGTGCTCTTTTCCCTAACGCGACGACTAGTGCGTTCGGATACTTTCGAGGACGAATTCTGGAACACACTTTGTTTGGAATCGGAAGGGAGGAACTTCCGTTGCAGCTTTTCCCTCATGTGGGTCCAAGTGGAAATTTTATCTTTTCCTTTTCTACCCCTAGCGGTCTGCAACTGTTTCCACCAAACCAGTGCATGACCTTTCAGTTTAAGGCTGACAAACTTAACTTGTTTGTCGCGGGGGATTGTCTTCCACTCGAAATACCGGTCGATATGCTCGGCCCACTCTAGAAACTCTTCGGGATCCATCCGACCCCCGAACTCAGGAATGTCTATGTTGATGCTCTGATCCCAGCCCCAATGGGACTTCGATCTCCTAGGAGTTCTGCTATTCCGCCTATCAGATCCATTAGAGGAACTGGTGCTGGCCTCCTGACTCTAGGTCTAACTCACTATGCCCTGGCGACGCTCTAGTCCTGTGTTCCCGATGGGGTCGAGGTGGATTCTGGGATTTGGTGACGGCCAAGGTCAATTTTTCTATTTGGGTCTGAAGCCTACCCATGTGTTCCTGTTGCCTTATGAAGGCATCGTGCCAAGTGCGGGGTGGCAAAGATCCTGCCATGCTAGATTGCCTAGTAGATGCTATCGATTCACTCGGGAGAAAAAGGGATGGTCCTAAAATGTATGCGTTCACGCGATGCGTGTGACTAGTTAATGCAGGGTACAAAACTAAAATGAAAGAAGGTAAATAAAAAAAATTTCAGCAAACGCGAGAAGATGCGAATGATGCGAGAGGACCGGCCGTTGCGTAAGGACGCGACGACTAGTGCGCTCTGATACCAACTTGATGCGATCAAGTATCAACTTGATACGATCTGATATCAACTAAATGCGATGCGGAATGCTTGAATGAATCCAAGTGCAGAATTTAACAATAAAAATCAGATTTCAGCATGTATCAATAAATTTTAGCAATGCTTATAATCACGTTTCAGCACTCATTCATCACCAATCAGATTTAATTCAAAGAAGTGATAACAACTGTCAAGAGAATAATTTAATTTCAGATTATAATAAACCAATCCCAGCAATAATGATGACCACAATCTCAATTAATAATGCCAATGTATCAAAGACAACCATAGACCTAAAAGTTAAAATCCTAATGGATGAGATCTTCGGAAAAACCAAATACTTAGGAACCCTAATGACAATTCAGCAATAAGGCCGGTTGGAAAAAGATGATTTATCACATGAAAATTATCGAAGGATGATACCAAACCGTGCTGAGGTCAATGCCGGCAGCTTTCCGATACTCCGTGTTGCAGAGGAATGGCGCGGAAGGGGGAGGTGTGATCCAGAAGACGGGGTGAAGAAGCCGAGACGATGATCTTGAAGAAGAAGAAACTCCACGTCGATCTTCCGTGAAGCCGTGGATGAATAGCGAGGCGACGGGGTAGAAGCGTGCGGAAGGAAGAAGTAGACAAGAAGCAGAGAGGATTTCTTCGGAAGGGATAACCGAACAAGCGCACACGCTTCTTCAATCTAGGGTTTCAATTTCAATTCATCTCCCCTCTTTAGCAATTAGGGTTTAGGCTTTATAGGGGCACAACCAAAAGAAAACACAAAAGGAAAGGAAGGGAGAGAGAGTCCGATCGGGTAGAGAGAGAGACGGACGCGGGAGGAGAGAGAAAAGACCGCGGAAGAGAGAGAGAGACAGAGTCGGGTGTCCGCGGGAGAGAGAGAGAGGGAGGACCGGTCGGGTGGTTTTTTGGGATTTTTGGTTTCTCTTGGAATCTCATCCATTGAGATTTAATCTCATTTAGGATCCTACGGCTAAGACTCTAACACGGAAATGAGTCAGTTCGGCATCTGTGGCTCGAACCGGATGCGAACATGGCTCGCACCTACCCAAACCAGAAATAAAAACTGAAATAACTAAAGATCCGTTGGTCGGATCGAAACAAAATAAAAACCAAAACTGTGGGGCTTCGATTAAGCTTTCCACTGATGCAGACGGATCGACGATCGGGTTCCTGGATCTCCGGCGCGGTTGAAAATACACGATCAGCTGTAGAAAAACTGCACGTAGTGGGCTCGTCTGCATCAATCGCGTTTCAGACTTGGCCAATAGAACCGATATTCCACAGCCTCGATGGTCTTCTCATTCCCAAAGTGTCCGGCAAGACCTCCAGCGTGCAACTCCCATACGAGAAACTCGCGTAAGGATGTTCGTGGGATGCACAGCCATCGCCCTCGGAACAGATACCCATCGTGCATGAGATAGCCATCAATTTCTAGAAGGGTCCCGTCTCTCAATAAAGCATAGGTTTCGCTAAAATCGGGACATGACTCATACTCGGTTTTTAGCTTCACGAACCCATCAACTGCCGTAGTTAATTTGGAGAGGACGAACACACGGTAGCTGAGCGCGTCAGCAGCTTTATTTTTAACTCCCGCTTTATGGCGCAGACTAAAGGTGTAATCCTGGAGGAATTCAACCCATCGACCATGTCGCGCATTCAGTCTCTTCTGGGAGTGGAAGTAAATATATCGGAGGGCCTCATGGTCAAAAAAAATGACGAATTCTTGAGGCAACAGCTAATGTCGCCAATGGCGAAGCGACTGTATCACCGCATAAAACTCCTTATCATAGGTAAAATACCTCTGTCAAGTGTCATTTAGCTTCTCACTAAAGTAGGCAACCGGGTGGCCTTCCTGGGAAAGGACTCCACCTATCCCGAGCCCAGACGCGTTACAAGCCACTTCGAAAACCTTAAAAAAATCAGGGAGACGCATGACAGGGGCCTCAACCATCCTTTTCTTAATTTCAATGAATGCTCTAGTGGCGGCACTTGACCAAGTGAATTCACCCTTCTTCAAACAGTCAGTCACTGGGGCCATGATGGTGCTGAACCCTTTAATGAATCGACGGTAAAAGGTGGCGAGCCCATGAAAACTTCTGACATCGCGAATAGTCTTGGGTTATGGCCACTCTTCGATCGCTCTGACCTTTTCGGGGTCCGCAGACTCCCTCAGTAGAAACAACAAATCCCAAGAATTGGACTTGAGTTGTGAGAAACGTGCACTTCTTCGGATTCGCATACAGCTCTTCTTTTCTCAGCACAGTACAGACTTGACGCAGGTGGTCTAAATGTTACGCCCGAGATTGACTGTAGACAAGTATGTCGTCAAAGTACACCACAAGGAATTTACCCATAAATGGTCGGAGTACTTGCGTCATAACTCTCATAAAGGTACTCGGGGCGTTGGTCAGCCCAAAAGGCATAACCATCCACTCATATAGTCCATCCTTATTCTTGAACGTCGTCTTCCACTCGTCGCCAGGACGGATACGAATTTGGTGATAACCACTCTTCAGGTCAATCTTGAAGATGGTAGCTCCAGACATCATATCCAGCATGTCGTCCAGTCGCGAAATAGGGAAACGGTACTTGACTGTTATTTTGTTGATGGCGCGACTGTCTACACACATACGCCATGACCCATCTTTCTTAGGCGTCAGTAAGGCGGGGACCGCACAAGGGCTCCTACTCTCCTTGATGAAACCCTTTTGTAGAAGTACGTCAATCTGTCTCTTCAACTCTGCGTGTTCAGTAGGGTTCATTCGATAATGTGGCAGGTTGGGAAGACTTGCTCCAGGGACCAAATCAATGGCATGCTCGATGTCCCCATCAACAAGGCTCTTAGAATAGATAGCAATGCTAACGATGGCTAAGGCTTCATCGTGTCGGCTCTTAAAAGCCAAGGTGGAGCTCATTGGGGGATGGCTTGCAAGAGCCGGACACGAGCAAGGTTCAAAATCACAGTATAGGTCGCGGTATCGATCGGCCCCGAACCGGCATGTACCGGTACCGGCCGATACAGACCGATACCGGTTGAAAAAAAAACTCAAAACAATAAAAATAAAAAATAAACATGTAGGTACCGGTCTGTACCGGCCTGAACCGGTCAATATGGACCAGTACTGGCTGGTACGAGCCAAGTATCGAGATCGGATGCAGTACCGGTCTCGAACCGGGCAAAACTGGTACATACCGGTTGGTACGTTCCGGTATCGACCGAAATTTCAAACCCTGGACACGAGAGACATGCACATGGCAGTTTTCCCGGACGTCGGCATGGCGTGCCCGTAAGCCTGTCAATCGAACTGGGCTGGGTTGGGTCGGTCAAGGTTTGCCCGAACCCGGCCCAAACTATAGTTGGCTATCCCAAGCCCGTGGTCGGCCCAAAGTTTTATCATCATGTTGAACCCAAACTCGACCCATTTTCCTTATTTGGGATTTAGGCCAAGTTCGGGCCAGCCCCAAATAAGAACCAAATTAGTTGAAAACTATGTCATTCTCCATAATCCTTCGAGCTAGAGCACGTGGTCTCAATAAATCAGAATATCCCATTGTCAGATTTTTTTTCCACGTTCAAGTATTCTCCAAAACCTGATGATGAGAAGAATCAGCACACTGGTAAGCAACTTCTTTTTTAAAAGGTGACAACTTTGTTTTTTTTTTCAAGTGTATTCTTCAATGTTTTTTTTTGCCTGTAATCATTATGAGTTGATCTCGATTCTGATGTTGAACAAACCCACTCAAGATCTCAAAGTAATTCATTTTGAATTGCATGGGCATAATGGTTTTTTTTGTTTGTAACCATTGAGTTGATCTCGATTCGAGTGATGAACAAACCCACTCAAAATCAGAGATCAAAATTATGATTCAAATAGAGGAACAAACCCATTCAAGATCTAAAAGTAGTTCATTGCAAACCTGATGATGAGAACGAAAATTTTGATCTCTGATCTTCCACCGGCTAGCAAATGGACAATTCGGCAATCCGCAGATGTTGTAGGCTTGTAGCCCGTGTCTTCGACTTCGAAGCTTGCCAAGACTCGTAGTGTAGCTGAGACTTGAGAGGCAAGACGCCAAGTGGAGCGGCCAAGGGTTCGAGAGCACCAGAAGCCTCTCGCTGCCCCGTCGAGATGTTGAGAAAGAGAGATGAGAAGAGAAGAGGCGCAGCCGCTCAGCAGTCAGCACCGGCGCCGCATAAGATTTTTTAAGGATGAATGTCACGGTCCCACAGATGGGAATGAAATCATGATTTTTTAGAGTTTTATCTTTAAGTCCCAAGTCCCAACAGCCTAGGCCCAGCACCACATAAGATTTCTTGTATTGTATTTGTATATATGTTTATTCGGGTTCGGGCCGAAAACAGGTTGAGCTTTATATGGCCCGAGCTCAGCTCGAATACAAATTCGGGCTGAAAATTATGTCCATACTCAACCCAGCCCAAGCTCATATAAAACCCAGCCCAAATTCATTCGGGTCGACCGAGCGAGTATCAAGCTAGCCCGGCCTAATTGACAGTCCTAGGTGCCCGGGCACCGGGGACGCAGCGAGGGTGCCTCTACGCAGAATTTCGCCCGAGTGCCCACAAGGCTTCGCCCAGGCGAACTGGCTGACGACTCGCGAGCGAGTTCGCCCACGCACCGGATTCAGGATCTTGGGACCTGGACCGACGTGTTTGACTCGGAATTTCTCCGGATTGATTCCAATTTTGGGTCTCCCATCACTATACAGCGACCAACCCTAACCCTATCTATATAAAGGGGAAGGGGAGGAGGATGGGATCAGGAGCGGAACCAATGGGGGGCTGAGGGGGGCCATGGCCCCCCCAAAGTTAGCAAAATTCCTGGAGAGCCCCTTTGACGTTTTAAAAGTTATTAAAAAAACTTTGCATATGCCCCCCCCCACCCTCTAAATTTTAAATTTTGGCGTTTTTGGGTCCGCCACTGGCTGGGATACAAGTATAGAGATCGAATCTTGTAGAGAGGAGATCGATGTAAGAGAGAAGAGAAGAAGGAAGAAAGAGAAAGAAGAAGGAAGGAAGAAGGAAGAAGAGAACAAAGAGGAGAACGTCTCTGGCAATCTCGATCATCCTCCTGTTCTTATTTGGGCTCCTTAGCTCATCTACCTCGGCTTGTACTTGGGGGCTTTCGTTTCTTGATTGTTCCCTCGGCAAAACTTGTATCTTACGGTTGTTGATCAATTCTGTATGTTGATGCGTTTGTTCTGAGATGATCAAAGAGGGGTTTGCGGGGGTCCGACAAACGGTGAGCCATCTCTTGTGTAATCTCTTGATAGTGTTAATCCATATCCTTGATCGTCGATATTTTCTCGTTGTTTGTACTATTGTGTGGATGCTTGGAATTCTCTGTGTTTGTTGTTGGTCGTGATCTCCACAAGGCTCCGATCCTTGATTTGTAACACGAGACTTCCAGTCATACTCGGTGAATTGTCGGGTTGTGTGTGCAACAATATATATTTTTTCCAGAGTATTAATAGATTAATTTTCAATAAATTACATTATTTGAAATTTTTCTCAATAAAAATTAAAATCACTACTCGAGAAGTACATAACTATGTTGACTTTCATATAAACTAACCGAAAATTTTCAACCTGTCAATATCACAAAACTTAAAACCTAAACTTTATGTGGATTATTGAGGAGCCACCTTCATTCAATAAAAAATTAAAATACTAGACAGGATATATATGCAGTCAGAAGGTTAGAATCATATATATTTTTTCTGAGTAGTGAAAGTGGAGCCCCATTATATAGACCCCATCAAGAGGTCCCATGATGTGTCAATCATTCAACGGATTAACAATTTCATATGAAAAATATAATAAACTTTAAATGTCTTAATTTTCCTCATTAACAGGCTCTATATGCAGCAAGCATCAGCTCCTATATCCATCAGATTTTTTAAATAATATTTTTTGGAGTTGGGTTTTCCACTTTAAAAAAACCATTACTTCTTCTATACATATCGAAATTTTGTAAAATTTGCATTTTTGAAATCTACTCATGGAGCTCTACAAAACTAGACCTATATTGCCTATGAAATTCTAAGAAAAATTAAAAGCAAATGTCACATAAAACTGATAGCTGTAAAATCAAGACACTTTATCGGACACAAACTGCCGATAGAAATGTCTCTTAATTTTATAACTGTCAATTTACGTGACATTTGGTTTTAAAAAGTGATATTCAGTCAGTTTAGGTGATAATTTGGTTTTGAAGGTGTAATTTTTTGTTTATTTGTAACTATCAGTATTTCACTTAATTCGATGAAATATCACTTAATTATAAGTCACTGTATCCGGTGATTTTTTTCTTTGAAATTTCATAGTCACAATGGCTCTAGTTTGGTAGATCTCGATTAGTAGATTCTAAAAATATAAATTTTTCATAATTTTTGATGAGTATATAAAAAGTTAACGATTTTTTAAAATGAAAAACACAACTCTTAAAAAGAACAATCAATTTATTCTTTAATCCTTTTAAAAAATGAAGGTAAAACAAACAAAAGGTAGGACGGTTATCAAATAAATTGGTTTGAACTGCCACGTCATGGGGGCTTGTTTGGGACCTATAGGAGGTGAGACCCGAATCATTTTCCATTTTTTTGAGAGTACTATTAGATTATTTTTTGTCAAAATGTTATTATTTGAAAAAAATCACAACAATATATCATAGTGGGCCAATTCTGAATACCGTCTGATCAAGATTGGACAAGCTGACAACTAGATCATACCGTCTGGGGGAGCACCGCATCAGAGGTCAGCCCGTGATTCCCCTTCACCGTGGCAGAGCAGTTCTGGGCGGCTCCAAGCCGGCTCGTCTGGAACTCCTCCCAGCTCCAATCCGCGAACCCTGGATCGTAATCACACGGTCAGTTTCAGTCCAGGTTCTGATGAACATCTCAGATAGAAGGACAACTCACGGTTGATCCCGAGCTTGTATGGTAAGCCCTTCCTGTTGGTGGACCTGATCAGATTCAGATTCTCCACGAAGATCCCGAATCGGAGCTTGATCTCCTCCACCGAACCATAGTTCGTCCCGTACCTAACCAATCAAAGGACTCGATCACGCGACGTTAGATCAGATGGCCCAGCAATAAGCCTTGTTATATCGTCCGATCTTCTACCTTCGAGCGAAGCGTGCGAAGTGGACGGCCTCGCGCGTGCGGCCGAGGACGCCGAGCAGGGAGGACTCCGAGGAGGCGACGCGATCGGTGACGGAGCGGATCGGGTTCTGCTCCTCGAACTCAGATGTGGCACGTGCAGGGGTGGCCGAGGAGAAGGCGATGGTGGCGACGAGGAGGAGGAGGGCGGCGGCGAGGGGGAGGCGAGCCATGCGTCCGTTGATCTCTGGTTCCTGAAATGGAGGAAGGGAAGCGATCATATTGGGAATGGGTGGGACCCACATGCTGACACGGAAAACGATCGTCACTGGAAAACGGTTGTACGGTACACAGGATGTGCTGAAAAATTTCCCGGGAAACGATGTTTCTTGATTTGCCGCACTTGCTTACAGTCCATTTCTGTTAATACCACATCTTACATGGGAAAATGCATAATGAGGACTACATTTACTACCCGGTTTAACATGGGAAATATATTTATTTATAAAACAATAAAATTATATCCTATCCTTGAGTTAGGAATGGACATTTCAGACCCACTACCGCATCCAACCATGTCATGCAGGACATCGCCCACCTCTGTCCCTCATGAAATCCATCGACATCTTCTCCTCCTCCTTCCTTCCCCTCCTACCTCCTCCTCCTTCAATCTCCTCTCACCTCCGTCACTTTATTTTTATGAGTTGAATCGGCATGCCCCAGCTCTGATCGTTCCAAACCCACAAGGAACACCTTAGTATGATCCTGTCGTGAGATTGATTGGAGGGACTGTGCATGAGACCACCATTTGTACTCTAATTGAAAAATAATAATGCACAATATGTTCAGACTATATCATGATAACTGTTCATATTATAAATTTGGATCCAAACTTAAACACGAGTATTATGATTGGGTGGTAGCATGATAGATGTCCATATTTTAAACTTTGATTCAAATTTAAACACATGGCGTATTATAATTGGCCGATCATGCTACAGGTTATACAAGTTGGTCAATAATTTTTTTTTCTCCTATGGGGATGTCTTCTTCGAGTACTCGTCTTACCGTCTTGTGGAAGGAATTTTCTATACGGAAGCAAGCGTATGTCTCTATTATCAAGAACTATTGGCTTTGAAAATGATCAACATAGAGACCTTATGCGAAAGCGGTGGATTGAAACGTACCTCCGGCCATAACTTGTCGAGTGATGACGATCCGCAATTGAATTGATGCAGACAAACTTTTCTCTCACGAGATCCTAAGCGTGATGGAGAAAGACGCAGCGAGCTACGAGTGTTGGATTTTAATCCTTATACCAGAGTCGCAGCGGAAGTAAAAGCATAGATCCAAAGATCTAGTGGTGTATGTTTCATCATGATCTATTCCACAAAATAATCTACATACAAATTTATGAACCTAGCATATGTGCGAACATTCTAGAGACATGCTACAATCTACGAAGGATGTACATGTGTGCATCTAGTAAAATGCTTAGAATCATCATACATTACGGATCTTAAATCCGAGAGCGAAACAATGGTTGATGATGATCCGCACGTAAACCGGGAGGGATGCGGTCCGATAGCACCTTGTCCTTTGCGAAGGGAGTAACCCATGGCGTCCTATCTCTAAGTGCAAGGATGACGCACCGACGGATGATTGCACCTAGCGAAGACGGTGACATGCCTCAAAGACCTTATATTCTCTTCTTCTATCTTCTTCCTTCTCTTTCTCCTTCCTCCTTTCTTCCTCTTTCTTTTTCCTGTTCTTCTTGGCTGAAACCACAAAGGGTAAAGAGAAGGGGAGTCGAATTTTTGGAGAGGGAGAGGGGAGAGCACTAGGCCAGCCTCCCCCCTCCTTTTCCTCTTATAAGGCCGGTCCCTAATTACACAAGCAAGCTAGGGCTGACCCCTAAGGATAGGGATAGGGGGGGGGGGGAAGAGATAAAGCCATACGATTAGGGTTCCTTTATCTCTTCTGACACTTTGGACGAAAACGCCCATATGTCGGGATACCACTGATAGAGAAATATTGTGAGGTACGCTAGTCAAAATTGAGTTCCGTTAGCGCCTATAAGCTTCTAGAATTATTCTGCTCATTTTAATATCCATCTATATAATAAGCTACAGTTTTGTGGGGGGTACAAAGAACGGTCGTGATCTGTCTTTGAGGGGGAGATAGAAAAGAGGGGCTAAGATAAATTGATATTAGGACGAGTGAGATTCATCTAGGGAGAGGGAAATGGCTAAGATTGAATGGGTTTGAAATGGAAGGGTGCAATTAAGTGCATGAAGAAATAAATGAGGGAAGTACCTGATTGTAAAAAAAAATATTTATAATCGTTTAGAGGGTTTTTATGTAAAAAAATAAGGACATATTTGGTATTAATCTTATTGTTGACGCGTATAGCTTTCATCTATACGTGGTCCCCCCCTCCCCCATAATTGCTCCTGTCTAAACATTAAAACTGAAAGAGATCATCAACCGTTGAAAAAAAAACGAAAGAGATCATCACAGCCGTCGGCCTCTCTCTCTCTCTCATCTCTCTCTCTCTCTCTCTCACGGATCTCATCCGTTCGATCATTCGATCGAACGGTTAAAGCTTTTAACCGGGGCGGAAAGGTTTTGTGTCGTCCGATTCATGCCGATCGGACGGCCGGAAAGGGTTAAAGCTTTTAACCGGCGGAAAGCACCGTGAGATCTCATTCGAATAAGACAAAAAAGTATGATTTTGTTTTGTCCTATTCGAATTCGAACTCATCCGTTCGATCATTCGATCGAACGGTTAAAGCTTTTAACCGGGGTGGAAAGGATTTGTGACGTCTGATTCACGCCGATCGGACGGTCGGGAACGTTTAAAGCTTTTAACCTGACGGAAAGGATTTGAACCATCCGATTCACATCGATCGGACGGCCGAAAATGATTATCGCATCCAATCATTGCTTTCCTATGCCTGATTGTTTGACGTGAATTCGATTCACTGGGTCGGGATTGGGTGCAACGGATGGCTATGATCCCGACTGCTTAGCATGAATGATGTGTCATCAATTTGCCGATTTCTTATAGATCCAGCATTGAGTTATGAAAAACTCAAATGCTTTCCCCTTTTAACTTCTTCTCAACATTGAGTCATGAAGAACAATTTTTTTTTTTTCTTTTTCCTAGAGAAAGAGATAGCAGACCTTCCTCATAGATCTAGCTAACATGGCAATACCATTGTTGGACCCGCCTTCGACGGCAAGTCAAGCGATGGTATTGGCACACAATTGGTTGTGGGTGTTGCATACATTTTTAGATTTTTTTTCTATTTTTTTTAGAACTCTGTTTTTTGTTTGAGAATGAACAGCTTTGTATTTTATTGTTTGAATCCAACTATTATGATTATATAGGTGCTAATATAGGTTCTTGAGATGTTAACCATCTTCTTTTTTCCTAAAGCTTCAAAGGGTTATAGAGAGTATATCATAATTGATTTTTTTTTTTTTTTTTTTTTTTTTGGGGGGGGGGGGGGGGGTACGGGATGGGGGTTAGACAGATGCATGCGTGGGGTTGGGAGGGGAGGATGTAAGGAAAGAAGCATGAGGGCCTATGGAAACCAGACCAATGGGGGGTACTTGGACAGAGAGCATATGGATGAAGTAAAAGATTTCGAGGGCGATGACTTCATTTTCGGCGGGGTGGTTTCTGAATAATATAGTCGCCCTGTTGAAAATGGTCGTCACGATCGATGTGGGCGTCCCCTTCGAATTTGGACGTCCTCAATGAATGTGAGCGCCCCCATCGAATGTGGGCGCCTTCACAAAATATGGGCGCCCGCACCAAGCCAAATGTGTGTGCCGACATGATCATCTTCACGCTTCTTTTTTATTGTCGTCCTTGAAATATTGTCACCTCCATCGAAATATTATTATCGCTTTTGAATTATTATTGTCACCCTTAAAATATTCACCTCCCTCAAAATTTTGTCACGCCCCCAAAATTAAGTCACCGCCCTCGAAATCTTTTGCGTGCCGACAGGCACGGGCATTACTAGTATTCAATATGTTCTGAGTCATATTTTAGTATTTACCAAAATACCTCTATGGCCCTTGACACATGTGAATTAGGTTCTTAGGTTTTTGGCTTGCGCTCTATCACGGCACTTCTCATCTAACGTATCTAACTAGGTTGGGGAATAATTTTTATATGCAATGACAGGGTGGAACCTTCAGGATTCAGGATCTCTAGCTCCAATCGGATCACTGATTAACTATTCCAGTGATACACCGAAAGTTTTATTAATCAGTCCTAATCCGATTAACCCGCATAGCCACCCAGAGTGTGACGGGAGTTGAACTCTAGTGATCCTAAACTTATGTTACTCCCTTGTAACTTTGTTCACTATCATACTTTGATAATCTTTAGTCCCTCCTGTTATTGGTACCATGATTCGACTTGGGCGGTGGGGAGCACCATCAGAACCCAATCGATCATCTTACTAGGATTTCATAACTTGTCATCTATAACACCACACAACTTCTAGTGCTATATCTAGCATCTGGAACGTCGTCAGTCATACTGACTACCACTAGGCTTGGATTAATTGTATGGACAGATTGACTCATCAAAACGCACACATCCAACACTAGATATCGGATAACCTATAAGGGTTGCATACCACTTCAGCGCTAGCCTGGGTAACCTAATGTACCATGGTATTGAACTATGAAAGGTCTACACACGTTGGCACATCAAAGCACCACACAGCCGGTTAGCTTAGTGTGCATAGTCCCTCAGGGTTGAGGACAAATTATCTATAGTAGTAAGAAGGTTTATGCACCAAGCTTTGATACACTGATCTGTGCATTGTCTTGGTTCTTGTTCAACACGATCATCGTGCTTGGTCAGGTGAATAGAGATCCAACGTCCCCATGGTGAAGACTTCATAACATTCCTCTACCAGCCAACCGTTTATTCCCGATGAAGCGACCAGCATCACCAAAGTTGTGAACTAAGTCTAGGTCTACGCCGGACTGGTTCACTAGGTCTCCCAAGCGTGGACCCACCATGCACCACAGTGGCCAACTATGTTCTAAGGTCCTTATTACTAATGAATTAGCATATACCAAAGCACTATTCTAATTAAAGCAATAACAAAATTCATCTTTATTAATGTTAATATAGAAAATCCACGCTCAGAACATACGAGTTACAATAACAAGATCTGATGATCTCAGGTAGAAGCTTTCAACTCTGGTTCTTTTTGGCAACCGAAACCCCGTGGAGACCCCGTAGGGATCAATGAGACAATAGAGGAATTGTAAATATAGAGGATCATCTCTCTCTTTCTAATATGATCTATCATATTATGAAAACCGAGAAGAGGATGAGAAGAACGGTAGCCAAGCCTTCCCTCTTTCTTTCTTCTCCTTTGCAACCGAAGGTACCAAGGGGACTGCGATTTTTGCAGTCATCCCTTTCTCTCTGTTTGGTTTTCAGAAAAGAAGAGAACAGAGGAGGAGGAGATCGACACTTATGAGATCTCCCTCTCTCATGTGTTTCCTGCGGATGGATGAACAAAGGGAGCGGAGGGGGGATCGCAACTGTTGTGATCTCTCTCTTCTCTCGGTAATCCCGCACAAAACACCGACAGAGAGAGGGATCGAACCCCCTTAAACCCTGGCCCCTAACTGCAGCCCACATCCCCCTACCTCTTTAGGTTATTGCCTCTTTTGGTCTCCGACGGGTTCGGATCTACTAATGGGGTGTGCGCAAGGTGTGGCACATCCCCGTTGCACCGAAGTTGGGACCCGCACCCTCTCAAACCCTAGAACTAATCTATGCCACTGTAGGATTAGGGTTGGTTCAAAATCAATTAACCATATACCTCTGAGCTCGACTAATTACCGACTAGTTCAACCGAGTCCAAGTCCGGATGGGTGAAGTTGAGCAAAAACCCAACACTCTCCTACTTGGGAAACGAAACCCAAAACAAAACAAAATTTTATTTTGGAAAACAAACACGCTGGTGGGTAATGACTCGGTTTGAAAAGACCTTAGTATGCGTACACTGTATTTTGCAAAAAAAAAAAAACTATGCTCATAACTTTAAGAGGTTTTCCTTCACTTAGGCAGATATTCCTATTTACATGAATCGTGGCGGTTATGTCCTTACGAACAGAAACTCCATTCCACGCATTATATCATGATCAATCCTCTTTGAATAAGAATTTTATATTGTTATCAAATTTTTTGAGTAATAGACAAAATTTACTCTGAGGTCCTACTATAGGTCTCATGACCTTAAGTATACACATCCAGAGTGAGACAGAAATAAAAACTTTAGCTGCTGAAAAAGAAAAGTACAAGCATAATCAAACGTACAATGAGTTTTGAAGTCCCATGGTATCCACATAACCCTTATATTAAACGAATGGTAATCCCTTGGTCATTGGATCTGCAACCATAAGCTTTGCATCAATATGTTTAATAATGATCTTATCAGCTGATTGATCATCCTGCACGACAAAATAATTGATGTCGATGTGCTTGCTACGACTTCCGCTCTTGTTGTTTTTTCATGAAAACATGATAGTCATGTTGTCACAATAGATCTTTATAGGTCTAGATATGGAATTCATAATTCTAATCATTGAGATAAAATTTCTTAGCCAAGAAATCTGTGATGTTGCTTCGTAGATTGCAACGAATTCTGCCTCCATAGTCGACAACGTTGTAAGGATCTGATTGGTACTACTCCATGAAACATCATCTCCTGTTAATAGAAACACATAGCCCGATGTCAACTTCCTTGTGCCTAGGCACTTAGCAAAGTCGGAATCAGAATAGCCGACTAGCTCCAAGTGCTCAGAGTGTATGTACGTAAGCATAAAATCATTCATCCCCTAAAGATAACTTATGACCCTTTCCGCACCCTTTTAGTGATCCATGCTTGTATCACTCTGGTACCTATCCAATATCCCTACTACAAAGCTGATGTCAAGTCTTGTACAGACCTCCAGATACATCAAGTTGTCAACTACATATGCATGGAGAATGTTTTCCAGACCCTCCCTTTCAAGAGAGTTTCTCGGACTTTGGGACAAGCAGAATATGTCACCTTTAATAATAGGAGCAATACTCGACGAATAGTTTTTTATATTAAATATTTTTAGAACTTTATCAACATAGGTCATTTGAGACAACGGTAGTGATCTTTGAGATCGGTCTCTGATGATCTCAATGTCAATCACATAGGATGCCTCGCCTAAGTCCTTCATGTCAAAGTTCTAAAAGAGAAACTGTTTCATCATGTGTATCATCCCCAGGTTATTACTAGCCAGAAGAATATCATCCATATATAGGACCAGAAATATATAATGACTTCCATAGATCTTAAGGTAAATATAATGATCCACAATGTTCTCCGTGAAACCGAAGGAGATAATAACATTGTGGAACTTCAAGTACCACTATCAGGATGCCTATTTTAGCCTGTATAATGACTTTTTCAACTTACAAACTAGCTGACTTCCTTTACCTGAGTTAAAACCCTCAAACTGTGCCATGTATATCTCCTCCTCTATATCCCTATTTAGAAAAGTTATTTTCACATCCATATGTTGTAGCTCAAGATCATAGTGATCCACCAAAGCCAAGATTATCTTAATGAATCCTTTTTAGAAACAAGAGAGAAAGTTTCATGATAATCAATGTCGTCTCTTTAAGTAAATACCTTGACTACAAATCTTGCTTTATGTCGTTCGATATTACCTACGGCATCATCCTTGGTGTTATAAACCCACTTGCAGCCTATGGCCTTAGCCCTTTAGGTAACTCTACTAAATCCCAGACTTGATTATCCACTAAGGATTTCATCTCATACTTCATAGCATCTAATCATTTTATAGAATCTCTTCTGCTCATGACTTTAGAAAACATTTCAAGATCTGGAGACAGTTCGACAATAGTGTTGGACTTCTTTGGTACTCTTGGAGGTATACTTTGTAGTTGCTAGACATTGCCGCTTTACGTCTTCTCTTGGATCTCCTAAAATCTATCGGCTTCTCTTCTTGAGGTTCCTCTATGATAGGCTAAGTGACAACTTATTATGCATCAGTTGGGATGTCAAGGACTGGTTGATTAGGAACTACCGTAGGTGGTTCATACTGATGATCAACATGTATTTCCATCCTATATATATTACGGGTACATAAATCAGAACCCGTATCTCCTCAAATATAATTTCTTATGTAGAGACACTCATTCTGAAGTTGCCACTTTCAAGCAAACGAGCATTTATAGCTCTACTATGTTCGGTGAGTGCGATGGACAATAAAACCTATAACCCTTAGACTTCTCTACATACTCAATAAAAAAGTCATTGTATGTTCAAGGGTCTAACTTCCTCTCATGTGGATTGTACACCCTAACCTAGACTTGCGTACATGTGATCTAAATTGGGTTTCCATCCGTTCTATAATTCAAAGGGTGTTTTGGATATCCTTTGGTTTATTATTCGATCTGATGCAACTATTGTGATATTATATTTTTTTAATAATGATTTTTTTTTGATAAATTATATTTTGCCTCCTGAAGTTTAGCTCAAAAACACTTAACCCTTCTATAGTTTATTTTGTTCTAAATTGCATCCTAAAGTTTGAAATGTTAACACAATACTCCCCTTTTGTCAACTACTTAATTTCATCATTTGGTAATTTTTATATGATCAAAACTGAATTGAAGGGGGTTAAATATAGTTTTTAAACTATAAGGGGGTTAAGTGTTTTTTAACAAAACTTCAGGGGGGGGGGGGCAAAGTGTGATTTACCCTTTTTTTTTTTAGAAGGGTTTTAAAGCAAAATGAAACACCTATACAAGTTGGATGCCAATTCACTTAGGGGGTGTTAGTCAATTATGATTTGGTGAAGAGTTCCTTGTATTTAGGATTACATCATTAGTGGTTCTGAACTTCTCTGTGGTATTGTAGATTTAAGCGTTAGTGGTTGCGGAGTCCACAACGTGAACTTCTGATCCAGGTGTTAGTCAATATTTTATATGACCTTGGACTCCAAGTTAGGTGTTAGTTAATAATCATGGTACAAGTCCATGACTTCATAACAAAAGGGATTTACAAACCCAAGTATATATACTTTTTGCCCATCAAAAGTTCCACCTCAAAGGTGGAATTGTAAATCCCCTACGTGAGACTTTCTCTTTGAAAGGTATCATCAGCATCTCCCGGAACCCTAGCACCTGTGCTTGTGATCGTGGAAGCCAACGTTGGATCCCCAACAGCCATCATTCTCATCTTCCAGGTATCTCCCTATCTACCTCCTTCCTCTTCTTTGGGTACACCCAACCCCTCTCGACCGCCCTCTCCCTTCGCTCCCCCCCCCCCCCCCGGTCGGAACAAAATACAGTAGAGAGAGAGAGAGAGAGAGAGAGAGAGAGAGAGAGAGAGAGAGAGAGACACCCTCTGGATCCGTCCGGTTCAGATCACGACCCCCGTCCGGTGCCGATCCGCGACACCCATCCGGCTCCGTCGTGACGTCTGCCTCCTCGATCATATATTGAACTTATTATTTTAATTAGTATGCTACTTCCAATTTGTATGCTATTTGTGAAAATGACCTATAAATCGAGCTTAATTTTGATTCATTGTTCTTGTACATTTTTTTAATAAACGTATTAAAACTTTTCTTATTAGGCCTTCAAAATTCATCAAAATTGTTCTTCAAATGTGCTAGTCAAATGGAATTTTATGTCTAAGTCCACAACAAAAATCCCACGTGAACTCCTAAAAAAGGGATTTATGAGACCGTGGACTTCTCAAAAAAGTCTACAGAATTCTAAAAAAGCCCAGAGACTCTTTAAAAAAAGTCCGCGGACTCTCAAAGACCGCAAGTCTATAAACTCCTGAATAATGATTTTAAAATCCCAATTGACTAACACCCCCTTAAGCAAAATTAAGCACCCATACAGCTCTGCCGCCTGCCACGTGCCACCGGGCCATTATGGCTCATCATCTTCCGCCCCCGGGTGCAACCTGAGGATGTAAGGAAAAGAAGGAAGGAGCTACTGACTACATGTTAATGGTTTTTTTTTGGGTTTGGAACCCAATCAACCACGTTTACATCTAAAGAGATCCTCTACACTAAGCCATTGGTTCAGAAGTCCACATCTTGAGGTCATCCCATCCCACTAATTATTTGAAGTTCGTTAAGAAAGGGGTTAATTGGTCATGAGTCCCCGCCAAAACAAATCTGACATGTGCAGGACAGTTAAACATTGCAATTAACGATAATTCCCTGACTTGTTTCTGAAATCCAAAATTAATACTCTCTTCTCTCATCTCTCTTGCGACCGGCGGTGGCGAGAGTAGCGACACGAGCAATGGCGGCGAGACAGCAACAGCACGACGAGCAGCGACCTCAACCTCGATTCCGGCGACCTCGACCCCAACGAGTTGTAGCTGCTCGTCGCTGCCCAGACGCGGTGGCAAGCAATGAAAAACTCTACCATTCGATCTCAGGTTAAGAAATCCTAACTCTAGAGTTTATCCCATGGCCCATAGATCTTGGGTTTAAGGTTTGGTTTGGCGCAGGGGCGTAGCCAGGAATTTATTTTGGGTTGGGTTAACACTAAACTAATTTTTTTACAATGAAACTTTTACTCTATACAGTAAAAAAATACTAAGCAAAATTTTTTAAACGAACATCGACGATATGATGAAATTTTATTAATATAAAAAATGTACATAAAACAAATGCATAAATTAGAAATAGACAACACAAGAAATAAATATTTAATACAAATATAATAATACATTACTGAAGTTGTGCCATGCAATGCAGATAATCATGCATCGCAGATAATCATGTTTTCAACAAGAATTCACCGATTATCGAATCTGAATCAATGTTTTCAACAAGTTCTCTTTCAATACAGATAATCATACAATCTGTAAAAAAACTCATCCTCCATCTTGTTGTAAAGTATTATTTTAACAAGTTTCATTACTGAAAAAGTTCGTTTTTGTTGCGTGTGAAAGCAAGACGATCAGATCACATGTGAAACCTGATCGCCTGTGAAAGTCAAATTTGCTGATCGAGGAATTTGCCGAGAAATCTGCTAATCGAGTATAGACGTCTAACCTGGTCCCACCCCTAGACGGATACTCTAAATTTCTTAATCATGCCTTTCCAAATCTATTTGTAAGATCCGAATCCAACAGTGATCCATTGGATGTTGTTGCTCTAGGGATGACCCACGGAGGAGTCAAAGACCCACCACACACACGTGACACACATATCTCTTCTACTTTCTTCTTTCCTCTTAACACTGCCTCACCATTCATGGCGTCAACTCTCTCATCGTGTCACTGAGGATCTCACTGGAGATGATTTGATCCCACCCCTTCTTCGGCGAACCCTAGAGCCCGTGGACGGAGGAGGACGAGGTGAGCCTTCTGGAGCACAGGCTGGGTTGGACAGGCTAAGCAGTTGGGCTGAAGCCCATGCCCTGGGTTGAATCAAATACATAGGCGGGTTTTTCTCAAATCTCGACCGGGTTGTAGCCCGGCCGAGCCCTCAATTAGATCCGCCCCTGGTTTGGCAGCAACGAGCAGCTTCGGCGGCATCAAGCAGTGGTTCGGTGGTTTAGGTTATGTTTGACGGTGGCGACGAGGTTGTTCGGAGGTAGGCTGATACGTTTGGTTCGGTAGCATGCATAAGAAAATTTAAACAACTATGGAGGATATTTTCGTCCACAGCATTTCAATCTCCATTAGTTTAAAGGATTGTTTGTCAATGATCGCTCACACACTCCCCCTTAAAAAAGTTGGTGAGGTTGATCTTTTCTAGGCCGCAAGCCTACGGAGTCTCTTGATCATCGTAGAGCTGCTTGTTCCGTGAAGGAAATTCTCTATCAGCTGGAGCAGTTATGAGAGCAAAAGTCATTAAATTAGGGGACCGCAATATCCGATTTGCTCTTAATCGCCGCAACAGCAATCAGATCCGGTTTTTACGACAGGTCCTCACACATCCAATGCGTATTAAATCCAAATGAGTAGAGGTTTTTCATCAACGTGTTGGGAGAAAAACTTTGGTATAACCGTGATAACAGCTGATTTGGCATCACGGGCCAATCACGAACACCGGAGCCAACTCTTCTTTTTGTAATCACCATTTAAATTAGAGCTAGAAACCTACGAGATACGGTTGGCGTTGAGTGCAATGCACCTGTTGTGGTGGTTGTCATTGTATGGCAATGTTGCACGTGGCCTAGTGCATGAGGGATGCTCCGACGGTTGTGATTGATATGTGATACCAATGATAACATTGATATCACGGTTATACCAAAGATTTTCTCCAACTTGGACAGATATGGCTTCTACTTGTCCAGAGTTGATTGACGGTTTTCCACCGGTGCTGACAGATGCGATGAATTCGATCTCTCCTCACACATGTTCCTGTTGAGGCTGAGATACGCTGGGTTGTGTTTGCGGCTCATTCAAATAAGGTTTTTTTTTCAAAATAATATTTAAATAAACAGCATTTGATCAAAAGTAATTACCATATTAGCGCTCTGATAGTCACGTGGCATGTCAATGCCGTAAAGCGAGTCACGATATTTTTCTCCCTGTTTAAAGTAAAACACGGTATTTAGATTACAGGGTTTAAACCCGATATTATGAATACTGGGTTTACCCGAAATCCAACGAGAAAATGGCTAAGTATGGGAACGTTATATAAGAGGGCTTATGTTAAACTCGGTGTCCAGAATACCGGGTTTAAACCCTGAATCCAAATACCGGGTTCTACTTGAAACAGAAAAAAATATATATTTATCGCGACTCACTTTACGGCGTTGACATGCCACGTGATTAGTCGTCAGAGCGCTAACCTGATAAATATTTGCGATCAAACGCTATTGAATTAAATATTTATTTTTTAAATATTATTTTGAAAAAAATCCCTTCAAATAAAGCGCTTGGCCCTCGCGGTTTAAATGGAGATTTCTTCAAGTCTAGTTGGAGTGTGATAAAGAATGATGTTATTACGGACATTCGAGGTTCTCCCCTTTTTTGGGGTAACTAATGCACTGGGCACGTGCGTTGCATGTGCAACAGTTGATGTTCTATGGATCCTTTTACAAGTACACAAATTAAAAATAACCATTTTAGTATAGGGTATGGACACACAAAATAATGATAGAAGGATAAGGGCATATTGATAAATTTTGTAGGGCCACAATGGGAAATGCAAGAATGCAACCATTCCTTTCTTGATTTTGTTTTGATGACATAGGATCCAAATATGGGGTATTTGCACACTATATACATGTCAAACTGTATTATCTACACAAGTTAGAGAGACAATCATGTTTCGTGTTTTAGATATGGGTATTGAGGTACCCATACCCAAACCTGAAAGTTAATTGGGTAGAGTTCCTATACCGATACCTTGTTCAAGCTTTGTAAAAAGTATTAAGGTATGTACCCATACCTGAAAGTTAATAGAGTAGAATTCCTATACACATACCCTACTCAAACCTCGTACAACCAAAACCCAAGCCTTGTACAACCCATACCCATACCTAAAAGTACATTTGTATCCATCACCATACCCGATGTTTCGGGTTAGGATCAGGTTACAATTTAGAGGGGCAATTGGATTTCGGGTATGTGTATTGGGGTATCCATACCCATACCCGAAAGTTAATCGGGTAGAGTTCCTATGTCTATACCCTACCCAAACATTTCCCTTGATGTTGTTCTGAAACATAGGATTGATGAGGATAAAATGAGGAACAAAATGTATGATGCAAGGAAGGTGGGTTAGTGGGATTGGCCTTCCCATTATAGCCCTTGTTTTTTTAATGGATAAATAAGATTCAATCGATTAGTTGCGAAGAAGAGAAGGACAAAACAGGAAACAAAAGTATGATGGAATGAAGAATGGGTTAGTAGGTTAGTGGGATTGTTATTCCCATAATATCCCTTGTTTTTTTAAGGGGATAAATAAGACTTGATTGATTAGTGGCAAACGAATAATATTGGGGAAATTTCCGAGCCGCCTTGATCGGGAACCCCACCCCACAGCCTTGATTGAATTGGATTGTTTGTAGAGTTAGAGAGATGGGAGAATAGATAGAGAGAATAAAGAGCGATGACACAAGGATTGGTGACGGAGTTCGGCCTTATCTTCACTATAATTTGAATACAAAGGGTGAGCGTTCTCTCGACAGGCCGAGAGAAGCTTCGTACAGTGGGGTTGCACGGAGCAACTAGAAGAGAACAAGGTGGGGAGAATAGAGGGCTCTGGCTCTGGCTCTGGATCCTCTCCTCCTCTGATCGAATGACCCACCTCCTCCCTGGATGCCTTGGGGGTCCTTTTGTAGCGTAGGCACGTGCCCGATATGGCAGTGATGACGTGGCGATGATGACGTGGCACTGGTTCTGGGCCTCCTTGCTGGGCCCTTATTGGGCCGTTGTTCGGGCCCAATAAGGGGTAGGGCTTGATCTGCGAGCCTCGTAGAGTGGGCCCATGTGAGCCCAGGCGGGCTTACCCATTTGGGCCGTTGCGCGGGCCCATGCTGCTCTGATCTGGTCCGGTACAATTTTCGCACCCACAGTTACCCCCTCCCAGTCGGGTCAGGACCTCCTGGGTCGGCTGGGATTCCAAGGTGCAAACGCTTTAGGATCCTGGCGCGGTTGGCGAGGGTTGTCGGTGCCGCGGTTCGTATTAGCAGAGCCTTCTTCCGCCGATGCCGAGACCCTTTTTGGCGCGAGCCAAAAAGTCTCGGTTTTGCGAGGGGGTGTTTCTGAAAAAACAGTGTGTTTTCCGACCGAGTGGATACCGAGAGGGTACCGAGTGCATACCGAGTGGGTACCGAGAGCATACCGAGTGGTTACCGAGACCCTTTTGGTGCAAGCCAAAAAGTCTCGGTTTTGCATGGGGGTGTTTCCGAAAAGGCAGTGCGTTTTTCGACCGAGTGGATACCGAGAGGGTACCGAGTGCATACCGAGTGGGTACCGAGAGCATACCGAGTGGTTACCGAGAGGGTACCGAGACCCGTTTGGTGAGGGAATATCTTTTCTCTTTATTCCTTCTTTCGCTTTGACTCGGATGAGAGCAAACGTCGCTCTCTCTCTCCCTTTCCTTTCTCTCTCTCTCTTTCCATTCTCTGCTTTCCATTCACGTGCGTACCCTGCTCTCTCTTTCCTTTTTTTTTTTATTTTATTCACGTGAGAGAGTCATCTCTCTCTCTCTCTTTCCTTTCTCTCTCTCTTTCCTTTTCTCTGTTTTTTTTTTTTTTTTTTTGCTGGTTCGCGTGGTACAGCAGCATCACCAGCGGTGCCATGGAGGTCGGAAGATGGCGGCGCGCGCCGTGCGATGGCCGGGGCGCAAGCACGCGGCGGTGGCGGGCGCGGGGGCCAGTGCGGGGAGCAGGGCGCAGAGAGGTGGTGGTAACGGCGTGCGGTGCGAGGGCTGTGGCGCGGGGCTCAGCGGCGGCCGGGTGCGAGCGGAGGTGGTGGTCGGCGTGCGGCTCCGGACGCGGGCGGAGGCGGTGGTCGGCGTGCGGCTCCGGACGCGGGTGGAGGCGGGGGTCAGCAGCTTCGGGCGCGGGTTCCAGCCGGGTTGGAGGTGGGCACGGGCGCTGGGCTGCGGGTTGCACCCCGGCGCCTTCTTTTCCGTGAGAGAGAGAGAGAGAGCAGGCGTCTCTCTTTCTCTCTTCCTTTCTGTCTTCCGTGAGAGAGAGCGGGGGCGAGAGAGGGCCCTCGGCGAGAGAGAGGGTCCGCGTGAGAGAGAGCGGGTGCGAGAGAGCCCTCGGTAAGAGAGAGGGTTCGAACGAGAGAGCGCGTGGGGGAAGAGTCGGCTCCCTCGTCCCCCCCTTCACTTCATGTCTCGGGCCGCACCACGTGAAGAGGACGCATGGGGGGGGAGTCGGGTCCCCCCTCCCTCCGTCGACCGGTCCAGCACCGGGACGAGAGTGCGCACGTGGGGATCGGAGTTGGATCGTGTCGAGGAAACGATGGAGGTAGGCCTCGGCCACATAGAAGGAGATGGTGTAGGTGGCGGGCGTATCGGCGAGCGCATCGTGGCGGCTGATGGCTTTCACGCACAGGCGGGTGGACTGCGTCACCTACCTAGGTCGTCGTGGGCCGTCACACGCAGGGGGGTTTGGTTCATCCAACCCCTTGTCCTCGTTCCGACCCGTGCGCTGCCGCCAAGTATCCATGCTCGCGAGAAGAGGCATGAGTTGTTCTCTTAGGCGCAGTGTCTGGCCTGCTGCGAGTTGTTCGCATAGGGAACCAGGTTGAAGGCGTCAGTGTGACCGTCGCTGCCGTGTAACTTCTCCGAGGTTGGTCTTCAGGAAGAAATGTCTCAAAAACCTCCGACAATCATAACTTTTCGTACGTGCGTCGGATTGATGCGTATAAGGCGTCATTGCGTCCGCGTCGAAAAACTGATCAAGGTAGACATGAAATATAGTTCACCTTGACGTACAACTTTTCCGATGTCTGTCTTTAAAGAAAAACACCTCAAAAACTTCTGATAGCCGTAACTTTTCATGCGTGCGTCGGATCAACGCGTATAAGATGCCGTTGTGTCGGTGCCGAAAAACCGGTCAAAGTGGACGTGAAACATTGTATACCTTGACGAGTAACTTTTCCGGTAATCACCTTCATAAAGAGATGACTCTAAAGAACGCGTTGGCCGAGTGTCCTATGCGCGTCTTGGAGAGGCATCGATACGTGGTACTCATCCGTCTCTGTTCGACACCCAATTGCACCTAGTTACTGTATTCACTAGGGACTGCAGTCGGGCCCTAGTGATGACGCGGCGGTTACCACGAGTCCACCCCCAGATAAGAAGGAGGAATTTTGCTTGTGAAGTTTGTACAGCCAACTCAATAGATTTGGATAACGTCGACCACCACCCTCTTGGTTTTCTGACGAAACCAAGAGGTAGATTGTTGTTGATGCCGACACACACCCCCTCTCGGTTTTCTGACGAAACCGAGAGTTGTGCTGCTGACGGTGTGCCGTCACCCCCTCCCCACTCGGTTTTTGTGCGAAACCGAGGGGGGAGCTGCTTGTTGATGCCGACACACACCCTCTCTCGGTTTTCTGACGAAATCGAGAGCTGTGCTGCTGATGGTGTGCCGTCACCCCTTCCTACTCGGTTTTTGTGCGAAACCGAGGGGGGGTTGCTTGTTGATGCCGACACGCACCCCCTCTCGGTTTTCTGACGAAACCGAGGGGTATGCTGCTGATGGTGTGCCGTCACCCCTTCCTACTCGGTTTTTGTGCGAAACCGAGGGGGGGTTGCTTGTTGATGCCGACACACACCCCCTCTCGGTTTTCTAACGAAACCGAGGGGTGTGCTGCTAACGGGGTGCCGTCACCCCCTCCCTACTCGGTTTTTGTGCGAAACCGAGGGGGGTTGCTTGTTAATGCCGACACACACCCCCTCTCGGTTTTCTGACGAAACCGAGGGGTATGCTGCTGATGGTGTGCCGTCACCCCTTCCCCACTCGGTTTTTGTGCGAAACCGAGGGGGGGTTGCTTGTTGATGCCGACACACACCCCCTCTCGGTTTTCTGACGAAACCGAGGGGTGTGCTGATGATGTGCCGTCACCCCCTTCCCACTCGGTTTTTGTGCGAAACCGAGGGGGGGCTGCTAGAAGAGGCCAAAAAGTGTCGGTATTGAAAATAGTGTATTTTTCGAATTTCAGCCCCATTTGAAACCGACACTTTTTTCGGTAAAACGCTGGTGCGCGGGGATGTTGGCGAGGGACAATGCTATATTCGAGGGGGCTTCTTAGAGATCACCTAGGATGACGCCGCATGATGGCCAGCCAGTCTTCACCCAAAGCACTACCGCACCTGGTTACTGTATTCGTCAGGTACTACGGTCACGTGAGGGTGTTGACTTGGCCAGGATCAAGGAAGCACCATTTTATCCCGTGTTACCCACCGTCGACTGCTCTAGTATGGAGACACGCACTGACAGAGTTAGACCCACCACTGACATAGTCGCCTCGGACTTTGTCTTCAAGTGCCAAGGACTGGGCCTTGGGTTTGTAGAGTGCCGAGGCGTTGGTCGCCTCGGACTTTGTCTTCAAGTGCCAAGGACTGGGCCTTGGGCTTGTAGAGTGCCGAGGCGTTGGTCGCCTCGAACTTTGTCTTCAAGTGCCAAGGGCTGGGCCTTGGGCTTGTAGAGTGCCGAGGCGCTGGTCGCCTCGGACTTTGTCTTCAAGTGCCAAGGGCTGGGCCTTGGGCTTGTAGAGTGCCGAGGCGTTGGTCGCCTCGGACTTTGTCTTCGAGTGCCAAGGGCTGGGCCTTGGGCTTGTAGAGTGCCGAGGCATTGATCGCCTCGGACTTTGTCTTCGAGTGCCAAGGGCAGGGCCTTGGGCTTATAGAGTGCTGAGGCGTTGGTCGCCTCGGACTTTGTCTTCGAGTGCCAAGGGCTGGGCCTTGGGCTTGTAGAGTGCCGAGGCGTTGGTCGCCTCGGACTTTGTCTTCGAGTGCCAAAGGCTGGGCCTTGGGCTTGTAGAGTGCCGAGGCATTGGTCACCTCGGACTTTTTCTTCGCGTGCCAAGGGCTGTGCCTTGTGCTTGTCGAGTGCCAAGGCGTTGGTCGCCTAGGACTTTGTCTTCGAGTGCCAAGGATGTCTCCTTAAACTTGGTGCATGTCAAAGCGGCGACGTTTGCCTTGGACTTATTCTCTTCGCCTCGGATAAGTATAGTTGATAGTTCAGCTTGACCTGGATTGTCAGGAGCATTTTTATCTGACTTTCGCCTTGAAAGGGCGTAGCCGAATTGCCTTCGAGCTTCCGACTTGAATGGGCGGAATCGAAGGTCTTTGGTTGACCAGGGTTGCCAGGAGCCTTTTATCGGACTTTAGCCTCGAGAGGGCGTAGCCGGATTGCCTTCCAGCTTCCGACTTGAACGGGCTGAATCGAAGGTCTTTGGTTGACCTGGGTTGCCAGGAGCCTTTTTATCGGACTTTAGCCTCGAGAGGGCGTAGCCGAATTGCCTTCGAGCTTCCGACTTGAACGGGCGAAATCGAAGGTCTTTGGTTGACCTGGGTTGCCAGGAGCCTTTTTGTCGGACTTTAGCCTCGAGAGGGCGTAGCCGAATTGCCTTCGAGCTTCCGACTTGAACGGGCGGAATCGAAGGTCTTTGGTTGACCTGGGTTGCCAGGAGCCTTTTTGTCGGACTTTAGCCTCGAGAGGGCGTAGCCGAATTACCTTCGAGCTTCCGACTTGAACGGGCGGAATCGAAGGTCTTTGGTTGACCTGGGTTGCCAGGAGCCTTTTTATCGGTCTTTAGCCTCGAGAGGGCGTAGCCGACTTATCTTCGAGCTTCCGACTTGAATGGGCGGAATCGAAGGTCTTTGGTTGACCTGGTTTGCTAGGAGCCTTTTTTTTTCTTTATGCCTTAATATGGTAGGATCGAACTTCGAGAGATTTGATTTTGAGAAAAAAGAGACACTTTATTGATAGAACAAAGTTGCGGTTGCATTTTTCTAGAGGCTGCCCAGCGGACGTTATGATTATGCGTCCATGTGTTACATTGACTTTCTTTCTCCACTGCTGCTGCCTTTACTTCTCTCGACATGGTTCCTTGTTAGCGAGGTAGCCATCGAGCCGCCCTTCTTGGATCAGGTCTTCGATATGATGCTTTAGCTTCCGACATGTAGAGGTTGGGTGGCCATGGCTGCGATGAAACTCACAGTAGGCTGTCGTATCTCCCGTCTGGTCAGAATTTGGAGGGAGAGGCTGTGGCCACTTGCAAAAGGGCTCGTTCTGCAAGTAGGCGAAGATGTATTCAATGGAGGTATTCAGCTCAGTGAATACCCTTTGCTCCCTTGTAGCTCTCCTCTTCCCTGCTGGAGGGACTTTTGGTTCCTCATTTTGCCTCTTGGCTGGTTTCTTCTCTTCGGATGCCGCATTGGCATGCTTCTTGTAGCGTGCATCCCTCGGGGCTTCGTCAGCCTTCCTGTGTCGCGAGTCACGAGGTTCGCGTGGCTCGCGCAACTTTCTGGCTCGCTGGTTGTCCTCCACATCTATCTCCCGCTGTACGCGTTTGAACATCGCCTCCAAGGAGCTCGGAGGATGTCGGATAAAATCAGTGTAGACGTGGAGTTTCGGTCGGATGGCATTCTGGAATGCCAACATAATGGCCTCCTCATTTTGGTAACGGCCAGTGAGCTCAGAATGCTCATTGCGAAACCTGGTTGTGAATCTCCTCAGGGATTCATCGGAGCCCATCTTTAGCCGGTAAAGAGTATCCAGCTTCTTTTCTGGCTTCAGGTTAAGCCGATAGTGATCCATGAAGAGTTCCGCCAGTTCTTCGAAAGTAGCCACCGCTCCAGTGGGCAATGTGTGGTACCAATCGAGGGAAGGCCCCTCGAGGCTTCCCGCAAACATACGGCAAAGAACATGGTTCTCATATTCGTATGGCGTCAGGGCCTGCTTGTAGGCTAGGATGTGGAGGGCTGGGTCTCCCTTGATGCAGTCGAACTTGGGCAGACTTGGTGTTCGCCAACCCACAGGGAAAGGGGTTGCGAGCACCTCGGGATGAAGAGGCCCCGCTGAGGCGATTAGTAGCCTGCGATCTTGATGGCGACGTCCCACATCGGTGGTTTGCCTTCGTCGGTTGAGTAGCTCACGCGCATCTGATATTCTTGTATGCGAGTGAACGGGGCGTCCAGTGGACCCCGTTGATTCAGGCGACTTCTCTCGACGGTGGCTTGGAGCGCCATCGATGTTGAGACGATCCCACACCGTTTGTTTAGGTGCTTGCGTGGATGCCTGCCACTTTTCGGCATGAGCCCTCCTTGGTTCTTCGAGGTGATGACTCGCAGCTGGGTGAGTCTTCGGTGGGCCTTCAGTCGCAGCGGGAGAGTTGAGGATCATAACCCCCGCCCTCTCAGCTGCCTTCTTCAAGGAGTCTCTCTCTTGTTCGAGGGCCGCATTCTTCTTGAGGAGATTTAGCAGCTGGAAGTCAGCAGCCGAGATCTCGTATGTAGCCTGAGGCTCGCTCCCTTGAATAGCATGTTCTTTGCCAGACCGACGCCTCGGGGATGACGGGTCTCGCCGATCGCTGTGCCCTTCTGGATGGCTGCCTTGCGGCCCCAGCCGCTCTCGAACATTTCTTCGGTTGGTTGCAACCGAGACTTCTTGTTCCTCTTTGATCAGCATATCGTTAGTTCGTTCAGCACCCGCTTTTGGTGGGTTGGTGCTGGCCTTCACCATCGAGCGTGTTGATGTCGGCGTGATGAAGGCGTTGAGGTTGATTTTCGAGGAGGACTTGTGGCTCGTCACCACAAGCTGAATAGGAGTCGGTAGAGGTGTGGGTAAGACCTCTATCGATATCCCACAGACGGCGCCAAAGATTGTGGGGGGAAATTTCCGAGCCGCCTTGATCAGGAACCCCACCCCACAGCCTTGATTGAATTGGATTGTTTGTAGAGTTAGAGAGATGGGAGAATAGATAGAGAGAATAAAGAGCGATGACACAAGGATTGGTGACGGAGTTCGGCCTTATCTTCACTATAATTTGAATACAAAGGGTGAGCGTTCTCTCGACAGGCCGAGAGAAGCTTCGTACAGTGGGGTTGCACGGAGCAACTAGAAGAGAACAAGGTGGGGAGAATAGAGGGCTCTGGCTCTGGCTCTGGATCCTCTCCTCCTCTGATCGAATGACCCACCTCCTCCCTGGATGCCTTGGGGGTCCTTTTGTAGCGTAGGCACGTGCCCGATATGGCAGTGATGACGTGGCGATGATGACGTGGCACTGGTTCTGGGCCTCCTTGCTGGGCCCTTATTGGGCCGTTGTTCGGGCCCAATAAGGGGTAGGGCTTGATCTGCGAGCCTCGTAGAGTGGGCCCATGTGAGCCCAGGCGGGCTTACCCATTTGGGCCGTTGCGCGGGCCCATGCTACTCTGATCTGGTCCGGTACAATTTTCGCACCCACAGATGGTATTTGTGATTTGTTTTGGAATAAAACGGGAAGGGAAAAAATGGCATATTACAATCCTAGCCCTTGAGTTTGTTTTCATGAGTGGATTCAAAATATTGGGTATGGATTAACATATAGGGTGAAGGGTAAAATGGAAACATATGCAAAATGATGGAAGGATGTAAGGATCCAAAATTGTTGATTGATCTTGGGGGGTATGGATGTGGTTGTGGTACGTAACAATGGATGAGTTCGGGATAAAGGACCAGTAGAAGATGGCAATTGTCTAAGTTCCCTTATCAATAGATCTGTGCGGTGTAAAGGATTGCCAAAACCCGAAATTATCCTCATCCAAACCCAAAATTCCTCCACCTATCTATTGAGATCAATGGCGAGCAGCGTCCACGGCAGCGAACGCGAGCAGCTGTGGCGCCTTGGCCTCCACCTCCTCCCATCCCCTGACGCCTCCTTCTTCCTCCTCAACGGCGCGAGCAACAGCAACAACAAGCAGCAGCGACGAGATGTTGCCGGTAGACATACGGGTTCATATTAGGTTGTTTAGGATTAGGTCTATGGTTCATCCCATGACCTATTGATCTTACGGTTTAGGATCCGATTTAGTTTAGAGAGGAGTAGCATGAAATAAAATTTGATGAGCAATGAGGGATATTTTTGTCCTGACAATTGGTTGTCATTTAGGCCTTTTGAACTTTTGACCAGGGATGGACCGCGAAGTCCCCTTTTTTTTCGATCAAGCGTTTTATCAAGAGGGTGGAATGATACTTATGCTACCTTAATACCGAATGTTGCCCATGCTTTGGAGCTTAAGGATTTTAGACCTATAAGCCTATGCAACCAGACGTAGAAATTTATTTCAAGAATAATAGCCAATAGGCTCAAACTTATTTTGTCGGAGGTCGTTGCACCATCTCAATTTGCTTTTGTCCCGGGTCGGCACATTCGTGGGAATATTATACTCACTCAAGAACTCTTTCACTCAATGCAACGCGTGCCAAAGTCCAAGGCCCATCCATAATTATCAAGGCTGATTTTGATAAGGCTTTTGATTATGGGGATTGGGGTGCATTGATCGGGTACAATGTTTAATGGGGTTTTCTTTCCAATGGCATTCTTGGGTGCGCACTAATGTCGCTATGACCTCTATTTCTATCATTGTCTGCCCTATTAAACCTTTGTGTGATCTGCGTCATCAAGACCCTTTGTTGCCGTATTTGTTTTTGATCGTTTACCAAGCCATTTCCGGGAGCATCATCGTCGGGTTTGAACGAGATTGTTCCTTAATCAAAGAGTGATCCAAGAGTGGGAGCTTGATCCCCCCCTTTCCCGATCGGATCTTCGGCAATCTTTTTTGGCCCTAAGACAGTTTGATACTGGTAGTTCTCGTGTTGGCTTGTCCTCAACTTCCAAGGATAGCATCTGCGGTGGAAGCTTTGTATTACTCCAAATATTAAATTTTCTTGTGGAAGTTGGGGCATGCTGCTCTGCGCACTGGGTGACTGCTTTCATAATATTAAGCTCAACTTATCTGGAAAGAGTTCTTTCTGACTTCTCTATAATTCATAGAGTGTCAACTATCACAGTATCCATCCATCCCTGGCTAGGGGTGCATTGATTCATCTTGTAACACCCCCTGAATTTTTGGATCTGACAAATGTTTTAGAACGTATCTCTGAAATAGATGGTGATTGATCCTCCCCCCCCCCCCCTACACACACACAAAAGATATTGTCCTCTTTTTCCATGTCACACGAGGACTTCCTGGAATGCACCCATCCTAGTACAGCCCTCGTCCAAGCACGCTTAACTACGGAGTTCTTATGGGATCCACGGGGTCTCTTGATTTTTAAAACGTGTCTTGTATGTTAGGGGGGTAAGAAGTTATATTAATAGCCCAAAAATTCTCTCTCTTAATGATGTGGGACTAATTCATGGCTCATAAACACCTCACACCACTTTACCTCCTCACCTCACCTTACCTCATCCATCTTAGCTTTTCGATCTTAGGAGTATTGGCTCTTAGATCCTGGTCATCATAATCCACCTCCCTTAAGGGTCACACGTTCTCGTGTGGGATTACCCCCCCCCCCCCCCCCCCCCACACACACACACACACACTCACGCACCAATCGCGAGGAGATCCGGCGGCTCTGATATAATTATTCAACATCTTATCGACACACACAATATATTGTCTACTTTACCCATTGTGGACGCGGAAAAAAGCGCGGGTCGTCTTTATTGCGAATCACACGAGATTACAATTGTGGCCCGGACCCGGGTGGCTCGGGTGTAGCGAGTTCGGGTTGCGGCGAGTTTTGATCAGGGGATTGTGGGAAAGATCTTCTGGGGGATCCCTTTGATCCGCGTCTCCACGTGGTGTTCGTGCGAGAGCTCTGAAGGGGCTGCCCAGGACAGGGGTTTTACAGGGAGAGGGTTTTGGAGAGGCTAAGGAATGTCCACCGTTGCTTTGTCCCTTCCGTGCTTCGCGCTTTCTCGGCTAGGGGGTTTTCGGCTTCGTTCCTCGGTCTTCGCGTCTTCCTCGTTCCTTGCTTGACCTCGGTGTCCTTGATCGTCGGTTCGCGGCGTCGATCGAGCTTTTGGCGTTGGCTTTGGCTTTGGCTTTTTGGCTTTGACTTGGCTCCGGCGTGGCTCTGGCTTTTGCTTTGCTTCGGCGCTTGCACTTGGACGTAGCTGGGAGAGACTTGCGATGCTTTCGTTCTTCCGGACTTCGCGTCGTATCGGCTAGAACGTGCGGTGCTTTTGCTCGTGGCCGGCGTAGTCGCTTGGCTTTGGCACTTGCGTTGCTTTGGCGCGGGCTTTACTGGGGCTTTGCTTTGGCTTCTTGCGTTGGCTTTAGCTTCGGCGTCAACTCGATCTTCTTCTTCGAACGACGTGGGCTACTTCTTCAGTGCTTCGATGATTTGCGTGTCGACTGGACTTCTCTTCTTCTCCGGGCTTCTTTGGCGTGATCGGAGTCGAAGAATGCTTTCGAAGATGGTGGGGGTAGCACCGATCCCCGTGCGACGGTTGTGGCGTCGGCTTTTGTTGATGAAGACGACGAGGGTAGCGACGGTCTCCGTGCGACGGTTGTGGCGTCGGCTTTTGTTGATGAAGACAACGAGGGTAGCGACGGTCTCCGTGCGACGGTTGTAGCGTCGACTTTTGTTGATGAAGACGACGGGGTAGCGACGCTTCAGACGATCTGCTCCAGGCTTTCTTCTTCGTGGATGGGGCAGGCGTTAGTCGAAGACGACGGGGTGATGACGCTTCGCTTCTCTCCTCCGGGCTTTAGGGCTTGATCGGGATCGAGGATTTGTTGGAGCCGACGGGGTAGTGCCGCTCCTCTTCTTCTCCGGGCTTTTGGGCTTGATCGGAGTCGAAGCTTGTTGGAGACGACGGGGTAGTGCCGCTCCTCTTCTTCTCTGGGCTTTTGGGCTTGATCGGAGTCGAAGCTTGTTGGAGACGACGGGGTAGTGCCGCTCCTCTTCTTCTCCGGGCTTTTGGGCTTGATCGGAGTCGAAGCTTGTTGGAGACGACGGGGTAGTGCCGCTCCTCTTCTTCTCCGGCCTTTGCTTCTGGCGTCTTCGGAGTCGAAGGGTTCTTCTTCTCCGAGCTTTCTTCTTCGTGCACGGAGTCGAAGGGATGATCTTCGTGTGCAAGGGTCTTCACGTTGATGAGGACTTTCAGTAAGCCGATCCCTCGGGACAGGCTTGACTGTGCCTCGTGAAGCCTTGGGTCGATGAAGAAGCGTCTCCTCTTCTGCAGAGCTCTGGCGTTTCGTCTTCAATTTCCCGACCATTTTTTCCTTCCCCCACCCCCTCTATTTATAGGCAAAGAGGTGGGGAGAGAGATATGGGAACTTTTTAATTTTAAATCCCTTTTGTATCTCTCTCATAATTACCCGGATTTTATTCATCCATTGATGAGGGGAATAACATTTAGTTGTTTTCCTTTTCTGGCGGGTGCAATTATGGCTGGATTTTGCGCACGAAATCGATGGCGATCGGGCGCTTCGTCTTGTGCGTCGGATCGAGGGATCGGCGCAGATCCGCGTGTGTGCAGACGTCATACGCTACCTCCCCCCGCGCATGGCGGTATTTCTTTCCTTTTCTTTCTTTTCTTTCCTTTTCTTTTCTTTCCTTTCTTTTCTTTCCTTTTTCTTTTCTTTCTTTTCTTTTCTTTCCTTTTCTTCCCTTTCCTTGCAGGGCCGGCCGGCCCCCCATGGGGTTCGGGTCCTACTAGGGCCGGCCCCATGTGGCTCGGGTCCTAGTAGGGGCCGGCCCCATGGGGTTCGGACCCTAGTAGGGGCCGGCCCCCCTTGGCGCATGGGGTCCGCTCCTCTTTGCCAGGTGCGAGTCGGGTCTGCGTGTCGGGTTTGCATCCGCGTCGGCACACGTAAGTCGGGTTCGGGTCTGACGAAATTCGTGTGTCTACAAATGCCCCCTCAAGGACGAGTGCGTCGGTGAGAGCGTGTCGGGTTTGGACACGTAGGAATCATAGAGCGCTTGTCCTTGATTCCTTTTGTGGGCAGGGTCGGGAGTCTATTTAAGGACCCCTACCCCCTCCATCCGTCATTGTGTTTCTTTGCGAAGGTTCCGCCGGCTTCTGGAGACCGCTTTCGGAAGAGAGCTGTCTGGGTTTGCACGCGACTTGCTCCGTCTTCCCGGTGTCGCCTCTTTCATCGGCCTTGTGCTTCCGCGCGAAGGTTCTGCCGGCTTCTGAAGACCGCTGTCGGAAGAGAGCTGCCTGGGTTTGCACGCGACTTGCTCCGTCTTCCTGGTGTCGCCTCTTTCGTCGGCGGCGATGGTGCGCGATTTTGCGGTCGTTGCGAAGGCGGGCTCGAAGCGACGATGCGACGAGGCTCGAGGCGGGGAGGATGTAGGAGCGCGGCTGAGGTGTGGGTCGCCTTCGCCGCCTCTCTCTTCCTCCTTCTTCTTTTTCTTCCTTTCTTTTTTTTTTTTCTTTTTTTTTTTTCTTTTCTCCTTTTTTTTTTTCTTTTTTTTCTTCTTCTTTTTTTTTTTTTTTTTTTTGACTTTGACTTCGGAGATGGCGATGGTGGCACTAGGTCTGTGGCGCATGGGTGCGCAAGTGGCTGTGGCCCTGGCTGGGTGGCACTGGCGTGATGGGTCGACATGGGCGGTGTCGGCGCAGTCGGGCCGGCGCGATTGTGTCGGCGTGCTGGGTCGGCGCGGGCGCCGTGCGGGCCCGCGGGGGCGCATTGCGAAGGCTCGGGCGCCAGTGGTGGCGGGCCGATGAGTCGGGTGGTCCCCCTGACAGGGTGCAGGTCCCCTTTTTTTTTTTTTTTTTTTTTGTACGCACTTGTCTTGACTTGCCTCCCTTCATGGTCTTCCAGGGCTCGCGTCTTCGAGAGTTTGACTTCCTCGGGCTGGATAGACGAGGACTTCTTCGACGGGAGGAGATGCCTTTGCTTTCCTTACACTCGTGTGGGCCGTCACCGCAGCTCAAGGCGGGAAGACCTTCTGTCGTTGCTCCGTGTCTTTGTGCACGAGCGCATCACGGAAGATGGAGTCGCGGATGCGACTTACGGGATGCCGAAATTAAGCGAGAAGATTCATACTGACGAAGGGATCTCCATGAAGCTTCTGCGGCCGAGTTTGAATCTTCCATTCCACCATTGCGATGAAGAGTTCGTGCCTACGCCAGTTGTTGCCTCGAAGATATGCGCTAGGCTGACCCGATGGGGCACCGATTCTTGGCCTCGGGGAGACGTCCAGTACCTTTGCGGCTTTCGCGAGTGGATGGACGAGCTCTACGAGGTCTTTGGCGCGGAACCTGAGATGAACTTATTGGCCAAATTTCTGGCGTCGGCCCATCGAGAGTACAGTCGTCCGGAGGGGATGTACCGCGCACTTTGTGAGCTTTGGTGTCCGAAAACTAACACCTTCCTTACTGGGGCGGGGGAGATAGGCATCTCGCTTCGTGACGTCCATATCGTTTCTGGGTGCCCCGAGGTACGGAACTACTACCAAGAGGAGGTGCCTGCCTTGAAGGATCTGCTGGACAGCAGCTACGTTCCGAGTTCTTGCCTTCTTCTGTTCAAGGCACATGCTATCATTGCGGCGCGGGATCAATCAGATAGAGTGCGTCCTTCTTCTTGGGTCGACTTTTGGTTTAGAGGCGAGTATAGGTCTCCAGCGCCTTCGGCTCACCCGATGTGGAAGATCGCTCAGATGCAGAAACCTCCGCTTCGCTCCTTTGTGAGGCCTATCGACTCCTTGGCTCGAGAGAAGCACTCAATGGAGGGGAAGCAGTGCCCCTGGGAACTCCTTGGCCTGAAACGTGACAGCGAGGAGTGGCGATCGGTTTACCGAGCTGCCGGGCTGGTCATCTTCCTCTGCCGGTTCGTGCTTCCGTGTTCTGGGGAGGCTATTCGTCCGGGGACCTTCCTTGCTGCTTCCAGGATGGAGAGGGGCGAGCTCTTTAATCTAGCCCCGGCCATACTATGCGCCTTGTATCGGGCTCTCAGCGGGACTTACTGGGACTTGTCTGGCTCAGATAAGGCCAAGGAGGAGCTTGGCCGGTCGACCGTGTTCGGACCTTTGCATTATTTGTACGACTGGATAGCTCTGTATTTCCCGAAGGGGATCTTTGCCAGGCGCGGGCATCCAGCCGAGCTACCTTTCCTACCCGGGGTAGGAGGGATCTTGAACGCCTTTATCAGTTGGGAGCGTCCGAAAGAGTGTGCTCGTACCCTTTTGAGGAGGATGGGGAGCGTCGATTTTGAATTTCTGTCGGAGCATTCGGTGCTGCCTTTGGAGAGGTCGACTGTGTATGATAACGACGGGCTCCCGGACAGTCTTTACTGGAATATGGTAAGCTGTCGTCCTGGCTACTTGGTCTGGCGCAAGGGGGACGTGGTGGAGGTGGAGCAGTACTCCCCCCATCGCTTTGGTCGCCAACAGGGGTTTCGGCAGGAAGTCCCTGGCATGCCTCAGCAGCTGCAGGGGCGTATCAGTCCACAGGAGGGTTACCGTCTGTGGGCTTCTCTCTACGCTCGCTTGACTGGCAGCAGTTTCTTTCCTGGGGCCAAATCCGGGTTTCGGGACGCCGCCACTCCGGAATACCGCAAGTGGGTTGAAGGGCGAGTTTCCCCTTTACTTGCAAGTTTTCCAATCGACGTCTTGGTGAGTAGCGGGTTCAGGAATTTCTGCTTCAATCATTCTGCGGGAGTGGAGGACCGCCGCCTCTGACTGGGGCTTCAAAGAGCGCAGAGGAGCTGTAGTCGCCTTTCCAGTGCTCGTCGCGTCCCTTCTTCCGTTTCGGTGCTGGATGCCGAGCTTACTAGTGCCCCTGGGGCATCTTGTTTCCCGAAGGCCGAAGTTGAGGGTACCCCTCCTAAGAGAAGAAAAGTGTGCATTCCTCGCGGGATGGTCCCGAGAGTTCCTTGTCTGATGGAGGACGCCGAGGAGCCTGGACTTCTGAAAGATGAGGTGATTCCTCCGTCTAGGACCGCTTCGTGTGACCACATAGGTATGGTGCTCTCTTTATTTTATTTGGCCTTTACTTTCAGGAAGTTTTATCACACTGAGCATCGTTTCTTCTTCTTGACCCGATTCCGTTATAGTGGTAGAGCGCGGAGTCTCGTTTGGAGCGGGCCGAGGCCGCGGAGAGCGCTTTGAAGGCGAGTCACCTGAAGCAGCAGTCGGACTTGGCAACCCGTCGCGAGCTTCTGGCTGCTCGTCCCGTGGAGCTTCAGAGAGTGGAGGCGACTAGGGAGGAGCTGCTGCACCGTCTTCAAGCTCTGGACACCTTCTTTTAATTGTGGCCTTCTTTTACAGGACTTATGCAATGTACTACCTTCGGTTCATTAATAATATCGCCTCGTTTTGCCACATCCTTTTCATGGAACTTTGTTATCTTTTTCTTTTGGTCGGACTGAACCTGAAGTAACTTCTCAGGCTGCCTACGTACCCCCCTAAGGGGGATCAAGTCGCATGTAGTTCATTTTTTTTTTTTTTTTTTTGAACAAGGGGTGTGGCCTTGCTTTAGGCATAGTACCTTTTGAGGTACTTGCCGTTGATAGGGCCGAGTGTCAGCCATTCTGGCGTGGTGAGGAGATAGGCGCCGTTGGAGTAGACTTCCTTGACGGAATGCGGGCCATCCCATTTGGCATCAAATTTCTTCCCTCCTCGATGCGAGAGAATGATGGGGCGTTTGACCGCCAGCACCAGTTCCCCTATCTGGAATAATCGAGGACGAATCTTCTTGTTGAAGGCGCGAGAGAGCCTGGCCTGATAACACTCCAGACACTGTTGAGCCTCGAGGCGTCTTTCATCCAGTGCTTCCAATTCTGCTAGGCGGAGCTGGGCGTTGTCGTCGCTGGTGAGGCCTTCCTGGACTGCTATCCTGAGTGACGGGATCTGGAGTTCGAGCGGAAGAACGGCTTCCACACCATAGACGAGGGAATACAGCGTTGCTTGCGTAGGCGTGCGGAAGGACGTCCGGTAAGCCCATAGTGCTTCGCCCATGTGCTCGTGCCAATCTTTCTTTGTCTTCGAGACGGTTTTCTCCAGCAGCTTGCACAGAGTCTTGTTGAAGGCTTCTGCTAGGCCGTTGGCCGGAGCGTTGTACATCGTCGAACAATTCTGCTTAATGTTGTACAATGCGCATAATTGGCTGACGGCAGCATTTTTGAACTGCTTCCCGTTATCTGTTACGATGTAGCGGGGGACTCCATAGCGGAAGATGATATCATTCTGGATAAAGCTGATGACGGAGTACTTTGTAACTTCTCTCAACGGTATTGCTTCAGCCCACTTGGAAAAGTAATCCGTTGCCGCCAAGATGTAGAGATGTTGCTTGGATGACTTGGGCAGAGGACCGACGATGTCGAGACCCCATCCGTCGAAAGGCCAAGACGCGATTGTTGGGTGTAAAGGCTCCAGAGGTTGACGGATGTAGTCCCCGTGCATTTGGCAAGCTTGACATCTTCTCGCATACTCCAAGCTGTCTTTGATTATGGCAGGCCAGTAGTATCCCATCCTTCTGACGCGGAATTGAAGCTTCGGACCGGACTGGTGCGATCCACAGATCCCAGCGTGTACTTCTTCTAGCGCAGCTTCCGTTTCCTATTTTGCAAGGCACCTCAGGAGTGTGCCGTCATAGCTTCATCGGTACAGTTCGCCATTGAAGTGGTAGAACCTTAGAGATCGTCGACGGATGTCACTTTTGCGCTTCGGATCTTCGGGGAGTTTACCATGAACGAGATACTCCACAAACGGTTGCCTCCAGTCTTGTTCTTTAATCTCGAGGACATGCACCGCGTTGGTTTGAACCGGTATTTCGGGCGGACCCTCTTCTTTGGTGATCACGAATCTCCTGCAAACGGGAACGACGAGCGAACGTTCATCTGGAAACGGGAGTGTAACCGCCAGATTTGCGAGTGCGTCAGCCTGCTGGTTGAGGTTTCGGGAAACGTGCTGAATGGAAGCAGCCTTGAGTTTTTCAAGGAGCTTCACAGCTTGCGCGTGCAACGGTACCAGGTCTTCTTTGTTGACTTCGTATGCCCCCAGGACTTGCTGGATCACGAGTTGAGAGTCGCCAAAGATCTCTAGTCCTTGAAGCTTCATTTCGTCGGCCAGTTCGAGACCAATGAGTAGGGCTTGATATTCTGCCACGTTGTTGGAACATGCTTCCGAGAGTAGGAATGAGAAGGGGAGTATTTCATTGTCCGGAGTGACAAAGATGACTCTGGCTCCCGCTATGTCTTGCCTAGCTGCGCCGTCGAAGAACATTTTCCAGGATGGGGCGACGTCGACGGAGAACACTTCTTCATCTGGGAGATCTTCTGATAACTCCCATTCTGCCGGGAGGGGGTATTCTGCGAGGAAGTCCGTGAGGGCCTGCCCTTTAACCGCTTTCTATGGCACAAAGGTGATGTCGAATTCAAGTAGCAGCAGGGCCCACTTGGCCAGACGTCCGGAAAGCACTGGTCTCGACATGATGTATTTGAGTGGGTCAGCCTTCGAGACGAGTCTGATGGTGTGAGCGAGCATGTAGTGTCGCAGCTTTTTCGTGGCAAAGATGAGCGCTAAGCAGACCTTCTCGATTGGGGAGTAATTCAGCTCTGTGCCGACGAGAGTGCGACTTAAGTAGTAGCAAGCTGTCTCCACGCCAAGTTCATTGTTCTGGGCCAGGAGTGCCCCCAAGGACTGTTCTTGGGCGGCGATGTAGAGGATGAGCGGCCTCCCTTGGACCAGTGCTGATAGGACTGGCGGCTTCAGTAGATATGCTTTGATGTTTTGGAATGCTTCTTGGCAAGCTTCATCCCATTTGAATGGCGCTCCTTTCTTCATGAGGCGACTAAAAGGGTGGCACTTTCCGGCCAGGTTGGCGATGAATCTTCGGATATACACCAAGTGCCCCTGGAGGCCTCTGAGGTCTCGCACTGTCTTTGGTGCGGGCATATTGACGATAGCATCAATTTTGGATTGATCTATCTCAATGCCACGATGTCGGACGAAGCCGAGGAACTTGCCCGAGGAGACTCCGAACGCGCACTTGAGCGGATTCATGCGGAGTTGGTACCTTCGAAGTCGTTTGAAGATTAGCTCGAGATCTTGTAGATGTGCCGATTTCTTCTTGGATTTCACCACGAGGTCGTCGACATAACACTCCACGTTTTGATGAAGAATATCGTCGAAGATTTTCTGCATAGCTCGCTGGTAGGTGGCTCCTGCGTTCTTCAAGCCGAACGGCATTACCTTATAGCAGTAGATTCCTTTCGGTGTGCGGAATGCCGTGAGCTCCTCGTCCTTGGGTGCCATCCGAATCTGATTGTAGCCCGATGATCCGTCCATGAAAGTGAGCACCTCGTGACCTGTCGTCGCGTCGACCATTAGCTCCGTGATTGGCAAGGGGAAGTCGTCCTTTGGACATGCGTTGTTCAAGTCTCTGAAGTCCACGCACACTCGGATTTGGCCGTTCTTCTTTTTGACTGGGACGACGCTAGAGATCCATGTCGGGTACTTGACCTCTCGAATGAAGCCGGCTTCGATCAACTTGTTAACTTCGCCTTCTATTTGGGGTACCAGTTCTGGTCGGTAGCGTCTTTGCCCTTGCTTGATAGTGCTGGCTCCGTGTTTGACGCTGAGCTGGTGCACTGCAATTTTTGGATCGAGGCCCGGCATCTCCTTGTAGGACCATGCGAAGACGTCTCTGTATTCTTTAAGCAGTTTGACGTATGCGGCTTCTTCCTCAGGAGTCAAGAGCGTGCTGACGAATGTAGGCCGAGGCTCCGTTTCCGTGCCCAAGTTAATTTCCTTCAAGTCATCAACGGTGGACTGCCCCCCTTCTTCGAGGACTGGCGGGGCATCGGGCAACTCGTCGTCCGAAGTAGAAGTGTCACCGTTGCCTGGATCCGTAATGGAGATATGATGGGCGGCAGCCATGGGTGGGTGTCGAAACGAAGTCCTCGATTGGCATCCCCAAACGATCGAATGTCGACTTCTTCTTTGATTGTTTGACTGGCCCGAGCCTCTCGAAGATGGATGTGCGTTTTCGATTCGACCAGTCTTTACCGCCTCTGGTTTGCTTCCGGAACAAGGCTTGGCATCGAGCCCGTCGTCGTCTTCTCCTGCTTTCTGGATGGCTGAGGTAGGTAGAGAGTGCATCGAAGATTGTCGATCCTTCAGCTGCTTCATCTACCATCCTTGCCTCGATGTAGTTTGAGGTAAAGGTCCTCTTTGCTGCGGTTCTGATGACCAACGGAGCTTGACTGGAGCCGATGCCTCGGCGGTTCGGGGGAATTTGTTCTCCGTTTTGAAACAGCCGAGCTTGAGTTCTCGTCATCCCATGTGGAGTTGCTACTGGTGGGAGTGTGCCCATGGCGCTTTCCTCATTGTAGCCAGCTCTGAACAGCAACTGGGCAACATTTTGCCCCCAACTCCCTTCTGGCTTGAATCCGAGTTGCTCGAGGTCTGCCGATTCGACGGGTCTACTTGGGTCCGGAGCTTGCGTCAGACTAGGTAGTGGCACCGTCATTTCTTGCAGAGTGATGACATTGGCCTGAGATAACGACGGGGCCAACTTCTTTGTCGGAGTAGGAGGCGATCGCTCGGATTTTCGGAGCCACTGAGGCACGAGACGCAGGACAGGCACCGTTTGGATTGGCAACGGGGTATGTTGCGTTGCTCTTGGCTCGAAGCTGATGCACATCCTTTGCCCAGGTTTCGGCGTTCCTTGGACCTTGAGTCTTGCCTCGTCAGAGGGTGGCACCAGATTCGCGGGAAGAGGAGCCTTGTCCTTCTTTACTTCTTCAATCTTTTGGGTTCGAGGGGCTTTAGCTGGCAAAACTTCCGTGACCAGGCCCTTTGCTTAGTAGAACTTAGCGTCGGCCAGGTGTGCCTCGGCCTCGTTGAATGGCTTGTCGTCCGCAACTATGCACCTCTCCACGCCTTCTTCGTAGTACTTGAGGCACTGGTGCCAGGTGGATACCACGATGCCGTTCTCGTGCAGCCATGGTCTTCCTAATAGGAGACGATATGATGTCTGGCAGTCGATGATGTGGAAGAGGACCGTTGTATCCAGCAGGCCGATGGAAAGCTTCAAACGAATGATTCCGACAGTGGACTGTCCGCCCTGGTTGAACCCTTGAATGACCAACTAACTTGGTGAGAGCTGGTCGTCGGTAATGCCGAGTTGCCGCATCGTCTGGATAGGCATGATGTTGACGGCGGAGCCACAGTCCAACAAGATTCGGTTCACTGGCTTCTCCTTGATGTATCCCGAGACGTAAAGAGGCCGGTTATGCAATCGCGTTCCGAGTTGCAGGTCCTCGTCCGAAAAGGTTATCGTTGCATCACACGAGGCCACAGCTTTGTGCCTTTGATCGTCCTTCCTCTTCCTTTTGTAGCCATCCGGATCGGCCAAGGCCGCAGCCATTGCCAGGCGAGCCTTCTTCGGGAGATGCAAAGCTTCTACGAGTGGCATGTGCAGGATTGCTTCGTCGTGAGAAGCGGTGCCCCCTTCGTCGGAATCGTCTCCCTCGTCGGTGGAGTCGCCTTCTTCAGAAGTCTCGCCTTTGTTCTTTCCTTCCGCCACTTCATGGACTTCGACCATGCAACAAGACACCTTGACGTGTTGGTCCACTGGGAGGAAGTGATTCGGGAAGAACTCTTGCAAAGTTGTCGGCTCTGGAAGGCTCTGCTGAAGGATATCGTCTTGGCTTGCTGGCGGCACTTTGACAGCCTTCCTCCCCGGAGCCTTGCTCTTCTTCTTGTAGGTCTTCTGCTTGGTGAATCCCCTCATCACACGGTCTTGTTTGAGCTTCTTTTCTTGCCATGGTTTTCGCCGCCGCGGTAGCATGACCCATGCTTCTTCGTCGGTGGATTCCCCTTCGCTAGGATGATGGTCGACAGCAGCAACTGGTTCCCTCGAAGGCACTTGTTCTTCCTGAGGCTCTACTGGCTCGTCTTCCGATCCCCAGCCGGCGGGCTTGATTTCGTCGATTGAAATGGACGGAGGCCTTGAGTAGAGGACGTAATAGTCGAACTTCCCCGAAGGCTGGCCTAGCAGACCGACTTCCGGATCTCCCTGCTCGTATCTTTTCTGGAGAGCGTATTGGGACGTAGCTTGACTGGAAGGGACTTGCTCTTCTCGAGGCTCTACTGGCGCGTCTTCCGATTCCCAGCCGGTGGGCTTGATTTCGTCGATTGAAACGGACGGAGGCCTTGAGTAGAGGACGTAATAGTCGAACTTCCCCGAAGGCTGGCCCAGCAGACCGACTTCCGGATCTCCTCGCTCGTATCTCCTTTGGAGCGCTCGTTGGGATGCAGCATTGCTTGGAAGAGGTGCTTGCGTGAGCGATGATTGCCCCCAGGACAGCGGTGTTTCCTCCTCGATGAGTACGGGAGTACGTTGACGTCGCTTCGAGACTTTCGGCCGGGAAGTTAACTTAGCGATTGGTGCTTGCCGGTTGATGCGCAATTTGGGCGTGCTTCGCCGAGCGGCAACGAGTACCGGCGAGAAGGAGCCGAAGGTGATGGACGTCATATTGGCCGTAGCAACCTCCCCGGAGTCGATCTCTATCTTTCCTTGCTTTGCGAGCGCCATGATTCTTTCCTTGAAGACGAAGCATCTTTCGATGGGATGACTCACCATCCGGTGGTATTTGCAGAAGAGAGGGTCGTCGACGCGATGCATCTGCTCGGGCCTCTTCGAAGGAGGGAGCTCTATCATCTTCTCTTGCAGCAGTTGGTCGAACATGGAGGAGACTTCCGAGTCTGGGAAAGGGTACTCCTTGGCTTCGAGCTCCTCTAGAGTCATCCTTTGTCTCGGAGGCGGAGGCGGCGGTATGGCGGCGCCCTTCTTCTGATCTGGCTTGCCACCGATCTTGAGCGGCTTGGAGGTTGAAGCGACGTCAGCAACATTGACTTGTTTCGGTTTCGTTGCCGGTGGCTTGTCCTTCTTTTCTATCTTCAAGAAATCCTTGTTCTTCGATTCCCCGCGATTTGCTAGGCTGAGTTCCATGTCATGAGCCCGAGTTGCGAGTTCTTCGAAAGACCGAGGCTTAATACCTTTGAGGATGTAGAGCAGACCCCAGTGCATGCCTTGGGTGCACATCTCGATGGCCGAGTCTTCAGACAAGCGGTCTCGTGAATTCAGCGCGAGGTTCCTCCACCTGTCGATGTAGTCGATCACTGGCTCATCCTTCCTTTGCTTGACGGCGGTGAGTTCGATCATACTGACTGTTCGTCTGGTGCTGTAGAATCGATTGAGGAACTCCCTCTCCATCTGATCCCAGTTGTCGATGGTCCCTGGAGGAAGGTCAACATACCAGTCAAAAGCATTACCTTTGAGGGTGCGGACGAACTGCTTCACCATCTCGTCGCCATATGTGCCGGCATTATTGCAGGTCTCGATGAAGTGGGCAACGTGCTGTCTTGGATTTCCCTTTCCGTTGAAGTGCTGGAACTTGGGTGGCTGGAACCCGACTGGGAAGCGTAGCTGCTGGATCCTCGCGGTGTAGGGCTTCGAGTATGCTGCCGTGATCGGAGGAAGGCTACTGCCGTGGGAACGCATCATGTCGGCTATCAACGCTTGGACTTGCTGAGCATTCATCGTTGCCGTTGCCGGAGGTTGAGTGGCCACCGAGGCTGGCGTCGGGGAGACGACTTCCATTGGGACGGGAGCCGAGGAGAGCGCTGGAGTAACTGCTTGAATCGTCGGAACAACCTCTTGTGGAGCGGGAGTTGAAGACGGAACTTGAGCGGCTACTGGAGAAGCGACGGGTTGGCCGACTGGTGAAGCATCCTTTGCGCTTAGCTTTTGGAGCAGAGTGTTGATGTGACGATCCTTCTCCTCCATTAGCCGAGTAATTTGCGCCATATGCTCGCTCATCTGCATGACTTGTAGCTGAAGAGCGGACGGAGGGTGGTGACTGAGAATATCTCGGTGTTGCATGTTCGCATCCTCGCCGTCATCATCAGCGATGTAGTTACGCCGACTTGCTTCTGGCTGATGATTGACGTTTGCCCCCTGCAGAGGAGGTGCAACGTCTGCCGGAGAACCCGAACGGGTTCGGGGTTGGGACTGGTCCTCCCCAAACTTCTGGACATGGACTCCAGGATCGAGGCTCGTTTCTTCAAGCACCAGGACCTCGTTGGCGCTTTGGCGAGCATCTTCGGTAGTAGCTTCTGGCACGAAGACGTCCGCGAGAGTCCGTGTACGCCGAGTGTAGACGTGCACCATTGGAGGAGCATCACCCTCCGGATTTACTGGATCACCGTGTCGGAGTAGAGGAGACTCGGCGATTGGTGAGAGGCTTGGAGCAAACACATCGTTGTTCGTTCCGGCCATTGCAAACTTCAAGCAGCTTCTTCAGTCGTACGGATGAAAGGAGAAGAGGTCCCACTGGGCGTGCCAGAAATCTGTGGACGCGGAAAAAAGCGCGGGTCGTCTTTATTGCGAATCACACGAGATTACAATTGTGGCCGGGACCCGGGTGGCTCGGGTGTAGCGAGTCCGGGTTGCGGCGAGTTTTGATCAGGGGATTGTGGGAAAGATCTTCTGGGGGATCCCTTTGATCCGCGTCTCCACGTGGTGTTCGTGCGAGAGCTCTGAAGGGGCTGCCCAGGACAGGGGTTTTACAGGGAGAGGGTTTTGGAGAGGCTAAGGAATGTCCACCGTTGCTTTGTCCCTTCCGTGCTTCGTGCTTTCTCGGCTAGGGGGTTTTCGGCTTCGTTCCTCGGTCTTCGCGTCTTCCTCGTTCCTTGCTTGACCTCGGTGTCCTTGATCGTCGGTTTGCAGCATCGATCGAGCTTTTGGCGTTGGCTTTGGCTTTGGCTTTTTGGCTTTGACTTGGCTCCGGCGTGGCTCTGGCTTTTGCTTTGCTTCGGCGCTTGCACTTGGAAGTAGCTGGGAGAGACTTGCGATGCTTTCGTTCTTCCGGACTTCGCGTCGTATCGGCTAGAACGTGTGGTGCTTTTGCTCGTGGCCGGCATAGTCGCTTGGCTTTGGCACTTGCGTTGGTTTGGCGCGGGCTTTACTGGGGCTTTGCTTTGGCTTCTTGCGTTGGCTTTAGCTTCGGCGTCAACTCGATCTTCTTCTTCGAACGACGTGGGCTACTTCTTCAGTGCTTCGACGATTTGCGTGTTGACTGGACTTCTCTTCTTCTCCGGGCTTCTTTGACGTGATCGGAGTCGAAGAATGCTTTCGAAGATGGTGGGGGTAGCACCGATCCCCGTGCGACGGTTGTGGCGTCGGATTTTGTTGATGAAGACGACGAGGGTAGCGACGGTCTCCGTGCGACGGTTGTGGCGTCGGCTTTTGTTGATGAAGACGACGAGGGTAGCGACGGTCTCCGTGCGACGGTTGTAGCGTCGACTTTTGTTGATGAAGACGACGGGGTAGCGATGCTTCAGACGATCTGCTCCAGGCTTTCTTCTTCGTGGATGGGGCAGGCGTTAGTCGAAGACGACGGGGTGATGACGCTTCGCTTCTCTCCTCCGGGCTTTGGGGCTTGATCGGGATCGAGGATTTGTTGGAGCCGACGGGGTAGTGCCGCTCCTCTTCTTCTCCGGGCTTTTGGGCTTGATCGGAGTCGAAGCTTGTTGGAGATGACGGGGTAGTGCCGCTCCTCTTCTTCTCCGGGCTTTTGGGCTTGATCGGAGTCGAAGCTTGTTGGAGACGACGGGGTAGTGCCGCTCCTCTTCTTCTCCGGTCTTTGCTTCTGGCGTCTTCGGAGTTGAAGGGTTCTTCTTCTCCGAGCTTTCTTCTTCGTGCACGGAGTCGAAGGGATGATCTTCGTGTGCAAGGGTCTTCACGTTGATGAGGACTTTCAGTAAGCCGATCCCTCGGGACAGGCTTGACTGTGCCTCGTGAAGCCTTGGGTCGATGAAGAAGCGTCTCCTCTTCTGCAGAGCTCTGGCGTTTCGTCTTCAATTTCCCGACCATTTTTTCCTTCCCCCACCCCCTCTATTTATAGGCAAAGAGGTGGGGAGAGAGATATGGGAACTTTTTAATTTTAAATCCCTTTTGTATCTCTCTCATAATTACCCGGATTTTATTCATCCATTGATGAGGGGAATAACATTTAGTTGTTTTCCTTTTCTGGCGGGTGCAATTATGGCTGGATTTTGCGCACGAAATCGATGGCGATCGGGCGCTTCGTCTTGTGCGTCGGATCGAGGGATCGGCGCAGATCCGCGTGTGTGCAGACGTCATACGCTACCTCCCCCTGCGCATGGCGGTATTTCTTTCCTTTTCTTTCTTTTCTTTCCTTTTCTTTTCTTTCCTTTCTTTTCTTTCCTTTTTCTTTTCTTTCTTTTCTTTTCTTTCCTTTTCTTCCCTTTCCTTGCAGGGCCGGCCGGCCCCCCATGGGGTTCGGGTCCTACTAGGGCCGGCCCCATGTGGCTCGGGTCCTAGTAGGGGCCGGCCCCATGGGGTTCGGACCCTAGTAGGGGCCGGCCCCCCTTGGCGCATGGGGTCCGCTCCTCTTTGCCAGGTGCGAGCCGGGTCTGCGTGTCGGGTTTGCATCCGCGTCGGCACACGTAAGTCGGGTTCGGGTCCGACGAAATTCGTGTGTCTACACCCATATCGCACAAGGACTTTCTTGGAGGTCACCCGTCCTAATATTGCCCTCGCCTAAAGACGCTTATCTACGAAGTTCTTATAGGATCCGCAACGACTCATAGTTTTAAAAACGTGTCTTGTATGTTAGGAGTGAAAAGTTATATTTATAACCCATAAACTTTGTCCCTTCAGATGATGTGGGACTAATTCATGATCTTGGACACGTCACCTCACCTGAATTTACGTCATCCATCTTAGCTTTCCCACCTTAGGAGCATTGGCTAGCCCTTCCTTCAATAATATGATTTTGAATTAAAATTTTAAAGTTTTAAAATATAGAAACTTGACATTTACCCTTGCCATCCTTGTTGAGACGACCCTTGTTAGTTTCCTTAAAAGGATTCACCGCTTTAAAAGTTCTAAAACACTTAACCCTACCCAAATCTAACCCCTCAACCCTGATCTTCGACACGAAGTTTATGCTCACCCTGGATTAGGACGTGACAGACACCTTCATATTGTGTGTGCCTTTTTTTACCAGGGCGCCCATTGTGGTTTAGAAGTGAAACTTGTGGCTATTGAATTTGCCCTAACTGAGGTTCTTCTGCGTCGGCTGACCAACGATGCTATTCTTTCTGATTGCCAAGAGGTGTTGACTATTGTGCATCAGCATCGTGGTTGTCCTTTGGAGTTGCTACCCATTACACACTTCTATCACTGGGTGCTTCTTGAAGCTACTGGAATCTCTCTACGATGAGTGTATTATGGGGTAAACTCATGTACTGATTGGCTAGCCAAACAAGCATGGTCGCTTGCAGTGGATGCTTACTGGGAGAACTCGTTGCCTGCATTCTTTATGTCCATATTGTTAGATGACTTTCACATCATCATAACAGCTTGATGGCCTCTTTGTACCAAAAAATAAATGACCGAAGGGACATAAAACAAGCTTTGATTTGAAAAAACCATTGATCTAATTAAATAATTGTTATCTTTGTGACAACCATATCATGCAAAACATATGCTTGTCAATTACGCTTTCAAAAGCACAACTAACTATTATTTCACTTGCAAACACTACCTTTGGATTTTAAAAATCCATTAATTGAGTCCGCAAAAAACTTCAAGTTCTTTATTTTCATATTTGAATACTAGATCTATATTTTTTATTTTTTTGAGAAATCCTCTCAGAGAATGAGGGGGGGTTCAGCCTAGACCCCTACTTGTAAATTGAACTAAAGAGTTACGTACAATGAGTTTAGGGGAAAGAGAAGGAGATAGAGGAGAAAAACTGTCTAGTTACAAAGTTTCATGATGAAATCTTTCGTTCCCAGCCTCAGATTGCAAGTCCAGAGGTGGATTAGCGACTTGGAGTGAGAGATTACATCCTCGCTTGTGCCCTTCTTGTTCTGGAAGGTCCGCCGATTCCACTCAAGCCAGATCACCCAACAAACACCGATGGGAAGCACATCCCAACATTTACAATCAGGACTGCGGAACCTCCTACGACACCAGGAACCCCAAAGAGAGTCCACCGACAATGACGAAAAGGTCAGGTTCAACTTGTCAAGGAAATGCCTCCAGATGTGCCTCGAGAACTTGCACCGCATCAGCAGATGATCAACGGACTCCTCTGAAACCCCACAAAATGTACAAGAATCTTGTTAAATTCCAAGGTCTTATAGATAAGGGGACATAGATGCTACTTGCTTTGCACTCCGAGTATGATTGTTGTCATTTTATGCGCTTCAGTCCTCACCTGGGACAATACCGTTCCTGAAGTGCCTATTCCGAATGGTCAACTAGAATGACTTACCCAGATCACATCCATCCATCGCACACATCCCCGACTGGTGAATCACACTTAATCCTGTTTGACAGGCAAACAGACACCGTGATTTGATGTCATGTCATTCGGGTTGAGCATTCGGGACCAACGCTTCAGGGTGAATAGTGTTGCTCTATGACCTAAGATTATGAAGTTATAGGTCTCATAGTTGTCTTCTAAAATTTTATCTAGTAAAATTTATTTCTAGTACTTTTTCTTGGGAATTGCAATTTTTAGGAATTGGATCCATTCATATGTCCTCTCCATAACAAGGTTTATATGTTTTTATGCCTATGCATGAATCAGATGTGGTGCATATTGAAATCTATCGGTTTGAGTTCAACATTTTAAACATAAAATATTTAGAGATGGCCTCTCAATCTCATATATTTTACTTTTATTTATTATTTTTATAATGAATTATTTCTAGCCACTCCATTTCAATGGAGAAAAACAAAAGGCAAGCAATATGACGGAGAAAAACAAAAGACATGACAACTCCTGTTTTTCACAAGCCGTAACATTATGAAAAATGCACCTCCTACATGGAAGTTTGCTGGAAAATGTTGTTCAGTCGTCCTGGTTTTTGCGAATTTTTTCAGCACATCCTGCATATGATACAACCGCGAGGCCCACTGTAATTCAAAAGACATGGGATAGCAGGCCCCAGCACATAGGGGTAGTGGCTCCCAGCATTTAGAGCGTACTGATTGGCTTTGAGCAACGGTTGTAGCATACACAGGATGTGCTAAAAGTTCCATCCATTGTACCAAATCTTTATAAATGATCAGACATTCTGGTCTAGTGCCACGTCAGAATGGCCCCATCCCCAATGGTTGAATAGCATTGACGTGGGGAACAAGAGAAGAGTTTGGATCCCCTCTAGTCGGTGGGCCCATGCGCATCACAACCGCACGTTGGCAGGCGATCCGAAGTGAATCGTACTCCAGCTCGACTGCATCAAGCGCACCAAGACATACAATTCTGTCAAAAAACATACTATAAGATCCCACATATTTAAAACTTAATATTCCAATTAAAGTTAAGATCAAACAAAACCTTACTTTAAACCACTTCCATCTATAAAAAAAATAATATGTTGAGTTTTCATACACAGCCTCAGACTTCTTAAGAAGTATTCCTTGCAATCGTAATACTTCCTCAAGCACTTTATTAAAATTTTGACTTATCGTCACTCCAAAATGTTGGAATGACCTTTTGATGATCCGATTCTTCACATGATAAGCAAGAATATGCAAGAAAATAGTAACAATTTTCTCTACAGAACAATGTTGAGTGTCTTCTATCTTACCAATTGATCGCAACATATAACATAAGGTATGAAAAGTATGTAAATCCATTCTTAAGTGGCCGATGCATGTAAATTCATCCTTAAAGAAGAGTCTATTTAAGATTTTGTTGCCGTGATGTAGACCTCTCATGTTAAGTATATTCATCTTCATCATTTTCGATAAGACGTTACCCCTTTTGCATATGAACTATTACAAAAGACTTGTAATAGTATGATCATGGCAAGCTTGTTATCAAAAGTAGCTTCGATGGTTTAGTCCCACATTGGCAACGGGTGAAGAAATCTTCTCCTCATATAGTAGCATCGAAGAGAGACTGTTGTCTCTTCGGAGACATCTGATAAAATTGGAACGATACAGAGAAGATTAGCATGGCCCCTGCACAAGGATGACACACACAAATCGAGAAATGGTCCAAAAAAAATTTCAGTTTGATTCCCACCCCCCTCTTCTCCCTCCTGCTGTTCTTCCTCCTTTTCTCTCTGCCATTTTTCAAGATTTCCCTGGAATGAAACCCTAACGTTTTTTTCCCATGCACCATCTGTTTCTCCTGCTGTGATCGAGATGCTTCCAACCATCTTCAATTCTCAGTGTTGCTATGATGTCTTATTTGCAATTCTAGGGCTATAACTTCGATTTGGGTAAATTTGTAATTTTTTCCCCCTTTGCCCTTCATATCAGTGCTATGATGTTAGTAAAGATTCGGTTTCCCTTAAATGATCTTTTTTTTTCCCTTAAATGATCTTTTTTTTCTTGGTTAACTGGAACTTCGAGATTTTTCTGATTGGATTCTATGTATTAGTTGCATTTAGAGAAACCATTATTGCTTCTGCTACACCAAAAGGAAACGAATTTTGTTGTCCATTTACCAAAAATATCTATAATCGCCATACATAATTCAAGAATCCATGTTTGAGGTTTTAGCTGTGAAAGGAAGGGGGAATTTTTTTTTAACCTTACATGTAAGTGACCAGAGCATATATAAATTAATACATAACATGTAACAATGGCAAAAATATAAAAATTTAGCAAATCAAGTAACAAAAAAATCAAAGTCTTCAAAAACAAATTCATGCCGCAAGTGATCAGAGTCTTCAAAAAATTATTAATGCCGCAAATGAATAGAACAACCATAGAAATCGAAACATATACAAAAAGGGTACCAAAGCCTTCAAAAAAAATTCAATCCGTAAGTGCTCAAAACCTTAAAAACAAAATTTCATACCGCACGTAAATAGAAGAACCCACAACAATGAAAAATATAAAAAAGAGAGATTTTTTGGCACAAAATTAACTTGCGCCCAAATTATGGAGAAATGGATGATCGAAGAGTGGAAGAGGAGTATCAAGAACACCATAGCGGCGCTAGGGTTGCGAGAGTGGAGGAGGATCCATAAATAAACCACAACGCCGAGTGGAGGATGAGCCACAAAAAACCACCACAGCGTCGCTAGCGTTTCGGAAGTGGAGGAGCCGCTCGAGAACTCAACGCTAGGGTTTCGGAAATAAATAATCGAGCTTATATACCACCGAAAAGATGACATTTAAAAAAAATTGAAACAATTATCCCAGCAACGGAATCGAAAACCCAGTGGGGTAGCGTTTTGAAAAACCGATGCGGAGGGGATTTAGATGCCAGTAGGACAGAAAATGGATGCCAGCCAAACAGCGAAGGGAATGAGAATTGGTATCCCTTTCCCCCCGATACCTCCCAAAAATCCTCCAACCAAACACGGTCAAGGGGATGCCACCACCACCGGCCACCGCCTACAGCCACCGGTTGACGCCTCCCGCTACCGGCGACCACCGCTGCCCCTTCACCGCCGGTTCCCTCCCGCCACTGACGATCACTGCTGATCACCACCGGTGACGGGTCGCCGGTAGCCGGAGGCAGCAGTCGTCGGTGGTAGGCGACGGTGAGTGATGGCCAACGGTGGCGGAGTGGTGGTGGATGGTGTGGCTGGCGGCGGCAACAGCAGATAGTGGGCGTTGGTCGGTGGTGTTGGTGGCATCCCCTAGGGTTCATCCCATGGCCCATTTTCCCTCCTATCAGGGGATGCCACCTATCAAGGTTGGTGAAGGGGTTGGTGAAATAGCATCACTCGGGCAACAAGCATCCTGACATGGCAACGGATAATAATCGCCTGTTGGTCGGGTGAGCGCAATTTAATGATGGGGGTGGGTGGCCGTGATTCGGTGCCAGGTGAGGATGTCGCTAATCCCCACCCTCACCAACTCTTATTTTGCGGCAAAACCCTACTCAAATCCTGGCTAAAAGGACAGATCAAAGAATTCAACGGACAATATTAAACCATGATCAAAAGTTGGGTGTGAACCGTTCCCCCTTAACTCGTGGCGATCTTGCATCTTTCTGTTTTAGATTCCCTTCTCGGAAGCAAAATGCGGCCAAAAAATCAGCTGTCGTCCGATAGTCGCCTCCCATCACGGGGGCGCCAGACCACACGAGGCTGGGGCCCACCAACGTACAAAAAAAAATATTCCGGATTCCGATCTGTACTATGTAGTCAACTCTCCCCTCTCCTCCTGTCTCCCACTCCGATCCACCCGCGTCACAAGCTAACCGACCTCACATTGCCACGATCTCACCGCACCACTGATTGAGCATTTTGTTCCCCGTTTCACGTTTCCCTCGTATTCTAACTTCTAATTAAGCACTATATTTATTTTTAAAGAATAAGTCATTTAAGGAAAAATAGAATAACCAAAAGAATCATCCCGATTCCCACGTTTTCCCTCTCAAACTTTCTCTCTCCTCTTCAATATCAAATTATCAAGAGAAATGCTATTCATCCCAAAGATTTATCCCGATTTTGCTGGCCTGATTGACATGGCAATGTGCAACTGGTGGTTGATATCTACAAGTGGTTTTAAAATCTTTAACAGCATGAGTTACACACTGCCCCATCAATCGGACTAATGAAATCGATAAAACCTTCGGACTGAATAGCATTTCTCAATTATCAATCATCCCAAGTACCCTTTCAGACTCACACCTATACACTTCCACCATCCACTCTTTCTCTTTTTTCTTTTTTTTTTTTCTTTTTTCTGAATCCGATGTGATACCAAATAAGAGAACTGCTTTTCGGACATACAGGAGGACACACTTGAAAACATACTCCGGATGTGGGGTGCATCGACCAGCGCTCAGTGCATTTGGCCATCGCACAGAGCGTTGGCCGATGGCCCCCCCACGTCCAGAGATTGTCCACTTGTATGTTTAAATATCATTTTCTACTAAACAAACAAATGAAAGGTGATATTTTAAGAGTAATGGCATTTTTGTAAAACCTCCAACGTCAAATGCTTTGACAAACCAGACCCATACCTGATGGCGAGCCCTTGGACTCACTGCATCAGCATTCACACCAAACAGGCCCTGCCATCAGGGCATGGGTCTGGACCGTCTGATTTGTTAAAGTTTTTGTATTGTTTAAATGGCATTACTCATTTCAATATAAGTTTAGATCTCTTCCAATCTGTCAGCTCTGGTTGGTGGGCCCGACGTGCATCACAGCCGAATGCAATAGGCTGGAGTATAATCACTTTGGGATCGACTGCCTTTTGGTGCTGCTGTGATCTTAACATCCTGACGTGGTACCCAATCACGATTGTCTGATCGGACGGCAAAGATCGGATGTCATGTCATGATGTTGCCAACATACGGTGTTGATAGCATTTTTGTAAACCAATAATCAAAATCAAACGGTTAGAAAACGATGGAGTTATTTTTTTGGAAGGAGGAGTAGTTTGGAGTAATATAAGCATGATTCCATTTTCCGAACAGGTTTTTTACGGAGGGAAAAGGGGATCGCGATTCCCGGATGCTCACCCTACCCGTTCTCCTCCTAAAGTTCACTCGCGGGTCCAGCAGAAGCAACCGTCGCTTTGAAAATCCCCCTCTCCTCTCTGTCCGGACTCTCACTAGTCGTCTCCCCTCCCCTGAGTCCCTCCCTGCCCATTCGCCACCCGCAAATGGCAGCACCCGAAGGCGAGAACCTCCCGGTGCACCCCCGCCGAGCTTCTGCGTTTCGGATGCCGCGCAGGAGGAGTCCGTCGGGGGCGCGGCCGAGGAGGATGCCGACAGTTCGGCTGGGCGGACGGCGGGGGTGGGGGTGGCGGATGGCGGGAGCATTCCGACGGATCCGGATGAGGTGGCTGGCGGCGCAGTACCGGCGGGCTCTGAAGCGGATGAAGGCGTTCTACTCGGGGCTGATGAGGGATCTGATCGAGGGGGCCGCAGCGATGGAGGCCGTCCATTCAGGAACGATGATGGAGGCCTACCTCGCCATCCCCGTCATCCCCGTCAGGGCCGTCACCCTCACGTCCGGCCACTACGCCTCCTACCTCTCATAAGATATCCATGAGATCGAGGTGAGAAAACCAAAGAATCCATGTCCTTGTCTGTAAATAGTTCTCTACTTCGGACAATATATCGGTCGTTTATCTTGAATTAATGATTAATAAGGGCTCTTTTTTGAAATCCTATTGTATATCAGGCTTTGATCGCTTTCATGTAAATTTTTTTATTTTTTAAAATAGTAGCCATATCGATTTTTTTTTATTTTTAGCCAAGGGGGTTCTGTTCATGGCGCCCCAGACCAAAAAAAAAAAAAACATTAATACAGACCTGATCATCCTGGGTAAAGGAAAAAGAGGAAGACTCTTCTTCCTCTGGTACAATAAGCCTATCCCAAACTGTTGACTCTGTAACTTCATCAAGTATGAGAAAGTCCAAACAAAATCCAAATTAAGTAATAGCTAGCGGCACTTTGATGAGCTACTTGATTTGCTTCGCGTATAAGATGTTGAATTTGCCAGCAAGGAACAAGCTTCATAAGTCTCCTGAATTCCTTCGTTATCGGAAGGGTGGAATCCGCCTCCAACAGGTCAAGAGTGTAATAATTGTTAGGTTATCACCTTCTAGCATTACCAAGTTGGGCTTCAGTCGTAGAAGGAGAAAGATACCTCCCCTATGACAGTACCCAACCAAAAAAAAAAAACTCCTCCATGATATGTTGAATCCAGCAATTGAGAGATTCTGTCGGCTATGGATAGGTCAAGCTTATTTGGAAATTTATTCCATACCTCGAGCAAACGAACAGTAAAAAAATAGTTGGACTAGGTCCTCGGTATGGCCTTGGCATAGAGCCCAGGATCCCGAAAAGAACGAACAATGAGATACTTTAGCGTTAGGTTCTGTCGTTGAAAAATATCCATTTTACCCCTACGTGTTGCTGCACATGAAAACAACAATCCGATTTTGATATAAATCATTGTAGTAAAAAGAGCAACAATATGCCAAATTGTTACTCATTTTACTAAAGTGAAATCACTGTAGAATTTTTTTTATGAAATCTGGACGAAAAAAAAAAATGCTACAGTGAAATCACTATAGTAAAAGAGTAACAATCTTTGTGGGTAACAATTTGTGCAAACTATTACTCTTTTGCTACAGTGAAATCACTCTATCAAAAAAAATAATAAAAATCTTGACAGAAAAAAAAAAAAAAATTGCTACAGTGAAATCGCTATAGCAAAAGAATAACAATATTTACATATTGAGTGACAATCTACGCAGATTGGTACTATTTTACTACAATGAACCGTTGTAGAAAAGATCTATGAATTATTATATCGATAAAGACAAAGGGACTTGCTCTAAAGAGGCATTTTTAGCATTTAAAAAGGAAACAAGTCAGTAGAGGTACTTGCTCTAACTGCATCTTTTTCAGGAGGGACTTGGGGTCTTGTTGTCTGTCTTTTTTACTTAACCGATCTTTTGTCAGATACCTATCACTACGTCCCCCAACTTAAAAATACAAGGGGTAATGTGGCTAAAGTCCTTGCAGCAAGTACCGTATTAGGTAAAAGACATACCACATTTCGGTTGAGGCTAAGGTCCCTCCGCAACAAATGTGTTTATTGTACCCATTTTGCCCATCCACGTGATTGTGCAATTTAGTGTATAGAATTTGGATACATGGACACTACCCATTTTACCCTACACATGATTGTTCAGGATAGTGTATAGAGTCCGGATACATGGACCCAAATCACGTGCAATGGATACTCTTTTTAGACAAATTGTTACTCTTGCTATAAAGAAATCGCAGTTAGTTGGCATCCAAAATGAATGAATATTTATGAAATATTCCTTCATTCGGTTGTTATTTTATTAATCTAAAGGGGAAATAACCGATTTACTCATGGTTTAATCACTTAAATTGACCTATCTTTAACTTAACCCAAAACAAACACAGACACAGCCCAAATCTAACTTGGACCTAATATGAAGAATTCTCACATTGGATGGGTATTTATAGAGTTTTGGTAAAATATTAAGGATGAAATCGAAAATATTCTCTCTGTCAGCTAACTACAGGGGTCAATATGCAATGTTTGAATGAATTGAGGGATTTATATGTAAATATCACTTTGATAGTGTTTTATATATAAATAGAGAAATTATAGGGTTTATTTGTAAAAAACATAAAATAAAAATAAAAATTCCATCAAATGTGAATAGCTTTGGTTTTCATCCAAAGCAATATGAATAGCTCTAGTTTTTAGCAGTCATATATCTGCCTACATTTAAAGTTTTTATTCACATATGCTTTATTTTACGGTAAAGGAAATAGAGTAAAGAAAACATAATGACTTTTTTTTTTTTTTAAGAAATCCCTCTCAATGGATGAGGGGGGTTCCACCTAGACCCCTACCTATTTATTAAAAAAGAGAAATATTACAAGGATCATATTGACTAATATCACATATTAGCTTCAACATCTAGAGCCTGTTTAGTTCATGGTTTGAAAAGTACGCTTAATACTTTCGCAAGGAATCGATGCATAAAGAGAAATGCTATTCAGCCCGAAGGTTTTTCCTATTTTGATAGCCCGATTGACATGACAGTGTGCAACTGAGCACCGAAACACATAAGAGATATTTAAGTCTTTTACACCACCAGTTGCACACTATCACGTCAATCGGGCTAAGCGGAATCGGAAAACCTTTGGGCTGAATAGCATTGCTCATGCATAAATAGAAGACGAAGTTGTCAGCGGCGCGCACGGGATTTGATCCTCTCCTGGTGGAATGCCAGCTGTCTACCTGTTCATTACTCCGTCACATCCACTATCGACAGGCACCAAAGATGAGCACTACAATGACCGTAATATTTCATCAAAGCAATTGGTTCAAACAACTAATGGAGTACAAGCTGCAGAAGTAAAAGCAACAGGTGGCGGTGATGCATGTTGAGGTGGCCATATTTTGCAAAAGTAGAATGCTGTAAAGCCAACTCTTCTGCCAACTTCTGGTTGCCAACTTAACGTGGCATCATCATAGTCGTTCGTTGCACAACCCCAACCGATGAAATCTCCCTCAGCCCCAACTGAGTGGCAAACGGCCCACAATGATCAAGTGCGACAGTCAAGTTGGCAGACAACCCAAAGGAAAATGATATATAACCAAATCGATTGCCAAGTTCTGGTTGACACCTTAACGTGGCACGAAGACAGCCGTTTGTTGCACACAGCCCCAACCGATGAACTCCTAGTCAGCCCCAACTGCATGAGTGGCAAACGGGCCACTGTGATCAAGTGTGACAGTCAAGATGGCAACCCAAAGAAAAATGCTATATAAACAACCCGTCTGCCAACTTCTGGTTGGCAATTTAACGTAGCACGATCACAGTCTTTCGTTGCACACAGCCCCCCAACCGACGAATCTGCACTCAACCCCAACTGAGTGGCAAACAGACACAATGATCAAGTGCAACGCTTAAGTTGGCAAACAGAGTTGGCTATATAGCATTTCTCTATGCAAAACTGAAATTATGGAGACACTACAAAGTGGTTAGAGCATCTCCAACCGTCCGTCATATTATTATATATAACGGACGGGTGGCTTCAATCACTTGCTATATGGGCTGCATAAATGCAGGGGAGGGGATTTGACCGGCAAAAATATAAGAATCCGAACCAAATAGCAGTCCCTGCTGTTTGGGTCAACTTTCCAAAAATACCAAAACAACCCTACAAGACCTGCATGCATTAAATATAATGACGAATATATCCTAATAAAATTTGTACATGAATAATTTAACTAAATATATTTATTAATTCACTAATTCGTTTTTAACAAATTTGGTACTGTTAGAATGCTCTCATCAAGACCTTTGAAAAGAAACTAATCTCTAATATTTTTAAAATTATTTTAAAAATTTTAAAAATTATATTAATTACTAAAATAGAGGTCATGGTTGGAGGCTAACCAAAATAGAGGGTCTTCATTTTGGAATATTTATAGAATATTTTTATTTGACAATGGCAAAATGAAGGTTTTGGTTGGAGATGCTCTTACAATGTAATAGGGACTTAAATTCTTTTCAAACTTTCGTCGGGAATTTTAAAATTTTGAGCCAAAATTTTTGAAAAAAAAATGAGGGAAAAGAAGGTAGTATGAACTCCAAGTTTTATGTCTTCTGATTAGTGGCATTACTATAGGGATTTAAATTCAAGCCTAAGACCAATAGAATCCAATAATGAACTTCCTCATGCACAACCCCCCAAAAGGATTCGGCTTCCCATCGCCGAGCACTCACACCCAATTGCCTTTTTACGTGGTCACCTCGTTTACTCAGTACCCACCTCAGAGTTGGGTTGGACTTCTCTCCTCGGATGATCATTTTTCTATCCATCGCTGATGATTTGAGAAGCGGGTGTGTTGAAAATTTTTTACGGAAATAAACATGTGATAGGAGAGACAGCAGTCTCGTAGTCAAACATATTTTCTTTAACGTGATTCGCCCGTTGGCAAGCGGACTACACCACGGATTACAACTTTCGTTCTGATGACCATACACCACGCCCAGGGATTTGATCGGTAGATCATCGCCACTCCCTTGCGCTCCGATCCATAACCCGGCGACGATCCCGTCGTAAACCACGATCCTTGCCTAGCTCTGTGACGTTGCCCGCGCCCGTCGCTCCCAAGCTGTTGCCCGTCGACCAACGTTCGAACCTTGTATCTCGCACCCTGCTATACCACAAGTGTGCTCGCGGCTGAGTCCGCCACCACCACGATTGTCGTCACCTTTAATCCGCTATCCGTCGATAGCCTCCGCACCCTGCTAGACCACAGGAGTGCCCGCGATCGTGCTTATCGCCACCGCGCCCGTCAGCGCTCACATTGTCCGTCGGCGATCCGCACCGGTGCCCGTCGGCACCTCCAACAGTCACTCGTCAGCAACCCACATCAGTCCGCCCGTCGGCGACTGAACATGATGCCGTCGGTGACCCCCGTGCCATCGAGGTGCTCCCCCTCGATTCCGGCACCCGCACATACCCGCGCCATCGCGACTCGCCGTCACAATCCATCTAACCTGGGAGGAAGTGCCTAGACCGCACCCTCCTCCCAGCCTCGTCATCGGTGTCTTGAACCACCCCGAGGGAGGAGGTGCTCGACCACAACCTCCCCCTCGAAGTCTCGTCCAAAGACCCAAACAATCCGGGGAGAGGAAGCACTGGACCGTGCCTCTCCTCGGATCCCTAGCTGCCCTTCGCCCTGGGCGCCCACAGTGGCGCCCAGGGCGCCGGCCCTGTTACCTTCTTGCTGGCCATCTGCCCTTCGCCCTGGGCGCCGTTGTCCGCAGCAACTCGTGGCCTCCCCTCGAGCATCCACCGTAGCAGACCTCCTCCTTTGCTCTTGGTTCTTCCCAAGCCCCTTAAAAGATGACTCGTCCGCAATGGTTGTCATACAAGAGGGTTACAGCTCCTCTTATAGCAAGGGAATGAGAAGAAAACGTGAGAGCATGTGAGTCCATATCTCATACGAGATATACTTCACGTGCACCCACACCTTTATCCCATCAACACTTCAACCAACCCTTTTGGCCAACCTATATCCAGCCAATTCAACCACCCTCATGCCTACCCAGCCATTGCTTCACCTCCAAGCAATCTGAATGGGCCGAGCTCATGGGTTGCCCAAAACCCAACAATTCCCCCTCAGGCCATGAGGGAGGCCACTTGCTCCATGGCCCCGACTGCTCTCCCTTTATCTCGCACAGCTACCACCCGTTCCTAGACGAGAACTCGGAGCTCTGATACCAATTGTTGAAAAAAAATTGCAGAAATAAACATGATATAGGGGAGACCGCAGTCTCGTAGCTAAACATGTTTTTTTTAATGTGATTCGCCCGTTGGCAAATGGACTACACCACGGATTACAGCTTTCGTTCTTGTGACCGTACACCATGCCCGGCGCTCTGATTGGTAGATTATCGTCACGCCCTTGTGCTCCGGTCCATCGCCCGTCGACGACCCCGCCGTAAACCATGACCCTTGTCTAGCACTGTGACGCTGCCCGCGCCCATCGCTCCAAAGTTGTTGCCCATTGGCCAATGCTCGAATCTTGTATCCTCGCACCCTATTGTACCACAGGTGTGCCCGTGACTGAGTCCGCCACCACCACGACCGTTGTCGCCTTTAGTCCGCCATTCATCGATAGCATCCGCACCCTGTTAGACCACAGGAGTGCCTACGGGCCGTGTCTGCCGCCACCGTGCCCGTCAGCGCCTACATCGCCCGTCGGCGATCCGCACCGGTGCCCGTCGACACCTCCAACAGTCACTCATCAGCAACCCACATCAGTCCACCCGTCGGCGACTGAAAATGATGCCGTCGGTGACCCCCGTGCCATTGAGGTGCTCCTCCTCAATCCCGGCACCTGCACATACCCGTGCCATCGTGACTCGCTGTCGCGATCCATCTAACTGGGGAGGAGGTGCCTAGACCGCACCCTCCTCCCGGCCTCATCATCGGTGCCTCGAACCACCCCCGAGGGAGGAGGTGATCGACCGCAACCTCCCCCTCGAAGTCTCCTCCAAAGACCCGAACAATCCGGGGAGAGAAAGCACTGGACCATGCCTCTCCCCCGGACCCCCATCCTGGGCGCCGGCCCTGCTACCTTTCTGCTGGCCATCTGCCCTTCGCTCTGGGCGTCATCATCCGCAGCAACCAAAAACATCCCGGGGGGGAGGTGCCCGAACCCGCGGCCTCCCCCCGAGCATCCCCCGTAGCAGACCTCCTCCTCTCCTCCTTTGCTCTTGGTTCTTCCTGAGCCCCTTAAAAGATGAGCCACCAGCAATGGTTGCCATACCAAGAGGGTTACATCTCCTCTTATAGCAAGGGGATAAGAAGAAAACATGAGAGCATGACAGTCCATATCTCATACGAGATATACTTCGCGTGCATGGTGCACCCACACCTTTATCCCATCAACACTTCAACCAACCCTTTTGGCCATCCTCTATCCAACCAATTCAACCACCCTCATGCCTACCCAGCCATTTTTTCACTTCCAAGCAATCTAAATGGGCCAAGCTCATGGGCTGCCAAAAACCCAACAAGGTGATGATTCAAAAACCAACGGCCATGACCTATGATCATGGGATGAACCCAAAGGGGATGTTGCCACCTCCGCTCGCCGCCCACCACTTGCCACCGTCTCCCCGTCGCCACCGGCCACAGTCCCCGTCAGTTGCTGCCACCGACCACCCCTGGTGCCAACCGCCGCCACGCGGCCTTCTCTGTGACGGCAGCGGGTGGTGATCGACGAGGTAGCAGCGGGTGGCCGGTGGTCGACAGAGGTGGTCACCGAGGGTGGTGGCATCCCCCTTGGGTTCATCCCATGGCCATATATCGTGGTCGTTGATTTTTTAATTGTCACCAGTCGCTCTCCAAGTCATCACTGACCGATCAGGGAGACGGGCATCAGTGGAGAGGAGTCAAACCTCTCAGAATTGGTCACAGCACTCTCAGAGCACTGGTAGCTACAGATACCTCATAAGCTACTGCTTACTGTCTTCGATGGGATATAGACTTGCATGTTTGTGTTCGCAATGTGTGCATCTACCAAGTCAAACAAAACATCAAAAGGAACCAGAAAATCAACAAACCAATTAGAGCATCTCCAACCGACTCCTTCTTATCTCCAGCTCCCATCCCCCTCTCGATCATCTGCCACATGGGATGAGAGTTGGTGGAGAAAAACATTCCCTCCAACGAAATCACATCTCTCCCATCTCCTAGTTTTCTTCTATTCACACCCCCTCACATTTCAATAAATTATAGTCCACCCACCTACTTTATTGGTTCGAAGCTTAAGTATTCGATTTTCCACATGAGTGGACCCCTCATGAGAGATGTTTTTTTGGCTCCCATCAGAATTGATCGAGTCGTTTCTGGCTCCTACCACCACATAGACTGTATAGGAGTCGGTTGGAGTCGATTTTTTCACTACATGACATAAGTGAGTGGTGCCACAAGTCCGTTGGAGATACTTACCGACTTGTAGTCAATCATGTGGTATTGTTTATTGATGTCTACCACTGGAATCAAAAGGAACTAGAGCATCAAGAAATCAAGACCAGGGTGAAGCTAAAACGATTGATACAGATGAAAGACCCAAATTCAAGCTTCGTTACATTCAAGAGAATATACATCCCTTAGGGACAGGTCATGAACTTAGAGATTTTAGTTAGCCCTTAGTGATTCACAGGTACATATATGCATTAGGGCATCACGCTTAATTATTATCGGTTAGGCATGTATTAATTTTACTATTATTTTTGTGAAAACCTATGGTTTAAAACCCTATGGAAATGGTTTTGGATTTTATAGTAGTGCCACTACTTGGATCCACAGTTAGAACTCTCACTGGTCAAGTAGTTGTGCGAGAGTCGTGTGCAGAGGTATGGTGGCGTGCACAGTACCTATAGTTGTGTGCACAAAAGCTTAGAGATAAAGATATCCACTTGCAAAGCCTGTGCGCACAGTTTTGGCATATGTGCGCACAGCTTTTCTCCAAGTGCGCGTGTGACTACATTTTTTGAAAATTTTCAAATGTTCTCTATGTCGTTAGAGAGGGATATAAGGGCTTATTTCCCATAGGCTTTTAAGAAGCGCTTTGGGACTTTTTATGCCTGGTGCTTCAAGGTCCCATTCTCTAAGCAATTTGGAAAGACAAGACCGATGGATTTGACAATCCATGAGTTCGGCCCAACTTATATTTGGCCCGCTAGGATTACTTGGCGCACAAAATACGGTTACTTGGAAGCGAAGCAACCTATCTCTATAAAGAGGAGGGGAAGGCAACACCTAAAGGAACACGGTGGGAGTGCGGTGATGATCAAGACTCGATAGTGGCTGTCAAGGAGAGGAGGAAGCCGGAAGCCGGAGGCTCGGAGGAAGGCCGTGGCATAGTGACTCCCCCTGGGATTCGAGCCATTGGAGTTGAAGTCGGGGTGATCATGAGGTTCTTAGTGGTCGACACGGCGGTCGATGGAGCCCCAAGGCTGGGGATCACACCCACGGCTGATCAATGGAGCGATGAGGGCCGGAAAAAGGGGGGGCACCCCATGGAACAGAAAGCCAGTGGTGACGAGAAGTCCCTGAGGCACGGGGGTTGGACGGTCGCCGCCCGAGAGAAATCGGTCGCAGAGCCGAGCTGATGATGTCGGCGCCTGGGTGAAATTGCAGCAGAGAGTCCGAGGGGATCGTGGTTCAGTGACTCCCTCCTCGGGTAGTTCGGGTTGTCAGAGGAGATCTCAACGGAGGCGGATGTGATACAACACCTTTGTCCCTCAGGGTGGATTAGAGGACAACACTGACAAATCACGATGGAGTGTCGTGAAGGCACGAACACGTGTGGGTGTTGAATCAAGGGGGAGCACCCCAATGGCATGGAGTCACCATCAAGCAAGTGTTCAATCGTTGACGATTGGACTGATGTGGTTGCCGATGGGTGACTGGTGTAGGTGCCGACAGGCACTAGTGCGGATCACTGCAGAGCGATGTGGGTGCTGACAAGCGCATTGGCGGCAAGCACAACCGCAAGCACATTTGTGGTATAGCAGGGTGTTGTGTTGTCAACGGACAACGGAGCAGGCACCGATGGGTGCTAACATGGAGGTGCAGATGGGCACCAGAATGAGGTACCGACGGGTGCTCGGTAGCGTGGCATACTCAAATGCGGGGCACACATGTGGGATGATAGGCGTGCGAAGTGTGTCGATGAATGTGCGGTGCAGCGGCAGACATAACCACTGGCGCAATGGAACATGAGAGGCCACATAAGTCATCGATTGATGGCAAGAGGTGACAATGGTCGTGGTGACACGGGCACACCTGTGCAGCAGGAGAGTACGGGAGTAGTCGACGGACTGTGGGAAGCGAAGACGATCACGACGGCGGCGAACAAAGCCACAAGCACATTTGCGGTGTAGCAAGGTGCAGGATGACAGAGTGTTGAGCATTGATCGACTGGTGACAGCATGGGATCGAGCGATGGGTGCGGGTAGCGTCGTAGAGCGAAGCATTGGCCGTGGATTACGGCAAGTTATTGACAGCCGATGGGCCGGAGGGCAAGGATGTGGTAGATAGTCAGACGGATCATAGCGTTGGGCGAAATGTACAGTCACCATAAAAGATTTGTTGTATCCGTGAATGTAGCCTAACCAATGGGTGAATCACGTTAAAAAAAAATTGTTTGATGTCTGTCTTTTCTCAATCATGTTTATTCCGCAACAAAGACTCCTCTTATTCTTCTTGCTAATTCTTCAAGGAGATCTCTCATCTAGTCTAGGTAATGTCTAGTTCATCTTGTTAGAATACAGATTTTCATGCACACATTCATCTAGAAAATCTAGGAACCATCCACCCCTCATACCTCTTTATTCACATTGAGTTGTTTTTGCCTGTGTTTGTTTGAAACCTACTCTGTAGAGGAGCGAACCCCTTATTTGGTCCGTGGTTCTTGTATTTGCGTGTCAGAATAGAAGTGATTGTGGAGCTTCTTTTTTTTTTTTCTTGCAATTAAAAGATCAACCTATCCACTACTCTCGACCAATCTCTATTCAGACACTGGATACGAATCCCAACGGGTTGCCCAGAGTCAATAGTCAATAGGTCTAGATAAAGAGTTGGGAGAATAACATATCAGGTGGCATCAAATCTCCTTAATGATCTTCAGAATCCTTACAGAGAGTCTATTCAAAAAGAGAGGAAAGACAACCAAGGGATTCAAACATACAGTACGATGAAGAGCATGGGAAGCTAAGAAGTCTGTCGCTTGGTTGCAGTCTCTACTCAAGTGAAGCAGCTCATAATTAGCAAACAACTGGGAAAGTCTTCTACATTCCATAATCATTGTATGGATTTTCCAGGGAGGAGGAGTGTCCTCCAACAAGAGTGTGATGGCTGAGTGGTTTGTCGCCCTCCACAATCACATTGTTGGCTCTAAGCTATAAGCAGAGCTTTATACCTTCCAAGATGGCCAAGGATTCTGCTTCAATAGGCAAGCAATGTTGGAGGGATTTACCTGCAAAACAAACTAAAAAGTCTCCATTCATTGTGAATAATTAAGCGACAAGCAGAATGATCCTCCCCCATTGAGGTGTCAACATTAAGTTTTAGAAAGCCTTCGGGAGCCATGCCAAGATGGGGGTGTATTGTCCTCCACTCTTTTTCTATCATCAGGTACCGTTGGAGATAGAAGCATGAGATTATGTGTGATTGATAAGATCCTTCTCAAAGTAGGCGTGACTCCTTCAAAAATGGAGATGTTACGTTCCTTCCAAACTGCCCAGAGGACATAGGTATCTTGGTGAACCTGTCATCGAAGGCAAATTCCTAAATGAGGTCCATTCGAGTCGCAAAGGTCATCGCGAGAATGCCCGATAGGTAAGGGAGGCCTAAGGAAGCCCAGGCGTTACGAGCTAGGATGTAGTCGAAAACCAAGTGAACATCATCCTCCGCATGTTGGTTGGTTGCACATCGCACAAAAAGGGGATAGGTGAGGAATAAAGGGTGCCATACAATGCTTGAGAGGGAGACAGAGTGCCAAAAGTCTCCATGAAAACATCTGCACCCTTGGCACCAACCCCTTTAATTTCTAAATTTTTTTCCAAACGAATCGATATCGATGTGTTGGAAAAATCCTACGATAAAGGTCCGCAACAGAAGCGATTTAGCGGTCAAAAGACCGTGCATGGTGCACGTTACATGATTAAAACTTTTATTGAAACTAATCTACATGTGCGTGCACGTGAATTGAAGACCCTAAGATCAATTTAGCGATGTGAATATCTAGTATGCTTGCAATTCGAATCTATTCTAGATCTACATGTTAGGGTTTTGCATAACTTCGTGTTGATCATTTAACTGTGGAGAATTGTCTTCTTTGTCGATGGACACGGAAGATCGTCCGCGAAAGAAACCAACGATACGTGAGAGGATGAAGCCTTCTTCATTCACCAAATCTTACACGAGCACATTTGCGGTGTAGCAAGGTGCGGTGTAGCAAGGTGCAGGATGACAGAGTGTTGAGCATTGATCGACTGGTGACAGCATGGGATCGAGCGATGGGTGCGGGTAGCGTCGTAGAGCGAAGCATTGGCCGTGGATTACGGCAAGTTATTGACAGCCGATGGGCCGGAGGGCAAGGATGTGGTAGATAGTCAGACGGATCATAGCGTTGGGCGTAATGTACAGTCACCATAAAAGATTTGTTGTATCCGTGAATGTAGCCTAACCAATGGGTGAATCACGTTAAAAAAAATTGTTTAATGTCTGTCTTTTCTCAATCATGTTTATTCCGCAACAAAGACTCCTCTTATTCTTCTTGCTAATTCTTCAAGGAGATCTCTCATCTAGTCTAGGTAATGTCTAGTTCATCTTGTTAGAATACAGATTTTCATGCACACATTCATCTAGAAAATCTAGGAACCATCCACCCCTCATACCTCTTTATTCACATCGAGTTGTTTTTGCCTGTGTTTGTTTGAAACCTACTCTGTAGAGGAGCGAACCCCTTATTTGGTCCGTGGTTCTTGTATTTGCGTGTCAGAATAGAAGTGATTGTGGAGCTTCTTTTTTTTTTTTCTTGCAATTAAAAGATCAACCTATCCACTACTCTCGACCAATCTCTATTCAGACACTGGATACGAATCCCAACGGGTTGCCCAAAGTCAATAGTCAATAGGTCTAGATAAAGAGTTGGGAGAATAACATATCAGGTGGCATCAAATCTCCTTAATGATCTTCAGAATCCTTACAGAGAGTCTATTCAAAAAGAGAGGAAAGACAACCAAGGGATTCAAACATACAGTACGATGAAGAGCATGGGAAGCTAAGAAGTCTGTCGCTTGGTTGCAGTCTCTACTCAAGTGAAGCAGCTCATAATTAGCAAACAACTGGGAAAGTCTTCTACATTCCATAATCATTGTATGGATTTTCCAGGGAGGAGGAGTGTCCTCCAACAGGAGTGTGATGGCTGAGTGGTTTGTCGCCCTCCACAATCACATTGTTGGCTCTAAGCTATAAGCAGAGCTTTATACCTTCCAAGATGGCCAAGGATTCTGCTTCAATAGGCAAGCAATGTTGGAGGGATTTACCTGCAAAACAAACTAAAAAGTCTCCATTCATTGTGAATAATTAAGCGACAAGCAGAATGATCCTCCCCCATTGAGGTGTCAACATTAAGTTTTAGAAAGCCTTCGGGAGCCATGCCAAGATGGGGGTGTATTGTCCTCCACTCTTTTTCTATCATCAGGTACCGTTGGAGATAGAAGCATGAGATTATGTGTGATTGATAAGATCCTTCTCAAAGTAGGCGTGACTCCTTCAAAAATGGAGATGTTACGTTCCTTCCAAACTGCCCAGAGGACATAGGTATCTTGGTGAACCTGTCATCGAAGGCAAATTCCTAAATGAGGTCCATTCGAGTCGCAAAGGTCATCGCGAGAATGCCCGATAGGTAAGGGAGGCCTAAGGAAGCCCAGGCGTTACGAGCTAGGATGTAGTCGAAAAACAAGTGAACATCATCCTCCGCATGTTGGTTGGTTGCACATCGCACAAAAAGGGGATAGGTGAGGAATAAAGGGTGCCATACAATGCTTGAGAGGGAGACAGAGTGCCAAAAGTCTCCATGAAAACATCTGCACCCTTGGCACCAACCCCTTTAATTTCTAAATTTTTTTCCAAACGAATCGATATCGATGTGTTGGAAAAATCCTACGATAAAGGTCCGCAACAGAAGCGATTTAGCGGTCAAAAGACCGTGCATGGTGCACGTTACATGATTAAAACTTTTATTGAAACTAATCTACATGTGCGTGCACGTGAATTGAAGACCCTAAGATCAATTTAGCGATGTGAATATCTAGTATGCTTGCAATTCGAATCTATTCTAGATCTACATGTTAGGGTTTTGCATAACTTCGTATTGATCATTTAACTATGGAGAATTGTCTTCTTTGTCGATGGACACGGAAGATCGTCCGCGAAAGAAACCAACGATACGTGAGAGGATGAAGCCTTCTTCATTCACCAAATCTTACACGAGCACATTTGCGGTGTAGCAAGGTGCGGTGTAGCAAGGTGCAGGATGACAGAGTGTTGAGCATTGATCGACTGGTGACAGCATGGGATCGAGCGATGGGTGCGGGTAGCGTCGTAGAGTGAAGCATTGGCCGTGGATTACGGCAAGTTATTGACAGCCGATGGGCCGGAGGGCAAGGATGTGGTAGATAGTCAGACGGATCATAGCGTTGGGCGTAATGTACAGTCACCATAAAAGATTTGTTGTATCCGTGAATGTAGCCTAACCAATGGGTGAATCACGTTAAAAAAAAATTGTTTGATGTCTGTCTTTTCTCAATCATGTTTATTCCGCAACAAAGACTCCTCTTATTCTTCTTGCTAATTCTTCAAGGAGATCTCTCATCTAGTCTAGGTAATGTCTAGTTCATCTTGTTAGAATACAGATTTTCATGCACACATTCATCTAGAAAATCTAGGAACCATCCACCCCTCATACCTCTTTATTCACATTGAGTTGTTTTTGCCTGTGTTTGTTTGAAACCTACTCTGTAGAGGAGCGAACCCCTTATTTGGTCCGTGGTTCTTGTATTTGCGTGTCAGAATAGAAGTGATTGTGGAGCTTCTTTTTTTTTTTCTTGCAATTAAAAGATCAACCTATCCACTACTCTCGACCAATCTCTATTCAGACACTGGATACGAATCCCAACGGGTTGCCCAGAGTCAATAGTCAATAGGTCTAGATAAAGAGTTGGGAGAATAACATATCAGGTGGCATCAAATCTCCTTAATGATCTTCAGAATCCTTACAGAGAGTCTATTCAAAAAGAGAGGAAAGACAACCAAGGGATTCAAACATACAGTACGATGAAGAGCATGGGAAGCTAAGAAGTCTGTCGCTTGGTTGCAGTCTCTACTCAAGTGAAGCAGCTCATAATTAGCAAACAACTGGGAAAGTCTTCTACATTCCATAATCATTGTATGGATTTTCCAGGGAGGAGGAGTGTCCTCCAACAAGAGTGTGATGGCTGAGTGGTTTGTCGCCCTCCACAATCACATTGTTGGCTCTAAGCTATAAGCAGAGCTTTATACCTTCCAAGATGGCCAAGGATTCTGCTTCAATAGGCAAGCAATGTTGGAGGGATTTACCTGCAAAACAAACTAAAAAGTCTCCATTCATTGTGAATAATTAAGCGACAAGCAGAATGATCCTCCCCCATTGAGGTGTCAACATTAAGTTTTAGAAAGCCTTCGGGAGCCATGCCAAGATGGGGGTGTATTGTCCTCCACTCTTTTTCTATCATCAGGTACCGTTGGAGATAGAAGCATGAGATTATGTGTGATTGATAAGATCCTTCTCAAAGTAGGCGTGACTCCTTCAAAAATGGAGATGTTACGTTCCTTCCAAACTGCCCAGAGGACATAGGTATCTTGGTGAACCTGTCATCGAAGGCAAATTCCTAAATGAGGTCCATTCGAGTCGCAAAGGTCATCGCGAGAATGCCCGATAGGTAAGGGAGGCCTAAGGAAGCCCAGGCGTTACGAGCTAGGATGTAGTCGAAAACCAAGTGAACATCATCCTCCGCATGTTGGTTGGTTGCACATCGCACAAAAAGGGGATAGGTGAGGAATAAAGGGTGCCATACAATGCTTGAGAGGGAGACAGAGTGCCAAAAGTCTCCATGAAAACATCTGCACCCTTGGCACCAACCCCTTTAATTTCTAAATTTTTTTCCAAACGAATCGATATCGATGTGTTGGAAAAATCCTACGATAAAGGTCCGCAACAGAAGCGATTTAGCGGTCAAAAGACCGTGCATGGTGCACGTTACATGATTAAAACTTTTATTGAAACTAATCTACATGTGCGTGCACGTGAATTGAAGACCCTAAGATCAATTTAGCGATGTGAATATCTAGTATGCTTGCAATTCGAATCTATTCTAGATCTACATGTTAGGGTTTTGCATAACTTCGTGTTGATCATTTAACTGTGGAGAATTGTCTTCTTTGTCGATGGACACGGAAGATCGTCCGCGAAAGAAACCAACGATACGTGAGAGGATGAAGCCTTCTTCATTCACCAAATCTTACACGATGTACGGCGTGCCAACGAAGGGTCTTTGAGTGTCCCCTTACGTTAGCCCTTCTCCGTCTACGAAATGCTACACGAGGAAGGAGCTTCGAGGATTAAAGTCACAAGAGAGGAGGAGAGACAAAGAGATGAAGAGAGGGGGGGGGGACTAGGGCTTGCACTAGGGACGGCTACCCCTCTCCCCATGCTCTATATATATGACCAGCCCCCCTAGATTGCATAAGCAACATGTTAGGGATGGCCTCTTGCTTCTCTCCCTATATTTCCTCACTTTTAAGGGTGGGAAACCCCAAAGTCATAACCCCTTTATTCATCCACTATGGTTGACCCCTATAAAAGAGTACCCAACTCTTAAAAAAAAAGGTGAGACTGACCATGCTAGTCTCCCAACACATAGAGCCACCCCCCTAGTGCATGGTGATGCTTGGTTTCCCAAAACGCCCTCATGGCACTAGTTGGTCATCCCACGTGCATGAGAACTCGCACAATACACATAATTGGGGTGCACTAGTAAGTTTACTATTCACTGGGGTGTCCTTAGTAAACATTCAGGGGGGGCCCCTAGTAAAGTCAACTGGTCAACTCGTAACATGTCCTGGCGCATCGCACCCAAGTATCGAGTTCACTTATGGTAAGGGATGACCATGTGTCGCTGTACAAATATGGGGTTGCCCCCTAATACACATACAAAGTTACGCATCTACTGTGCACTAGTGCGACACACACACATGGAGCATAGGGTTGGACTCACTGCTTCCTCTAACTATATCTTGTACTTCAAGGAGATGATTTAAGGATCGTACATAATGTGGTTAATATGGAACCTTCAGGAACCACGGTTCATGGCTTCCAATATGGATTCGATCGACACATTACCTGAGTGTACCATCGACCCTTGAGTCCGAGTTAACCTGCACAGCCACCCAGAGTGCGACGTATGCTGTACTTCAATCCTCCTGGACTTACTATGTTCTCTCACATACCCCTACTCTCCGCTTAGTAGTTGTAAACTCGATGTCCCTCCACTTGGTGCCATGATGCGACTCAAGCGGTGGAGAACATCGCCAGACTCGAGTTCTCATATGACTCGGTTCCTTTCAAGTTGACCACATACATCGTATCTTTGATTACCGTACCAAGTAATTGGTTCTGGTCAATAGTCTAATTGGTGACCACTAGGTTTGGGTTTAATACGATGCAAGTCATACCAAGGAACGCACCTCCCGTTAGGGGTGTTAATGGTCTGCAAGAATGGCAAGCTGATGCAATGCCAGGCGGATAACCTAGCACATCGTGGTTTTACGTCACGTAACTGAACGCTCACACATTGGTGCACCAAAGTACCACACAACTGGTTAGCCCACTAGTTGTGGTTCCACAGAGTTCAGAACCATTTTACCTTAAGCAGAAATATGACTTAGTGCATCGGTGTCTGCTCATCAATCTATGTACCATGTTGGTTCCATTTGGCCACAGACACTGTGCCTTGTGATGACCATGGTGAAGACACCCACGTACTGTTACCCCAACAGTTTAACATTATGAGGCAAGCAATCTGATTATACCTGCGAACTGGTTTAGGTTACATGTGACCAATTTACTTAGTCTTAAACTCATGTGAACTACCATGTAGCCATGACTCTCTGTTCTAATAAGAACATGTAACAATATCACGTACCAATATGCAACTCATGTAATAACATTCATCCTTTATTAATAGATCAAAAAAGAGTTTTACAAGTTTATAACACACCAATTCCAACATGATGTGTATCCAATCTAGTATTAGGAACCTCAAACCACTCATTGATAATGTGTCTGTAATCGATGCCAATAGAATAACTTTCTGATGGTGTCCAGATCCAACCCATACTATCATTATCACCCTCCATGCTTAGCTTTAAGGTATTAATATGCTCACAAGTAGTAGCATCCAGCACAGGAGTCGAGATTTCAGTCCCATATGCCCATGTTAGGGCTGCAACTCAGGAGGGTTGGATCAGTTTGGGGGTCAACCCAAGTACTAGAACGCTAAACCCTAACCTAACCCAGCCCAACCTCCAACCCGAGATGCCCAACCCAAGCAAAAATGTCCACGCTCGGGTTGGGCTCGGTTAGCCCTGGTTTGTAGGGCGGGCTAGGTTGTACAGGTTCGAGTAGGCTTATTTCCAATCAGTGTTTAAATTTTTGTCATTTGAAGATCAAAAACAAAAAAAAAAAACTTATATTTGGTAACACTAGTATACAACTTTTGTTGCATTTATATACATGGAATTTACTAGATCATCAAATAATGTTTTTATTTTATAAGCAAAAATCAAAAAAGCAAAAAAAATATATGGGACTAGGTGGAAAAGATGGTAGTGATTGCGACCCCTCAACATATGAATACTCGGGATGGTTGTGATTATTACCTATGTATCATAGGCTAACAGACATATATAAGTACTCGGGTTTGGGTAAGGTCGGGTTACCCGACCCCTCAACCCAAGACCGATTCGAATTCAACTCAGGTTGTATTTGTCAACTCTAACCCAACCCAATTTTCAAATACATCAACCCAAACCCAAACCCAAACCCAACCTAATTTTCCGAAGCATGGGGAGGTAGAGATATCCAAAAGCCTTTGCGATGGGGAATCCAAGGGTCTTTGAATGCATGGATCGATAGTCCGTTTCTGGGAAGCCAGCAAAAACCTTTTCGAAGACTAGGGCGGCATTGATTCAAATTGGACCAAACAAAGGATGTTAAGGTTGAACTTTATGTTCCCAAAAATATGATCCACTCAAGTATTTCTTCTTAAGAACTCGGGCCCACCAATCCTCTTTGCCTTTCAATAACCTCCTGCAAAATTTCATTAAGAGAGGCTAGGTTCATGACTCTGAATTCTCGAATACCCCCTCATCCCCCCCCCCCCCTCTTTGGGAAGTTGTAAGTACTGCCAAGCCTTAGCATACAAATTGCTAGTTCCCGTCTTAAAATCCCCACGAAAAATCCTACACAATGATGTTGAGGTTTTGAGTGATGTGTTTGGGCAACAAGATCGAAGCCATGAAATAGGGGGGAATAGAAGCTATAGAGGACTTAATAAGTGTGGTCCTTCCTACATGGGATAAAAGCTTGGACTTCTATCCTTTCAACTTGGCCTGCATCCTATCAACGATGAACCTAGGTAGCAGTTTTAGATCGCCCGACAAAGAGAGGATTACCCATATTTTTTTCGTTTTTGTTCATCTCTTTGATCTGCAAGGTCCCAGTCAGCGTTTCTCTAATATATCTGTGGACATTGATGCTGAAGAGAATATTAGATTTATTATAATTCACCACTTGACCCGAATAACGTGAGAAGGTCTCAAGTGTATATCTCACTATGAAAGCTTCCTCCTGGCTAGCTCAGCAAAAAAATGAAAAGATCATCTGCGTAAAGAAGGTGAGTAATAAACTCCCCCTCTCTACCCAAGTGAATCCCATGCAGTTTGCCTTGGCACTGGATACCATAAGAAGCCTGGAAAGAAATTCAATGCAGAACAGAAAGAGGAATGGAGAGAGAGGACATCCTTGTCGAATCCCCCTTTGAGGCTTGATGAATCCATGCGGCTCGTTATTGATGATGACTGAAAATGTTGGCGAGAAAATACACTGAGAACCCTTCCCCCCCCCCCAAAGAAACGTGTAGGAAAATCAAAGCCTCTCATGATAGTGATAAGGAAGTCCCATTCAAGTATGTCATATGCTTTCATGAGGTCGAGGTTGACAGCCATATAACCCCGATGACCCGAGGTGTGGTTAATCGTATTAAGAACCTCATGGGCAATAACATTATCATGTTTATGCCCTGTACAAAGCACTTTGTTGGGGCGAGATGCATCTGGAGATTTAAGCAGGGGCTTGATCCTACTAGCCAAGATGTTGGAGATGATCTTATAAAACACATTGCAAAAACTGATTGGTCTTAAGTCTACATTAGATTATGTAACATCTTTTTTCGGGATAAGAGTGATCAAAGTATAATTAAACGAAGTTGCATGGGAGAGGCAAACCTCGAAAGAAACATTGGATAAAAGCCACCTTCTCATCACCAATGGTTCTCTAGCAACTCTTATAGAAACCCGCATTTAGTCCATCCGGACTGGGGTTCTTCATACCATCCATATTGTGAACAATTATAACAATTTCCTCTCTAGACGGGCAATTGCACAGTTGGGAACGCTCCTCCTCCGAAAGGATGGGTGTAATACATACTATTATGGAACTGTCCTTGTGAAGCAACGAATCGGGGTATTGTCAGGTTCATAGATCAGTCGGTTTTCACCATAGACAACTTGATCAGCCAGTGGGTACATCCGGTTGAGGGCCTCATCCATATAGAAGCGGTTCGTGGATTAGGACAGTAAACCATGGAGTCAAGTCATAGAGTTGCATGAGGAAGTGGCTGAAAGGCAAGAGGCCATTTGTGATGCGACCAGTTTGGCATTAACTTGAGCTTGCAGGTTTGGGTATTGGGAGCTCTAGGCTTTGTCAATAGATTAACACTCTATACCTATATAATTTGATTTATCGATAAAGGATTGGCTTGCCATCCAGGCATGGCTCGAGATGGTTTTTCCTGTTACGGTTTCCTCCAAAAATCCGATATCTTCTAATTCAGATTATCTACGATTGCCATGGTTGTGCTAGAGAGGTTAACCAATTGGTCCTACTACTTTGTGAACATGTTTACACTTTTGGATAGTCACTTATGCTACAATTAAACAAAAATTCTAGACAGAAACAAGGAAAACGTGAAGAAAAAGAAGATATTGCAATAATGCATTCAGGGAACTCATTCGGCAGCTCCAGCGTCTCATCTCCGGTGGGTTTAACAGGGGTGTATTCATGAGGGTATAGGGATTTTAACTAGGGTGTACTCAAGGGGTGGGTGTAGGGAGCAAGGTTATCTTTAGGATGGGATGTTTGGATTTGGCTTGTGAAAATCGAACTCGAATCGTGGCACTCCGTGGGGACAAGATTGAGATCGAGTTCAAGTAGGACTCGGGATCAAGTTTGAGTATGACTCAAGATTGAATCCAAGGTGGGTAAGAAAGCCCTAAGGAAATCCCACCTCACTAGATGAAGACCGCAAGGCAACAAAGGCAAAACCAACAAGAATTTCGCCTAGGCAAAATTTTGGTTGGCCGGGCGAATAGGAGGGTTGTTCTGTGGGCAGAACACAAGGAAAATTTATCTAGGCTAATAGGAGGGTCGCCCGGGCGGACTGGGTGCGAGCAGCATGTGTCAGGCCGCATTTTGAGCTGGTTTTGGATTCCTACGAGCATGCATTTGCTCCCTTATAAAAGGGAAAGCAGGGGGGCTCTAGGCAATTGAAGCAATGTTGGTGCTACTAAAGGAGTTCGCTAGATCATCTACAGAGAAGAGGGTCACACATGAGAGAGAGGAAGCATCCGGGGGGATGCTGGCATGATTCTCCCCTTGGGACTCTTGGATGTTCATGTAGCATGGCGACGACGACCACAGTGGGGTGGTTCTTCTAGAGTAGATGGTTGAGAGAGATGAATCGAGGGACAGGGAGAGAACGAGAGCCCTGATCTAGGGTCTTGCCACAATGTGAGAAGAGAAAGGAAGGAAGGAAGAGAGAAAGAAAAGAGAAGGAAGAAAGAAGAAGAAGGAAGAAGAGGGGAAGAGAGAATGGAGGTTCGTCTCTGGGTTCTCCTTCAAGTCCATCTAGATCTTTATATGGGTTCTTTGGTGCATCTATTTTGGCTAGGGCTGGCAATGGGTCGGGTCGGGTCGTGTTTGTGTCGTGTCCAAAACCCCTAAACCCGAACCCGACCCGTTTAACTAATCATGCCTAGACCCTAAACCCGTACTCGACCCATTTATAACTGGGTATACCCGGTATGACCCTATAAGACCCGCTTAAGTATTGGATTTGGGGGTGACTCGGGTGAGTGCGATTCAGTGCCCAGGAGGCGGAGAGAGAGAGAGAGAGAGAGACGCTCCGACCCGACGCTCCAGCCGATCACCCTTCGCTCGATCCCCGATCTTCGATCTCCGACACTCCGGCCGACCACCCTTTGCCCGATCCCCAATCTCCGACGCCCGATCCCCGATCTTCGATCTCCGACCCCGATCCGACGCTTCGGCCGGTCACCCACCCTTTACCCGATCCCTGATCTCCGACGCCCGATCCCCGATCTTCGATCTCCGACCCCGATCCGACGCTTCGGTCGGCCACCCCCGCCCATCTGCACATCGACCAACATCTCTCTCTCTCTCTCTCATGGGTGTCATGATCACAACCCTTGAACCCATAGCAGATCGGATGTTGGGTAGACACGACCCGATCCATTGATTTTTAAACGGTTTTTAAACGGGTCAAACGAGTCCGAGACAAAACCCGGACACGGCCCGTTTACTAAACAGGTTAGTCGTGTCGACCCGTTTACGACCTGAACCCTTTTAACCCAGACCCGAACCCACTAATTTCGTGTCGGGTCATGTCGTGTCTGCTGTGTCGGGTCCAAAATTGCCAACCCTAATATTGGCTTCTACTTCGGGTATTTTCATTCCTTGGTGGATCCTCTGATACATCTCTGGATCTCTCGAGCGGGTGTCCACTACTTTGTGGGTTTGTGGTCTTGTGAGAGGAGCAATGAGAGGGTTTATGGGGTCTGAAAAAAATGGTGATCACCGCATGATATATTTCTCTTGCCAGTGATAATCCAAGTCCTTGATTGCCTGGTGAATCTATGTTGTTCGTTTCTATTGTATTGGTATATCAAATTACTTGTAGTGTGCGATCCCTGCAGGGCTTCAAACCTTGAACCTTTGAGCACCTTCCCGAGGGTTTGAAAGCTTCTATGGAGTAGGGGATCAATGTCACTAGCCGATTCCCCTTCATGGGAGTGATACACATAAAGGGGAATTTTACAAGCAGCTTATAGTATTTTTCTTCTCACCATTGTTTCAATTAATTTTTGAGTACACCCCAAAATATTCACATTTCTATATTCACACCTAAACACCCACCTTCTTCCATTAGAAATTCTTAAACTCAACTCTGGCGGCTTACCGACGAAGAACAAGGGCAATATGGCAACATGATCGAGGGTTGAAGTGGAAGTGGCCAAAGTAGATGACAATGCGGCTGAGGCCAAGGTTTTGACTGCGGGAGTAGAGATAGAGAAGGGGGCTTGAGGTGAGGCGAGGGCTAGGGTCATAGGGGAGACATGGGCGATGGTGGGTAGACGGACAAGGACTGAATTCGAAAGGGAGATGAGGTGAGGGTATGCGATGAGACAAGGATTGAGGTCGGAGGGGAGACGAGGCAAGGGCTTAGCCGCAAACGGTAGGGGGCTCGGGTTGGTGATTGTCAACGAGAGCAGAGGCGGGGCTAGGCAGTGGGCATTGAGAGGAAACATGGTCAGAGAGAAGACATGCAAGGGTCGGAGGCAAGATGGTGGGATTGTGAGTGAATTTTTGTCCCAAACAAATTAGAAAAAAAGGCGTGAGAAGAGAGAAGCGTTGGGATTTGTGAGTAAATTCACCAATGTATAAAATTTTTCCTTTCCAACTGATATCTTAGTTGGTAGGACATATGCAACATGTGGCCTTGGTCAAGGTTCGAATAAATGTGAATAAATTTTTCCTATTAAAGATCATATAGTTTGCCATGCTTTTATGGCGAGTTTCGAACCCATGTCTATCTTGTTAGGGAGCGCTAAGGTGATGTACTGTCATATTGACCACTTGATACCTAAATAAAAGAAGGGTAAATTACCGAAAAAACACTTGAACTATGTATCTAATTTCACATTGGTCCCTTGTGTTTTTTTTTTTTGAACGACTTGAACCCTTGAACTATGCTCCGTATGTTCCCTCCTCGTCAATGTTTAGCCATCAAACCTGACATTTATCACAAAAATGTCCTTACCATGGCAAAACATGTTTTCAAAATATTACTTATGTCAATTAGATAATTTGGTATAAAAACTAAATTTAACAAAGAGATGAACATACACATATTTTTTAAATATTACGTATTCTGACTAGGACAAGGATAGTTTGGTATAAAAATTAAGTTTGAGGGATGAATTTGACAGAAAAGGTGAAAATGTAGAGGGATCAGGCAGGGTCATGTAGGGCTGGCAATTTTGGACTTGACACAGCAGACCGACACGAAGTTAGCGGGTCTGGGTCAGGGTTAAACGGGTTCGGGTCGTAAACGGGTCGACATGATAGACATGTTTAATAAACGGGTCGGGTCCAGGTTTAGGGTCTGGACAAGGTAGACCCGGTAAGACCTGTTTAAAATTCAACGGATCGTGTCGGGTCGGGTGTACTCGCAATCCGATACTGTATTATATAATGCCAGCGGGTCTATCGGGTCAAGTCGGGTCGAGTCGGATCGGGTCAACTGAATAGACCCGTGTGGTAAACGGGTCTTATCGGGTCTACCCGTTTATAAACAGGTCGGGTACGGGTTTAGGATCTAGACACGATTAGTTAAACGGGTCGGGTCCGGGTCGGGTCCGGGTCTAGGGCGTTTTGGACACGACACGAACCCGACACAACACGACCCGTTGACACCCCTAGGGTCAGTGACTCATGTTGTTTAAAGAAAAAAAACAAAGCAGTTGAGGGACCAATATGAAATTATGTATATAGTTCAGGGGAGGTTTTTGTAATTTGCCCAAAATAGTTCCCTTTTCACAAGCCAATGATAGACGGTGCTCCCTCGTCCCCAGCACTGGTTGTTTTCCCGCCCGATCACTCTTCACCCCATCCTCTTCCCGCGCCGGCGCTCCTCCCCTCTTGCAGGTCTCCTCTCCATCTCGATCTCCATTTTCTTTTCGATTTTTGTATTTATTATCATGATATTTTTGTCAGGCCGTGCTATCGTCAATCCGATCTTTGGCATTTGATTGATTGCCTGGAAAGTTAGGGTTTTCACTTCTCACTCTCATTTCGGGATTTAACTTTGTGATTTATGATTCCTCACCGCCTCTCGTTTAGAATCAACACCGTGCTCGATTAATTAAGTGATGGATACCTAAACGGGGAAAAGACTGAGGAAAGGGCCTGGCAATGGCTGCTCGATTACTACATGTTGAATCACCCTGATCATAAGCATAGGTTAAATGAGCGATCCTGTTTCAGAATAGCAAATCTTTTTATTTATAACATCAGTTCCATATACATCGAGGGGAAAATTTATAAAAATGGCTATATGAGGCTCAAAATGATAGCTGGATTACCACCTCTGGGAATATATGGTAGTTCCACTGGTTTAGTCCTCATGAACAATCAAATTGCATAAGCCACAGTATTGGGCTCCTGAGGGCTTGAAGGATTCCCCAACAAGCGACTATGGAAGTGGTGTGTATAAAGGGTAATTTTACAAGCACTTTATAGTTTTTCTCCTCACCCCTATTTCAATTGATTTTTTAGTGCATCCCAAAACTATTCACATTTCTCTCTTCACACCTCAACACCCCCCATCTCCCATTAGGGATTCTTAAACTCAACTCCAACGGCGTCCCGACGAAGATCAAGGGCGGCATGGCAAGTTGACCAAGGGGTGAAGCAGAAGTGGCCAAAGTAGATGGCAATGGGGCTGAGGTAGTGATTTCACTACGGGAGTAGAGACGAAGAGGCAACATGAGGTGAGGCGGGGGCTAGGGTCATAGGGAAGACATGAGCAAGGGTGGCCAAACGGATAGGGATCGACGTGTGGGGGGGGGGGAGAAGAGGGCGACGGTAGGCAATGAGACGAGGGCTGAGGTCGATGGGGAGACGAGGGCAAGGGCTCAACAACAAAACGATAGGGGGCTCTGGTTGGTGATTGACAACGGGAGCAGAGGTGGGGGGAGGTGAGATGGGGAACATCGTTAGAGCAAAGATGGGCGAGGGTGCGAGGCAAGTTGGTGGGGAAGGGGTGGGATGGGGAGAATTTTCATCCCAAAAAAATTAGAAAAAAACGGGTGAGAAGAGAGGTCTTGGGTTTGTGAGTAAAGTTACCCATGTAAAAAATTTTCCTTTCGTCTCCAACTGATAGCTCAGTTAGTAAGACACATGCAACCCATGGCCTTGGTCAAGGGTTTGAATAAATATCTCGCACTCTGTAGTAATTTTGGGGTGTGTATAAATTTTGTTCAAATTAGTGCTAGGTCCTTCTGATAGATCTTTTTAGCAATAAAGACGGATAAAGAGATGCTTTAGTGTTAGGTCCACCCGCTTAGAAAATGTCCATTTTACCTCTAAGTACAGCTGTATAGGGAAGTACCAATCCCATTTTTGATGTAAATCACTGCAATAAGAGTAACAATTTGCACAGATTGATACTCTTTTGCAACAATGAAATCATTGTAGTAATATAATTTTTTGTGAAATATGGTTGTATATATATATTTTGCTATAGTGAAATCACTATACCAAATGAGTAACAATCTGCGCAGATTAAGTTACAATCTTTGTGGAGTAACATTTTGCGTAGTTTTTTTTACTCTTGCTACAATGAAATCACTATAGCAATTATTTTGTTTGAAATCCCACTTTTAGCTATAGTGAAATCACTGTAGCAGAAGAGCTACAATCTTTGCAAATTGAGTAATAATCTGCGTAGATTGTTACTCTTTTGCTACAATGAAATTACTGTTTTTTTTAATGAAATTTTGTTGAATTTTTTTTGCTACAGTGAAATCACTGTAGCAAATATTTGCAAATTCCTCTATTGATAAGGATGGAGAGGGCTTGTTCTAAAGGGGCATTTTTGTTATTTAAAGGAGAGAAAAGTCAACGAAGGGACTAGCTCTAACTGCATCTTTTTCGAGAGGGACCTAATGCAAAACCATCTTGTTGTTTGTCCTTTTCACTGAACCGATCTCTATTCAGGGACCTATCACTAAGTCCTCCATAAAATTTTCCTATTAAAAATCGGATCATTTGCCTTGCTCTTGTGGTGAGTTTTGAACCTTTGTCTATCTTGTACAGGAGCACTAAAGTGATGTACTGATCATTTGGTCCCTAAAAAAAAGAAGGGTAAATTACGAACAAACCCCTTGAACTATGCAAGTATGCATCTAATTTCACATTGGCCCCTTATGTATTTTTTTGAACAACTTGCCGCTGAACAATGCTCAGTCTGCATATTCACCACCTCCGTCAACATTCAATGTCAAACCTAACATTTATCTCAAAAATGTCCTTAATATGGCTAAACACATTTTCTAAATATTACTTATGCTTACTAGGACGAGGGTAGTTTGGTATAAAAATTAAGTTTGACGACTGAAATTTGACATAAGGGGTGAACATGCACACATTTTCGAAATATTACTTATACTAGGGTAGTTTGGTATATAAATTAAGTTTGACGGCTGAAATTTGACGGAAGGGGTGAAAATGCAGAAGAAGCATAGTTCAGGGGTCATGTTGTTCAAAAAAACAGTTAAGGGACCAATATTAAATTACGTATATACTATATAGTTCAGAGGTTTTTGTAATTTACCTAGAAAAGAAAACAAAATTCCCTTTTCCTAAGCCGGTGATAGACGGTGCTTGCTCGTCCCCAACACTCTTTGTTTTCCTATTCGATCCCTCTTCACTTCCTCTTCCGCACCGGCACTCCTCCCCTCTTGCAGGTCTCCTCTCCATCTCGATCGCCCTCTTCTTTTCTCCTTTTTTTTAACTGCCATGATATTTTTTCATACCGTGTTATCATCAATCCGATCTTTGGCATTTGATTGATTGCCTGGAAAATTAGGGTTTCCACTTCACTCTCATTTTGGGATTTAACTTTGTGATTTAGGTTTCCTCACCGTCTCTCGTTTAGTATCAACACTGTGCTCTATTTAATTAAGTGATGGATACCTAAACGTGGAAAAGACTAAGGAAAGGGTTTGGCAATGACTGCTCGATTACACATGTTGAATCACCCTGAACATAAGCATTAGGTTAAACGAGCGAGCCTTTTCCAGAATAGCAAATCTTTTTATTTATAACATCTGTTCCACATTCATTGAGGGGGAAATTTATAAAAATGGCTACATGAGGCTCAAAATGGTAGCTGGATTACCACCTCTTGGGAATATACGACAATTCCATGATTCGTTTTAGTCCTCATGAACAATCAAACTGCATACGCTATGATATTTGGCTGATGGGTTCCTTTTTCATTCCTATGAAGTTAGAGCATCTCCAAAGGACTCCTAGTGCCTTCCCTATTCTGGGAGCTCTTAGATGCCACATAAGCAAGTAGGGAGTGGGTAGTGAAGAGCACTTTAACGAACTCCCTCAACCACTAGTCCACTCCCTCTATGCCAAAAGTCCAAATAACGCAACTCCTTTCCTTGAAATGACAAAACCCAAGAGTCCATCGAGGGTCGTACAATACTACAATGTTTACCATGTAAGGCATCTCTGATCGGTAAGTTTCCATTACCAGCTAGATTTCAGAGTTACTGTAGCAGCTACAGTAACTTAGAAAAAAAATTATGCTAATCGATGCATCACAACCGCCCAAATTCATGATTGCACCTACGTTTCGGTGAGTTTCTACTAGCCGCCAAAAACATTCCGGAGTTACTGTAGTAATTACAGTAACTCCAAAAAAAATTGTCGGTTAGTAGAAACTCACCCGATCTAGGTGGCGGGATTAAAGATTGGATGGCTGCGGATCTTTGGGCGATGCTTTCAAGCGCTGACCCAAGGGGGGGGGGGGCACGGATAGCGTGGGGTACTCGCTTGCTGCATTTGGCAAGTGGCTTCAGAGCATGGTAGTTTAGCGAGCCGGTTCGTTGGCCGTTGGAGAGCATGTATTGGGTGGCCCGCTCTCTAAAATACCTAAGGAGCTGCTGAGCGAGCCCTTGGAGATGCTTTTATTTGTTATTTAATGTAACGACACTTATGCTATTTTCAAGATTTTTTATTTCCACGAGCCGGGTGTTCCTCATGCCTTCTCCCAATGTCCGACTTATACACATTCAATTTTCATGGGGAATGAATGTCTATTCTAGCCCATTTTGTCTTTTTTTTTTGCAGCATTTTAGGTTGTGCAGTTCTCAATGAAGCGATCACTTGTGCCTGTGAAAAATGCGCCCACTTCAAATAATCAAATTCCCGGGAAGGAAGGTTTAGAAAAGCTTTTAAAACAGCACTTTGGGTATTCTGAATTCAGGGGGAAGCAGTTGGAGGCTATTGGAGCTGTTTTGTCAGGTCTATGTAGGACCTTTTTTTTGTCATATCAATTCATTTTCCTTGTTGATATTAGGGTTATTATATGTGATATGTCAGTAATAGATTTCTGGAAGGAAATGATTATAGCAATTTCCTTGACAGGAAGGGATTGCTTTTGCCTCATGCCAACTGGAGGAGGGAAATCAATGTGTTATCAGATTCCTGCATTAGCAAAGCCGGGCATTGTGCTTGTGATATCTCCCTTGATTGGTGAATGTTATTTGTCCATTGAGTTTAAGATTGTTCTCTGTCTCTGAATTTTGAACATCTCAATTTTTTCTTGTTTAGACTTTGCTGAAAGTTCTTGGTTATCTTTATGATTTCCTCTGAGCAGCATTGATGGTAAGTCTAAAATGCTTTGTAAAGCAGTGCTATTAACCTTGTTATCTATTAAGTTTAGTGACTCTAAATGTGATTTTTGTTCGTTCTTGAATAGGAAAACCAAGTTACATTGTTGAAGAGGAGGGGAATTCCTGCTGAGTTTCTGTCTTCAACACAAACCATGATCACTAAAGAGAAGGTACATATTAGGAATTTTAGCTTTGCTTTTGTTTTCACCTGATGATGATGTATTGGTAGAAAATTATGTTCCATAATTGCCTTTGGTTCAGTGTACTCAAGGCGGCCAGGCGGTGCCTAGGTGTTTTGGCCTGTCTAGGTGAACCAGCGCGACGCGCGTGCGCACACACACACACACACACATATATATATATATATATATATATATATATATATATATATATATATATATATATATATCCAGGGACACACTACTTTGCCACAAAGTTAGACACACATCCCCAAAACCCTAGATAGAGGTTTCAGAATTTGTTGATTTTTTGCGAGGGTGATAACCTTGCCTTAGATAGCAAATCATCAAAAAATCAACACATTCTAAAACCTATAGACTGATCAAATGTTCTTTTCAATTTAACGATTAAAATGAACGGTTGATAATGCTTTTTAGATTTAATGCACCTACAGGGTTTAGAATCTGTTGATAGATGTGCTACTGCTATCTAAGCGAAGATGATCATCCTTACAAAAAATCAATAAATTATGAAACCTCTATCTAACGATTTAGATGATGTGTGTCTAACTCTGTGACAAAGTAGCGTGTTCCTGGATCCCGACACACACACACACACACACACACACACACACACACACACACACATATATATATATATATATATATATATATATATATATATATATATATATATATATATATATATAGGGTCGGGATCCAGGGACACGCTACTTTGCCACAAAGTTAGACACACATCCCCAAAACCCTAGATAGAGGTTTCAAAATTTGTTGATTTTTTGCGAGGGTGATAACCTTGCCTTAGATAGCACATCATCAAAAAATCAACACATTCTAAAACCTATAGACTGATCAAATTTTCTCTTCAATTTAACGATTAAAATGAACGGTTGATAATGCTTTTTAGATTTAATGCACTCACAGGGTTTAGAATGTGTTGATAGATGTGCTACTGCTATCTAAGGGAAGATGATCATCCTTACAAAAAATCAATAAATTATGAAACCTCTATCTAATGATTTAGATGATGTGTGTCTAACTCTGTGGCAAAGTAGCGTGTCCCTGGATCCTGACCCATATATATATATATATATATATATATATATATATATATATATATATATATATATATATATATATATATATATATATATATATATGAGCATGACTTTGTATGCCCATGCAAAGAAGGTCTCAATGTATACTCCTCTATTAACATACATAGAGGTTTCCGAATTTGCTAATTTTTTGTGAATGTGGTATCTATGTTAAGATAATCATCCTCACAAAAATCAGCAAGTCTGAAACCTCTAAGCATTTCAAATAAGCTCATCAAATTAACGGTTGAAATGGATGGCTGATAAAGCTTCTAACATTTTGATGGACCTAGATGTTTCAAAATTTGTTGATTTTTGGTGGATATGTTATCTATAACAATATGATCACCCTCACAAAAAATCAGCAAATTCTAAAACCTCTAGGTCTATCAAAATGATAGAAGTTGTATTGTCTGTTCATTTCAACCGTTAATTTGATAATCTTATTTGAAATGCTTAAAGGATTTAGAACTTGCTGATTTTTTGTGAGGATAATCAATTTCACATAGGTATCACATCCACAAAAAATTAACAAATTCGGAAACCTTTATGTATGTTAATAGAGGAGCATACATTGAAACCTTCTTTGCATGAGCATACAAAGTCATGCTTCTCTCTCTCTCTCTATATATATATACACACACACACACACACACACACACATCGAAGACCACTAGCCTATGTTGTGTTGTAATATGCGACCACATATGAGTATATGTGGTTTTGAAGGAAGCTGGCATATATGTGGGGATCACATATGCGTCAGGACTGTTGTGCGGTTGCATATGAGACCATACATTGAGTTGTGTGACATATAACCATTATGCAATTGCATAATGCTCCAATTAGAAAAAAAGTGACTGGTGGAATATTTTAATACCTTTTCCCTTCACCCTTGCAACTCTTTTCTATATTATAATACCCCTAACCCCCCTTTCATCCTATAGCTCTTGCAAACTTTTTCCTACTCTCTCCAATCTCTCTACATGACCTCCAGGCTCTGCCAAGTTCCTTCCAAGGTTTCCAAGCTTTCACCATGTCATCCAAGTTCTCTTCAGGTTCCCTCCAGGGTTTTCAAGCTCCCCAAGCTCTTGTCCTCTCTCCTTCAAAGCCCCCTCCAAGTTCTCATGCTATCCCCCCAAATCTCTCTCCAAGCTTTCAATCTCTCCCTCCCCCTTAAACTCTTTTCAAGGTATCAAGATTATGGTGTGCTGCATATCGACTATCAAGTCGAGGGGGTCGAAACTTTCGGCATGTGCGGCATCTTTCTATCTTTATGGCAACACCAATGACTTTCGCCCATGCGTTTGTGGCTAATACAATGGCATAGTCTCCCTTAGGCTAGTCCTCAGGGGATTATGGTTAAATGGAAAAAGAGTTTAAGCGCTGGCAATTGGAAGACATCACTATATAGTTTGCATTTTTTGTATGTGGTTCAGTCGCCTGCCTTGATAGTTAAAACAATGTTGAATGTTCCATGCCTTATTGGATGAAGGTCTCTCCCGAAAAGGGGAGCACTGATGCATGACACAACAACAAACCACCCATTTTCTTCGCTTGTTTGCTGTCAGGATTCAGATGAATTTTCACCTTTTTTGCTTTGGTCTGGCTAAGAGTCGGTATCAAAGGACATGATTCGGCTGTAAGTACCAAAGAAGATGAAGCACATGAGGTATCCTAGTTGTCATGACTCATGAGTCAAGAATTTCACAATGCCGTTCGATATGATATCAACTTTTAGCCCTACTAAATCAAAAGGTAGAGACATCATCTGAGTTCTGATGCGAACCCGAATAAGAAAAAATTGGCTCCTTGGTGGTTGTATCATGCATCCATGCTCTTGATTTTGGGAGTGTTGCCTTCGTCTAGAGTGAGAGAGTTTGGGACGTTCAATAGTCTCTCTTGACATGTGGATGCTCCTGGTCCAGACTTTGTATTATACGTAAGATTATGGGTGTAATTGAATCAGTTTGTAATGTATCATGTGTGCAGTTTAGTCGGTTTTCTTGACTTTCGACTTGGTAACTATGCTCACTAAAGCTAGTGACAATACTAAGTTATAATTACAAGAATGGTGCAAGAGTCTAAAATTTTTAGTTAGAATCCAATTCTACCTATCACCTAAAGTGAGACTATGGTTTGTATCAGAGCTGACTAAGTAATGAGTGTTCCACTTTCCACTGTTTGGAACCATGGGGTGGTCGCAAGATATGTAGGATACGCTGACTCATTTTGCTAAGATGTGGGTTTTTCGGAGCGTGAGAAGGAGGCATAAATAGGTGGAGTACGAATCTGTGGTGGACGCAACATCGCAGACGGTCAATGGCTTAGGATTGTGTGATGACATGAAGTTTAGTGGTCCTAGTTTCCTGGTCTTTCTTGTAGTGGGCCAAATGCCAAAGATAGCTTTGTTATGAGGCTTAACCTCCTCTACCAACATGGCATTGAAAGAAAGAAATTTGAAGTATTATGAAGTCTTTGTCCTAACTTTTCTCAAATAACTCGATTAAGCTTTTACTCTATGGTTGCGATGCAGACGAGCTTGCTAAATTAATGAATGCATGCAAATGAAAAATCAAAGAGAGCTTTAACAATGTTCTCAACGATGTTGTAAGTGCAGAATTTTATAAATTAGTAATTAGACAAGCCTCCAATGAATACAAGCAAGTCTAACTACTCAAAGATCACACAAATAATATTTATGGTCTTGCTAACATTCAATTTCAGATCAGATTTGATATTTAAACATGCTGAAATTGACAAAAGATGATCAAAACATAGGCATAAATGTTGGATAAGTCCTGCAATGGATGGATCTAACTTTTCATACAACCGGAAGGGTTTTTAGGCCAAAATAGGACTGCTGTGATGAAATGACAGCAAACAAAAAATCCAAAAAGGAAAGCGGTTAAGTGGCCGTAGGGTCAAGAAAATAGGGATCTATTCCTATGGCTACTTTGGGATAGAAGATACCTGATGAACGTAGCCCAGAAAAATACCTTGGCGAGGCCCGACTGTGCGAGGAACGTCCAATGCTTGAGATGAAGTGGCGGGGGGATGAATGTGACTGAGAAGAGGGAGATCCAAAGCCAAGGTGATAACGATCTATGAGGTAGAAGACTTCTAGCGGTGATCATTCAATAGAAATGAGATGAAGTCGGGCAGGGAGCTCGAAGCCAATGATCAAGAAGAAGAGACAAAAATGCGAGGAAGATTCGTCGAAGAAGGTTTTCCTGATCCCGCGAAGAACACTCAAGGAAAATAATGGTTTATTTCATCAAAAATTGAGATATGAAAATTCTCTCTCAAAAATCCCCTTTAATAAGATTAGGGTTTCATAGGGGATGCATAGGAGCCTCTGGATCAAGCGGAGGGCCCCCGGATTTATCCCATCCAAAGAAGGAAAGGAAAGAGAGAAAAGGGGGAGAGAGAGAGAGAGAGAACAGATCGAAGGGAAGGGGGTGTCAGCTCCTTCCCGCAGGCACGCCAATTGAGGCAGCAGTGCGGATGAAAGGGGAGAGAGAGGGTGCGGCTTGGGTTTGCCTTTGGGTTCTCGTGAGTCTCCTTTTGATCCCATCCATCTATCCCGGAGGATATTTAATCGTGTCCATTGATCGCGACTTAAAGTCTTATTAATCTCATCCCTTGAATGATGAGACCCATCCGACGATGCCTATTTTTTTTTTATTAATTAGCCACTTAGCAAAGTTGGTGCGAACACAACTCTCGCACCTGAGTTAGCCTATAATAGAAACGATCATAACTTTTGATCCACACCTTCGATCGACATGAAACAAGAACGAAAGTTGTTCAGAATAATAAGAGCAACAAAATGAACTAATTATTTTTCCAATCAGCTGCATCGATTTTTCGTGCATAGCTGTAAACAACAATTAGCTTTTCTGCATGCATCAGGTTGGTTGTTGGTACAAATATTTTTAAGAAGTTATCTAAATAACATTATGAAATTTTTAATTTTTTAAATAGCATCCAACTTTGAAAATTTTCAAAAGTAGAACTTTGAAGCCATGTCGCTAGCGACGTCGAAAAGTGCCTCACCACACCGGCTCCCACTTTTATATTTTCTCATGTCCAATGAAGCCAAACTACCAGCTTCATTTGATCTTTTTTTTTTTCTAAAAGAAAGGTGGTAGTCAGACTACTGGCTTTAGTGGAGCTAAATTCAGTAGTCTGATTCCTGGCTTTAGGAGATGTAGTAAACCTGGCCAGCATTTGGCATTTTTTGTTCCTGTGAAATACCAAACCTTGTAGTTAGACTACTGGCTTTGTTTTAAAATAAATAAAAATAAAATGAATCTGGTAGTCTGGCTAGCGGCTCATCGGACATGGGAAAATAAAAAACTAGTGTGTTGGTTTTTTTTGGCACCGCCATACTATGTGGCTGTCAGAGTGACACTTCTGAATTTTTCAAAAGTTGAATGCTATTTAAATCATTTTACATCTTATAAGATATTTAGAAAAAATCCTTTTTTTTTAAATTGTTATTTTATATAAAAAATTCTCTGCATACTTTTAATATCTAGTGTATTCCTGACGATTTCACTTTACATTATTTGCATGTGTATCATTTTTTGTTTGTTTATTTCATTGTCTTCTTTTGTTGTGTTGCCGGTAGTCAGATATAGAGGGCACTTTGAAAGAGGTGAGACAAGCATCAAACTTTGAAATGTCTTATAATCAATAAATTTAAATAAAAAGGGAGTTTCTCCATGCACAAATAGGAAGGTGGATTATATGGGAGTATAACTTTGAGTATGAATTCACGATGGGCTGAGGAGCAATAAATCACTTGCATCCCTTTCACCAATGAATTTACTCTTTCATTTTCCATTTTTTTGATACTTTAATATTTCATTTCCTGTCTGTTTTCATCAGATTCTTGAAGATCTCAACTCAGGAAAGCCTTCTGTGAGGTTGTTGTATGTGACTCCTGAATTGGTTGCAACATTTGGATTTAAGACGAAGCTAGCAAGTCTTTATGGTCGAGGCCTGTTAAGTCTAATTGCCATTGATGAGGTTTAAATATTTTAATGCATATACAAGTAGGAAAATATTGCTTAAGCTTCCATAATTTCTTTTTGTGCTATGATGCTATCATACCATTGTCTATTTACTGCACTATTTTTCACTTGTATTTCAGGCACATTGTATATCAACTTGGGGCCACGATTTTAGGTTAGTTATTAAGATGCTTCATCTGGATCACTTGGCAACAAAACTATTCATTGGGATAAAATTTTGACTGTATTTAATTTCATGGCCTGCATTTCTATTTGTTTTGTTTATCTTGCAGACCTAGCTACCGCAAACTATCATCTTTGAGGAGTCAACTTCCAGATGTGCCGTTATTAGCTTTGACTGCTACAGCTGTTCCTAAGTGAGTTATGTATTTCTTGATGTCTCTAGAACAGTGTGCAATCGGGTACTTGTATACATTGAGAATCTTGAGATTGTTTTAGGTTTTCCAAAGTAGGAACTCATTTTCTTCATCAATTTATTTTCCTATTAACAAAGGAAAATGCTATGCTAAAATTTCTATTGGGAAAGACAATTTAGCAAGATTGCCATCGATCACCTATATATAAAGGATTCTCTGGTTGACTGGTGACACATCCTCCCATGTTGAAATTTGGAGATGATATTTCTATTTTCACAAGGTTATATGTAGATGAAAATAAACCAAATCATGGATGTAATCATGAAATCCTAACCTGCGCTTTTTGGATCCTACCCTGTAATTTGTTGCAATTCAAAGCTAAGTTCTTCGAATAAGAAGTGTTTCTTTGATGCAAATTTCCTTTTTTCTTCTTTCCTCTCTAAATACCTCTTTAACCTAGATCTAAGAGCCTAAAGTCAATGGGATCATCCCTGGATTAGGCGATCCATGGAGAGAACATTCTTTATTGGCTTTCCCACTTTCCCTTGCTCTATCCTTTATTACTGTTACTTCACATTCACTTCAATCCCCTCTTCTATGTGGTGCTCATCTTTTGCTGATATGGCATCTTTACTTCTAAATGTTACCTTTTGATTATTTCTTTCTTGAGGTAGCAATGAATTTTGTAACTGCATAAAATGTAGATATCCACATCTCCATGTCATCAAGCTTGCTTCAATCTGAGTTGAGTGATTCCATCCATTTGTGCATCCTATTCTATAATATAATCAATGGTAGAACCAGGGACATCTTGTTTCTCAATTCTAATCTCATCACTCAACCGTAGCCACATTCCAAGTTGTAATTTATTTACTTTGCATTCAACTTTTTAACTTGTATTCTATCAACTTTCCTTCCATCTTCCCAACTGTTTTTGTTGACCTCTTCCTTACTCCCATAAATCAGTTCTTGAAGACATGGTTTGGGTTAAAACTTTTACTATTCATCCCCTCGTCAGATTGAAAAGTTGAGGTTTGTAGTAATGATACTTTCTCATATTGTTTGTGCCACTATTATCAAATTGTTGGATGTTACTGGGATACTAAGTGTGTGTTGTAATGCAGAGTCCAGAAGGATGTGATAGAATCGTTGTGCCTGCAGCACCCGTTAATTCTTAGGGCATCATTTAATCGTCCTAATATATTTTATGAAGGTAATGCTTTTAGATGAATTTGGTACATCCTATGACTATATGATGTGGATCCCCTGGATCTTACTTTATCCTTTGTGGTTTATGGAGCTGATTTATATCTATTTTTTTCTTTATTTTTTGTCCTTTTAGTTGTATTGTTGTCGCTTCTAAACATAAGGTTAAAATAAGACAGCTTTCTCATTAGGCAGAATTTTTTTTACCCTGTGAAATTTATGCATACCTTTTCTATTCATCATAAATATTTTCTTCTAAGACTTCTGTTAAATGGATGCAAAGCAATGAAGAGATGTTTCTAGAAGGATTCTATTTTCAGTCCCTTTTCTTGCTTAGGCTTTTCTAGGAATACTTTTGATGTTACCTAAATATGTAACCTCTTTGATGAATGATTGTTGAATGCAGTTAGGTATAAAGATCTTCTAGATGATGCTTACACTGATTTATCAAATTTACTCAAGTCTAGCGGAAATGTCTGCTCAATTGTTTATTGTCTGGAACGTTCTACTTGTGATGATCTGTCCAATCATCTATCAAAGGATGGTATCTCATCAGCTGGTATACATAGATCATGATATCTCTTATTAACTGTTAAGGTTCTTCATAAACATACTTTCTTGATGTCTATTTTTTCTTTCTCTTCTCTTTAGCATACCATGCAGGGTTAAACAACAAACTGCGCAGTACTGTTTTGGATGATTGGCTTTCTTCTAAAATACAAGTTGTTGTGGCAACTGTGGCATTCGGGTACATCCATGATATCTTTGTGATGTGTATGTGAACTTTCCTAGATATTCGTCTAACTTATTTTTGATTCTTTAGCTAAATTCGGATGCTGTGAGGTATCCTTTTTCCATCGTAGTTTCATTAGAATGAGTTGAATGACAAAGTTTAACAATGAGTTTGTTGTTTTTTTATGGAAAAACTTGATTCCTTTAATAGCAGCATAAAGGGCGACCACCACTCATTTTTTGACTCTATATCTCCGACCATGGACATTAGAATGAAAGACTTACATTACTTTAACAAATTTTAGTTAAAAGGTCACATATATCAGAATGAGGAACATAGCACGTTTATTATGGTCCACGAAGTAAGTGGCCTTTATCTTATTGAAAAGAGCAATTGTTCAGTGAAAATTGTACTAACAGTCACTGGAGAGTTCCCATGTATATGCGGGCATATATATGAGTTCCTATCTGTGCTTTAACCTCCATGGTATTATCTCATCGGTTCATATTCAATGAGAAAGCTGCTTTCATGTGTGGTGTGCCATACCTAAAAATCAATCTCCTGTGTTGCATGTGCACAATTATACATAGTGTGCACACGTCTATTATGATTTGATGCCTACGTCCCTAATCTAGTAGTATCTGGAGGAGGCTGAAGGACCGTTTAGTAGTCAAAGGACATCCAGGGTTTATCCAATCCCTTTGGACTATGTGGCAAGCTAGACACATACAGAAGAAGCTTTGACCGGCTTGGGATTTCCTGGCAATCTACACTTGCTGGGGCATATGGCGAGGCAAAACTCTCGAATTTTCTCATGCAAGGACTTCCCAACGGAGGTGGTGTGGAGTAAGCTCTATCCTTTGTAATATGTGACTTTTATTTATTTCTAATAATATAGCTTAGGGTATGGCTTAACCCTGTGCTCTCCCACTCGGAGAGGAATTGCTCAAAAAAAAAAAAAATGGTGCCTGTCTATATGCACTAATCCCAAAAGACATGATGGTGGGTTTGTCTGGAAGTTGTCTCCATTCGCTTTTACAAAATCACCATGTGTTTCGAGTTGGTGGCCCAATTTATTATTCACTACCTTCCACTTATTGATATTTGAGTATATCTTCGGACTCGAGCAATTGGGGCTTTAGATTGGCCACCTCAGTCTGCTTAGAAATTGTTGATTCATTAATCTCATGATTGCAACATTTCTGCAAGAACGAGTTGAAAGCTTTCGGTGGTAAAATTTATTTATCAATCAGGTCATCAGGATAAGCACTAAACATTGCAAAGATATCTATCATCTCCTACTATGGTGCTAGGCCTGGGAGTCGAGTAGGGTGATGCTTCGTTGAGAACAAATTTATAGACTTAGAAGCAATAGGATTGTCCTCCCTTTGTGGAAGCAACTTAATCTTCTTTCCGCCTTCTTGGACGAACATGCATTATATATTGCATAGTGCACCATATTATTGTCATACAATCTAGGACGAGCTAATAAAATATGACAAGCATCCTTATGTAGTATGCACCACGCTATAGTGCTGCACCATACCCCATCCTTGAACTCATTCCCCATGTCGAACTTGATAAGGCATTGGGATGTGAGTGGAATGTCTTTTCCTGGGCACAACCACACACCCTTGTATGAGTTAGGACTTAGGAATGCACCTGAGTGCTCAGTCCCAACTTCTTGACAAGAGTCTTGGGCACCATGTTCTCGTTACTCCCTTCGTCAATAATGACACTAGAAGTTTTTCTCTAGAATTAATTTTGGTTCTAAAGAATGTTTTCCTCTTCCAGTCATTTGCATCACATTCTTTAGAAGAAGATAATATACGTTCTGTGACCAAGCTCTCACCTTGTCTGGTAAAAGGTCAATGTTTTTCTCCACGTCGTTTTTTGTTGCATCGTCAAAGACTTAGACATGATCACCTTTCATGTCCGCATATTCCTTGACTTCCTCAACGTTGCCTGATGCAGGACAAGTGAGGGGATCCTACCAAAAAGGAAGGGTTCTCGGTCTAGATTAAAAATTTGGGTTTGGAAAGGTGCAGATTTTCAAGACAGAGGAGGGGTGTTTTGGTATTTTCACAATATTCAATTTTTTGGATTGGGTTAAAACTTAGAGGGTAGGTCGATCTAGATGTAAGGAAGCTATGGTAAAACCTTGGAGGTGATCCGTTTGTTGGATGAGCAGATATTAAAGGATTACCAGATTTCATCTATATATTACAGATTTAGGTTTGGACTCTTTGCAGGGGTTTTGGCGATGGAAAGTGGTGGATCTTGTGTGGGAATGGTATATGCTTATTATGATTAGGTTTTCGTTTGAGTCGGCACCGAGTGGGAGATCCATCCTTTCAGCAGGAAACAAAGAAATTTTCATTAATCAATTCATTGTTCAAAAAGAAAGAGGCCATGTTACATCGACTAATGCCCCCAAGCAATATGGGACTAAAAACACATAAAATGTACCCACCAGAGGATAGGTAAGTTGGCAAAGCAACTGCTGCTTTGGTGAGGAGGTTGTGGGTTCAACTCCTCCCCTCGATTTACCCAGGTGTGAAGTGGGGATTGCTGAAAATGTGACTTATTACTCAAGTGACTTGTCTATAATTTGCGTAAATAAATGCAACGAAATACAATTTAAATGGTAAATAAATAATAAAAATAATGGGCGCCATCTGAGATGGGCCATACGCATCTGGGAGCATTGCTTCTTTTATGTGGGCACCTAAAAGAAAGGCGCCCTTGTTCACCACTGAAACACCATATAGTCTTGTCACTACCTTCGTGTGAAAAGGCTTTCTATTGTCGCCTCGATCTCTACTTCTGAATGACTTTTCTTTAGGCAATTTGTTTGGAGATGATCTTTTGTCGCCTCTTTGACAATTGACATCGATCAATTCCTGATTGTGTACTCAGGGTACTAGACAATTGTGTTTATGATAGCCTTCGTGAACCAAGATTATTCACCCACTCCTCGGCTCGACGAGCCTTGTGATAAAGCCTCTTCAGACGATATAGTTTGGTTTACTTCTATTTCGTCAGGAACTATAGTCGGCAACCACAACAAGTATCTGGCCATGATACTCTTCTCCATGGACTTGGTCATACTAATGCAAGCGGCCATGTTGTTGAATTCCTTTATATATTCTTGGATACTCCATAATCCTTGTTGAAGATAATGAATTTTTCGTAGAGTGTCATAGAGTGATTTACCGATAAAAATTGCTTGTGCATCTTTCTCTTCACATGCTCACATGTCATAATTTTAGGTTTTCCTTGCCGCGATCGTTGCTCTTTGACTTGCTTCCACCAAGCAAATGCACTTCCTTTTAGTCAGTTACACAAAGGGCACTGTCATTCGCCCCATCTTTGGCTTCCACTCAAAAGAAGTGTTGATACTTGCCTCCCTTCATGCACAAAATTACCCCAAAAGCATTCTCAAATCCTGAAAAAATAAAAAAAAAATATCCCAGAAATCAGTTGAAGTAGAGAAATAAATAGTAAACAAAATAGTGTCAAATTTGTAATCATAGTCCTTTTAAAGTCATGGTCCTATGCTTTAGTTTTTGAGTCCTAGTTGGGCTAGGGTTGGTTCTTTTTTGGTTTATGTGGGTGGGTGTTGGGCGTGAGAGGGGGATGGGGGGAAGGGGTGTTGCGCCTCAACACTTTTGTAATGATTATTACTATCGATAAAGTTACATATTGTAGTTATCTCTGATTTTATTTAGAAGATTTTTTTTTTCTTCTCTCTTTTCCTCTTTTTTCTGTTGTTGATGATGCTTCGATGATTAATATGAAATTTGATGTTTTCCCTGCATTACAACCCTTTTCATGAAGCATGTGTGTCCAGTCACACTACCACCCTGAAGACATGGCCATGGTTTTAGGAAGTAATTGTATCTTTTTCTGAAGTACTGGCAAATGCATCCTCACTTCATGCTCACCACTATTCCTAGTTTTATTTTCATTGTGATGGGCTTGTTTTATAATGATTTTGGCAAGTTGGGGTTCATTCCTTCTAATGCTGGTCCAACCAGGGTTCAGTTTTTCATATGTTGGAATGACAGGTTTTTCATATGTCGGAAAGACCAGAGTTTGGTCATGTTATCATATTTTATTGGGACAACTGAACTGTGGAGATCAAGTCTTCTTTAGTTCTGTTCCACCTTAAAGAAGGGAATCAGAAATCTTCTTGAAGCTGTCCTTTTTTTGGAATTTCGATGAACATTATTGATTTCTCAGAAACAACTTGCACCTTTTTAGAAAGAGAGCGTGATAGCTTTGTTCTGGTGAACCAACTTAGGAGCTTCAAAGTTGTCTATTTAGGAAGGTAGAAACTTTCCTAGTCTGTAAATTGGTTGCCATGCGGCTCTGAAGATCAAAATCTTCTGCGAACTAGATATTGGAGACTTGGAGTCTCCATGAAGAGTAAAGTCTTCATCGTTCGGACGTGCACCCCTATGAAGAGGCGTTTGCCCCTGACAAGAGCATGACCACAGTCCTTTGTAGACTTGAGACTGGAGTCTCCTAGAAATCTGATGTCTTTATCTTCAGACCCGCTCTCCCCAGTGAAAAGGTGATTGCCTCTGGCAGGAACATGAGGTTTTAAAGACCAACGTCTTCTCCAGGTTGGAGATAGGATTTTCCATGAAGAAGGGGAAAAAAGAGGAAACTCTTCTCTCCCATAGAGATCCGACTCTTTTTTTGTCTATTTTTTCCCGAGGATCCTACGGGGTTTTTTTTTTTCTGGAAGACCTAAGGAATCCTTTTATGTGTCCCCTTTTGGAGCTTCCTTCATGGAGTTCGTGTGGCTGTACATCCCATATGAAGAAGCGGAGAGTTGTGAAGAAGTGGAGAATTGTATCGCCCCCTCAATCGAATAAGGAGAAAACTCCTTCTATTGGGTTGGGGAAGTCTTAACCAACCAAGTTGATAAATTCAAAAAGGCCTTTCTAGGTTGCCACATTTCCACCGTGGGAAAGGTGTTTGCCTTGAGAAATCTTGTGGTAGTGCAACAGTGATTGTAAAATATCCCAAATCATAGACGGCTTTGGTTTATGTAGGATTTTCACAAAAGAGGACATTGTGACCTTGGAAAACCACAATGTAAGTTGTGAGAAGGGATTTTGGAGTGTTTGTGAGAATATAGCCCCTGATTGCAATGGATTCTAAAGGTTTTATGAATTCGACACCGAGTAGATGGGTTTAATTTTTTGTTATGGTTATGACTTATAATGGCTAAGATTGTTTTTAAATATACTAGAATTGGACCTTCAAGCAACTCTGGATTAGTCTTTTAATCACTTTGCAGTGTTCTGCTACTAGATAAGACTAGAAATTCATAAACTATGTCAAAGAACCTGAATGAACTATGCTAATGCCTTCTCAAATTAATTATGTAACCACAACTAATAGAAACCGAACTCTATATCCTTTATGAGTAGCTACTCTACTTTCTCTCAACTGAACTATTTGACCATGGACTGACGGGCCTAATGATCAGATGACTCTTGATTCTTGTTTTCAAATTCTAAAACTACTCTCCGGTTTGCTTTTAATCCTTATCAAGATCTCCTTTGGGCATGTACCTGGCCATTCTTCCAGAACTACATTTACATCACATTTTGCCTGGAAAACTGATGTTTCTATATAATCCTTTTTCATCTTATATTTTATAATGTTGTTATTGAACTGTCCGAATTTCATGAAGCCTCTTGCCTCCTTTAATATTTCAAGAACGAAATGCTTCATTAACTTACTAATATGCTTGAGATACATCTTGGCTCCTAACCCGAGTTGTTTCATGAGCATCCTCTATCTGGCTTGTCATTGTACGGCCCCATTCCGAGGCGTACCTAACCCTCTCCATTGAAGGGGCAGTGGTGGCTCTTTCTTGCTTGGGCCTACCAATGTCTCTTGACTCTCTTCTTGCCTATGAGATCAACTTTTGTCTTTGGAAGGTTTTGTATTTGAGGGCACATTCCTCTTATCATAGATCTGCTTAGCCTTTTTTTTATGTGTATCTACTGCTTTGTTTTTCCAAATGCCTTCCTCACTGAAAACTGCCATAATGTGGTGTGTTTCGCCAAAGTCCTGTCTCATTTCATTAATTGGCCACAAAAAGTATGTTATACTACCTATATTGCATTCAGAAATATAAAAGTTGTATATAGCATTCTAAAATAATAATAATGAATTCTGATTATCACCGGATACTGATGATCTACCAAATGCATGTTTAAATTGTAATCTTATAAGTTACTTGATTAGAGTAGTTTGGAAATCTGTTTCTTTATTCTCTTCCTTAATTTATATTTATGTTTATTCATGAATGTTAGTTGAATATTCATCCTGGCATTAATTGGAATTTTTTTTACAACGATTGTTTTGCTTGCTGCTGGGTTCACTTGGATGCTTCAACAATATTGATTTACTCACTGCTGCTGCTACAGGATGGTATACATACTTCTTTTATTGAATTATATACAGATTCTATTGTCATAGTTCTGGCAGAAGATATTGCAGAGTGTGCTTATCAAATGCTTAGTTCCATTCTACTAAAAATGCAGGGTATAGATAGAGGGGATGTTCGCATTGTTTGCCATTTTAATACACCAAAGTCAATGGAGGCCTTCTATCAAGAGTCTGGAAGAGCTGGACGTGATCAGTTGCCTTCGAGGAGTGTGTTGTATTATGGCTTGGACGACCGCAAGAAAATGGTGGTTATACTCGCAATACCTCATGTTTTTACTAATGGCTGTTAAAGTCTTTTTCGGTAAGATTATTAAAGTTAATAAGACGATCTATGCATTGTGCGATAGGAATTCATTTTGAGAAACACTGCTAGTAAAAAATCACAGTCTTCATGCTCCTCTGATAACTTGTCGGAGAAGTCGCTAGCAGACTTCACTCAGGTGCGTGTATCATTAGAGTGAAACATTTTAGAAATATTTAATTATCCAATTAGAGAATCTCAAACCCTTAGTACATGCAGATGGTGGAATACTGTGAAGGTTCTGGCTGCCGCCGAAAAAAGGTCCTTGAAAGTTTTGGAGAACAGGTACTAACAGTTTTCTGTATCTACTTAGTACAAATTCCTGCTCACTCAAACATATGTTCATTAATAAGTTGGGTTCAATCCTGTGCCGTCCTTGGTGTGATGACAATACCGTTATACCATCGTTAATGTAGGTGTCTGCATCATTTTGTCGTAAATCATGTGATTCATGCAAGCATCCAAGTCTACTGTTGACACATCTGGAGGAACTTAGATGTGTTCCCAGCATTAGCAAGAAGGGTGGACTCCCTCAGATCTTTACTAAAAGGTAATTAACAATTACAGGTAATTGTGTTGAATATCCTGCTTCAGATTCTATTTTCTAACCCCAGAGTGTTGTGATATGTAATTTGTTTCCTTGTAAAGATTTTATTTCTATTTTGAAAGTTCAAACAAGTAGTTCTGTGTTACTAAGACAAGTATCAATGACTTGACTTCGGCATGGAATTAATTGATCACTATTGTCCTTGAAATTTTGGGGCAAGTCTTCTAGTAAATTACATTGCCAACTTTAATCATTTATGTAGAATTCACCCTGTATTTATCATTATGCTAAGTGGTGAATAGATTGAACAGATGTGAACAGTTATGTATAAATTAATTTAGGCCATGTTTGTATTTCCGAGCTGAAAATGTATTGCAACATGACTAGAGTTATTCACTTCTAATGAGATTTTTCAAATTTCACTCAACTGTACTTCACTTTACTGCTGGGAAATTCAAACAGGGCCTTAAGGACTCATACAATAAAATGCGTAGGGATAACATATTAAGCATGTATTTTGCTATAATTAGGGCGTCAAATGAATCAAGCCTTTCGTGAACAGTTTGCGAACAATCTTGACCAGGGCTCATACATGTTCTTTTATCAATTGATCCAATCCAAACCCTAGAGTTTAAGTCTTTAAGATCATTTAATAAAGGAGCCAAGCTCAAACAGACTGATGATTGGCTTGGTTTGGTTTGCCAACAGGGTAAATTAGTGCTCATGAACAGGTTTGGGAATAGACTCGTGAAGATCGTGAATAGGCCCATTATATACATAATCCAAGCTTTTAATCGATTCTGGGGCTCATGAATAAGCTTATTAAGGGCTTATTCGAGTGTGTCCCATTATTTATTGAGCAAAGCTCAAATTGGGGCTGGAGTGTAGGGTTGTTAATAAAGGAGCGAAGCTCAAACAAACCAAAGCTTAGCTTGGTTCAATTCCTAATTGAGCCAAGCTGAGCTTGGACAACTAATTTTTTGACCAAGACCTCAAACAAACCAAGACTGGCTTGTTTGAAGCCCTAACTATGATTAGATGTCTTTATGCTGTTACTCTAACTGACTAACTTTCCTAACACCTCACACTCTAGATGGATCATAAACCAAGATTTTGTCATGGCAAAGATGAACGAACCATATAACCTATAATGTGACGTGGAAGGGAGAACTCAGACTGAGTAGCTTAATGACAACGACATGTGTGAGAGCATTTTTAGTGGCTGAGTTGCTGAGTTTGCATGATGAGCACTCATGATGCTGGGGGATCACAACCACAAATGACGAGCATGGGGTACGCCATAGAAAGAAAAAAAATGAGAAGCTACAATAGTCTGATGGTGGTGAAAAAGTGATGTGAGGATATACTATTTAAGTGGACAGAACACTACTAAGACTTAATAAAATGCAAAATTCCTGTTGTTATATTAACCTCCTAAACATTATATTGGTATATTAAATGTTTTTCTTTTCATTTCTCTTCCTTTTTTGGCTACCTTAATACCTTATATGATACTGAGAAGGTAGTCCGGTTTGGTATTTTTAACTCATAGAGCTAGATGAGAACATTGTCTCTACAGAGTACTAAAAACAGAAAGCTGATATATCAAACTTGAATGCTAAAATCCGAGTCCTATAGACCAGCTCAAAGAATATGCAATCTACCAGATATTAGCACATTTCTTGGAGTCCTTGCAACGTACTTGGCAATCATGTCCATGATTCAAAACAGTTGCTGCCATCACTAACAAGAAGGACCGTTGATTGTGGTTTATCGCGCTGTTTATGCACATTATTCTTTGTTGGTTGAGGAACATTTGGATAGTTCTTGAAAATTCTGAACATTATTGATACTGATATAATGTACTTAGCAACTATAGTGATACTTCATGCAACATGTGGGTTATATTACTTGTCTATCCTAAAGATGTTCATGACTGTTGGAGATAGGTGGTGCAATCGCCCTGTCTGTACATTGAGTAATATATATAGTCCTTTTAAACCTTTATTTTGTCATTTAAGATTCTTTAAAGTTTAAACCCTTTACCTTGCCACTTGTCATAGAAAATGATGTTTTATGCCTTTTTTTTGCATTTTTGGTCAAATATGACGGTAGTTTGCTGGAATTCTTTCTGTTTCCTGGATCAATTGTTGCCTTCATGTGCTGAACAAGACATTCATGTATGTGCTTGTTCTCACCTTGCATTGCTTGCATGTCTATTTTTCTTTCAGTGTTCAATCATTTTGTTGCCCGATTTTGGGAGTTTTTCTTGTCAATATCATTGTCAGCCTTCTTTATCTCAACTTACTACTGGAAGGCTTGTGATACCCATTCATCAACACTAATCTAATGACACTAACAATCTTGTACCAACCTTGCTCCTTTACTTCTTCATGTCTATTTGTCACCCTTTATTCTTCTTGCTTCATGCTTGGACCTCCCTTGAATTTGGTGTTTAGCATTTGATGTTGCTTTGGGATTCTTGGGCTTCATTGGATTTCTATGGTTTTGCCTGACACTTTGCATTTCGTTAATCTTGTCAGCCATCTAGGTGTTCTAGACTTAGCATTGCCTTTTTCCTAAATTTTGATTCCCTATGCATTCTAGGGTCTCTACTCCGATTCTCATGTCAGTTTGAGGATCATGTTCTCCTTGCTTTTAGGTCTTGTTCAGTTGCAGTTCTTTATTGTCAAGGTCTTCCCTCAACCATCAGTTCAGCAATTTGAGGTTGGAGGTTGGATTTTGTCACATGTAAATTGGTTGGACATCACTTCATCTTGGCTTAATGAGGTGATAGAAACATGGCATTTCACACTGCATCGTTTTTGGTGCTGCCTTAGCTATCAATTTTGATGGTTTGAGGTTGGACATTCGATCTTGTCGCTTGCAGTTGGTTAGACACATTTTTGTTGTCGTATGCATCTTTTCTTGTGTCTCCTTAGCCTGCCGTAGATGTTCTAGTCACGGCAATGATCTGCACTTGCCACTTCGACAAAGGATTCTCGTGGCTTGATGCTCTCTTATTCTTGTTGGCAGATTCACTTCACAATTAGTGGGCCTTTTTCATGCCAAGTTCCTGGTAAATACTTCACCCCTGAGTTCACGAGAGAGAGAGAGAGAGAGTTCACGAGAGAGTTCACGAGAGAGAGAGAGAGAGAGAGAGAGAGAGAGAGAGTTCACGAGAGAGAGAGAGAGAGAGAGAGAGAGAGAGAGAGAGAGAGAGAGAGAGAGAGAGAGAGAGATGGTGGTCACCTCTAGTGTAAATTTATTGATTTAGTTCCACAACTCGGAGTCCACATGTGTCTTTCTATCATGACCCTATATATGTTTATATTGTATAGATATCATCACTACCTAGCATATTGATACTTGTCTATACATGTATTTTTTTTCACTATATGTGCATCTTTTAGTCCTTATGTTTTTGTATATACATATGTCTACATAGGGTAGTAGTGTCTGGTTTTGTACTCCTTTAGTGTGTTGTGTATCCTCATTTGGGTATGTTCCTTTTTACACACACACATATCTATATAATCAACAAGGGACGACGGTCTACATGCTGACTGGACAAAACAGAACAACAATCTGACTAGGACAAAACGAACACTCACTAGACAAACACCCCCCCCCCCCCCCCCCCCCCCCCCCCCCCTCTCTCTCTCTCTCTCTCTCTCTCTTCCCCTTATCCGATCTTTCTCTCTCCACATCTCTCTCTCTCCCCATCTCTCTCCGCATCTCTCTCTCTCTCTCTTCGTATCTCTTTCTCTTCCCCCAAGTCTTTCTCCCATCGTATGCCTCCCAAGTCACAGTTGTCCGTTGCACCCATACCCGACTGGTGTATCACACTCACCCTAACCGACAGGCAAAGTGACGGTAGTGATCAGGTACAAGCTGGTGCCTTTGTCGCTAGCCAATTATAGCCGTTTCTTTGCCTGCCAGTTGGGAATGAGTGCGATGCACTGGTCGGTTATGGGTGCATCAGACGGCTGTGACTTGGGGGGCAGACGATGGGGCAGAGATCTCTCTTTCCCTGTATCTTTCTCTCTCTCTCCGTACTCTCTCTCTCTGTATCTCTCTCTCCCCCCTCTATCTCTCTCTCTCTCCGTCTCTCGCTTTCTCTCCGATCTCTCTCCGTCTATCTCTCTTTTGGATCTCTCTCCGTCTCTCTCTTTTCCCCCAAGTCTTTCTCCCATTGTCTGCCCCCAAGTGACAACCGTCTGTTGCACTCATACCCGACCGGTGCATGCATTCACCCCAACCAGCAAGCAAAGGGACGACAATGATCAGGTACAAGTTGGTGCCTTTGTCGCTGGCCAATCATAGCCGTTTCTTTGCCTGTTAGTTAGGGATGAGTGCGATGCACTGGTCGAGTATGGGTGCATCGGACGACCGTGACTTGGGGGGCAGACGATGGGGCAGAGGATTTGGGTTCACCTCTCTCCGCAATCGTCCTTCAAATCAGAGGAATGGTTGAGATGCAGTTGGAGCTGAGTGCAATGCACATGTTGTGGTGGCTAAAATCGTGTGGCTATGATGCAGTTGTAGTGGTGCTGAATGCCACCCAGCACGCGATCAAATTCCCCATAAAATCCGTCGCCCGCAGCTGCTACACTCTCTTTCGCGGACGCTATCACAGCCGTCCAGATCACCCCTCCAATCCAGTCGCCCCTCTCTCATTTCCCTCAAAATCCAGTCGCCCATATCGAGCCACCTTTCACGATCCCGCTGTAGTGTTGGGGGGGTGTCTTGACGCCGAAGGCGGGCCGCTTTAGTGCCGACAGGTGTGTTGCCGCCGAAGGCGACCCGTTGTAGTGCCGACAGGCACGGGCATGCACTAGTATACCCTATAGGGTAGGGATACTCTTACTTATGGAACGGTTACTTATGCACTTCCACACCGTCTTTTATCTACCCTAGAGGTTTTAGAATTTGATGAAACTTGGTGGAGATGCTATCTATGGTAAGTTGATCATCCTCACAAAAAACGATCAAATTCTACAACCTCTAGGGGCATCAAATGTTAAAAGTGTTAGCAACCGTTCATTTTAACTGTTAATTTGAATAGCATATTTGATGCTCCTAGAGGTTATAGAATTTGATGATTTTTGGTGAGGATGATCAACTTACCATAGATAACATCCCCACCAAGTTTCATCAAATTTTGAAATCTCTTGAGTAGGTAAAAGGCGGTGTGTAATTGCATAAGTAAGATTCCATAAGTAATAGTATCTCTACCCATATATTATATATATAGGATCAGGATCAACAACCAACACTTTTGGTGCCAACACATCAATATATATAGGATCAGGATCAACAGCCAACACTTTTGTTGCCAACACTAGTGCCAATACATCAATGGAGGTTCTTAGAGGTTTTAAAATTTGCTGAAATTTGGTGAGGATGATCACCTTCCAATATATAACAATCCACAAAAAATTAGAGTATTCTAAAATTTCTAGGTGCATCAAATGTGAAGAGCTTTATCGATCGTCCATGTTAACCATTAATTTGAAGCTATGCAATCAAAGTCGGTAGTCGGCCCTAGTCGGCCAAGGGCCGACTAGGACTAGTCGGGACTAGTCGGCCAAAACTTATTCTAACCCCTCCCCCCCTCCCTAAACATATGATATATGAACTAGCATAAATGTCAATAAGTATATGATATTAGTCGGTTAATAACAATACATACCTTCACACTTCACAGCATGGGTATAAATACATAAGTAACAGTCTAACAGAACACAGTTGTATTGGCTTCATGCCCATGTCAGAAGACTCAGAACTAAGAAATTCATCACAATATTTGTTTGATGATGTTTAATTTGTGAACAACCCCAATTTTGATTATAGGGTTATATGGATATCAACAAATAAACTAATTATTTGTCTATGTTTTTATCTGAGATTCTCAGGTGCTCAACAGATGATTACAGGGAAGAGTCATAGTTGTGAGTCTTGTGACTCAAGATTTTGAGCCAATGTAAAAAAATCCAAACAAAATTGCTTGCAAAGACTTCTTTCAAAAACAAAATTTGCTTGCAAAATGCTGTCTGGGGACTAGTTGGCAGTCGCTAGTCGGGGACTAGTCGGGTCTAGTCGGGGACTAGTCGGGATTCCGCCCAGTAATGACAGAATCGGAATTAATCGGTCGGCAAAAGGCCGTCTAGGGACTAGTCGCCGACTAGTCCCGACTTTGATAGCATAGATTTGAAGATGATCATTTGACGTACCTAGAAGTTTTAGAATGTTCTAATTTTTTGTGGGTATGCTATCTATGGGAAGGTAATCATCCTCACCAAATTTCATGATATTTTGAAACCTCTATGAACCTCTATGGATGTGTTAGTACCGATGTTGGCACCAGAATAATTGGCTGCAGATCTCGACCCATATATATATATATATATATATAGGGCTGGTATCCGTTGACAACTCGTTGACAACCCATCATTTGATGGGGCTAGAGGTTTTAGAATCTGCTGATCTTTTGTGAGGATGCTATCTATAGCAATGAGATCATCCATGCAAAAAATCAGAAAAATCCAAAACCTCTAACCCTATCAAATGTCCTCCTCAAATCTAGACCGTCCATTATAACATTTAATTTGAAGAATACATTTGATAGGACTAGAGGTTTTAGAATTAGTTGATTTTTTGTGGGTGTGCTATCTATAGTAAGGAGATCATTCTCACAAAAAATAGCAAATTCTAAAACCTCTAGCCTTATAAAGTATCAAATGATGGGTTGTCAACGGATCCCAGCCCATATATATATATATATATATATATATATATATATATATATATATATATATATATATATATATATATAGGGCAGAGATACTCTTACTTATGGAATGGTTACTTATGGTGTTACATACCGCCTTTTACCTACCCTAGAGATTTTAGAATTTGATGAAACTTGGTGGGATGCTAATATGCTATCTATGGCAAGTTGATCATCCTCACCAAAAATCATCAAATTCTATAACGTCTAGAGGCATCCAATGTTAGAAGCTTTATCGACTGTTCATTCTAACCGTTAATTTGAATAGTATATTTGATACCTCTAGAGGTTATAGAATTTGATGGTTTTTGGTGAGGATGATCAACTTGCCATAGATAGCATCCCCCACCAAGTTTCATCAAATTCTAAAACCTCTAGGGTAGGTAAAAGATGGTGTGTAATTGTATAAGTAAGATTCCATAAGTAAGAGTAACCATCCCCATATATATATATATATATATATATATATATATATATATATATATATATATATATATATATATATATATATATATATATATATATATATATATATATATATATATTTGATCAGGATCAACAGTCAACCCTTTTGGTGCCAACACTAGTGCCAACACATCAATAGAGGCTCATAAAGGTTTTGAAATTTGCTAAAATTTGGTGAAGATGATCACCTTCTAATAGATAACAAGTCCACAAAAAATTAGAATATTCTAAAATTTCTAGGTGCGGCAAATGTGAAGAGCTTTATCCTCCGTCCATGTTAACCGTTAATTTGAAGATGATAATTTGACGCACCTAGAAGTTTTAGAATGTTCTAATTTTTTGTGGGAATGCTATTTATAGGAAAGTGACCATCCTTGCCAAATTTCATAACCTTTATGAACCTCTATGGGTGTGTTGGCACCATATTAGTTGGCTGCGGATCCCGACCCATATATATATATATATATATATATATATATATATATATATATATATATATATATATATATATATATATATATATATAGAGAGAGAGAGAGAGAGAGAGAGAGAGAGAGAGAGAGAGGGCTGTTACGTTGAGCTGTGAGCTGCGGTAGGAGAAAATGAGCTGCATGTATTTTGACCCCCCTAAAAGTTTTGGAATTTGATGAAATTTGGTGAGGGTGTTGTCTAGGGTAAGATGATTATCCTCACCAATTTTCATCAAATTCCAAAACTTCTAGGGGGGTCAAATGGTCGAAGCGAAATCTGCAGATTTTAACGGTGACTGTGGACGGCAGATTTTGCTTCGACCATTTGACCCCCCTAGAAGTTTTGGAATTTGATGAAAATTGGTGAGGATGATCGTCTTACCCTAGACAACACCCTCACCAAATTTCATCAAATTCCAAAAACTCCTAGGGGGGTCAAAATACCTGCAGCTCACTTTCTAAACCGGCTGCTCACTGTAGCATTCCTCTCTCTCTCTCTCTCTTTATATATTTTATATATATATATATATATATATATATATATATATATATATATATATATATATATATATATATAAGGTAAACTTCTTTTGGCTGTGATATAATTTGGGGGGATAAAAAATGTCCCCCACCCATCAGATCTATTTGCCTGGGATAAGTTGGATTCATGTTTTGGAGAGGGACAGAGAGAAGATGGATGGAGATCAGCCGCCCATGCTTACTAAATATGCGATGGAGTTGGATCTATTTGCTTGGGATGAGTTGGATTCACATGTTGGAGAGGGACTAAATCCGTTATTGTGATTAGCCGCCTGCTTGACCAATAACTAACCCCCCTTCTCTCTCTCTCTCTTCAGTTTCCCGTGTCCACCTACTCGGTTGCCTGATCCATTCATCACGCATAATAGCTGGCTAATTGACACATCTTGATTTGTGAAACGGGAGTCACAAATCACCTAAAGCGGCACGGTTCTTGAAAATAAATGCTTCGTGCAGTCTCCCTCTCTCTATCTTGATCCCCTTCATCCTCATGCTTCCCTTCCCTCCCTCTTTCTGTGATCTTGACCCCCTTCGTCCCCAGAGAAAACCTCCACCCCTAATCAAAGGGAAGGAGATGGGACTTCCTATCGACACATAATAAAGGAGAGGAAGGAAGCATCGACTTCCTCCCCGCCAACCTCGATCCAGTGTAGCACTACAGAGACTTCCTCCCCCCTGGCCTCGATCGTGACCCATAGCAGCAATCAAAGAGGAGAGGCTGCCACCCCTCTACTCCCTCTCTTCCGACCGAAGCACACCAACCACCAATGAGGAGGCCATCGTCCCTCCTCCCTCGATCCTGCACCCGACCTCGATCCGGCACAGCCCCATAGAGAGAGAGGATGGTGGTGGTGCGACGTCAGCCTCCACTGGCTAGTGAATCCCACTCTTCCTGACCGGCAGGGCACTACCGGCCGGTGAATTACATTCATTCCCGACCAGCAGGCGCCCCATCTAGTGAATCTCACTCCCCCCCCCCCCTCTCATTGATACATGTGTTTGGGGCGGATGTGGGAAGAGGGAGATACAGGGCTCGAAACCACCCGCGTAATGCTGCTTTTTCCTGGTGGTCAAAAGAAAAAAAAGCAGGGTGGTGAAGGACAGGTGGAGGGAGTCAAGGTACAAAATCTCGAGAAAATTTGCGAAATATCTCGGTTTTATCAGACCTCGGCACGAAATTCCTATTGCGATATCGGACGAAATGGAAATCATGATAATATTGCGATATATCACGATATTTCGCACGATATATTTGTCGGCACGAAATATCGCGATATTTCGTGAAAATTTCGAGATATTTTGCGATATTTCGGGATTCTGGCACCGAAATGTTGGGACTGACTGGTTATAAAAGGGGACTGGGGGTTTCGTTCTCAGCAGCTTATTTACATATAATAACATTTAACATATAATAACATTTAAGTAAATATCGTCTTAATTTTTATTTTCTCCATTTACTTTAAGTTATTATATGTAAATAAGTAAATACCCTCCCATTTGATTTCAATAAAAATATCAAAAAAATCAAAAACCATGTGAATCAAAAAGTATGCTTTCAGTTTTAGTAGGAGAAAACAGTTTTTTCGGTTTTTCATAAAATTTGTATGTTGAGAAAAGTGGTTAAATCAATTCATTTTTAGCTCAAAAAATTCCACAAGATGTAGAACTACAAGTACATTTAGAAAACCATGGTCCGTCAAAGAAAATTTTGAATGTATAAAACCTTTTCTTTATAAGAACTCATTTTTTCGGATTTGATAAAAAAACAGTGTTTTGTATTTCAACATAATTTTTGCACGATTTCAAACTTGCACAACTTTCTTGTTTTAAGTCCGTTTTCAAAATCGTTTGAAGCATTATTTTAACAATCAACTAATTTTTATTTTGAAAATATTTTTATCCACAAAAAAGATTAAAAACCATATTAAAAATATAGATCAAAACAGGACCAAACAAGACTGCACAAGACTCACATACTCAAATACAAAATACATGCTTTGTGATGCTCTACACCCGTAGATAGGGTATAAATATTATCTGAGTGTTACAAATTGTGTATGTATACTTGGTTTATGACTTGCAGAGATTCACTGAAAAATTTCATTAAAAAATCATTATTTCCACCATTTCTATAAAATCACAATTCACACTGTCGAAATATTTCCATATCCAGAGGGGTCGAAATATTGACCGAAATGGAAATTTCGAACCTTGGAGGGAGTAGAGGAGGGAGGAGGGAAGGAAGGGCACGTGGAGGAGGGAGTAGAGGAGGGAAGAGGGAAGGAGGTGTGGGGAATGAGGAGGTGGGTTATTGGGTCGGGTCGCCGAGAAAGAGAGAAGAGGGTAGAGGAGATGGGGAATGAGGAGGTGGGTCTTGGGTCGGGTTGTGGAGAAAGAGAGACGTGGTTAGAGGATAGGGGGAATGAGGTGTAATGCGTAAGAGTAATACTCTGCATCTCTCTCGCTGTGGATGTTCCTGGCTGTATGGGTTTCTGCATTAGCTGAATTGGATCAGCCTTGTAAGGAGCATTAAGGGGGTGGTTTAAAGCTGAAACAATGCTATAGTGCTATATGACTGAACAGGATTCGAAACCAACTGTGGGGCCCATGGATTAAAGTCCTTCCCATTATAGTATTGTACTACCACTTTGATAACATGTGCTGGTGGGCCACTGCAATTGTAGTAAATCCACATGATTAAGCTTCGTTTTTTCCTCCACTGAACCGGTTATGAAGACGATCGCTGCTGTGTAATAGGTTTTGAATGTTTAAGAGCTGTGACGGCAGTTCAATCCTGTGTGAAAAGGAATTCTGCAGAGTAGGACCCGCTGATGCATAAATCTGAGCCGTTAATGAGGTTGAAACGGCATTGTACTGGCACATGGGAACTGTTAATTTGTGTTCTGTTTTGCATGCCTGCTACTTTAGGGATGAAGACAACATATTAGGGCCATAATGCTCTCGCATCTCCATGTTAATGTTGTGGTTTATTAATAAATATTAGCTTTTTTAGCTTTAAGAGAAGCTATTTTTAGTGCTCTCATCTTTTTCTTCCCCCTCTTCCTCTCCCTTGTGCTTGTGATTGTTGGTGTAGCTTTGCCGTTTTTTTCTGGAATGAGGTTTGCGTCTTCATTCCTCTAGACTATGAAAGGGTTCAGACAAAAAGTGTTGAAGGCTCGTTTTGACATAAGGAATTGTGTCCATATTTATGTAACGGATTATAAGCTAAATGGATGAAATGAAACAAAACTCCTATATATATCTGCACACATTTGCAATATTTCTCCTTAAGTTGTCAATAACACAAGATATAAATATTTATGTTGTGAATTTTCATTAGATCTATTTCCTAGTGCTGTACCATCATTTTGTTGTGCTGTAGTTTTCATAAATTATAAATCGTTACATAAATCTTCTTAGATCTTAATTTCTATGGACAAGTAATTTTAAAGCTTCTCTCTGCTGTATTTACAATTTGGTCTCTAACATGGTCATGCACACTTACTCTTTGTGCTATTGTTTTCCAGCTTGGATTCCACTTTTGATGGTCAAGAATCTGAATTTTGGAATCGAGATGATGAAGCATGTTTTTCAGATGAAGACATATCAGATTCAGATGGTAATCTATCTATTTTTCGTCAATGTTTCACCTCATAATTATTTTTTATTTACTTATTCGACTATCGAGTCAAGTTTGTTTGTGCTTATGGAGTCGTACTACTACTAAGCTTGTGTGTTATTTGTTGGTGTATTGGACATTAAAGAGGGGAAGTTTTAGATGAAAAATTGTTTGCTGGATGCATGGAAAAGCCAAAAAAAATTATAGTTAAAATTGAGAACTTGGGAAAGAATCTTAAAAGTAACAGCCATAAAGGATTGTGATGTTGACTAGCAGAGGTACTAGTAAGGAGTCAGACAACCTTTGTGAGAGCCTTAAAATTGGGTCAATGTATAACGTAGCATTGTTCAGAAGGAAAAAAGAGCAAATGAATTATTAGCCAAATAGTTACAAATAACTTATAAATATGGTGTGTGCCTGTGGATGCATTTGTGTCCACGATAATATAAGTGAAATTTGTGGATAGTGTCTCACAACCTAGGCTGTGGAACCTGAACAATTCAGTCTCCTTTGTTGAAGTTGATATCCCGGCCCATATGTTTTATTAAATCTTGGTCAATTTATGAATTGAGAATTTGAGATCGCTGAAACAGGTGTGGATATTTTACTGATTAACAATTATTAGGGCAAAGCTTCAGGTATTTTGATTCTAAATCCATGCACCTATTTTTCTCATAATTCTCTGTTTCTTCTTTCTCTGGAGTACATACCAAACTGAATATTGATTTGCAATTTGATGAAAAAAATTTCAATTGATGAGTAAACTTTGCGAAAGAATATTGCGCGCCAATGGAGCAAGAAGGATGAACATGCTTACAATAGCTTTCCAAGCCGTTCCTATATCTGTTTCAGAGCGTTCAGCAGCCTCGTTTTACGTGCTTCTCTCAATATCTTAGTTACGGCCTTCTTGTCAACGACACCATTGCCTGATATTATTCCATGCGCAAGTTTTACATAAGTATTTTGAAAAATAATCAGTAGTACTGATTCAGCAATGAGTACACCTGGTTCTCTCAACTATATGGTGGGTTTTTTTAAAGTATAATTTCACAACACGAAAAGTAAAGTTTCACATGATTAGTCTGAAGAACCAATACAGATTAGTACAAACGCCATACGTCAACGGCTATTCTTTTCCTTACCATGGAACTCAATGAAGAGGGTTGCTTCCATATTATAGCGTGTTAGAACAAAATGGACAACTATGTTGGGGCTCATTCTTTTCCCCACCGGGATACCTTTTTTCAAACATCAAGTATGGGTCCTTATGCCACTTAGATCAGACCCCAACTCTCTTTGGGGTTGACGAACTATAGGCTCACACTAAGCCGCGTGGGGACTACCTAGTTTGCTTGCATTCATACTTGGACTAACCAAGAGTGGTGCCCACTAGGGTTTCCATATGACCCAAGGGTTTGCCCCCCTTGTTCCAATCCAATTGTGAATGCCCAAGAGTTCCGCCTTACGGTTTCCATTTATGGAACCCTGGAGATGGCACCCCATTGCTCTCTGATATACTCTCTTATTGCATATCTTCTATATATGGCAGCAGGGCGACCAATCCTCATGGTGGATTCATGAGGTGGGACTCCCCTGGATACTCCTAGATTATTTAGAAAGCAGATTAGGAAGGGAAGGATGGTCAACCGTCATGGTTCCATCTCTTCTAGATCATCTTTGATTCTCCAAGATCTGGCTTACATGGAAGTGGACACATGGCTGCTCAAAGGTTAATTCCTTGTAGCCATGATTATACTCCCTTAATACAGGGAGGCCATCATGGCCAAACACACTTCTCCCAAAGGTTTGTGGGCTGATTGCTTAGAAGACATTGTTTGTAATTCCCAAGGTTTACTTGATGACCTATCCCATGGTTAGACGCACCTATGTGCAAGTCCTACATGCATTGAGATAGAGAAGTAGAAAGAGAGAAGGGAATCTTCTGGTGGTGAGAGTTCACACCACCTGAAGTTTGGAGGTTCGCTCATGGGGATCTTGAGCGAGACTGTTAGATCTTCCTGCCTGGATCATCTTCCCACATGCTTCAGAGGCACCATCCAGTGCTTTCGAGCTTTCATTATCAAGTTCAGGTCCATTTGGATTAGATTTGCATTCATTGTATTTTATATTCACACATTTGTCATGTTTTGTTCAGCTTTTTGTATTATGCATTGATGATTAACAAATCAGTTGTAGTGTTCCTGTCATATGGTTTCTAGTTGCTCTGCATGCCGCTTTTTCAAATATGCAGCCCCTGTAGGGTGCTAGTTTGGTTGCTTCCATACCCGAATGTTTTTCTCTTTTTTTGTCTGGTTTTTAAATATATTACTAGCTTGTGTTTCTCGTCTCTGTTTCCAAACTACTAAAAACAATTATGTCTAACTTGTGCAATGGCAAGGGGACGAGATACATCATAGACCCCTCTGTAACTCTGTTACTTAACTGTCAATCATGGCTCTTAACTTTCATTTTTGAAATGGCAGATGAAGTGGAGGCCGTTTGCAATTTAGTCAGATCAAAGATTTCATCAAAAGCAGGATTACATGAAAAATTTGAAGTTCTGAAGCGTGCAGAAGAGCTTTATTATGACAAAGAAACCCAGAACAAGCAGGTATGGTGAGATAGTTTCTCCTTCCATTATTTATTTTAGTAGGCTTTATGATCTTTTGGACTTTGAGTAATCTAATAACTGGTTCTTAATAATTATTCATAGTATATCAAGACAAATTAAATTCACAAAGGGCTACTGACAAGGATCACCGATCACCCTGTTTTGAAAAAAAAAAACCACCCACCCCCTTGCATAATAGTCTTGTCATTTCCTTCAATCACACTACCTCCCAAAAATAATTCAGCCCCTTCATTCAGATGACAAGGGTATGTCCATTGTGATCAGCTGGATTATATGTTAAAGCTCTTTTCCAAGAATCCCTTGCATATCCACACATTTCACACACAAACAGATACTATCATGGGATCCAATCTAGAGGTAGATCAGGTTAAACCACAATCTACAAGTCTAGTCTACATCTTGGAAAAGATCTTTCATGATCTACAATTTCTGTTTTATAGGCACCTTGGTCAAATGCAAATGTTTAGGAACCAGAAATTAATTTGCTAAATTGTCATAAGAGGAAAGATTCTACCTAATTATGAATTTTGAGTTGAGATATTGTGTTTAGGCAATAAATGTGAAGCTCAAGGTGTTATAGCTGAATTTTGAAAGGATGTCCATAATATAAGAGAATCAATTTACTCTATACATCAATGTTATGTGATTGTGCTGTTTTTAGGATTTAATTTAAAAATGTTAAAAAACTCAACATCCCAAAAAATTCTAAAAATGCCGATTATCTTGGGCAAAATCAAACCAAAAATTTTCTATTTCATTTTAAATAATTAAAAACATAATGCATACAAATGATTCAAGTGCGATATTAAACAAAAGGAACTTGAATAGAATTACTTACTAAAATGCAAATCATACACGTTTAACAAACAATAAAACTAAAAATAATAAGGTTTTCTATCTGACATCGAAGGATGTCTCCAGCCTCACCACCGTCAACATCGACAGAATTGCTAGCGAGCCTATCATCATCTGATTCATCTTCTTCTATGTATTGCTCCTCTTTTTCTGTCTCATCATCATCCGTCGTCACAAGCACCTCATCTACGTTTATCGATGTTTTGTCTTCTCTTATCTTGTCAATACCACATTCTCTTCAGAATTCAGGATTAACCTGAGGGCATGATCTTGTATTAGCATAGCTTTACAAGCATGGGACAAGTGTTTATGTCAAACAATGACACCATTGGTGATAAAGCCGCACTATTCACCAAGGTTGTCATATCGTGTATCGCTTTCCCTTTTTTGTTATTGTAAGATAGAGTAAAATTTATATATGTATATATACATATATAAATTTATAAGAAATAGTAGAATATTTAATATGAAAAGTTAAGAGTAGAAGAACATGACATTTCCTTTCATTTTCCAGCAAATATAGGCTTGCCCTATACAAAAAGTATGATTTGTACATTCATAGAAAAAAGAAATCATATACAAGTATGACCTATGATCTATCTATATATTTGTTGAATCGTAAGATTTCTTCTACCTTTTTTAAGTAAAAATGAATAAAATGGGAAACATTTCTTACCATTTGAAGCACTTAAAAATGAAATTTGAACGTCACCTTCTTGAATGACTCGTTATGGGTCTCCAATGAAACCTTTTCCAACTCATTTCAACGGTTGAAAAAGTTGTATGTATTTGCCCCCTCCCCCCCAAGCTCTAGACATGGTTTTAAATATCTCTGATAAATGGCGATAAATAATCGATTTTTTCCCTTATTTCTAGGCGGCGATACGAAAGCCACCCGAAATCCCCTTTTTATGCGATTTTAGGGATTTATCCCCTATTATCATCAATATATCACTGAAATCCCCAATTAATCGCCGATATTGATAATTTATCCCCATTATCGGCGATAAATTGGGGTACAACCCATATAAAACTTTGAAAAATGATGGAAAATTTGCCCAATCTGCTCTCGCTACTGCGACAACAATCGTGCTCAATCATGTTATGTTTTCTTTCGCAGGTTCGAATCAGAGGCTTCTGCCATGTTCCTTGAAATGGAATGCTTTAAGAAATATGGGAAGGTCGACATAACATTTTATAACTCGTAGCTTGTTGCCTTCGGTTAGGTGGCTTTCATCTTCAAGTTACGAGTAGATACATGGCCGACTTAGTGCCAATCCTATGTTGATTAGCGGGCAGTGTGCTTGCAGCTTTTTTCCCAGTGTTACAACTATGCCTCTGCCAAAACCTTCCGATCAGGGCCAAAGCCAAGCAGGAGCTACCGATAAAGAAACTAGGGACGATGCTCGGTTCAAGGGCTACAATGAATCCGTACAGATGGAAGTCCCTAAAGAAAAGATGGAGCTTTGTAAGGCTGTCGTTATGGTGGGGGAATATGGTTACTGCCGGTGGCGATGGAGGGATGATGGTTGATGTCGGAGACCCGTGAGGGAATAAGGCAGTGGTCAGTGTGGGGGGAGAAGATACTTACTGCTGGTGGCTGTGGGGGAAAATGGCTAATGCTAGCGGCCTGGGAGGGAATAAGGTAGGGGTCTGTGCTGGGGGGAAGATACTTACTACCGGTGGCGATGGGGGGGAATGGTTGATGTCAGAGACCCATGAGGGGATAAGGTGGGTGTCTGTGGTGGGGGAAGATTGTTACTGCCGGTGGCGGTGGGGAGAAATGACTGATGTTGGAGACCCATGAGGGAATAAGGTGGTGGTCTGTGGTGGGGGGAAGATACTTAATGCCGGTGGTAGTATAGGAAAAAATTGCTGATATCGGAGGGGGAAAGACGGTGAGGTTTGGTGTCGAACTTTCCTCCTCTCCCACAAGAGGCACTGGCAGTGGGGAGATGATGTCTGATGCCGGAGACGGGAAGACGGTGTGGCCCGGTGTTGAACTTTCCCCCTCTCCCACTAGAGGAACTGGTGGTCGGGGGATGATGGCTGATGTCGGAGGCAGGAAGACGACGCGGCCCAGTATCGAACTTTCCTCTTTCTCTTCCGTCAGAGGCATTGGCGGTGGGAAGATGATGTCTGATGTTGAAGGCGGGAAAACGGCGCGGCTCGGTGTCGAACTTTCCTCCTCTCTCACTAGAAGCACGAGCATGATGAAAATTACGAGAATGAAAACCAGAAAAGTATGAAGCCCCATCTCTGGTTCGCTCTAGGACATTGGGTAGTGGGCCCAACACATGGGGGTAGTGGCCCCCAGCACTCAAAAGCGTGCTGATAGGTTCTGGGAGCAGTGGGTCACACGGTTGTAGCGGGGTTGCTCCGACTTCTCCTATATAATTACCACCAATGACTGTGAAAACCTATAGCAAACCAGAAATGGGGTTTCGTACTTTTCTGGTTTTCATCATGCTCGCTGGGAGGGGAGAAAAGTTCGATATCGGGCCGCGCTGTGTTCCCCCCTCAGACATCATCTCCCCAACTCTAATGCCTCTGGTGGGAGAGGAGGAAAGTTCGACACCGGTCCGTGTTGTCTTCCTGCCTCCGACATCAGACATCATCTCCCCACTGCAAGTGCCTTTGGTGGAAGAGGAAGAAAGTTCGACACCGCACTGAGCCTTCTTCTCACCTCTGGAATCAGTTATTTTTCCCACATCGCCACCGGCAGTAAGTATATTCCCCCCATCACAAACCCCCGCCTTATTCTCTCCTGGGCCTTTGTTATCAGCCATCCCCCCCACGTGGGTCCCCACCGGCAGTAAGCATCTTCCCCCTACCACAGACCCCTCCTTATTCTCTCCCGAGCCTTCAACATCATCAATTTTCCTCTCACAACTACCGATAGTAAGTATCTTTCCCGCACCACTGACCCCCCCGTCTTATTCTCTCCTAGGTCTCCGACATCAACCATCATCCCTCCACCGCCACCGGCAGTAACCATACCCCACCATAACGACAACCATTACGTGTCGCCGGCCTAAATCCTCTTCGTCTTACCTTTCTTTGGCATGACTCCTCTCGAGTCTGTACTTTCTTTGAGTCTTACGAGTCAGGCCTCTGATGCCAACGTACGAATATCGATCTGTGCCGTTGAAGCATGAGGACCGTGCATCGAAGGACTGACTCATAAGGCTCAAAGACAATACCGACTCGACAGGAGTTGAACGACCCCCACTTTCTTTGAGGCCACATTGCTTCTTGAACTTGAAACGTGTCATACCTACCTATTTCAATTCTCACTCATAACTCTGCATGCTGTAGGTTGATGATGAAGAGACTGTGACGAGGATAGAAAACCACAAAGTACTCAACTAGGTGAAGATTTTTCAGAGATGTGTTTGTTTTCCCTAGCTGGCATGGTGAACAAAAGGATGATAAAGCTTTTTTGTAGTAGATTTCCCACGTTCCTTTTTTCTCGGGCATGGTCTAGTACAAGAATGAGATTATGGTAAGTTTGTCACAAAATTTTGATTATGGTAAGTAAGTGGGTCCATATATTTGTCACCTTTTGATTGACCCTGGTAAATAATATGCATCATTATTTATCCTGATCGAAATGTGAAATTCGTGTAAAGATCCAGTAGTATAGGTTATTAAAGTCTCAAAGGGCTACCTTCCTTTCGGCTTTTGAGTTTCTACCTTCCTCTGGGCATTTGATTTATTTTCCTGACAGTTGGAACTCCTAGGAAATGGGCCCATTCCCTATAATTTTTAACAACAGGGCTTGTGTGTTTGCTTGTTTCCTTGGAAATAAAAGCCCACTTTTTGTGGGATTTCATTTCGCAACAAGAACCTAAGTGCATCTCAATGAGCTACTAGGATTCTTCCCAATTCTCAATGCTCTTAGCTGTCACGTAGGCTGGGGATTGAAGAGCACTCCAACGCGCTCCTCAATCTCTCCCTATTTCTATTGAAAAGACCAAACCAGAGGCCCATGAAAGCGGCGTTCAACGCGGTTGTTCCGAAAATTAACAAAGGCAAGAAACTTTTGTTTTATTCAAACCATCTCTGCTCTCCATTGTGGATGCATGCCCATATCATCGGTTCTCCGCCATTTTGTTCTCAAATGGTGCAACTCCTACACTTTTAATATACTCGCTTCTCTCTCTCTCTCTCTCTCTCTCCTTGATTTGTTGCACATCCACCTTGGTATCGAGGGATCAACAAACTAAGGACACCCAATTTTAAAACTTCTCAGACATGTTCCTGCTATTGTAGGGTAGTAGGGAAAAAGATGACACATGAATATCATCAACTTGGCTTTCTGCGGGAGTTTTCATTATCTCTCGCAAGGACTGGGAACGGGATGACTATCTCCTTATGAGGGCGGAAACACTTTCGACAACCCGTAATGGATCGGAATTGGATGTTGTGCAATGGTCAGATTCGACGTCGTGCTAGACTTGACTTCATCACAGCGTGTAATTACATCCATCAACTTGGGGCAAGCCGTTGATACACGTAGTGGTGGGGCCATCCCCCTTTGTTTCATCCCAGGGCAAACGACGGATCAACTACCCCTCTTTTACTTCCTAGCCCGTGATCGAGTCACTAGTGCTTTCAGTTTGGGCTTTTCCAATTTCCTTTGGTCAGGGCTTTGTGTGCACTCATCATGAACATCACACCTATCCATTGGACTACAAAGTGGGAGGCTAAGGCATCTCTCTCTCTCTCTCTCTCTCTCTCTCTCTCTCTCTCTCTCTCTCTCTCTCTCTCTCTCTCTCCGAGTTACACATGCAAAGCAATATCTTTCTCTCTGGCCACTATCCATGGGAAGTCTGAGACCACTTATTGAAGGTCGAGGATGCTCGACGGAGATCCTCACAATTAAGACATTACGAATCATGCATTGGTTGAGTTCGATGGTAGTATTTCCAGCACGAGATCTTTTTCTCTCATGGTGGACATGGAGTTTTGGGATTGTTTTCTCAGAGCATTACAATCATTGGAAATCCTTTCTGACACATGATTTGTCGCCAATCTTGATCACTATTTAGAGGGTTTTGGGAGGACTGCAACCACTCTCATTGATTGCCCTGTGGGTTTAGTTTTTTGGGCCTTTGAGTTTTCCCCCGGTAAATAGGAAACACATCCCCTCTTTTAAGTGACATTAATTTTTTTATTTAATAAGAATTCGAATTTATGAATTTATTTAGAGAAACCAAGTGCCTTCTTTTACCTTATCCATTCCTCCCTCTCTAGTGTGATTGTGGCTTTGGATTACCTCTTGATTGTTCTGCTCGATATGTAGTCAAATTTTGTGCGATGTATTTTATCCGTTCTACCACGAAGGGAGTACAGAGGATCTTGGGGATTGTGAAATTCCTTTGGATGCTCATGACGGGGGATCTTGAGCATCACGGTGGATATAGGGAGGTTGGAGATTTTGATCAAGAGCCCCACAAAGAGAATCTTCTGGATGCATGGTATCTTTATTCGAATCATGAATGTTCAAATTTTTCTGGAGAGATGCGTCAAGAATATTTTTTGAATTGGAAGTAAGTATGACACTTGTTTTGCATGGAATCCAATGAAATAAACAAAGGAAAATGCTCTTCGTGAAATTGAAACTAAAGGATAGTGCGCTAGGTTGGTGGAAGCGCATCGAAGAACAAAGGTCATGGTAAGGAAGGCCAAGGCTGCGACTTGGGATACCAGCAAATTATTCAATGACACTGTGGAAGTTTTCGTAGCCTTCTTCAAGGGGTACAGAGTGTTCAGGACTACATGAAGGAATTCAACAACTTGTCCACTTGAGATGGTTTGACCGAGTCCATAGAACAAATCACAGTCAAATACATAGCAGCGTTGCCGGACTATAGTTCGTGATAAGCAGCGCCGACTCAACCACAAGGCTATTAATGTGTTCGTCTAAGGCCCATGTGAAATGAAGGCCTTCAAGGCCCAAACCCACTTAATAGCCTAAGGCCCCATAATGAGGTCAAATTTGCGACAAAAGTTCCAACTCCGCCTAAAGCAAAGTCTCTAGATGTGGAGATCGAGACGAGAGAGAAAACATCTTTTGGAATTACTTCTCGAAAAGGTGGCATTAAATATATCAGATGTTTCTCGTGTGGCAAACAAGGACCTCTCTTTTAATTGCTAGAATAAAAGAGTCAACATTGCGGAACTAGTGGAAGATGCGGACATCAGGGCAATCCTATCTTTGATGATGCAGGAGAGGACAATGTGAAAGAACACATCGACTTATTCCCAGTTCAAGGTAATAGTTTTGTTTACACAATCAATATGACTGTTGAATAGGAAGGGAATCTTTAAAATTAAGCCAATTTGGGAGGAAAAGCTTGCAATATCATTAATTAATGGAGGGAGATCTTGGTGTCAAAGACAGCCATCAAGGAATCGGGATAATTTGCTCAAGTGCATCCATATTCGTACAAAATTGCGTGGTTGTGCAAAAGAAAAGTCGTTCCGGTTCCATATGGGAAGCGAGTTCGGATTAGCTATGGTGCAACAGGGTGTACATGGATTCGAGTCGTCTTATACTAGGTTATCTATGGTCGGATGACCATTAAATGGTACATTATGCGAGGGTAACTACATAAGCATCAAGAACTGAAAGGGATAGCGTAGCAAGAATAATCAAGAGCGCCAAGGTGATCCAATTGGCCAGATATTTGACGTTCGAAAAAAGGTATCCTGGTGGGGAAAAGAATGATCCCCGACATAGTTTGTCCATTTTGTTCTAACGCACTATAATATGGAAGCAACCCTCTTCGTTGAGTTCCATGGGAAGGAAAAGAATGGTCCTTGACATCTGGAGTTTGTACTAATATGTATTGGTTCTTCAGACTAATCATGTGAAACTATACTTTTCGTGTTGTGAAATTATACTTTAAAAAAACCCGCCATATAGTTGAGAATCAGGTGTACTTATTCCTGCATCAGTTCTACGGGTTATTTTTCAAAATACATCTTAAAATCTGTGCATGGAATATTATCAGGACAATGGCGTCGTTGACAAGAAGGTCGTAACTGAGACATTGAGAGAAGCATGTAAAACAAGGCTACTGAACGCTATGAAGCAGGCACAGGAACGGCTTGGAAAGCCATTGTAAGCATGTTCACCCTTCTTGCTCCATTGGTGTGCAATATGCATTCGCAAAGTTTATTCATCAGTTGAAAGTTTTATCATCAAATTGCAAATCGATATTCATTTCGGGATGTACTCCAGCAGATCATTGATCTTCAGTATCTATCTCATCCATGTGAACACTATTCATCGACTGGTCTGCTCTTGCTACAGCTTTGGATAAAACACAGCAATGATCTTGCTCTATCATGTTCTGTTTTAATTCGCAGGTTCGAATCGGAGGCTTGTGCCACCTTCCTTGAAATGGAATGCTTTAAGAAATACGGGAAGGTCGGCAGAACATTTTATAACTCGCAGCTTGCTGCTACGGTTAGGTGGCTTTCATCTTCAAGTTACGAGCAGATACATGGCCGGCTTAGTGCCAATCCTGTGTTGGCTAGTGGACAGTGTGCACTGAGTTCTCTTCCCAGTGTTACAGCTATGCCTATGCCAAATCCTTCCGATCGGGGCCAAATCCAAGCAGGAGCTACCGATGAAGAAACCAGGGACGATGCCCGGTTCAAGGGCTCCAATGAACCCATACAGATGGAAGCCCCTAAAGAAAAGATGGAGCTTCCTCCCATCCCATCCTTCTCAGAATTTGTTAATCAGAAAGGGAACGGTGGTTCGGCTAACCACTTGTCAGAATCAAGCCAGCACTCCTCTGCAGGTGCACAGAAGAGGACAGTGGATTCTGATAAGCATAGGAGAGAATATGCTGAGAAGAGGATGAGGCGGTAATAGAAAGGACATGGCATGCAGTTTTACTTTACTCGCCTTCTGGTAAACTAGCTAGGTCCTCTCCATCTTACCTTTCTTTGGAATCGACTCCTCTCGAGTCCATACTTTCTTTGAGTCTTACGAGTCAGGCCTCCGATGGCAACGTACAGATATTGATCTGTTCCGTTGAAGCATGAGGACCGCGCATCGGAGGCCTAACTCGTAAGGGTTGAAGAAATTACCGACTTGAGAGGAATTGATCGACCCCCCTTTCTCTGTGGCTACGTTGCTTCTTGATGCTGCAGGTTGATGATGCAGACTGTGAGGAGGATGGAAGACCACCAAGTACTCGACAAGGTGAAGATATTCAGAACTGTGTTTGTTCTCCCTAGCTAGCATGGTGAGCAAAAGGATGATATAGCGTTTTTGAGCCTCTGTGTCAATTTGTCACTAGATTTTGACTATGGTAAGTTAGTGGGTCCATATATTTGTCGCGCCTCTGATCGGCCCTGGTAAATAATATGCATCATTATTTATCCTAATTGAAATTGTGATTCGTGTAAGATCCAATTTAGTACCCACTCACAGATTAACCACTGATTACCACCTGGAGTAGAGTTACTGAAGCCTCAAGGTTACCTTCCTCCCCTCTGAGCTTTTGAGTTTCTACTCTCGTCTGGTCATTTGATTTCTTTTCCCGGTAGTCAGAATTCCCAGGAAATGGGTCCAAATAGCCCACTTTTTGTGGGCTTTCATTTCTCAACTAGAACCTAAGAGCATCACAATGGGCTACTAGGATTCTTTCCGATTATCAGATCTCCTAGCTGTCATGTAGGGTGGGGATTGAAGAGCACTCCAACAGAGCTCCTCAATCTCTGTCTCTCACTTACGAAAATGACCAAACCAGGGGCCCATGAAAGCAATGTTTGGTGTGTCTGTTCGGGAAATTAACAAAGGCAAGGGATTTTTGTTTTATTCAAACCGAGAAGCCTGCTATCCAAAGTTTCCCTACTGCTCTCGCTAACCCTAGCATAAGCGGTCGCAAAATTACAAAGAGCCCATACTCCATTTGTTTCCAGACAGTAACGAAGGATGACAATCGTGCGAGCCCGTTGGAGATGCTCTAAGACTTGTAAATCCCTCTACCTCTCCCTATCCTCTTGGTGAAAGCATGCACCTAGGAGTGGGATGATTGCGAAAGCAATGCCACCATAGATTACTCATACATGGCTTTTAAGGAAAGAGCATGAGAATGGGCCCATTTCCCAGGAGTTCCAACTCCCAGGAAAAGAACACAGCTCTAAAAGGGGGAAATTTTTTAAAAAAACCAATTGGCACCCTACTTGATGTTTGTGCCACAATTACTTCCATAACATTTGCCATAACAATTACTGATCGTTGTTGGAGCAATGATGATCAGGTTTAAGACCAACGATGATCAGAAGACATTCTTTCAAACCAGGAGAAACAAATCTATATATTTTTGTAGCATGCCATTATGGATATATATATACAATTTCTTGATCTAAACACTGTTAGCTATCTAGGCAACACAGCTTAGCTATTTAACGACGGAAAAAAAAAAACAAAACAAGAGAGCAAATTAAGCTCTGCGGGTGTTCATGCTCTGATCAACAGTTCATATACATTGCCGTTATGTTCCCAATTGACTCGCTTCAATACCTCAAAGCTCCTTCGGCTACCCAGGAAATCTATCCGCTTGAAGGACACAAACCCCTGTTCCACCGATTCCTTGCTCGCATAGAGGGATCGCAGCCGGTCGGCATGTCTCGAGTCGCTGTGAATTGCCATGTCGATTTCATCCGGCGACATCTTCTCCTAAAGCAAAAGCAGCACAAAAATGTTTATTTTGCGAAAAGGGCTGAGGAAATTTGGCTACAAGTGAATAATTATGAAGTGCCCAACTTTTCTAGTACAAAGACCTTATCTAGTATGTAAACTCTATAGCATATAGAGGGTGGTATTCCATATATAGAGACCTGGCATCGAATTCAGCCATAATTCGTATTATGGATCGATGAATGTGTCATTAAGATTTTAAGAACTTTTCCGACCTGTACTCAGGCCGAGGTTAGGCCCCTAAGATTCAAGTGCAGCAAAATTAGGGTAAGAAAAGCTCCTACAACAGAACTTGGAAGACCAGTTAAACCGACTGGCAGGAAGAGAAACTTATACAATTATCAATTATGGTACTGCAAAATCCAAAGAAAGGGTAATAAATCTCGATGCGAATTTAATTTATAGAAAATTAAACTAGAAAAAATAGCTATATTTTATTCATTGTCGAGGATAACCTTATGATGAAGATACATTTTAAGGTAATGTATTTTATCTAATGCTTGAAATATTTGAGTATTTTTCTTGGGTGTGGCAACCCTGCTAGTCCAAACTACCAAACATTTTAAGTAGGAGAGATTATATATATATATATATATATATATATATATATATATATATATATATATATATATATATATATATATATATATATATATATATATATATATATTGAAATGCATACCTGGTAAAAATTGTAGATATGGTCCAGCACCTGTAAACATGTAAAACCACCATCACTGAAAAATGTCCTCGTGGAAGGCCCCAATTCACCAAACCGATCGATCGGGAAGAGTATAGTAAGGAAGTGGTTCTTAAGGATCACCTCCCTCTTCTCACTGAAGCCACATGAAGAGGTGAGGGATTAACAGGTGTACGAAAAGTTCAGGAGACCTAACCATCAAGAAAATTAGAGTGTAGTACCTCTCTCTGAGGGTCCGGGAAAGATTGTTGAATGATGCTTCAGAATCCCTCCCATCACCTCTTGCATCGAAGAAGACAGAGGTCTGGTGCTCAATAGCATCATCTTCTGTCCCGGAGGATTCCGCATTTGTATAAATGCATGCAGATGAAGCTGGCTCAGATATTGACCAGCAAATTGAATCCATAAGGTTGCTAGGCGTGATCTGATAGATGGGAGTCTGGCATGACTGGCATCCAGCAAGAACACAGTGTCACTCCTTTTCTAGTAAATAAAAAATATGTTGCTCATCACCAAAATTCACCAAGGAAGTTTAGTGCAATGTGTGTGTGTGTGTGTGTGTGTGTGTGTGTGTGTGAGTGAGAGAGAGAGAGAGAGAGAGAGAGAGAGAGAGATTTGTTGCGGTTATCATTCTCACAAGCTAGATCTGTAAACAAAACTGCAGAACTGCTTGAGTGTTTTATACTACCACATAAGGGTATTTTTATTGTTTATCTTAATAATATATTGGTTATTTTATTGAAGGTTGATGCCACTTATTGAAGATATTTTTAGTAATATTTATTAAAAATAAACAATAAATGTGCTGCTATCCACAAGAAGGCTGGGACCAATTATTGAAGGTCGAGGGCCGCTCGACGAAGATCTCACAAAATTAGCATACAACTTGCAAATCCATATCCACATGACATCCATTAACTTAATAATTGATCTCAAACTGATGCAAAATATGCTTGTACAATTTTACTTCCAAACATGAAATTTGTAACCAATAACCCTAGGAGAAAATGGGACCATAGCATGCTGATCTACCCTCACCTCCACTCACACTACTCGAGTAGGAGGGGGCGATGAAGAATCCTCGAGGTGTCGATTGCTTCTCTCTTCTTCGCTTGAAGAATTGGAGTCAAGTTCCACTACTCTTCGACATTTGCTGGGGGAATGGGCTTGGAGAGGTTTCAGCCCCTCTCCGGTGAGTGCGGCAAGCAACTGGGCCAGAATCCGAAAAGTTTGCAACATTCTCCTTCGTAGGGGAACCTCTGTCATTTAGGTTAGATTCCTCTAAAAACTCAGAAAGCTGCCACCTCATGTAGGCACATTCCCTTTTCAGGATGGAGTCAAGAGAGTTGGGACAGAAGTATAGGACCCTCTCCAAGTCTCTTTGCTCTTCCCCTGTGAGAAATGGAGGAGAGATCTTGAGTATCACGTTGGAGTTGATCTTTCGCCTGACCGGTAGCTATCTGCTTCCATCATCTCAAGATTGCAGAGCTTGTGCGAGGATGCCGGAGCAGGGAACTAAAGTTTCGATGGGAAGAAGGGTTTAGCCGATAGCCTGATAAGGTGAACCATCATACCCAAATCACTCGATTTATTGGAGGCTGAAGTGTTGACGCCCCGAAGTCGAAGCGACACCTTCCTCAAGCAGCGTGCAAGCAAATCATACCCCTCGACCCTTTGGAATGAGCGGGAGAACCTACTTCCTTTTCCACTTGTCCCCTGTTCTAGGGAACATAAGAAAAGGAGGGGGCAGTGTGGGTACCGAAACCAAACAAAGCCCAGGCCCACGGGGTCAAGCGGGCCGGGTCCACACAACATTGTCCATTAACATACTCAATGGATCCCCCATAGTTAAGAGGATATATCTCATTAACTTCCTTTCTCAAATAAGGGATAGAGTTAAATCCTCCCACGTCGAGCCGAGGATATCACGGCCCCCGAATCCGAGAAGGTTACTTTAACGATCTCCTTGAATCCTGATGCCTCCAGCCTAATTAGGAAGGAATTCGCTTCCTCCCAAGGTACGCAATCTCTCCTTCTCTTTACCCACTACTATGTGGTTCTTGAGGCTGACTTGAGCGTCAAAGGCTCAACGTCGGGGACCAAATCCCTGGTTTCATCGAGTTGTTTTGCAGGTGTGTCGGCAGATCAACCTCAACACGGGAGTCATCACCGATCTCGGCATCTACACATATGTTATGCTATGCTATAATAATTGATCTCAAACTGATGTGGAATAAGCTTGTACAATTTGACTTCCAAAAGTGAGATTAAATTTTGTTAGACTAGTCACTGCGAAGAGAAGAACTTGCTTGGTGTTGTTCTAGTAGTTACACTATTGCCACAATTCCGTGCAAATTATTGACTAAGCAAATAAGGAAAAAGAATAAGAAGGGGCATACAAACTACATGTCCCACAAGAGGAATCATAAAAAAAATACTGAGTAGAGTAGATGCATAATCGAAAAACTAATGAGCAACAACCACTTATTGATATTCAGACATACCAATTTCAAATTTGATGCAGATTTCCATGGCCATAAATAAGTAGGAAAGTTTTATGCTCTTCAAGTAAATTGATTATTTTGCAAGCTGAGTCCTAGATACAAAAGATGGATAACTTACTTGCATACGGATAGAACGGCGACTTCTAACACCCAGTTTTGCCGACTCTATAATCTGATGTCTCTCTTCAAGGTTTTCCTTGTTCTCTCTGTGCGTCGAAGACTTTCTAGAGTTTAAAACAACTGGATCGGCATCGTCTCCGCACATATCCTGAAAATAGTTGAATTGACATGGTGTGGATATCACTTAGAAAAGAACAACAGCATCAAGTATCTCTTATGCTATGAAACTAGGTCCTGCCAATGACCAACTTGATAAATTTGCAAGTGTTTCTCCCCAATTCTAGGTTATACCATGCATAAATGTATGATGTTGAATCCATGAGACAACAGAGCATATTATATATAGACGAATGGAAATGACACTATATTGACAGCAATCTACATATTCCTCCCGACCATCTGAAAAAAGATGTGATTTACGTACTCGTCTCTCTAAAGGCCAGTACGATTTAGCAACTGGAATATCATATGAAATGAAGCTTAAGAATAATATTATATAATAGGATTTACTAGACAGCTTGAAGCAAATAGTTAGAGAACAGAGAAACTGAAGAAAAAAAATTACATTAATTTATGTTCATCAGCTGAAGATGCCCTTTTGATATAAGATTCAACATTTTCAGCTAAGTTGTAGGCACCGCTACCCAAATGTGTTTCTTTGTTCCTTCTAAGTTCTAACAAACCTCAAGGACTCATAGACATGATGACCTTCACATACAACAACCAACCACCACCAAGCCTTATACCATCTGATGGTCGGCTATGGAGCCCACTCAATTCTCGCACAGTTTTATGACAGCTAGTCAACCTAGCATCAAGGATCCTGCAAGTTGTTTCACGGGTCCTGGCACATGCCAGTTGAGAGATAAGATAAGGAGCAAGGTTGAGAGATAAGACAAGGAGCAACTTGAAGGTAGGGGAGAGAGGACACCAAAGCAATTAATTAGATAATAAGAGTAGTGTTTATTAATAAGAAAATTAAGAGAACTAATTTAGAATAAAAATGATAACATCTAACTCTACTCAGCCCATGCCATTAAATATCAAATTTAAGTTTTCTACTTGGGTTAGGTCTCAAGAGCCACCTACATGGCTACATTTCACGTAGAGATACACCCGTTGTTAAATGAAGTTTCCTTGAGTCATGCTGCATGGCTTCCATCCAGCTAATCCTAGGGCCTAGGCCAACCACTCATGTCTTAAAAACATTCATAGACCTCTCCTAACAGGTGCATCCCTTGGTCTTCATAGGAAATGTTCAAAATTCCATAACCTATATTCCAAGACCTTATCCTTACAAAGCAATTTTCAGATCTCCTCAAGCAAGGTTCGAAATTTCCATTTCGGTCAATATTTCGAGCCTCTGGATAACGAAATATTTCGACAGTGTGGAAATATTGTGATTTTATAGAAATGGTGGAAATATTGATTTTTTAATGAAATTTTTCAGTGAATCTCTGCATAGTCATAAACCAAGTATATATACACAATTTGGCATACTCAGATAATATTTATACCCTATCTACGAGTGTAGAGTTTCATAAAACATGTATTCTGCATTTGAGTTTGTGAGTCTTGTGCAGTCTTGTTTGGTCTTGTTTCGATCTATATTTTTAAAATTATTTTTAATCTTTTTTTGTGGATAAAAATGTTTCCAAAATAAAGATTAGTTGATTGTTAAAATAATACTTCAAACGATTTTGAAAACGAACTTAAAACAAGAAAGTTGTGCAAGTTTGAAATCGTGCAAAATTATGTTGAAATGCAAAACACTGTTTTTTTACCAAGTCTGAAAAGAGTTTTTATAAAGAAAAGTTTTTATACATTCAAAATTTTCTTTGACAGACCATGGTTTTCTAGATGTACTTGTAGTTCTACATCTTGTGGAATTTTTTTAGCTAAAAATGAGTTGATTTAATCATTTTTCTCAACATACAAATTTTATGAAAAACCGAAAAAACTGTTTTCTCCTACTAAAACTGAAAGTATACTTTTTGATTCACTTGATTTTTGATTTTTTTGATATTTTTATTGAAATCAAATAGGGGGGTATTTGCTTATTTACATATAATAACTTAAAGTAAATTGAGACATTTACTTAAATGTTATTATATGTAAATAAGCTGCTGAGAACGAAACCCCCAGTCCCCTTTTATAACCAGTCAGTCCCAACATTTCGGTGCCAAAATCCCAAAATATCTCAAAATTTTCATGAAATATCGCGATGTTTCGTGCTGAAAAATATATCGTGCGAAATATCGCAATATTATCATGATTTCCATTCCGTTCGATATCACAATAGGAATTTCATGCCAAGGTATGAGAAAACCGAGATATTACGCATCATTCCTCAACTCTGCCACTCATCACGTATGCATTAATTTTCTTCTTTACCAAGACAACAGAGTTGACCAGATAATAATCTTCAAAAGTTTCCCTTTGAGATGTTCTAGTATCAACCCTATTCGGAATATGCAGATTAATTTTCTTATCCTTTTGTATAATAGCACAAAGGTAGTGGAAAGACTAGCACATGCAAACTCTGTCGATTAATAATGGCAATGTCATCTTTTTCAATGATTATCTTTAGAGTGCATTTCATATATTACATTCATGTACATATAATTTATGAACCTTTCTTTCAAAGCTTTCCTCCACTTTTCAAGTTTAGCATTCAGCCCTGTTCTATCCGGTTATCAGAAGATTCAGAATTACACCATTCATAAATAGCACACTATGTATTTCCTCTTAGATGTGTCATCAACGTGTCCACAACTACCATAAAAAGATATGTGCTAAGGGTAAGGCATTGATGCAATAGCCAATTTGTCGTAGGAAGTCATCGTCCAAGCAAGAAAACGTGAATCCATTATTATGCCCTTGGACATCTCTTTAACTACCTCAATGTAATGTTTTCAGAAATTCTTCCGCTTTAGATCCAAGAAAATGAGCTCCGTGGTACTCTGTGATGTACTTTCTTTGAGTCAATGAAAATCATATCATAAATGGTTCTTTTCTTTTTCCTCCCTACATCTTTCTACCACTTTCTTAAGAAGCTGGTTTCAACTTGAACTATGAGGCATGAACCAAATTGATTCTCAAAAATGCTCATTGCTTACCTTACCCTCTGCTTGATCACCCTTTCTCAGTGTTCGAACACGTGGCCATCTGGGCAACTCTCTCCCAACTAGGCTTGGGTAGTCCCTTCTCCCTTGGGCCTTGGCCACCCCACCTATGGCCTATGCTTCCTACTCATGTACCCAGAGCACCTAGACTCTGAGGCTGCTGCATTGAGAGTAAGAGGAAAAAATAGAGTTCTAGCATGTATTTCTCTCATTGTTGTTTTCCACCACTTCATTCCCTGGTGGTTAGCGATAACCAAGCACCGACAGTGGAAACCACAAACATAGGAGAATGATAGTAAATAAAAGGGAGAAAGGGAATGAGAATAGAAGTCAGTTGAGAGAAGAAAGAAAAAAAGAGATGAATGTAACTCTAATATTCAACCAAGAAATTCTCAATACCTAGTTTACGCCTTCATGCTTTTTACAATCAACCACATCACAAATCTACTGTTAAGATGTATTCATGTATATACATATACATAGTGTATAGAGGACTTTCATGTATTGCCAATATATATTGGCCTATTGGCCTAATGAGAGAAGAATTCCATTCTCTCCCCAAACCCTAGCCATCTCTCTCTCTCTTTCTCTCTCTTTCTCTAGGGTTTGTCACATGATACCATAGCAAGGTTGATTGCTATCGTCGTCAAACGGCTCCCTTGTCTCCGTCAATCCATTGGTCATCCACAAGGACCGCAACCCATCGCCCCGAGCGTCCCTCATCCCTCGCAGCCCCTCGTCCCTCCGATCAGATCTCCTCGGAGCCCCGTGCGTTCGCAACCCATCGCAGCCCGCGCGTCCCTCACACCCGCGTCTCGCAGCCCCGCGCAGCTCGCGCTCGTCCCCTGTCTCGCGCCCGCACCTCGTAGCCGCGCACAGCTCCGCGTAGCCATCTGATTGCGCCCCTCGAATCTGATCTGTAGAGATCAGATCAAATATGTGCCTTGCTCGTGCCGCCTCGTGCTTGCAACGCTGCACGATCCTCATGCCTCTCTCGTCTCCGATCTGATCCTCATCCTCTACTGTTGAGCCATTTGATATCGGGACGCCCTCCAGCCATTATCCATGTCCTTGTTCTCTTAGATGGCGACTCCATCGACTCCTCTGGTCGTGACTACCTATGATGCAGCTGTGTGCAGCCCTCCGATTGCGCCCCTCTCGGATCTGATCTATAGAGATCAGATCAGATCTGTGCCTCGCTCGTGCCACCTCGTGCTTGTAGGTCTGGGCGATCCTCGTGCCTTTCTCGTCTCCGATCTGATCCTCATCCTCTGTTGTCGAGCCATTTGATACCGGGACGCCCTTCAACCATTATCCATGTCCTCGTCCTCTTAGATGGCGACTCCACCGACTCCTTCGGTCGTGTCTTCCTATGAGATTCCACAGAATTTTCTTCCTCTCGCCACAGACTTTCTTGTCCACGAGACTTCTGATAGGCCAGTATGGTACGCCACAGTATAATCTACTCTTGAGGGTCGCAGTCTTCGAAGACATTTTGATGGCTCTATTGCACATTCTGCTTCGGATGCATATTATGGTCCCTGGCGGCTTCGTGATCATCGAATCAAGGCCTACCTTGTTGCATCGATGGATCGTTTTCTTCGTCGGGACATGATTGGGCTTGCCACTCCTACTACGATCTGGGGACACCTCACTGCTCACTTTGTTGAGAAGAGCGAACAAATGAGTATCAGTTTCTCACGCAGGCCCAGTCGGCACAGCAAGACGAATTGATCGTTCAACAATTTTACTGTCAAATGCTATATTACTGGCGGGATCTTCAGAATCTTACTTTTGTTCCTAACCCATCATGTGCCCTAAAGTACCAGCTCTACCAGGAGCGCCTTTAGCTCTACCAGCTATTCGTTGCCCTACGATCAGAGTTCAGTTCATTGACATATCAGTTTCTTCACCGGGACAGCCTTTCACGACTTGGTGAGGCTGTTGCTGAGTTGGTAGCTGAAGAAACTCATCTGCGTACTCTCGCCTCCAGGGCATTACCTCTTTCGCCCAATCTCCAAGGTGTACTTGCTGCTGCTCCACCACCAGTCTTAGGCCCACCAGCTGCCTCTTTGCCTTCTCTCGCTGCTACTGTTTCCCATGGTAGACCATTCTGCAGCCACTGTCAGATGCTGGGTCACTTTGTGGACACATGCTTCTCAATTCATCCAGAGAAACGTCCTACTTACAGAGATCGAGACTCCAGAGATCGAGGCTGAGATCGAGGTCGTGGTCGACCGGCTCCCATTGCTGCTACTGCTGCCTCTTTCATCTCAGCTAGAGAGCTACAGTCCATTCGTGAGGAACTGGCTCAGCTTCGACTCTCTCAACAGTCTGCCACTCCTAGACCTCCAATGTTTCAGCCTTCTGTACTTCTTCTGGTAGCTGATTGGATACTGGATTCGGGCGCCTCACACTACATGACTCTGGATGCCTCCCTGCTCACTGCCTGTCAGTGTGGGACACACTTGCCAGTTGCCACTGATCCACACTGCAAATGACTCTCGTTTAGCCATCTCACATCTGGATGTATTATTTTAGCCTCCGCTCCTGCTTGCCACCTCTCCTTACCCTGTGTGCTTCATTCTCCCACACTCCACATGCGTCTTATTTCTGTTAGTGCGTTGTGTGATTCTGGCTGTTCTGTGACATTTACCTCTTCCTCTTGTTCTATGCAGGATCTGCGTACTGGCCGACCGATTAGAGCAGATCGTAAGGCAGACGGACTCTACCGGATGGAGTCTCTTCACTCTCTGACTCCATCATCATCTAGGTTTTGTGGAGTTGTTTCTCCTGATGCTGACCTGTGACACAGTAGACTGGGTCATGTGTCGAAACCGCTACTTAAGAGATTACTCTATTCTAGAGCTCTAGGTCGTGGTTCTTTTTCGTCTTTGTCTACCTGTATCGGTTGCAAGTTCGCAAAAGCTGCTGTCATTCCCTTTTCATCTAGTACTTCTCAGAACTCTCCTCCTTTTGATATTGTTCTCTGATATCTGGAGACCTCCTCTCCCTTCTATGAATGGACATTTATATTATGTCTCTTTTGTGGATAATTACAGTCGTTACACGTGGGTCTACCTTTTTTGTCGTCGCTCGGATATCTTCCAAGCCTATCAGGACTTCGCCTCCATGATTCACACGCAGTTTAGTCGACTTATCAAGATCTTTCGATCTGATTGTACCCTTAAGTATCTATCTACCGCTATGCGCAGTCTTATTTAGTCCCATGGGACTATTTTTCAGCACTCGTGTCCTCACATCAATGAGCAGAATGGCATTGCTGAGCGCAAGCATCGCCATATTCTTGTGACTACTCATGCTCTCCTCCTTTTCGGTTCTGTCCCTCGGCACTTCTGGGCTGAGGGTTTTCTGACCTCAGTCCAGCTCATTAACATCACTCCTTCGTCGGTTCTTCCGGATGACTTGACTCATCACGAGTGCCTCCTTTCGGCTACTCCTGACTACATCCCTCTTCGCACGTTTGGGTGCACCTGCTTTGTTCTTCTTCCTCCCCATGAGCGCACGAAGTTGTCTACTCAGGCAGCTAAGTGCATCCTTCTTGGGATCAATACTGAGCATAAGTGATACCGCTGTTATAACCATATTGCTCATCGCTTGTGTATATCTCGACATGTCTCTTTCGTCGAGGATACGCCCTACTACTCACCTGAGCCTCAGGATCTCACATTCCTCGAGGTTTCTTCTCCTCTATCCTCGACACCTGCACCTTCCCCGTCGGCTTCTCCGGTCCCCCTGGCTCCACCGGCTCCTTCCTCACCACCTGCTCCCCTGGTACCACTGGCTCCTTTGCCGGTTGTTTCCCCACTTTCTCCAAGGGACTCCTCTGAGGCTTCCTCCTCTACGTCTGTGTCTTTCTCCTCCTCGAGTTGTCTCTCATTTTCCTCAGGTTTACTCTCGCCGGACTACCTCTGTGTCTCCATTTACTTCCTCCTTCTCTGAGGATGTCTACTCTCCTACTGGTTGAGTTTGCTCCTGGTACTTTGCCTACTGTGCCTGCTCCGTCACCGTCGGTTGTGGATCCGTGTCCGCACCGCTACCCACAGCACAAACACCACCCACCTGCTCGCTTTAGCCACGCCACTGGACCTCCTGACCGCTTTGGCTTTGCATCTGTCTGCAGCTACTCGTCTCGGTTTACTGCTTTTCTTACCGCTTGTACGCAGATTAGGAATCTCGGTCCTACTCCGAGGCAGTTCAGTTTTCTCAGTGGCTTCAAGCCATGGATGAGGAGTTCCAGGCCTTTCAGCAGACTCAGACCTGGGATGTTATCCCACTGCCCTATAGCGTTAAGCCTCTCAGTTGCAAGTAGATCTATAAGGTCAAACATCGACCTGATGGATCCATAGAGCGGCAAAAGGCTCGGGTGGTGGCCTGAGGCTTTACTCAAAAGCACGACATTGACTATGATGAGACCTTTGCTCTGGTGGCTCAAATGACCACCGTTAGAGCACTTCTGGCAATCGTAGTCATTCGTCACTGGCCCTTTCTTCAGATAGATGAAAATAATGTCTTTCTTCACAGGGATCCATCTGAGATCGTTTACATGGATCCTCCTCCCAGTCTCTGCATTCCTCCTCAGCATGTTTGTCGTCTTCGTCGGGCCATTTATGGGCTCAGATAGGCGCCTCGCGACTGGTTTGAGCGGTTCTGCCGTGCTGTCCGAGAGATTGGTTACTCAGTGTGCAGTCAAGACCACTCTCTATTTATGAGGTCATCCCCGCAGGGTCGGACAATCCTATTATTGTACGTGGACAACATGATCATCATTGGGGATGACTGTTGCGATTGTTTGTTTTCAGCAGTACCTGAGGAGCCAATTTTAGATGGACTTGGATACTCTTTGCTACTTTCTTGGCCTTGAGGTTGCATATAGTGCAGGTGACATTCTGCTCTCTTAGTAGAAGTACCTTTCAGAATCCTTAGTCGTGCTGCTCTTTTAGATACCCGCACAGTAGACACCCCTCTTGAGCTTCACTTGAAGCTACGTCCTACAGATGGAGTCCCTCTTTCAAATACCACTCGGTACAGGTAGATTGTGGGACATTGTGGGACAACTCGTCTACCTCTGCAACACTCGGCCTGATAGTGCACATGCTGTCAGCATTGTCAGTCAGTTTGTTGCCGCTTCACGCTCAGTTTACTACGGTGCTCTTCTTTGGATCCTCCGATACCTCAGAGGGATAGTTACTCGCTCCTTGTTTTTGTTGTCATCTTCCTCTCTCAGTCTTCGAGTCACTCAAATTCAGACTAGACTGGAGATCCGACTACATACCAAACTACTACTGACTACTGCTTGTTTCTTGACGATTCTCTGATATCCTGGCGCAGCAAGAAGCAGAAAGTGGTCTCTTTCTAGCACTGAAGCTGAGTACAGGTCCATGGCCTCCACAACCAAGGAGATAGTCCACCTTCGGCGTCTTCTCAATGATCTTGATGTTGTTTTCTGTGGGCCTACTCCACTTCACTGATAACCAGAGTGCTATTCTAATTGCTAGTTTTTTATAAGAGGACAAAGCACATTGAGATTGACTGTCACTTCGTCTGACAAGAGTATGAGGCCAAGATAATTTCACTCCCCTTCGTTCCCTTAGTAGAGCATATAGCTGACTTACGAAGTCACATCCTACGCCACGTGTTCAATCTTTGATTGGCAAACTCTTGGTGTATGATCCACCTTGAGTTTGAGGGGGGGTGTTAAGATGTATTCATGTATATACATATACTTAGTGTATAGAGGACTTTCATGTATTGCCTATATATATTGGCCTAATGAGATAAGCATTCCATTCTCTCCCCAAACCCTAGTCATCTCTCTCTTTTTCTCTTTCTCTAGGGTTTGTCATATCTATAATTTCTTTTCAGCTTTACTTCTAATTTTCTAAAACCGGTTTAATGAAGTTCTGTAATTTTTTGATTTAATAATTTACACATCTGAGTCGACCTCAAATAGATGGGACATGGCTTGATGGTTATGGTTATAATTTACACATCTGCTTATGAGCAATATATTCTACCAGACGTATAAGTTAAATCTTTATAACTTCATAAGAAAGGAAAGCAAGTATGCAAATCACAATAAGAAAACCAAAAGTAACAGAGCATAACTGACTTGTGCATTTTCCAGAATCATGGCGACCTGCCTAGCGAGGTCAGAAGATAAGTGCACAAGCCTCTGCAGGCATTTCTCCTTAGCAGTTTTCAGGATCCACAATGGCTGATACATTCGAAGAACAAATAAGGTTACACAGCAGTTCAAAGCTATGGGAATTTGACCATCAATGTGTTAAACCTTAAACCTAAGAAAACTTTAGTGACATGAGTCATGCTTACAGTTACAAGGTTAGTAATATGGCCAATATATCTTTGGATGGAAGGACCTTCACAAATAACATAACTTGCATGACAACCAACAAACCAGTGATCCAAAACCGTCGCACCTTCCCTAGTAGCTGCCTCAACAACCTACAGAAGGAATGTCAGACATATAATGATCCAAATATTAATATACTTGCACATATATATGACTATCACGCACATGAAATATTATAAAATTATCACTAATACACGTCTAAAAGAAGGATAATTATGGGGAAAAAACTGTCAATTGAAGGAGAACCTATTGGAACTTGATTTCAAGAAGATGAATTTTTTCCATATTCAGATGAGTTTCAAACAAACCCAAAACTCCAAACAACAAGTTAGAGAGGTAATTAGACCGCCCAGGTTGGTGAACCCACGAAGTATTGGATAAATTAATTTACAATATGATATGACTATATGAGTCATACATATCTAGCAATGTCGAGTGGCAAACTCGACGGACAATATGACGTGAATCACGCCAAAAAAAAAAACAGTTTTTACACAGCAAATAACAAAATGGTGCAGCATTTACAACATATGTATCCCAACGGGCAAAGTCAAAGCAAATCTACACACCCTTGAAAAGGAACCATAGACAAGGCAAACCTTCTTGGGAGAACCTTGAATACCACCCTAACGCATTATTCAACCCTCAATGCACGTGATTTCAAGCGAAAATTTAAAAAAAAAACATGGGATCAAAAAGACTATGCACCAAACCCAATGGTATACGGCATTTGTGAAACAGCTCATAAACACTTGTTTTGGGCTGAGAAGTAGCCAAGAATAAGCATGAAGAAGATGAACACTGCTACAACATGTTCAATGACATAAGTATCTTTCCACCTTCTTTTGTTCGTACAAATTATCAGTGAGTCAAAATAGGGCTTCAAAATACTACAAAAATCAGTAGATGATGCAAAAGGAGGTGGTGTACCAAAACAAAAATGAATAGACCTAATAAATGGTCCCTATATCCATTCATAATGGCACCTAGGCTAGTTTGCTGCTTGGCATCTACACCCTATGTCTCCCTACCAATCAAACAACCAGGTCGACTAGCCATTCCAGCTACGAACATCCATGTCACACTTGCAAAGTGCCAATGTCAACGTAGCGTTGCCATGACTCAGGCCTAAGGGCCATGCAATGGTGTTTGTTTACTATGTTACATGGAATTGAATAATCAGATTCTACCTTAGGTTTCTCTCATAACCTATCATATAGGTACCGGCTTGCCTTTGCACAACTTTTTAAGTCAAGTGCTTATTCAGAATTGAACAGTATTTTAAAAATTGTTCCATTCTAAAACAGATAAGCTCCCAACGGACCACCGAGAATTGCAAGTTTGCAACTATGACCTTAGGCTGGAATCTTTTGTCAGGAAAGTCAAATCGTAAATAACAATGGCGTAAAGTGGACTAAGCCTTGAACCAAGCATCGTTTTCATCAACTACACATCACCACGGACACAACCTCCTAAGTCCTAATGCACCATTAATTGCTCGCAAACACATTAAAGTTGTGATATAACTATGCACGTCAAATGCAATTCCGACCATCAAAAAGGTAAAGGTCAAATTCCCTCTCACAGTAATCAAGGATGGCCCACACATTCACCTCTCCCCTACAAGTCTTAGACTTATTAACCCTGGATTCAATTTTACAAAATAACATGAAGACAAACACCATATGATAAAAAAAAATAATAATAAAACAATCTTTGTGTGGGTTAAATTTATATGAGGAGATTTGTAATGCAGAAGCACCGGTGGGCCAACTAATATTTATTTATAGGGCAATTAAAGTGTCAAATTTCAAGCTATTTTTGTCTAATCAGGAGTTTTGTAGCTGTCATTAGTCATCCTAGTTGAGTCATTTTCTTAATTCAGTAAGTTAAAAGAGTCCTTTCTAACTTTTAGATTTTTATAGAATTTTTCCCGATTTTTACAGCTTATTAGTTGTTAAGATGTATTCATGTATATACACATACTCAGTGTATAGAGGACTCACATATATTTCGCCCTCATATTAGTCTATTGGCCTAATGAGAGATTCATTCCATTCTCTCCCCAAACCCTAGCTCTCTCTCTCTCTCTCCTCTAGGGTTTGTCACATGATATCAGAGCATACTTGATCCTGCAACACTTCTGATCGAGATCCTCTTCTTCTCCAATCGATTCTCGCTGTTGTCGTCTTCATGCCAGGATTCGCCTGCACCTTGCGTCACAGCACGCGTGAGATCCCGTGTCGCCAGACCTGCCACCGATCGGTCTCATCATCCCCTTGCAATCTCATATCTGCAGATATGAGAACCACCAATCGGCCTCCTCGCTCGCAGAACCTCAAGTCGAGCCCTCCGTGCGTTGTCGTCGATCGGCCTCCTCCCTCTGCCGCTGGCGAACGCCTGCGAGGCCTCTGAGTTCATCAGTCAGACCTTTCACCGACCCTTTCGTTGTGTGTGTGCCGCCGGACCTGTCGCCTACGCCCATCAATATCCTCTCTGCACGATCCAGTGCCCCTAGCCTCACGATCTCTCAGCACCTCGCGATCTCTTCTCAACCGCGCAATCTCCTCCACCTCAGCTGCTTCTGCCTCTGTTTCCTGCAGATCAGGTTGCCGCCTCAATCGGTTTCTCTCGCAGCCGAGCTTGCCTGCTCACTCTACAGATCTCACGCGACCTCGCGTGTTATCGTCTCTCTACAGATCTGCCAGATCTTGATGTCCTCATCCTCGTCCATGATGACTCCACCAACTCCTCCGACCGTGGCGTCCTATGAAATCCCACAGGATTTCCTCCCTTTCAGTATGGATTTTCTTCTTCGCGACGCAGCCGATTGGCCGGCATGGTCCGCTATAGTCGAAGCAGCTATTGATGGTCGCAACCTGATGGGACACCTTGATGGCTCGATCGCCTATTCCCCTTCTACTCCCGAGTATAGCCTATGGTGACTCCGCAACCAGCGCATCAAAGCCTAACTCGTTGCGTCTGGGATCAGTCCCTTCGTAGGGATATTATTGGCCTCCCCACTGTTGTCTCCATCTGGGAATACCCCACAGCCCGTTTTGTTGAGAAGAGTGATACATGTGAGTATCAGCTTCTCACTCAGGCTCATTCGGCACAGCAAGGTGAGTTGATCGTTCAGCAGTTCTACTGTCAGATGTGGTCCTACTGGTGGGACATGCAGGACCTTGCTCTAGTTCCTAATTCATCACGTGCTCTGGAGTATCAGCTTTACCAGGAGCGTCTTCAACTTTACCAGCTCTTCGCGGCACTTCGATCGAAGTTCAGTTATCTGACAAGTAAGCTTCTGCATCGAGACAGGCTTCCCCGCCTGGACGAGACAGTCACCAAGCTAGTGCAGAGACAGATTTCCTTAGTCACCAGGAAAATAGTGCCTTCCAGACTTAGTCAAATTTCTGACTGTAGAGAAAGATTTTCCTGGTCATCGGGGAAATAGTATCTTCCAGACTTAGCAAAATTTCTGGTTTTCTGGCTTAAGGCAAATTTCGATGTCTACAAACGGAAATGAAAATCTTCCCACCCGGAGAATTTGATACAAAAGCATCCATGGGTCTCCTACTATTTATTTATAGGGTGCTTAAAGTGTCATAGTCGTCATAGTGGAGTCATTTTGTTAATTCAGTTAGTTTGAAGATACTTTTCTATTCTTTTAGGTTTTTCCATGATTTTTTCCAGATATTTACAACAAACAAGTGTACTGCTGTAATTTTTCTTTAAAAAATGGCTACATATTAGTTTGGAAGAATTATAGCAAGGAAGGGACAAGGATTAATTTGGATTTATTGAAATATGTCCTACTACTTGGGGGTGAATTTGAAAACTAAGAAGAATATGAGAGGTCAAGCCACGGGAGAGGGAAACCATGGCCAGCTCCCCATGTGGACCCCACGAGTGGGAGAGAGGCCATGGGTTTTCCTCCCCGCAGGCAGCTTCTGCTTCTTTTCTTGATCCCGTATGAAGATCTCTCTCGTTCCGTTGTCTTATTTTAGAGCCCATTTTATATCCTATTTTGCACTCCTTTTTCTCAAACCACAAGCATTGCTATATTGGATGGTCTACGATCTTAGAGGTGAGCCCTTATGGACTTCACCTTTTTCCTTATGTTTTTATCTGTAATTAACATCAATAGCAGTCTAAAATAAGTATTCCTTGGAGTGTAGGACTGGTATGTGATAGTAGTTTTATTTTCTACGTAATGAGGGGTCACTCCCTTGTAATCATTAGAAAGAAATTGTAGAAATGCTTTCAGCTTTTGTTGATTTTTATTGACAAGAGACTATTGGGCCTTCTTATTCTCTCTTTATTCCCTCTCCCCTTCATCGTGGATGACTTCATGAAGTACGATATCAGTCCCATTTTTCTGCATCATTTTGGCTTCCCTACTATGAGACATTCCTAATTTAGAGTTATCCGAGAACCACTCATGTTGATTTTAGATTGTAAGATACGTCCACATTGGAACAATAATTTATTCAAGAACAATACTATGTCGACATAACTCAAACCAAATATCAAAGAACTGCATACACCAGACTCCACTATCATAAGGTGGCACTGTGAAGCTTATGAACAAGATAAGAACTCAAAACTTATAATCAATATCATGATTCATGTGAAGTTTATTGTCAAATGTATGTTTAGGATAAAGGTGCAGAGTCAAGTAATATAAAAAAGTACTAAGGAAATATTGGATGGAAACACAAAAAGGATTCCATAATCGATGTACAAATCAACAAAAATACAGCATTTTGCAATACAATTTCAAATTAACAATCTTGCCTAACATAATCCACTTTTACCTTCTTCTTCAGTTCACTTGATACATTGGAATCTATATAAATGCAATTGCTGGAAAGAATTGGACCATCGCTCTTAAAATCTTTCCTAGAAGACTGTAGATAAGGTTGCCAATATGTCTTGGACGGTTTCTCATCTTCAAAGGTCTTGATTGGAAGGCAGGACTTTTCAGTTCCAGGGAACCCGACAAGTTGGTTCGGCTCCCCTACTGCCAAGCCACTTTGTCTAACACTTCTAACACTATACAGAGATTCACTCAACCTCACTGTAACAGACAGAACCAACAAATAAAGGTATTAAAAGGGAGAAATAGAACTCCAAAATTTCATAGTTTACTTATACAGATTTTACTTTTAATCCAAAGAAGAAATTATAGTAGCCATTATTTGCAATAAGTTGCTTCAAAGCATGCACGGTTAATTCATTATGTCCACTTTTTCCAGGTTAATAAAATGTTTTTAAAAGAAACTCAAATTTGTAAGAAAACTGGATCTGAAGTCTGAAAAAATTTGCATTTTCTTTCTGCAACTAAATAAGGTTCAAGATAGGAAAGGCAATATCACAAAATAAGTGCTTACCATTCCTCTTGACACTGTCTACAAACCAGCCCAATGTAACAACTAAGAGGCCATTCGTCGATCCATGCTTTAACGCATGTTCAAACTTACTTCCACTGAAGCAGTAGTATTGTCAAGGACCAAATATAGTTCAAAGTATGCATCATTGTTTTCTTACTACATTTCAACCAATGATATGCGTGCATGATATTTGAGATCGTGGAAAACAAAGTAAAACAAAAACAGAAACTAATAGAAATGCTATAAAACAGGATATCTGGACCACGAGATGAGTACATTGAGGATGCAAACTGGCACTGTAGTGGCCACCTAGTCTCTCAGTGGCAGCCATGACTTGGTTTCTTGCTTCTGTCACGACAAAATACTGAAAGGTGAATTATCCACTGAAGTAAATGACGAAGCATCATGGTTCAAATAAATAATAGATAACAAGGGTAGAAAGATTCAATCAGATAGCTATATACATGAACACATATCCTCCTGGACATAAAGAACCTACAAGAAAGTGGCTCTATCATTGTAATTTACCCGATAGCAGGTATAATTAACAGAAAAATTCAACCTTAATTGATACTCTTGTATAAAAATGGGGACATCCTAACAGATATGGAATCCTAAGGAATGCCTAATCAGCTACTCATTTTTTGCACTTACAGCATCCAATGGTCATGATTCGTTATCTTAGTTACGTAGGTACAGCCTCATAATTCAACTGGTTCACATGTGCATGAACTTTAAGCCCTGCCATCAGAATCGAGCAAAAGCATCACAGATTAACGAAGGAACATTGTTGTTAGGTGATGAGGCTAAAAAAACTTGGTGATGGAGCACATGCTTTGGACCTAGGACAGTTGTATTGAATTTTTGTACCTAGATCTCAAGCAATTTGAATTATAGTGAATTGTAGGAATGAGATGCACATGTCATAAGTTAGTAGAATCTACTACGCGTGTTCTGTTGGTACGGTGGTGCAGCAGTAGTCTGGTGAACACACTTAATCCATGTGCATTTATTCTTCGACTATTTGTCTACGAAAAAGTTTGTACATGGTAGTCTGTACAAGTATATACTTTATACAATCTTTTCTATGTGGTGTATCCTCGTTATGGTGCCAGTCTTGTATGTGAATACGTGTTGGCGTCATAACCCAGTGTGATTGGATGCATATTTCCCATCAAAGTTATCATGGTAGCAAAATTTGGTTCAGTTGCCAGTTGCCACTGCCTTCAATCACACCTTCAGAAGACTGCCTACAAATGTATGGCCAACCACTTGGAGATTCCACCATTGGATTAACACCCATGCCGTCTTATCAAGTGCTTAATCGCACAACTAGCAGCCAGTCACCAAAATCTGGTAACTTATTTAGCAACAAAAAACCATTGAAAGCTTGTCAGACCAAGGGGTCTTGTTCAAAACTTGAGGCTACCCAAGATCTGTGGCTGAATAGTTCGTAGCTCCAAGACTCATTGAACTTGAAGGTATATGCGAATTACTGATGAAATCTGGCTGGGCGACTTCTTCAAGGATAGTGTTGCCTTCTAGACGACAATTCCTACCAACCACTTCAAAGAAATTTCTTTCAACCACTACCAACTCTTCATTCCCAACTTTTCCTTGTTCTGCTATAAGCATTTTTTTTGGGACAAAAGAGTTCTCCAAGCCAACCCAAATCAGATCTCACTATTTAATGGTCGTGCTAAATTACTTTAACTTCCTAAGCATCTAATGATCTCTCAAAGCCCCTTGGTCACATATTTTCTTTGGATGCATAATGGTTGATGGTTTTGTCACTCCATCCCTTGATATGTGTCGCTTATATGGTTTTTGTATGTTCTTTAATATGCACGAACGGTAATTTTACAATGTATATATTTGAACCTCTGATTTGATTCTTTTTTTGCGCTCTACCTGATGCAGGCACCGATAAGGCACACTATAATCCTAAGCCCTTTTAGGGTTTTCTTTGGTCAATAACTAGGGTTTAGTTGTCAATATAGCGTCATACCCCTCAAAAGGACAGCAAGCAGGAGTTATCTCACGCAGAATTAAAAGGACTATGCATTCAGCATAAAGCAGATTTCAGATCTAACATTAAGATGCAATATTATCACAACGAATAGAATTCAGCATATAAAAGATTAAATCGCAGCAGTAAATATTGAAAGTTAAAGGCAGATTTGCATCAGATGTTATAAAAGAAAAGGGCTACGGATGCTTGCAGAGGTGACCGACAGACTAAAGATAACAAATCAGATGATTAGGCATATTTTAGGGCTTCAACTAGCGATGAAAAAGGATGATGATGGCTGCGATGCGGAGCGGAGGCAATGAAACAAATGGAAACGTTGTGGATGCGAGGGGAAAATAAAGAAAAGAAAAGATACTGCCTGGGGTTTCCCGCCATGGGTCGATTGCGAGGATGCGCCGACGATCCCGCACACGGAGCAAGGCCGGACGTCGGGAGAAGCCGAAACCTTCGGAAAACCAACACCGAGGCCTTCACAAGGCGAAGTCGTGGAAGCGGCGAGGGTCGGGGACACGAGTCTCGCCCGGAAGCACTCACGAAGAGGCACCAAATTTCAGCAATGATCAGAACTGAATTCTTCTTTTTCGTTTATCTTTTTGTAGAGCTAGGGTTTTGTTTTGATGGCCAAGATCAAAGGATAATAGGGTTTGGATGGTGGTGATGCAAGGGCTAAGAAAGGCAAGGAAAAGTGAGGAAAACAAGGGAAAGAAGAGAGAGAGAGAAGAGAGAACGGGAGGGGGTCGGGGTAGCCTCGGGATCCGCGCAGGTAGGGGGCCAGTCGGTCGGTTTCACGGGAAAAGAGAAGGGGGGGGGGGGGCGGTAATCTGAATAGAAGCCCTATTGGGCTTAAGATAAGCCCACTTAAGCCCTAATTGAAGCCCATATGTGCCACGTCATCTAATTTGAGTTATTTTGTCATCTAACCGTCGGTTTCGAGATATAATCTCGTCCGTCGGTACCCCGCAAACACACGCACCCATGATTTTATTAATATCATGCAGAAACTCACCCGAGAAGACCCGGATTCAATCCGAAAAGCCCTCGGATGAGATCATGGACATCCCCCATGAACTGGGCAAGAACATAAATAAACCTAAGTGCTGAAATAAGGCCAAAAACATAAAAAAAATGGCCAAAAGACTGAAATAACGGCTAGCAAGTCTCAAACGAATAATGTCCTCCAAGCATAATAATAAAACGACAGTAAATAAGATCTTTGGCGATGATCTGAAGATGCGGCGATGATCTGAAGATGTTGATCATGCTGCATCAACTCCCCCGGACTAGAAAGAACTCGACTCCGTCGAGTGGACGTCCAGCTGCTGTACGAGGTCGGGCCGTTGTGCTCGCAACTGTCGCTCCTCCACCCAGGTACAGTCTGAAAGTGGCCTGCCTACCCACCGAACAAGGAACCGTCGGAAGACACCGCGGCGGGTAGCAAGCTCTCTGACGTCAACGATCTCCTGTATCTGCTCTGTCTCATCTTGATGTGCATCTGAAAACGGAATCTGTGGCGCTGAAGGCGTATCTGGCCGATCTCCGTGGAAAGGAAACAACTCAGAGATGTTGAAGATCGGCGATGTCGGCATGTCATCTGGTAAGTCCAGCAGGTAAGCATTGGGTCCCAACGCTCGGAGAACGCGGAAGGGCCCAAACTTCCTCTGGCTCAGCTTCCCATAAGAACCTGTGGGAAACCGCTCTCTGCGAAAGTAGACGAGGACCCAGTCCCCTGGCTGAAAAGTGCTCTCGCGCCTGTGTAAATCTGCGCTTGCCTTATACCTGGCATTGCTTTCCCTCAGTTTCTCAAGCGACTCCCGCTGTACAGTCTTGATGTGTTCAAGGAATTCATCAGCATCAGCACTCGCAGGACCTGTAGGCGGTAGGGCAGTTCTATCCAAGAAATGAGGAATAACATGGCCATAGACGATTTCAAAAGGGGTTTTACCTACTGAGCGATTGATTGAACTATTATATGCGAATTCAGCTTGTGGTAAAACTACATCACACTGTTTTGGTCTTTCACCAGCTAGACATCGAAGCATATCCCCTAGGCTACGGTTGACAACTATTGTTTGTCCATCAGTTTGAGGGTGATACGCGCTACTGTATTGAAGTTTAGTTCCTAGCTTTGACCAAAGAGTACGCCAAAAGTGGCTCAAGAATCTAGTGTCCCTATCAGACGTGAATGATCGTGGAATGCCATGCAGACAAACAACTTCCCTAAAGAATAACTCAGCTACATGAGATGCATCAGAAGTTTTCCTACATGGTATGACATGCGTCATTTTAGAAAATCGATCTACAACCACAAAGATTGAATCGACTCGCCGAAGTGTTCGGGGTAGACCTACAATGAAATCCATGGTGATATCCTCCCAAGGACGAGCAGGGATCGGTAGAGGAATGTACAAACCTGTGTTCTGCTTTCTGCCTTTGAACATTTGACAGGTTCGACATCGTTGCACAAACTTGACGACATCTTTTCTTAAGTGAGGCCAAAAGTAGCGTCGCTCCACTGACTCAATTGTTTTGGTTTGGCCAAAATGACCTCCCAAATTACTTCCGTGCAAGTCGTGGATTAACGTATCTCGAAAAGATTCATTAGGACCTTCCTCAGAGACGGTCCCTTCATGGGTGTTCTGAACAAGACTCTCGCGAAGGGAACACTCAGGGATGCACAGGCGGGTTCCACGGAACAAGAATCCCTCTTGGATAATATAGGATGCCGTGGGATCAGTGCCCGTTTCCTGACAGGATCCCCAGATGGGACCAAAGTACGGATCAGTCGCGTACATTGATTTCAGAGCATCAAAAGAAACAACGACGGGCTGTAAAGTGACTAGCATCAGGCCTCGTCGACTCAAAGCGTCAGCAGCTCTATTCAGGACTCCAGCCTTATATCTGAGGTTGAACGTGTACTCTTGCAAGAAATTTGACCACTTAGCATGACGTTGGTTCAAGCTATGCTGAGACTTCAGGTAGCGAAGCGCTTCGTGGTCAGAATTGAGCACAAATTCTCGCTGGATCAGGTAATGCCTCCAGTGCTTGAGGGCTTGAACAACCGCGTAAAACTCAATGTCGTATGTCGAGTAATTCAAACGCGCGGCGTTCAGCTTCTCGCTGAAGAATGCGACGGGACGCCCCTCTTGACTAAGGACTGCTCCTATCCCGACATGAGAGGCATCACAGTCAATCTCAAAGACCTTTTCAAAGTTCGGGAGTGCCAAAACTGGAGCACTCATCATCTTGGTCTTGATGAGATCGAAACTCGCTTCAACTTCGGGGGTCCAAAGGAAACCACCCTTCTTCATACAGTTCGTGAGAGGTGCAATGACGGAACTGAAGTTCTTAATGAATCTGCGATAAAAGGACGTTAGACCATGGAACCGTCGCACATCACTAACGTTCTGGGGAACCGGCCATGATTTGATGGCTTCGAGCTTCTCTGGATCGACCCGTATCCCTTCGGAGCACACGATGTAGCCTAGAAAGGTCAAGCTGTCTGTCAAAAAGGTGCACTTCTTCAGATGGATGTACAGCTTATCTTTTCTAAGCGTTTTCAGAACCTCTCGCAAGTGCTCAACATGTTGTTCGGATGTCGTACTGTAGATAAGAATGTCATCAAAGTATACGACAACGAACTTCCCTATGAATGGTCTGAGCACCTAATTCATAAACCTCATAAAAGTACTTGGTGCATTCGACAGACCAAACGGCATTACTAGCCATTCATATAGTCCTTCCCGGGTTTTAAATGCAGTCTTCCATTCGTCACCGGGTCGTACGCGGATCTGATGATAACCGCTACGAAGATCAATCTTTGAAAAGATTTTCGCGCCATGTAGCATATCAAGCATATCATCCAATCGGGGAATCAGAAATCTATACTTGACAGTTATTCGATTGATGGCATGGCAATCTATGCACATTCTCCACGTCCCATCCTTCTTGGGAGTTAGGAGTGCCGGTACTGCGCATGGACTCATGCTCTCTTGGATTAGTCCCTTTTGCAGTAACTCAGTAACCTGTCGACGCATCTCCTCATATTCAGACGGACTCATTCGGTAGTGAGGAAGGTGAGGTAGCGTCGCTCCTGGGACTAGGTCAACGCAATGTTGAATATCCCGAAGAGGTGGAAGTCCTTCAGGTAGCTCCTCTGGGATGAGATCATTGAAGTCTTCAAGTAGGACTCGAACCTCATGAGGAATGCTAGGGCCCTCTGTGGCTTCTTTTGCTACAAGGAAAAAGATGGAGCGAGATTCTCTAAGCTCGTCCTCGAAGCAGGCTTGTGTCAGCAATATTGGTAGGGCCTTCGGTTTCTCTTTTGGTAATTTCGGGGTGACGGGTGGGGGTGTCGGCTCACTAGAAATGGGTTTCAGGGGCTCCCTCTGAGGCACTAAAGTGATGTTATAGTCGTCTTTGCAGAAGGAGTAAGTGTTCTTCTCCCCATCATGTGTCGTCTTTCTGTCGTACTGCCACGGGCGGCCCAACAGAATGTGACAAATGCCCAAGGGCGCCACGTCACACCAAACAGCTTCCTTATACATCTTGCCAATGGTGTATTCAACTAGGCATCGCTCTTTGATAGCGACATCAGACCCTTTCTTAAACCAAGACAAGTTGTATGGCTTGATCAGCTTCTCTGTCTTGAGCCCTAACTTGTCAACCATGATCTGGGCGACCAAGTTCTCGGTACTACCACTGTCTATGATGAGGACACAATGCCTCCCCTTTGAGGTACAAGTTGTGTGGAAGATGTTCCTTCTAAGCCATCGATCTGGTTCATGGGCTTTCGGTGTCGACAACACACGGTGCATGACTAGTGCATGCGTTGCCTCGTCAGCTTCAGCGATGATGTCATGTGTCTCGTCATCCTCCTGATATTCAGCATCTCTAGGATCATCATCATGCCCTTCTTCAGCCATGTTGTTTAGGGTTTCCTCAGTTGGCTCTTCACTCTCTGTCAAATGGGTCTGAGGTCTCCTTTTTGGGCATTGGGCGATGAGGTGTCCTACTTCTTCACACTCGAAGCATTTGTAAGTCGCTCCGGGTGGTCGACTTCCTGTCGCACCTCGCTCACGACTTGATGGTTCAACCCGACCAGGGGGTTGATTGGTTTTTGAGAGAGTGGTAGTCGGAGTGGGAACGGGTGGGGTGACTCTAGTAGGAGGTACTCCTCTTCCTGCTGAAGGGGCACCTAGGGGCACTCGAGGGCAACTTCTCTCCTAAAGGCCCGTTGTTGAATCTTCTCGGCCTTGAGAGCTTGCCTAGATGCTTCCGTCACAGTGAGGATGGTCTGCATTGCGAGCGCATCCTGAATTTGGTAGCGCAACCCTGAGACGTATCGTGCAGCTTTCTGTTCATCGTCTTCCGGGATGGCATTACGAGTGGTCAGGATGTCAAACTCTTCAGTGTACTCCTGTACGCTTCGATTGCCTTGTTTCAGGCTAAGCAACCTCTGGTACTGAGAGGTACGGTAGTCAGGAGGAAGGTACTTCAGTCGCATCTTATCACACATTTTGGCCCACGTTGCGACCTTTGGTTTCCCTTTCCTAAGACGACTGGTTTGCAACTCTCGCCACCAGACCAAAGCGGCTCCTTTCAGTTTAGTCGCCACGAGTTTGACTTTTCGATCGTCAGAGAGATCTTAATATTCAAAGAAGTGCTCGACGCTTTCTATCCAGTCGAGGAATGCGTCAGCATCATGGCTTGCCCTAAAGTCATCGATGTCAACTCGGATTCCGTAACCTTGGGATCTCTCAAGGGCTCGCACAAGACGCTCCTCCATGCCGTGCTGATCACGCGCATGCTGCTCTCTAAGGTTTCTGGGACGACCGAACTGAACGTACTCTCGTTCAAAGTCCACGTCGGACTCGTCCAACTCAGCTTCAGACTCAGGGGGCGACTCAAGATAGTCAGCTCGATTTCGCTCGTGCGGCTGGTATCGGTTGTGGTTCTGAGGTAGGGCTTGGTTTTGGTTCCGAAATGGGTTTGGAATCGGATTTTGATTTACGCCCTGGTCCCGTTCTTGCTCTTCAACCCTATGACCCTCGGCATGTGGATTGGCTTCTACCCCTCCCGGGTCCTCTTCGACCGATCGGGTATTAGGGTTGACGCCTCTATCTTGTAACAGTAATCCCAGCCTATCGGTGATCTCTTACAACAAGGTTGCATGTCGATCCAATGTATTTTGGGTCGCTTCTTGCCAAGCACCACGAGGTTGTGGTCCTCGAGGAAAACGTCCTCGATTCCGGGCATCCCGGTGCAGATGGGTACAATCAGCCATGGGTTATGAGATATGCAGATGTTTCACACAATGCAATCCTAACGCTAGATGCAATTTCAAGCACGCAAGATTATGCCCTATAAAAAATTCAGCAAAGAAGACGATGAGGGTTGCTGAATTTCAGCACTCAAAAGAAACCCGAACAGGTTCTTTCGAGCTCTGATACCAACTTGATGCAGGCACCGATAAGGCACACTACAATCCTAAGCCCTTTTAGGGTTTTCTTTGGTCAATAACTAGGGTTTAGTTGTCAATATAGCGTCATACGCCTCAAAAGGACAGCAAGCAGGAGTTATCTCACGCAGAATTAAAAGGACTATGCATTCAACATAAAGCAGATTTCAGATCTAACATTAAGATGCAATATTAACACAACGAATAGAATTCAGCATATAAAAGATTAAATCGCAGCAGTAAATATTGAAAGTTAAAGGCAGATTTGCATCAGATGTTATAAAAGAAAAGGACTACGGATGCTTGCAGAGGTGACCGACAGACTAAAGATAACAAATCAGATGATTAGGCATATTTTAGGGCTTCAACTAGCGATGAAAAGGATGATGATGGCTGCGATGCGGAGCGGAGGCAATGAAACAAATGGAAACGTTGCGGATGCGAGGGAAAAATAAAGAAAAGAAAAGATATTGCCTGGGGTTTCCCGCCGTGGGTCGATTGCGAGGATGCGCCGACGATCCCGCACACGGAGCAAGGCCGGACGTCGGGAGAAGCCGGAACCTTCGGAAAACCAACACCGAGGCCTTCACGAGGCGAAGTCGTGGAAGCGGCGAGGGTCGGGGACACGAGTCTCGCCCGGAAGCACTCACGAAGAGGCACCAAATTTCAGCAATGATCAGAACTGAATTCTTCTTTTTCGTTTATCTTTTTGTAGAGCTAGGGTTTTGTTTTGATGGCCAAGATCAAAGGATAATAGGGTTTGGATGGTGGTGATGCAAGGGCTAAGAAAGGCAAGGAAAAGTGAGGAAAACAAGGGAAAGAAGAGAGAGAGAAGAGAGAGAACGGGAGGGGGTCGGGGTAGCCTCGGGATCCGCGCGGGTAGGGGGCCGGTCGGTCGGTTTCACGGGAAAAGAGAAGGGGGGGGGGATAATCTGAATAGAAGCCCTATTGGGCTTAAGATAAGCCCACTTAAGCCCTAATTGAAGCCCATATGTGCCATGTCATCTAATTTGAGTTATTTTGTCATCTAACCGTCGGTTTCGAGATATAATCTCGTCCGTCGGTACCCCGCAAACACACGCACCCATAATTTTATTAATATCATGCAGAAACTCATCCGAGAAGACCCGGATTCAATCCGAAAAGCCCTCGGATGAGATCATGAATATCCCCCATGAACTGGGCAAGAACATAAATAAACCTAAGTGCTGAAATAAGGCCAAAAACATGGAAAAATGGCCAAAAGACTGAAATAACGGCTAGCAAGTCTCAAACGAATAATTTCCTCCAAGCATAATAATAAAACGACAGTAAATAAGATCTTTGGCGATGATCTGAAGATGCGGCGATGATCTGAAGATGCTGATCATGCTGCATCACTACCGAATCCTTTACGGTCCAAGCCCCATTATGCATGTGTTTCATGTTTATTCAGCACTTTGTTCTCTGTCCATATGAATTTGGATTTTTAGACCTTGCTTCATAATATAATTCCCTATTGCTAATTGTTTATGCTCAACTTCTATACTATCCTTTGTTGCATGATTCTAGCTTAAGACCCTCCATTTCTATGGATGAATTGTCCAATTTCAAGGCACATGTGCTCTCCAGGTTTTGGGAACCTATGAGGTTTCATTACTCATTTTCTTGTTGTGGTTGTCATTTGTCCATGCACTTCTTCGAATTTCTCATGATTATGTGTCTACTCCTTAACTAGCATTTTCCATCTAGTTCAACATTTTCTTCGTTAACCATTACGTCTGCATCCGTCTCTAACTTGCATCATGCTCTCATTTTTATCTTCTTATGCACCAATGGTTGTTTATTAGTTGATTGCACAGCTTATGGAATTGATTGTGACCCACCCTATGGTGATCCTTCTCCATAGACAATACCCAGAGGGAGCCTCCATAGACAATACCCAGAGGGAGTTTCCAATTATCAATTGGAGTTCACCTCCCCTTTCCAACGAAGAGTCCGAAGAGATGCTTGTGGAGGAAACTGAAGAAGATTATACAGAGAAAGCCAAAGAAAGCTCTGAATTTAAGCAAGAAGTAGATATAAGGAAGACCCTTGTAGGAGTACAAAGAAATCTCATGGAGGAACCCAACTATGCACCAAAGGGAAAGCTTGAGAAAGGGAATTAATGCCTAAGCCGAAAAAGAAGCACGTAACGAAAATCACAGAATTGTATTCACCATGAGAGGAAGTCACATACCATGAGGAGTTCCTAGAGTTAAATTCAATTATCGAGGAATAACTCGAAATTGATACCGTGTATTTATCCGAGAAAAGGTAGGAAGAGGAGCCTGTAATTAACGTCACAAACGTGTACTCATTTTTTAGAGTATATCCTGCATTTTGCTGAGTTCCTGAAGCATGCATCATCAATCATGGAAGAGCCCATCATCCTTAGACTCCTCCTGGAACAAGAGTTACCAACCATGGAGGAGCCCATCTTCCTTTGTTTTTCATTCCATCAAGATTAACTCTTCAAGCCTAAATTACAGATTCCTGCAACCAATGAAGACATCATTCTAAAGTAAAATCTTGTATTTGCATCAATTATCAAATCCATTCAATCTTCATATTAAAGATCCCTAGAAAAATTTCTAGAGTATTTGTTTAGCAAATTCAAGAGTGGACACCTAGATAAAGTGCACTACTACTCGACACCAACGAGAGTGGAGTTCGAATGACCCTTTGATGTTAGCGTGCAATCAATTGAACTTGCTAGTTGCTACATCCAAACCTTCTCGAACGGAGTTGAAAATTTTTACACCCAGGGAATTTGATACAGGACATCCTTGGGGCACTTAAAAGTGGTTAAAAAGTGAGTATATCTAGCTATTTGAAGGCTCGTTGGTGTCGCTATGGTTTCAAATCTCGGTTGATACAACTCGGTTTTGTACTTGCTGGTGCCAAGTCACCAGTATGCACTGATACCTGGTCTGTATCAACCAAGTCAGCCCAGTATCGGTTGATACAATCGAGTCGTATCAGCTGGGCCTGCAATTTTTTGGATTTTAAAAAAATAAGACGAAAGTGGTATCGGCTTGAACCGGACGATACATAGTCAACTCGATCGAGTTGATGCAGTTTGGTCCGAGCCAATACCCCATTTAAGACCTTGGGTTCCATATGTAAATCATTCAGAGTCAATTTTGATATACTTTTAGGTTTTAGGTGTGTTTTCTATTTTCTTTGAATTGTCTATATTTTCTTGAATATTTTCAGCACTTTAGTACTTCAGTGTAATTTGGGTTGCAGTAGGGGTATTTTGGTATTTTGAGTAGGACGATTAAAGAAATATGGTTATCTAAAGAAGGATAAGTTCAAATGTTTTAAACAACATAAATAATTGGTAATAGGGGTGAAAAGAGAAACAAAGGAAGGTCAGCTCAGCTCTCATCATCCAAGGGAGAGAGCTTGTGCCCCTTCTCCCCATGGGACCCACGCCCACCTAGGGGTCAGAAGGGTCGATGAAACTCTCTCACCTAAGGAGGTTATTCCACCTTCGGTAGATAGCAAGGATTCCAAAAAAGGCTGGTTTTGACTTTTAAAAAAGGAAACAAAACCAGAATAAATGTGAGTTCTTCCACCTTTATTACTTCCCCTTTTCCTTTTATATTGCAGAAAAACACCAAAATATATGATCAGAAAATATGAAGGAAAAGGTAAGGAAAAAGAACGATCAATTGCATAAGGTTAGTAGGCATTCAAATTAAAATTATTAACTTAGATTTTAGTTTTTCAATCTGATAGGTTAGAAAGGGTCCTAACTTTGTCCGCTAAAGGATGAGACCTCCACCCCTTTGTAATCAGTTGAATATCACCAAAATTTAGACTTATCAGATTGGTGAATTTAGTTTAGACGATCCGAATTGGCCTTCTTTCTCTCTTTTGCCATCCCACCTCTCTGTTTGTCGATGGCATCTTGTCGATCCTTCACCAAGTGGAACTTTTCCTTCGCAAATTGGGATCAAGCATGCCCATGCATTACTTCATCACCCAGTTGATGGCTTCAAAAGTGACCAGGGTTACTTTGCATCATCTTTTCATTATGTTTCTAATTTTGGTGCCCATAACCCAAACAAGCAACATCCATTACATCAACACAAAGAAAAGCAACTAAAAGATTCCCACTTTGAAAAACATTTAACCGTAATAAGCACATATTAAAAACGTGAATCCAGCAATGCAATCACAAAACAAACAGAAATGAATGGGACAAGGGAAAAAAATAATAATAATCCATCAATAAACAAGCGGTGAAATTGATGTAGATTACCTTTGGAGAGTCCTGTGACGCATATGACAAGACCGGTAAAGGGCCTTGCGGCCACGGCAGCACCAGGCTGCGGGCCTGCAGGCGCAGCCGGTGACATCATCTCGGTGGATTTCAGATAGTTCAGAGGAGGAGGAATGGAAAAGGAAATGCCAGCGAAGAGCCTGGAGCAGCCCTTGCGGCTTATCACCTCCACTCTGCCACCGCCCATAACAATGGTAACAATCTATTTTGCAACATGGGGACAAATTCCTTTGCAAAGCCTACTAAAGGCTTCTCTCGCATTGAATATCTGACCACTACCTGCACCCAAGTAAACTTTCAAAATACAGTGCAACTACTTTAGTGAAAATTTAATTACTTTAAAAAAAAACAGGCAGCCTAATAAATTTAAATAGATTTTTAATCCAGAGAATAAAAATAGAAAAGAAGACAGTTTGTTTCAATTTAAATAAATCAAATTCCCGCCAAGAAAATACGCTGCAGATTAAATAACATCAACAACAAAAACAGATTCAAATGACGAAAGAAAGACCGATCTTCAAGAACAAATCGAATCAGCATATCCTCACCTGAAGGAAACGGAGACCATTTGGGCGAAATCCTCGAATTTTCTCACAAACTCGCCGCCGGAGACCCTAGCTGCGATTGAAAGAGATCTCGTGGAAACTACAGAGAGCGATCGGAGAAGAAGCGGAGCGCCTTCAGATGAAATCGAGATCGAGATCGAGATCTGAATGCAAATCCGGTTCGAGAGATCACGATCTGGAGGGGGACGAGTGTTGCTTTCGAGGAGTACACAGTTGTTACCGAGAAGCGACGGCTCTCGCGCTTGCGATGGCTGCGGGAGTGGCGATGGCGAGAGCGGCTGCGTTTGCGTTCCGTTTGTCTGGGGATTTAAACGGATGCTGGCGAAATAAGTGGGCGATTATTCTCATTTAATTATGGGTTATTTTGACTTTGCCCCCCAAATTTTACCTTGAATTAGACTTTACCCCCCACATTTTCATTAATTATACTTTACCCCCCAAAACTAACTGTTCCGTCAGCTCACCATGTGAGCAGACGGAAAAGAAATAAAGTTTTGGGGGGTATGCTGACGGAACAGTTAGTTGTGGGGGGTAAAGTCTAATTTATTAGAATGTGAGTGGTAAAGTCTAATTGGAGGCAAAATTTGGGGGGCAAAGTCAAAATAACCCTTTATTGGTTCAGCGGTTAGGCTCCCGCTGTCGTGTCTCGTACAGGGTACAGTATTCTCTTACATGTGGGACCCACTAATTGTCTAGTCAGAAAATTCATGACTCATCCGGTCTTAAAACTTGCTGTTTCCTGTTATTCGCCAAGTAGCTGTTGCTTGACAACGTGCATCTGAAAGAAATCAGCGCAGCGCAGCGCACCGCACCGTAGCGCACCACACCAATCTCACGGCACAGCTGTGGCATACTACAGACAATGCCTACCGCTCGATAGCCTGATGTTGACCAGCGTGGACAGCACGCGAAGATCACGTGGAACTCTCCCGATCATAAAGTAAAGTAGCTCGTGATTTTTTGGATGAAAGCTTCGTGATTTGATCAACTGGCTTCAGAGCGTGTCATCTTCTTCTTAATCTTGTTTGACCCCGCTATCAAAGCAACTGTTCCTTTGCTTGCACGTGCAAATTTTGACCGATTATGTCATGTTCAGAGGGCAATAGAGAATTTAATAAAAGAACAACAGCTATGCTCTCTTTCAAACTTCAAACCTCTTTCATCTAATGATCTAGGGCCTTTTCCTCTAACCGCATTGATGGATCGTTAAAAAAAAACTACTAGCTTGCTTGAAAAGTTTGCAAGGGAGCGGCACAACTGGCAGTTGGCCAAGAGTTACTGCAATCTATATCTATACTATATATATATCTATACTATATACTAAAACGGAAACCTCTCTCCCATGTTGTGACACGTGGACGTCTTTTAAAGAACCATAATCATTCTTCCATGTGTGAACAGGGCTCAGTTTTAAATCCTATTAAAAACCTACCATAAAGATAATAAAACATTCTTTCAATAACATTTAATTATCATTTGATGTTAATCTCTCTCCCTCTCTCTCTCTAACAAGTGAATCACACTCACTTTAGATTTCATACTTCTTCGAATAGTTGTGATATCATCTGCGCCAAATGGCTACGCATCAAGCGCATCTGGGCATTGCCCAGGTTTCTTACTAGTATATATTAAAATGGAAGACTCTCTCCCATGTTGTGACACGTGGATATCTTTTAATAAGCTAGAATTCTTTTTCCATGTGTGAACACGACTTTCTTTTAAATACATTTAAAACCTACCATAAAGATGATAAATTTTCATTTATTGGCATTTAATGGTCATTTGATGTTAATCTCTCTCTCTCTAATAAGTGAATCACACTCACTTTAGATTTCACACTTTTTCGAACAGTTACGATGTCCTCTTTGTCAAATGGCGTGCATCAAACATATTCGGGCATTGCCCGGGTTTCCTACTAGTATCTATACTAGTGGAAGACTCTCTCCTGTGTTGTCACACGTGAACGTCCTTTAAAGAGCTATAATTCTTTTTATGTGTGTGAACGCGGCTCTCTTTTAAATCTATTTAAAAACCTACCATAAAGATGATAAATTTTTATTTAATGACATTTAATGGTCATTTGATGTTAATCTCTCTCTATCTCTCTCTCACAAGTGAATCATATTCACTTCAGATTTTACACTTTTTCGAACAGTTGTAATGTCGACTTTGTCAAATGGCATGCATCAAGCACATTCGGACATTGCTCGGGTTTCTTACTATTATTTCTATACTAAAATGGAAGCCTCTCTCTAGTGTTGCGACACGTGGACGTCTTTTAAAGAGCTAGAATTATTCTTCCGTGTCTGAACGCGGCTCTCTTTTAAATCCATTTAAAAACCTACCTTAAAGATAAATCACACTCACTTCATATTTCATACTTCTTCAAACAGTTATGATGTCGTTTTGACCAAATGGTGTGCATCAAGCACATTCGGGCATTGCCCAGGTTTCTTACTAGTTAAAATAAAAATTTATGCCTATCGCCACTTATCTCCATCTCCAATTCTGTTGATAAGAGCAATTCATGTCCACCGCCACTTCATTAGGGATTGTTGCAGTGCGGTTTAAAACCAATTAAAAATTTTGTCAAAATATAAAACCGTCGTGGTGCAGTGTGGTTTTGGTTTGTCAAAATATAAAACCATCGTGGTGCAGTGCGATTTCGGTTTTTAGTTTCGGTTTAGCAGTGCGGTTTCGGTTTTGACCAAAACAGCATAAAACCGCATCGTTTAAGCCATTATAATGATAAACCGCGATGCATTGCACCACATGGTGCGGTTTTGGTGTTATATAATATTACACTGTCGCGGTGCGATGCGGTTTCAGTGTGGTGGTTCGGTGTTGCGATGCGGTTTCGGTTTTGCCCGAAACCGCACCGCTATCATCCCTAGCCATTTGTCTCCATCTCCGCCATCATCGTTGCCCCCTCCACCTTGTGCAATCCATACCGTCGCAACCCATAAAACCAGAGGATACCGAATGCACTAGAGTGCCACTCAGGCACCATTGATCACTTGGCCTCCAATGGTCAAATGGGTTGTAAGGGAACTCGACCTCCTATGATTGAATGTGATGTATGATAACTCAACTACAATTGACGAGTAGCCATATTTCAGACGGAGAATGTAGAAGAAGAAGAGTAAGTAGGAGAAATGAGAAGGAAGGAGGTGGAAGAAGAGGAAGGAGGAGGAGGGAGGGAGGGGACGAAGGAAGAAGAGGTGGTGGTAGTTGTTTGGATGGGACTGACGGAGGAGGAGCAAGGCTGATAGTGTCGATATCCAATCTAGCTTTGATACTACTTGTTGGTATATGAACCTTGATCTTATACCACTTGTTGGGAACAATGGCACTTTGATGCCACCTTGTTGTGGATATTGGTCAATACCCCTAGCTCTTGTGCACACAACCCCACCGAACTATTGAGACTAATCGCATGTGAGAGGGGTTTAAAGGATTGAGGATTGAAGTTCTGTAGAGATCATACACACAGAGAATTAGATATTTCCACACTCCACACGCAATAGTACGAACGACAAAGTATCACCGGCAATCAAGAAAATGGATTATCACATAAGATATTACACAATGCAGTGACCACCATTTGTCGGACCCCTACAATTGCTTCTCTCAGAACACCACACAAACCACAAAGTAAAGAATAACCTCGCACAAAAGATATCAAGAAATACTAGAGAATCCCGAGATATGAGAGCACCCACAAAAATAGAAGCCGAGGTATGCATCAAGAAACCAAGAGATGATCGATGAAGGATTCGAAGATAGACATCTCCCCTCCCCTCTTCTTCTTCCTTCCTCTTATTTCTCCTTCTCCTTCGTCTTATCTTCTATTCTCTTCACTCGCTTCCTTCCTTCCTTTTCTTCTCTTTCACAATCACAAGAAAGACGGTTTCTCCTTGTTTTTATCTCTGTCTTCAACTTCTCTCTGTGACAGCTCAAGACATCTTCATCGTGCTCCTTCAAACCCTACATCCAAACAACTATTTTATAGTAAAGGATCGTATAACAATGAGGCTGAAAACCCTACAATGAAATCACTATAGCAATGTTACTCTTTTTATCACTGAATTGTTACTTTTTTCTACCACTGCAGTAATTGTTACTGTTTATTATCGAATTGAGTAACAATTGCTATAGTTATTTCAGCGTAGCAAAAAAAATTTATTAAGATTTCTCAAAAGAAAAATTTTGCTACAGTGAAATAAATGTAGCAATTGTTACTCAATTCGGTAATAAAGAGTAACAATTGTGAATTGTGAAGAGTAACATTTGTGCTTTTAGTGTTAGGTGCAGTTTTGTTATTTAAAGGAGAGAAAAGTCAACAAAGGCACTTGCTCTAAAAGCATCTTTTTTGGAAGGGACCTGGTGCAAAGCCATCTTATTGCTTGTTCTCTACACTAAACCTATCTATTGTCAGGGACCTATCATTGAGTCCCCCATAAAAAAAAAAGTTAAAATCTCAGCCGTCTATCTCGTTGAGATCCTTGTTCGACGCAGAGTTAGATATCAATCAATTTCTCACAATAAATCAAAGAAACATGTCAACTATTGGTTGAGCTATTCCTTTCGACGCAGGATACAGGCCTCAACAGTTTGAATTTAGTAGTTACGATGCAATATGGGACCCACAAAAAAATAGGGACCACTTAGTGAACGGTTTAAAACAGGATCTCCATTTAAGCCAAAGGACAGAGAACGAAAATGCCCCTCAATGTGCTTTAAATTTTCATTTGTATGCCACTCCCCTCTAAACTAAACCTAATTCTAAAACCTAAGATCTATAAGCCATGGGGTGAACCCTAGACCTAATCCTAAATCTAATCTGAATCCTAAAACCTATGATCTACAAGTCATGGGATGAATACTAAACCTAATCCGAACCCTAGGCTGCTGCTGCTGTCGTCGATGTTGCTTGTGATAGAACAAGGGGAGGGAGAGAAGGGGGCAATTTCGGGTTTCAGATATGAATTTGGGACCTCTCCTTAAAAGAATCTTATGAGTGTTATGTTCATCAACCCGATCTGTTGTACGAGATCTAACACCCATTTCCCCAAAAAATATGCTGAAAGATGAGCCATGGGTGGACACCGTTGGACGGCCCCCAACCTAGTCAATTCAGCCGAGAATGGGATGGTGACGATTTCGTCATCTATCTCTATCAGTGGGGTCATCAAGAAAAGAAGAAGAAAAAAATCTACACGCATCAGCGGATCTGACACGTCATGGAGACCATGAAACAGAGATCATGTCCGGGTGGATTCTCTGCTGGACATAGGATCAAACGAGCGGGACAAAGATCCAAGTGGCGTCTCTGCTGTTGGTTTTGAACAGCAAATAGCTGGCACACTATGATTTGTCGAACCAAACTTTAACGGAAATCCTCGAGTTGGGTACTTGGGTTCCCATTCCAATCAAACCACATCAGCATTAGGGCTAGCAATCCAAACCACATCAACATTAGGGCCAGAAAATAGGCCAGGCCTGGGCCGGGCCCAATGAAGCCCGGGTCAAGGTCCATATTTTTTTCTTGGGTCCAGGCTTGGTTCGTTTCGTATCGGGTTTTAAAGACAATGCCCAAGTCCAAACCCATATTTAAGATCCAAACTTGAACCGGGCCCAAACCTAAAAGCCTTAAATGACCAGCTTTCTTTGGTAGATTTATTTGGCATTAATCGATGGTGTTAGCATAATCTATATAACATCGCACGTCGGTTTTGTGCTGACTAGACAAAACAAAACCAAATACTGACTAGGACAAGCTGACTGGACAAACCATCCGACGCACAGCCATCCGATGCCCATCAGCCCAGTCCAAACAAAGAGAGAAACCCAAATCTCTCAACCAGCCGTCCGATGCACAACCATGCCCATCAGCCCGATCGCCTGCCCTCATTCTTTCCCCAAAACCCGCAGCCGGACCCGACACCCAAATCTCTCGACCAGTCGTCCGATGCACAACCATGCCCATCAACCTGATCGCCCACCCTCCCTCCTTCCCCAAATCCTACAGTCGAACCCGCCCTCCCTCCCCAAATCCCGATCGCACGCCCTCCCTCCCTTCCCAAATCCCGCAGCCCTCAGCCCCCCTTCTCCAAATTCATCGTAAATCCTTGGAATCGCTAGCGAAATTCTGCACCATGTCCATTTCGGGATTTTGGCTAAAAAATCGGCCATGATTAGGTATTTTCAATTGGCGATTTCATCAAAGGCTTCTTGATTGCGATTCAAAGAGTAGCAAGTGAGATCTTGAAACCAGAAAGGGATCAAAATTATTTATGGTCAGCAAACCCCTCCTCTTTTCCTTCTCCTTCTTCTTCTACGGTTGTTTGTTCCCATTTGGGAATCTATGTATCCTTCCCCCACCAAAGCAATGGGTTTTCTGATTAATTTTCCAGTTTTGGACATCTGGGTCTCTTCCCTCAACATGCTCCTCTGCTATAAGGGGTTTTCACCATTCCCTTTACAATAGTGGCTATGGATCAAGTCCGTTTACTGATAGTTTCAGTTTATTTGTTTTCTGGGTATTGCAGTTTAGGAGGCCGTCACAAGATTAGGGTGTCGGAGATCCATAAGGTGCTGGACATCACCGACGTGCATACTTGCATCTTTTTCTTATGATTCCCTTTTCCCTCTTGCATCAGATCGGAGGGGAGGATCGACATGCGACTGGATTTTGGGCGAGAGCTAAGGTTTTGTCGATGAATTCTTTTTTTTAATAGGATTCCTCTATTCTCTAATCCATCGATCGTGATGGTTTTGTCGATGCATTCAAGGTGGAGGCGGCCAAATGATATGATCGGAGATGATCAAGGATGTGATCGAGGCCGGGTGTAGCGCCGACCCTACTCCCTATCTAGCATTGATGTGATATGTATGGTGTTCTTCTACTCTCTATAGAATTCTCTTTAAATATGGATCCATATTTTCATTTTTTTTTTTCGATTCCTCTCTTCTCGAATCGATCGATTGTGATGGCTTTGTCAATGTATTTTAGGTGGAGTTAGTCTTTTTTTTTGGTAATTTCATCGAAGGGAGGGCACAAACAGACCCCCCGGAGACGCAACATGCCGGCGTAGCAGAGAGAACCGTCCCTGACAGCGGAGATTTAACCACGGACCACCATCCGGCAAGAAGAGACCACCACCCGGTGGGATACAAAACAACATCATTCTGGCAACACCACAAAAAGGCCCGTGGCTGCAGTGCCGACAGACACGGGCATGCACTAGTTTAGTTTATAAAATAAAAACATATGTTATTATTTTATAAAACTATATTGCAAGCTATCAATGATTATAAGAAACTCTAAAATTTTCGCTAACATATCGTTTTTATCTAATCGAGTAGAAAAAAGTTTATTCCCATATATGTTCGGTAGACCCGACCACAACTATGAAAGTGGGTCGGGTTCATGCAGGACCTATACAAGCCCAACCACGATTCGTTTTCGTTTCAAGCCGAAACTATAAGCTGGAGCCCATATTAAAAAATTTGAGATATATAAGTCCAAACCTGTTGGAAATGGGCCAGGCACAATCGGGCCTGGGCCGGATCCGGGCCCATTGCTATCCCTAATCAATATGGAGTGATGTCTAGACATGTCAATGGATTTTGATCCGAATGTGAGCCATTAAGTCCTATATGGATGGGTTTTTTTTTGTACTCATGATCCGATAATGGTCCGAAACAGATAGGATGTTTACTTAATTGGCCGGATGTGGACTTAGACCAATTCAATCCTATAAGATTCTGATCCGACAAACTATAATATAATATTTGTTTTGAAACAGGGAAGAGATATCGTGAAAAGTGTGCCCCACCCCTAGAGCCATATATTATTTATAGGGTAATTTAACTTCAATAAAGTTTTGAATGCCTTGGTCAAATTAGCCCCCAATCTATTGACTAGTCCCCCCAAAACAACTCTAAATGAAATAGTGAATGATCAACACTTCTTTCCTAATTTTAGGTAACAAATGTTTTTGTATATTTTATTAATTTGTATACTATTCTTTATGCTACAATCCAACATTTTGCTAAACTTTTTTTCACAAAAGGGTTGTGTTGGTGTTCTTAATGGCACACATATTCCAACCATGGTTTCTGAGAAGCATTCGGGGAACTATCAAAATCACAAAGGTATTATTTTCCATAATGTACTAGCAGCATGTATATTCGACTTATGATTCATATATGTGCTTAGTGGATGGATGAGATCTGCTAATGATGCACGTCTTCTGTAAAGTTCGTTGTCACAAAATAATGGACTAAATGTTCCACGGGGTATGATAAAACTATGTTTGCTTATAAAAATATTCGATATGTGTGTTTTTGTATATGATAATATTCATTTTTGTATATGATAATATTTCATATAATTTTTTTGTATAGAGAATTTTTTTTAGTAGCAGGTTTTTCAAACCGTTTACAATTTCTAGCCTCTTTTCGTAGAGTTCGGTACCACCTAAGGGAGTATGGGCCTGGACGACGCCCAGAAAATGAGACGGAGTTGTTCAATGATCGGTATTCGTCCCTACGGACTATGATAGAGAGGATATTTAAAATCTTCAAATAAATATTTACTATTTTCAAAGTTGCCCCCTTCCCTTACAAAGACCCAAGCGCTATTGGCGTTGGTATGCGCAGTAACTACATCAAACAAAAGTGCATTTTAGATGAGTTTTTCATTGAGTAAATGATGATTTATCTACAAATAAAGATGATCAAAATTCTGAAAAACTCTTTCAAACTTAAGAAATGCACCATGAAAAGAAACAAAAGTATGGAGAAATTATATTGCTAGGGTTATGTGGAAGGATAATATCATTCGTAAAAATGCTTAAAAATAATTTTCTTTGTATATTGTAATGGTTTGTAATAAATATTGACTATGCGTACCTATGGGGATTGGATAAAACACTTTTCTTTGTATGTTGTAATGGTTTGTAATAAATATTTTTAATCTTATTATTCAATTCTCCATGGTAGGAGATGATGCCAAGAGCATGTCCTCGATGTGGACGAGGTGCTATGATGAAACCAACTTCAAGGACAAGTAAAAATTCAGAACAAAAACAAGTGCCCAACTAAAGAGGTAAAAATAAAATAAAGATTTTATAATCCAAATTATTTGGACTATATAGTGATTGATTTGCTTATATGTAGGGTTGTGATTTCTTTCAATGGTATGACAATTTGGATTGTTCGACAAACGAGGGTAATTCATCATCAATCGTGGATGACAATATCCCTAGTAAGGGATGCACTCGGGGGGGGGGGGGGGGGGGGGGGGTGGGCGAGGATGCACTATAGAAAAATATTTAGTGGAGATCAAGTTTTATATGATGGTTATTATTTGGCTTCTAGTTCTAGTTTTATTGATTTTAATCTTATTTTTAATTATATGATTTGTATATTGCAAATTTTTGTATGTTGAATATAAAAATTTTTATGAGACTTTTATTATTTTCAATAGTTTCAAGGGTTTGATCTATGTCTTAGCAATCAATATCAAATTATTAGGGGTTTATGGCCACCTAATATCTGTTTCAAAGGTTTGATATATGTGATTATTGATTTTATTGATTTTAGTCAAGATGTTATGTGGGTTTTGTGAAGCTACTGTGAGTTTTGATTACTTTCAGTCAAGTTGTTGTAGATTATGTAGGTTGCAATGAAGCTGCTATGTGGGTTTTTTGAAGTTGTTGAGGATTTATTTTGGTTGAAGTGAAGCTACTATGTGAGTATTTTTTTTGCAACCAAGCTGCTATGTGGGTTTTATGACATTGTTGTGGATTTTGTGAAGTTGTTATGAGTTTCAATGGAGTTGTTGTGGGTTCTGTTGGTTGCAACAAAACTGTTATGTGTGTTTTTTTAAAGCTGCTGTGGTTTTTTTAAAGCGCTTTCACTGAAGTTGCTATGTGGTTTGGTTGGTTTCAATAAAGTTGCTATGTGGATTTTGGTTGTTTTCAATAAAGATGCTATATGTATTTTGATTTTGTTATTGAGGCTTTAATGATGAATGTGAACAATCTCTATATTCGATGATGTATACAAATCATATGGTAGTGAAACAACTATAGGTTTTGGTTTCAATGATGATGCTGTGTGTTTTGTGAAGTTACTGTGGATTTTGGTTGGTTTCAGTCAATATACTATGTGAGTTTTATCCTTGAGGTTTTAATGATGAATGTAAAATACCTCTTTTATGTGGGTTTTGTTGGTTTCAGTCAATCTATTTTATGGGTTTGGTTGGTTTCAAAGAAACTGTTATGTGAGTTTTGTTATTGAAGTTTTAACGATGAAAGTAAAAAACTTCTATATGTTTATTTTGTTGGTTTCAATTAGTCTACTATATGAATTTGGTTGGTTTCAATGAACCTGCTATGTGAGTTTTGATTTTATTATTGAGGTTTTAATGATGAATATTAAAAATCTCTACGTTCGATGATGAAAACAAATCATCTGGTAGATTTTACATGTGATGAATTCAGATCATTGTGATGAATATGCTCCAAGAATGTTATTATCCAGTGACAAATTATAGGTCATTGTAGTACTCTCAATGCAATTGTTATATTCACTTTAAATAACGTGAGTATAATAACTTTTGTGATTAATACATATCATTGTGACAAAACATGCAATCTGAATGTTACTGATCTTTGATGAATTATTGTGATAAACTTTTCGAATGCACATCTCGCTTTGATTGATACCAAATAGTATTATGATGAACGCATATTCTTTTTAAATTATTTTTTGGTATTGAGATTTTGTTTTATTTTTGGATTTGATCTATATGATTGATGAAACTAGATGAATGATGGCTCAAACTCTAGCTTAAATACACTGGCTAAGATAACCTTCAATAATTTCTTCAAAGTTTTTATCGGGCACTTCCTAAAATGGCTCGTAAGAAAGTTGTGGTAGCTCAAGTACATTGCCTAAGATAATCTTCAATAATTTCTTCAAAGTTCTTATCGGATACTTTTCAACATGACTCGTAAGTCACAAATATATATTTTAATTATCTTTTCTTTGTTATCTTCCTCATTAGTTTGTTTAACATATAGTTTATATGGGATTGTTTGAATATAGGCTATCTCGAAAATTTTTTTACAACACTTAAAACATTAGCTACTAGAAATTATTCAACTCAAGGATGCTAATAAAAAACTATGGCCCATCAGACTTCACAAATCAAATGGGGACACATTCTTTCAAGATTGGTGGATTGATTTTATAAGCTCAAACTGTTTAGCAGAGGGTGATGTGTTGGTTTTCCATTACAATGGATAGTCTCTTTTTAATATGGTGCTCTTCGACACAATTGGATGTGAAAAGAAGGAGATATGAGAATGTATCAATCATAATTTGTCAATGTAAAAAAGAAGATTGTTGTAATGTAAAAAAGAAGATTGTTATATTGTAATATTTTGTAATGTGATTGTTATGTTATATGTTTGGATACAATATCTAGATGATTGATAATGAAATGGGTTTCAATGGTTTCAATCAAGCTCATATGTTGGGCTTTGGTCATCCCATGTATATTTTTGAATAGGTCCGGCCCGAAAGTTTGACTCAATATAGGTCCACCCCTAGTTGGCCACCCTATATAAATCGGCCCACGTCCAATCCTAGTTTGTCCACCTCATATTTGTTCAAAAGACCACCCCATATATGATCCAAGGGCCACCTCATATTTGTTCCAAGGACCACCCCAAAAATTTCAAAAAATAGTTCACATAAAAATCTCTATCCACTATTTCTTGATTTTGTGTTTTTCGATTTTTAGACCCTACAAAAAGACCACAGAAATAAAAAAAAAAGAGCACAGAAGTTTACAAGTCCACAAAAAAAGTTTGTGCATGTCTGTGAACTTCTTAAAAAAAATTGGACTACCTAAGTCTAAAATACTCTATAGACTTTATAAATACTACAAAATGCTCAATTGACTAACACCCCCTAAACAGTATAAAAATCTATAGATTTATCGCCGAGTAAAAATCCATCCTGGAAGGTTGTATCCCGCAATCGGACTATGCAGATAGAGATTTATCTAAAAATATAAAAGCCAACTCCGCATATAGAGACTCTCGTGCCACGATCAAGCAAAAGAAGTACTGTGATCGATTCATTTTTATTTAGGGTCTGTTTGGTTGGAGGGAGTTAGAACCGGCGTGTTCCAACTCACGTGTGGGGTACAAACAGAATGAGTTGGAACTCCACCTGAAAACCGTGGGGTACAAACTCACGCATTTTCTATACAAACAAAATCCACGAATGAGTTGAAACTCATATGGTAGTCTCCGCAAGGAACCAAACAATCGCTTTAGTAGAACACGCGTGAGTTGGAACACGGCCGTTCCAACTCCCTCCAACCAAACGGACCCTGGCTGCGTTTGGTAGTCAGAAAGTGATGGGAAAGGGAGAGAATTCCCCCCCTTAAGTGATGTTAGATGTGTTTGGTAGTCGGAAAAGTGAACAGGAATTAGAATACTTTTATACCTAAAGTATCACCATGTTAGTGTAATCGGGGGAAAAGTGAGGGGATTCTCTTTCCTCCCACTTCTGGGAGGAAAGACTTTTTCCTCGGGAGAGAAATGACTTTCCTTTCCTTTAATGAAATTTTCCGGCTACCAAAGGCGGCCTTAGGTCAACAAAAGGGTTAGCTTTTGCTTCTTAGTTGTCAACTCCAGTTCCCCTCTCTCTCTCGCGCGCGCGCGCGCTGAGAAACAGCAAAAAAGGGATTATTTTTCTGGAAAGCTCAGAAAAACCCTAGCCCTACCGACGTCAAGGACGTGATTCTTCACGGCTAGAGCTTCTGTTCCTCGGAACGAGGGTTTGGATTTCCGATCCCTGGAATTGGGGCTTGGTGGACCATTGCGAGGTTAGGGTTTCAGAAAAATTCCCTTTTCTTGCTGACTTTTACTGAGACTGATAGGGGGAGGGGCTTTGGTTTGGAGGGAGGCAGCGGAACCTGTAGAGAATTCGAGCTTTCAATGCTATTGGTTGCAGTTCTTGAAAGAATTTTGTGATTTTTTCGGGCTGAAAAGGTTAGGATCCGATGTCTTGGGCGGGACCGGAAGATATCTTTCTATCTACATCGCTCGCGAGCTACCTAGACAGTATTTCTCTCTCTCTCTCTCTCTCTCTCTCTCTCTCTCTCTCTCTCTCTCTCTCTTATTCTTCATCAATTTGAATGAATTAATGAGTTTTTGATGCTTGAGTTGCTTATCAGTTTTTTTATATTTGAGAAAGCTCTGATTTTGTTCACTTTGATCACATTAATATTGTATAGTTTTCATTTAACCTAGACGTTGCTTTGCTCTAATCAACTAGGAAGTGGAAGTATTTACCATATTTCTAGTTTTTGCGTTGAGTTTTTTTATCTTAATTTGGAATGTAGTATTATCTTTATTCAAGTGCTATGTAAGTTGATTGGATTTGGCCAAGGCTCATTAGTTGCAATTACCTATACAAAATCTTTCCTTTTACCTGTTTGTCGAGACTTTTTGCTAGTTTAGGAGAAGATTCGGGAGTTTCTCCTTGGTTGCATGAGCTTATAGTACATAACCAACAAGGTAGGTATCCTTATATGCCAATTGGCCTTTTAGGCTTCTTGGCAAGCCCCTCTCTTGCCACAAGTACCCTTGAACACATTTCCTAAACCAATCTTGCCAACTTTGCAAGACTCCAAATCGGAGTCCTCAAGGCACAAGTCACGAGGAGCTATGCATGTTAGCATTCACCATCGGCTTCTACATGCACATTGATGGGGAAATAAGATGGTAACACGCTTAGTTAATCTCGTGGACGAGATCTTCACAACAAAAGCACTTTGATGTTGGGTAGGTTAGCTCGAGTCTAGTGTTAGATTTAGTCCAATTTTATCTAACATTGAATACTTTTTACAATAATTTTCTCTTATAATGGAGTCATGATATTACTTTTTAAGTCTCGGAAATGTTTAGTGCTGAAATTAGTGTGTTTAGAGTTGTTTAGATTAGATGTCTTTGGTTATTCTATGTATGAGATAAAAAGAGGAGATTAATTTAACTGGATTAAGGACTAAATTAATTTTAAATCCCATGTGGCAAGAGGATAAGCCACAAAATTTTCTATGTTGCCACCTTAGCGGGATAATTAGGAATTAAAAAACAAATAAGAAAGAAGATGCGAAATAAGATAGGGCAAATTGGTCTACATTCCTTCAAACAGATCCTATTTAATGATAAGGACTGGTAAAGAGATGCTTTAGCGTTAGGTTCTGCCATTTGGAAAATGTCCATTTTACTTTTACGTGCAGCTGTACAGAGAAATCACATGAAGAGTAACATTTCGGTAATGAAAAGTGACATTTCTTTGAAATCACATTTCACTATCTCTGCTACAATGATTTCACTGTAGCAGCTACCATGACTGCTATATTAATATCATTGTAGCAAAGAGTAACAATAAGCAAATGTTACTCTTTGCCACAGTACTTTGCAGATTGTTACTCTTTGCTACAGTGAAATCACTCTAGCAGTCACCATATATGCTATTGTGAATTACTGTAGCAAAGAGTAACTTTCTGCAAGTACTATAGTTAAATAGTAACTTTTTGCAAATGTTACACAGTTGGAGTCAGGTTTGTCTGTTGGCAGAATCAGGTAGAAAACTGCCAGTTTACCTGAGGAGTATGTTTGAACTGTCTCATATTTTGATCTTGCTATACTTGTAAGTTTAAAATATTAAATATCTTGATATTGTTAACTCAGAGCTATATCTTTGTACAATTACCATGTTAATTGAACAAAGTGATATAACTCAATAAGCTATGCATGTTACCACCCGTGTTAACCATGAGTCTACTACGTGGGTAGGATATGATTACATTTTACCCTAGTTTGTGTAGGATTAGCTGTTCACTGAATTTACCTTTGTAAACTCAACCTATTGTTGCACTTTTTTCAGGTACCATAGACCATTCTCAGGCGCTTCCTTGATGAGCGTAGTCGTCGAGAGAGACTGAGAGAGGAACTTTAGAAGTGTTAGTTGGTTATCTTTCTTTTCAGTTGAGTATATAATAAGGGTAGTTCAACTCCAGTTGTAGTAGATGCTCTGAATAAATGCTAGTGCTCCTGTTTTTCTTTTGGTAGGTTTTCCCTCTAAGCCCAGTAGGCTTTCCCTCAGAGTCATTCCCATCACATAGTAATTAGTCAATGATAATGTAGTAATAAAAGAAATGATAAAATCCACCTCGGAACTTCTTAACCTTTGTGACTTGCCCTTCTTAATTCCCCCTTACACTCCGGGTTTGGTTTGTTTTCCTTGTAGCCGGATTCGGGGCGTGACAGTTGTGGCTGTCGTTATGTATGTATAAAGAGTCACCCTCGATCCAGAATTTGCATGTCGGCGGCAATATGGACGCCATCTTCCTGGTGGACTGATTGGGTGAAGAGTGAAGACTCTTCTAGTGCTCCCAGTTGCCAATACCCTCTCATGGCAGTCTTTGAAGATGTAACACTGTGCCAGCCTCACCGGTAGCCCTCGATACTGCACCATCAAAATTAATATTTAGTTCCTTCGATCCTCGTGCAATCCAGTTCACTCCCATCAATATGATTGATCTACTTTGTTCGTGCACAGGAACATCAACAAAATTATTAGTTGTCATAAACTAATTTGCTGCTACCAGTGCGCACATTGCAACAACCCCAACTGATTCTTTATTCCCTTGAAGTATTCATTGTTTCTCTCCTTCAAAATAAACCAAACAATATTAATTTATAAAATCATCATCTTAGCTAATGTGTTATGAACTTAGGCTTGCATAGGAGGGTTCATCAAGCAACCTTTGCTCAAAGTCCAAGAAACTCGAATAGACGTGTACCATCGCTTTACCCGATGCCCTTATGCTAGTTCATCATTTGATTTTATGCTCAACATCTTTGGATGTACTCTAAAGCTATCATGATCATGGGATCCTTTTTTAGGCGCAAAAGGAAATCGAGAGGCTTCAAGAAGAAGCTTTAAGCGATTGATTTTCTATTGAGTCAAGTATGTACTCTATAGGGGTCTTTGATTAATTTTCTCAAGGCTAAGGGTTATTTGCATAGTTAATAGGTATTTAGTTGTGTCCTTTGTGTGATTAGTTATGTAGTTAGCATTTTAATTGTTAAAGAGTACATTTGAAAACATGGTGAACCAACTAGTTTAAATTGTGGTCCACCAAGGAAAGAAAAGAGGATTTATTATGGTCAACTATTAATGTAAATGTGTCCGTTCCATGGGAATCTTTGAGGATTTTGTTGAAGGGTTGAATATGTAATAGGAGTTGAAAATGTGCATTGACTCACAGTTGAACCAACATTCTTTCCATGGGTATGACACTCCTATTTCTCTTTTTCTCTCTCCAAATGTCACATGTAAATGATATTTTGAGTAGGTGGGATATTCTAATTATGATTTGGGAAGGTTTTAGCCGTTTAGAATGTTTTTCTATATGAAAAGGTCTTTTATGCTGCAAGGTTTTTAACTCTGAGAGAATAGAATTGATTTTAATATTTTCTCCTCTTCCTTTTTCTTTATGTAGCCAGTTTCCCTCTTCGAGTCGTCGGCTTGGCCCAAGACCTGGGTTTAGTTCTCTCCATACTCATGCAAATTTGCCTTTTATCTTTGTAAATCAAATCTTCAATTCTTGTCTACATTTGTATGTATCAGAATGGGTTCTATGTTGATTAACATGATTTTTTTACAAGTGGATATAGAGATAACGTTTTTGATATCCAGGTTTCTCGTAAAAACTATAGATCGACTTTTCAGGTGGTCATTGAGACCTATGATGACTTTGCTACCACTTTTCAAGGACTTGTCCAAAGCTTGGAGAGGAGAGTTCACCTCCCGATCAGATCATGTTTCCATGAAGAAGGTGTCCCTTCGTCTCTTTTCAAAGAATCTTCAAAGTGGGAGTCAGTCGCTGATTGAATCTGACACCTATCAATTTAAATTGGTCCTTTCCGACCAGAGCAACAAATCATTGTTGCAACAAAGGACTGGTCAGAGAAAGAAATCTTCTACAATGGAAGTGTGTGGGCTTGAAAATTATTGTGGGAGAGACATTTAATTTCTACATCTAAGGTGGTTGAATCCCAAAGATTATGATTTCCATATTAGCAGGATTGGGGGTACACTATGAAGCACAAACACTTCTTGGAGGGCCCCATGTCACTGTCAGACATGGACACGACTTGGACACGACTCTGAAGTGTTCTTTTTTTTTTTTTGGTCCCGGACACGGCTCGAACACGAGCTGGACATGGCCCGAACACGGCACAACCGTTCATTGCATTCGATCGCGGCTGAGTTGGATGGTTTGTTTGGGGCTGTGTGTAATGGACGGTTGTTATTAAGCTTTGACTTTAACGTATATCTTCCGAGATTATAATCTCATAGGATATAATTAATGGGGTTTTTCTTACAAATATTAAGATCATCTTTTGGCAATAATTCTATACCTTGGTGGATTTTGTGGACTTTATTAGACGATTGTCATTATGCTTATTACTTCTAGTGAGGATTTTATAGTGCCAAACTCGACCCCATAGTTAATAAACTAAAATTTCCCCCCTTCAATTCTGTTTTGATTAGATTGAAATTACCAACAGGGGAAATTTAGTAGTTGACAAAGGAGGTATTGTGCTACCATTGAAATTTCTTAAACATAACCATCAGGATTTCTCATCTACCTGGAGCATGCTTTATGAATTCTTCTTCGAAGTTAAGCATCTTTATGTAGTTTTCATATTTTATATATTATTTATATGAAATTATATGGGTAAATTACACTTTGCCTCCATGAAGTTTATCTAAAAAAAACTTAACCCTTTGTACTTTATTTTGTTCCAAATTGCACCCTAAAGTTTGAAATGTTAGCACAATACCCCCTTTTGTCAACTATTAATTGCTGTGTCCTATCCGTGTTGTGTCCTGCCTTTTTAAGAAAACACTGTGTCATGTCGTGTCGCTGTACTCGTGTTTGTGCTTCATAAGGAGTACACCATCAACTAATAAACTTGAGAGCGAGCTTCAAGGCAGCAGAAGTGACATGCTATCTAGGAGATGATTTTGGGCCCTAAAGATAATGATTTTGGGCCAAGTTGTAGGTTTTTTTTTGTAATTGTCTTGCGGTATAGTTAGGTTAGTGCATGTGTCGCTTAGACTAAACTTAAATAGTCTGTCCTCCAATTGTTAGACAATGGATATTTGATGCTAAGGCGGGCCCATAGATTTGTATCATCTTGTGAGTAAATTAAGTTGTGAGCCCTACAAATGAAAGAAAGAGGAGATGTTGATGGTTTCATGTATTGTTATGTGCGATCGCATATGCACGCATGCAGTCAACACTCTGATAAGTGACCGTATAATGTACCGTGAGGTCAAATGGTCATTTTACGATAGCATAGTCTCAGTAGCCAGGAATCTTTGTTTTCTCATCCTACCCTCGTACCCATTCCTACGCTATATCTACCCCACATCACCCTCATTTTTAGTAATTTTTTTGTGTGGATTTTTTGGGGCTTTTTTAATCAAATTTATAGAAAAAGAAAAAAGAACATTGATGGCTACGGATTTTGTGAGTGAGGCTGTGGGATCTTTGAGGATCCCTTTGTATCGTTGACTATGAAGTAGAAGGGTAAACGAAGTAGAAGGGGAAAAAGATGTGTGGTTGCCTCTCTCAAACAAACCAAACAGAAGAGATACAACCCCTGTCATTCTGTAAACATCAAGTCTATTCACCACTCCTATTTGTCCTTTTCTCTCTCTGACCAAGTTTGTCTTTTGAGCCCTTTTTCCTTTTCTTTCATAATTAGAATCAAATTAGTAAGGTTCTAAGGGAGTTTTTGGGTCCATATAAAGGGACCATTATGCTAGAAGTCTCATTTTTTATTGATTACATTTTGTATTTTGGTTTTTCGTATTTGTTCTTTTTCTCTTCTTATAGTAGTTTTTTACCTACTTCAGTTGTGGTTTCAATCATTGGCAACTGATTCAGTTGCCCTTATTTTATCCTTGCGGATTAAACCTTCAGCGTTCTGAATTGTAGAGATAGTCAATTTGCATCTAATACCCCTATCATGCACATATCATTCACATTCTATTTTTTTGTTTGTTCACCAAATTACATGAAGAGAAAAGGAATAAGAATAATGTAAAATTGTCGGAGAAGATGAGAGGGAGGGAAAATGAAGGGGTTGGGTGGTAGAAGGTGTTGAGTGGAGAGTGGTGGGCCTGAAATTGGAAAAGAAGGCTAGTGGAGCTGGTCGGGAGCAGTTGTAAGATGCTAGTAGAACAAATGGGATAGCCAAGCAGAAGAGTGTAGGCTGTGTAGCACAACCATATGTGAGGAGGGTGGTGGACCAAAGAGTGGTTTAGGAGGATGATGTGACTGACAAAGGAGTGGTTTGGGGTCAGAGGTTGGTGGGGACGATGGATTAAAGTTACCTTTCTAAAGGTGAATGGAAATGATTGGGGGTGTGAGATGGGAATTAGTGTTATCCCACCTCTCTTTTGACATAGTTATACAAGGAATAGATGGTATAAGAATAGAATCGGATAACTATTTTGTGTTGGGCTGGGTAAGGGCTACTTTGGCTTTTATTACCATAGCAAATATGGCTCTTAGAATAGTTTTTGAATAAAGAAGCATCTCAAAATAATGAACGTGAATCTGTGGGTGCGAAGACTCATTTAAGAATCATCGTAGCAAGTAAAATCAGGTAGTTTAAGGCCACTTGAGAGCAATGGTTCATGCCCACAAATGGATTTTATTTTTGGTTGCGAGTTAGCAATGATGATCATTCTCAAAAGATAGTGATTTGAACAAGAAAAAGAATTTCACTATTTTGAAAGGTAAAAAAAAAAGATAACTAGTGGGGTTACACTCTTCTCGAAGAACTTGATTTCTCACTTAACTCGTATATTGGGCCTTAAAGTCAGGGCCGAAATGATTGGAGTCAACAATGTTAATGTTGTCTCACCATTCAAAAGCTTGGGTTCATTTCTAATGTTGCTCAAGAAACCTTACTTTTTAGTGTTTGCGAGCAGTGTTTTCAGACTCGGACAAGTCGACTCGGTCTCGATTCGACCCGACTCGGATTGGTGACTCGCAGACCGCCTGACTTGTCCAAGTCATGGTCAGACTTGTGTCTGACTCGGACGAGTCATGATCAGACTCGTCTTTGACTCGGCCGAGTCATTGTCAGACTCGTTTCTGACTTGCCCGGTCGTTTTTATCCATTATATTTTGATAGTTGCATGACTTTGATGCATTTTGTGATAATATTTGGCATATGGATACAATGTATATCTCTAATTTTCCCAAATTACTGTTTTATCTAATATTATATATATTAATCCAACAAGTCACTATGTTTGTGACTCTTATGCGCCACGAGTTGACTCTTCCGAGTCGCATCGCTAAGGGTCGTAATGAGTTGCTTTCCGAGTCCGAGTCTGAAAGCATTGTTTGCAAGTAGTCAAGGACTTACTCTACAAGCAATCCTAATCATAACTGAAATGTTCGTTCATAACTACCCATAGTTGCATGAAAGGGCTTATGATAGAGAGAATCACGCTTCAGAGGAAGCATATTTACTATTTGAGATGCATGTGCGAGCTAGTTTTTCTAGCTTTTGGGAAGGCGACTAAGAGCATGCTTCCTATCAAAGTACTAAGAATCTCTAAAACATGAGGTTTTAACTCTGTTGAAAGAAATTTATAAGATCCTGCTGCCATGGTTCCATAAAATCCTCAAAAGCCCTAAAATAAATGCTAAACTTTTAATTTCTAAATTTTATGGAAAATGCTTAATAGATCATGTGCTAAGATCTAGTTAAATCCCTGAAAGCCCTAAAAAACACAAGCTTGTAAACCCCAACAATTGTTATGCTCCTTGTAAAGTCTCCACAGCGCACACTGTACTGCACAATAATAATATAAAGTTTAATATAGTAACATCTGCCCTATTTAAATGCAAAAAAAAACATGTGCCCTATTTTCTTTCTTTGACGTTCCTAGAGCCAATTGGGGATATGTGCTTGTGGTCATGAACTGAATCAAGGGAGCACAGATGGGAAGTGGACCACTCGGTGACCATATATGTCTGTGACTCTCGTCCTAGTTGGGGTAGTCGTCATGTTCTACATATCATTAAACACGTGCACTGGGAATCGAATTTTTTGGGCCTTGTTAAGTTTGCATCAATTGATAGAAAAAATGAACTATTCATTAATAGGATGTGTGATATATCCTAGGTGTATTGTTACTATTGTACCAAAAGACTGGACTGCATTTTCTTTGGAGAGAAAGATGCCCATTACATGGAGCAATCAGGGGAATTGTGTGTTTGAATGTATAATGCAACCATTTGGTTACCATCTGCTTGATAGATAGTGGTTCTAGGGCATGAATAGATCTAGTATAGTATTTAGCTATTTATATATACATCTATTGCTCCCGTGCTATCATTATTTCAAACTTCTCCAGCTTCAGATTTCTATTCCTGTTACTTCAACATGCTTAGGCTGGATGCTTGAAATTTATGTAACTCTCTAATTGGTAATATATACATTTGACAGAGAAGCTTCTGGTTTTATTACGAGATGGACGGAAACTCATTGGCATTCTTCGCTCTTTTGATCAATTTGGTAGCCTTCTACCTTACTTTTTTTTAGTTTCTAGGAGTTTTTACCAGTAGTGTTTTAATCCAAAAGCACTTATTTCTGGAATTTTGTTGCCATTCCACAGCAAATGCTGTTCTTGAAGGTGCCTGTGAGCGAGTAATTGTAGGGGACTTGTATTGTGATATTTCTCTAGGTCTGTATGTGATCCGCGGGGAGAACGTTGTCTTAATTGGAGAACTGGTACGGGTTTCTCTCTCTAAAATTATTAATTGCCCATTGTTGTGTTGCTTAGTTATTATTGTCATTTTTTTTCTTTAACATTACATTTAATTGGACAGGACCTGGAGAAAGAGGATCTTCCTTCCCATATGACTCGTGTTTCAGCGGCAGAAATAAAAAGAGTATGCACAATTTCTTTTTTAAGGGCTGGATCTGTGCTTATAAGATATTTGTATGCAAGCACTGTACTAAACTGTCTAATTGCTTATGTGCTGTGATATGTGCATGGTTTTGTGCTTGCCGTTTGGCCCTTTATGTCACTGTCCACCATTCCATGCTTGCACCTATTCAGTAAGGATGATTGATATGGCTCATTTTTCCTTCATTTAGGGTGTTTGTGTCCAAGAAAGAAAGTGAAATGAAGTGATTTGAGTGAAATTATAAAAATCTGTGCGCTAAATCATTTGAGAAGAGAGAGAATTGAGAAGGGAAGGATGATTGTCTTAAATACCTGAGGTTTGTGTCAAACCTCTTCTAAGCAGAACTGAGAAGGGAAGGATTAGTGTACATTTTTAGCAAAGTCAAATGACTTAGGTGATTATTCTCAGTAGAACTGAAAAAGGAAGGATTATTGACTTAGGTGATTATTCTCAGTAGAACTGAGAAGGTAAGGATTATTGAGATTTAGAAATTCCTAAGAAGGTCGACTCATCTTTTGACCATTTGATTCTGCAAATCGCTGTTAGTGATATTAAGTATAATAAGCGTCTGACATGTCGCAAACGAGGTGGGCTGATTGTTTAGCATTAGGTTATCTGAATTTTGGTATGTGAGTCTAGCTTCATCGAAGCTGAGGGTTGCTCCCTGGTTGCAGTAGCTTAAACTAGGGTACCTTTAGGGTAGGTCTTCCTGCCTGGCAACTGTCTTTTTAGGTTTCTTGGCATCCCCTTGATTGCCAAGTTGTCCGGGCTAGGTTGTCAGTGCTTAACTTAGATGGTTGACGTCAGGTTTACTGTCGGTCAGAAAATTCCCTTCAATCTTCCATGTTGTCGACTCCATCTTGATGGATAAGGCTTGGTTGATGCTGATGATTTGAATTTTGGCTACTTTTATTTATACGCATGTGATTGATTCAAAACTTCCGTAAAGATTTTTTCAGAGGAAATGCAACAATTTTGTAGGCCATTTTTGTTTTGGTTCTCTAAAGATCAAGCTTGAACTGTTGAATTTAAAAAGATTTGTATAATTTATTTTTTTTCCGGTTCAAGAGAGAATAGCAAAGCGTACATTGATTAGCGGGTTATTGTTTTTCTTCCCTTTTTTTTTTTATCTCTCTTCATTGCAAGAAATTAATGTTCTCCCATCACAGAGACTTTCCTGCATGATGCTTGAGTTTCTAACATTGAAACTGTTGATTTGTGGAAAATGCCATCTAAACCGAAAATCATTGCCTGATAGTTTCTTCCGCAGGCCCAGAAAGCAGAAAGGGATGCCACCGATCTGAAAGGCTCGATGAGAAAGAGAATGGAGTTCCTTGATATGGACTGATAGCCAGTCTTCGCCCCCCTCCTCGGATGCTTCTACCATTGTGGTGACCTTATGCAAGCCCTCGTCCGCAAGTTTTTATCGCGGTTCAGTGTCAGGGAATTCAATTCAGTGGATCACTTTCCCCCCCCTACTCTTTTTTCATCCGAAATCCACGATAATGGTTTGCATCACCAGTGCCTCTTCTCATCTAGTGTCGGGATGTGCATATGGGGTCTCACATATTTTTCTTGATAAGCTGCGACATTACCTTGGAAAGTACCAGGGAGTGCTTAGATGGTTGTAAGGATACTGGTGTCAATGGTGCAGCTCTAGTCTTTTTTTCTCTTCAAAAATTCAAGCTCTGGTCTTTGATTTCAGATCCCGCCATTGTGGCTCGTGGTGCAGCATTATATCGTATTTCATGATGGATTTTTCTTTTTTGGGGAGAAATTTCCATGCGGGTTTTGGGAGCTGTGCAAGTAGATGCATTACTGAAAGGGGCAAGGCTGGCAAGCACACGAAAGGGAAAAAAAAACACATGTAGCGAATAGTGAAAGTTTTGGAGAGGGTGTGAGAAATGGGACTATTATTTGCCCCAACCAGATTCAACTTGGCACTGGGGTTTTTTTAAATTTTCAATACCTAACCTATCCTCATCCCTAGTCTCCGGCCAGCCCTCCCCGCCTCCAATGCCACCTCCATCGCCCCGCCACCTATGCTGTCGGGCCCTCCTCATCGTCCCTGATGTCGAGCTCAATCTCCTCCATGACTCTACCTTCTCTTCCTCCGCCTCCTTCCTCCTCCTCAATCTTCTCGTGCCAAACTCTAAACCTGGTTCTGTTGATGGTTACCTGCTGACATTGTCGATGGGCAGCCATCGACAGTCTCGTGTTGATGTCACGGACGCCTCCCTCCCCAATCTAGAATGCACATGTGAGAAACTGTGTTTTATCTGAAGTCAAGATGTTTATTTATAATTTATAGCAAAAAATAGGAAGTCGTATAGAAAGTAGCAGTGTCTATGACTTACACTTACAGGGAACCGATGGGAACGACGTCACTGGCCTACATCTACATGGGAGTCAATGGGTGGTAGGTGCCAAGTTGGAAACCCCAAGGAGCATGGATAATTTATAAATGAATTTTTTTATATATGAAATGATGTCAGGTTTAAAGAGATGCATCCAAAGGCGTGCCTGTCTCTGTGTGTCTAGATCCCGTTTACTTTTTAGTACTTGGCACTAATAAATAACAAATGACTTAAAATAGTCCCCCCCCCCCCCCCCAAGGAATAACCGTGGCTCAGGATCTAGTCGTCGACACCTGTCCCCACCCATTCGATCACCTAGTGTTCTCTCCGTGGTCTATAGATCTCAACAATCCAGAACCGTCGAAAGGGACTAAAATAACAAGTATCTCTCTCTAACAAGTGAATCACATGGAGGAGTGAATCACAATCACTCTAGATTGCATATTATTTTGGACGGTTGTGATGTCTGTGCCAAATGACGTGCATCAGTTACATCCAGGTATTGTCCGGGTTTCTTACTAGTGTTCTTAAATCCTGGGATCACAAATGTGGCAGCTGGACAATGAACACTGACCTCAGTATCTGGACGGTCAGACACATGGCTTGGTCAACGGATCTGATACCCTTTTGTCTAATCAAAGACCAATCTAGTACGAGTTAATTTCACAAGTATCTCAGCACATTCATGGAAGCAACCCTCTTGCTTTCTTCTTACTTTATTAGTAAGCTTATATATTTTTAGGGTAAATTGATCTATGATCCTTCAAACAGATCGTATTTAACGATAAGGACAAGTAAAAAATACTTTACTGTTAGTTAATGCCGTTTGAAAAAAGTCCATTTTATCCGTCCATGCAATTGTATAGGTAAATCAAATGAAGAGTAACAATTTGGTAATACATAACAACATTTCTTTAAGATCACGTTTCATTGTAGCCGCTACACTGATTTCATTGTAGCAAAGAGTAACAACCTGCTACCGTACTTTGAGATATTTACTCTTTGCTATAATACTTTACAAATTGTTACTTTTTGATATAGTGAAATCATTGCAGCAATCACTATATATGCTACCGTGAAATCACTGTATCAAAAAATAACAATATGTAAAGTAATGTAGCTAAAGTAAAGATTGTTACTCTTTGCTATAGTGCATATTGTTACTTTTCGCTACAGTGAAGAGTAACATTTGCAGATTGTTACTCTTCGATACAGTGAAAGAGTAACATTTGTGATTTTGGATTATGATTAGTTTTGTCATTTAAAGAGGAGAAAAAGTCAACAAGGGGACTTGTTGTAACTGCATCTTTTCGGGAGGGATCTGGTGCAAAACGCTCTCTTTGTTTATCATTTTCACCAAACAAATATACTGCCAGAGATCTAACACTAAGTCCCTCTAAATTTTTATGGGTATATGGTGGTAGACCCCTATCATATAGGGGTACCCACCAAGGGATAATGGAGTTTGTAATAAACTGATGCTTTGGGGAGGAGCTTGCGGATTCAATTTCTCCCTTCCACGAGTTACTCAGGAGTGCGTAGAGAAACTTTTGTGTGGGTCGGTGCACATTTTCGAAGGGATTAGTCTAAGTCCAAAGAGGGTCCATTTCCTAAAAGGTTTCAAGACACTTGTCGATTTTTTTTAACAAATTTCAATAAGGCATCTTGTACGTAAGGTGGTCGACTTGATTCAGCAGAGTCGTTGGATGGTAGATTGGCAAACAACCTGACATGAGTTCGAGACTGATGGGTGTAGATGCATCACTCCCATCACCTTACGGTGCGGGACAACTGATGGAATCATTGTTCATAAATAAATGCCTTGAAGGTTTTTTTTTGAAGGGACCACCATAGTCGTCAGTACATCACATATTAGTGTGATGGCATGTGATAGTCCAATGATCAAAACTCATCACAAGAGTGATATAAACCTTCAGGGTGAGTAGCATTTCTCATTTTTATAATATGGGACCACTCCTCTTCACTTATCACTGCACGCCACCTTTCCGTGTGTTCGATCTAGTAGCACACAGGATATGAGTGCGATTTTGTTCACCCATGGGTAGACGTTACCTTGGCTCCCATTGGTCATACCATATAAGTCACCAATGGGACTGCTCAAATCACCAATGATATTCAAACTATCACAGGTGACTTGTCGGGCCTGTCCAATGGGAGCCAAGGTAATGCCCACTTGGATGAACAAAATTATAATCTACTTGGTAGCCACCGAGTATTGTTCATCGAGTTATCCACTAGGGGATAGAGGAGTTGGTAAGAAAATGATGCTTTGGTGAGGAGGTTGTGGGTTCAATTCCTCCCCCCCTCGAGTTACTCGGGAGCGCCCAAGGAAACTTTCAAGTGAGTCGGTGCACATTCCCAGAGGGATTAGTCTGAGCCCGAAGTGGATCTATTGCCCGAAAGGTTTCGGGACACCAGCCGATCTCAAACATAAAAAAATAAATTGTTCATCAAGTTCCTACCAAAAATAAATATAGGGGGACTTAGTGATAGGTCCCCGTGACAACATTCTGTTAAGTGCAGGTCCCGACAAAAAGGTTTTGTTGTTATAGATCCAAATTAAAAGATCCAAATTTCTGATGGCAATTCTATAGATATGTGGGGAGATCCTTGGATAGATGGTAGGGATCCTATCCAAATTGTTGGTATTAATTCCTTAACTGATCTACACTTCGGTTGGCCTAAGCTAAGGTCTTGGATTGGGGATGGTACATGGTTGCTTCCTAATCTTGTCAACTTGGAGCTAGCTAGCCTATTTGACACCATTAGAGAGATTCCTATTGTTTCCACTCCTTCTGAAGATGCTATCTCTTGGAACAAAACAAGGAATGGATTGTTCTCTTTACATTTTGCTTGTGATACTGTCAGATCAATAGAAAAGCAAAAACATTGGGCCAATGTAACTTAGAATACTCTCTCCCCTCCTAATCATATATAGCTTCTGTATCTAGAGGGCTATCAGAGATAGGCTACCTACTATTCCTTGGGTAGGAAGGAAAGACACTTTCTTAGCTAATAGATGCTTTCTATGCTATAAGGATGAAAAAACAGTGAAACACTTGTTCTTCAAATGTACATTTTCTAAGTACATCCGGGAAAGCAGTTGTGAGAAGATGGGTTGGAATGCTGATGCTACAGGTAGCTCATTGAAGAAAGTATTCAAGTATAACCTGCTTATTTCTGACAAAGCTAAAAGGCTACTGGGTAAAGCCTTGCTCACTACAGTGGTTTTCTCCATCTGGAATGAAAAAAGCTGTAGAGTCCATGATGGTACCTCACTTTCTGTGAATGAGGTTTTTTATAACTGATCATCTACTGTTGGCATGGGCTGATAATACTCATTCTCCAATAATTTGGATCCAATTGTTGAACCTCAAGATTGATTAGTAGATCTATTAGAAGACTTTCTAGCTTCTCCTGAGGTTAAGGTTCCATTGGTTACCTTATCTGTTGTAGGCTAGACACTATGGGGTTTTTTTTAGTGCTTAATCCCTACTTTCTTTTCTGGTAGTAGGTGTTGTGTCTTGGACTTAGAACATGTAGTATCCTTGTGGCTTGACTACCATTTGGTTTTTTCTCAATTTGTAACCTTGACCTTTTGGCTTTTACTTAATGCAATTACTTACCTTCCAATAAATAAATAAATAATAAAAGATCAAATTGCATTAAGTCCAGCGGTTAGTAAAAAAACACATATTCCCATGGACAATTGTCATATTTATTAAATTACCATTCTGTTAACCAAAGATGTCGCCCTCTCACAGTTTCGACACCAATAGTGGAGTCACTATAGCCGCTACATTGATTTCACTGTAAGTGCTACTATGAAATCATTGTAGCTGCTACAGTGATTTTTTGCTGTGGCTGCTACATGGATTTCGTCGTGGATGCTACAGTGAAATCACTATAGCACTGAGTATCATTTCAAATCATTGTAGCAGCTATAGTGAAATCACTGTAGTAGCTACGCATGATAGTTTTAATGTAACTACTACAATGATTTAAAATGATACTCAGATATATGAAATAATACTCAATTTTATGAGTATTATTTTGAAATGATACTCTATTCCCTAAGTACCATTTTGTATATTTGAGTACCATGTTAATATTGTAGCTCGTATGTTCTGAGCATGAATTTTCTGTGTTAACATTAATAAAGATGACTTTGGTTATTATTTTAATTAGAATACTACTTTGGTATAGATTAATTCATATGTAATAAGGACCATAGGGAATACAATAGGCTACTGAGGTGTTTGGTGGGTCCATGTTTGGGAGAACAAATAGACCAGTCCTGTGTAGACCTAGATTGAGTTCACGATTTTGGTGATACTGGTTGCTTCACCGGGAATAAGCTGTTGGCAGGTAGAGGAATGTGGTGAAGTCTCCACCATGGGAACGTTGGATCTCCATTCACCTGACCAAGCACGATGATCATGTTGAATAGAAACTATGACGGTGCATAGATCAATCAATGTATTAGAGCATGGTGCATAAACTATCTTACTACTATAGATAATATGTCCTCAACTCTGAGGGACCATGCACACTGAGCCAATTGGCTGTGTGATGCTTTGATGTGCCAACGTGTGCGAACCTTCCATAGTCCAATACCATGGTACATGGGGTTACCCGACTGGCGTTGGAGTGGCAGGCAACCCCTACATGTTATTCGATATCTAGAGTTGGATGGGTATATTTTGATGAGTCAATCTGTCCACACAATTAATCTATGCCTGGTGGTTGTCAGTATGATCGACGATGTTTTGGATACTAGGCATAATATCGGAAGGTGTGTGATATTATAGATTACAAGTCATCAAATCCTAGTCAGATGATTAATCGTTTCTGATAGTGCACCTCACCACCTGAGTCAAATCATGGCATCAGTAATAGGAGAGACTAAATATTATCAAAGTATGGTAGAGAACAAGGTTACGAGGGAGTAACATAGTTTAGGATTACTAGAATTCAACTCGCGTTGCATTCTGGGTGGCTACACGAGTTAATCGGATCAGGGCTGATTAGTGAAACTTTCGGTGTGTCACCATAATAGTTAATTAGGGATTCGGTTGAGCTAGAGATTCTGAACACGGAAGGTTTCACCTTATTGTTGTGTATAGGAATTGTTCACCGACTGGTTGGACACGTTAGATGCGAAGTAGCGCGATGGAGCACAAGCCCGAAGCCTAATAACCTAATTCACATATGTTAATGGGTCATAAAGGTATTTTGATAAATATTGAAATATGATTCAGAACATATTGAATATAGATATTAAAATAAGAGGAATAATTTCAGGAGCTCATAGGTGCTGACGAAACTCGATTTCGACTAGCGCACCTCACTCTATCTTTCTATCAGTGGTATCCCAATATAGGGGTATTTTCGTCCAAAGTTTCATAAGAGATAAGGGAACCCTAACCGCATGGATTTATCTCTTCCCCCCTCATCCCTATCCTTAGGGGCCGACCCTAGTGCTCTCCTCTTTCCCTTTCCAAAAAATCAGACCCCCTCTCTCTTTCCCCTTTGTGGTTTCGGCCAAAAAGAAGAGGAAGAAAGGAGGAAGGAGGAAGAGGAAGAAGAGAAGAGGAGGTCTTCGAGGCACACCATCGTCTTCGCTACATGCAATCCTCCATCGGCGCTTCGTCCTTACACTCAGAGATAGGACGTCGTGGGTTCCTACCTTTGCAATGGATAAGGTGCTATCCGACAACATCACTTTTGGTTTACATGCAGATCGTCATCAACCATTGTTCCGTTCTTCTTGGATTAAAGATCCGCAAGGTATAATGATTATAAACACTTAACTAGATGCATGCATGTAGAATCTTCGTAGATCGTAGTATGCCTCTAGGGTGTCCGCACATATGCTAGGTTCATAGATTTGCATGTAGATTGTTTTGTGGAATAGATCATGATGAAACATACAACACCTGATCTTCGGATCTATATTTTTGCTTCCGCTACGACTTTGGTATAAGGATTAAAATCCAACAGTTAAATCACTATAGCTACTACAGTGATTTCACTATAGCAGCTACAGTAATTCACCGTGGTTGCTACAGTGATTTCAAATGGTACTCAAATATGCCAAAGGATACTCAGTGCTACAGTTATTTCATTACAGCAACCACGATAAGGAGCGTATGTGGGGGCGGAGGGGGTTCTGACGAGTGGGAGGAGGGGGTTCCGGCGAGAGATGAGGGAGAGGAAAAGAAAAAGACAAGGTATGAGGGATAGAGGTGGGGCAGAAGGGGTTTCAACTAGTAGGAGGAGGGGTTGGAGGGGGTTTCGGTGAGTGGAGAGGGAGAAGAAAGGAATAAACAAAAGTGTAAGGGGCAGAGGGGGTTCCGGCGAGCGGGAGGTGTTTGAGCATGTTCCGAAAAAGGGAGAGAAAAAGGAAGAGATGATGTGTAAGGAGCTGAGGCGGAGGGATTCCAGCAAGATGAGGGTGGAGGGGTACAAGGGTACATTTGCTATTTAAAAAAATCACGTCATCATAAAACGTTACAGACTGCTATAGTGTTAAAAATATGGAGGAGAATTTGCTTTTCACCTATTTTGATTTGATGGACTTACTTTACTGTAAGCAAATAAATAAAACTTCATCTTAATCAAACAAAAATGTTACCGTGGATCAACACCTAATTTTTTCAAAAAAGTATGGATTGACATTTAATTACATCGCCAAGGTCCATTGTTCCTAGGGGTGGCAATGGGTCGGGTCGGGTCGGGTTGAGACATAGGTATAAGGGCAAAACATCCAACCTGAACCCGACCCGTTTAATAAACGGGTCAAAAACTTAAACCCGAACCCGACCCGTCTAATAACGGGTTGACCCGACCCGACCCGACCCGACCCGTTTAACCCGTTTACTAAACAGGTCGGGTCGGGTTGGCTCGGGTTGGGTCAACAGAACCTATGTAAACCTGTCGGGTTGGGTCAAGGCGGGTGGGATTGGGCCGAGTTGGATCGGGTTGGTTCAAGTTGGGTCAGGTCAGTTCGGGTTGACACGACCCATTTGGTAAACGGGTCAAGTCGGGTCAATCGGGTTGTAAGGACAAACCCGAACCCGACCCATTAAATAAGCGGGTCAATCGGGTCGACCCGTTTATGACCCAAACCCGTTTAGAGCAAACCCAAACCCGCTAACTTCGGGTCGGGTTCGGGTCGGGTTGGCGGGTCGGGTCAAGGATTGCCACCCCTAATTGTTCCTTCTAATTTCAAAAAAAACCAGAATTATGAGTAGCTTTTAGACTTAACCCTTGATTAACTCACTCTCACCGACTAAAATAATGCAAGACTTGTAACGACTTCCAATACGCTCACACCATTCTCGTACGAATTTGTCAACCGCGGTTGCCAGATCCAGAGCCAGCTCTCCTTCTCCCCCTCTTCTTTCCGAAGAGAGAGAGGGAGCTCTGTAGCTCCCCGCAGCGGATCTAATGGCGGGGCTCGAACTATCGGTACAGATCCTCCTCCTCCTCTTCTGCTTCGCCGGCGCGTCCGTCCACGACTACGCCGGCGAGCGGTTCGCGGCCAAGGGGAACGCCATCGTCCTCCACGGAGGCAGCGAGGGCCTCTACGCCACCCTCCCCAACCCCAACGTCTCCACCGCCGCCGGAAACGGGGAGTCCTTCATCCGGTAATCACTCGCACACGATCCCATCTCTCCTGCATTGCCACTGCTCTCTTAGATCTCAGGCTTTTCTATCACCTTAATCCCTAGATTCCTAGGGTTTTGTTGAGATTTAGGGTTTTTTTTTATGAAGTTGGTACTCTTGTATTGGGGGAATTGTGTGCTTGTTGAGATCTGGCATGACTTGTTGCGTTGATCTGAAATCCGAGCTTTAGGTTTAGATGAAATCGTCCTCTTGATCTTTCTGCTTCTTTTGCTATGAGCCTTTCTGAGTGTTCTCCGTCGACACTAGTTTATTTTTTCTTATTTTCAAAGAAAAAACAGAGAGTTTCAGTGGAAAATGTAAGTGGTTGGCGTTTATTTTTTTGGGATGTAGCTCTCAGATCGGGTGATAACAGTTACATCACAAACCCACTCTTTTGTAGTTCTCAATATGATGCAAATTTGATTTTCCAAAAAAATATGATGCAATTTTTATAAATTCTCTCTTACAGCAGTGTTTTCATTAAGTTCCTTATGATCTGACATTCTTTTTCTATTTTCTAAATTTTTTCCCGTGAAATCAGTTTTGAAAAGATTACTTTCACAAGGCCGAAAGTGGCTGCTGAATCGAGTAAAGATGATGACTCTGTAAAGGTTCAAGCCATTGTTTTTGAGGTAGAAGACCGAGAGATGATCGGTGGATCAGCCTATGGTGGTCAGCGGGCGGTTTGCTGCACGCCGGATTTGGCAAAGTTAGGTGCATGCACTCAAGGCACGGTCATTTACCGCCCCTCTGCCCAGAACCCTAATTGGCCACAAGTGTTCAGTGCCTCCTTCAACGGAAAGGATCTTCTCGCAACTTTACCATCCCAGAGTATATCTATCACAAGAACCGGGATGTATAACCTCTATTTCATTTATTGTGGTCCAGCGCTTAGTGAGCTAGTTATAGAAGGGAAGACGATATGGAAGAACCCCACTGGCTACCTGCCGGGAAGGATGGCCCCTCTCATGAATTTCTATGGATTAATGTCCCTTGCCATGGTGATACTCGGAATTTTTTGGTTCTCTCAGTATGCGAGGTTCTGGAGAGAGGTTCTTCCACTTCAAAACTGCATAACACTTGTCATCACATTGGGTATGTTTGAAATGGCATTGTGGTACTTTGAGTATGCTGAATTCAACAAAACCGGCGTCCGGCCGATGGGCATTACTTTTTGGGCAGTAACATTCAGTACAGTTAAACGAACAGTTTCACGGGTTATCATTCTTGTTGTTTCTATGGGTTTTGGTGTTGTGAAGCCTACTTTGGGTGGTCTTACTTCTAAAGTGATCATGCTTGGGGCGACATTTTTCTTAGCGTCCGAGATTCTTGAGTTGGTTGAGAATGTTGGTGCCATAAGTGACCTCTCTGGAAAGGCAAGATTGTTCTTGGTTCTACCAGTGGCACTTTTGGATGCATTCTTCATTCTATGGATATTTACTTCCCTCTCCAAGACATTGGACAAGCTACAGGTATCTGTTCCCTGTAGTTTTAACTCTACTTGTATATTCTTGTAGAGATGGCACATTCACTTTTGTTTCTTCGGCTGTGTTAAGATACTTACTATTTGTCATTGTCTACTAATTGGATAGTGTCTTGGACGCATTGGAACTTAGTGGCCAAATATGTTATAGAAAGAGAGCGAGCATTTAAGGGTTTTGTTTGTGGTTGATAACAGGTGAGACGGTTGATGGCCAAGCTAGATATCTACAGGAAATTCACGAATGCATTGGTCGTGGCTGTTATTGTATCGGTTGGTTGGATATGCTATGAGGTAATATTCATCTGCTTTGTATTTTAATGGAAATTAAGGTAATTTATTATATAAAAAACAAATTATCTAGCAATCTAGCATCAAGGCGAAGGGGAGGTATTGAATTTCATGCTAGAATGATGCTTAATATGCCCAAGGTGTTGTATTTCTAATTTTCAGTTAACCTAACTCGGTGCATGCTAGAACGGTGCTTAGTATGTCAAAGGTGTTGAATATTCCATTTTTGTGATTATGAAGTTGGGAAATGCCTAAAATTCATCTCTGCTATATTCAATTTTTGTTCTTTGGGCCTCTGTCACCTGATGCATCTTCGTAATGAATAAGTAAGCGACAATTTGTCTTCATGCAGCTTTATTTCAAGTCAAATGATGTGTACAACGAGCATTGGCGGAGTGCCTGGATCATCCCGGCCTTTTGGCAGATCCTCTCCTTCTTACTTCTTTGTGTGATTTGTGTTCTTTGGGCGCCATCTCAGAATTCTATGAGGTAAATCCTTTATTCCGGAAGTCTACAGTTTCCCTTTTTTGAAAAAATATATATTTTTTTACCATGGTTAGCTTTTTGCCATGTCACTAAGAACCTCCCGAGTGTTTTGAATTTTGAAAAATGATTATTCTTTGAATTTACTAGGTTCATGGTACCACACTAATAATTTTTTTAGAGTTGACCCTACTATCACATTATTTCAGAAACAATAATTTTCATCAAGTGTCCCTTCATTTGTAAGCTTCTGCCGCTATGGTCATGGTTTCAAATTTTGGCGAAATATTTTGATTTTGGCCAAGATCAAAACGAAATGAGCGTCGAACCCAAGGGGACTGTCAACTTCTGTCGATTTTGGTAATTTCAGTCAAATTCGGTTAGCTGGCCCAAGCTCATTATATATAGTCCAGACAACTGAACAGATCAAACTAAGCTCATTATCAAACTTAAATGGAGGCTCGTACAATGGCTTTAATTCAATTTCTTTTATGGAGCTTTTGTTGATGGTAGAAAAGACAAGGTTCAGGAATTGTACTGTCAGGGTGATGGAATGATTATGATGAAAATTTAGACGGATTGTCTTCTTCCCCTGTTTTTGGTGCGCCAAGAAAGTCTGGTGGATTCCAATGTGTATCTTCCATTTCCCTCTCGACTCGTCCCTGTTTGTAACCCAAAACTTCTCTGTCCCCTTCTATCCCCGATCCACCCACTTGCTCTCAACTCTCTTGTGGTGCATCCACACTAATTATCTTATTTTACATTAAAAAAATCACAAAAAAAAAAAAAATTGCTCTCTTCATCTCCACCTCCACCCTGTTGTTTGCCGATCGGCATGCCTACATCAGGTGTTAAGTTATCGTCCCTTTTTGCTCCACTGATCAAGTCGATTTAATGACATATATATATATATATATATATATATATATATATATATATATATATATATATATATATATATATATATATATATATATATATATATATATATATATATATATATATATAGGATTCCACCCACAGTCATAGGAACAAGCCCACATTGGGAATGGAGTGAATAGGGTCGACACATAGGAAGGAAAAAAAAAGAGAGGATGGTTGTATCGTGTTATTTTTCTTCATATTATTGACCAAGGCAGTGATTCCTCTAGAAATGACTCACATTAAACATGCATCTATAAGAGACCGGGAGTAGTATTGAAACAACACCTTCAACAATATTGCATACCGAAATCGGCTGAAATTAATTGAAATTTTGTTTAGTCCTGGACTAAAATTCCCTTTAATAATTTTATGGTTTTTGTGATTTTTCTGTTGTAAAATATGATAATTAGTGTGGATGCACCACAAGAGAGTTGAGAAAAGAGAGGTGGGATCCGGATGACAGAGACGAGGAACTCTATGTTGTTGGTTTAAGGATGAACTTAGTGTGCAAGAGATAGCTGTGATCTAAACCTGTTTGTGGTAGTGTTAGTGGTGTAATTTAGTAGGAGGTGGGGGCAATAAGATTTTGAATATTATGAAGGCGTGCCTGCAGGAACATTTTACTTCACAAGTTACTTGCACATTTTGTGGCCAGGTGCAAGTTCATATCCTATCAATTCGGGATTGAATCCTATTGGATACTTCTTGATGGGTTAAGGGTTCGTTGTTCTTATCTTTGTGATTTGTGTTTGCTACTGCTCATGGGAGAGGAAGCGTGCGCCACTGCGCATGGGAGTGGAAGCATGTGCGTGCACATGAACAAGCACGAGCGATTGTTTGTGCTCCTCCGTTTAGGTTTTCGCTGGAACTGTTGTTTCAAAGGCAATACCTGCTTAATAAGTTACACTGGCTAGACGAGAGAATAGAAGCAACGACACTTGTTTGAGAGATTAGATGCTCTCTTGTGGAGAAACCAGCACATGAAGTAAGGATAAGTGGTTTTCATGGCCGGCAGGGTTCCACAAATGTCAGGTGACAAAAGCGACAAAAGTTCCACCTAGATATAGTAAACATGAAGTGGAATGTTGCAAGCACGATGTTTGTGGGATAAGTGTGTACCAAGGAGTTCCAATGGAATCTTGTACTAGGCTATAATCAGGAATGCCAGTGTATGGATGACTGCTAGCCTTGCTAGGCAATAAAAAAGTTCCATACACAAACTAAACCTAGTGGAGATGTGCAAGTAGAAGCCTAAAAATTGCACCAATATCATATATGTTTATGGAATTTAAGTCCTGAAGGTCTGGTCATGTGCAACCGGATGAGTCACTCGCTGTATGTTGGGGGATCTGTCGATATGCAGTCGTAAGGGGGAGAAGAAGCTTAGGGTTACGTGATTAGAGGTGGTGCAAAAGGGTATGAAGAGGTTTGGTCTAACAATATATGTAGCCTTACAAACATGGCGTAGTGGTGAGGTAAAGAGATGGGACAGAACTTACTAGTGGTTGAGGTAGATTGTGAGTCCCTATCGGATCAATGGAGGGCTGTTCATCCGCCACTGAAAAATAAGATCGAGGGAGCACTTGATTTTATTGCTTTTCAAGAAATGACACATTTTCCATTTAATTTTCTGGATCATTTTTCTGGTTGCCATGTAAAAAATAGGACATGTAAAAGATGAACCCTTTATGCCAGTGAAACTGATGTAGATAGGTCGTTGCTCTCTTTTTTTTTTGGTAGAAGATCGGTAGTTACTCAATCATTTTTTGGTGGAAAACAAGCTATTATCAAGAACCAAGAAGTGATGTTTTTGCTGTCTATAATGTTACCAATCCCTTTAAGCCTGTGGAAGTGTTGCTTATCAAGAAGCCTTGCATCTCCCCCTTGTTTGATTCACCTAACTTTAGTGAGCAACCAACAATATGTAAATAATTGATACGATACATTTATGTTTGCAATCAGATACGCTTACTCGGATGACACGAGCGAAGTGTCGGACCGAGAGGATACCCTTTCGCTGATAAAGCCAGGGCCGATCCCATCAAAGGATAGCTGGAGCTCTCTCTCACCGGATGTCAAAACAGCACGGAGCATAGATGCTGAGGACGGGGACGTGGAAGAGGATAAAAGGGAATAGTAGCGGCTGTGAGCACCCATCTGCTTCTACTGCCTTCGCGGGTATACTGCCACAGTCCCTTTTGGATCTGAGTCATTTTGATTCTTTAGCAACTCCCCTGAAATGGGACCATTTTTTATCTTTTACAGGAAAATACATTGTAACGGTATATGTTTGCGACTAGAACCAGCATTTAAGGCTCTTCTCCTGGTCTTTTGTCTTCATTGTATTTTCGTTGTTGATTTCGCAAGACTGTTATATCTAGGAGCCAATTTTTATCTAATATGAAATGTGTTACAAAATTGCTCTCTCTCTCTCTCTCTCTCTCTCTCTCTCTCTCTCTCTCTCTCTCTCTCTCTTTGTGTGCGTGTTTGTGTGAGTTTGTCAGAGAGAGAGAGAGAGAGAGAGAGAGAGAGAGAGAGGTTGTCACACAAGTTGGGGCTGCAGGGGTTGCTACATGAGGTGGGGCTGTTGTCGACAATCAGACTACAGTCGACTCTGTGGCTTGTGAGTCCGAGAAACCACTGTCAGTTCTGGGGCCTTCGAGTGAGCTGGAGGAGATTGAGTCAGAGAATTCTGATGATTGCAAGGAGAGAATTGGGGTCACTTTGGCTGGTTTATGTGAAGGTGGTTTCTCCCCTTCGGTGGTCCAGCAGATTAAGTCTGTTGCTGAGAGGAGTCAGGTGCCCTCCTCCATGGAAGGTGATTGATTCTGTTACTATCCCCTTCGGAGGTCCAGCTGATTTAAGTCTGTTGTTGAGAGGAGTCAGGTGCCCTCCTCCACGGAAGGTGATTGATTCTGTTACTATCGATCCAGAGGTTAACTTCTTTCTTGATACTGATGGAGAGATTTCAGCTATCGAGGAACCGATGGGTGGTAGATCGAAGAAGAGCTGGCCGAAAGGGGGTAGCGACAGAATTACTAGACAAGGAGGGCATCGTTGAGCGATTGGTGAGGAGTTAAGAGCGCTGGTTTCGTCGAGGGGTTGAGCTCTACCTGCTTTTGAGCCTTTGTTTTTTGGGTTTTGCTCACTACGAGAGCTCACTCTGAGTAGATCCGTGTGCTAACTTTAATTTCCCAAGGGTGGGGTCCCTAATATAATCCCCTTGCGTTGAGATAGAGAGAGAGAGAGAGAGAGTGTGTGTCGTGAAGCGCCACCCTACCAAACGATTCTCCAGAGTTCAATTCATTCAGCAACTTCTGATTAGTATAGCACATCAAATTAGTCACAGTGAAGATACTGAATTCTGATGTTTTATGCTAAATTTCTGAAATTTTATTCGGCGGGGAGTTTGAAGGATTGCTTCACCAAAATTTTCACTTGTGGTGGCCATAATTTACCTGATTCCATAATTTGATCGTTCACATATGGCTTGGAGAATCGTACAGCCAGCAAGAACTTCACGAATAACTAAAAATTATTTCGTAATTCGGAGAACACTAGTCAGGGGCGAACCGGAACTGAATGAGCGACATTTAGCTGTTCAGACATAAATCACTTCAGAAACACATCCAACCCATCACACAACTTATCAGTTCACAGAAATGTTGCCACATAACACCCAGTCCCTGGGTTGCATCAAGAACAGTTCTGGATGAAATCCTGATACGATTTCATGCAGATTATTGTGTACCGAAGAAGACAAACTCAGAGATCCACAAGTGAGGAATGCTGTTCAGTTCGGAAGGGCAAGGTAGTCAAGGACCGGCTTCACATGGGGAGCGAGTGCGCTCAGCTCAGCATGCGTGCCTAACTCAAAGTCCTCGAACTGGAAGGCGGGGGCACAGGTACAGCCGACCAGCGAGTAATGCAGCTCAAGATCCCTGCTGGGGGCTTTGGCAAGGAAACTGCCATCGGATGCAAAGGATTCGACATCCAGAGTAGGAAACGAACCGAACCACACATTTGGTGGCACCGTGTACTGGGGGCGGTGCCCTGCTTCTAGATCCGGGCCGAGAACCGTCAGCTCGATCGACCCGTCATCGTGCAGCTCCAACACCTGGTTGTGTTGCTCAAATAAAATCAAATCAGGAGCATTGATGCCTTCTAACAAGGTATGCATTACTGAAGGAAGTTCCCACAAACCGTGAGAGGTTCTCCTATGTAGAAATGCCAGGTCTCAGCGCAAGGGATGCGATGGAGGCGAGAGACACTCCCTGATGGAAGCAAGAAATAAATAGATGTGCTGACCGGACGATCCACTTTGTCTGCAGAAACTTCATTCAGATCTCGAATACTTGAAATGAAATATTCATGGGGAAAATAGAGAATAAAAGGAAAGAAACAGTTCTTGGGAAAAATACAGGTGCAATAAACAGAGTCTGCACAGAAGAGATAGATTTCAGTAAATTCACTTCACTTTACATTCAACAAAGTGTGAGACGTGCAATCGATAGGAAGTATTTCGATGATGTATACCATATTTGAGTATTATCTGTTGTCATCATTACCCAAGACTTACCCATCGGATGGGGTCAACTATAAGGAAGATTGACAAGAAGTTTCTAATCGGCTGTCGACCTGGAGTCAACCCTTTGAGATTGGGGCCGAAACATGACCAAGTCAACTTGGCAAGAGAGGGGTACACCAAGAAACCAAAAAGTACAGTTGGTGTGAAGTAAATCTACCTTGTTGGTTATGCAGTTTAAGCTCATGCAACGAGACAAAAAAATAGTAATAATTATAAAGGAAGACAGAAAGAAAGGTAAACCTGTCATATACAATTAAATTATTTGTTATAGTATCTTGAACTTGAAGTGCTGTCATGTATGCTGTATATTCTGCAACTTTTTCTTTAAGTTGCCGTATGAATTGGCGAATACAACTTCGTGGTCAGAACTTGCTGCTTGTCAAGGGCTTAGTTATCTAGCTCTTGGATCCTCTAAATTATGGTTCATGTTCATAATATGTAATTTGATCTTTATGAGTGAACTTGTTCACTGGATTAGCCAATACAACTTCATGGTAAGAACTCGCTGCTTGTCAATGGCTTAGTTATCTAGCTCTTCGATCCTCTAAATTATGATTCATGTTCATAATATGTAATTTAATCTTTATGAGTGAACTTGTTCACTGGATTCTAAGATGATTTTCCTTTTTTTTTGGTTATTTTCTATCTATATTTGTCCCAAACAATCTAAGATGCCAAATTTTATTTCCTTAAATCCATTAAATTTACAAGATAAATGAGTGAGATGCTTTAGGATAGATATAGTGGACTTCATACATTGAAAAGATGAGAAAGGAGAATACATAGGTATGTCTTAAATGAAACTCAATAGTACATCTTTGCAAAAATAAGATCCAAGTTGTCTTTATTAAATTAGAATATAATCAACATTCGAATTAGAGAAGTTTTTTTTTTAATAAAGAAGAAGGCAATGTGTTATGTGAACAAACAATATTAATGTTAAAGGAAGGGCCTGAAATATGTAAAGGAGAGACAAGATTGTGGAACAAAAAGTAAATAGAGCAAAGGAGGTTAAAAATAGGAACCAACACACACACACACACACACACACACAGACAGAGAGAGAGAGAGAGAGAGAGAGAGAGAGAGAGAGAGAGAGAGAGAGAGAGAGAGAGAGAGAGAGAGAGAGAGAGAGAGAGAGAGAGAGAGAGAGAGAGAGAGAGAGAGAGAGAGAGAGAGAGAGAGAGAGAGAGAGAGAGCAATGGGTTGGAGATGATTCAAAGTGATTAGTCATATGTATATGTGTACACTGTATAGGTTATACATGACTTTACTGTGTACAGGACTTACACCCTACACATATTCTTTCTGTATTTATATATTGGTTTATGCCTAATACGATATAGATTTCATTCTCTTCCAAAACCCTAGCCGTCTTGGTAACATGGTATATGAGCGGGATTAATCCTGCACCTCGCCGGAACCCTCCCCACGATCGTCTTTGTAATCGACTGGACACCAACCCCTCCTCCTCATGATCAAGCCACGATCGAGCCTCTGCCGACTCGCATGCTCTCAGTTGGGTAACACAAAGCATGCTCTCATTTGGGTAAACATTCTCAAATATGTATAAAAGGTGTGGTTACTTACATGTGATGTGAGTATACCCACAAATCAATGTAAGAATGTAATTACTATACAATATAAAGATCATCAGTGATATAGTTGATGAGTATACATACACTATGTGGTGCACCATATACTAAATTGTGTGGGTTTAAGATATTTTAGTTAAGAATTCATGAGTTAAACATGCACCTAGGATGATTATGCGATTGAAAGGTGCAATCCCCTAAACAAAGATTAGTCGAATTCTCAAGCAGGGACTATCTAGCACACAAAATAATATGATCTAGCAATGAGCACACAAAGTTTTCATGACATTACACTTTGACCCCCCGACGTTTATGCTCATTATACTTTCCCACCTGAGGTTTCTAAAATTACACTTTGACCACCTGTCAGTCATGTTTTTTTGATTAAAAACTTACTAAAAACATGGTGTGTCTAAAGACGAACATATAATAAAAGGTATTTCGTACTCTCTTTTTTCCATGTTATAATGATAAAAATATTCTTAAAATTGAAATTTGCAAGTAGAATATTGAGTTTTAATGATTATTTTATCAAGATAACATACAGAAAAGTATGAAAAACTCTTTATTATTTGTTAGTGTTTATACAAGCCATGTATTCAGTAAGTTTTTACCCAAAAAAGTAACAGGGGTCAAAGTGTAATTTCAGAAACATCAAGGGGGAATGTAATAAGCATAAACCTCAAGGGTCAAAGTGTAATTTACCCTCTTATAAATTATTCCCAAAACAATGGTTAGCATTAAGTAATTCAACAATAACTTGCAAAGATAAAATAGCTTGGGGTACGGCTTAACCCCATCCTCTCCTTCTCGGAGAGGAATTCCTCAAAAAAAAAACTTGCAAAGATAAGGCCAAACAATGTAGGGTGAATTTCCTCCAAAGATGAGATAAAAAAGGTCAAACTTTGCGATACAGATGCCCGTAGAGGTGCAACTTTTTTTCAAAATCTCAGTTAACCAATAATGAGGAAGAAAGCAACAGGGAATAATACCGCTCTGTAGGGAAACCGTGGATGATGAATGTATGCCTTGGAATATGTCCAGATGTCGCTAGACTGCTCGATAGCTACTACTTGGAAGTGCTAGAGGGGAAGAGGTGGCTTTGATGATGGGGTTAACAAGCCGAGATGATTTTTGTGGTGGGAAAGAGGATTTTCTAGCACAAAATCTGCACTAAATAACTAGATGAATTTGAATGGAGAGGCGAAGCAATGATGGGAAGATGGGGATCAAGAAGCTAGGCAAAAGATGGGAAGATCGTGTTTTCGAGTGATGACAATGTCCCCAAGGTGGCAGCGGAGCATCTATTCGGATATTGTCAAAGAGGGAATGTGACTTCCATTTTGATAATTGGACTCCCTTTTTGAATATTGTCTACGGCAAAAAAAAAAAAATCATTCGTCCTAGGACTTCCCATAATCCCATCTGATGAATTAGAGAATCTAGGTTTGCGGTATACAACAGATTTGATGGTTCGATATCTGCTTTGGATCTCTTGTATGAGATAACAATCTCTAGCATACAAAAACAGTATGTGGTAGTGCAAAGCTGTACTATAGACAATAAAATGGACAAATTCCCCTAAAGTGTTAATTGCGGGAGGGTGTTCTTGTGTGTTATTGTGACAAATTAGAGGGTTTACACAATCCTTGGACCTTACATGGGAGTTCAAAAGGAAAACCAGTATCACATCTACACAATTCTAGAGAGAGAGAGAGAGAGAGAGAGAGAGAGAGAGAGAGAGAGAGAGAGAGAGAGAGAGAGAGAGAGAGAGAGAGAGACATCATCAACAAAGGGATCTCCGATTCAAACAAGCAGATTGCATTTATATCATATACAAAGCAAAAAAATACCCAAATGGAAGCAGAAAGACCCAAAAATGGTAAAAAAGTTGCAAGACCCAACAGCAGATAGTAGAAGAGAATATATGGTAACAATCTGAGCGGAAAATAGATTTAATTGGGGATTTTGGTCTGCTTACACCGGGGTGGGAGCTGGGACTGGGAGAGAGTTACAGACGAATCCCTGAAAGTTTCCGAGTAGAAACCGCCTTCGGGGTGAGGCTTCAGATCCAGCAGAGCTACAATCTCGGAGGCCCTCTTACACGAATCCATTTCCGTCGATCGTGCACAGAGAGAGAGAGAGAGAGAGAGAGAGAGAGAGCAGACTGCTGACCAGAAGAACCCCTTTTTTCTTACTCTTCAAGGCTTGAAATCTCTTTTTTTTTTCTTTCTTACTGTTCAAGTAGGACTGGCAATTTTGGACCCGATCCGACACGACACAAAGTTAGCGGGTCTGGGTCAGGGTTAAACGGGTTCGGGTCGTAAACGGGTTGACACGATAGACCTGTTTATTAAACGGGTTCGGGTCGTAAACGGGTTGACACGATAGACCCGTTTAATAAACGGGTCGGGTCCGAGTTTAGGGTAGACTCGGGGAAGACCTGTTTAAAATTCAACGGGTCGTGTCGGGTCGGGTGGGGTCGGGTCTACCCGCAATTCGATACTGTAATATACTAGTGCATGCTCGTGCTTGTCGGCACTACAGCGGGCCGCCTTCGGCAGCAACACATCTGAACGTCTTCGGCAACGAAACACTTTCAACGACAACATCAACATTCATAGGGACACCAATTTTCTCGCCCGTACCGATTGGCACTAAGCAGGCGCCTTCAGCGCGACCAACTCTCCCTCCTCCTATAATCGATCAATCATAGCTGTTTCTATTCGAATGGATTCCTCGAGATCAACCCGATGATTTGGGGCGGCCGGAATTTCAACATACGGGTTTATAGCTGTTGATGCGAACAACGATCACGGGATGAACGATTAGGTTTAGTACAGTTTAAATGGGTCGGGATTTTATGGATTTAGTGCAATTTAAATGGGTCGGGATTTGAAACCAAGAGGAGGGAGTTGGTTGACGGGGAAATAGAGATCGTGCGTTGATTTTTGAAAGAATTGTTAGATCTATTCGGTCCATTTTTGTTTAGTCAACTTGTCCTAGTCAGCTTCCGTTTTGTCAAGTCAGCACAAAACCGACTTGCCATGTTATATAGAGAGTACTAGCGGGTCTATCGAGTCAGCTCGGGTCGAGTCGGATCGGGTCAACTGAATAGACCTGTGTGGTAAACGGGTCTTATCGGGTCTACCTGTTTATTAGCGGGTCGGGTACGAGTTTAGGATCTAGACACAATTAGTTAAACAGGTCGGGTCCGGGTCTAGGGGTTTTGGACACGACCCGAAACTAGACAAGACACGAACCTGACACGACACGACCCGTTGACACCCCTATGTTTAAGGCTGGAATCTATGTTAAAAAACGAGGATTTTTTTTTACGTATTAATATTTTAAAATTATAAATTTATTAAAATATGATTATAATTTTTGTAATTTTAAAAGTGGCGCTCTGACTGCCACGTGGCTGGTCAGCTTTAAAAAACTCAATGCCACGTGTTTTCAGTGAATCCTTTATCCCAGTTGCAGGGTTCTTAATGACACTGATTAACACTAAACCCAGTAACCAGAATACAGGGTTCAGTGTTAACTGAACGCTTTATCTCGGTTGCAGAGTTCAGTATTAATTGAACCCTTTATCCTAGTTGCAGGGTTCTCTATGAACCCTTTAGCATGTATTTATTTGAGAATGATTGAGTATAACTAAACCCTGTATTCAGGTTACATGGTTTAGTGTTAACTGAACCCTGTATTCTAGTTACAGTGTTTAATGTTAATCAGTGTTGTTAAGAACCCTGCAACTGGGATAAAGGGTTCACTGAAAACAGGCATGGCGATGAGTTTTTCGGCGTTGACTGGACACGTGGTAGTCAGAGCGCCAATTTTGGAATCACAAAAGTTGTAACGATATTTTAATAAATTTATAATTTTAAAATATTAATATGAAAAAAATCCCAAAAAAAGATATATTTTTTTTAAAATATTTATTTCAATAGCTGTTGACAGAAAATATTTAACACAGTTGCATTCATGCTTCGGTGACTCCCGACCAAGATCTTTTCTGGTTCAATCTTTTAAGTATTGATGCAGGCACCAATGAGGTACACTACAATCCTAAGCCCTTTTAGGGTTTTCTTTGGTCAATAACTAGGATTTAGTTATCAATATAGCGTCATATGCCTCAAAAGGACAGCAAGCAGGAGTTATTTCACGCAGAATTAAAGGACTATGTAATCAACATAAAGCAGATTTCAGATCTAACAATAAGATGCAAGATTATCACAACAACTAGAGTTCAGCATATAAAAAGATTAAATCGCAGCAGTAAGTATTGAAAGTTAAAAGCAGATTTGCATCAGATTTATATAAAGAAAAGGGCTACGGATGCTTGCAAAGGTAACCGACAGACGAAAGATAGCAATTATAATAAGTAGGCAAACGTTATGGCTTCAACTAGTAATGAAATAGGGCGAATAGGGCTGCGATGCGGAGCGGAGGCAATGAAAATAAGGAAAAGACGATGCGGATGCGATAGAAAAATAGGATAAAAGATAGATACTGCCTGGGGTTTCCCGCCGTGGGTCGATTGCGAGGATGCGTCGAAGATCCCGCACACGGAGCAAGGCCGGACGTCGGAAGAAGCCGGAACCTTCGGAAAATCAGCACCAAGGCCTTCACGAGGCGAAGTCGTGGAAGCAGCAAGGATCGGGGACACGCGTCTCGCCCGGAAGCACTCACGAAGAGGCACAAGTTTCAGCAATTCATCAAAGTCTGATATCTCTTTTCTTTCTTCATCTTTTTGTAGGCTAGGGTTTTTTATTTGGATGGCTACGATCAAAGGCAATAGGGTTGGATGGTGTGGATGCAAGGGACAAGAAAGGCAAGAAAAAGAGAGAAACAAGGAAGAGAAGAGAGAGAAAAGAGAGGGAACGACACAAAGGGGGGGGGGGCAGTCTTGGTTTCCGCGCGGGTAGGGGGGGCCGATCGGTTTCACGGAAAAAGAAAAGAGGGGGGGCGGTAATGCATTAGGAAACCTATTGGGCTTAAGATAAGCCCACTTAAGCCCTAGTTAAAGCCTATAACTTGCCATGTCATCTAAATTGAATTATTTCGCCATCTAACCGTCGGTTTTGAGATCTAATCTCGTCCGTCGGTACCCCGCAAACACACGCACCCATAATTTTATTAATATCATGCAGAAACTCACCCGAGAAGACCCGGATTCAATCCGAAAAGCCCTCGGATGAGATCATGGACATCCCCCATGAATTGGGCAAAAACATAAATAAAACTAAGTGCTGAAATTAAGCCAAAACATGGAAAAATGGCCAAAAACTGAAATAACGGCTAACAAGTCCCAAACGGATAATGTCCTCCAAGCATAAAATAAAAACGAATGTAAATAAAGATCTCTGGCGACGAATTGAAGATGCAGCGATGATCTGACGATGCTGATCAGGCCTGCAACAATCGCTTCTGCTGTGAAAAACTCGTCCTCGAGTTTACGCCGGAAGACATCGCCGGTAGCAGGAGGGAGACCACCACCGTGGGATCGTCGCTGTGCTTGGATCTGGTGATGAATTCCCAACAAGTGATGTCTCGGGCAGTCAACAACCTCTGGGCCCCTCGCGAAGAGAGTGCTGGCGTCGAGCGAGGGCCAGAAGCTACTGAAGTACATAAACAGAAGCACACGCTATTGGTGGTCGGTCAGTCCCGACAAAGTCAAAGCGCGTAAGTGGCTCAGCTGGCTGAAACTCCCCAACTGACTCTGACTGTAGCTGTGATGGAAGCTCCGCGGAAGACGAAGGCTCCACGGGTGTCTCTGTTGTAGGAAGAACTGTAGGAGGAGGTGTCTCATCTGTAAGCTCTGTGAAAGGTAGGAGAAGCCTCTCTATAGTCACTACCAGAGGAAGGGGCTCCTCTGTAGGCACTACTGAAGGTGGAAGGAACTCCTCGATCTGGATTCACTGAAGGAGGAGGTGGCACCTCTGTAGGCACTGGAGAAGGTGGAAGGAACTCCTCTGTAGTCGCTGACGAAAGAGGTGGGTCCTCCGTAGGCATTGGGCGAGGAAGCTCCACAGGAGGTGGATGCTCCTCAAGTGGTGCCACTGGTGGAACCGGGTGCTCCACAGGAGGTGGAGGCTTTGCTGGAGGTGGTGGCCTGCTGTATCTGGCAAGCCTCTGGTTCTGCTTCTCTCTCCATGACAACTCATCCTCAATATCGTCAAGTAAAAGCTGGGTTTCAATATAGCAGGCTTTCAAGGATGGCACTGAAGGACTCCGTAAAACCCATTGAACAAAAGGCTTGGAAGATAAATCTAGGTCATGGGCTCGATCTCGAATCAAAGAGGAGTATCTATGTTCCATCGGAGATCTCGGGAAAAGGGTAGGACATGGCCCAAAAGATTTATATAGTTTAACAAATTTTTTATAGGTGTGGGTATCTAGGGGATCACGCGAATAATGGGATCGGACGCTATGATAGGACATGGCGTCAGATTGCTCTGATACCAACTTGATGCAGGCACCAATGAGGTACACTACAATCCTAAGCCTTTTTAGGGTTTTCTTTGGTCAATAACTAGGGTTTAGTTATCAATATAGCGTCATATGCCTCAAAAGGACAGCAAGCAGGAGTTATTTCACGCAGAATTAAAGGACTATGTAATCAACATAAAGCAGATTTCAGATCTAACAATAAGATGCAAGATTATCACAACAACTAGAGTTCAGCATATAAAAAGATTAAATCGCAGCAGTAAGTATTGAAAGTTAAAGACATATTTGCATCAGATTTATATAAAGAAAAGGGCTACAGATGCTTGCAAAGGTAATCGACAGACGAAAGATAGCAATTATAATAAGTAGGCAAACGTTATGGCTTCAACTAGTAATGAAATAGGGCGAATAGGCCTGCGATGCGGAGCGAAGGCAATGAAAATAAGGAAAAGACGATGCGGATGCGATAGAGAAATAGGATAAAAGATAGATACTGCCTGGGGTTTCCCGCCATGGGTCGATTGCGAGGATGCGCCGATGATCCCGCATACGGAGCAAGGCCGAACGTCGGAAGAAGCCGGAACCTTCGGAAAATCAACACCAAGGCCTTCACGAGGTGAAGTCGTGGAAGCGGCGAGGATCGGGGACACGCGTCTCGCCCGGAAGCACTCACGAAGAGGCACAAGTTTCAGCAATTCATCAAAGTCTGAATTCTCTTTTCTTTCTTCATCTTTTTGTAGGCTAGGGTTTTTTGTTTGGATGGCTACGATCAAAGGCAATAGGGTTGGATGGTGTGGATGCAAGGGCCAAGAAAGGCAAGGAAAAGAGAGAGAAACAAGGGAGAGAAGAGAGAGAAAAGAGAGGGAACGACACAAAGGGGGGGCCGGTCTTGGTTTCCGCGCGGGTAGGGGGGGCCGATCAGTTTCACGGGAAAAGAAAAGAGGGGCGGCGGTAATGCATTAGGAAACCTATTGGGCTTAAGATAAGCCCACTTAAGCCCTAGTTGAAGCCCATAACTTGCCATGTCATCTAAATTGAATTATTTCGCCATCTAACCGTCGGTTTCGAGATCTAATCTCGTCCGTCGGTACCCCGCAAACACACGCACCCATAATTTTATTAATATCATGCAGAAACTCACCCGAGAAGATCCGGATTCAATCCGAAAAGCTCTCGGATGAGATCATGGACATCCCCCATGAATTGGGCAAAAACATAAATAAAACTAAGTGCTGAAATTAGGCCAAAAACATGGAAAAATGGCCAAAAACTGAAATAACGGCTAACAAGTCCCAAATGGATAATGTCCTCCAAGCATAAAATAAAAACGAATGTAAATAAAGATCTCTGGCGACGAATTGAAGATGCTGCGATGATCTGCCGATGCTGATCAGGCCTGCATCAAGTATTCCATTATTTCCATGATGAGTAACTGCATAAAAGGTAAATACTCATATGGCAATGAGACGGGCTTGAAAATTAATTTTTATGATTTTCGAATAGACCCACCTTGAACCCGTCCCGTTTACAATAATAATTTAAAACCTAAACCTGACCTATTGTCATCCATGTTCCTTTGCAACAGCAAACTAGTCCTATCCTGCTTATAAACCAGTCAAAGGTACACAAAACTGTAGTTATTTATGTGAATAAGAAAATAATGTTAGAAATGACATTTAAAAAGGTAAAAAAATGAAGGATTCATATATAATGAAACATTCACTGATGATTCTATGATTTAGAGAAGTTTCAAACTTGGACATGCATTTCAATCTTCCATGGATATAAGCATATAGACACTTTCTGTTAAATTCGAAGTATAGAGAACGAGAAAGAATGCCATGAATCCCGAAACTTTTAACAAAACCAAGGCTTATACCTTATGCTATACCTGGAGGCCTTCAATATAGGGGTGCAATGGGTCATGTCGTGTCGTGTCTAGTTTCGTGTCGTGTCCAAAACCCCTAGACCCGGACCCGACCCGTTTAACTAATTGTGTCTAGATCCTAAACTCGTACCCGACCCACTAGTAAACGGGTAGACCCGATAAGACCCAGTAAAACCCGTTTACCACCCGGATCTATTCAGTTGACCTAATCCAACCCAATCCGACTCGACCCGACCTGACCCGAAAGACCCGCTGGTATTATATATTATAGTATCGGATTGCGGGTAGACCCGACCCGACACGACCCGTTGAATACGAAACGGGTCTTCCCGGGTCTACCGTGTGTCCAGACCCTAAACTCGGACCCGACCCGTTTATTAAACGGGTCTATCGTGTCGACCCGTTTACGACCCGAACCCGTTTAGCCCTGACCCAGACCCGCGAACTTCGTGTCGGGTCGTGTCGGATCTGCCGTGCCGGATCCGAAATTGCCAGCCCTACTTCAGTAAGTGAAGGCCACCACAATCCTGCATATGAAAAATTCGTAATCCAATGTGATCATAAGATACTCATCCGTATTTTGCTATGTCTGGCACTCCTTGCTAGCCGATCGCTGGAATTATGAATGGATAATCGTAACGCAGCAGTAGTAAGTCGTCAATAATTTGCGTCTTCAGAAATTCCCTCAGGAATAATGCGGCTGTAGTCGATCGATTGCTTCAAAAATTCAGGAACAACATGTTTTCGCACTCGGTGGATATCATAGAGCTATCTGTACTGAATGATCAAGAAGACTGTAGGTAACCAAAAATAATTCCACATCTCCAAAGTATCTCAAAGTAACTTATTTCTTTGGTTCATGGAAGACATTTGCTCTAAGTTTATGTAAGAATTTGAACCTTTGTTATGGAACTCATCTTTAGCCGTCCAGATATTGAGAAGAAAGACATGCAAAATTTGGTGATGGTTGCTATGTTTTGTACAATCTAATTGCTATGTTAACTGAACTCTTTATCTCGGTTGCAGAGATCAGTGTTAACTGAACCCTTTATCCTAGTTGCAGGGTTCTCCATGAACCCTTTAGCATGTGTTTATTTGAGAAGGATTAAGTATAACTAAACCCTGTATTCAGGTTATTGGGTTTAATGTTAACTGAGCCATGTATTCTAGTTACAGGGTTTAGTGTTAATCAGTGTCGTTAAGAACCTTGCAACTAGGATAAAGGGTTCACCGAAAACAGGCATGGCGATGAGTTTTTCGGCGTTGACTGGCCACGTGGTAGTTAGAGCGCCACTTTTGAAATCACAAACGTTGTAACGATATTTTAATAAATTTATAAATTTAAAATATTATTATGAAAAAAATCCCAAAAAATATTTAACATGGTTGCATTCATGCTTCGGTGACCCCCGACCAAGATCTTTTCTAGTTCGATCTTTTAAGTATTCCATTTTTTCCATGATGAGTAACTACATAAAAGGTCAATACTCATATGGCAATGAGACGGGTTTGAAAATTGATTTTTATGATTTTCAAATAGACCCACCTTGAGCCCGTCCCATTTACAATAATAATTTAAAACTTGAACCCGACCTATTGCCATCCATGCTCCTATGCAACAGCAAATTAGTGCTATCCTGCTTATAAACCAGTCACAAGGTACACAAAACTGTAGTTATTTATGTGAATAAGAAAAGAATGTTAGAAATGACATTTAAAAAGGGAAAAAAAAATGAAGGATTCATATATAATGAAGCAGTCATTGATCATTTCTATGATTTAGAGAAGTTTCAAACTTGGACATGCATTTCAATCTTCCATGGATATAAGCATATAGACACTATCTATTAAATTCGAAGTATAGAGAATGATGAAGAATGCCATGAATCCAGAAACTTTTAACAAAACCACGGCTTATGCCTTGTGCCATACCTGGAGGACTTCAGTAAGTGAAGGCCACCACAATCCTGTAGAACTCTGCCAATAAAAAATTCGGAATTCAATCTGGTCATAAGATTTTTTTTTTTTGAGAACCCTCCTAAAGAAGGGAGGGTTTGGCGGACCCCAACCAGAAATCATTAATAACTAAGATAACAGGTTGTTACAAAAAATGGTAGCCTCCGCCCCTAGTTTATCTCTCCATGGCACAATCCAAGCGCGGAAAAAGGAAATCACCGAAAGCCGCAACTTATCCTGCCCTGCCGACTTACCTTTGAAAATTCTGCTGTTCCGCTCAAGCCAGATAACCCACACGATTGCCATGACCAAGACGTCCCATGGCTTCCGGATCTCCACCGAAATTCTCCTTCTCCTCCAAGAGGTCCATAGCCCTCTAAGGGTCTTGGGGTGCGAAGAAAGTCCTGCCTTGCTCTCGAAATGATCCCATAGGACCCTTGCAAAAGGGCACCCGAGCAGAAGATGAGAGGACGTCTCCTCTTCCGAGGCGCAGAAGGTGCAAGAAGCATCCATTGCCTGGGGGTGATGGCGCCTCATCAGGTTGGCCTTCGTCAGAATCTTATTCCTCGAAGTCAACAAGGAGAGAATTTGGACCTTCGAGGGAGCCTTCGACTTCCAAATAGCCTTAGACGGCCCATGCCGCTGCACCCGAGGCAGGAGGTGATGGTAGAAGGATCTAACTGAGAAAACTCCTGAAGAAGTGCCACTCCAACGAACCTCATCCCTGACTGGCCGGAACAAAGCCGCCTGAAGAATCAAAAGGAGGTCCTACAGCTCTCGCTGACCGTCCTGACCCAAAGGGGCAGCGAACCTCAAATGCCACCCGATAGACCCTCGCCTCCTGCTAGCCTGGGAGCGGACTGAAGCTCCCTTGCTCCGGGCCACAGAAAAAAGTGCTGGGAAGAGTTCTCCAGAGGTCTGTCCCCTAGCCAAGTATCCCTCCAGAATCTGATATCTCTCCCATCTCCTAGCACAAGCGTAGTAACCTCCCTGTATAGATCTTTGACCCTGAGAATGCCCCACCAAAAATGGGATATCCGGCCTGACAGTCGACCCCGCGCTTGCAGAGGAGAGAACCTCCTAAAATACTTAGCCAAAATGACGTCCCGCCAGGATCCACCTGTTCCCTGCTGCAGTCTCCACCACCATTTCCCCAACATGGAGATATTGAATCTACGCAGGTCAAGGACTCCCAGACCACCCATCTTCTTCGGAAGGCAAACCTGATCCCATCTCATCAGGTTGTAGTCACCTGTGCTAGCATCAACCCCATGCCAAAGGAAAGATCGCCGAATCCTGTCTATCCGGTCAATTACCCAAGACGGCAGGTAGTAAAAGGAAAGATAGTAGCAGGGCATAGAGGAAAGAACTGAGTTCACCAGCACCAGCCTGCCTCCCGATGATAGAAATCTACCTTTCCAGCCCTCCAGTCTCCTCTCAATCTGGTCATAAGATACTCATCCGTATTTTGTTGTCTGGCACTCCTCGCTAGCCGATCGCTGGAATTGTGAATGAATAATCGTAACGCAGCAGTAGTAAGTTGTCGGTCTGCGTCTTTAGAAATTCCCTCAGGAATAATGCAGTAGTAGTCGATCGATTGCTTCAAGAATTCAGGAACCTCATGTTTTCGCAACGGTGGATATGATAGAGCTATCCGTACTGAATGATCAAAAAGACTGTAGGTAACCAAAAATAATTCCACATCTCCAAAGTATCTCAAAGTAACTGATTTCTTTGGTTCATGGAAAACACTTGCTCTAAGTTTATGTAAGAATCTGAACCTCTGTTATGGAGCTCGTCTTTAGCCGTCCAGATATTGAGAAGAAAGACATGCAAAATTTGGTGAGGGTTGCTATGTTTTGTACAATCTAATTGGACTGTACCTTGCAAGCATTTTCAAAGACAACGATGAACTCTCAAAATAGCATGTCTCCCTAAGATGGATGAATGCACACATCTTTCTGGTCGCAAATCCTCATTCGACATATCAATTCTTTGCTGAAGACTTCCAACTTCTGACTCTCATGAAGCATAACTCTTCTCTCATACTAGAGTGAGATGCCATCCAACAAGCCGTCTCTGAGGCAGGGGTGAACCTTCAACCTTCCATGGCTGGCATCAACGGTGAGAAAAACGTCTGCCAGTCTATGAATCTAACCCCTGAGCCCTTAAGACAATCAGTCATCGACTCTTCTAAGAGGGCAGTAGATCCCTCGCCGGCAAGACTCTCCATGGACCCTTAGAAGCAGACAGCCTGGGACCACATTGATCAGCTTAATTGACATGCGCCTATATCCGAATCTGAGTCATCATCCGATCACTACATCATCAGGAATGCTCGAGAGGAGGTTCACGCCCCTGCAGTCAGGCATCGGGCATGCATAGGCCACTTCCTGGTGGAGCAACGCCTTCCGAGAAGACAACGGAGTCTTTCTCCTCCTCGTCCTCCCCTTGTTCTACCTTATCAACATACTGATCAGAGGAACAATCATGCTACTGAAGGACCACTCCATCGGGAAATTCTCCAAGCTCAATTCCCAAAGAGTTGGAGACTTTCCTCACTCCCAAAGTTCGATTGCTTAAAGAAAGACCCAACGATAGATGTCCTGGAGTTCAAGCAATCCTTGTCGCCCTTTGATTCCGATAATCAAGTTTTATGCCACACCTTTGCGGGTAGCCTTGATGAGCTATCTTTCGATTGGTACCACAACCTACCAACCGGCTCTATCTCCAAGTTCGGGGTTTTGGCCGATCTCTTCGTCCAACACTATAGGCTGAACCTCAAGCCGAAGAAGAAGTTGGGCTCTTTTTATCGACTCCGAATAGGTACGGATGAAACCCTTCGAACTTTACTCAAAGGTTACGGAGCGAGCATGCATCACTCTTTGGACGACATATCGATGATGAGGCGATCATGCTAGCCTTTCAAAATGCGCTACGGTATGACCTCCACATCTACGACGACTCCATTAGAAATCCTTCGTCCTTCCTTGGAGCGTTGTTTGATCATATTCAACAGGAGATCGAAGTGGAGGACGTCAAGGATGGGGGTAGCATACCTCCCTCTCTCAATAGAGCTAAGTTCACAGACTGGAATCTCTCGGTAGACCAGATACTCGAGCAAATCTAGCACAAAGATTTCTTCAAGTTACCAAACCCTCTCCAGCCTAATTCAAAGCACACGGCAAATAAATCGGTCAACTGCGACTTCCATCGATACCATGGACATCCAACCGTGAAATGCAAGTCTCTTTCGTATCACTTGGAAGAACTCTAGTAGGAGGGAAATCTCTAGGAGTTCAGAGGAGGACACAGATCCTTTTTGGACCCCCTCTCTGCAACCAAGGAAAAAAAAGCTTGTAGAATCCATGGTTCTGGAAACCGACGTCAGCTGAATGGGAAGCATCCTATCGACCGATCAGAGTAGAAGGCCATAGATTGTCAATAACTCGGAATATCGCTCATCTGAAATCCATGATGTAACATCTTCCAAGTTATCAATAAAATATCAATTGATCGCCTTCCGTATACAAGTCCTTCTCAAGCTCTTGATCAACCAATGCTTTGCCACTATCAAGTTCAAATGCACCTGCTATGTACCCCTCAACTGGTTGGGTCGGTAAGGGCTTTGCCTCGACCAATCGAAGACAAGACTAGTTTTATCATACATGGTCTCCCCATGATCAGCTAGCAAACACAAAGGTGCATGCATGGTGTCCTTTTGCTGGTTTGATCGCACATGGTCTCCCTACGATCAACCAGCATTCAAAATCACCTGCTACATATCCTGCAATTGGTTGGGTTAGTAAGAGCTTTGCCTCGACCAACCGAAGACAAGACTAGTTTGATCGCAATGGATTTTCCCATAATCAGCTAGCAAACGCATACAAAGGTACATGCTCGGTGTCCCTTCGCTGGTTTGATTGCACAGGGTCTCTCCACGACTAATTAACGTTTAAAGGCACCTACTACGTACCTTGCAACCAGTTGGGTCGGTGAGAGCTTTGCCTTGACCAACTGAAGACAAGGCTAGTTTAATCACACAGGGTCTTCCCATGATCAGCTAGCAAACACAAAGGAGCATGCTCGGTGTCCCTTTGCTGGTTTGATCGCACAGGGTAGTTGATAATGCTTAATTTTGTGCTTTAAATCCTAAATTTCAAGCAAGCATTATTTAGTTTTTTCGGTATCAATAGCGCATATTGCATAAAATTTTAGACACCTCGCCTTTGTTCTTATTATGCGTACGTTTATTTGTAGGTGTGTAGTTGTGGCTCAATTCAGACTAGATGAGCACAAATCGGCACGAGGTTGACCACCACTTAGCGATAAAATCAGGTGAAGCACCTACATGTCGGCGCACAAACATGATGGTGGAACTACTTAAATCAGTCTTACCTAGAGCTCGGTTGTAGTTCCTAGTGAATACAGTAACTAGGTGCAATCGAGTAATAAGGAAAGACCGACTAGAGAATCTTTTCTTCCACCAAGTAATTTGGTGCATGGTTATGTTTTACTTATGCACTTGGACGTGGGGTTGCACTTGGACATAGGCAATACATCAAAGTCACTAAAGAAGACCACAACTCATCCATAAACCACTTCATGTGCAGCAATACAAAGCAAACACATCGCTTTCAATTCACCCTAGTTACATCACATCAAAGCTGAGCAAGAATTCAAATCAGCCCCAAATTTCCATGCTCCATAGCATTGAATGCCACCAAAATTCCAGCCATTTAAAGATGCAGATGGGAGCACTACAGTTGGAATTCAAAATACCAAACAGCAAAAGAGCAGCAGCTTTGGGAATCAAACTCCATGGGGTCCATCCCAACGGCTAGTAAATCTAACCGCACAAAGCCATGACAGCACCCTCCTATACACTTAAATTCCATTCCATTTTATTCAGGATCAAGACATTAAATGCTATCCGAACAGAGCACAGCGTCACCAAACGGCTAGTGAGAATCAAACTAGTCGTTGGGAACAAAATTCCAAATCCAAATGGCTCTAGCAGCAGGGACCCTTTCCTTTGATTGCTTGTAACCCATTATATAAGGGCGATTGTCATGTAAGAAGGGGAATTTTTGATTCATCCATCTCTCTTCTTTATTTTATTATTCTCCAATAATGAGTGGCTAAGTTCATCACTAGGGTAAGAGAGGAGGTCCAAGCCCTCTCCCCTTTTGTAATTTTCGGAGGATTTACACCATGATTCAATGCTTAATGGAAGGTTCATTTTCTTAAATTTTTTATTCTTGATTACTCATTTCACATTGTATGTCACACATGCATTGTCATTATTGGTTCAAGTTTATTAAACTTCTAGACGTTTTCAATATCGGTGAGACGATGAGTAGTTTTGCTTGATCAGTGATATCATTGATACTTGGGATTCACTCTTCGTGCCCATATCTAGACTATTCTATGATTTGGTTTTCAAAGATTAAAAATGTCTTGTTGAGAATGAATCTATTGTTTCTAAATTAATGGGCTTCGATTTAAATATCTTTGTGGAAGGAAAACTCATTAGTTTTCCCTTCCATCTTGGTGTACACCTCTAGAAGGAGCAAAATGAAAGGGTTTGGGCCTCTCTCAATACCCTAGCTCTCTCATCTCTACATCACTCCTTATAAAACTTCACCACCATCGGTGGAACAAACCCCTTCTGCACACTTGTACCCATTTTCACCATCACATCTACTTACTAGCTTTCTTAAATTCTAGTAGCACTGTTCAATCGTTCACCGATCCCATTCCTTGTGAATTCGATCTTGGGACTCTCAAGTATATATTGCCTACAACGCACTCACCCTAGTTTGTACTCTCACATTTGTTGCATACACCTTAGTGTCTAGGGAGTTTTAATATTGCATTCACCATCTTTTAGCATTTGAGTGGAACATATTATTGTGTCTCCTGTTGGTTGATTTTAATATTTATAATTTTATTGTATATGATTTTGGGAATCCAAAACATTTTATCATTTTGTCTCTTTTGGCTGACTCTTTTGAGTGTTATTTATTTTGTAAGTGGAAATTGGGTCCCACAAGTCTTGTTATGGTGGTGTACTTGTTTGACTTGGTACACATACTCTTTTATGAGGGTGTTTGAATATTGAATTCACTTTACATCCTTTTGGCCAACCAAAGTGCAGCACTTGAGTGCTATGGTACGATGAGCCTCTAGTGAATCAATGCACCTTTTGGTCCTATGGGTTTTTGTGAGTCTCTAGTGAATCAATGCACCTTTTGGTCCAATGGGTTTTCGTGCGACTCTTCAGGAGTTGGGAATAACATCTCTTGAATTTTGCATCCCAATACGAGGGACACATCCCTATGAAGGGTCACACCTCTATCCAATAGGTGAATGGGTGCTATGTGCACTGTTCGTAACTTTATAGGGACTAATAGGGCTTTGGAAAGAGATACGGGAAAACCGAGACATAGAGTTTTTGTTTTCTTTCTTATTTTTTGAGTCTTGGACAACAGTTGTGATTGCAATCCTTGAGTTCGGAGATTCCTTAGTTCTTGTGCACGTTAAGGAATCTGACGGTCCGTTGTATCTTGGGAGTAGTTTACCAAATAAGCCTGTGCACTTAAAGGCAGCAATATCTATTCTTAAGTCAGCGCCAAGCGTGCCTCGGATCATTTCCTTGTTTTTCATTCTTATTTTATCTCTGTGTTATCCATTCTATTTTTACCAACAATTTAAGAATAGATACTGCCTTCTATGGCTAGTATGGATAATTGTGCCAAGAGATCCGATAAGATTGATAGGTCCCTCAAACCCAAAATTTTTGATGGCAAAGATTTCAAACGGTGACAACGCCGTATGAAGTTTTGGCTTTCATCTTTGAATATCTTCTATGTGATATCTGATCCCACACCTTCTAGTGTTCCAACACTTTCTGAAAATGGTGAAACTGTTAAATCCGATTCCGAGAAGATTGTCAAATTCAATCTAGATGATTATTCTTGTCATGGACATATTCTGAGTGCTATGAGTGATTCTCTTTATGATCTTTATTGTGAGACACCTTCTTCCAAAGAGTTATGGGAAACCCTCGAGAAGAAATATGGGCAAGAGAATGCTGGAGAAGAGAAGTATGTAGTGGGAGAGTACTTTGACTTCAAGATGGTCAATGATCAGCCCGTGATAGAGCAAGTACATCAAGTTCAAAACTTGGTGACGAAGATCATAGCCAAAGGTATTCCCATCGATGAACGTATTCAAGTACCGGCATTGATCGACAAGCTTCCGCCATCCTGGAGTGACTTCCAAATCCTTCTCAAGCATAAAAGAGAAGCAATGACACTGGATGATCTCATAATGGCGATTCAGATAGAGAAGAAGCATCGAATCAAGCACAAACCGCTTTCTACTCATGAGCAAGGAGGTATGGCTAATTTTATTCAATCTAAGAATAAGTCCTTTCCAAAGAAATCCAAGAAAGGAAAAAATAAGTTCAAGTCAATTGGCAAGATCCAGAAAGATCAAATCAAGAAGACTTGTTGGGTATGCGGCAAGTCTGGTCACTTTGCCAAACAATGCCGACAAAGGAAGGATAAGGAGATTGGAGAACAATCTCGAAGTGTTGCTCTTACTCCTCAGGCAAATATGACATGCAGCACTACCACTGGGGTATCAAATTTAAGGTTAGAAATATTTAAACCTGAAGTAAATTTGACTTATCAACCTACTGATTGGTGGGTTGATACTGGTGCAAATATTCATGTGTGTTCTGAATTCTCCTCATTTATATCATATCAGGATACCCGAGGAAGAACTGTGACCATGGGGAACTCCACTATTGCACACGTGCTAGGAGAAGGGAATGTGAATCTACGCTTCACATCTGGGAACGTAATTACTCTTCACAACATGCAATATGTGCCTGAAATTCGGAAGAATCTTGTTAGTGGTGTGGTCTTAAGCCAAGAAGGCTATAAACTTGTATTTGAGTCGAACAAATTTGTTATTTCTAAAAATAATAATTTTATTGGTCTTGGATATTTGTGTAATGGCTTGTTTAAATTGAGTATTCTATCTAATAAAATTAAGTATGCTTCATCGTCTATGCTTTTAAATATGGAATCTTCTGATATTTGGCATATTAGACTGGGGCATGTTAATTTTCATACTATTAGAAGAATGATGAAATTAGGTTTAATTCCTATGTCTAATATTATAGTTGATTCTAAATGTGAGATTTGCGTACAAGCAAAACAATCTAGAAAATCATTTTATTCTGTTTGTCGTTCTACTACATTGCTAGAACTCGTTCATAGTGATATATGCGAGTTAAATGGAGTTCTAACAAGGAGAGGTAGAAGGTATTTCATAACTTTTATAGATGACTTTTCTAGATATTGTCATGTGTATTTGATAAAATCAAAAGATGAAGCATATCTAAAATTTTGTAATTTTAAGTCTGAAGTGGAAAACCAAACCGAAAAGAAAATTAAGCGGTTAAGAACCGATCGGGGAGGTGAGTTTTGCTCTGCTGAATTTAATAAGTTTTGTGAAAGTAATGGGATAATCCATGAAACCACAACACCTTATTCGCCACAATCTAATGGTGTGGCAGAAAGAAAGAATAGAACATTTATAGAGATGATAAACTCTTTGTTAACTTGTTCTAGTTTACCCAAGAACTTGTGGGGAGAAGCATTATATGCATCTAATAATGTTCTAAATCGAGTTCCTTTCAAAAAGCAAGACAAAACTCCTTTCGAATTTTGGTTTGGTAGAAAACCTAGTTTGAATTTTTTGAGAGTATGGGGATGCCTTGCTAAGGTAAAAATCCCTAACTCTAAGATTGACAAACTAGGACCAAGAACTTTTGATGGCATTTTTATTGGTTATGCTTTTCATAGTCATGCATATAGATTTCTTATTTTAAAATCTGATAACCCTGAGTATGCTCCTAACTCTATTAAGGAATCTAATGATGCTGTATTTTTTGAAAATAAATTTTCTATGCTTAATACGAATAATTCTTCCATTTCTACGACTTCCCCTCTTTCAAAATCTTCTGAGAAAGCTATAGAAACTAGAGAGCCGGAAATATGTCTTGAACCTAGAAGGTCCAAAAGACCTAGGGTTGAGAAAAACTTCGGTGAGGGGTTTTATACATTTTCTCTTGAGAGTGAGCCTATAACTTATGGAGAAGCCATGTCTAGCTCTGAAGTTTCATTTTGGAAAGAAGCCATCAAGAGTGAAATGGACTCTATAATGGTTCATGGTACTTGGGACTTGACAGATCTTCCTATTGGGATCAAACCAATTGGATGCAAATGGATCTTTAAAAAAAAACTCAATTCAGACGGATCCATAAATAAGTACAAAGCTAGACTAGTGGCTAAGGGGTTTAAGCAGAAGAAAGGTATTAATTATTTTGATACATATTCTCCTGTAACTAGGATGACTACCATTCGAGTGCTAATTGCAATAGCTGCATCATATCACCTCGAGATACATCAAATGGATGTTAAGACCGCATTTCTTAATGGGGTTTTAGAGGAAGAAATTTATATGGAACAGCCAGAAGGATATGTAGTCAAAGGACAGGAAGAGAAAGTATGTAAATTAGTGAAGTCTCTATATGGGTTAAAGCAGGCACCAAAACAATGGCATGAAAAGTTTGATAGTGTAATTCTTTCCAATGATTTTTCTATATGTGAATCTGATAAATGTGTATATTGGAAATATTTTGGTTCTTCTTTTGTCATTATGTGCTTATATGTAGATGATATTCTAATATTTGGTAATAATATTGATCATATAAAGAAAACTAAAATATTATTGAGTACTAACTTTGAGATGAATGATCTTGGAGTTGCAAATGTAATCTTAGGTATCAAGCTTACAAGAACTACAAGTGGTATATCTCTACATCAATCTCATTATGTGGAAAAGGTTCTAAAAAGATTTGGTTTCTATGATTATAAGCCAGTAAGTACTCCTTATGACGCAAGCTTAAAATTAAAGAAAAATTGTGGGGATGCTGTATCACAACTTAAATATTCACAGCTAATAGGAAGTTTAATGTATCTGGCTAATTCTGGAAGACCAGACATCTCCTATGCTGTAGGAAGATTAAGTAGATACACTAATAATCCTGATGATTCTCATTGAGCTGCACTAATTAGACTCGTAAGGTACCTTAAAGGAACCATGGAGTATAGTATATTATATACTGGAGATCCAACTGTGCTTGAGGGGTACAGTGATGCTAATTGGATCTCAGATTCTGAAGACACCAAGGCCACTAGTGGATATGTATTCACTTTAGGAGGTGCAGCAGTGGCTTGGAGATCTTCTAAACAGACCATAATTACAAGGTCAACAATGGAGGCCGAGTTAGTGGCTCTCGAGTTAGCTGGAAGTGAGGCTGAATGACTTAAGGGATTATTATCCGAGCTACCTGGTATAGATAAGCCAATTCCTGGGGTTCTCATACACTGTGATAACCAAGCCACTCTAGCAAAGATTAAGAGTAAGAACCATAACTCTAAAAATTCTAGACATATAGAGTTAAGGTATAAGATTTTGAGAAAGCTAGATACAACTGGGGTAATAACTCTAATTTATACAAAGTCGGAGGATAATTTAGCAGATCATCTTACTAAAGGATTGTCAAGAGGACAAGTCCTTAATTCTTCTAGGAGGATAGGTCTTAAAGACCTAAAGCATATATCATAAATCACCGTTAGCAGAAACCCAACCTTATTGAATGGAGATCCCGGGATTAAGGTTCAATGGAAAAAACAAGCTAATTGGGTGACCAGTGGAGCACAAAATAATCCTCCTAATATTCTATGCTCACCTGCAGATGTTAAGGAAGACTAATGTCTAAATGTTGTCAAGGCCTTTAAGGCAGGATATGGCAGGATATCCTTGGAGACAAACACCTATATGAGTGTGACTGTGAGGCCGCAGTCTATGAGAATTTGAGAGGCTTATTCTCTAGATCACTCATGAATTCAAGATACTGTCGCAAGGCCGTAATGCGAACCACTGATATAACTCAAGCTCGATCTTACAGTATGTTGTTCGATATAATAAAATCTATGTATATGGGTTCAAGTTCAAAACTTCGGTTACTTAGGACTTGCATAGATGGAATTATATCAACTAGAAGTGGGTTCAAATCCAAAAGTACCCATCTTTGAAACCATATTGTACTGTTGTCAAATTTTATTATTTTAAATATTTAAATCATGTGGGGAAATGTTGGTTGATTTTAATATCTATAATTTTATTGTATATGATTTTGGGAATCCAAAACATTTTATCATTTTGTCTCTTTTGGCTGACTCTTTTGAGTGTTATTTATTTTGTAAGTGAAAATTGGGTCCCACAAGTCTTGTTATGGTGGTGTACTTGTTTGACTTGGTACACACACTCTTTTATGAGGGTGTTTGAATATTGAATTCACTTTACATCCTTTTGGCCAACCAAAGTGCAGCACTTGAGTGCTATGGTACGATGAGCCTCTAGTGAATCAATTCACCTTTTGGTCCTATGGGTTTTTGTGAGTCTCTAGTGAATCAATGCACCTTTTGGTCCAATGGGTTTTCGTGCGACTCTTCAGGAGTTGGGAATAGCATCTCTTGAATTTTGCATCCCAATACGAGGGACACATCCCTATGAAGGGTCACACCTCTATCCAATAGGTGAATGGGTGCTATGTGCACTGTTCGTAACTTTATAGGGACTAATAGGGCTTTGGAAAGAGATACGGGAAAACCGAGACATAGAGTTTTTGTTTTCTTTCTTATTTTTTGAGTCTTGGACAACAGTTGTGATTGCAATCCTTGAGTTCGGAGATTCCTTAGTTCTTGTGCACGTTAAGGAAATTGACGGTCCGTTGTATCTTGGGAGTAGTTTACCAAATAAGCCTGTGCACTTAAAGGCGGCAATATCTATTCTTAAGTCAGCGCCAAGCGTGCCTCGGATCATTTCCTTGTTTTTCATTCTTATTTTATCTCTGTGTTATCCATTCTATTTTTACCAACATCTCCACCATATTATTGAGTGTGCACATTAAGGTTGTAACAGTGGTCCCACGATCAGCTAGTGTTCAAAGACATCTACCCCTCAATTAGTTGGGTTGGTAAGAGATTTACCTCGACCAACCAAAGACAATACTAGTTTGATCGCACAGGATCTTTCTACGATCAGCTAGTGAATACAAAGGTGCATGCTTGGTGTCCCTTCATTGGTTTGTGATAGGACCGGATTAAAATTTTTAATCTCCCCTGAGCATGCGATCAATTAAACGGATATAAAATTGTACCTTGGGATGATCAATCCTTTGTAGATCAGTTGGTAGAATCACTGCCAGAAATTATTCTTAATTTTTATCATTTTGAAATTTTAACTAGATGTCTAGGACTTCGATGCGGAACTCCTCGAAGTGGAATCACCTCGATCGGAGTTCTGTAACTCCAGAAACAATTCCCGGAGTACAAATCTATCCTGTCTTTATGTCCAGACGTCTTGAAAGAATGCTATCAATTTTTCCTCCAAGATCTGATTACTATGAAACTTTACGAGCACGTAGGCGCCTTTGTTATGGAGATCCTTAAAGTGGAACGGAGTCAATCCGATCTGTAGATCTCCCGAAACAATTCTTACACTGCAGCTATATTGCTGCAGATTCTGCACGAAAATTTCTGCATGTTGGCGATCAACCTCCTCGCAATCTTCAACCACGTATTCCTCATGTCGCTCGAGAATCGGTCTGGTGGGAGGTCTTCTTTGCAATCCCGAGAGAGATATAGAGCTTCCTTGGATTAGGGTTGATCTCCAAGATCAAACCCTCGCACACGAGAGAGAGAGAACTAAAGATTGGAGATGGAGGGGGTGGCTAGGGCTTGCATAGGCATGCATGGCTGACCCCCTCTCTCCCCTATCCCTTTTATAAGCCCTTCCAGATAAGGAGAGGGGTGGATAATCCTTTGAACAGGTCAAGGTCGTCCCCCCCTCCCTATCCTTTTTGTGTTGGGTGGATAAATAAGGGGGGCGGTTAGAATTTGACCCGGTCAAACCTTATCCCCTTAATTCTCACTCTGAGTGATCGTGGCACACGTCCGGGGTGCCTAGGGCACCCCCATGGTCATTTGATCCAATACTTTCTTATTATTAAAGCCCACATATATATCTCGTATATATATAATCAATAATAATAATTCCCTCATAATCACATACTAGTCTCGAGTCACTTTGGACCGTAGTTGGGATCACCTAGGGTCTTCTAACACGGCTCTAACTTAGACACGAGCATACCGACCAAACTCTTCAGTCATGCTCATGTCCTAAGTTAGTCAACACCAATTCCACTAAATGGTGATGACTGCACTCCGAGTTAGCGAGACAATCTCTAGCCTTACAACTTACGATTATGCCCCTCCATCTCTGTGTATCCGTGAACACAGCTAGTTTACTTGTGGTAAACTGTCCAACCAGCTTGTGTCACATCTTGAACTCCATGAAGCTGGATCAAAGCCTATTTGAACATTCACCTTAGTGGAACATCCACTAATCGGTAACTGAACAGGTTCTGATGATCAAAACTAATGATCAACTCATAGGGATACTTAAACTTTTACGGTGAGTAGATTCCATCTTGAGATCTAGGGTTCCCTATAACCCACACTCAGCGACCCAAGATATCCAGGTATTGGTCCTGAGGACCCCACTGATTGATAAGTCAAAGTAATTAAGCATAAGCTCAAGGTTCACTAGTCTCTCAGGATTAAGAGCATATCGATTGTGTAAGTTATGAGAACCCTAATGACTTGGACGATACAATGTGTAACATCCGCCCCAAACACACAAGATTTTGTCCGCTTTACCCGTGCCCGCACGAGAACTTCCCAGGGGGTCACCCATCCTGGTACTACTCTCGCCCGAGCACGCTTAACTACGGAGTTCTTACGAAATCCGTAGCGGCGCACGGTTTTAAAACGCGTCTTCTATGTTTGGGAGGAGAAATTATATAAGTAGCTCAGGATCTCTTTCTCTCCAGGCGATGTGGGGCTAACTCATGGCCTTGTACACCTCACCTCACCTCATCCATCTTGGCATTCCCGCCTCAGGAGTCTTGGCTCTTGGCTATTGGCCTATTGGATCTTGGTCGTCGCAATCCACCCCCCTTAGGGCTACACGTCCTCGTGTAGGGTTAGACCCCTCCCATCCCGAGGAGAACCGGCTCTGATACCATTTTGTAACATCCACCCCAAACACGCAAGATATTGTCCGCTTTGCCGGCCCGTGCCCGCACGAGAACTTCCCAGGGAGGTCACTCATCCTAGTACTGCTCTCGCCCGAGCACGCTTAACTACGGAGTTCTTACGAAATCCGTAGCGGTGCACGGTTTTAAAACGCGTCTTCTATGTTTGGGACGGGAAATTATATAAGTAGCTCAGGATCTCTTTCTCTCCAGGCGATATGGGGCTAACTCATGGCCTTGTACACCTCACCTCACCTCACCTCACCTCATCCATCTTGGCATTCCCGCCTCAGGAGTCTTGGCTCTTGGCTATTGGCCTATTGGATCTTGGTCGTCACAGATGTCATAATAGATTTTATCTTATTATAGGTTTCGATGCTGGCCAAATAGAGACATCCGACAACCTCCGCCGAACCTCAACCTAATAGTGGCATATCCAAATCGTGATGAGTTCACACTACCATCAAACATCAACTAGAAACAGGTATCACTTAGTGGAATCTTAACCTAACTTGGTCGCTAGGACCATATGGGGAAAGGGCATCCCACTATGGTTATTATACTTCTTATGGGGACATTAGTTATCTCTAAATAAATCTAACACTACGTCTATCTTGGCGCACAGTACTTGGCTACCTGAACTACCACGAGGGCGGTAATCACCTTTTCTTTTAGTTAGCTACCGGATTCGCACGTGTTAGAACCATATAGAGACATCGATGAGTCCATAAGCTAAGTATTAACCCTAAGCCTGATCTAGAGACTAACTCATAAGCAAGATAAATAATTAAATTATCATCGGGGTTCTCTAAACACTAAGTAAAGAGAACAATAGAAAAAAACATCCAAACTGAATCAAGTCCAGGGTCCGAGCCCTGAACCTGAATAGCACAGCTAAGATATCATGTTCTTCCGTTCTGCTCGATCTCCCGACGACGATCCTGATCATTACCAACGTACACGCTTTCGCTAGGTCTTTGCACTCCATGGTACCGCTTGCCCGAACCACGGATGTAGCATCATCTCCTTCTTCCTGTGACCAAAAAACTAACACGCTCCAAGCAAGTGCTCGTTCATGTACAATTTCGCTAGAAAGAAAAGAAACAATCCTAAAAAAACATGACCAGGGGACCGAGGGTGGTCAACCTCCACCCTCGCCCATCTAGAGCCTTAAAATCCACAAGCATAATAATAATCAATGCAAAAAATTAAATTCGGGGTCCGACCCCCGGAGGCATTCAATCATAGATTATTATTCAGCACAGCACTTGCAAAGAGACGATACATAGCACAATCCATATGCATGATCTACGCCGAACCCCGATAAAAACATATGTCATCATATATTCATATGATATTTTTATGAATTCATGCATGAAACACACACCGAAGCATACTCTGATACCAATTGTTGGAATTAAATCCTATTATCAGAATTGCAGCGGAAGCAAAAGATAGATCTTAAGATCTTACGGTGAATGTTTCATTACAATTAATTCTACAAAACAATCTACATATAAATTTATGATCGTAGTATATATACGGACACCCTAGAGGCATACTACAATCTACGGAAGACATGCATACATCTAGTTAGGTGTTTAGAATCATCATACCTTGTGGACCTATGATCCGAAGAGAATGGAACGATGATGAACTGCACGTGAATCGCAAGGGAAGCTGTCGGATGACACCTTGTCCTTTGCGAAGGAAAGAATCCTCGAAGTTTTATCTCTAAGTGCAAGGACTACGTGCCGATGAAGAAATTCGTTGCGAAGATGACGATCTCTTCCTTCCCTTTCTCTCTTCGTCCTTCTCCTTCCTTCCACCTTCTTCTTCCTTTTTCTTCCTTGGCTGAAACCACAAAGAGGGAGAGGGGTTCGGGTTTTTTGAAAAGGGGAGAGCTAGGGCCGACCCCAAGGGGATTAGGATAAGGAGTGGTCAGTTTTAGGGTATTAGCATGCCTATCGTGAAGCCTGGATGAAAACACCCTTCACAAAAAGTGAAACACTGTAAGAGAGATTGAGTGAGGTGCGCTACTCGGAATCGAGTTTCGTCAGTCCCTATAAGCTCCTGGAATCATTCCGCTCATTTTAAGATCTATATTCAATATGTTCTGAGCCATATTTCAATATTTACCAAAATACCCCTATGACTCCTAACACATGTGAATTAGGTTCTTAGGCTCCGGGCTTGCGCTCCATCGCGCTACTTCATATCCAACGTATCCAACCAGGTCAGGAAAAAATTCCTATATGCAACAACAGGGTGGAACCTTTAGGGTTCAGGATCTCTAGCTCCAACCGGATCCCTAATTAACTGTTCTGGTGACAAACCGAAAGTTCCGTTAATCAGTCCTAATCCGATTAACCCGCATAGCCACCAAGAGTGCGATGCGAGTTGAACTCAAGTAATCCTAAACTTATATTACTCCCTTCTAACTCTGTTCTCTACTATACTCTGATTATCCTTAGTCCCTTCTATTACTGGTATCATGATTCGACTCGGGCGGTAGGGAGCACCGTCAGATCCCGATCGATCATCTGACTAGGATTTGATGACTTGTCATCTATAACACCACACACCTTTCAGTGCTATGCCTAATATCCGGAACGTCGTCAGTCATACAGATAACCACTAGGCCTGGATTAATTGTGTGGACAGATTGACTCATCAAAACGCACCCATCCAACATTGGATGTCGGATAACCTGTAGGGATTGCATACCACTCAAGCGCCGGTCGGGCAACCCAACATACCATTGTATTAGACTATGGAAGGTCCGCACACGTTAGCACATTAAAGCACCACACAACTGGTTGGCCCAGTGTACATTGTCCCTCAGGGTTAAGGACATATTATCTATAGTAGTAAGACGGTTTATGCACCAGTGTCTGAATCACTGAACTGTATACTGTCTTGGTTCCTATTCAACACGATCATCATACTTGGTCAGATGAATGGGAATCCCACGTTCCTGTGGTGGAGACTTCACCACATCCTCTACTTGCCAACAACTTATTCTCGGTGAAGCAACTGGCATCACCAAAGCTGTGAACTAGTTCTAGGTCTACACAGAACTGGTCCACTAGATTTCCCAAATATGGATCCACCATGCACCTTAGTGGCCTACTGTGTTCCCTTGGGTCCTTTATTATATATGTATTAACATATACCAAAGTAGTATTCTAATTAGAGCAATAACCAAAGTCATCTTTATTAATGTTAATACAAAAAATCCATGCTCATGACACACAAGCTACAACAGGCAAGCCACTTGGAGCCCCTCCTCTCTTTCTCTATGTGTGTTGTAGTGGTTGTCGGCCACCACCTCGACGACCACCTGTGGTCAGGCAGGCCACAGGCCCCTTCATTCTCTCTCTTTCTCTCTGGTGTTTGGCTATGCGTAGTCATCGGCCACTACCCCGACGGCCACCATAAGGCCAGCAGGCCATAGGTCATTCTCTACTCTCCCTTACTCTCTGTGTTATATGTGCATATTGGAGAGTGTGATCGTGAGTGGGTGTGCAAGTGTGTGGATAAGCGCTCCGACGAGCCTTGGATCGCCCGATGATGACGAACCCATTTGTCACCATATGTCGGTACCCCTCAATCTCTCTCTCTCTTTCTCTCTCTCTATTGTGTGACTATGTGTGTATGTGTCCGCCGGTCACCACCCTGCCAGCTACCTAGGCTGCAAAAGCCTAGGTGTGTGCGCTTGTATGATCATGAGAGCATGATCGAGCGGTGCGAGCACGAGCCTCCACCCTGAATCAATATGACCCCAACTCTCAATTTCTATCTCTCCCTCTCCAAAAGAGTGTGTGAAAAGATGATAAAAATGACCATGAGCCACTCTATCAATCTGTACCTCTCTCCTCACTTTCTCACTCTGACTCTCCTTCACTCCTAGCGAGTGGCATGCAAAGGTAGAGAGTGCGAGTTTGTTTGGGAGTAGTGTACAGGTGAGGGCGCCAGGAACTACAGAATCAACTAACTTACTAACCGTTGACTAACATATTAACTTGCTTTATTGTTATCTGCTTATTTATTTAATTGTATTAATATCCACAATAATGATCATCTATCAATGATAGTATGATGACGAAAAGCGATGGTTAGCATTGCCGCCTGCAAACATCCGACGATCATCGAAGATGATCATGATCAAGAGGATGGTGAATGATCCTTTTTCAGTCTCTTATTTTTATATATATTGATCATTTTTCAGCACCATTTATTATATGTATTTTTATATTGGTATTATTCCAGTATTTTTTCCAATTTCTTTTATGTTGTTGTAATTTATTAATAATTGGTCCAATTGAGCATGTAAATATTTAATTATTATAAATTAAGAAAATGGATGAGTGATGGCGAGTATGAGTAAACTTGGGGAGCCCCTAGGCTGATACAACCCCTCCCCTTCTCTAGGTATTCCTTTAAATGTCTCTCTTCCACTTCATTTTATGTGAGAGCTCATGCGCGCATAAGGCAACCCAGCTCCTCCTATCTCTATCTAGTTCTCTAACAAGATATGAATTTGAATCGGGGTGTGGGACTGCCTCTCGCATAAATCCTAAATTAAAGTGTGAACTGTTAGATGAGGTGTGATGTTGCCCCTCATGTGAACTAGAAACCATCTTACACACCAGAACTATTTACACGGTACAGAAAATCACTATCCCTACTAAGGTAAGCTCCACCATAATTATATCACTTGAACACCACCAGGCTAAAAAATTATAATTACTTTACTGTAAATAGAATTATGTTCATTTATTAAATTATTATGATTATTTGATGTTTCATGATTGTTATAGACATTTGTTTAATTATTGAGCTTGTTAATAATCACAAATATGTATAAATGAAGAGTTAAATATGCTAATCTCCCTGTAGTGATAGGGACCCCACACACATCAGGAATGTGAGCCTCCTGGAGTGTGTACCGAAAGCCAAAAGTAGACATGAGGTCACGGTCAAGGGTTACCATGGGGCCAGGTTGGTACCCTCGGAGAAAGGGACCTGGTTGGGTGCCCCGACCTGGGATCTCGGCAGGCCCCGAAGAAAAGCAAGATGGGCCTATAAGCTCCGCCGTGAAAAACGAAAGACCTACTTGGTTATTTGGGTAAAGTTTGCATGAATGGATCTCATGCATGGATAGAGATGGCCATCTGATGCGAAAGAAAGGCCCAATAGTAATGTCTACTGGGGGCAGGATGAACAAAATAATACCAAGGTTCATAATAGGTTAGATAAATATATTATGACATATATTTTTGATTGTTTGGTAAATATAGTTGATTATGTGAAAATCTGATCGTTTTGGCCTTACTAATTTATAAATATTTGATAGAACTATGCAACTACTAATATGATTCGATTCTATACTGTTATGTTTGTTTATTAAGTTATCTGCTAATAAATTTAATTTTCATTGTTATTATCATCTTTTAAAATTATTATGATTCATTTAGTGTGGTGGTTGTGGGCTTATAAAACCGTAAGGTTTCTAAGGCATTTTATTCTTGTAAAATGCTTAGATCGCAGAGAAGAAGCCGGTACCCAAGTGAACGGACTGGAGCAATGAATTAATTTTATGTGTCCGAAAGATATTCATATTTTTGGTTGTAAATACACATTGTATAAATGTCAATAAAATTTTGAATATTGTAGCATATATTAAATATTAGTCTTGCTTTGTATCAGCTTACTCCAAATGTAAAGTTTTATTTCTTTATTCTTTCCTTTCTTTCTCAGAACCCTCTTAACGAACCACAGTTCGATCCGGCTCAGAGGTGGTTTCCTGAGCGGTCCGGGGTGCGGGGCGTTACAGCTGGTATCAGAACATTAAGATTCTAAGAGTGTTACAAGTGGTAATAAAATATTGAAATCCTAGGAGTGTATACATGTACGTATCTTGTAGGGACACAAAACATGATAGTTCATAAAGTATGCCATCTAAACTTTAGGATCACATCGAAGAATTAGAGGACCTATAGGCTCACTTAGAAAAGAACATAGAGAAAAATAGGGTATATGCAAACTTAGAATTTTATCTTAGGCTTTAAGTTTGACATCGTGAACATGCATGTTGTTTTGTTTAAATTATTAACATATGCCTTACATTTTTAAGAACATCATAGTAGGCATCATGAGTATATATGCGTGGTTAATTTGTTATTATCAGAGTAGAGTAGTGTAGTTGTTTAAGTTATAAACTGAGAAATGAGAGAACCTATTCTTGACCTGAATAATTAAGGGTTTGATATATTCTGTTTAAGTGTCAAAACTGTTAGCCTTAGGGTTGATCATCATGTTGTAAATTATTATGAATAGTGAAGACAGGAAAGGACTACCTAAGATAAGATGGAGCCATCCTTGGAGGAAAAAATAACTATCTACCACTAGAGTCGAGTCGTCTGAGATGTCAAAGTGAAAAGCTTGAAGATCAATCCTAGTTTAAAAATATTTACGATGCGTATTCGATCATTCTTGATGATAATGATATGGTATATCAAAATATTATAGAAAAGTGGTATGTTGATCCAATGACTTATATATTTTGTTATTTTTTTGGTTCTAAGACTACTTAGAGAACCGAGGGATATTTTCCTAGGTATTTTCTTGGGATATGGGTTAGTATCTTAGAATTCATTCTTCTGGAGTTTTAAGATCTAGTAGTACTATAGTGTTTTTTTATAAATAGCTTAGAGGGTGACTTAGTAAGATTTCTTTGTATGGCACAATAGAAGTATATTGAGCAAACCAAAGGATGTTATTCTAATGGCCAATTGCTCTTGGAGAATTGGTTATGTTAATTTTTAATTGAGAAATCCATCCATACTTGAGAAATTGATTTGCCAATGTTTGGGGAGTCAATCTAATTTCATAAGGGATATGATTATCTTAGAACTTAGATGTCAGTTAAGTACACAAGATTAGGTCTACGATATGAATTCGTAATATTGTTACCAACTCCCAGCATAAAGTAATTTAATATGGAGTCATCTGAACAATTCAAGGTTTATATATTTTTATAGCAACTAGCTACTATTCTAAGGTTATATTTTAAGTGTATGTCTTCTAAGTGAATGTTTTGAAACTAAATCGTAGAAATAATATTAAGATTCCTTAACATAAGTACAACGTTGAAATCAATATAAAAGTATGAGTTTTGATATCGACTATCGTGATCTTTCTAATGAGAACATGTTGATCAAGTCCTAGATATTTGTCTTAAGCTAAAAAATATAGTAGATTGAATTAGTAGAATGTATCTGGCATAGTTGATGCGTTTTATAGCATTGATTCTCGATTTATCTTCAGTATTATAGACTTAGTCGATGTTCTTAGGTCTCCAAAAGAAATTGTTTTTCTCGAAGCTATGGCAACTTCTCTACATGAAGGGGACGCTCTTCGGGTAAGAAAAGTAGCCACAGTTTTTTAGAACGTTGATTATTCTAGTATAGCTCAGAATTAGTCATTAGGTTTCGTATGTCAATTGCGAAAACCTAGTGATCTATTTATTCTGATTTCTTGGGATATTAAATTTTGGGAATAATAATTTTATAATAGTTTTTAGTAGTTTTTGATATTAATATCGATTATGGTGTCTCTTATATTCCTTCCCATTAGTTTTTCTTTAAAGGTTCGAGGATCCTTCACGGACCCTTAGCAAAATATTTACGAATTCTTAGGATGCTTTGTTGAGGTTAGAAAAGTAAAAGAATATAGATTTCCAAATTATTCCCTTGGTATGTATATGGGTTGTGATTATAAGACTTATTGGATGATAAGGTAACTCGTTGAACTATTAGACTTTCGTTGTATGGGATCCGCTCTCTCGGGGTGCACCGTACATGATATTCTTAATAGCGATTAATGTACATATGGAATAGCTGAACTTACACTTTTTCTTTGGGAACTATAATAGCTGGAATTGCACTTGTGACTGATTGCGTATAAAACTGTGGTGGTTTTGCACACTGGTAGATGGCAGTAGCACATGGTTGGATACTTGCGATTTACGCATTGGTTTACAAAAAACCCGAATAATTGGTTGTTGAATAAAATCTATATAGTTGTCAGTACTATGGTACCAAGGTTGACTTGGCCTATTGCAGGTTCTACTGAATGGTTAAATCCATACACATAATATAAAGTCCCTTGAGAATTCAGAAAAAAAATTTATACACTTATAACAGTTATATAATTTTCCTCCATTGTCCTTGGCGCTTTCTTCTCCTAGAGTCAAGTGGAAAGTATCCCTAAAAAATGAATGGATTGTTAACTATAAGAATGAAATCGAGCATAGGACGTAGATATCGATAAAAGTGACAATTTGTGTATATAGCTAGTAATCCTTCGGGAATGACATCCAAACATTAGGATTACATTTGAGAACTAGAAGACCAGTAGGCTTATCTAGATAATAACCTAGAAATAGAATGCATGCAAATGTAGAATTACACATTAAGCTTAGAAAATGTATTGAGACTTACATTATTCATGTATTCTGACATCATTACTTACAGCAACTTAGTGACATACTCAGATTAGTTGAAATGATATTCAAAGGGCCTAGATATGAGGATGTCGTTTGACATCAAGGCATACACATGTGATTTACTTAAAGGCCACATCTTAATATAATTATGTATACCTCTCGTAGACACGAATGCGTATGGGACTTGTATTACTTGATACAAATTTTACTATATCATGTTCATACTCTTGAAATGATTTTCGAGATAGTTGAGTGTGCAATGTGATTGACGCAGCGAAAGCATAATGGTTATATTCAAAATCCAATAAGTGTGTTTGAATTTCAGGGACAAAATTCTTTTAAGGGGAAAGGATATAACGACCGTGAATTTTAAAATATTATAAATTATAGTTTTACCCTTGTGATGAGATAATATTTAATTTTAATGTTTTAGTGCCCGCATCTTCGATAGGATTCCAACGGATCTTGTTTCACTCAATTCTAAATTCCGGATCAATAGTTATGGCCACTTGAATATTTTTGATGAAGACGTCGTAATTCAAGTTTTTTCTGATTTGAATTGGATATAGACCTTCTCATTAGACACCCGAGTGCAACTCATAACAACAGTTTTATTTTTCTAGATTTTTAGAAACAAAAATCATAATTTTTGGATGCCAAAAGGATTTTTTTATAGATTTATAAAGGTTAATAAAATAAAATAAAATAAAAAAATAAAAACAGAGGATAAGAGCAGATGTGGGAATAGGAAGCTTCGTGGAAGAAGCGGTGGTCCCTACCTTTTCTTTCCCCTTAGATCACAGCTGTCCATTTCACCCCGATCCGACGACCCAAACTCACCCCCTCTTCTTTAAAACCCTCGTCAGATCCCTCTTCCCCCTCTTAGCCCGAGCTCTCCCACTCTCTCAAACCTTGTGTCTCTCTCTTCTCTATATCTCTCTCTCCTCTGCATCTCTCCATCTCGATGCTCTGTCTTTGTCTCTCTGTGTGTGTGTGTCCTCTCCCTCTTTCAGGTTATGCCGGAGCCCCCGCCGCCGCCCCGATCCGGCCCGACAGCCGCCACCCTATCAGCAGTGCCCCATCGCTCCGCCACCTCACCTCGACACAGATCAGCCCCGATCGTCGGTCGCACGGCCCCGACGTCGTCACCCCGTTACCGACGAACCGAACCACCCGATCTCTGGCGCCTGTCACTGGTGCCCCGCAGCCCCGATCCCTTTGCCCTGTCACCGACGACCCGAACCGGCTCCTTCACGGTCAGTCAACGCCGGCAAGCCACCCGGAGCCCCTCCTCTCTCTCTCTCTATGTGTGTTGTAGTGGTCATCGGCCACTACCTCGATGATCACCTGTGGTCATGCAGGCCATAGGCCCCTCCATTCTCTCTCTCTCTGGTGTGTGTAGTCACCGACCACTACCCCGACGGCCACCATAAGGCCAGCAGGCCGCAGGTCCTTCTCCACTTCCCTTACTCTCTGTGTTGTGTGTGTATATTGGAGAGTGTGATCGTGAGTGGGAGTGCAAGTGTGTGTGGGTAAGTTCTTCCACGAGCCTTGGATCGCCCAACGACGACGAACCCATGCCACCATGTGTAGGTACCCCTCAGTCTCTCTCTCTCTCTTGTGTGACTATATGAGTGTGTCTGCCGGTCACCACCCCGATAGCCACCTAGGCCGCAAAAGCCGCTGGCCACTACCCCGTGATCGGAGGGCTGTGAGTTCACTTTTTGCTTTCTACTCTCTCTATCTGTGTGTACGTGTGTGTGCTTGTATGATCATGAGAGCATGATCGAGCGGTGCGAGCACGAGCCTCCACCCTGAATCAATATGACCCCCAACTCTTAATTTCTCTATCTTCCTCTCCAAAAGAGTGTGTGCGAAGAGTGTGTGTAAAGATGATGATAATGACCATTAGCCGCTCTGTTAATATGTACCTCTCTCTCTCTCTCTCTCTCTCTCTCTCTCTCTCTCTCTCTCTCTCTCTCTCTCTCTCTCTCTCTCTCTGACTCTCCTTCACTCCTAGCGAGTGGCATGCGAAGGTAAAGAGTGCGAGTTTGTTTGGGAGTAGTGTACAGGTGAGGGCGTTAGGAACTGCAGAATCAGCTAACTTACTAACCGTTGACTAACTAACATATTAACTTGCTTTATTGTTATCTGCTTATTTATTTAATTGTATTAATATCCACAATAATGATCACCTATTAATGATAGTCGGACGACGAAAAACTATGGTCGGCATTGCCTCCAACAAACATCCGACGATCATCGAAGATGGTCATGATAAAAAAGATGGCGACTGATTCTTTTTCAGTCTTTATTTTTATATATACTGATCATTTTTCAGCACTATTTATTATATGTGCACCATTTATTATATGTATTTTTATATTAGTCATATTCTAGTGTTTTTTTCAATTTTTTTTATATTGTTGTAATTTATTAATAATTGGTCCAGTTGAGCATGTAAATATTTATTTATTATAAATTAAGAAAATGGATAAGTGATGGCGAGTACGAGTCTACTTGGGGAGCCCCTAGGGTGATACAGCCCCTTGCCTTCTCTAGCTCTTCCTCTAGATGTCTCTCTTCCACTTCCTTTTATGTGAGAGCTCATGCGCGCATAAGGCAACCAGCTCCTCCTTTCTCTCTTTAGTTCTCTAACAAGATATGAATTTGAACCGGGGTGTGGCACTACCTCTCGTATGAATCCTAAACGGAACTGTAAACTGTTAGATGAGGCGTGGTGTTGCCCCTCAAGTAAATTGGAAACCATCCTACACACCAGAACTATTTATACGGTATGGAAAATCACTACCCTTACTAAGGTAAGCTTCACCGGAATTACATCACTTGAATACCACCAGGCTAAAACAAATTATAATTACTTTACTGCAAATAGAATTGTGTTCATTTACAAATTATTATGATTATTTGATGTTTCATGATAGTTGTAGACCTTTGTTTAATTGTTGAGCTTGTTAATAATCACAAATATGTATAAATGAAGAGAGAAATATGCTAATCTCCCTGTAGAGATAGGGACTCCACACATACTGGGAATGTGAGCCTCCTAGGGTGTGTACCGAAAGCCAAAAATAGATATGGGGTCATGGGTAAGGATTACCATGGCGCCAAGTTGGTATCATCGGAAAAAGGGACCTGGTTGGGTGTCCTGACCTGGGGTCTCAACAGCCCCCGAAGAAAAACAAGATGTGTCTCTAAGCTCCGTCGTGAAAGACGAAAAATCCCACTTGGTCATTTGAGTAAAGTATGCATGGATGGATCCCATGCAGGGATAGAGCTAGCCCTCTGGTGCGAAAGAAAGGCACAATAGTAATGCCTACTGGGGGCAGGATAAACAAAATAATACCAGGGTTCACAATAAATTAGATAAACATATTATGACATATAATTTTGATAGTTTGGTAAATATAGTTGATTATGTAAAAATCTGATCGTTTTGGCCTTACTAATTTAGAAATATTTTATAGATTCGATTCTATAAAATTTTGATTCGATTCTATACTGTTATGTTTGTTTATTAAGTTATCTGCTAAGAAATTTAATTTTCATTGTTATTATCATCTTTTAAAATTATTATGATTTGTTTAGTGTGGTGGTTGTGGGCTTACAAAACTGTAAGGTTTCTGAGGCATTTTATTCTTGTAAAATATCTTAGGTTGCAGAGAAGAAGCCGGAACCCAGGTGAACGGACTGGAGCAAGGAATTAATTTTACATGGTTGAAAGATATTCATATTTTTGGTTGTAAATACACATTGTATAAATGTCAATAAAATTTTGGATATTGTAGCATGTATTGAATATTAGTCTTGCTCTGTATTGGCTTACTCCAAATATAAAGTTTTTTTTCTTTATTCTTCCCTTTCTTTTTCAGAACCCTCTTAATGAACCACAGTTTGGTTCGGCTCGGAGGCGGTTTCTTGGGCGGTCTGGAGTGCAGGGCATTACAAGTTTGATCGCATAAGGTCTTCCCATGATATGCTAGCAAAGGCAAAGGTGATGCTCGATGTTCCTTCGTTGGTTTAATCGCACAGGGTGTCCCCACGATCAACCAGCGTTCAAAGGCACCTGCTTCGTACCCCGCAACTGGTTGGGTCGGTGAGAGATTTGCCTCGACCAACCAAGGACAAGATTAGTTTGATCGCATATGGTCTCGTGTCAAGTAAATTATGCAAGAGAATGAGGGTTTGACACTTGAGTGCTAATTGATGAGTCACCCAATCACATAGTCCCTCTACCTCGCTTGATTCTATTTATCCCATGAATATCATCAGCAGTCAGGATTCACTCTTACAGACGAGGTAAGCATCAAGATTGTGCATTGACTGCTAGTCATCGATTCTATAGGCCCTTGAACCATGACATCAGGCACGAGCAGTCAAGGCAGCAACTACACCTCAAACAGAGTCGGGAGAGATCGGCATATCGGCGATGACCGTGACCTGACCCCGAATTTGATCGGCACTCCTCTTCATCTCTTCTTCGATCCATCGACTGCGGGTACACAGCGAACGGTCGCCGGAGGTACCCAGCAATCGGCTACCCTCATGCGGTCGGTTGGCTGCAATCGGCCCTTCACCTTGTCGACTGGCCACTTCAACAACATTGCTCAAGTGCCTCTGGTCAACCCTTGGCAGGGGGTCGGCAGACACAGCCGCAAAAAGCTCATTGAACTCAAACCCCTCAGCAGGCAACCATGACGGATTCCTTCAGCCCTTATACCTCAGACACGACTTCCTCCTTCTGCCAAACCCTTGGGCACCACTTTACATCCCTTATTCGCTAACTCCCTCGCCAGGCACCCACGTCCCAGCTTGGATTTGAAACTAGTCCAGCTCAAACTCATGGTGGATCTCACATCAAGAGTAGAGAGTTGGCAGACAGACTTCTGGTCAGCCCCTAGCAGGGGATTGGCAAACAGATCTCCGGTTGGCCGCGAACAGCGGGTCAGTAGACAAACTTCTGGTCGGCTCCTAGCAGGGGATCAATAGATAGACCTCTAGTCGGCCCTTGGCAGTGGGTCGGTATACGTGACGGTCGGCCCCAGACAGCGAGCCAATAGACAGACTTCTGGTCAGCCCCTGGAAGGAGGTCGATAGATAGACCTCCGGTTGTCCCTTGGTCGGGGGTCGGCAGACGCGACGGTCGGCCCCGAACAGTGGGTCGGCAAACAAACTTCTGATCAGCCCTTGGTAGAGGGTCGACAGATAGACCTCCGATCAGCCCTTAGCAGGGGGTCGGCAGATGCGACGGTCGACCCCGGACAGTGGGTAGGCAGACAGACTTTTGGTCGACCCTTGATAGGGGGTCGATAGACTCATTTCAACGCACGCCAAAATCGCCTCGGCATCAACAAAGCTGATTTCACATCATAGAGTCCTAGCCAGCTATGTTAGCATCAGCCTAGCTGGGAGGGGTTAACTATGGGCAAAATTTAGCTAACGCTTGACGGTGGGGACCCACCAGTCCTGCCTAGGCCTATAAAAATGATAGTGGGACCCACCGGCCCAGCCGGGGGACCACAGAGATGATGGTTGGACCCACTAGTCTAGCCAGAGGCCCATAAAGATGACGGTGGGTCCCGCCAGCCCTGTCTCGAGCCTACGAAGACTGTCTGGGGCCCACAAAGGCGGTCTGGGGCCTGGTAAATTTCTCTAGATATTTATCAAAACCCTATATATTCACAAAACTCTATAAGTAGCAGATCCTGTAAATAATCCGGAGGGGAATTCATTATTACACTTTCTGTTTCCTCGAGCTCTCTGAGCCTTCTGGTGATTAGACTCTAGTCAAGCCTATTACACCCTTTGTCTACTTGTATAAGCACTCCTCGGCTTGTCGAGAGTGGCTCTACTTTTTGAGAGATAGTGGATTCAAAGGTTGCGTCTTACCGCATTGAGACCTAGGTTTCGACTGAACTCTGTCACCACATCCTTTGTCAACTCTATTTCTCTCTATTTCTCTACCTCAACAATGTCTGCGTGACAGCTCAGCACGCAACAACTCAGCACTCTACAATGCACCGCACTTGAAGCTCTACCCTTCAATCGACTGTTAGAGGGAGATCGTACCACGACAATAATTTCTCTCCTCCCCCCCCCCCCACACACACACATAGAGAGAGAGATAGAGAGAGAGAGAGAGAGAGAGAGAGAGGTGGGGTTAGGGATTTGGGGTGCTAGGGTTTTAAGGGTGAAGGAGAAGGGAATATTGATAAGTTATGAACTTATTGTTTGATGATGTGTGCTATCCAAATAATGATTTTGAGTGTTTAAATTGACCTTTTTTTTCTTCTTCTGAAATTGAATGATATGGAGAGAATGATCAAGAATGCAACATGGATCGAATGGTTGTCCATTATGTAAATCTTTTGTGTATGTGGTATATTGGACCAATCGTACTAGCTTTTTTTATCAAATTTTGATTGGTTGGTTGCTTGACGTGTCTTCCGCGTTACTGGACTTTCACTTGATGGTAATGATATACCAATCGAGATAGGGTGTAGATTAGTTTCACTTAATGTCGACCCTGCCTCCAGTGAGTGGTAATATCGACCATGCCTCCAATGAGCCTCTGACCTACAAAGAATCCCTTGCCTAAGTGGGGAGACCGAAGGCCCTTCGATGCTAAAGGTACTTGGTGGGCACAAGCTGCAAGCACATCAATGTGCAGGAGGAATAAACCATGAGCACCATAGAGGAGCACAAGGAGTGAACATCACCCCGCATGAATACAGCAACAGGTACAATGTTTGGTAAAACGATAAGCATATACCCAAACACTACAAGGTATAGGGTCTTTACCGACGGAAAAATATAATCCCATCGGTCATAATATATATTTTACCGATGGAAATAATAATTACCGTCGGTAATATAACTTTGATTTTTTTAATTTTTTTACATATTTATTACCGACGGTTATATATTATCCGTCGGTAATATATATTTACCAATGATATTAATTAAGGCCATCGGTAATATAGGTTATTACCGACGGTAATACAAAAGTCCGTCGGTAATATATGTTATTACCGACGGTAATACAGACCTCGGTCGCTAATAATATATTTTATATTTTACTATTTTTTTTCGTTTATTTTTACCGACGGTAACTATATATCCGTTAGTATAACACTACGTTTTACCGACGGAATATATAGTATCTGTCGGTAAAAATCTTGCGATTTTTTACAGAGGCCCGCTCCCCCTTCATGTTTTTTTTTGTTTATTTTTACCGACGGTAACTATATATCCGTCGGTATAATACTACGTTTTACTGACGGAATATATAGTATACATCGGTAAAAACTCTACGATTTTTAACAGAGGCCCGCTCCTCCTTCATTTTTTTTTTGTTTATTTTTACCGACGGTAACTATATGTCTGTCGGTATAAGACTACTTTGTACCGACAGAATATATAGTGCCCGTCGGTAAAAACCCTGCGATTTATAACAGATCAGCAATCCCCCTTTCTGTTTCTGTTTTGATCTAATCCCTCCCCTCATCCCCTCTCTCTCTCGATCTAATTCCTCCCCCCCTCCCCGGCCTCCCTCCCCTCTCTCTCTCTCTCGATCTAATTCCCCCCCTCCCCGGCCTTCCTCCCTTCCCTCGCGTGCCTCCGGCCGGCCACCCCTCCCCTCCCTTGCGCCTCCGGCCACCCCTCTCCTCTCTCACGCCACCGACCAGCGACGCCACTGCTCTTCCTCCTCCTCGAGGCCTACCTCTCCATCTCTGGTGAGCTCCTCCTCCTCCTCCTTCCTCTCCCCCTTAGTTTATTTTGTTCCAAATCGCATCCTAAAGTTTGAAATGTTAGCATAATACCCCTTTTGTCATCTACTTAATTCCCTCATTTGGTAATTTTTATCTTATCAAAACTGAATTGAATGGGGGGAATGGGGGGCAAAATATAGTTTTTACACTAAGGTTCAGGATTGATTCCCGATAAAGGATTAGAGTGCACCAATATCTAGGGGTGAGCGTCGGTTTTGTCGATCAGTTTTGATGTCAGTTTTATCGGTTTTATTTTTTTTTTCGGTTTACGAAAAATCAAAACCGAAATCGAAACCGAAAATGGTCAGTTTTTGTCGGTTCGATATGATGGGTTTTCGGTTCGATTTCGATTGATATAAGGTATGCTAGAGCCCTCGGCTCTTGAATCTTGATCGTCAATTCGTCACAAAGCAGTGGATGATTGTGCCCTTATATAGTGCCAAAATAAAAGTTCAAAGCAAAATCAACCGATGTTCACTCTTTTGAAGCATTGTAGATGTAACATAATTATTTCATACTTGCACTTACTGGAAACAAAAGTATTTTGGCCGTTGGGTTTATGATTTAAGGAGTCGGGTCAGTTTTTTCATTTTCGGTTCAGTGTTCCATACCCGAGAACCGAAATTGAAATTGTGCGGAGTCTTATAGACATGGTTTGAAATTACTGCAGGTGTTGTATAGCCAGATAGACGAAAATGTCTTCAATCGATAAGAGTTAGATGCGTAATTCAAATCGCATGAGCCAAGAGTACAGAAAAGGAGTCAGAAAATTTCTGGATTTTGCATTTGAGTGACTTGTACCCCTTGATGAAAAAATTATGTGTCCCTGTATAGACTGCGGAAGGGTGACTAGGAAGGTTCGAGAGGAATGTGAGGTTGATTTGGTAATGCGTGGTATTGACATTAGCTATACTCGTTGGTTCTCGCACGGTGAGGAGCTAGATGCAGTCCCCATGGCAGCTCACAGTGAAACTGCAAACACAGTGATCGATGATGATAATATTAATATAGATGATGACGATGACATGCAGGGTATGATACATGATTTGCAAGGTGGAATAGGCACGGAAACACCGTCAGATGATTAGCCCAATATTGAAGCGGACAAGTTCTACAGATTGCTTAAGGATGCCGAAAAACCTCTATACCCAGGGTGTGAGAAGTTTTCAAAACTCTCTTTCACTATAAAACTTCTTCATTTGAAGTGCCTCAATGGTTGGAGTAATAAGTCATTTAATATGTTGGTAGAGTTGTTGAAAGAGGCTTTTCCTATAGGTGAGACAGTACCGAAATCATTCTACGAGACGAAGAAGACAATTAAAGATCTCGGTCTTGGTTATGACAAAATTGATGCATGCGTGAATGATTGTATGTTGTACCGGAAGGAGTATGAACATGCACGGTTATGCCACATATGCGAAGCAACGAGATATAAAGAGACGGATACCGAGTCTAGTACCAATCGAAAGAAAAAAAATATATCTGCAAAGGTTCTCTTATACTTCCCACTTAGGGACATGCTTCAGAGGTTGTTTATGTCATCGAAGACTGCTGAGCACATAATGTGGCATGCACGAGAACGTACAGATGACGGGGTTATGAGACATCCGGCTGACTCTCTGACGTGGAAATATTTTGATCAGACCTATCCTGAATTCATATGTGAAGTTCGCAACATCAGGTTAGGGCTTGCTAGCGATGGCTTCAATCCCTTTGGGAATATGAGTGTGTCGTACAGTATTTGGCCAGTTGTTCTAGTTCTATACAATTTGCCTCCCTGGATGTGCTTAAAAAAGCCATACACAATGCTCTCCTTACTCATTCCCGGACCCAGGTCGCCTGGTAATGATATTGACATTTATTTACAGCCGTTGATTGAGGAGTTGAACGAGTTATGAGAAGTTAGGGCCGATACGTATGATGCCTCATTGTGCTATAATTTTCGGATGCATGCGGCACTTCTATGGACCATCAACGATTTTCCTCCATATACCAACTTATCTGGGTGGAGTACTAAAGGAAAATTAGCGTGCCCTACATGCAATAAGGAGACAGATTCATTATGGTTAAAGAACGGAGTTAAGTTCTGTTTTATGGGCCATCGAAGATTCTTTGTTAACGGCCATAAGTGGAGGTAGAATAAAAGAGCGTTCAACGGTAAGAAGGAACTTGCAAAGGCCCCGGAGCAGCTTTCGGGGGTAGAAGTCTTGTGTGAATTGGATCAGCTTGATGCGGTGGCACTTGGAAAAGGCAAAAAGAAGAGAACGTATGAAGAATCTACGCGTGAGCATAACTGGAAGAAGAATGTTTTTTTTTAAACTACCGTACTGGAGCAGCCTACTCTTGCGGCATAACGTGGAAGTCATGCATATCGAGAAAAATATGTGTGACAACATTATAGGAACACTGCTGAATCTCGACGGTAAGACAAAGGATAATCTTAAATCTCGTCTCGATCTTAAGGAGTTGGGCATCCAAAAATCACTTTATCCCTAAAAGATTGGGGATAAGTATGTGTTGCTAGTTGCATGCTACACTATGAGCTCACAGTAGAAGGCAGCCTTATGTGCATTCCTACGGTCTGTGAAAATACCGGACGGTTACTCTTCGAATATCGCACAATACGTGCAAGAGAACGACCAAATGTTGTCTGGATTAAAGAGCCACGATTGTCATATTCTTATGCAGTGATTGTTATCTATTGCTATACGTGGAAATTTAACCGAATAGGTGTCTGGTCCGTTAATTGAGCTCAGCACTTTTTTCAGACAGTTGTGCTCGAAGATACTTAGACTGGACCAACTTGATCAGATGGAGAGGAATATTGTGATCACATTGTGCAAGCTAGAGATGATATTTTCACCTTCCTTCTTTGATGTGATGGTGTATTTGACCGTTCACTTGGCAAATGAGGCCAAACTCGGTGGCCCAGTTCATTACCGCTGGATGTATTTTATCGAGAGGTAATCGTCTCGTCTTATTTTTTAATATATTTGATCATTCTTGATGTATTTATCCATAATTTTTTTTCTTCAAATTAGGTACTTGCGAATATTGAAATCATATGTTCGTAATAAAAGTCATCCGGAGGGATCAATTACTGAAGGATATCTAGCAGAAGAATGTCTGATATTCTGCTCAAGATACCTAAATGGTATAGACACGCGATTCAATCAACTTTAACAGAACTATAACAGTGGTCCAATAAACTTCGATGGGGGTCTGTCTATATTTGCCGAAATGGGTAGACCTCTAGGAGGAGGCAAAACCCATCGATTATCTGTAGATGAGATTCAACAGGCACATATGTATGTGTTGCACCAATATAATGAGTGTGGTCATTCATTGAGTAAGCATTTTATGATCATTTACTCATTCTTTCAGTCCATTAATTAAGTATATGTGCTAATTATAATCTAATTCATAACCTGTAAAACAGGAAGTATAAAGCCATCATTAATAATCGGGATACTTGAAATGGTCCACAAATTTATGATCGTGAATTCCCATTATGGTTCGAGAAACACGTAAGTAATCACATCATTACTGAATTTTATTGACATCTATTACCGAACAATAATTATGTATTCATATCATGAATGTCATGTGGTTATTATAGGTACAACAGCTGCATGACAACCACGATCTGCTGATGAATGAGAATCTCTGACGCTTCTTTTGTAGCCCTTTGTAAGATGCAATATCATTTGATGGTTATATCGTGAACGGTTATAGATTTCGGACGAAAGACAGTGAAAAATCACAAAGAACACAAAATAGTGGGGTTGTCACCAACAGTCAGCAAAAAGAATTAGGAAATATCGACTTGTACGGTGTCCTCAACGAGATTCTCGAGATTAAATTCCTTGGCCAAAATCGGATCGTATTATTCAAATATGATTAGTATGATGTTAATAATCACGGGACTAGTTATAATATCGATAAATACGATTTTATCAGCATCAACACTGGCAAGAGATTGAATACCCAATATCAAGATCCAATTATTCTTGCCTCTCAAGCGGAATATATATTTTACGCATCGGATAATACCTCTCCAGGTTGGTAAATTATAGTCAGGTCACCACCCAGAGATTTTTATAACATGGGAGACAAAGATGCGAGGGTCGTCGATGATGATTTGGATGCATACCACAATGATGAGATAATCATTGTTGACGCAGTGCACGACGAAAATGAAGAGGTCGATAATATAAACTGGACAGCGAATGCAGATCAAATGATAGAAGTGGGATGCGATGAGAGTGACAGAGTGAGACACAAAATGACTAGACCTGGATTGTTTCAAATGTAAATTGGACTGTTAGAAAATGAATATCTTAATGTTTCATATGTAAATCATATTGTTTCATATATAAATCATATTGTTTCATATGTATATCATATTATTTTATACTGTTTCATATGTAAATCAACCTGTTTCATATGTAAATCGTACTGTTTCATATATAAATCAAACTATTTCAGATGACATCACGGTCGAGGGTTCGTAGAGGCAAGGGTGGGCTAGCTCGGAGCGCTTCGGTTGCCACCCCTGGGTCCGAGGCTGAACCCTCCGGAACTGTTAGTGTTGTTCCTTTCTCCACACCAGCTCTTGATGAGGTCGCAGCCTTCGAAGCTTCGAGCAGTGCTCAGTACTCAGCTACAGCGTCTACGCCCATAGGTAATGTTTAGATCTAAAGTTATATATATGTTATAAATACTTGTTCAGTACTGATGTATATTTTATTTACAGGGTCGAGGATCACCAGGCACGTAGGCGACCGGGGCGTGACGATGGCTCGGTGCTTGTCGAGCTTACGCGAGCCGCTTTTCCTACAGTGGTGCGGCAAGTCCTTTATGGGCGAGCGTCTGACGCCACCACGTGGGTCTGTATGATAGTACAGGAGGAGAGGAATGTCCCTATTGTGGGGATAAAGGGGTGGAAGAACATTGATGCATCCTATAAGGAGAGGATGTATCAGGTCTTTTTGGTACGTTAGTTTCATTAAAGCATTTTAGAATAATATCGTACTTCTTTATAATTTAATTTGATAAAATTATTTGTTTCTAAATTGATTTTACAGGAGAAATTTAAATAAGAGAATATAGAAACTGATACCCATCTGGAGAACTTGTGGAAGACGATAAGTGAGCGGTACATGGATTATTGTTACGAGCTCTACCAGCTCTACGGTTACTTGGTCGGTGAGTCGGCTAAGGAGTTACAGACTGCGACCGTGATGAAAGACGCGCCACCGCTACACGTTCTACAGTTTTTGGTCACTTACTGGGTCACCTCTCAGTTTCAGGTATAATTATTATTTTATTGATTCGTACTTGTTTTAATGTTATACTAAAAATTTGTATTGATGTTTGAAAATTTAATCGATTGACACAAGCGAGTTCTGCTAAAGGTATGCAGAATAGAAAAGCCTCGATGACACCTGCTCTAGTGAGGGAGAGGACCTCCATGCCCCAGTTTGCCCAGCAGCTGGTAAATAATACAAATATTTTATTATTTAAAGCTCTATAAATCTTATATTAACTTATCTATGTTGGGAAAAACATGTTATATTATTCACTAAACCCCTCTATATATAGGCATAATAGCACATTGGGATAGAGGCGGGGTAAATCTCTAATCCCTTGAATCTAGGGGTCTTTATCCGATGGGCATCCATATCCGATGCAACCACCGTTTCATAACACTCCTCCTTGGATGACCACCATTTATCAATGATTGCCTCATTAAAACCTTTGATGGAAAAACCCAGTGGAAAAAATCCTATAAAAAAAAAAAGTACAACCTTAGTTCTTCATGAACAAGTTCTTCAGGAACTATGGTGGGTGCGCATAATGCTGCCTCGTTAAAACCTTTGATGGGAAAACCTCGTGGGAAAAACCCTACCAAAGGAAAAAGAGTACATCACACATAAATTTACATCTTCAGGATGCCCTCCCCCTAATAATTACATTACCATTATTATATCTCTCCCCCTGATTATATCTCCTCCTTATTATATCAATTTGTTTGGTGATTCAGCTGCCGTAGTCCGATGTCGTACACCATCTTCTGGAAAGTAGACTTAGGCAAAGCTTTGGTGAAGAGATCTGCAAAATTGTCACTTGACCGTATTTACTTGGCTTCAATCTTCCTTTTCTTCTGAAGCTCGTGGGTGTAGAAAAACTTTGGTGAGATGTGCTTTGTTCGATCTTCCTTGATTAAGCCAGCTTGAATTTAAGCAATACATGCGGTATTATCTTCGTTGATAACTGTCGGTTCTTTGGTAACTGATGCCAACTGGCAATTGCTTCTGATGTGCTGCACAAGCGACCTCAACCATACGCATTCTCTATTTGCTTTATGCAGAGCTAATATTTCAGCATGGTTCGATGATGTAGCCACAAGTATTTGTTTAGTCGATCTCCAAGAAATAGCTGCATTGTTATTCAAAAAGACATACCCTGTTTGGGATCGACCCTTATGGGGGTCAGAGAGAAAACCTGAATTTGCATAACCAATCAAGTGAGGAGTACCACAAGAATAAAACAATCCCATATCAGTGGTTCCTCGCAAATATCTAAATATTTGTTTTATTCCATTCCAATGCCTAATAGTTGGTTCTGAACTGTATCTAGCCAATAGATTAACAGAAAAACATATATCTGGTCTAGTACATTGAGCTAAATACAATAAAGCACCAATAGTACTTAAATACGGTTTTTCAGAACCAAGAATAGTTTCATATTCCTCTTTAGGTCTAAATGGATCTTTATGAATATCAAAAGGTCTAACCATCATGGGAATGCTTAGTGGGTGACATTTATCAATATTAAATTTTTTTAACAAATTTTCAGTATACAACGATTGATGTACTAAAATCCCACTAGAGCTACGCTCGATCTGCAGGCAGAGACAAAACTTAGTATCACCAAGTTCTTTCATTTCAAACTCCCTTTTTAGATAATCAGAAGTTTTCTTGAGCTCTTTAGGAGTCCCAATCAAGTTTATGTCATCTACATAAACTGTAATTATTGTAAATCCATTTTCTGATTTCTTTATGAAAACGCATGGGCATATAGGATTATTCTTATAACCTTCCCTAGACAAGTATTCACTAAGGCGATTGTAGCACATCCTTCCGGATTGCTTCAGGCCGTACAATGCTCGTCTTAGTTTTATCGAGTGCGCACTCTTTGATGTTGCTTTAGGCAACTTGAATCCTTCTGGGACTTTTGATGTTGCTTCAGGCAACTTGAATCCTTTTGGGATTTTCATATAAATATCTGTGTCTAGGTTCCCGTATAGGTATGCCATTACGACATCCATTAGCCTCATCTCTAGTTTTTCAGAAACTGTGAGACTAATAAGATATCTAAACGTAAACTATATCCATAACAGGGGAATAGGTCTCTTCATAATCAATCCTGGGTTTCTGCAGGAATCCCTGGGCCACAAGCCTTGCCTTATATCTAGCGATTTTATTATTTTCATTTCTTTTCCTCACAAATACCCATTTGAAACCTACAGGGTTTATGTTATTTGGTGTTTGTACTATAAGTCCAAATACTCCACGTTTCTTGAGAGATTCAAGTTCAGCTTGAATAGCTTTTCTCCATTTTGGCCAATCAGTTCTATGTCGACATTCATATATACTACGTGGTTCATTATCTTCATCATCGCCCTTTGTTATTTTAGCAACTACTTTGTATGCAAATATATCATCGATGACTATTTCCTTTCGGTCCCAAATTTCACCCCTCATATGGAATATTGAGCTCTAATTATTTGGTACCGGTACCTTATCCATAATCTCTGTAGCGACCTCTTAAGGAGTTTGAGGGAAATTTGGCCATTGGGAAATATTTTCTTCTAGAAAAATATAGTTCATAATCTCTTCTGGAGCATTATGACCAGGTTCTTCTGGAACCTCAACTTCTTCTGGAGTTTTAGGGCATGATTTCTTATTCAACTTCCTCTTCCGGGGAACTGAATCTTTGGAACCTATAGGTCTGTCACGTTTCTGACGTGCATTAGTTTCATCAGTGGGAGTTGGAATATTAATTCTTACAGGTACATTCTTGGCTGGAACAAATGATTTAGTTACATTAGTTGCATCATTGAAGGCATCAGGTAATTGATTTGCAATATCTTGCAAATACAAAATCCTTTTTACTTCTACCTCGAATTGGAGAGATCTAGGATCTAGATGAGACATAGTGGAATTATTCCACGATAATTCACGCCGTTCTTCGGGAACAGGTCGGTGCCTAGAAACTTCTTTATTTCCCCATAATGGTGGAAAGACTGTCTCATCGAAATGACAATCTACAAATCTAGCAGTAAATAGATCATCTATTAAGGGTTCTAAGAATCTTATGATTGAAGGTGAGTCAAAACCTATATAAATCCCCAATCTACGTTGGGGACCCATCTTAGTTCTATTTGGAGGAGGAATAGGGACCTGCATAGCACATCCAAACTTTCTCAGATGAGATATATTGGGCTGAATACCTGACACAAGTTGTGTAGGAGAAAAATTATGGTATGAAGTAAGTCTGAGTCTAATAAGATTAGCAGCATGCAAGATAGCATGCCCCCATATAGAAATTGGAAGTCTGGATTGTAAGAGTAATGGTCTAGCTATTAATTGCAAGCGCTTAATAAAAGCTTCAGCAAGGCCATTCTGGGTATGAATATGGGGGACAGAATATTCAACTTCTATTCCAATGGATGTGCAGAAGTCATTGAAGATTTTAGAAGAGAATTCAGTTTCATTATCCAATTAGATAGATTTGATTGGGTTATAAGGAAAACTAGCTCTAAGTTTGATTATCTGGGATAATAATCTATCAAATGCTAAATTTCTAGTAGAGAGAAGACTCACATATGACCATCTAGTGGATGCATCTATTAGGACCATAAAATATCTTAATGGACCACTGGGAGGGTGTATATGACCACATATATCATCACCTTGAACCCTCTGCAGGAAGGTAGGTGATTCTGTCTCTATTTTATGAAAAGAAGGTCTAGTGATTAACTTCCCTTAGGAACAAGGGTCACAAAAATAGTCATTAGAAAAAATCAGACTTCGATTGCTAAGGGAATGACCATAGTTTTTGTAAATGATCTTTCTAAGCATACCTGACCCTGGGTGACCTAATCTATCATGCCAAAGGACCAAATCTCCAGGATTTATGAACTTCTGGTTCAAGTGAGTGGCATAGGACTTTATAACCCCAATGTGGGTAAAGTATAACCTTAAAGATAGGGTTGAGTATTTTTCTAGTATGGAAATATGCTCTTAATTCTTAGATGTGATGCAGAGGTATTCTAGATTGCCTTTATTTGTAGTTTCTAAATGATATCCATTTGCTCGGATGTCTTTGAAACTCAGTAAATTTCTTCTGAAATTTTCTGAGTATAGAGCATCCTTAATTAGCAAATGGGTACCATTAGGTAAAAGAATATGAGCTCTTCCGGACCCTATAACTATGTTAGTAGGGCCAGCTATTGTAGTAACCATACGTGAATTATATTCAAGATTTATAAAGAATTTTCTGTGTTTCAGTATGATATGAGTTGTTGCACTATCTATCAGGCAAATCTCTTTGCAGTTGGTTATCGTTCCTTGTTTGGTCGGACGAGGATCGTCGTCGACTTGCAGTCACGAAGCTTGCCGGGATGCTCATTGTCTCCGACGGGATCTCTTCTTCTCTTTCTCTCCGATCGTGCCGGCTCGGGTGGGTCGTTCGTGCTGATAACGTGTTGGGAAAAACATGTTATATTATTCACTAAACCCCCCTATATATAGGCATAATAGTACATTGGGATAGAGACGGGGTAAATCTCTAATCTCCTGAATCTAGGGGTCTTTATCCGGTGGGCATCCATATCCGATGCAACCACCATTTCATAACAATCTATTTATTTTATATGTCAAAAAACAGACACAATCCTTGGGCCACGAGCCTAATCGGATTGACATTTTTGAGGCCTCTAGGAGGTGGCATACCGATGGGGCATTTAAGGACGACAAGGTTGCCTCACAAGTGGTAAGTAATTAAATTACTGTTAATATATTCGTATATGTATGTCATCAAATATCATTGGTTGTTTTCATATAGGAGAGAATGCGACTTATGGTGACCCCGTCGGGCGAGGCCGGCTCCTCCTCCAACTAAGTATCTATCGACTCAGCGATGGATACTGTGTTCAGACCTGCCATGTATGGCTGTGTCCTCTATACGGGCCTTGGAGTCACGCCCTCCTCCTACTTTGGATGAGAGGGTATGTGCTCGAGGGCACGGGACACCCAGACCGGTGCTATCACTCAGTTGCAATCTGCACTAGACATGGAGCGCGAGCAGAGGCAGGCCCTCGAGCACATGGTTGAGGTGGAGCGCGAGCAGAGGCAGACCCTCGAGCACAGGGTTGAGGCGGAGAGGCAGACCCTCGAGCGCAGCATTGAGGCGGAGAGGCAAGCCCTCGATGAGGAAAAAGAAGCTCACAGGGCACTGGTGTGTCGGCTTAATGAGTTCATAAGCCGGTCTAGCGGTGGCTCATGCTCATGATCAGGTACTTACTAATCTTTATAATATTAATATAAAATATAGATCTTACTAATTTGAGTTTAAATCATATTATCACGCTAACATGCTAACTTATGATTTTCCAACGCTTAAACTCTAAATTAGACAATCGGATGGTAAATTGTTAAAATATCCAATTAGAACTCGCTCGCAAGTCCGAAATATAAAATAATTCCAAGTACGAATTATCGAATGCCGATCCGATCGAATCCAAACCTATTTCAAATCCGAAACACACTAACTTATGATTTTTCAACGCTTAGACTCTCAATTGGTCAATCGAAGGGTAAATTGTTAAAATATCCAATTAGAACTCGCTTGCAAGTCTGAAATACAGAATAATTCCAAGTACGAATTATCGAATATCGATCCGATGATGATCCGATCGAATTCAAACCTATTTCAAATCCGAAACACGCTAACTTATGATTTTTCAAAGCTTAGACTCTAAATGGGTCAATCAGAGCGTAAATTGTTAAAATATCCAATTAGAACTCGCTTGTAAGTTCGAAATACGAAATAATTCCAAGTACAAATTATCGCATGCCGATCCGATGACGATCCGATCGAATCCAAACCTATTTCAAATCTGAAACACGCTAACTTATGATTTTTCAATGCTTAGACTCTCAATTGGTCAATCGGAGGGTAAATTATTAAAATATCCAATTAGAACTCGCTTGCAAGTCCGAAATACGAAATAATTCCAAATATGAATTATCGAATACCGATCCGATCCAATCCAAACCTATTCAAATCTGAAATACGCTAACTTATGATTTTTCAACGCTTCGACTCTAAATGGGTCAATCGGAGCATAAATTGTTAAAATATCCAATTAGAACTCGCTCGCAAGTCCAAAATACGAAATAATTCTAAGTACGAATTATCGGATGCCGATCCGATCGAATCTAAACCTATTTCAAATCCGAAACACGCTAACTTATGATTTTTCAACGTTTAGACTCTCAATTGGTCAATCGGAGTGTAAATTATTAAAATATCCAATTAGAACTCGCTCGCAAGTTCAAAATATGAAATAATTCTAAGTACAAATTATCGGATGCTGATCCAATCGAATCCAAACCTATTTCAAATCCGAAACATGCTAACTTATGATTTTTCAACACTTAGACTCTAAATCGGTCAATCGGAGTGTAAATTATTAAAATATCCAATTAGAACTCGCTCGCAAGTTCGAAATACGAAATAATTCCAAGTACAAATTATCGGATACCGATCAGATGACAATCCGATTGAATCTAAACCTATTTCAAATCCAAAACACGCTAACATATGATTTTTCAACGCTTAGACTCTAAATGGGTCGATCAGAGTGTAAATTGTTAAAATATCCAATTAGAACTCGCTCGCAAGTCTGAAATATGAAATAATTCCAAGTACGAATTATTGGATGCCGATCCGATCGAATCCAAACCTATTTCAAATCCGAAACACGCTAACTGATGATTTTTATACGTTTAGACTCTCAATTGGTCAATCGGAGGATAAATTGTTAAAATATCCAATTAGAACTCGCTGGCAAGTCCGAAATAAGGAATAATTCCAAGTATGAATTATCGAATGCCGATCCGATAACGATTCGATCGAATCCAAACCCATTTCAAATCCGAAACACGCTGACTTATGATTTTTCAACGCTTAGACTCTAAATCGGTTAATCGGAGTGTAAATTGTTAAAATATCCAGTTAGAACTCGCTCGCAAGTCCAAAATACGAAATAATTCAAAGTACAAATTATCGGATGCCGATCCGATCGAATCCAAACCTATTTCAAATCTAAAGCACGCTAACTTATGATTTTTCAACTCTTAGACTCTAAATCGATCAATCGGAGCATAAATTGTTAAAATATCCAATTAGAACTCGCTCGCAAGTCCGAAATACGAAATAATTCCAAGTATGAATTATCGGATGCCGATCCGATAACGATCCGATTGAATCCAAACCTATTTCAAATCCGAAACACGCTAACTTATGATTTTTCAACACATAGACTCTAAATCAGTCAATCGGAGTGTAAATTATTAAAATATCTAATTAGGACTCGCTCACAAGTCCGAAATACGAAATAATTCTAAGTACAAATTATCGGATGCCGATCCAATGATAATCTGATCGAATCCAAACCTATTTCAAATCCGAAACATACTAACTTATGATTTTTCAACGATTAGACTCTCAATTGGTCATTTGGAGGGTAAATTATTAAAATATCTAATTAAAATTTGCTCGCAAGTCTGAAATACAAAGTAATTCCAAGTACAAATTATCGGATGCCAATCCGATGACGATCCGATCGAATCCAAACCTATTTCAAATCCGAAACACGCTACCTTATGATTTTTCAATCCTTAGACTCTCAATTGGTCAATCGGAGGATAAATTATTAAAATATTCAATTAGAACTCACTTGCAAGTCTGAAATACAGAATAATCCCAAGTATGAATTATCGAATGCCTATCCGATGACGATCTGATCGAATTCAAACCTATTTCAAATCTGAAACACGCTAACTTATAATTTTTCAATGCTTAGACTCTAAATCAGTCAATCGGAGTGTAAATTGTTAAAATATCCAATTAGAACTCGCTCGCAAGTCCGAAATATAAAATAATTCCAAGTACGAATTATCGGATGCCGATCCGATGATGATCCGATCGAATCCAAACCTATTTCAAATCTGAAATACGCTAACTTATGATTTTTCAACGCTTAGACTCTAAATCGGTCAATCGGATTGTAAATTATTAAAATATCCAATTATAACTCGCTCGTAAGTCCAAAATATAAAATAATTCTAGTACGAATTATTAGATGCCGATCCGATCGAATCCAAACATATTTCAAATCCGAAACACGCTAACTTATGATTTTTCAACTCTTAGACTCTAAATCGGTCAATCGGAGCGTAAATTGTTAAAATATCCAATTAGAACTCACTCACAAGTCCGAAATACGAAATAATTCCAAGTACGAATTATCGGATGCTTATCCGATGACGATCCGATCGAATCCAATCCTATGTCAAATCCGAAACACGCTAACTTATGATTTTTCAACGCTTAGACTCTTAATTGGTTAATCGGAGGGTAAATTGTTAAAATATCCAATTATAACTCGCTCGCAAGTCCGAAATATGAAATAATTCTAAGTACAAATTATCAGATGCTGATCCGATGACGATCTTATCGAATCCAAACCTATTTCAAATTCGAAACACGCTAACTTATGATTTTTCAACGCTTATACTCTAAATGAGTCAATCGAAGCGTAAATTATTAAAATATCATGTTAGAACTCGCTTGTAAGTTCGAAATACAAAATAATTCCAAGTACAAATTATCGGATGCCGATCCGATGATGATCCGATCGAATCCAAACCTATTTCAAATCTGAAACACGCTAACTTATGATTTTCCAACGCTTAGACTCTCAATTGGTCAATCGGAGGGTAAATTATTAAAATATCCAATTAGAACTCACTCACAAGTTTGAAATACAGAATAATTCCTCGTATGAATTATCAGATGCCGATCTGATGACGATCCGATCGAATACAAACCTATTTCAAATCCGAAATACGCTAACTTATGATTTTTCAACGCTTCGACTCTAAATCGGTCAATCAGAGTGTAAATTGTTAAAATATCCAATTAGAACTCGCTCACAAGTCCGGAATACGAAATAATTCCAAGTACGAATTATCAGCTGTCGATCCGATGACGATCCGATCGAATCCAAACCTATTTCAAATCTAAAACACGCTAACTTATGATTTTTCAACGCTTAGACTCTAAATCGGTCAAACGGAGCGTAAATTGTTAAAATATCCAATTAGAACTCGCTCGCAAGTCCGAAATATGAAATAATTCCAAGTACGAATTATCAGATGCCGATCGGATGACGATCCGATTGAATCCAAACCTATTTCAAATTCGAAACACGCTAACTTATGATTTTTCAACGCTTAGACTCTCAATTGGTCATTCGGAGGGTAAATTGTTAAAAATATCAAATTAGAACTCGCTCGCAAGTTCGAAATACGAAATAATTCCAAGTATGAATTATCGGATGCCGATCCGATCGAATACAAACAAATTTCAAATCCGAAACACGCTAACTTATGATTTTTCAACGCTAAGACTCTAAATTATAGATTTAAACTATTTTTTTAACAAATACACGTTAATTGCAGAATGTGTAGCGTCAGGGGATGAGAGCACCAGCGTTGGTGCCGGGCGACGTGGGGTGGTTGAGCTAGGGCACGCAGCTTCCCTCAGTTTTGGATTGTGTAAAAATAATTTTGTAATGAATATGTGGTCATTTTTTGGTCTTGTCTATAATTGTCTGGTATTGTGGTAATATTTGGTAATATTTGATAAATTATGGTAATGGTAATTTGTGGTAATATTTGATAAATTGTGGTAATGGTAAATTGTGGTAATATTTGATAAATTATGATAATATTTGATAAATTACGGTAATATTTGATTTTGTCAATTATGGTAATATTTGAATATATTGTGGTATTATTGTAAATCACAGGAATTAAATAAATTATAGTAATTTTTTAAAAAAAATTATGTGTTTTTACCGACGGAATTTGTAATTTCTGTTGGCTATAAACTATTTTATTTTTTAAAATTATTTATATATTGCCGACGGAACTTATTTTTCCGTCGGTAATATATAAAGTATTACCGACAATAAAACTATCAGCCGTCGGTAATAAGCCTATATATTGCTGACGGAAGATAAGTTTCCGTCGGTAATAATTAATTATATTTTTAATTAAATATAAATATATTACCGACGGAGACATAATAACCGTCGGTATTAATTATTAATATCGACGGAATTTTTTTTCCGTCGCAGATTTTTTCCGATGCCTTTTTTCCCGACAGACAAGCAACGAAAATGATGTCCGTCGCGAAAAACCTTTACTGACGGAAAATCAACATTACCGACAAATATATTCTGTCGGTAAAAACTATTTTTTTTGTAGTGAAAACTCTTATATCGACCAGAACTAATCAAGCATGTGGGAATACTTTTGGGCACCAAAAATAGCGCACACATGTACACTATCTATAACTTGGATTCAATGATATGAGTCGATAACTAAGCCAACTCGATCCAAACACGGCCATTACTATGACAGACCTCGATCCAACAATCTCACTATTGTGGCTTCTGTCATCGCAATGCATAGAACCCAATTTCCTTTTCAAATAATATAGGTTGAGCATATCAATCACCATAGTTCCTTTAGGTATCTTCCATGAATCACTATTATTATTATTATTATTTGTGGAAGGGACCATCATAGTAGTTAGTAAGTATATCACTTGTTTGTGCACCGGTATAAGATAGACCAAGGATCAAAACTCACCACAAGAGTGATCAAATTACCTCAATTTTTTATAACCCCACACGCAGAAAAGATCGCAACAAATACGAGAGGGAGGCCCACCACTACAGAGATGGAGAAAAATATGTCATAGCACTTATTCGTGACCATGGCCATGGGTTGCATATGTTTTACCAACTGAGCTATCAATTGGAGACTTCCACAAATCACTCATGAAGGTTGGTATATTCCCTGAATCAGATAACTAGCCACCAACTATAGGATTTCTCCCTAGTTCTCACATGTCTATCATTCAACGCCAGTTATGTTCCATTCAATTGATTGCACCCTTCCCAACAATGTCATAGCCCTTATCATCACCTAGATAGACTTTTTCAAAATCACCATACACATAATATTGAAGTATAACCATGTGAAAAGTATCATGACTCAATGCACCATAATCTTTAACCTAAGGTTCATTACGAAACTCAAAAGCCAGAATTAAAGCATCAAATTTATTTATTACAAATACTTAATGAGTCCTTATCCAAGTCACTTTTTTCTTGATGTTTCTTTGGAGCTCTACATTGAGGACTACATTGTCCTGTATTTCCACAGTTCAAACTTCCATCAACTTTGTAGGGAATGATGATGTTCTATATGCCAATTTCTTTTATTGCATTGTATATTGTTATATTTATACTACTATTGCATTAGAAGAATAATAGTCCATAGTGTATATCATAGATAGCTTAGGTATGTAGATGAGATTTACATACAGAAAGTCTAAGCTTATCATATTATTATGCCCGATTGTTCACAATCGATGATAGGAATGAACATTCTATATGTAAGACGATAATACTATTGGCTCTCACTTAGTGAGATAGTTTATCTTAACCATTGGAGTGATGACTCTGAGTAAACCGTGTTGATGTGTCTGGAATATACTAAACAATTATAAACATGGTAGCACTTCATCTAAATGACTTCTCATCTGCTGATTGCATAAACACTCAATCCTAAGGTGTTTGTGAACTCAACGCTTTGTGCCTGTTAATTACAAACTAGTAAGACCGACTAGCTGGTCAATGCCTGTGTATCTTGGGTGACTTACACTGAGTGCTTAGGAACACATTCATTATAGAAATATTTTAAACTCTCTATAAGGGAGAAGATATCCTCTTAAGTAACTCTCATGAAGGATGGTCACTGGAAGCACCCAAGTAAAAGTTGATGAATTATTTATTAATTAATTTTAAATAAAATATTATTATTTTATAATAAATATTTTAATATAAAAAGTTGTTTTCATCAGTGATTATAAGGAATATGAATTTATTACTTAATAACATGAGCTACAATGTACACCAAGTAGGACAGTTGCTTGTCCCAGTCAACACCAGTGAATACAAGATAACGATGGATCTATGTGCAAATAAAGTAGGAAATGATATTTGCATAATTTTTTAATTAGCACAAAGTGCAATCATGGCTTGATAATAGTTTTGTCAATGATTAATTGAATAAGCATATAGTCATGAGATGACAAAATTCATAATTGGAATTGAGCCATTAGAGTCCTAATAGATCCCAACTCCTAGTCTTCGACAGTAGGCCAATAATATTAGTCATAGTATGGGTAGGATTGTTAGTCATGGGTCTATTTATGCTAACTAGAGTTCTAGTTCATCTAGTAGAGTCCTTAAAAGTAAGGAATCACATACTGACATAAAGTCCTAGTTTGACTGAGATTCAGAGGTGTGTATAAGTGGGACTCCTAATATTCCTCACAGTCCTTAATATGATCCAGGACCAGTAGGAGACTAAGTGGTTGTCCATAGAAGTCTAATAGGACTCCAAAACGAACTAGCAACACCTATCCTATTGCCTCAAGGAATCCCATTAAAAGGGATCCTAGATTTAAGGAGTAGATTAACTCCAAATGGAAAAACACACGTGTAATAGGGTTCTTATAGGGGCTGGCCACTAGACGCTATATAAGCCTTCATAGGGCTAGCCTCCAGGTATCCCATTTTGCAAGGGTTTTCTCATGGAGTCCATCCATAAAGGAAAACAAGAGGAAGACGATAAAGCTCCCACAAGCTTTATCATCATGCCTTATTCGAGGGAGATATGAATTGTCTTCTTAAGGTTGCATCACATCTTTTCCACTTGTTTCTTCATTGAATTTGTGAGATATCATCTTTTATAACCATTAGGTGATGAAATTTCTATGGTCTTCATATAACGAGCTAATTAAAATCATGTGAGCAATTCTATCCTTTTGCTAAGCCTCATAACCTTCAATTGGTATCCAAGTAGATCTCACATATTTTCTTTTGGATCTAATGATGAGATCCATACAGATGATATGAGGTGCTATCAATGATGAGATTATGATTAGGTTGTTCTAATTTTGAAATAGATGTGAAATAGATACGAAAACACAAGTTGATTTAGTCATTCAGACCCTACCGGATTTATTCATTAAGTTCAAGCTTAATTACAACATGAATAAGATGATTCTTTCTTTTTAAGCTGATCAATACACTCTAGGCAGTCGAAGGTATAATTAAAGACGAATGTAGCATCATGGTCGATGAATGTTCTCTCCCTATGAGCCGTTGGATGAACATCAACAAGCACCAATAGCCTATGCATCATGCTCCGTCTACCTTTTATGGGCACATCCAACGGTTCAGATGTGGGCGTAACGTTCACCCACCATCTAGGAGAGTGAACAAAATCACTATATTCATATTTAATGGGCACATTCGACAGTTCAGAGGAGAGGTAACATTCACCAAGAAGGTGAGCAAATCTCTCACCCTTTCCAGTTGAACACAGTGTTTTGAAAACCGGACTAAGCGCTTCAATCAGTTTGGACCGGAACCGGAACATGTTTCGGTTCGGTCTTTGAATAAACCGATTCGGTTGGAAGATTCTATTAAAAAAAATTTACATACTATTTTTGAAAAAGATAGGATGGTTTGGTTTTGAACACATGACCTATGAACATACCTTTATAATCAAGGAATCACAGTTTATTTGATGCATCTATTTTAAAATACCTATTTCTCAAGACGTTTAAACGGTTGAGTCTATGGTTTGAACCGGTTTAGACCGGACCGGATGCTTTTTCGGTTCGCCTTCCGGTCCTGTTTTGAAAACATTGGTTAAAAATCCGTCACAAGTGCCCAACACCCAATCCCCCATTCCTCCCCCCTTCTCTCGGAGCCCCTGAAGAACCCCAAACCATCTTTCTACACCGTTAATGGCGTTATACTCCTTACCCCTCGCCGGCGCCGCCGTTCTATCGCCTTCTTCTTCCTCCTCTCGCCTCCCCGCACGCTCCAGTCTCCAGCGAAACGTTCCCTCCGCCGTCCCCACCACCTCCTCCTCTTCTATTTCCATAGCAACCCCTTCAGAAGACCAAGCAAAGTCTGGAGAATTCAGCTACAGCAGAGCAAACCCCTCGGTCCGATGGCCCAACCTCAAGCTCGACGACTACACCCCGACCCGACCCCCCGCCACTCCTCCCCCACTCCCAAACCCCCACCCCCAGGTACCCGATCCCGATTCCCCGGAAACCCCTGAATCCCTCGAAACCCTAGACTCCAAGCAGAGCCGGACAGTTGTCAAGAAGATGAACAAGCTTGCCCTCAAGCGCGCCCGCGACTGGCGGCAGCGGGTCCAGCTCCTCACCGACCGGATCCTTGCCTTGCCCCCCTCCGCCCTCGTCGCAGACGTCCTCGACGCCCGCGCCGTCCAGATGACCCCCACCGACTTCTGCTTCGTCGTCAAGTGGGTCGGCCGCTCCAGCTGGGCCCGTGCCCTCGAGGTGTTCGAGTGGCTGACCCTCCGACGCCGCTACGCCCCGGGCGCCCGCATGCTTGCCACCATCATCGCCGTACTCGGCCGCGCCCGCCAGGACTCCCTCGCGGAGGAGATATTCCGCCGAGCAGTGCCGGACGGAGGGCCTGAGGCCATCTCCGTCCAGGTGTACAATGCCATGATGGGGGTGTACGCTCGGAGTGGTCGATACACCGCTGTCCAGGAGCTGTTGAGGGTAATGCGGGACCGAGGCATGGAGCCCGACCTCGTCAGCTTCAACACTCTGATCAACGCAAGGGCCAAGTCCGGCCACATGCCCCCGGGCTCCGCCCTCGAGCTCCTCGGGGAGGTCCGGAGATCGGGGCTGAGGCCTGATACCATCACCTACAACACCCTAATCAGCGCGTGCTCCCATTCACCCAATCTAGCAGAGGCGGTGCAGCTTTACAAGGACATGGGAGCCTCCCGCTGTGAGCCTGATCTCTGGACTTACAATGGAATGGTCTCAGTATATGGTCGGTGTGGGATGACCCGGGAGGCAGAGCACATGTTCGACGAATTAGGTGAGAAGGGCTACTCTGCAGATGCGGTTACCTACAATTCTCTGCTGTATGCATTTGCTAGGGAAGGGGACCTGGAGAAGGTCGAGAGGGTTTGTGAGCAAATGGTCGATGCAGGGTTCAAGAAGGACGAGATAACGTATAACACCATCATCCACATGTATGGGAAACATGGCAGGCTTGATTTCGCACTCCAGTTGTATAACGATATGAAGTCACTGGGGTGCAGTCCCGATGCTGTGACCTATACCGTGCTGGTTGATTCGCTTGGAAAGGCCGATCGAGTCATGGAGGCAGAGAAGGTGATGTCGGAGATGGTGGGGGCTGGGGTGAAGCCCACTCTTAGGACTTTTAGCGCTCTGATATGTGGGTATGCGAAGGTTGGGATGCGTGTGGAGGCGGAGCGCTCGTTCGACCATATGATCAGATCTGGCATCAAGCCGGACTATCTAGCTTATTCAGTTATGTTGGATATTCTCTTAAGGTCTGGTGAGACAAGGAAGGCAATGGTGTTGTATCGAGATATGATGCGAGATGGGTTTCAGCCTGACCAGGGCCTCTACCAGGTCATGCTTGGGGTCCTTGCGAAGGGAAACAAGGATGAGGATATTGACAAGGTGGTTAAGGACATGGAGGAGGTATGTGGGATGAGTCCACAAGTGATCTCCTCTCTTCTTGTCAAGGGAGAATGCTTCTTGAATGGGGCCGAAATGTTAAAACGGGCTGTTGCACAAGGCTCTGAGATCGACCGGGAGAACTTGTTTTCCATCTTGAATGTCTATGCTACATCAGATAAACATGAAGAAGCACATTCTTTGCTTGAGTTTTTAAAGGGAAATTCACCCAACTCCCATTGTTTGATAGATGAAGCCTCAATAGTGTTACTGTGCAGAAGTCACCAATTGGAAGCTGCTATGGAGGAATACAGTAAGATCAGGATGTTTAGGTTTGAATCTTGGAGTGGAAGCTGTAACTTGTATGAAACTCTGATCATGTGCTGCGACGAGAGTGGATTCTTATGCGAAGCTTCTCAGTTGTTCTCCAACTTAAAGTTTCTCGGCATCGAAGCCTCACAAAACATTTACCAGAGTATGATCAGAATTTACTGCAAAATGGGTTTCCCAGAAACAGCCCATCATTTGGTAGATCAGGCTCAACGTGTTGGTATTTCGTTCAATGATCCTTCAATTTATGTGAATTTAATTGAGACATATGGGAAGTTGAAGCTATGGCAGAGGGCAGAAATCTTTGTTGGGAAACTCAGGGTGCATTCCACAGTTGATAGGAAAATCTGGAATGCTCTAATATATGCATACTCTGAAAGTGGTCGCTACGAGCAGGCAAGGGCAGTTTTTAATATGATGATGAAAAATGGTCCTGCACCTTCCGTAGATTCTGTTAACGGTCTTATGCAAGCATTGATTGTTGATGGGAGGCTAGATGAGCTTTATGTTGTTGTTCAGGAGTTGCAGGATATGGATTTCAAGATAAGCAAAAGTACTGTTCTCATTATGCTTGATGCCTTTGCAAGAGGTGGAAACATCTTTGAGGTGAAGAAGATATACCATGGTATGAAGGCTGCCGGGTATCTACCGAACATGCATCTATATAGAAGTATGATTGGTTTGCTTTCGCGTGGAAAACGAGTCAGAGATGTTGAATTGATGATTTCTGAAATGGAAGAAGCTGGATTCAAACCAGATCTTATCATCTTTAACTCACTCCTTAAGATGTACACAGGAATTGGAGATTTTAGGAAGGCAACAGAGGTCTATCGAAGTATTCAGGAAGCTGGGTTTAAAGCTGATGAGGATACTTACAATACACTTATTGTGATGTATTGCAGAGATCTGAGGCCTGAAGAAGGTTTCACTCTTTTAAATGAGATGAGGAAACAGGGCATGGAACCCAAGCTGGATACGTACAAAAGCTTGTTGGCTGCATGCGCTAAGGAGCAGCTATGGGAGCAGGCTGAAGAACTTTTTAAGAGTTTGCGATCGAAGGGTTATAGATTGGATCGATCTTTCTATCACATAATGATGAAAATATATAGAAATTCTGGAAACCATTTTAGAGCTGAACACTTGCTTTTCATCATGAAAGATTCTGGTGTTGAGCCAACGATTGCTACGATGCACATGCTTATGGTTTCATATGGCACTTGTGGGCAGCCTCAGGAGGCAGATAACGTTCTTAAGAACTTGAAAGCTTCCGGTTTGGATCTCAGTACATTACCATACAGTTCTGTAATTGATGCTTACCTCAAGAATTGCGATTATAACATGGCAATTATGAAGTTGTCAGAGATGATGAAAGATGGTCTGGTACCAGATCATAGAATATGGACATGTTTTATTAGAGCTGCAAGTTTGTGCCAGCAAACTGGTGAAGCAATGGTTCTTCTGAATCATCTACGTGATACAGGGCTTGATCTTCCTTTAAGGTAAAATGGGTGCCCTAAGAAGTCTCTAGAAGAATATCATCTGCTTCCTTTGCTGAGAGTGTATTCATATGTGTTCTATTCGCGATTGATGTTTCGTTATTGACCTGTTTTTGCAGGCTTCTGACCGATAGAGCTGACTCACTGGTTATGGAGGTGGAAAATTTTCTTGGAGATCTTGAATCCGAGGAAGATAATGCTTCCTTCAACTTTGTGAACGCTGTGGAAGACCTCTTGTGGGCTTTTGAACGTCGGGCCACTGCTTCATGGCTTTTCCAACTGGCAATCAAGAAAAACATTTATCGTCATGATGTGTTCCGGTATTTACCAGCAACTTTCTTTGAGAATCTTTTACAAACAAAATCTTGGCTCATAAAAATGTTATTTTATTTTATGCATGTGCCTCGATGGTTATTTCACATGGATAATTCTCTCATGGTAGTTGTTGGATGCGAAGTTTCTGTTCATTCAGTCTCGCTTTCTGCTTAGGATTAAACTCTTCTTGTTAATCACTTGTTTTGGGCTTATCTAGAGCATCTCCAACCGCCCTCCAAATCTGCAAATTTGGAGGGCATTTTGCTCCAACTGCACTCCAAACAGGCCTCCATTTTTGCAGATTTGGAATCCAGCCTCCAAATTTGGAGATTTGAAGGTCCATTTGGAGGCCACCTGCAAAACACTGTTTACTTTTTAAATACCTAAAATATTCTCCAAAAGATATTAAACTCCTTTTATGTCCTTTTATGTCCAAAAGATACTAAAAATAATAGTAATAGGGAAAAAATGGAGGGGGGGCCATTGTAGTGGAACACCCTCCAAAATGGAATCTCCTCCATATTTGAAGGCTTTGGCCTCCAAATTTAGAGGCTTGCGTTGGAGATGCGGTCCATTGCTTTTCAAATGCCTTCTAGATGTTAGAATAAATTTATACATAACCATTTGCTTTTATTCAAGAATTTAATAGACAGATACAATGATAGGGTGTGTATTGAAAATCATGTAAGTTTTAATGCTTTATCAGATCATTGTTGTTCCGCATATATAGTACTTTCCTTGCTCCTGTATTTTCTTTTCTATGTCTTTTCTCATCTATTGATCACATAACATGAGGCGGTCTTTGCTTTTGATCTTCTTAAACAAAATTTACTTGCTGAGTCAGCAATAATTGATACAAAGGTCTGTCTGGTATTTAATTCATTGGCTTGGTATTGGGATGAGAAAAAATATTCCGGTTCCTGCACAATATGAAATCCTACTTCATTTACACCACCCTTGAACTATTTAAACTCATGTCTAGAAGTAGTTCATTTGTAAGTCAAATTGGAGTTGTCTACTAAAAAATATCTATCTGGTATTTCTTAATAAAATTGAGTGCAAACATGAGATATAACTGGTTTGATAACTAAGATGACACTAATGAAAAAGAATGAAGGAAGATATAGAAACCCGAGACCCAAAGGGTCAAAAAGATAAAAGAGCAAAGAGTGGAGTTTCTACATAAAGACCAACTCTCTTCACATCTCCCTTCTTGAGGAGTTAGACATATCGCTGGCACTCCTAAAAAGTATGAGTGGAGGAATTGAGGAAATAACATCCCCTCTAGCATGTCAAGAACCTCGCCAAAAATGATAGCATGCTTTCAGCCTTTCACCCAAGTCACAACATACTTCGAGCGTTCCATAAAATGAGCATCCTTGAAAGGTTGTCAAATTTTTTTCATGACTAAGAAGGCCTCTAACATCTGATAAATTCGATTTAGATGTATCCTTCTTGATTTGCCTAAAATATAGAGGGTGTGGCCATTGTGATCATTGTTGTCAAGTACGACCACATATGAGATTGTGCGATCGTAAGGGTATTGGGTTGTGGGGAACACCACACATGTTTCTAAGCAACTTTGCGACTGCACACACAATATGTTATCGCACATTGAACAACAACTAGTTTTATAACCATTGGAGTTGTGTGGTCACACATTGTATTATGCGGCTGCATAATTACGTTGAAACGATTAATTTTTTTAACAATTGTTTAATATGCCCCTACTAACCTATATATATTAGGGATGGCAACGGTGCGGTTTCGGTGCGGTTTTGGGCAAAACCGTAACCGCACCGCAACACCGAAACCGCACCGCGACGGTGTACCATATGTAAAACCAAAACCGCACCATGCGGTGCGGTGCACCGCGGTTTTACATTATAATGGTCTAAACGGTGCGGTTTTTTGCGATTTTGGGTAAAACTGAAACCGCACCGCAACACCAAAACCGCAAACCGAAACCGCACCGCACCGCGACGGTTTTATATTTTGGCAAACCAAAACACACCATGCGGTGCGGTTTTCCGCGGTTTGCGGTTTTAAACCGCACCGTTGCCATCCCTAATATATATCCTCTCGCAGCTCCCCATATATCATCTCACAACATTTCTCACTCTCTTTGTCTCTCTCCAAGCATTCTCTTAAAATCTCAAAGCTCTTTTTTTGTTTTCAAGATCACAGCTCTCTCCCTTATTGTTTTTAATTATTTTCAATAAATAAATACAAAACAGAGTTTGCAACTGCATGTACAATCGGGTCAGTCCGAGTTGTGCGATCGCACATCGCACCTGACAACATTGGTTGTGATTCTTCCACATCACCCACTAATCCTCGTTTCTAGCCGACCTCGTCGACACCCCGTGGTTATCTTGGGCCCTGATTAGCATCATGCTAGACCACAACCATGCCTTTTCAATATCTGCTTTTGGTAAACCCATTACCCATAGGCAAGGAACAAAAAATCGATATAATTCGCGAAATATCGCGAAATATATCGGAAAAATGAAAACCCGATACGAAATACCACCTGCAATCTCGAGCAGAACTGAAAATGTCAAAATATCGAGCGATTTTGCGAAATATCGCGATATTTCCTCGAAATATTTCCATCTCCACGAAATATCGCGAGATTTTGTCGAAATTTCACGAAAATTTCAAAAAATTTCGCGAAATTTATTCGAAATTCTATGACTGACTGGTTATAAAAGGGGACTGGGGGGCCTGGTTCTCAGCAGCTTATTTACATATAATAACATTTAAGTAAATATCGTTTTACTTAATTTTTATTTTCTCCATTTACTTTAAGTTATTATATGTAAATAAGCAAATACCCCCATATTTGATTTCAATAAAAATATCAAAAAACAAAGGAATCAAAAAGTAAACTTTCAATTTTAGTAGGAGAAAACAATTTTTATGGATTTTTATAAAATCTACTTGGTGAGAAAAGTGATTAAATCAACTTCTTTTTAGCTCAAAAAATTCCACAAGATGTAGAAGTACGAGTACATCTAGAAAATCATGGTCCGTCTTAGGAAATTTTGAATGTATAAAAAGTTTTCTATATAAAAACTCTTTTTTTCAGACTTAGTAAAAAAACAGTGTTTCACATTTCAGCATAATTTTTGCACAATTTTAAATTTGCATAACTTTCTTGTTTTAAGTCCGCTTTCAAAATCGTTTAAAACATTATTTTAACAATCAACTAATCTTTATTTCAAAAATATTTTTATCCAAAAAAAAGATTAAAAAATATTTGAAAAATATATATCAAAACCGAAATAAATAATATTGCACAAGACTCACAGACTCAATACATTGAATACATGTTATGTGAAGCTCTACACCCCTAGATAGGGTACACATATTATTTGAGTGTTCCAAAGTGTGTATCTATACTTGGTTTATGACTATCCGGAGTTTCATTAGAAAATTCCATCAAAAAATCAATATTTCCACAATTTCTACAAAATTGCAATATTTCTACACTGTCGAAATATTTCCACGAAATATTTCCATATCCAGAAGGTTGAAATTTCCACCGAAATGGAGATTTCGAACCTTGCCCATAGGTCTCAAGTAGATGCATACCTCGACTTTTATCAGGATACAAGAGCTCTTCATCACACTTTATTACTGAGGTCTGATCTGGACGTAGAATGTGTATCTGAAATCGCACGACGAGCCACTCTTCTAGATTTATCAACTCGGCCATTTGTCCAGTGGTTTCTCCAAAATCCTCCTAATTAGACCCGACGGGATAGGTATCGTTGTACTATCACCGTGTTCAACACAATTGAAGACGAATGGGAGAAGCTGGAGCATCGAACACCTCTAGTCCAGTTACCACCATTAGAGGTGCTTATGCCGTTGTCTATGCCACCACCTGCGACGCCTATACCGCTGGTCTTGCCTCTGTCTCCGGCGACACTTGAGAAGGCCCCACCACCTGTGGAGCTTTCTCCTCTATCAGTACCTTTGGAGGAGACTGTAGCGACTCTGATGATCTCTTGCCAACACCTTCCATGGTGTGTCATTGCTTTCAGAGGAGCACTTGCCGTCAGTCGTGCTACCACCTGTAGGCTGTAGCTGACTACATTGATATTGTTTTGCCAGCCAAGCCGATGCTGGGTGTCGACTTCAGCAAACTAGACCCGACGATCAACTTTATTGCGCTAGATCTTATACCCCCGGATGTGGCTATCCGTCAGCATCACCTCCACTTGGGCGAGCCGTTACTGCATCGAGCCCATGTGATTACTGTCCTTACCGGCTTGTATCTTGGCTCCCGCTCGGTGCCAACATATCTTTCGCGTGGGACCCAGGAGATACTTCTTGTGTGGTGCGATCCCACCTACTCGGTTTCTATCACCAGCTCCCGACGTCGGTTAGCTACTGGAGAGGTCTTGATGATCTAGGTGGGCCAATGTCCTGCTTGGGCCCTATGAAACTCGAGGTTGAGTTTTTTTGCAGCCGAGGAAAATAATGCGGAAGCATCTGGACCGAAAATTCTATTTTCAAAATAAGATATTATTTTCGGATTAAAATAATTATTTTATTTCGAAAATATTATTTTAATCCGAAAATATGAGCCTTTAGAATTTATTAAAAATATGACAAGTTTAAATTAGGGATATGGTAGATTTGGGATTTAATTAGGAGATATTCCCGAGATATTCCAAGATATTATATCAATTAATTAGGAGATATTCCCGAGATATCACAAGTTATTCTCTCAATTAATTAGGAGATATTCCTGAGATATCCCAAGATATTATCTAATTAATTAGATTTTTTTAATTTTGGATGATTAATTATTGCTTGTTTTAAAATAAGGATATGGATGTATTGGGGAGTTAATTAGATGAGATTCATATCTCATTAATGGTTACTATTTTTATCACTCTATTTTAGGAAGATATTAAAAGAGATATTTATCTCTTCAGTAGTTGCTATTTTTATTTTTTTAATTTTCTTATTTAAAGGCATGCAAGCCTCCGATTGTAAGAAAGTGGATGATGAATAAAAAAATAAAGTTTTTTGCTTGATGCGTGTTCTCTTGAGGAAAACCGTGAGGGAGAGAGACCCTGGGCTTCAACCACAATCTCCGGCACTTTGAGGTGAGAGACCTCGCGCTTCGGCCAAGATCTCCGTTACTTGCTATTCTATTTCGTGACTATCACTATCACCGACCCTCCTCCATCTATCCCGAATCTCCACGGCGTTAAGACGAGCATTCTTGTAGGACCCCTGGGTCGTCTTACATCAATCTCACTTTAAACTTTTATGATTACATTATTATTTTGTTGGCTTTGCTTACCTTAAGGTAGTTGTATTCATATTAGTTTGTGGATTGGAGATGTCAATATTGTGAAGATGTTCAAATCTTCAATGACTTGTAGCATATGATGTGTTTAAAAGTAAAATTATGACATTAGGGTTAGAAAACCACGTCTTCATCAATATAAACCATCCAATAACAATCTTTTTGCATATATTTAGAGTATGTGTGTGTGTGTGGGGGGGGGGGTTTGGAATTGGGTTGTTTGGTTGACAAGAACAATCTAACAAACCAAGGAACGCAGCAGACCGGGTTTACGTGGAAAAACCCCTTCTCAACGTCGAAGGGGAAAAAACCACGGGGCGGGGCGAGAATGCATTAACAAGGCAAACGGGTTACAATCTCTCATCTGGACCCACTTACACCCAGAGCGGACCGGCCTCCAAAAATGCCGACCTCTCAAGTCTCTCTCTCAAAATACCGAAAACTCTGGAAAGAATTGGGCAACACCTCCCCTTCCGGAAATCCGATCCTTCTCTCTGAGGGGGTAGGCAATGTTTAAAAAGGCGAAAGGCATATCGATGCGTTTTTCCTCTGGAGAGGCGAGGCGTAAGCCTCAAGGCGCACCGAGGCATAAGCCTCGAATTTTTCCGAGGCGCTTTGGTAAAAAAAAAAGTTTAAAAAAAAAATCAAAATAAATACTATTATTGAATGTGTAACAATAATTGAACTAGATATGCATAATAAATCACAATGTGTTAGAAAATATCTTATATGACACGATTGAGGACTCTATCGAGCAATCTAATAACAAAATAGAAAGTCAAATTGCTCAAACACGCTTAATTCTTTAATATTCAAGATAATAATTAAAGTAGCAACTAACAAGTAATAACAAACAATAAAATACGAATATAGGACTAACATTGTATAGATTCGAAAACAAACAAGCAATGATACAAATACATGAGAATGGTAAAATACAAATAAAAAAATTTAGAAAAACCTAGTAGAAGATAGAATATCATGATCCATACCTCTAAACTCGAAACAAATCTTTATCTCTCACTTGTAGTTGGTAGACAATCCACAAAAAAGAAGAATACAACTTCGGAATCAAAATCGGAAAAGAAATGAGCACTAGATCTTGATTTTGGGTTTTTGGAGATAAGGGGGTTTCAAAACCTGAAAAGATCTAAAAGGTTTAGGAGGTTTCAATAGGTGAAAAAAGAGTCCATGGGGACGATTTACATACAAACCCTTAGTGCCCCCCACACCAAACATTGGTTTTAACCCCTCCCCGCCTTATGTTTCACGTCTGGAATAAGAGACGTACGCCTCTTGATGCAGAAGTGTAGGCTTTTTATATGTGGCTAGTGAGGCGTGTGCCTCGAGGCAACACAGGACCGCCTCGCCTCGAGGCGGGCCTCGAGGTGTAAGCCTCGAACGCCTTTTTAAACATTGGGGGTAGGTGCCCTTTTATAGTGCTGCTAGGTGACAGCTGTTGCCCTCCGCGCGAAGCGGTATTGATGACATGCTCCCGTGGTTTGTGCAACTGCTTCGCGCGTGGGCGACGTGTCATCTTGCATGCGTTGAGTGGTCACAGCTGGTGATACTTGCCTTACCGGTTGACCGAGAATCTTGGGGCGTGGGCTGTCTTCCCGTAACTGTCTCCCAACCAAGATTCTCGGGAGTAGTTACTGCTCAGTCATGGTGCGCGATCTTCGGGCCAGCCCTTCGCGTGAATACCGGAGCTACGCGTGAATACTTGCGTGGTCGTGGCGAGACGCACAGCTAACCGGGCGCGCGGCCGTTTGAGATGCAGCAGAGCCAAGTGCGTGGTCGGGCGCAACAAGGTGAAGCGTGCGGCCAACCGCAACGAAGTGCACGATCGGGCGCAACGAGGTGAAGCGCATGGCCGAGGCGCAACGAAGTGAGCAGTTGGGCGCAACGAGGTAAAGTGCGTGGTCGGGCGCAATGAGGTGAAGCGTTCGGTTGGGCGCAGCGAAGTGAAGTGTGCGGCCGGGGCGCAGTGAAGTGCACGATCGAGCGCAGCAAAGTGAAGTACGTGGCCGGAGCGCAGCGAAGTGAAGCGTGCGGCCGGGCGTGACGAAGTGAAGTGCGTGGCCGGGGCACATCGAAGTGCACGATCGGGCGCAGCAAGGTGAATCGCGCGACCGAGCACGGCGAATTGAAGTGCGCGGCTGGGAAGCAGCGAAGTGCACAATCGGGGCGCAGCGAAGTGAAGCGTGCGACCGGGGCGCAGCGAAGTGAAGCGCGCGACCGGGGCATTGCCCAATATATAGATAAGTGTATATACTAATACATACAAGTATCTCTAACATGTGGGACAGTTTTTTCGTAATCTCTTGGATTATTTGAGTTGGCTTCTAGTGTTTATTGTTGTGGATCAGGATTTGTAGATTTTTGTTGTATTCTCTCGATTGAAGACACCTTTTTTGTGGTGGTTGAGTATGTCCTTGCGTATGTTTTACTTGTGTTGCTTCAGCTCCTATGGTTCAGATTTTTCTTATTCCTTTGCAATCTCTTTTGCTGAATGAATAAAAATCATATATAATGGTAAAAAATATATATGTTTTTTATTTAAACAAGTAGGAAAAATGGCTTAGAAGTTAGAAGTATATCAAGATTATAAGAAGGATGAGGAAAGGTAGCTTGTAAGTCTGAGGACGTGCATTTGATGGTCATTTGAATTGATTTGATCTGAAGAAGTGGCAAGAGGACGATCCAATAAAATGCAAAACAAATTGAAAGCATGCTACGATCACCTATGAGAATGAATTGTGATAGCCACTACTTATGGTGAAGTTAAGCTTACGAATTGCACATGGAATTCAAGATACGGGGGTTAACTTGATTATAAGCTTACGAATTGCACATGGAATTCAAGATACGGGGGTTAACTTGATTATAATAGATCAGTCAATTCAGACATTTTCCATTGACCTTATGTTGTATTGTGGGAGTTCAGCAACCATTACTAAAATCAATAGGACAGGTTTATATTGAGGCATACCCCACATACTTCACATTGTTTGAGTTTCTTTGCCAAACATTTAATCCCTGTAAAACTATTTTATACAGAAGTGTCACATATTTGTGTGGATCTATTCTTTCAGTAATAACTCAGCAGTTTCATCTCGTGATATCCGACGTAATCTGGCATTAGCAGAAAGTTGCCAATCATATATTAGAACTTGATTATCTAAATTTTTTTGCAGAGTTGCAGAAAAGAACTGGGGAGCTGATTTTAGAAAGCTCTCTGCTGGTGCTGCTCTTGTTGGCCTTACCTTATGGCTTGACCACATGCAAGTAAGTATAACAGCCAAGCTTAGCTTCTTTTTTTATGTGTTTGATGTGATTATTGCGACCTTACATGATTTGTAATTAATGATTCAAATTACCTGGCATTTGAAAATTGAAATGACACTATCATGGGCTTCATTGAACTTGCAAAATTTTCTTAACTATGCCTTTTCTTCACAAGGACAACAAGAGCAACAAAAGCAACTAAACCCTATCCCATCATGATAGATTTGGCTATCCGAAGGTTTGAAGTATCTTACTGGATCTAAGCATCAATAGTGTCTCGACAATGTCTGTTATTCTGTAAAAAAATATCAATGATTTTGAATGATTCCTTTTTTTCCCCTCTAGATTGTTTCCAACACTAAGGTTCATTAGAAACCTTTCTTTCTAATCACTTGTAGTAAACCCAATTCACGACAATAAACATGATTTTCAAGCTAATACTAGTAAAAACTTATCATTTGACCCCCTATATACATTTGTAGTATTGAAAGAAGTACAACATTGGAGATGTATATCACATTAACTACTTCATTTGTCTTTATCAATCATTAGATCATCTTTGGGAAGGGTGTTGTAAATGTGCACGATGTCCTAACTCATAGGTTACACAAACCTCATCGAGTCTTTTGCGCTCACAATTTTCGCCAACAAAAACAGATGTTCAGCATAAGCTGTAACATACCCTGGCACCAAGGCCAACCAGATCCCTAGTCAGAATCGGTCAGGGCCCTGGTCATGGCAGGCCAGGGGTCCTTTTATTTCCCTTTCTTTATTTTTCTTTATTTTTCTTCCTCTTCTTCTCTCTTTTTTCTTTCTTTTTCTTTTCTTCCCTCGCCGAAGATTTATCTTGCAGACCCTGAAACCAGGGCTGGCCATGGCCCTAGTCAAGGCCAGCTAGGGGGTCTTTTTTCTTTTTCTTTCTTTTCCTCGTTTTCATTCTTCCTCTTTTACTTTCTTTCTTTACCTTTTTTAATTTCTTCCCTTGCCGGGGATTCACCTGGCTGACCCTGACATCAGAGGGCCGACTAGAGCTCCAGTCAGGGTCAGCTAGGGCCCTGGTCAGGCCGGCCAGGGGGTTTACCCTTTTTCTTTCTTCTTTTTTCCTTTTCTTTCTTTTCCTCTTTTCTTTCTTTTTCTGAGTCTTTTAGACTTAGTTGAACTTGGGGTCTTCCAAACTTAGAAATATTTTCTGGTCGTTTCAGACTCGGTCAAAATCATGTCTTCTAGACTTTGTCAAAATCCTAAGTCTTCCAGACTTAGTTGGTCTCGGGGCCATTCAGATTTAGAAATATTTTCTAGTCTTCCAGACTTAGCCAAAATTTTAAGTCTTCCTCACTTAGTTTATCTCCAATGGGGCATCAACTAACTGAAAATTTATTTGGTATATGAAGGCCCCTTCTAAATGGAGGTGATTTAAGGTCCCTTTTAAAGGCAAGTGATTTAGAAGCATTGATAGAGCACTTCAAATGTCATAAAATTAGTCAATTCGAGTCTAGGTGTCGTTTTTAGTTGTTTTGCTGGTTTTAGTGATTCTATCTTTATTTTACTTTTTTTTTCCCTGCAAGTAGGAATTTAGTTGTTATGTTAGCTAAAGTTGGGAATTTGGGATTTGTTCAACAACCTTAAGGTGGACTCTCTTGAAAAAATCTGGACCAATAATAGGCAAGTCCACTTGGCCTTATCCCTAAACGGAGGGACCAAAAATCATTCCTAGTGAGAGATGACAATCTTTATTTTTTAGGAGGTATATTTCTACTAGGAAATGAAAGTTAGGGGAATAGGACTCCTCTCACATAGGGATGGATTATTGTTCATAGGAGAGAGGAGACCCGGGACTCCTCTCTCCCATGGGATGTGGGTCCAGGTATCATGTGGTTCATCTATAACCCAAAAACAGGAGTGTTTTAAAATTGCTCGGAAAATATGTCAAAAATCAAGAGAATAGAGAATAGACCCAGAAGCTCTGAAGAAACCTAAAAAATAAATTGATAACCTTTTAGGATTGGTTAAGAGTCATAGACTCAATCTTTGGTCAATTATAGTACTATTTTTTGTTTTTGAACCCTATTCCACTTGTATTCTGTTGGAGGGTTGTATTCTATATAAAGAAAAATGGATGTAGTGTCTAAGTTCAGTTTTGATCAAAATTCTAACATATTATCTTACTGTTTTCTGTAGAAATTTCAGTGCTTTGCTAAGTTTCTTTCTGTAAAAGCATGGATTTGGCCTTCTAGCTCCCTTTCTCTTTCTCATTCCCTTGGATGAGTTTTTGATGGATCCATCTCAATTGGATCTATTTCATTATTAATTGGTATCATACTATATCAAATCTCCTTCACCAGGAAGACATTGTGATAAATGCGACTATTTTTAATAGGCATTCTAGGAAGACATACTTTTGTTTTGACTGTCGAGGCAATTATTTGCTTGTTCACGTGAATGGCCATTTGCATGAGAGCATTCATAATTCACATCTGCCCGACCTTTTCTTAGTATCTTTCACATGAAATCAGTTTGTAATGCAAAGGATTAGTCAAATGAAGGATTTTTTGATTTGTTGTGGAAATATTATGGATTACATTCAATACTTGGTTTCTGCATCCTAGCAGAATTTGGTATCTTACTGTACTATTTTTATTGTTAACAGGATGCTTCTTTGCATGGATCTCCCGAGTCACCAAAGTCTATTGTTATAATAACAGGGACTTCTGAGTACAACATGGTTTCTTTAAACAACACGTTGAAGGCATACCTTTGGGAGATGGGCTCGCCATTCTTGCCATGTAAAACCCGTAGTGGGATCCTTGTGGCAAAAGCTCACTCCCTCAGGATGTGGCTGAAGGACTCTTCTTTCTGCATGGACCTTGAGTTAAATGATTCATCATCTCTCCCAAAGTCAAACTCAATGAGACTCACAGAAGGATATTTCATGAGAGCCGGCCTAGTTCCAGCTTTCAAGGATATACATGAACGGCTGGGGCAAGTGAGACCCAAAAAATTTGCTAGGTTGGCTTTATTGTCAGAAGTGAGAAGAGAGAAGGTCATTACAGCTGATATAGCAGGTAGGAAAGAAAAATTGGAAAAGATGAAGAAAAAGGGGGTGATCAGAGCGAGGAAGCCAACGACGTTTCGTAGAAGGAAATTTTTGAGGAGACAACACAAAACACATGAACAAGCAACTTCAGATGGTTAAAATATGTTTATGTACCTAAACTTCCTACAACACAAAGTCCTCGCAAAATAATGGTGGCTTCTCTATTCATATTTGGATGAGTAATGCTATATAGCCAACTCGTTTGCCAATTTTTGTTGCCAACTCCACGTGATGTGGAGTGCTGGCAGGTCCTCATTGCTTGTAACATTTTGTGGGGGCCATGGGATGAGCCTTAGGCAGATGCCACATAAAGTTGGCAACCCAAAAGTTGGCAAACTAGTTGGCTACCTAGCATTTCCCTATTTGGATAGAAAGCCGCTCTGGGTCATTTCAGCCGCTGATGCTTCTCATTTGGTTGTTTTCATTACGACATTTTGCGGGGTTTAGAATCAAGAAAAGAGAAGATCAGTTAATCTATGGACTATGGAGTATGAGGAATGCCAGGATTTGTTGTATGAGAGCAATTCTTTAAGGTTCTTTGGCCGAACATATTCTGCAGTTCTTCCCTGGCCTTTTCTTCAGTGTGGGAGAATCTATGTTGGCATAGCATATTGCAAGCGGACTTTGTACTTGTACAGTTCTATTGGTTAGTTTCTCATTTAGGCTTCTTGGTGTTTGATGTCAATTTGTTGCTGTTATTATGGAAGTATGACAGATGAATGACTGATACATTAATGTTCGTTTCGTGCAGGGGCTAAAATGGGTTTGATGAATCCTTGTCATTTCTGCAAGCAGCGTGAAGGAACATTGACCTTAACTGCAACCGAATGCAGGCAGTTTGACCACTCAAATGTTCAAGTGGTTTGGCAAACTATGCAGATCTGGAAGCCCGCAAATGAGGTTCTATAACACTTTCTCAACTTTCTCATGGCATCGTTGAATCTAGTCCTTCAAGATATGCTACTAAATTGCATTTGTGAGAGCATACAATCTAGGCATCTATATGGTGATTTCTTCAACGTCTGCCAAGCTATGTTCTCTTTTTTGATCTTAATGAATTCATAGGGTTTCTTTTTTTCTTCATTGGATTTTAATTTATGGAAGAACTTGATTTTCGGAAATGTTCTAATATTCCTGAGAGAAGAGAACTTGATTTTGGGAAATATTTTCATGCTCTTGGGAATCACAAATATAAAGAATTTATTCAGTCCTTAATTCCCTCGGTAAGCAATTGCTCTGTTGAAAGCTTTGGGAAATGATGACGCTGGAGCAGAGGTAGTAAAGATCAATGATGAGAGGATTATGCTTTCCTGGATGATGAAGGTATGTTCCACTTTCATATTTTTATTTATCGACCATTTTATTTTATTTTTGAACTTCATGGTTGTATGCTCTTGGAGATTGCGTAGGCCATGGAGATGAAGTGGGACTGGGTCAGGGCGATGACGAGGACGGTGAGTCCTCAACCCACACTCACAAGAGGCCGCCCCCATGGAGGAGCTAAAACCACTCCCGCCTCGACGGTCCGAGATGCTTGGCGTTGGCTCAGCCATGCTCCGAGATGTGATGGTGGTAGTTTGGCGAGGTGAAGCCCATGATCCATTCGAATCTCTTCCTCCCACTGGATCTCCACTCCACGGATAATCATCAAGTAACATTTTTTTAATCTCTATATGCCTTGTGCCTGATGCTTCAATCTCTGTACATGGTATCCAGAAGGATATGCTTCATATTTTGATCTCTTGTTTTTGTTCTCTCATCTTTCCACAAGATGTGGGTTTTTTAATAGCTTAGTTTCTTTTTTCCTTTTTCTTTCTTTTATTTTTTTTGGGTGGGGGTGCATCGCCCGTCATTCACACTAGTAATCTATATATCTATACTAAAATGGAAGCCTCTTTCCTGTGTTATGGCACATGGACATCTTTTAAAGAGCTAGAATTCTTCTTCCGTGTGTGAACATGGCTCTTTTTTAAATCCATTTAAAAACCTATCATAAAGATGATAAATTTTTATTCAATGACATTTAATGGTCATTTGATGTTAGTCTCTCTCTCTCTCTCTCTCTCTCTCTCTCTCTCTAACAAGTGAATCACACTCACTTCAGATTTCACATTTCTTGGAACAGTTGTGATATCATCTTTGCTAAATGACGTGCATCAAGCATATTCGGGCATTGCCCGGGTTTTTTAGTAGTGGACATTTACGAAGCTGAGACTTTTGGTGCCATGTGGTATCCTCTCAATTCATTGCTCTCTTGTTCCCCGCCCCCCCCCCCCCCCCTCTCTTAATTTTTTTATATGATTAACAATGGGATTTGTTGCCGGATGTGTAATCCGATCAAGTGTGGCATTTCTGGTGATTAGTACTGGTTGATAAAATTGCAACTGAGGACCCATATAGGACTGGCAATGGGTTGTGTCTAAACCCTAAACCCATATCCAACATGCTTATAAACGGATAGACCCGATAAGACCCGCCAGACTTGTTTAGCTCAAGGGTTGTACTCAGTTGGCACGATAAGACTCGCTAAGCCTATTTACCACAGTTGACACGACTTGACTCATTTAGATTTTAGACTTGTTTACCTCTAATTAACCGGGAACTAAATTATAGCTATCATTTAGTTTAGTGGTCCAACGATTATAACTTACAAGCCAACCGATGCACGGCTGGCCTGAAGTCTTTTGGCCGTTACAAGCTGTTAGACTGAGATGATCATTAGTGTCAAAATCCGTCGGGTACTCAATTATCGGATTGCAGGGTAGGCCTAGTCTGTTGAATTTTAACCGGGTATTCTAGGATCAAACGGTTTGGAAGCAAAAACCTAGACCCAACCCACTTACTATTCGGGTTAGTTGTGCTGACTCATTTACAATCTGAACCTGTTTAACCCAAACCCAGACTCATTAATTTCGGATCCAAAACTGCCAGCACAAACCCCATAGGGGTTCATCTACCTCACTCCAAATACTGGGATTGACTAGTATGATTTTGTTCCAACCTCTTTAAAGAGGTTGGATGTTCCCGGTCTCTCTCACTCTCATTGGTCCATTCCAAGCGTATGTTTGTCATTTCATACTGTTTATCATAGTGAAATGACTAAAAACCCTCGATATGGACCAATGAGAGAGACCGGGAACATCCAACCTCTTTAAAGAGGTTGTAACAAAATCGTACTCGGGATTGACGTACACAGCTCCGAGGGCTACAGCGGCTGCTTGTGTTACTGGAGAGAGTGGATACTCCAAATAATTAGAAATTTTTGAGAAACGGAATAAAAATTATTAATAATTTAATAAACTGAACAAAAGTTGTATAAGTGAAAAAAAAAGGAATATTGCGTCATCACAAATGGTGTAAAGTATTTATGCCATTTGAGATGACTTAAAACTGAAGGGACAAATTAAAATACCAAAACTGTCCTTTCTTTACGCCATTTTAATTGGCGTAAAATCCTAATAAGTTTTAGGATTTAGGGTTAGGGTTAGGGTTAGGGTTTAGGGTTTTAGGGTTAGGTTTTAGGGTTTTAGGATTTAGGGTTTAGGTTTTAGGGTTAGGGTTTAGGTTTTAGGGGTTTAGGGTTAGGGTTTAGGTTTAGGGGTTAGGGTTATGGTTTAGGGTTTTAGGGTTAGGGTTTAGGGTTTTAGGGTTTATTGTTTAGGATGTTACATTGGCGAAGTTAAAAAATATTTTTTTTAACCTAAATCCTAACCCTAAACCCCTAAACCTAAACCGTCAAACCCTAACCCTAAACCCTAAACCCTAACCCTAAATCCTAAAACCCTAAACCCTAAACCCTAAATCCTAAAACCCTAAACCGTAACCCTAACCCCTAAAACCCTAAACCCTAAACCCCTAAAACCTAAACCCTAAAACCTAAAACCCTAAACCCTAAATTCTAAAACCTAAAACCCTAAACCCTAACCCTAAAATCCTAAACCTAAATCCTAAAACTTATTAGGACTTTATGCCAATTAAAATGGCATAAAAAAAAGACAATTTCAATATTTTAATTTATCCTTTTACACCATCTTAAATGGCGTAAATATTTTAAGCTATTTAAGATGGCATAATATTCTTTTTTTTATATATATAATTTTTGTTTAATTTATTAAATTATTAATAATTTTTGTTCCGTTTATTAAAAATTTCTACATGATTGTCCATAAATATTTGATTCTGAAATGCGGGCTCGCATGGGCCGCCGAACACTCTGCTACAGATCCTTCCGCGACCTACCTTCCCATCTCTCCAAGCCGTCCAAATTCATACCCACCGCTACTTCGTTGCCGTCAACTCCCGACGCCCACATCCCGTACGACTCATACCACTTGGCCGACGCCCTGCAGTCCTGCGCCGCCACCCGGAACCCCCGACACGGCGCCGCCGCGCATGCCCGCCTTCTAAAATTCCAAGATTGGCTCGGCGGATCCTTCTCTCTATGGAACAAACTCCTCAATCTCTATTGCCGATGTGGTCTCGGCCGCCACGCCCACAGACTGTTCGACGGAATGCCAAAGAGAGATGCCGTCTCGTTCAACACGATGATCTCCGCCCACTACGGCCATGACTGCAGTACCGTCAAGCCCCTACATCTCTACTCGCGGATGCTGGCTGAGGATGTAAAACCCAACAACATCACCCTATCCTCATTACTGACTTCGTCAGATATCACATCATCTCCTCGTTTGGTGGAGCAAATCCATGCCCATGCTATCAAGTTTCTATTGAACTCTGATGGGTTTGTCGGGAGCGCGGTGGTGAATGGCTACGCAAAGTGTAGAGGGCTGGAGGAAGCTCTTCGTGGGTTCGCGGAGATTGCCGAACTGGACTCGGTCTCTTGGAACATCATGATCGATGTGTGCGCGAGAAGTGGCAGCCGAGGACACGCCACCAAGATCTTCTCTCAGATGCGTCAGAAGGGTGGCATTAGCTTCGACTGCTTCACTTTAACAAGTGTTCTAAAGACATGTTTGGTGAGAGAGGATCTGAGCTTAGGGATGCAGCTCCACGGTTGTTCGTTAAAGGCCGGGTTGGAGTCAGAGACCCCATTCGGGAACGCGCTTATTACGATGTACTCGAGATGTGACGAAGGGATGGGCTCCGCTGTCGAAGCCTTTCAAAGAGTTCTTGAGCCTAATATTATTACTTGGACTGCAATGGTTGGTGGGCTGGCACAAAATGGGCTGGCAGAGAAGGCAGTGAGCTTTTACAGGGAAATGAATAGAGAAGGCATGTTGGAGAACGAGTTTTGCTTTGCTAGTGTCCTGCCGGCGTTCAGCATCCTTGCTAGCCTTGAGCATGGGAGAATGATCCACTGTAGGATCATAAAATCGGAGTTTCAGTCGGATGTGGAGGTGAGCAATGCTCTCATAGACATGTACTTCAAGTGTGGCAGCCTGGAAGATGCTCGATTGGTGTTCGAGGCCATGAGCGACCGTGATGTAGTGTCATGGACCGTGATGGTTTCTGGGTTTGGTCAGCATGGGGAGGGAAGGGAAGCTCTTGAAATCTTCAGAGCAATGAATGGCGAAGGACTTAAGCCGGACGGTGTTACATTTCTTGCAGGTCTTTCTGCATGTAGCCATGGAGGTCTTGTGGATGAAGGCCTTTCGATCTTTCGTTCCATGGTTGATGATCATGGCATCAAGCCTAAGAGGGAGCATTGTACATGTATAGTCGATATGTTGGGGCGTGCTGGTCGGTTGAAAGAGGCCGAGAGATTGATAGGGGAGATGGGGATGGGATCGGATCCGTGGGCATGGGAGGCTCTTCTTGGGGCTTGCGGGATACACGGAGAGAAGGAGCTTGCGGAAAGATCAGCAGAGAAGGTTATGGAATTGGTGCCACACAAAGATGGGCCATACGTGTCGCTGTCGAATATCTATGCAGAACGAAGCATGTGGGAAGAGAAGGGCAAGGTGAGGCAGAGGCTGGATGCCAGTGGCTTGAGGAAGGAGGCTGCGCGAAGCCGGTTTTCAGGTTTAGAGATTTGAATTCCGAGATGGGAATCTTCAATGATATTCAAGCCCATGCCTTAGCGATTATGCAGTTTAAGCTCATGCAACTGGGGAACAACCCTCCAATGCTCCTATATACTAGAAAAGGGACTTGACGAAGAGGGTTAAAGGCAAGATTTAATAGGGGGAACTACATTCATCTCGGTGGCACAAATTATATCAAATCCCACACAAGCAAGTATGTACTCAAAAACAAAAAGGTGGACTATTTAGCATTTATCCTACACAAGTGTATCCAAGCGATACACGGGTCGGACATGGGTGCAACGGACGGCTGTGAAGGTTGGGACACATAGATGGGACACGACACTGGGATAGAAGAGAGGACTTCCCAGTAGGTCACCCATTATAGTAAAAAAATATTTAAATGCGGAGTTCTATTTGGATCCGGTGTTTTAATGCTGGTATGATCGTACGTCAATTTTAATCTTGTTGTTACAATCAAAATCAGCACATATTTGGTGAAATCTGAGGTTCGTCGTCATTGGGAAGCTCTGCAACCAAATGGTAGCAAGACTGCAGTCCTTGTCTTCCTCCACCAATGCTTGTTGGACTGCAAAGGGGATCTTTTGCAACAAGAAAGGTACAAGGTATATCACCTAGGTCGACATTGCAGTAAACCTAGCACTTTAGGAAATGAGTACATTCATGTCAATTTAAGAATATTCAATATTTGTAACACTATTCTTTTGGGCTATAGATCAACTACTATGCATTGCCTTATCTTTTGTTTGTGTTCTCTATTTTTTTATTTTTTTGGAAGTTCAACCTATCCTTAAAATAAAACCTAAGAGTCCTCCAGACGAGCCTGGTTATTGAATTCACCAGGTACCACATCCGGGCGATTATCAGGTAATTATTAAGAATGTTGAGTTTTTTTGCTGATCAATAGAATCCTTACATAAATAATCTCGAACACACGCAGGTGTTGAGGATGGCATCTTCAAAAAAAGATTGGGTTACAGAATATTTCGCATGTGAGTGGACTGCAACATTTCCTCCCCTGTGGATGAATTTGATTTCAGTATTCGGATAGAGCTCTACCAAATACATGCAATCTTTGATAATCGAGATGAGCCTCCAAGGAATCAGTGTGTTTTTGTTTGCATTCTCTTTCAAGAGCTAAAAAGGGGGATAATGATTTGCTTAAATATCGGAGATTTGTTAAGTGGGAGTTACCGGATCAGAGTACTATCAAAGTCAATTTTGCCGGTGTTGTCTCTCAAACCTCAGGGCAAGCTGTGTGGAGAAATGGACATCCACTTAGGGGGTGTTTGGCATGAGGAACTATTGTTCCGCTTAAACCTCATCCAAAAGAGGGTAATCTTGTCAATTAATATTTTCAGTGTAATACGATGATTCAGTGTTCCGGTTAGCATAGAAACAGACAGAGTGATAAATTATCATTCCAAAGTCCTTTCATTCCACCAGAACAAATAGTATCTCAAGATCCCTAACCGATGTAGAAAATATATAACACAACTAGAGCAATGGGAATGCAGAAACAAGAAAAGGAGAAGTGGAAGAAAGGATTTGGCTTGAATTGATCTTGAAAGAAATGTTGTGTACATGGCTATGTTTGGCATGATGAACAACTATTCTACTTAATCCTCATCCAGAAGAGGGTATTTCCGTTAATTAACTTTTCTAATGTAATTTTAAGGTTCAGTGTTCCGGACGGTGTAGAAAACGCACAGAGTAATAAATTCGTGTTCCCAACTCCTTCATTCCACTGGAACAAATACTATCCTTTACTTTTAAAATCTAGAACTGAGAATAGAAATGGAAGGTTCCGGAATGATGCCAAACATCATCTTATGGCCCGAGAAGAAAACTCAAGATAAAGATATTTTTTACACTTTCTTGCTAACTAAGAAGATTATAGATAAAGAATCTTGAACTTGGCGGAACACAAAGGGGGATTGTTATCAGGTATGCTAATAATAAGAATCTTCTATGTAATACGAATGCTTATTTGGTAGATACCGCCTAAATTGCTCAAAATAAAAAACATTATATAAATCTTCAAGCACTTTCTAGAAATTCAGTTTAAAACTTAACAAGATGGCACAGGGTTTGTCATATGAGACTGGAGGGGGGAATTTTGGCGGTCTGGCTCAGGCGAAGGCGAGAGCAGCTTAGGAAGGCACTTGTGCAGCAGCGCAGCTTGGGACGCCTACCAATATCTGGATCGAAGGGCACTCCCTATCCGCTATCCCAAAGCTACAAAGGGGAGATTCCGACAATGTTTTGTTGAGTGAATGTGCCAAATATCGCTTCGTCAGCTTAGATCTGCGAAAATATCACACATTCTTCTTGAGGGCAACCAGGTGGCAGATTGATTACCTTGCGACTTGAGCAAAGTCTTTAGAGCCTTATTTCTTCTGTAGGGAGGATTTTGACCTGACAATCTTAGATATTGCCGGGGTGGAGGCTAGTTATTGTACTTTTGTCCATTGTTAATGTTAAAAAGCATTCTCTCCTTCAGCTGGATTCAGTAGGATAATGTAGCCCATACTAGGGGGTGTAACTTGTGTAGGCTAAAACCAAGAACCAACCCAACCTGGTCTAAATGGTTCGGGTTGGTTCGGATATTTTGACTAAATGAGTTGATTCCGTTCTAAGTTTTATGGACCCAACTAAATATGGGTCGGCTCCAGGTTGGAGCTCAAGTAGACTAGACCCAACCCGAGAACCTAACTCATATATGGGCTTGGACTTTTGGGCTACATCTCACCAGCACCGATGATAAACTTTAGCTGTTTGCTAATGTTGAACCAACTATCAAGAGAACTCAACGGATGGCTAAAGCCTAAAGCCCAATGTGGACCTCCAGGTTGTTAGTAAATTGCCAATGGCCATTAATTTTTTAGACCAGCTAATATGCCCAAGTTGGGTTGGTTATGGTTTTAATATGGAAGAACCGAACTAGTTTGCTTCGGTTCCGGGTTTGCTCAAACCTGAACCAACCCGACCCAAGTTGAAAGAACTCAGGAGAAAATAAGAGCAGGAGAAGATACCGCTTTTCTTTTAGCACCACACAGCATATCCCATGTCTCAGAGTACCAACACCCCAAGACTTTACCAACTCACCTAGCTGGCACTTCAAGAAGAAATAACTAGGAACATGTAAGCGTGCTGAAGCTGGACTGCATTTAAAAGTTTGCGACAGTCTTCGGCAACAAAGCGCTTCGTTCAGGTGGTCAGCAACCAAACCTGAGTGCAACTTGGATGGGAGAAATGCTATTAAGCCCGAAGGTTTTCCGATTTCGCTCAGCTCGATCGATGTGGCAACGTACAACTGGTGGTGTTCAAGATTTAAATGTTGCTAGTGAGATTCAGACCACACCACTTGTACGCTGCCACGTCAATGGGGCTGAGTGGAATTGGGAAAACCTTGGGGCTGAATAGCATTTCTCCTTGCATGGGGAGGCCTGAGTGAATAGCATTTCTCCTTGCATAACAAAGGCACCGAGCATTGCATTTATCCCCACAAGCCAATTATCATCACAGATTTGGTTTCTTTCGGATTGTTATCAGTCTGTAATCGAGGAAGAGTCTTCCTATGTTTGTTTTAACCCATATGATGAGTCTTCCTATGTTTGTTTTAACCCATATGATGAGGCCTGTATTAATTTTATTTTTGGGTATGGAGCAACATGAATAGAACCCCCTTGGTTAAATACAAACGAAAAAAAAAAGAGGAGCTGCAGTATCAGCACGCACAGGTGCTGTACACCTGCGCCGTGCACACCAATCGCAGGGCTGGACTCCGCACATTGCATTGGGACCCAGTGACTTGTGCGAAGTGACAGGCTTGGTGTGCACTGAACAGGCGTATAGCCGCCGTGCGTGCTGATAGACTCCCAACTCCTTGCATGCCCATAATTTATGTAAAACACATTACTAACCCATAATTAAGGATTAGCAGGGTGCAAAGCAAGTTTGGCAATCTCTCCTATGTAAGAATCAGTTTCAGAGTTGTTTTAGCTTGCCATGCATTCTTCATAATGATCAACAAGAGCCAACATTACTGATAACTTGTATTTCAGACTATATGAGTCTTGCTAATACACGCACCAATAAAGCAGAAGCTCACACTTACCTAGAACTCGAATAGCTGACAAAAGCCTCTAACCTTTATAGCAGACCTCCCCATCGCACACATATCCCTCCTTACCTGCCTGCCCCTGGTCGTCTTCAGGCTCCGCACCCACCTGCTTTTCCTGCCCCTGATCGTCTTCAGGCTCCGCACCGCCACCCACCTCCTTGTCTCCCTCCAACGCGCACTTGGGGTGCAGATCAAAGTCGCACTTCTCGCAGTAGAAGGACCAGCCTCTCCCCGCATCATCGCAGAGGTCGCAATTGTACGCCCTGCGCCGGGTCCGCACGAGCTCATGCTCCTCATGGAGCTCATGCTTCACCTTCTCCGGCCACCCCTTCGCCATCTCCTCGATCTCCACCTCCAGCTCCTTCAGCCGATCCTCCGTGAAAGGGTAGGCGTCGGCTCCGTGGACCATCATGTGGTTCCTCGCCTCCTTTGTGACAGTTTTTCCGGTCGGGCCGATGGCCACAAGGGACGGGATGCCGGAGATCTTGAACGTGCGGCTCAAAGACTTCTTCCGCTCGTCTCCAAAGGGGAGAGCCAACCACGGCATGCCCGAAAAGAAGTCGTCGAAGGAGCTCTGGTTCTGATCGCTTGAGACAAAGACTACCTCGAAGGCACTGTCCTTATCTTTGATCTTGTGGTATGCCTCGATCAGCTTGGGTAGGAAGGCACGGCATGGAGGGCACCACTGTGCTGAGAAGTAGAGGAGGATGTTCTTCCCAACAAGTTCGGAAACGGGAACCTGAGCCGACAACAAGCAGATGGAGATGGAATAGATGCAGAAATTGGAAAGAACAGGAAAACAACAAAAAATAAACTTCTAAGCATTTATATACAATGCATATTAACAAAAAAAAATCAGGAAGCAGCACAAAGAACAACTAATCAATCAAGCAAATGCAAGTTTCATGAGTGTGAATTTTGTAATTGAACATTTTGTGATAACCCAATATTCACCACAAACAGATAATTAATTTTAGGCTATGATAAATATTTTGAATGCAGATCGATTTTCGAAAACTAAAGAAAATATCATGACTATGCTTGAAATCTCTTATGCTCATACACAGAAACAGAAAAAGAAGAAAACTAGAACAATCAGGTCTGTCATTCATGGCAATCCAAGACCGTTATTATGCACGCACGAGCGCACTAGAATTGGTTCCATACCTTGACACCGCCTTTTCCAATAACATAATCTCGCTCCCCAGAAACAAGAAGTGACTGCAATGTCTGTGCCTCCAATCTTGCCTTCTCTTTCTCTGCGAGCTCCTCCAACTTCTCTGGAGAAAATGGGTACGCATCGATTCCATGCTCTTCCACAAGCTCAGAAGCATTAGAATTAAGAGTCTTCCCATCAGAGCCAAGCACAACCAGTGTCGGAACAGTCTCGAGCTCGAAGTAGCGGACAAGCCTATCACAGCTCTTGTCCTTGAGGGGGATTGCGAGCCAGGGCATTCCTGCAAAGGCTAGCTCAAAAGATGACTCCTCATCACCAAGGGAAATCAGCACAACCTCAAAGCTCTCTCCCCTTTCCTTCAGCTTGCCATACATATCAACAAGTAGTGGGGTAAACTCCCGGCATGGGCCGAAAGAGCTTATTGAGAAGTACAGACCCACAATCTTACCTTCAAGATCCGATACAGGTACCTGTTGGAAAGATGAGGGAGAAAAGTAAGATCAATGGGGATTGATCAGATATCAAATATTTATGAAAATACAAGACGTGATGAGAAGCAATTACCTTATTTCCATTTTTTGAAATCAAGAAGTCACGACTGGGGGAAACAAGCACGCTTTGAAGAGTTTGCTCTTTCTTGGCAGCCTCCTCATCCTCTTTCATCTTTTTAATCTTCTCAGGTGTGAAGGGGTACCCCTCCGTGCCATATTCATTCACAATCCTGACACCCTCGTTGGTAAGAACGTTGCCACTGTACTCAAGGACAACTAGGTGCGGTATCCCTCTGACACTGAATAGCTTGTCAAGATGGTCTCTTGTTTTTGAGTCTGAGAATGGAATGGCAAGCCATGGCATCTCAGAGAAGTACCCACGAAATGCCTCCTCGTCCTCATCAGCTGAGACAAAGACAACCTCAAAGTTGCTGCCCTTCGAGGCGAGCTCACCGTATGTCTCAACAAGCTTAGGAGTGAACCGCCGACAGGGGCCACACCATGAGGCCGAGAAGTAGAGGCCAACAACTTTGCCATTAAGATCAGTGATCTTCACCTGCATAGTTTGAAAGATTAATACTTTCTGATACATTTGTTTTAAGCCAAAAGCCATTGAACCCCCAACCTCCATTTTGAGCCGTACCAATGAAGCATCAAAAGATTGGAATTTTAATGTTGGTTTCAGGTGGAACAAATTTTACAACTATGTAGGAGCTCAGCTGTTGTTGAGCGCAGACAGATTGCAGCATTTCCAATGATCAGAGATTGGTTTCAGTTGAGGGCCCACATGAAAGAAATACATTTCTTAAACTGGATTACGAAAAGGGTTCCACTACAGTACCGAATTGGAGCCATACCGGACCCATCTCCACTATCCACCTCATTTCCATGCATTGTAGTGGTAGAAGCATAATTATAGGGACCATGGGATGAAGACTAGGTAGATGCCTGTGATCCATCACAGGGCCATCGGATGGTCCCTATGAATTTCGGTACAGTACCAACCATAGACTTTCCCTTAGAAAAAACTTAACAAGGGCCCACAAAAGTATAACAACACATGCTTTTCAGCTTACATTGATTTATCTCTATTCTTACTGGTTTGAAGTGTGCATCAGGCACCAATTTGGATTAATATAAAACAAGGCTAAGCTTATCCATCAAAATGCAATATAAATACCATAGGGCTGCAAAATGGGCACCCAAGAAGCACTTGTTTTTTAAGTGAATTTTGTTTCTCACCCAAGCTGTGATTATCTTCTCAGTATTTATGACGCCAGATTGAACCAGCGAGTGCTCCCACAGGGTATACATACATGAGGTAAATGGATTCAGTGTAGAGGATCCAACACTTGGAATTTTTCTAAGTGTTGGAAGTTATTAGGCATCCGAACCATTGTTCGGACTCCTAGTATTCTGGCGTCCGAACAATCGTTTGGACGTCTAGACAGGAGGCCGCATCCGAATAATCGTTTGGACGTCTAGACAGGAGGTTGGACTGTTCATAATGGGTCCAGACCACTTGGGACTTTGAGTGTAGGGGGTCTGACCATTGTTTGGACCATTACTCCTGACTCGGGGTTTTTTGGGTCTCCAGTCCAAACAGTCGTTCGAACTATGACCAAGCCAGTCAGAACGACCGTTCAAACTGCTATTACCCAAGAGCTAGCCTACCAAGTTTGATTTGGTTTTGAGCCATTACATCTTGATCCAAAGACTAGTTTTGGCATGGGATTGATCTATACTATATAATCCCCTTTACTCTTATTAGTTTATGTGGAAAATCAGAGGAGGAGAAACTTTTGCTTGGATTTTGTAGAACCTATTAGAAATATTTCTCCTCTTCCTTCTCCCTTCGAGCCCTACCACGCAGGTACGATCTCTATTGGCTCATAGGTTGCTTTCCACCATGTGTGCTCCGATCTTCGAATCGGATGCATTGTATTTCTCTGGTGGATTTTATCATTGATCCCTTTGTTTTAAGTCCTTAAGGGTTTGGATGGTTTTCTCTATCCCCTTGTAAATTCCATATGCTGGGTTCTTTTGTGTAAAGTGGAAGAGGGTCGGGTCTTACTTGAACGAATCAAGTAAGAAGAACCCTAATTTTCCTTAGTAGGTATTCGGGGTTTACCGATATAAAATACTTTAGGATCCGTTGGGCGGGTTACCTCGACGAAGTAGTGCCTTAAAGGGTGCTACCACTCACAGTGGGGTGCAGACTGTGCAGTTCACCTTGGAGCACGTTCGATCCTTGCAACAACGAACGCTGGTGTTTTCGCTTGAGTGAATCAAGAAAGCCCAAGCGGTGACTTCGGTGAACAACTAGGGCCATGTGTGTTGGAGCACTATGAAGGCGGTCGGGCAATGAGCTTGTGAAGAGCTGGAAGGAACAAGACAGCAAGCAGCGTGGAGTGGAGGGTTTAATCGTAGTAGGTCCCGTGCGTTCTTGTGTCTGTGTCCGTAACCGGACCTTTTGGCTTAGTGGATTGCTCTTATCATCCAGTGCGAAGCCGGCAAGATTTTTCCCACAAACGATTTCCTCGTAAAAAATATGTGTTGAAGTTTAACTTCCATATGCTAGTCATGTATGCTTATGCCCTGTAGGACCTATACTACACAGACACTATTTTTTGTACTATTTTATTAGAGAGGAAGAAAGAATCACCTGACGTCTAATCACCATGCATGCAAAACGTATATTCCGCGGTGAGGAGATAACTTAGCAAAGCTAAATTTTTAATCAATCATAGTCTAGCATAGTGCTTTCAGACCAAGGTGATCGTAAGACGTAGTTATTTTAACGTGACTGTCGCACTCCAATCAAACCTCCCATGTGTCCCTCCAAAGAGGGATTCGAAGGTGTGCTTTCAGCCTTCAGGGGGTGACCGATTTGTGCCACGCTACTATCCTGACCCGCCCCCGTGGCAACTCTTAAAGGACCACATGTCAAGTTTCAATTGAGTCAGGTATAGGGCTAAGATTGCATTCACTTTTATGTCTACATGTGCTACGTGGCTCCTTGATGACAAACCTCGATGGTTCTAGATTTGTCCACGAGTCAACTCCTGGGAATGCCACATATTCATTGGGGATGGTTCTTAATTGATGTTCCTATAGTTCCCATTTAAATCATGATTCCCTTCGTCCTAGAAGAGTCCATTAATTTGTAAAACTCCTAAGGTAGCATAGGTTTCTTATATCCTTGTAATTTTTGGATTAATTTTCATGTAATTTTGTAAAATCTCTTCCTCCTCAGAGAAGAGATTCATAAGTGTTTGAAGGAGAGTGTTGGTTCTGGCTAACTCTTTAGAGAAGAGGTTCATAAGTGGTTGAAGGAGTGCATTAGTTCTAGCTGCATGATTCACTTTCCTGCCAAGGAGATACGTCCCACTAACATTGTGGTGACTATGTTGCCTTATGCATTTTGCTAGTGGAGAACTTCATCAGACACTGATGCTTCACGAAATACCCCATGTCTTTCGGGGATCGAGAATAAATACAAAGTTCTCTCTAAATACATATTGGGCTTCCTGACCAATATCAATGCAGCTCCCATCCCCATAATAAAAATCATCCCCTCTTTTCAGTCGTGGGACCCACAGTGACCAGAGGAAAGGGATTTCTCTCTCGGTGAGAAGAGTTTCGACCTTACTCTCCCTTTTATTTGTCCATGGGAAAGCCCTATGTGAAGGCCCGAGTTCCTCTTAATCGTCAACCTCGTTTGTTGCATAATCAAGAAGAAAATAATGGAAAAAAAGGCAAAGAAAAAGGACGATAATAGAAAAAGAAGAAAATGCTAGTACTTCTAAGCTTGTAGGAAAATGATATATTCCTAGATCATTGTCCTTTTCTTGCGGAGGAGACGAAACTCATGCTTACTTAAGGGTAACTTGTGTATAATTCTCTTAGCCTGGTTTGTTGGAACACATTTTAGTTTTTAGCTTCTTTGATAAAATTTTATTAAACTTCAGTTTGTAATTGTATTGTTGAAATTTTCCATCTTCCTCACGGTCTCTTGACGTTGTGTGAGCTTTTTTATCTTGTTTCTCAGATCTATACTTCCATCAATATTTTGATATTAGAGCCTAGTTATTGTCTGTTCTACCAAAAAAGAAGCTGTTGGAAGAGATGGCTTCAAGACGAGGACAAATGTAGAGGGAAAATGTGAGAGCACGTATTTATCCGCTCAACAAACCAAGATAGCAGAGATGAGAAGACTCTCTGAAGATCTCATGTAGCAAGTGCAAAACTTGCAACGTAATGTCCATGAGAAATCAATGGTCGAAGATCATGAAGATCACAAAATATGCTGAGAGTCCCATCACACAGTGGAAAAAGAGGAGGCTGAGTTCTATGCTCATGAACCTATGCAAAACAATCTCGAATGAGAGTGGAGTTTGGATCAGTCCTGGATTTTCAAAGCGTATGCTTCCAAAATATTTCCAAGATCTGGACGCGAGCGTCAATCCGTATTTCGAGCTGTAGTCTTTGGAGGGACGACATAAAATGATGCTCTTAAAGCTAAAACCGAGATGTTGCTGAAGAAAAAATAATGAAAAATAAAAGTTCCACAACAATTCTTTCCAACCAAACCATCTATCCCATTACTTTGTACGAAAATTTCCGTAAACTTTGCAAAAGGGTCAAGAAGCGGGAAGGCTAAATGGAGGAATTCAACAATTTTTTTGGCTCACGTTTGGGTGAACATCTTGCTGCGAGGTGCTTGGCGGGCAGGTTTCCAAACCTCTGTTCAAGATGAGATGAACTTTGAGAGAATCGTGACACTCAAGGCATCATAATTGTATTGCTATTGGGACCACGGAGACCATTAGAGATGGAAAATCTATGATGCTAAGCGCATAATTAAGCATTGGCTGCAGCACCCAGGTAAAGAAAATAAATTTTTTTGCTCCAGCAGACTGTTGCTCCATATGCTCAGTGATGCATCTGGACCGTTCACTAAAGAGTAGGGAGCCTTCCGATCTAAACTACCAAGCCTCGTTTCCCATAGTTATAAAGAAGGGTAAATTACAATTTGCCCCCCTGAAGTTTAGCTCAAAAACACTTAACCCCCTTATAGTTAAAAAAATACATTTTGTCCCCTTCAATTCAGTTTTGATCAGATAAAAATTACCAAATGAGGAAATTAAGTAGTCGACAAAAGGGGGTATTGTGCTAACATTTCAAACTTTAGGGAGCGATTTGGTACAAAACAAACTACAGCGGGGTTAAGTGTTTTTGAGCTTCAGGGGGCAAAGTGTAGTTTACCCAAAAAAGAAACGATTTTTACAGTACTATGGAAACTTTATCAAATGAGGGTTCCAATCCTCGTTTCCCATAGTTTCCCAACGACGCCTGTAGCGATCGCTATCTAAGTAAGAATGTCTTTCACTGAAGCATCGCATCGCATCGCATCGCATCGCATCCCCAATTCCCAATTCCCAATTCCCAATTCACAAACCCACGAAGTCGGTGAGGTGATGAAAGCATAAAAAGGATCGGGATTAGATCGTCACCTCGTCGCCGTTATTACGGATTAGGAAGTCCCTCCCGTCGGCAGAGAGGATCGATTTCAGATCCCGGGCCTCCCCAGCGTCGACTTCTGCGTTGACAACTCCGTTGACTCCCGCCATTCCCTCACTCTCCGCGATCAATGCTCACAGGCGGAGAAGACACTAGACGGGGACGTTTTTATAGCCCGCTTCGATTCGCCGTTATCCCTCCGTCACTGCCTTTCCGTTAGGGAATCGATTTCGCCACTGTTCCTTTTGATAGCTCCACCCTTGACGTCTAGTAGGTGCCGTCAATTTCTTCGTGCTTTCCGCTCTTACCTTTCTTATTAGCTAAGGAACAATGGGGACCCTCTAATTGCACCCACAGAATAATGGGTCAAGTTGACTTAGCCCACATACTCCCGCCACGCCCCAAATATGGAGTACGATTTTGTTCCCACCTCTTTAAAGAGGTTGGAGCATCCCTCTCTCTCTCATTGGTCCATTCCAAGGATATGTTTGTCATTTCATACTGTTTATCATGGTGAAATGACCAAAAGCCCTCCAGATGGACCAATGAGAGAGAGAGCGGGATGCTCCAACCTCTTTAAAAAGGTTGGAACAAAATCATCCTCCCAAATATGATTTCAATTAAAGTAACCCCCAACAATGACTTAACTCTCCCAAATTTTTATGTGTTAATTAGACAGAATTGGGGGTATCCCAAAATACCATATAGGCATTGGGGGAGTAGGTCATTTTTTTTTGGAGGTTAATTCCAATTATTTGAGATAACTATAATTGAAATCATTTTAGGGGGTAAGTCTAATTGGCCTATTAACACATAGGGGTAAGTCAAATTGACCCAAGTTGGCGTCTATATTTTTCTTGGTCGTCAACCCATTTTTATGAATTGTCGCGGCACCCAGTTAACTCAAAGTATCTTACTCCATCACCCTTCGCTCCCACACCCTCCGCCTAAGTCCATACTCTGCACACCACCACCCCCACCCCCATGGACACCCTCGCTACACCGCCCAATTTTTTGACGACGACGACCCCAACCCCCTCTCCCACCCTTCTTCTTTTTCCTCCTCGTCCACCCTTTTCCTTCCTCCTCCATCTTACACGCGCTGAATACCCAAGTCCTAGACCCGATGTCAATCACTAGCTACCGACACTGTTGGTGGGGTGGCCACTGACATTACCATGTGGATGTCGGTGGGTACATACCCATGTCGGCATGATAATGCCGGTGGCCACCCCGATGACACTGTCAGCCGGGCTCGGCAGCCACCAACACCAACTCCATGAGTTAGGGTTTCAATGATTGGAAGATGGAGGAGTAAAAAGGAGGAGGGAAAAAATTATTGTTGCGATCCGAGGCCCTAGCGCGGCGAAACACGACTTGCGTAGTACCACCACAGTGGAGACGACCACCGACAAGACCGAGCAATAGAATAAACACAAGAACAAGCTACCACCACAAGAAGTTCCGGCAACGACCGATCAATAGATTTTCTAGTATGGGAAAAACCTGAGTACAAGAACAATTGTCTCTAACCAATCCCTCATACACCCACAAAGAGATCCCCCAAGGAGAATAAATCTCGTAGCCTTACACCCCGAAGACAAGAAGAAACCTTTCCCGAAAACCCTTCGGTCTCCAATGGTTTGCTCTTCCTCTCCCTTGATGGCGGCTACCTTCTAAGCCCTAATCCGGGATACTCATGTGCCACCATGATCCTCATTTCTTCATCCTTAGGGGTCCTTTTATAGCCCCAAGTTCGTGCAAGACCTAGGAGAGAAGATAGAAATAAATCCCTACAAGTTATCTCGAAAACCCACGAAAAAACGCAACCGAAATCGCGTCCCCCCGCATGCCTATCCGATGCCTGGCGCCCTGGGCGCCAGTTTCCTGCGCACGGGCCCGGGCTGCCTCGAGTTGGCGCCCAGGGCGCCCAGTCTGGCACCCAGGGCGCTAGGCCATGTTTTCGTCCTTTTTCCGCTCCGTCTTCGCTCCGTCTTCCGCCATCATTCGCACACAAACATTGGACATGTTGAGGGTTTGTTTTAAGCCAACATCCACAACAAAAAGGGGGCCACATGGGAAAGGAAGCGATGACCGAGGCGGAGTAGGATGGGAGCAACGTCCATAGAGACTTGCTGCAAACTAGCGATGGGGGTAATTGGAGGATAAAAAATAGAGGGACTTAGCCAAAAGTCCTTTTAAGAAATTCAACTTAGGCTAAAGGACAGGCAACATTTCGGTTTTGCATCAGTTCCTGTGGAGTCGGAAAAAAGCGCGGGTCATCTTTATTGCGAATCACACGAGATTACAAGTGTGGCCGGGACCCGGGTGGCTCGGGTGTAGCGAGTCCGGGTTGCGGCGAGTTTTGATCAGGGGATTGTGGGAAAGATCTTCTGGGGGATCCCTTTGATCCGCGTCTCCACGTGGTGTTCATGCGAGAGCTCTGAAGGAGTTGCCCAGGACAGGGGTCTTTACAGGGAGAGGGTTTTGGAGAGGCTAAGGAATGTCCACCGTTGCTTTGTCCCTTTCGTGCTTCGCGCTTTCTCGGCCAGGGGGTTTTCAGCTTCGTTCCTCGGTCTTCGCGTCTTCCTCGTTCCTTGCTTGACCTTGGTGTCCTTGATCGTCGGTTCGCGGCGTCGATTGAGCTTTTGGCGTTGGCTTTGGCTTTGGCTTTTTGGCTTAGGCTTGGCTCCGGCGTGGCTCTGGCTTTTGCTTTGCTTCGGCGCTTGCACTTGGACGTAGCTGGGAGAGACTTGCGATGCTTTCGTTCTTCCGGACTTCGCATCGTATCGGCTAGAACGTGCGGTGCTTTTGCTCGTGGCCGGCGTAGTCGCTTGGCTTTGGCACTTGCGTTGCTTTGGCGCGGGCTTTATTGGGGCTATGCTTTGGCTTCTTGCGTTGGCTTTAGCTTCAGCGTCAACTCGATCTTCTTCTTCGAACGACGTGGGCTACTTCTTCGGTGCTTCGACGGTTTACGTGGCGATTGGACTTCTCTTCTTCTCCGGGCTTCTTTGGCATGATCGGAGTCGAAGAATGCTTTCGAAGGTAGTGGGGGTAGCATCGATCTCCGTGCGACGGTTGTGGCGTCGGCTTTTATTGATGAAGACGACGGGGTAGCGACGCTTCAGACGATCTGCTCCAGGCTTTCTTCTTCGTGGATGGCGCAGGCGTTAGTCGAAGACGACGGGGTGATGACGCTTCGCTTCTCTCCTCCGAACTTTGGGGCTTGATCGGGATCGAGGATTTGTTGGAGCCGACGGGGTAGTGCCGCTCCGAGCTTCTTCTCCGGCCTTTGCTTCTGGCGTCTTCGGAGTCGAAGGGTCTTCTTCTCCGGCCTTTGCTTCTGGCGTCTTCGGAGTCGAAGGGTTTTCTTCTCCGAGCTTTCTTCTTCGTGCACAGAGTCGAAGTCTTGATCTTCGTGTGCAAGGGTCTTCACGTTGATGAGGACTTTTAGTAAGCTGATCCCTCGGGACAGGCTTGACTGTGCCTCGTGAAGCCTTGGGTCGGTGAAGAAGCGTCTCCTCTTCTGCAGAGCTCCGGCGTTTCGTCTTCAGTCTTCGACCGATCGACCTTGGTGACGGTTATGGTGTCGGCATCTTCTCCGGGCTTTTGGGCTTGATCGGAGTCAAAGGCCTTGTTGACGACGACGGGTGTAACGCCGCTTCTCTTCTTCTCCGGGCTTTTGGGCTTGATCGGAGTCGAAGGCTTTGTTGAAGGTGACGGTGTAGCGCCGCTTCTCTTCTTCTCCGGGCTTTTGGGCTTGATCGGAGTCGAAGGCTTGTTGGAGACGACGGGGTAGTGCCGCTCCTCTTCTTCTCCGGGCTTTTGGGCTTGATCGGAGTCGAAGGCTTGTTGGAGACGACGGGGTAGTGCCGCTCCGATCTTCTTCTCCGACCTTTGCTTCTGGCGTCTTTGGAGTCGAAGGATTCTTCTTCTCCGAGCTTTCTTCTTCGTGCATAGAGTCGAAGTCTTGATCTTCGTGTGCAAGGGTCTTCACGTTGATGAGGACTTTCAGTAAGCCGATCCCTCGGGACAGGCTTGACTGTGCCTCGTGAAGCCTTGGGTCGATGAAGAAGCGTCTCCTCTTCTGCAGAGCTCCCGCACTTCGTCTTCAATCTTCGACCGATCGACCTTGGTGACGGTTATGGTGTCGGCATCTTCTCCGGGCTTTTGGGCTTGATCGGAGTCAAAGGCCTTGTTGACGACGACGGGTGTAGCGCCGCTTCTCTTCTTCTCCGGGCTTTTGGGCTTGATCGGAGTCGAAGGCTTTGTTGAAGGTGACGGGTGTAGCGCCGCTTCTCTTCTTCTCCGGGATTTTGGGCTTGATCGAAGTCGAAGGCTTGTTGGAGACGACGGGGTAGTGCCGCTCCTCTTCTTCTCCGGGCTTTTGGGCTTGATCGGAGTCGAAGGCTTGTTGGAGACGACGGGGTAGTGCCGCTCCGATCTTCTTCTCCGGCCTTTGCTTCTGGCGTCTTCGGAGTCAAAGGATTCTTCTTCTCCGAGCTTTCTTCTTCGTGCACGGAGTCGAAGTCTTGATCTTCGTGTGCAAGGGTCTTCACGTTGATGAGGACTTTCAGTAAGCCGATCCCTCGGGACAGGCTTGACTGTGCCTCGTGAAGCCTTGGGTCGATGAACAAGCGTCTCCTCTTCTGCAGAGCTCCCGCACTTCGTCTTCAATCTTCGACCTCTTCTTCATTCCCCCACCCCCTCTATTTATAGGCAAAGGGGAGGGGAGAGAGATATGGGAACTTTTAATTTTAAATCCCTTTTTGTATCTCTCTCATAATTGCCCTGGATTTATTCATCCATTGATGAGGGTAATAACGTTTATTTGTTTTCCTTTTCTGGCGAGGCAATTATGGTTGAATTTCGCACACGAAATCGATGGCGATCGGGCGCTTCTTCTTGTGCGTCGGATCGAGGGATCGGCGCAGATCCGCGTGTGTGCAGACGTCATACGCAACCTCCCCCCGTGCATGGCGGTAGTTCTTTCCTTTTCTTCCTTTTCTTTCCTTTTATTATCTTTCCTTTCTTTTCTTTCTTTTCTTTTCTTTCTTTTCTTTTCTTTCCTTGCAGGGCCGGCCGGCCCCTCATGGGGTTCGGGTCCTAGTAGGGCCGGCCCCATGTGGCTCGGGTCCTAGTAGGGGCCGGCCCCATGGGGTTCGGACCCTAGTAGGGGCCGCCCCCCCTTGAAGCATGGGGTCCGCTCCTCTTTGCTAGGTGCGAGTCGGGTCCGGGTCCGCATCGGTGCACGCGAGTCGGGTCCGCGTGTCGGGTTTGCATCCGCGTCGGCACACGTAAGTCGGGTTCGGGTCCGAGCGAAATTCGTGTGTCTACAAATGCCCCCTCAAGGACGAGTGCGATGGTGAGAGCGTGTAGGGTTTGGACACGTAGGAATCGTAGAGCACTTGTCCTTGATTCCTTTTGTGGGCAGGGTTAGGAGTCTATTTAAGGACCCCTACCCCTTTTCATCCGCCTTTGTGCTTCTTCACGAAGGTTCCGCCGGCTTCTGAAGACCGCTGTCGGAAGAGAGCTGCCTGGGGCTGCACGCGACTTGCTCCGTCTTCCCGGTGTCGCCTCTTTCGTCGGCGGCGATGGTGCGCGATTTGGCGGTCGTTGCAAAGGTGGGCTCGAAGCGACGATGCGGCGAGGATCGAGGCGGGGAGGATAGAGGAGCGCGGCTGAGGTGCGAGTTGCCTTCGCCGCCTCTCTCTTCCTCTTTCTTCTTCTTCCTTTTCTTTTTTTTTTTTTTTTTTGGACCACGGGAGCTGCAGCGGCAGTGGCAGGGTCGGCCAGGGCTGCGGCGGCTGGGCACGAGGCCAGCGGTGTGCGGCGCGCAGAGCTGGGTGCCGGTGCGAGCAGTTGGCTGTGGCTCTTGCTTGTAGAGAAGACCTTCGCTATGGTTTCGATCATCTTCTTCGTTGCGGACCTCTTTTGCTCCAAAGATTGCACGGACGTCGAAGGTGGCCGCTGTACGGAGTTCGAGTGTGGCACGAAGGCGGCTGGAGTGCGAGGACGGCCATGGTGCATCTCGGCGGAGGACTATTGCTCCTTCTTCGGTGTGGGAGTGCAATGGCGAGGCCGATTGTCGCAGCCGAGGTCGATGACGCAGGCGTAACGAGAGAAGAAGGCGGAGTCGTCGTGGCCGAAAGCGCCGCAAAGAGAGGAGGTGGAGTCGTCGCGGGTCAGGTATGACGACTCTAACTCCTTTTTTTTTTTTTTTCTCCTTTCTTCTTCTTTCTTTTTTTCTTTCTTTTCTTTTTTTTTTTCCTTTTCTTTTCTTTCCTTTTCTTTTCTTTCCTTTCTTCTCTTTTTCCTTTTCTTTTCTTTCCTTTTTTTTTCTCCTTTCTTCTTCTCTCTTTTTTTTTGTGTCGGGTGCTGATTGGGGAGGGGGGCGCGGTGCAGGCTGCTGCTGCCCCCCCCCCCCTTTTTTTTTTTTTTGGTCCGCGAAGGCGGCAGGCGGCGCGGCTGTCGAAGCAGGCAGCGGCGGCGACGGCCCACAGCGCTAGCTGCAGTATGCACGGTGCGGGGGCCGGGAGCGAGTGGCGCGGAGGCCCGGCGCGGTAGCAGAAGCAACTAGGGCGGCCGCCGGTGCGACTCTGAGTCGAGCGGGCCCCGATTGGGTCGGAGGTGGAACGCAGTGGCAATGGCGGTGCGACTCCGAGTCGGCCGGGCGTGGGGCGCAGCTGCGGCTCGGCGCGCGGGGTTGAGTGCAGGCGGCATGGGTACGTGGCGCAGACGACGGGTGTGAGGAGCGGCGCCGGCGCGGCTTAGGCGGGCGGTGGCTAGGCTTCAAGCGGCGCGAGTGGTGTGCGGTGCTTGAAGACAAAGGCTTCCGTCGGCTTGGAGACAAAGGCTTCTTCGATGCTTGGAGACCGTCGGCGGAAGAGTGCTGCCTGGGGTTGCACGAGACTTGCTCCGTCTTCCCGGTGTCGCCTCTTTCGTCGACGGCGGCGGCGATGGTGCGCGTCGCTTGAAGACGAAGGCTTCCTTCGGCTTGGAGACGAAGGCTTCTTCGATGCTTGGAGACCGTCGGCGGAAGAGTGCTGCCTGGGGTTGCACGAGACTTGCTCCGTCTTCCCGGTGTCGCCTCTTTCGTCGACGGCGGCGGCGATGGTGCGCGTCGCTTGAAGACGAAGGCTTCTGTCGGCTTGGAGACGAAGGCTTCTTCGATGCTTGGAGACCGTCGGCGGAAGAGTGCTGCCTGAGGTTGCACGAGACTTGCTCCGTCTTCCCGGTGTCGCCTCTTTCATCGACGGCGGCGGCGAAGGTGCGCGGAGCTTGAAGACGAAGGCTTCCGTCGGCTTGGAGACGAAGGCTTCTTCGATGCTTGGAGACCGTTGGCGGAAGAGTGCTGCCTGGGGTTGCACGAGACTTACTCCGTCTTCCCGGTGTCGCCTCTTTCGTCGACGGCGGCGGCGATGGTGCGCGTCGCTTGAAGACGAAGGCTTCCGTCGGCTTGGAGACGAAGGCTTCTTCGATGCTTGGAGACCGTCGGCGGAAGAGTGCTGCCTGGGGTTGCACGAGACTTGCTCCGTCTTCCCGGTGTTGCCTCTTTCGTCGACGGCGGCAGCGATGGTGCACGGCGCTCGAAGACGAAGGCTTCCGTCGGCTTGGAGACGAAGGCTTCTTCGATGGCTTGGAGACGAAAGCTCCTTTGGCGGCTTGAAGATGAAGGATTCTTCGACGGCTCGCGAAGACGAAAGCTTCAGTCTTGGCGGCGAAGCATTCTTCGGCGGCTTGGAGCCGAAAGATTCTTCAGCGGAGTGTTATCGTCTTCTTGGTGCGGGAGCATAATGACAACGGCATGGCGAAAAGACGAAGCCGAGTGTGGTGGCGATCGCCTGGTGCGAGGATGAGTCGGAGGCGTTGAAGGCCAGGGAAGGTGGCTCCTTTTTTTTTTTTTTTTTTCGGAATTGACTTTACCTCTCGATCGGTCTTGCACTTTTCATATCCTTGCAAGATTCGTCCCCCCGAGTACCTTCCGAAGGCTGGCTAGATTATTGATGAGGTCAACCGCGGGTTTAGAGTTACTAGCGAGGTTGCACCTTTCTGGTCGCAATGTCAGCTTGAAGGACACCGAGATGGGCGTTCTGAAGAGGATGACGAGGCCACGAGCATCAACAAGGAGTAGACTGCTTTGGTTGTCTTTTGCTTGTCGATCTTGACCTTGATGACAGCTCCAGTGGTTCTTTTGGCTTTGTAGAGGTCACGAACGCTGCGGTTGTTGTTTATGCGTCCGCCATTCTTCGGGTTGCTGCTTTTGACTTCAGTGGCAGTTTCCATCCTTCAGGTGGGCCTGAACTTTTGCATGAGCCCGGTGGATTTCAAGGCAACGACTCTTTTTCTGCGGAGCAGATGCGCACCTTCTTTGGAGGGTGGCGAGCTTCATTGCTTACGACGGTCTTCGCTGGAAGACGCTTCCTTGGGCTTAGCTGCGACTGAGGGGGAGAGACGTCAAGCATCGCTTCAGAAGCTGGAGAATGCCCGAGCGACCGAGAAGACTTCTGGAGCAGAGTTTGTGAAGCAGCGGAAAGCTGGCGACGCGTCGAGAGTTGACTGCTTCCCTACCCCTGGAATTACAGCGCGTGTAAGCTGTTGGGAGCGAGCCACTTTGGCGCCTTAGGGACTTCGACTTGCCACACTCGTGCGTCGCTTTAGAAGCTGGAGTGTCATTTGGGGAAAGCTCGAGCGACCGAGAAGATGTCTGGAGAAGAGCTTGCGAAGCAGCGTGCATAGCTGGCGACGCGTCGGAAGCTGACGGTTTTTCTACCTCTGGAGTTGCAGCGCGTGTAAGCTGTGGAGGGCGAGCCACTTCAGCGCCTTAAGGACTTCGACTTGCTACTCGTGCGTCGCTTTAGAAGCTGGAGTTTCATTTGGGGAAAGCTCGAGCAACCGAGAAGACGTTTGGAGTAGAGCTTGCGAAGCAGCGTGAAGAGCTGACGAATTGCCGGGAGCGGGTGGAGTGATCGAGAAGGCTGCCGGAGCGATCCTTGCGAAGCAGCGTGCATAGCTGGCGACGCGTCGGAAGTTGACGGCTTCTTTACCCCTAGAGTTGCGGCGCGTGTAAGCTGCGGAAGGTAAGCTGCTTTGACGCCTCAAGGACTTTGACTTTCTTATCATCCTTTAGTTTGCTGACCGGATTGATGGTTATGCACTCACTTGCCTCTGGACTGGCCTTCTGGGACGACGTTGGGATGTTTTTTTTTTTTTTCTGGACTGAACCTTTGTAGGTTGCCTACGTACCCTACTGAGAGGGATCAAGTCGCACGTAGTTCGTTTATTCCCTCTTTTTTTTTTTTTTTTTTTGGGCAAGGGGGGTAACCTTGCGCTAGGCAAAGTACTTTTTGAGGGACTTGCCACTGGTAGGCAAAGTCGCCACTGGTTCGCAGCTATCGCCCGCCTTCTTCGCTTCAATATAGTTGGAAGTGAAGATCTTCTTGACTGGAGTTTTGATGATTCCTGGAGTTTGACTAGAGTCGATGCCCCGGCAATTTGGAAGGATTTGTTCGCCGCTTTTGCAGAGACGAGCTTGAGTCTTTGTCAGGCGATGTGGTATTGCAGCTGAGGGTAGTGAACCCATGTGCGCCATGCTTTCTTTGCTACGGCTGGATTTGAACATCGACTCGGTGGAGTTTTGCCCCCGAGTGTTTTCTGCCTTGATTGCGAGTTGCTCAGAGCTGGTGCACTCGGAAGACTCGGTTGAGCTCGAGACGTGCAACAGACCACGTAACGGTAGTGTCATCTCTTGCAAAGTGCTGAAGTTGGCCCCGAAGAATGATAACGCTGGTTCCTTTGCTGGAGGGGAAGGCGATCATCCTGGTTTGCGAAGCCATTGAGGTACGAGCCGCAGGACTGAAGCAACTTGAGCAGGCAACGGAATGCATCGCATCGAGCTCGATTTGAAGTTGATGTGAATTTTCCGTCTTGGTGCTGGCGCTTCTTTATCTTTGTGCGCTGTCTGGATGGAGGATGTCACTAGTTTTGCAAGTGGAGAGCTTTTGTCCCTCGCAGCTGCTTTGACTCCCTGAGCTCGTAGAGGTTTTGCTGGATGAGCTTCTGCAACGGGATCTTTCACTTGGTAAAACTTGGCATCAGCAAGGTGTGCTTTAGCCTTGTTGAACAGCTTGTCGTTGGCAGCGATGCTTCTCCCCATGCTTTCGATGTTAATGCCGCTTTCTTTATCGTCTTTCCGGAGCACTTGGTGAACTTCCATCATGCAGCAGGAGATCTTGAAGTTTTGACCAGCTTCAAGGAAGCAAATAGGAAAGAACTTCTGGAGTGTCACTGGCTCTAGAAAGCTTTGCTGGAGGAGATTTTTCAGATTTGCTGGTGGTACTTTGGACGTCTTTCTTCCTGGAGCTTCATTCTTTTCCTCGAAGGACTTTCTTCTGAGGAGTTTTCTTGTCGCCCGATCTTTCTCATGGTTAGCTAGGTGTGCTATCCTGTAGCTTGATCGTCGTGGCCTTCTCCTTCGAGGCGCCATAGCCCATGTATTAAGATCTTCCTCGCCAAGGTGAAGAACTGGTGTTGCGACTGAAGACTCTTCCTTGATCAGAAGGACTTGCACTTCTAGAGACTGTATCGATTCATCTTCTGATCCCCAGCTGGTTGGCTTGATTTCTTCATTTGGAATTGAAGGAGGCCTGGAGTAGAGGACATAATAGTCAATTTTGCCCGATGGTTGGCCTAGCAGGTTGACTTCGGGGCTTCTTTGTTCGTCTCTAGCTTTGAGCAGGTGCCGGGACGTAGCTTCGTTTGGAAGAGGGAGTGCTTGCATGAGAGACGGTTGCCCCCAAGACAGTAAGGATTTGGCCCTAGGCACTGAAGAAGTATGTCGTCGTCGTCTTCTTGGACTGCCCCCTTTCTTTGAGTCATCAACGGTGGACTGCCCCCCTTCTGCGAGGACCGACGGGGCATCTTGTAATTCGTCGTCCGAAGTAGAAGTGTCACCGTTGTCAGGATCCGTAATGGAGATATGATGGACGACCGCCATGGGTGGGTGGGTGGGTGTTGAGACGAAGTCCTCGATTGGCATCCCCAGACGATCGAATGCCGACTTCTTCTTTGATTGTTTGACTGGCCCGAGCCTCTCGAACACGGATGTGCGTTTTCGATTCGACCAGTCTTTACCACCTCTGGTTTGTTTCCGGAACAAGGCTTGGCATCGAGCCCGTCGTCGTCTTCTCCTGCTGTCTGGATGGCTGAGGTAGGTAGAGAGTGCATCGAAGATTGTCGATCCTTCAGCTGCTTCATCTACCATCCTCGCCTCGATGTAGTTCGAGGTGAAGGTCTTCCTTGCTGCGGTTCTGATGACCAACGGAGCTTGACTGGAGCCGATTCCTCGGCGGTTCGGGGGAATTTGTTCTCCGTTTTGAAACAGCCGAGCTTGAGTTCTCGTCATCCCATGTGGAGTTGCTGCTGGTGGGAGTGTGCCCATGGCGCTTTCCTCGTTGTAGCCGGCTCTGAACAGCAACTTGGCAGCGTTTTGCCCCCAACTCCCTTTCGGCTTGAATCCGAGTTGCTCGAGGTCTGCCGATTCGATGGGTCTACTTGGGTTCGGAGCTTGCGTCAGACTGGGTAATGGCACCGTCATTTCTTGCAGAGTGATGACATTGGCCTGAGATAATGACGGGGCCAGCTTCTTTGTCGGAGTAGAAGGCGATCGCTCGGATTTACGGAGCCACTGCGACGCGAGACGCAGGACAGGCGCCGTTTGGATTGGCAACGGGGTATGTTGCATTGCTCTTGGCTCGAAGCTGATGCGCATCCTTTGCCCAGGTTTCGGCGTTCCTTGGACCTTGAGTCTTGCCTCGTCAGAGGGTGGCGCCGGATTCGCGGGAAGAGAAGTCTTGTCCTTCTTTACTTCTTCAATTTTCTGGACTCGAGGGGCTTTAGCTGGAAGAACTTCCGCGACTAAGCCCTTTGCTTGGTAGAACTTAGCGTCGGCCAAGTGTGCCTCGGCCTCGTTGAATGGCTTGTCGTCCGCAACTATGCACCTCTCCACGCCTTCTTCGTAGTACTTGAGGCACTGGTGCCAGGTGGATACCACGATGCCGTTCTCGTGCAGCCATGGTCTTCCCAACAGGAGGCGATATGACGCCTGGCAATCGATGATGTGGAAGAGGACGGTTGTATCTAGCGGGCCGATTGACAGCTTCAGACGAATGATTCCAATAGTGGACTGTCCGCCTTGGTTGAACCCTTGGATGACCAATTGACTGGGCGAGAGCTGATCGTTGGTAATGCCGAGTTGCCGCATTGTCTGGATAGGCATGATGTTGACGGCGGAGCCACAGTCCAACAGGATTCGGTTCACTGGCTTCTCCTTGATGTATCCCGAAACGTAAAGAGGCCGGTTATGCAATCGCGTCCCGAGTTGCAGGTCCTCATCCGAAAAGGTTATCGTTGCATCACATGAGGCCACAGCTTTGCGCCTTTGATCGTCCTTCCTCTTCCTCTTGTAGCTATCCGGATCGGCCAAGGCCGCAGCCATTGCCAGGCGAGCCTTCTTCGGGAGATGCAAAGCCTCTACGAGCGGCATGTGCAAGATTGCTTCGTCGTGAGAGGCGGTGCCCCCTTTGTCGGAATCGTCTCCCTCATCTGTGGAGTCGCCTTCTCCAGAAGTTTCGCTCTCGTTCTTTCCTTCCGATGCCTCATGGACTTCGACCATGCAACAAGACACCTTAATGTGTTGGTCCACTGGGGGGAAGTGATCCGGGAAGAACTCTTGCAAAGTTGTCGGCTCTGGAAGACTCTGCTGAAGGATATCGTCTTGGCTTGCTGGCGGCACTTTGAATGCCTTCCTCCCCGGAGTCTTGCTTTTCTTCTTGTAGGTCTTCCGCTTGGTGAATCCCCTCATCACACGGTCTTGTTTGAGCTTCTTTTCTTGCCATGGCTTTCGCCGCCGCGGTAGCATGACCCATGCTTTTTCATCGGTGGATTCCCCTTCGCTAGGGTGATGGTCGACAGCAGCAATTGGTTCCCTCGAAGGCACTTGTTCTTCCTGAGGCTCTACTGGCTCGTCTCCCGATCCCCAGCCGGTGGGCTTGATTTCGTCGATTGGAACGGACGGAGGCCTTGAGTAGAGGACATAATAGTCGAACTTCCCCGAAGGCTGGCCCAGTAGACCGACTTCTGGATCTCCTTGCTCGTATCTCCTTTGGAGCGCTCGTTGGGATGCAGTATTGCTTGGAAGAGGTGCTGGTGTGAGCGATGGTTGCCCCCAGGGCAGCGGCGTTTCATCCTCGATGAACGCAGGAATACGTTGACGTCGCTTCGAGACTTTCGGCTGGGAAGTTGACTTAGCGATTGGAGCTTGACGGTTGATGCGCAATTTGGGCATGCTTCACCGAGCAGCAACGAGCATCGGCGAGAAGGAGCCGAAGGTGATGGACTTCATGTTGGCCGTAGCAACCTCTCCGGAGTCGATCTCTATCTTCCCTTGCTTAGCGAGCGCCATGATTCTTTCCTTGAAGACGAAGCATCTTTCAATGGGATGACTCACCACCCGGTGGTATTTGCAGAAGAGAGGGTCGTCAACGCGATGCATCTGCTCGGGCCTCTTCGAAGGAGGGAGTTCTATCATCTTCTCTTGCAGCAGTTGGTCGAACATAGAGGAGACTTCCGAGTCTGGGAAGGGGTATTCCTTGGCTTCGAGCTCCTCGAGAGTCATCCTTTGTCTTGGTGGCGGAGGCGGTGGTATGGCGACTCCCTTCTTCTGACCCGGCTTGCCACCGATCTTGAGCGGTTTGGAGGTTGAAGCGACATCAGCAATATTGACTTGTTTCGGTTTCGTTGCCGGTGGCTTGTCCTTCTTCTCTATCTTCAAGAAGTCCTTGTTCTTTGAGTCCCCGCGGTTTGCTAGGCTGAGTTCCATGTCATGAGCCCGAGTTGCGAGTTCTTCGAAAGACCGAGGCTTGATACCTTTGAGGATGTAGAGCAGACCCCAGTGCATGCCTTGGGTGCACATCTCGATGGCCGAGTCTTCAGACAAGCGGTCTCGTGAATTCAGCGCGAGGTTCCTCCACCTGTCGATGTAGTCGATCACTGGCTCATCTTTCCTTTGCTTGACGGCGGTAAGCTCGGTCATGCTGACGGTTCGTCTGGTGCTGTAGAAGCGATTGAGAAACTCCCTCTTCATCTGATCCCAGCTGTCGATGGTCCCTGGAGGAAGATCAACGTACCAGTCGAACGCGTTGCCTTTGAGGGTGCGGACGAATTGCTTCACCATCTCGTCGCCATATGTGCCGGCATTATTGCAAGTCTCGATGAAGTGGGCAACGTGCTGTCTTGGATTTCCCTTTTCGTCGAAGTGCTGAAACTTGGGTGGCTGGAATCCGACTGGGAAGCGTAGCTGCTGGATCCTCGTGGTGTAGGGCTTCGAGTATGCTACCGTGATCGGAGGAAGGCCACTGCCGTGAGAACGCATCATGTCGGCTATCAACGCTTGGACTTGCTGAGCATTCATCGTTGCCGTTGCCGGAGGTTGAGTGGCCACCGAGGCTGGCGCTGGGGAGACGACTTCCAATGGGACGAGAGCTGAGGAGAGCGCTGGAGTAGCTGCTTGAATCGTCGGAACAACCTCTGCAGGAGCGGGAGTTGAAGACGGAGCTGGAGCGGCTACCAGAGAAGTAACGGGTTGGCCGACTGCTGCAGCGTCCTTTGCGCTTAGCTTTTGGAGCAGAGTGTTGATGTGATGATCCTTCTCCTCCATTAGCCGAGTAATCTGTGCCATGTGCTCGTTCATCTGCATGACTTTGGAGCTGAAGAGCGGACGGAGGGTGGTGACGGAGAACGTCTCGGTGTTGCATGTTTGCATCCTCGCCATCATCATCGGAGACGTAGTTACGCCGACTTGCTTCTGGCTGATGATTGATGTTTGCCCCCTGCAGAGGAGGTGCAACGTCTGCTGGAGAACCCGAACGGGTTCGGGGTTGGGGCTGGTCCTCCCCAAACTTCTGGACATGGGCTCCAGGATCGAGGCTTGTTTCTTCAAGCACCAGGGCCTCATCGGCGCTTTGGCGAGCATCTTCGGTAGTAGCTTCCGGTACGAAGACGTCCGCAAGAGTCCGAGTACGCCGAGTGTAGACGTGCATCATTGGAGGAGCATCACCCTCCGGATTTACTGGATCACCATGTCGGAGGAGAGGAGACTCGGCGATTGGTGAGAGGCTTGGAGCAAACGCATCGTTGTTCGTTCCGGCCATCGCAAACTTCAAGCAGCTTCTTCAACCGTACGGATGAAAGGAGAAGAGGTCCCACCGGGCGTGCCAGAAATCTGTGGAGTCGGAAAAAAGCGCGGGTCGTCTTTATTGCGAATCACACGAGATTACAAGTGTGGCCGGGACCCGGGTGGCTCGGGTGTAGTAAGTCCGGGTTGCGGTGAGTTTTGATCAGGGGATTATGGGAAAGATCTTCTGGGGGATCCCTTTGATCCGCGTCTCCATGTGGTGTTCGTGCGAGAGCTCTGAAGGAGTTGCCCAAGACAGGGGTCTTTACAGGGAGAGGGTTTTGGAGAGGCTAAGGAATGTCCACCGTTACGTTGTCCCTTCCGTGCTTCGCGCTTTCTCGGCCAGGGGGTTTTCGGCTTCGTTCCTCGGTCTTCGCGTCTTCCTCGTTCCTTGCTTGACCTTGGTGTCCTTGATCGTCGGTTCGCGACGTCGATCGAGCTTTTGGCGTTGGCTTTGGCTTTGGCCTTTTGGCTTAGGCTTGGCTCCGGCGTGGCTCTGGCTTTTGCTTTGCTTCGGCGCTTGCACTTGGACGTAGCTGGGAGAGACTTGCGATGCTTTCATTCTTCCGGACTTCGCGTCGTGTCGGCTAGAACGTGCAGTGCTTTTGCTCGTGGCCGGCGTAGTCGCTTGGCTTTGGCACTTGCGTTGCTTTGGCGCGGGCTTTACTGGGGCTTTGCTTTGGCTTCTTGCGTTGGCTTTAGCTTCAGCGTCAACTCGATCTTCTTCTTCAAACGACGTGGGCTACTTCTTCGGTGCTTCGACGGTTTGCGTGGCGACTGAACTTCTCTTCTTCTCCGGGCTTCTTTGGCGTGATCGGAGTCGAAGAATGCTTTCGAAGGTAGTGGGGGTAGCACCGATCTCCGTGCGATGGTTGTGGCGTCGGCTTTTATTGATGAAGACGACGGGGTAGCGACGCTTCAGACGATCTGCTCCAGGCTTTCTTCTTCGTGGATGGAGCAGGCGTTAGTCAAAGACGATGGGGTGATGACGCTTCGCTTCTCTCCTCCGGGCTTTGGGGCTTGATCAGGATCGAGGATTTGTTGGAGCCGACGGGGTAGTGCCGCTCCGAGCTTCTTCTCCGGCCTTTGCTTCTGGCGTCTTCGGAGTCGAAGGGTCTTCTTCTCCGGCCTTTGCTTCTGGCGTCTTCAGAGTCGAAGGGTCTTCTTCTCCGAGCTTTCTTCTTCGTGCACGGAGTCGAAGTCTTGATCTTCGTGTGCAAGGGTCTTCACGTTGATGAGGACTTTCAGTAAGCCGATCCCTCGGGACAGGCTTGACTGTGCCTCGTGAAGCCTTGGGTCGGTGAAGAAGCGTCTCCTCTTCTGCAGAGCTCCGGCGTTTCATCTTCAGTCTTTGACCGATCGACCTTGGTGACGGTTATGGTGTCGGCATCTTCTCCGGGCTTTTGGGCTTGATCGGAGTCAAAGGCCTTGTTGACGACGACGGGTGTAACGCCGCTTCTCTTCTTCTCCGGGCTTTTGGGCTTGATCGGAGTCGAAGGCTTTGTTGAAGGTGACGGGTGTAGCGCCACTTCTCTTCTTCTCCGGGCTTTTGGGCTTGATCGGAGTCGAAGGCTTGTTGGAGACGACGGGGTAGTGCCGCTCCTCTTCTTCTCCGGGCTTTTGGGCTTGATCGGAGTCGAAGGCTTGTTGGAGACGACGGGGTAGTGTCGCTCCGATCTTCTTCTCCGGCCTTTGCTTCTGGCATCTTCGGAGTCGAAGGATTCTTCTTCTCCGAGCTTTCTTCTTCGTGCACGGAGTCGAAGTCTTGATCTTCGTGTGCAAGGGTCTTCACGTTGATGAGGACTTTCAGTAAGCCGATCCCTCGGGACAGGCTTGACTGTGCCTCGTGAAGCCTTGGGTCGATGAAGAAGCGTCTCCTCTTCTGCAGAGCTCCCGCACTTCATCTTCAATCTTCGACCGATCGACCTTGGTGACGGTTATGGTGTCGGCATCTTCTCCGGGCTTTTGGGCTTGATCGGAGTCAAAGGCCTTGTTGACGACGACGGGTGTAGCGCCGCTTCTCTTCTTCTCCGAGCTTTTGGGCTTGATTGGAGTCGAAGGCTTTGTTGAAGGTGACGGGTGTAGCGCCGCTTCTCTTCTTCTCCGGGCTTTTGGGCTTGATCGGAGTCGAAGGCTTGTTGGAGACGACGGGGTAGTGTCGCTCCTCTTCTTCTCCGGGCTTTTGGGCTTGATCGGAGTCGAAGGCTTGTTGGAGACGACGGGGTAGTGCCGCTCCGATCTTCTTCTCCGGCCTTTGCTTCTGGCGTCTTCGGAGTCGAAGGATTCTTCTTCTCCGAGCTTTCTTCTTCGTGCACGGAGTCGAAGTCTTGATCTTCGTGTGCAAGGGTCTTCACGTTGATGAGGACTTTCAGTAAGCCGATCCCTCGGGACAGGCTTGACTGTGCCTCGTGAAGCCTTGGGTCGATGAAGAAGCGTCTCCTCTTCTGCAGAGCTCCCGCACTTCGTCTTCAATCTTCGACCTCTTCTTCATTCCCCCACCCCCTCTATTTATAGGCAAAGGGGAGGGGAGAGAGATATGGGAACTTTTAATTTTAAATCCCTTTTTGTATCTCTCTCATAATTGCCCTGGATTTATTCATCCATTGATGAGGGGAATAAAGTTTATTTGTTTTCCTTTTTTGGCGAGGCAATTATAGCTGGATTTCGCACACGAAATCGATGGCGATCGGGCGCTTCTTCTTGTGCGTCGGATCGAGGGATCGGCGCAGATCCGCGTGTGTGCAGACGTCATACGCAACCTCCCCCCGCGCATGGCGGTAGTTCTTTCCTTTTCTTCCTTTTCTTTCCTTTTCTTTTCTTTCCTTTCTTTTCTTTCTTTTCTTTTCTTTCTTTTCTTTTCTTTCCTTGCAGGGCCGGCCGGCCCCTCATGGGGTTCGGGTCCTAGTAGGGCCGGCCCCATGTGGCTCGGGTCCTAGTAGGGGCCGGCCCCATGGGGTTCGGACCCTAGTAGGGGCCGGCCCCCCTTGAAGCATGGGGTCCGCTCCTCTTTGCTAGGTGCGAGTCGGGTCCGGGTCCGCATCGGTGCGCGCGAGTCGGGTCCGCGTGTCGGGTTTGCATCCGCGTCGGCACACGTAAGTCGGGTTCGGGTCCGAGCGAAATTCGTGTGTCTACAGTTCCCTCCCCAAAATATCCTATTACAACAAGTCCCCCAAACGACCTGTTCGATTTTTTCAAACCGTTCAAATAACAAAAATACCCCCTATTGTACGGTATTATGCGGATCTTCGCTATAGTGATTTCACTAAAGCAAAAAATAAGATAGCACGATTTATCAAAAAAAAATGCTACAGTGATTTTTCTGTAGCAAAGAGTAATAATATGCAAATATTGTTACTCTTTTTGAGGAATCAGTGTTGTAATGGTAACTCCTTTTTTTGCAGATTGTTACTCTTTGCCACAGTGATTATACTGTAGCAAAAATATATAACAAGATTCCTACCATACAAAAAGTACCCATTGCTACAGTGATTTCGATCAATGAATCGGATGCTATATACCTTTCTGTACAGTCGAATGTAGGAAAAAAATGGGTACATAAAATACATTTATTGCGGTAGGACTTTTTCACACAACTGAAATGTTGTCTCTCCTTTAGCTACCACTATATATGTTATAAGGACAATAGTCACATTGCCCCTTTAAAAAAACTAAATTTTTTTGGGTGCCATAAGTAAATTGATGGGTGCATTTAGAGCATCTCAACTATTCGACTCATTTCTAGGAAAAAAAAACTATTCACCTCATCACTAACCACGGCAGAAGACTACCAATGGGCTCTTTATCTGAGTGGTACTTCCTCTCTTCCTGATTGGGAGGTTCCATGTTTGACTTCCGGTATGGACAACTTGGAGCGAACTTTCCCTCAAGGCCGATGTTGCCTTGTTTGCACAAGCAAATCCTGACTGTTGATGGCATGTTCACGGGATTATAAAATTTAATAAAAATTGCAGTTATATTGTCTTCCCTCGTTTAGATCTTCAGACCTCTGTGCCCATGCTCTAGTGCCCTATCGTCTAACAGCTTGCCGGTCTATTAAAAAAAAGATCATTGTAGATCAAGGACAGCAAAAAGAATATTAGACATTCGCTTAAAGAAAAAATTATGGAACAAACATCATGATAGTTCTAATAAATTATTTGGGTAAATTACACTGACCTTCCTTAAGGTTAACCTAAATTATATGTGCCTCCCCTCTGGTTCTGGTATTTACGCTAGCTTCCCCTCCAAGAACTTTCCACATAAAACCGTTGACATAATGATAAAAAGTCAAAACTGGCCTTATCTCCGCTGGGTAAAAAGTGAGAAAAGATTTTATTCTTATTTCACGAACCACTCCCCAAAAATCCAAATCTCTATCCCCTCCTCTTGTGCTTCGGCAATAGATGACAACTCGTGATGCGTCTTGTGGTGAAGACGATAAAGACGGTCATCAGTTGGCTCTCTCTCTCTCTCTCTCTCTCTCTCTCTCTCTCTCTCTCTCTCTCTCTCTCTCTCTTTGTTTATGTTATTTTCCTGGTTGTTCAGGCTTACGCTTGAGTCGGATCTCATTTCTTAATGCTCAAAAAAAAAATTATTGTAAGAAAATGATTAGTAAATTTCATTGAGCTCCTCTCTAGTTTTTCAAAAATGACATGAACCTCCCCTGCATTAAGCAGGTGACTACTATCACTCAAGACCCCAATCTAGTGAGGAAAAAGGATAATAAGGAAGAATAAATGACAAAGGGTGAAGAAATGTACCATGTTTTGCCATATGTAATTATCAAAGCTCTGCAATCCCCAAAATAATAAAATCAAGGAATTTGATGGAGCCCGATGTAAGGGAAGATATCACCTTAGTGGCAGACTGGTCGGAGCACGTTGCGCATTGGCTGGAGCAATAGCATATGTTAGACCACTGCATAGGAGAAAACACTAATCAAATCTTAGAAAATACAAGGGGAAACCTGTAAAGTACTAGAGAGTAGTTTGGGGTTGAGATACTAATAACCCCTTAACGGAGGGGGGAATCTATTACCAACTAGTAAGTAAAGGCCAAGCCAGTGTAAATACCAGAACCAAAGGAGAGACCCATGTAATTTAGGAAAATCTAAGGGAAGTTAGTTTAATTTATTAAAAATATTTTGTTCTAGTAAATTATAGAAATCTAAATGGAGAATAGTGCCATTTAGCAAGGATTCTAATTGAAAGGAGGCCAAATGGTGGTGTTTCCACATCCAACTTTTATGTAAAGTGAGTCCGAATAGTAGGGCTATTTGGGTATAAAATAGGCTAGGCCAGGCCACAAAGTTCACTAATGTGTTGGGTGATCGGCGCATAAACACGTTGTATCTATGTCACTAAGTATATACCGAATTATGAGAATTATGCCTTAAAATATTCTGATTACTTGTATTTTTGTGAATTGCACGAAAAGAGCCACAATTGACAAAAAAAGTACATCAAATGTGACTTAGCAGCAAAAAAGACTAAGAGCGGCTACAAGGGAGGACAACTCTAAAGGCAACCATCAGGCACGACCCTTCTTCGCAGATAGAGAGTTGTCTACCTCCTATCGATCGACCGTGAGGTCCGATCGATCGGATGCCACCATCTGAGTATCCCGACGTCCTAAATTGGACGGCCTAGATTTGCTACGGGATAACTACAACTTGCATACGCTTGGGAGCCTATATATTTGTATTTCCCCTCAAGAAACGCATCCAATTTTTCGCTTGGAATTTCGTCATCCCTGGGAGAAGATCAAGAGAAAAAGAAAAAGAGGAGCCACCATGGATCATCCTTCATCAATTCCTTCGTCATCACCTCCATCATGAGTGACTAATCCCCTTCTAGTGCTTCGATGAAGACCTAGCTATGTTCTAATCCTTTTTATGCACTCGTTAGGATTTTGTAATTCCAATTGGAGATTAGCTTGATAAGGATATTTTATAATTTATAATTCGTTGTTTATCTTATCGTTTTGTATGCATCCATTATGAAATTTATATCGTTGAGATTAAATAGAACTGATCTTTGTCTTGCTTTATGCTTTTAAGATTTTCTACAATTCTGCAAGTGATGCATCATGTCTAGGAAAATGGTCTGTGTCCTAAAAAGATGAACCGTGCTAAACTAAGATGGTGTATGTCATGTGCGTGATGGTAGGATATCTTGTGTTTAATGTATTATTCTTCAACAAGATGAGTTATGCTAAGGGAAAACAATCTGTGCCCCTAAAGGATAGATCGTTCAGACTGAACATAACTCATGCCGTCGAAGATAATAACCAACGTTGAGATTCATTGCAATTTCTATTATAACAGATCGAGACACTCCATTGAAAATAACAAAACCTGATTGGCATACTTAGACTAGTTCATGGTTAGCAGTGGATTCTCCGCTCTAGACTCTCTCTTTTGATTCCCTATGTTAATTTAATCGTTTAACTTTAGTTGTAGATAATTTCACAATCATCATACAAACGTCAACTCCCTCTAATTGTTTTAACCCTTAGAATTAGATCTTAAGTTACACAGTCATAATTCCTGAGGACGATACCAGTATTTAACCTTTTACTGCAAACAATTCGACTAAAAATACCGGTGTGATCGAAAACGATCATAAATTTTTGGCGCCGTTGCTGGGGATTGTTAATGGTAACTTAGGAATAATTTTAGGAGTTAGTCTCTTAGATTTTATTTTTATAATCTTAGTACTTACTTTCTCTTTCTTTCCTTTCAGGTACCTTATTAACGGAATACAGCAAGCAGCCAGTTTTTCTCCAAATAAGTTGTAATATCCGCCCCAAACACACAAGATACTGTCCACTTTGCACATGCCCGCACGAGAACTTCCTAGAGGGGTCAACCATCTTGGTACTACTCTCGCTCAAATATGCGTAACTACGGAGTTCTTACGAAATCCGTAACGACGCACAATTTTAAAACATGTATTCTATGTTTACGAGGGGAAATTATATAAGTAGCTCAGGATCTCCTTCTCTCCAGGCCATGTGGGACTAACTCGTGTTGGAAATGATGTCAGAGGTGCAACGGAAGCCGGACTCGATCATAGAATCGATACGGTGTGCCGTACATTTTTAAAATTTTATTAAGAAACAATCATATGCGCAAGATTGAAACGAAATGCAAACGAACCCCCATAGTCATCTATCGAAACACACCATAAATATTATGCATGCAACTCAATAGATCTAGGGTTTAGTATATTATACCTCCGTGCGGGATTTAGCACCGCGATGTTAATCTTCCAAGTTGATGATGACGGAAGTATCCACGTGCGTGGGAGAAGCCTCGTTCTTCTTTGGGTACACCCGATCTCGCGAATCAACCCGGATCCTTGCACTCCAATCTCTAAGTGCTTCGGAGTGCAAGCTTTCTCTTCTTCTATATCACACACACTCTATGAGGAGAAGAAGATGAGATAAAGAGGATTTTCTCTTCATACCTTAGGTCAAACCCAAGAGTGAGAGAGATGAGTGCCCAAGAGAGAGAGGGAGGCCAAAACCAAGCACCAGGGAGAGGGGGATCGGTCTTTCTCTGAAAAATCTGAGAGAGGCTTGGTTTTTCCTTGCCTAATATGCCTTAGAAACTATGCCCCCCTCTCCCCTTGTCATATGAACCGTTCCCCTCTCTCTCTCTTTCTCTCATTAATCCTCAAAATTAAATGCCCACTATTGTATAGTTGCCATATTAGGTTTTGCAATTAAAGGGAATAGATTCAAATTATTTCAAATCTGAATTAATCCCTTCGAATATGAATTTGATGGCCATGCATATTTACCTTAATGAGGGGGGCGGCCACTAGGGCATGCGGGATATTTTGAAATTATCAAAATGCCCCCATGCATCTAGTGGCCATTCACCTCATACGGGAGCATACATGGTCCATCTCTATGCATGATAAAGTACTCTAACACTTAGGGAACCTCATCCGTACCTATTTAACATACCATGAAGTGATAAATAGTATTTTTACTATTTACTAGGGTGCCCATAGTAAAACGTGGGGTGCCCCTATAGTAAAAATTACTAAACACACAAACCGTGTTCTAGTGCGACACGCACATATGGAATGAACTCCTTATGACATTATGGCAACAACGTGTCTCCCTACACTACTCTGGGGTTGCCCCTAGTGAACACACTTAGTCCTGTGCAACCACCATGCCCTAGTGCAATGCACTCACGGAACACAAGACGATTAAGGCATTATTTCTTCAACTCATATTGTGCTGTGAGACAAGGAGAAAGTAATAATCCGTAACGATCGTGGATAAGGTGGAACCTTCAGGGACTAGGATTCATGGCTTCCAACCGGACCCAATCGACACACTACCCAAGTGTCCCTGTCAATCCTCTGGGTCCCGGTTAACCTGCGTGGCCACCCAGAGTGCGACGCAGGCTGCACTCCAATTCTCCCAGACTTACTAAGCTCTCTCACATACCCCTTCTCTCCGCTTAGTTAGGTAATTAGATGTCCCTTCACTCAGTGCTATGTGTCAATTTGAGCGGTGGAGAGCACCGTCAGACTCAAGTGACCATATGACTAGATTCCTTCTAGGTTGATTAATACATCGTACCTCCGATCATTTTGGCCAAACAACCGGATCCAGTCTAACAGCTCAACTGTTAACCACCAGGGCCTGGTTTTAGTACGATGTATGTCAAACCAAGGAACGCACCTCCCAATGGGGATGTGAATAGCCTGCAGGAGTGGCATGCCGATGCAACGCCAGCCCGGCAACCCAGCGCACCATGGTAGTGGGTCGTGGTTAGATCCCTCACATGTTGGTGAACCAAAGTTAACCAAACTGGTTAGTCTATCGATCATGGTTCCTCAGGGTTTAGGACCTATTACCCTAAGCAGAAACACGACTATATGCACCGGTGTCTGCTCACCAATCTGTGCACCGTGTTGGTTCTGTTCAGCCATAGACACTGTACTTGGCAATGGCCATGGTGGAGAAACCCATCCTCTATCATTCCAACAGCTTAACCTGATAGGGCGATCAACCCTAATCAGAACTGCGAATAATTTAGGCTAATAGTACTAATCAACTGAGTTTCCCACTCAGATGAACCACTATACAGCCATGACTCTTTTCAGTTCAGAATATAGAACACATATAATACGCACCAATTAAGCTATTCTAATATAAATATCAACTCATTTATTAATCAACCATAGTTTTTACAAGCCCTAGACCATATCTTACTCAACAATCTTCCACTTGGTCTAGCGAGGAAAAACGGTTCTGACTCCCATAGCTTCTACATGCTGCTCAAACGCTTTTGCAGGAATCGTCTTTGTAAAGGGATCAGCAACATTGTCTGTAGATGTTATCTTAGTCACCGCTACTTGCCCTTCCTTCTGAAACTACCGGATCAAGTGGAACTTGCGTTCGATATGTTTCCCCTTCTGGTGGTGCCTTGGCTCTTTGGTCTGTGCTACCGCTCCACTATTATCGCAATAAAGGACAATAGGTGACTGAGCCTCTGGTACGTACCCTAAGTCCAATAAGAACTTTTTGAGCCATACCGCATCTTTCCCAGCTTCGTACGCTGCGATGTTCTCAGCTTCAGTGGTGGAGTCTGCAATACAACCTTGCTTCACACTCCGCCAACTTACTGCTCCTTCTTCTAATATGAAAACATAACCTGAAGTCGATTTTCTTGATTCCACGTCTAATATAAAGTCAGCATCCGTGTATCCAATCGACGTCAGGTCCTGTGAAGTGTAAACTAACTCATAATCCCTCGTACGACGAAGGTACTTGAGAATACTCTTTACAGCAATCCAGTGTGTTAGACCTGGGTTTGACTAAAACTGACCCATAATATCTACTGCAAAACAGATATCTGGCCTTATACACTGTATGGCATATATTAGACTACCCACTGCTGAAGCATAGGGTATCTTCTGCATCTCTGCCTTCTCCTCAGGTGTCTTAGGACATTGATCCTTAGACAATTTTAAGCCATATCTAAATGGCAAGAAACCCTTCTTGGAGTCTTATATACTGAATCTGGCCAGTATCTTATCTATATAAGTAGCTTGTGAGAGTGAGAGAGTCTTGTTCTGGCGATCCCAAGTTACCTTAATCCCCAGAACATAACTCGCCTCACCTAGGTCTTCCATGTCGAATTGCGAGGATAACCAAACTTTTACCGTAGATAAAGTTCTTACGTCATTTCCAATCAGTAGTATATCATCTACATAAAGTACTAAATATATCACTGGAGTATTATCACTCCTTTTGTACATAGAAGGTTCATCCTTATTTTGATCAAATCCGTATAAGCGGATTATCTGATCAAAATGGATGTTCCAACTTCTGGATGCTTGTTTCAGTCTATAGATGGACCTCTGAAGTTTGCAAACAAGATATTGTTGACTTACTGACTCAAAACCTAGAGGCTGCATCATATATATGTCTTCCTTCAAATCACCGTTGAGGAAAGCTATCTTGACATCCATCTGCCAGATCTCTCAATCATAGTGGGCTGCGATGGATAAGAGGATTCGAATAGACTTAAGCATAGCTATCGGTAAGAAGGTCTTATCATAATCGATCCCTTCTCGTTGGGTAAAACCCTTGACAACTAGTCTAGCTTTATAAGTCTCAACGGAACCATCGGGTCCTCTTTTCTTCTTGTACACCCACTTACACCCAATAGGTTTAATATTGGATGATGGTGTAACAAATGTCCAGACATTGTTTTGGGACATAGATGTAATTTTTACCTCTATGGCTTTTTGCCAATCAGAACTGTCAGAAGATTTTATCGCCTCATCATAGCTCAAGGGATCATCCTCCTGAATCTCTAGATTGACTAATAAAGTCTCTCCATAGTATCTTTCAGGAGCTCTGATTTGTCTCCCACTGTGAAGAGGTAATAGTGGTACTGAGCGATTCGTTTCTACAGTCTCTGGTATAGTAGTTTCAATGTTACCTCTTCTCTCTATGTTAACGGATGTGCTACCTCCACTAATACCCAGTAGCTCTTCCAGAACTACCTTACTGGTTAGCTTGTGGTCTATAATATAGTCCTGCTCTAGGTAGATGACATTCGTAGAAACGAGTACCTTCTTATTCTCAGGATCAAGCCGAGAAAGCGCAAAGCACGGAAGAAATAAAAACAACGGCGAAGACTCCTTAGTCTCTCAAGAAACCCTCACCCTGTAAAGATCTCTGTCCTGGGCAACCCCTTCAGAGCTCTCGCACGAAGTAACGTGGAGACGCGGATCAAAGGGACCCTCCAGAGGATCTCTCCCACAATCTCCTGATCAAATCTTCGCCGCACCCAGCTCACCACCCCCGAGTCTTCGGGTCAGCGGTCTTGTAATCTTTGTCTGCTCGGAATAAAGACGACCCAAATCTTTTTTCCGTGCATACAAATACATATATATTATATTAAGCCAAGAGAACGACCATATAGAATTAATATTGTTACCATTTTTAACTAATTGATTTTTATACTTTATATGGGGGTAATGTATTGTTTACATCAACTTCATTCAGTTCTCAAAATATCTTATGTTGCCCAACCATAACTGGGCTAAATATTAGCACAAAGTTTTGCAATCATTTGGTAGCATTGCTCCATTGTTATTCTTTTTTTAAAGGAAAATTCAAATCTCTACGAGGGAGGGGGTTAGGCAGACCCCTAGGATGCAGAGTCAAGAAAGAAACCCCGACGCAAACTGCATGGGAACCTCGTAGTAAAGCCAGAGCAATACTAGCACTCTCGCTGCTTAATTAGCCATCATAAGACTCAAAACCTCTCGAACGACCTTGCGGAAAGATTGAAGCTACTGCACCAAAGTTATTCTGGCCAATGGATTGCTTGGATGGAATTGCATAAATTTATGATCCAATATATTCTACTTTTCAATTATAAAGTATAAACTTCAAAATTTAGTACATGTGTACGTTCCTGTCATAAGTAAAAACCATTAGAACAAAAAAAAAAAAAAAAAAAAATTATAGTTCTCTGAAACAACTGAGCACATGGAATTTCTTTATCACAATCTCCTGTTCCCTCATGCAAACATTAAGAGAGGGAATCCAAATTAAAGAATTCTCATCTCCTTGTAAGTAAATTTACAATCAAATTAGACTTATACAAAGATTCTCTCGTTTGGGAATATGACAAATTCAGTTGCTAGATCGTTACCGCCTCCCCTCCATGTCATTGCTCAAAGAATTCCTCTCTGCAAATAAAACATTTTATTTTTCATTCACCTTTTTATTACCAATAAACAAACAATTTTTGAGGTGTTTAGTACCATTTTTGAGTGTTGAGAGTGATAATTCAAATCATCGGCATTAGTTATCTTTAAGGGCAAACTACAAAAATCTCCTTGAACGATACACCTAATTTCACATTGGTCCCTTAAATATTTATTGGACAACTAGATCCCTTGAACTATGCTCAGTGTGCATGTTCACCCCCTCCGTTGATTTTGTGTCGTCAACCCTAATATTTAACCCAGAAATACCCTTCATGATAAGACTCAAAAGATTTTTTAAATATTGCTTATACCGACTAAGATGATAGTATTTTTGGTATAAAAATTAAGCTTAGCGGATTAAAGTTAACTGAGGGGTTGAACATGCATGCAGACAAAGCATGGTTCAGGGGGGTCAAGTTGTCCAAAAAAATAATCGGACCAATGTTAAATTAGGTATATAATTCAAGGGAGGTTTTTGTAATTTTTTCTATTTTTAAATCATTCCAAACTTGCAAAAACCACTTTAGCCCATGCCCTACTATTTTACCACACTTTCAAGCAATGTGTTTTAGGGGGTGGGCAGATGGGGTTAAATGTGTCATTTTTATAAAAATGCCTCTAGTTAGAAGTGCCATAAAAAAAATCTATCATATCGGCCACATAGTCTGGCCTTTAAGATATATATCGGGGCCATTATATAATGCTGATCATAATATTTGTTAGAGCATCTCCAACCGACTCCTAGCCCCGCTCTCAATTTAGAGAGCCAAGCGGATAATAGGGAGTGAACTTTTATGGAGGACTCCAAGCGGCTCCTAATTCACTCTCTTTTTTTCAGATTATTTTTTATGATTTTTAGTAAGTTTTTATAATTTTTATGTGTTTTTTTTAATGTAGCACTAAGTCGCAGCTAGGAGCGAAATCCCCATTGAGCCTATCCGACATCACTCATGTGATGTGCAACAGAGTGGTGCTCGTGACTATAAGCAAAATCCCCGTGCATCACATGTGGCAAGGTGAATGGCGCTCAACTAGTGTAACGAGCGGTTTAGGAGACCTTTGGAGTGCTTGATTTTGCTACAATAACAAAAGAGGTTACCTTTAGAGCATCTCCAGCAGTCTATCTATTATAGAATATAGATAGCCAAAGGTAGCTAAACATAAATGGCCAATTTTCTAGAATAGAGAGCCATACTTGTAACACAAACTCCAACTTACTCTCTATTCCCCCCCCCCCTCTGACCGAATGAGGTGGGACCCCTGCTACTGGCTAGCTCTGCACGCTTGCCCATTGTATCCAACGGTTTGGTGCGAATTTTTTTTTGGTGATATGAATACAGGGCTAGGTGGAGGATCGTTTTGGGGATTTTGATCGCCAAAAAAGCTAAGGGGAAAGAATAGAAAGGTTGTTGGATATGCTCTTAGTGTGGGTGTATGAAAAGTGAGGTATCATAGCAATACACATGGTACACCCCAACCATAGAGAACCCAAGCCGACCCCTCATAATTGAAATATAGCGAGGCATGTTACCTGCATCAATGAGGTGCAAGATGACAAAGGAACAATCGGCAGAAATCTCTGTTGGGTTTTGGCCTCTCAAAAGACCAACTTGAAGAGGAGCTCTCAAATCAGGCCCGCTTGGACGCCCAAGAAGTTTGCTTTGGCACTCATAGTCGTGGCAGCAAGGCAGAACTCAAATGGCGCTCGCCCGAGCGAACCGGGTGGGGTTTATGTGAGTAGGAGGCCACATGAACTCGCTTGGGCGAACCGGGGCTGACTCAGATGGGCTGGATGCGATCAGGGAGTTTTGGGTCAATTTGGTAATCTTATTGGCATATGATTGTTTACTCTCTTTTAAAGAGGGGATATATGCATTAGGGTTTGTAAGAAGGGAGATAGAGCAAAATGAATGAGGAAAGAGAAGGGAACTCGGTCTAGAGTTTGGATGCAAAGAGAGGAAGGAAGGAAGATGGAAAGAAGAAGAAGGAAGAAAGGAAGAGAGAGTGGAGGTTCGTCTCTTGGTTCTTTTTCACGTTCATCCAGGTCTTCATCTGGATTCTTCAATCTTGGCTTTTACTTCGGTGGGCATTTCATCTCTTGGTAATCATCCGGTATATCTCTGTATCTCTCGGGCTGGTTGTTCTCTACTCTGTGGGTGTTTATGTGAGAGAATTAAGAAGATGGTTTGCGGGGTCCGACAAATGGTGGCCACTGCATGGTGTATTCTTTTGTTAGTGATAATCCAAATCTTGATTGTCTGGTGAATCCGTGGTGTTCGTTACTATTGTATTGGTGTACGAATTCTTTGTGAGGTGTGTGATCTCTGCAGTGCTCCAATCCTTGAACCTTTGAGCAATATCTAGAGGACTTCCATGGTGCAACAAATTGGTATCAGAGTCAAAGGTTCGGTGTGAGGTTTCTAAAAAGTTGGAGCAATGGCAAAAGATGCAAGGTTGAGGATCAAGAAATTCGGTACGAAGGATTCTGAAAGATGTAGATAGAGGATGTCCTATATAAGAAGGATCTCTATTTTGCCTATAGGCGGAAAGGTGGACAATCCAAAGTATATGTCTGAGAAGGATTGGAAAATTCTCGACATGAAAGCCCTGGAATGATCAATCTCTCTCTAACCTCAACGCTAGCCTTTAATATCTCCAAGGAGAATACCATGGCGGTCTTGATGGAAGCATTATCCGGGTGTATAAAAAACCCTCTGCCTCTAATATGGCATTCTTAATGAAAAGGTTGTTTAACATAAAGATGTTGTACGATGAAAGTGTAGCAGGGCATATCAACAAATTCAGTGGGAGTACAAGCCAATTGGAATCCATCGAAATAAATTTTGACAATGAGATTAAGACTCTCCTGGCCTTATTGAGTTTACCCGACTATTGCGATGGTCTTGTAATGGTACTGAGCAATTCTTCCACTTCAAGAAATATAAAATTTGATGATATTGTAGGTACTCTACTAAACAAATAAGCAAGCAAGAAAAACTCGAGGGCTTCTGCAACTGGATCCAGCCAGGCTTTGAGTGTTGCAATGGTACAGCACGGTGCAAGGACCAAGAAGAATACCAAGTTTTGGAAGTGCGGGAAGCTCGGGCACTTGAAAAGTGAGTACAGGTGGAAAAGTATAGGAAGTTCCGGAAAGGGCTCCACTCAGCCAAAAGCAATGGAGATGTTGAGGCTCAAGGAAATGCTAATTTGGTGGGATCATCGGGTTCGGAAGATGAGTTTGTTTTGGTGGCCACTGATTAGAAGAAATCAAGCTAAGAGTTGGTATTGGACAGCGGGGCCACACATCACGTGTACTCACATATGGCATGATTTAGTAGCTATGCCTCTCGTGGGGGTGCAAGATGACGATCGGAGATGGCTCTAGGATGCTGACTAAGGGAGCTAAAAATATTCGCTTGAGGATGTCGGACGATTTAGTTCGGACACTCATGAACGTTTGTCATAGTTTGGGTTTGAGATGCTATCTAATCAGTCTTTCTAGATTAGATTCTCCCGGATAAAGGATCACTGGACAAGGTGGAGCTAGTCCTAGAGGTTTTGGATCACTTATTTAGTCTTGAATGGAGCCTTGTACAAGGTTTTGGTGATGGTATCTTCAAAAGTAGAGGGTTCGATGAAGAAAAAGTCTGACGGTGAAGCAAGTTAGGATATGAGGAAGACAGTAAAGAAGTGGGTTCCAGTCAAGTGCAAAACTAAATTGGATTTGTCGATCATCGGTCTAGATGATCGATCACTCGATACAGGGTGTGGCACCCGGTAAAGGAAGGGTGCAAAGAAGGCGACAAGGAAAACATTTGACTATCACAGACTCTTAGGTAGCGACAACAATGGCAGAGGTCATGGTGTTGTTGGATTTTAAAAGGTCATGGTGGAGATTGTTGGATTTTTGCCTCTCAAAATACCAACTCGAAAAGGAGCTCGTAAGTCCAACTCGCCCGGGCAGCACACATGGAGTTCTCCCTAGTGACACGATTGGCGTTTCTAGAAGTAGGAGGTCACAGGAACTCACCGGCCGGGTGAATCGGCCTGGTCGCTCGGGCAAACCGGGGGCGACTCGAATGGGCTGGATTTGATTAGACCGCGAGTTTTGGTTCATTTTTGGAATCCTATTGATATATGTTTCCTATCTTATAAAGATGGAATGTATACATTAGAGCTTGTAAAAAAGGAGAGAGCGTGAATTGAAGGAGAAGAGAGAAGGGAAATCCAATCTAGGATTTGGCCACGAAGAAAGAAGAGAGTAAGGAACGAAGAGAAAAAGAAGAAGGAAGAAGAGGAAGACAGAGTAGAGGTTCGTCCGGGCTCTATAGAAGCTATGAGTAAATTAAAATATATTTTAGATAATATTTAATACGTTTTTAGTAATATATATTTAGTAATTTAAAATACGCTTTAAGTAACATATAGAGGAAGCAATAACTGTAGCATCTACAGTAACTCCAAAGCCACGTGAAATAGTTTCACTACAGAACAAAAAAAAAATATTATAGATACTATGGATAAATTAAAATACGCATTAGATAACATTCAATACATTTTTAGTAATCTCAAATATATATTTAGTAATTTAAAATATGTTTTAGTTAACATACAGAAGAAATAATAACTGTAATAGCTACAGTAACTCTGAAGGCACGTGAAAGAGTTTTACTACAGGACAATTTTTTTTTGAAGTTACTGTAAACATTATGGATAAATTAAAATATGCTTTAGATAATAGTTTTACACTTTTACTAATTTAAAATATGTATTTAGTTATTTAAAATACGCTTTAGGTAACATAAATGAGAAGCAATAATTGTAGGTAATAGCTATAGTAACTCCGAAGTCACAGAAAAATGCTTCACTATATGATAAAAAAAATAAATCAGAGTTATTGTAACTACTATAATAACTCCTAAAATATTTTGTTATGTAATGAAGTGTTGAGGTGTTGTCAAACATCACATTATAGATATAGTTTCGGGATGAAGAATGCATGGATGATGACAATGGACCTAGCATTAAAAAAACTTGATTTTAGGACGGACTTTAATGATATTTTAATGGGGGGCTTATTGTTGCATTGGGATCAAAATTTGGACCCTCAATTAATTTACCTTAAAATAAATTAAAATTAAAGATAAAAAGGGAAAATTCCTTCCTCATATATTTAAGGACGAGAGGAAAAAACCAGTACTTGGCTCTGCCATGTGGTGTAGGTCGGACTACACCCAATGAAATCCAATGGTCGATAATAGATAACACAACAACTACTGTAGCAAATTTTATAAATAAATTTTCCCCTCACCTTCTAATTATGTTAGTAAATTTTATTTTATTAGTAAATTTTTCCAAACCAGACCCATCCCTTGGTGGCGGGGATCACTAGGTGCGAATTGAGAAAAAAAAAAAGGGCTAATGTGTGTAAGGTCCGTAACAAAGAGACCGGTTTAGCCTAAGGATATACAAAAGATCAGTTTTGTCTAAGGCCCCTGCCTCAAAACTAACACCCCCCCCCCCCCCCCCCCCCTCTTTTTCTTCTCCCCTCTCTCCCGATCAACGGTAGGGGCGGCGGGCGCGACCAGCTTCGGCGGGCGCAAGTGGCTCCAACGGCAGCGACCTCGAGCCCGACAACCTCATGAGCAGCTAGCGGAGGCGAAAGCGGCTGCGGCGGGGATTCAGTTAGGTCTAAGAGTAGGTCTAGGATTCATCCCATGGCCTGTAGATTAAGTCCGACCTGCCGGGGGGGAGGGGGGTTTGATTAGCTCCAGTGGCGGCGGCGGGGGATGGGGGTTTCAGTTAGGTCCGACGGCGGCGGTATGAGAGGGGGGCGGGGTGTTCAGTGGTTCGGAGGGACCTGGTGCAACACCATGTTGTTATTATCCTTCCCCTTAAATTGTTCTCTTTGTCAGGGACCTCTCACTAAGTCCCCCAAAAAAAACCCTTTGGTGTAACCTTGATACACCTCAGCTCATATAACAAGTCAATCACAAACATCCATACACCTCTATGCACTGTATCATAGTCACACGATAGCAGCCACCATGATTGGTGTATCACAGCCCCAATTGCACCTCATAGGTATCTCTGATTTATAACGGTTATTAGAAAAATAGAGGTGCTGTTGGGGCTGAGTGCGACACAACGATCATGGTGGCTGACATCGTGTGACTGATGCAGTGAATAAAGATGTATGTGCGTTTGTGATTGACTTGTTACATGAACTAATGTGTATCAGTTACACCAAAGTTTTTCTTGTGCGAATGCCAATGCACTAAGCCCTGGGCGTCGTCACGAGGCAATGGGTCTGGTTTGTCGAAGCTATTGTTAATGGATTGTTCAAATGACGTTACTTAAAAAAATATCATGGTACTTTTGACCTTACCACCCGTTAATTGCGTAGTTAAACAATACTCCCCTCCTAAAAAAAGGGGTTATTTTGACTCTACCCCCAAAACTTTGCCTGAATTAGACTTTACCCCCCAACTTTTCATTAATTAGACTTTACTCCCCAAAACTAACTGCTCCATCAACTCACACCCCAAAACTTTATTTCTTTTCCGTCAGCTCACCCTTTCTCTTAGATGTTGTGAGCTGACGGAACAGTTAGTTTTGAGGGGTAAAGTCTAATTAATGAAAACATGGGGGTAAAGTCTTATTCAAATTAAAATTTGGGGGGCAAAGTCAAAATAACCCAAAAAAAATTACCGTCAAGTGTACGTCAACAACTGACAACAAGGAGTAACACTTGGAAATTAAGACCACAGATAGGATTTTTTTAATTACATCAATTAACTGGGCGGTGGGGGCTAGGTTGAAGAAAGGAAAATGCTCCTCACTCCTCAGTCATCCAATATGATCATCCTGACGTGGCACCTGATCACAGCCGTGCCTTGGACCCAACCCCAACAGATAAATCTCACTCAATATGACTGGCCGGCAAAGGGACTGTTGTGATCAGCTGCCACGTCAACTGTGATCACCAGCCCGTCGGGGTGAGTGAGATTCACCTGTTGGGTCGGGTCGGGTCGGGTGCAATCGACGGCCCATCGGGATGGATAACTGGACGTACTGATATGCTGCCTAACCCCCTTCACCAACTTCTGGTTGCCAACTTGATGTGACAAGATCACAGCCGCCCGTTGCCAACATGATACCTCAGTGAAATTGCCACGTGAAGTTGGCAATAAAAAGTTACCGAAGTAGTAGTCAGAATAGCACTTTGAGAAAGAGCACCCAAGCGCAGCTAAGGTGGCAGCATATGATATATTGGTTGAATATCTTTGGTGGTGATTACAAAAAAAACAATCTTTGGTGAATGCCATAAAACCCTGTAGATATCCTATGTAAAGTGCAAACAGGTCCACCTATTTGCACCAATGGAATTAACGATGGCACGTGGGAGAATTTAGATTTTTATTATTTCTTGTTTACCCTTATTCCCAACCAGTGGCAGATCCAGAAATTTTTCTCCGGGAGGTATGCATACATATTAAAAGTAATTGATGTTGATGTCTCGAGTCGAAAACTTCAGCCAGCGGCGTGACAAACGTCACTACTTTTCTTTCAAATCCTCAGGGTCCTTAAAAAATTTGGGGCTATAACTGGCCGACTCGTCCAAAAGAATATTAAGGCCAATAAGGAAAACCTGTAGATGTGCTTTTCTTTGCTTTGCAACCCCTTCTATCTCTTTCTAATTTTTTTTTTTCCAAACCGAAACCCACACTAAAAGACTTCGTATGAATCCTTGGAGAATCGATGGTTGTTGGGTCAAAACCTCTATCTAACTGCCCACAAACATTCACTTAATTAAGTGGCGGACAGAAGGATGATTTTGCTAGAATATTTTTTTCTACGGATGTTACGTGGGACATCTGGACTGTTCCCTAATATACAGGAGAAAAGGGGGGAGTCTAATTGTATGTACGTAAAAAGGATATGAGTATGATGCATGGGTCGTTCCCTAATATAATCAGACGGCTCTCCATTCTTCCATGAACGGTTGAGATGGCTCACTTAGCATCTAGAGCAAAAAACAGTCCGCAACAAATAAAAATTGGGCAAATTGGTGGTATGCATAGTTACCAAGTCGGAAGTTGGGAAAAAATCGACTACGGGTGAAGTCTGAAAAATCGAGAAAAAGTCCGAAAGATCGTAAGAGTCACAAATGGTAGAATTTTAGAACATATTTATATCTTGCAATAGCTTTTTTGAGCAATACATGACGGGATTAAAACACAATTAATTGGAAATAAAATGCGTAAATCAAAATTAAAACCTGAAAATCATGACTTTTTTATAAAATATATTATGACTTTTTCAAAAATTCAAGAAAGAGTCGTGTATAGAACATTTAAAGAATAAGTTACGTTTCAATCGAGACTTATTCAAAACATTAAAGTTTTTGGTAACAGAGGTGGTAGGTCCTTATAACATAAAGCGGTAAAGAGATGCTTTAGTGGTAGGTCATTCCGTTTTGAAAATATCAATTTTACCTGTACATGTAGCTGTACAAGAAAATCACATGAAGAGTAACATTTGCTATAGTGATTTCATTGTTGCAAATTTTTTTACAACAATAATTATAAAAAAAAATAAACTACAGTGATTTCTTTGTAGCTAATACTGCTATTTATTACCGAAATGTTACTCTTTGCAATGAGTAACATTTCGGTAATAAAGAGTAACATTTGTTACAATGATATCATTGTAGCAAAAATATAATTTTTTTATAAACAAGATTTCACAAAAAAAAATATCTATAGCAATTTCACTATAGTAAAAAGTAAAATTTTGATAATAGAGTAATATTTGCTACAATATAGATTGTTACTCTTTGTTATAATGAAGAGTAACATTAGTGGTTTTAGCAATAGGGACAATTTTGTCATTAAAAGGGGGTAAAAAGTTAACGGAGGGACTTGTTATAAATGCATCTTTTTGAGAGGGACGTAGTGCAAAATCATCTTATTGACCGTCCTTTTGACAAAATTGATCTATTGCTAGGGACCTGAGACTAAATGCTAAAAAAAATTGCATGCACCAAGAGTCAATAAGAGAAGAAGAAATGAGAACCAAAGATTAATTTGGCGCTACGTATATTTTTCGTTTTTCATCGGATTTTAGTGATTTCGGAGGCGTCACGATCCTTGTTTAATCCTCTACGATATCATCTAGAGTCGAGTAAAAAAAAATTAACAGCCAACACCAACATACAATTTCGTAAAGTATGTATAAAACCTTTAATTTTTTTCAAAGTGAGAGGGGGGAGTTGAACTCCCCTGGGCCCAATGTAGGTCCGCCCCTGTTCCCAACCTTAAGTTGGTTGTCACTGATACCACCCCCATCGCGCCCCCTCCGCCTTGACCACTGCACTAGTCTCTTGCGTCACCTTCTTTTCTGAAGACAACCTCCACCGTCCTCCTTCTCTTCCCTCCTCCTTTCTTCCTCCTTCTTCTTCGTCCATCTTTTCTATGCTGAAACCCTAAGTTGTTGGCCTTCCTCCTCCTTCCTTTTTCTTCTTCCTCCATCTTTATTATTCTAGAACCCTAAGCCACTAGCCCTCCTCCTTCTTCTATCTTTCTCCCACCTAATCCTAGCCCTTGGTCGATGTTGATCGATGGCTGTACATCAAAGCTGACACAGCGGATACGTACCCACTTCGTCATGACGATGTTGATACCCCATCAACAATGTCGGCAGCCAGCATCAACCGACATCGACCAAAGAAATAGGATCATTCAAGTGCTGAAAAGATAGAGGAAGAAGAAGAATGAAGGAGAAGGGAGGACTAGTAATTTAGGGTTCCAGTGCTGAAAAGATCAAAGAAGAAAAGACTAAGAGATTATACGAAGGAAGGAGGGAGGAAAAAGAAAGGCAAACTGCTTCGGATTCCAACATGGAAAAGATAGAGTGCCATATATCGTTAATTCCATTGATGTGAATAGACGGAGCCGTGATCCGGCCTATATATGTTTTCTTTAAAGAAAAAATGGTGGTTTGCTGCAGGTAATTAAGTTGTAAGTTTGTAACAAGCTAGCTTGGTGGTTAGTTTGCTTGTACTTAAGTTGTAAGTTTGAAACAAGCTAGCTAGCTAGCTTAGCTTTGTAGTGCAAGAAGGGAAATGAGTGTAAATTTGCGAGTCAATTACCTAATGATGCTGTGCCACGTTGATCGCGGTCTTTCAGGGTCATGATATTGCGAAAGCGAACCCATCATCGTTCCTCCGAGCAGACAGCTCGCCTATACTCTTTGTCCGCCACTGCGTGCTCCTGGACAGCTCAGCACATCCATCTTTGAGTGTCGGTGTCGGTGTCGGCGCCGGCGCCGGCACGGTGCCCACGCCCGCCCTGTCACGACCGGCGGCCACCTCCTCAACCCTGGCGGCCGCTTCCTTCATGTCCGGCCTCCGGTCAGGATCCGCCTCGATGCAGGCCGCGCCGACCCGAAGGAGCCCCTCCATGTCCGGCACGGAAGATTTAGCGACCGTGATGGCGGGGTCCAGCAGCTCCGCCTCCCGTCCCTCCAAGATGGCGGACGTGGCCCACCGAATGACGTCGGTGCCGCCCTTGGTGTTGTTCAGGTACTGGGAGGGGAACTTGCCGCTGAGGACCTCGAGGATCAGGATGCCAAGGCAGTACACGTCGGATTTGGGGGACACGTGGCGGAGCTCCAGGGACTCGGGGGACTTGTAGGCGAACATGGTCTGTGATGCCTGGGAGGGGTTGACCAGCGAGATGAAGCCGTAGTCGACGAGCACCGGCTCGAAGTCGGAACGGAGGAGGACGTTGCCGGACTTGAGGTTGCCGTGCGGGATGTCGAGCGAGTTGAGCTCCGCGTGGAGGTAGGCCATGCCGCTGGCGATTCCTCGGACGATCTTTAGCCGAGTTGGCCAGTCCAACGCCTCATGATCAGGGCCTCGATCACCTGCAGTACAAAATGATATTCTCACTAGCCTGCCGTACGTGTGGGAAAAAGTCTGCACCCACGCTTCAGTAACCGTGCATCAGTCAGATGTTAAACAAGCTAAGAAGCAACGTACCGTGAAGGATGTACAAGAGGCTCCCCTTAGGAATGTACTCTAAGACCAGCAGCTTCTCGTCCTTCCGGTAGTGGTACGCCAGCGGCGGCAGCACATTCGGGTGGCGCAGCCTGCCGAGCCTCCTCATCTCGACGTCGAACGTCTCCTTCCCCACCTTGTTCATATCCCTCATCCTCTTCACCGCCACCCCAACCCCGTTCTCCATCACCGCCTTGTAAGCCGAACCCAGGCCTCCGCTCCCCAGCACCTCCGCCGCCGCCTTCATCAGGTCCGGCATCCCGAACGTCCCCTTCGTCTCGTTCACCATCACCAGGTTCCCCATCGCTCCCCCGCCCCCTCCACCTCCGCCGCGGTGGATTCCGCCCCCGGCCTTCACAGACGACCCCGCCCGCCGGTACCCCGACTCTTGCCGCCGGTGGTGGGCTGACCCTCCGGCGTACTTCTTCCTGTGAGAGCTGGGATTCATGCCCCCGCCCTCCACCTCGCTGTTATCAACCCCGAGGGTTCCGAAATCTCCCTCCCGCCGCCTCCTCGCCGCAGCCAACCCCACCACCAGCACGCACGCCAGTAGGATAAGCACCACGGACGCGCCTGCCACCTTCCCGGAGTCGCCTCCCGGGGGCAGCGGCTGGGACAACTGCGGCGCTCCGCGGGGCGCGCCGCACGGCTTGCCGACTTGCTCCCCGCATAGCCCGGAGTTACCGGCGAACGAGCTGGCATTGAACTTCGATAGGCCATCCGGGATCGCGCCGTCGAGGTTGTTGTTTGACACGTTGAAGGAGGCGAGGGAAGGAAAGGCGAGGGTCGGGATTTTGCCGGAGAAGCGGTTGTTCTCGAGGTGCAATTCTAAGAGGCCGGCGGCTACGGAGAGGGAGGAGGGGATGGGGCCAGTGAAGGCGTTGCCAGAGAGCCAGAGCTTCTTGAGGTGGTCCATGCGGATGAAGAATTCTTCGGGGACGTCGCCTGAGAAGCGGTTGCTCTCAAGGAAGATCGCCTTGAGAGCTTCGAGGCGGCCGAGCGCGGGGATGGGGCCGGAGAGGGCGTTTCGGGAGAAGCTGACAGAGCGGAGGCCCTTGAAGTGGGCGAGCGCGTCGACGTCGACGGTGCCGCCGAGGCCCATTCCGCCGAGACGGAGGCTGGTGACGATGCCGCGGTAGCAGACGACGCCGAGCCAGGGGGCCTTGGGGTCGCAGGGGTTGGGGTAGCCGGTGTCGCCTTCGGCCCAGGAAGAGAGGGAGGAGGCATTGGTGAAGGAGTCCTTGAGGAGGAGGAGGGCGGAGGCGTCCGTCATGGGGGGCGGCGCGGCAGAGGAGACCGGACCGATGAGGAGGAGGAGGAGGGGGAGAAAGAGGATGGGAGCGGCGGCCATCATCGCTCGGAGAGAGAGAGAGAGGAGGCCGCTGTTTTCCTTAGCTTCTCATGTTTTCTCCTGTGTTTTTTCTTGAGGTTTTTCCCATAATAGCCCCCAACTCTGTCGTAACAGCGTCTCCAACGGGCTCCGAACAAGGAGAACCTCCGTAGACTGTAGGGCCCGATTTTTGCTGCCACCTCATTGAAAACCTCCTAGTTTAGAGGTTCAGCTCCAACGGCCTCCTAACTGGATATCCGAGCCATTTTGCACGAAACACCCTATCTATTTACAAATTATCCAAACTCTCCAAATTTACTCGAAACCCCTTCCACCTTAATTTTTTTTTCCACGCATCAATTTAAATATTAAAAAAATATATAAAATTATAAAAAAATTATGAATAACGTATTAAAAAATATATAATACTTTTAACGGTTATACTTATATCCATTGGATATGATCCGCGACACAGCTCACATTTCCACCATCAACAGCTACATTTCTATCTGTTGAGCACGATCTACGAATCGGCACACATTCCAAAAGTCAAATAGATAGATTTATATCTATTGGACATGATCTGCGAAATAACATGCATTTGAAGGGACAAACTTATAAATTTCTATCCATTGGGCACGATATGAGAGGTGACTTATATTTCAAGAGCCAAACTGCTAGATTTCTATCCGTTGAGCATGACATGCGAGGTGGCACGCATTACCACCACCAACGGATAGATATCTATCCATTGTAATTTTTTCTATATAAAGATATCACTTCTCTTATCACACCATCACACATTCAAAATTTGTCCAAACCATCCATTCTCCAGACACCATGTCCAGTTTGAGCCCCACCGACAACACGTCGAGCAGCAACGACGATAGCTCCACTCTTAGAATGTTATTTCTTCTGGGAGCCACCGTGTGCGAGGAAGAGCAACAAGCTGAAAGTTCACGCTGACGTAGCAGACGCGGCTATGTACCAGGCCAATCCGTGCTTGATCGTAGGAGACTAAAAAGCCATAATCGGCTATTCCATGATTACTTCGTCGACAAGTCAACTTACCTTCCTTACCAGTTCCGGCGGAGATTCAGGATGAGTCGTCCTCTCTTCCTGCGGATCCACAACGCAGTCGTGGACCACGACAACTACTTCGTCCAAAAGAGGGACAATACTGGAAAATTAGGACTATCCAGTCTTCAAAAGATTATCCTTGCTATGCGGATGCTCGCGTATGGAGCATCCGCCGATTCCGTGGACGACTACGTTCGAATCGGATAAAGTACTTCGATCGAAAGCTTGCAGAGGTTTGTTCGAGCGGTCATCAATGTCTTTGGGGAGAAGTATCTACGTTCACCTAATAACGAAGATGTTGCAGGACTCCTCGCAGAAGGTGAACAATGAGGGTTTCCAAGCATGCTCAGAAGCATTGATTGCATACACTGGAAGTGGAAGAACTACCCAACAGCCTGGCAAGATATGTATACTGGCCATATTCACGAGCCAACAATTATTTTAGAGGCTGTAACTAGCAAAGATCTATGGAATTGACACTTCTTCTTCGGGCTGCCAGGGTCGCACAATGATATCAATGTCATCGATCATTCACCGGTCTTCAGGCAACTTGCAGAGAAAAGAGCTACCCCATTAATTTTACAATCAACAGTCATGACTATAATATGGGATACTATCTCGCCGATGGGATTTATCTCTCATGGTCAACATTAGTGAAGACCATCCCAGCACCTCAAAGAAATAAGAATATATTGGAAATTAATCCATGGTAGAGGCTCGCAGCAGAAACGATTTTGCGGTCGAAAGACCGTTCATGGTGCATGTTACACGATTTAAACTTTCATCGAAACTAATCTACATATGTGTGTATGCACATGAATTGAACACCCTAACGGTAATCTAGCGTAATAATTAACTAGCATGCATGCAAATCATAATAGTCGCTAGATCTACATGTTAGATTACACATACCTTTCGTAGGGATCTTTTAACCACGGAGAATTATCTTCTTTGTCGATGGAGACGGAAGATCGTTCACGAAGATGCCGATTGTACGAATAGAGATGTTACCTTCTTGTTCACCCGATCTCACACGATGCACGGAACGTCGCTCTCAGATCTCTGAGTGCCTCCGAAGAATGACTCTTCTCCTTCTTCGAAACTCCACGTGAGGAAGACGAAGTAGCAAGCGGGAAACGAGAGAGAGATGGAGAGAACTAGAGAGATGAGAGAGGGAGGGGGTTCGGTTTTGGCATCCATATGGTCAGCCCCATATAGCCCTATATATCGGGCCGGCCTACCCCCTTGGATAAGGATCCAAGGGGATAAAGACCTCCCATAATTATCTCTCCAATCTCACCCTTTTTCTCTCCTTGTATTTATCCGTTTTCCCACTTTTTAGGGCTCGATCTTAACCGTTTCAAAGCCCTATCCCTATATATATGGCCGGCCCTATAGATGAGGGATTCTTCCCTACAACATAGGGCCGGCCCTAGCAAGGTCTCCCACTGCTAGGGTCGGCCAAGAGTGAGGTCCGGTAGAGTGAGGTTTTTACCAAAACGCCCTAATGCCTCATTTTGACCATTTCTAATGTGCAATACCTAGCGGCCATTACTTAAGTGATTTCTACTAGTTACCTACTATTAATTGAGGCCACCGAAGGGTGCCTCTAGCAAAGTCAACTAGTCAACTCGCAGCATACCCCGGTGCATCGCACCTATGCAGCGAAGTTCACTTATGGCTAGGGATTACTACATGCGCCTCTGTACTAGTCTCGGGTATAACCCTTAGTACTCGTATGTAGTTACTATACGCATCTATCGTGCTCTAGTGCCAAGCACACACGGAGCGTATACTTCTTTCTTCCTCTTAATGCTAATGGTGTTCTGAGGAGATGGTTCAAGAACCGTACATAATGTTGATAAGGTGGAACCATTAGGGACCGGGGTTCATGGCTTCCAACTCAAGTTTGATCGACACACTACCCGAGTGTACCATTGATCCTCTGATCTCGAGTTAACCTGCGTAGCCACCCAGAGTGCGACGCAGGCTGCACTCCAATTCACCCAGACTTACTATGTTCTCCATCACACCCCTGCTCTCCGCTTACTAGTGGTAAACTCGTTGTCCCTCCACTTGATGCCATGATTCACTTCAAGCGGTGGAGACTACCGTCAGACTCGAATGATCATATGACTTGGTTCCTTCTAGGTTGACCTATACATCGTACCTCTGATTACCCCATCGAGTAATCGAACCCGGTCAACAGTGAAAACTGATGACCACCAGGCCTGGGTTTGGTATAGTGTAAGTCACACCAAGGAACGCACCTCCCTTCAGGGGTGTAGATGGCCTGCAGGAGTGACACGCTAATGCAACGCCAGCCGAGTAACCCAGTACACCGTGGTTTTGGATCACTGCATACGGATCCTCACACATTGGTGCGCCCAAGCACCACGCAACTGGTTAGTGTAACATCCGCCCCAAACACACAAGATTTTGTCCGCTTTACCCGTGCCCGCACGAGAACTTCCCAGGGAGGTCACCCATCCTGGTACTACTCTCGCCCGAGCACGCTTAACTACGGAGTTCTTACGAAATCCGTAGCGGCGCACGGTTTTAAAACGCGTCTTGGCAGGAAAGGTGGTGAGCCCCCAAACCCAAGATATTGTCCTCTATTGGTCTCTTGGGTATTCGAACCCTCAACCTCAAGGTTTTGCACTAGCATGGTTACCATCGAACCACCTAGAACGCGTCTTGGCACGAGAACTCCGTAGTTAAGCGTGCTCGGGCGAGAGTAGTACCAGGATGGGTGACCTCCCTGGGAAGTTCTCGTGCAAGCACGGGCAAAGCGGACAATATCTTGTGTGTTTGGGGCGGATGTTACAAAATGGTATCAGAGCCGGTTCTCCTCGAGATGGGAGGGGTCTAACCCTACACGAGGACGTGTAGCCCTAAGGGGGGTGGATTGTAACGACCAAGATCCAATAGGCCAATAGCCAAGAGCCAAGAATCCTGAGGCGGGAATGCCAAGATGGATGAGGTGAGGTGAGGTGAGGTGAGGTGTACAAGGCCATGAGTTAGCCCCACATCGCCTGGAGAGAAGGAGATCCTGAGCTACTTATATAATTTCCCCTCCCAAACATAGAAGATGCGTTTTAAAGCCGTGCGCCGCTACGGAATTCGTAAGAACTCCGTAGTTAAGCGTGCTCGGGCGAGAGTAGTACCAGGATGGGTGACCTCCCTGGGAAGTTCTCGTGCAAGCACGGACAAAGCGGACAATATCTTGTGTGTTTGGGGCGGATGTTACAGTTAGTCCATCAGACGTGGTTCCTCAGGGTTTAGGACCGTTTTATCCTAAGCAGAAACACGGCTTAGTGTACCAGTGTCTGTTCACTGATATGCATACCGTGTTAGTTCCGTTCAGCCACAGACACTGTGCCTGGTGATGACCATAGTGAAGACATCCCATGAACTATCATCGCCAACAGCTTATCATGATGAGGCGACAAACCTGATCATAGCTGCGAACTGATTTAGATTATATGGGACCAATCCACTCAGTCTTCAACTCAGTGGACTACCATATAACCATGGCTCTCTGTTCTTAAAAGAACACGTAACTATGTTATGTACCAATATGCATCTCATATTATAATAACTATCAATCTTTATTAGACCAAAACATAAAGTTTTACAAGCTTAGAACACATCAATCCCAACAATCTCCCACTTGGTCTAGCGTAGTAAAACGGTTTTGACTCCCATCGCGTCCACATGTCGCTCGAATGCCTTGGTAGGTATTGCCTTTGTGAAAGGATCAGCAACATTATCTGTAGATGCAATCTGTGTCACCGCTACTCGCCCTTGCTTTTGAAACTGCCGAATCAAGTGGAACTTGCGCTCGATGTGCTTCCCCTTTTGGTGATGTCTTGGCTCCTTTGCTTGTGCTACTGCCCTACTATTGTCGCAGTAAAGCACAATAGGTAACTGGGCCTCTGGTACGCATCCCAAATCCGTAAGGAATTTCTTGAGTCATACCGCCTCTTTGGCTGCCTCGCACACTGCAACGTACTCAGCCTCTGTGGTAGAGTCTACGATGCATTTCTGCTTCACACTCTGCTAACTAACCGCTGCTCCTCCTAACATAAACACAAAACCTGATGTCGAATTTCTGGATTCCAAATCTGATATAAAGTCAGAATCTGTGTATCCAATCGGCGTCAGTTCTTGTGCAGTGTAAACCAACTAATAGTCCCTTGTCCTACGAAGGTACTTGAGTATACACTTCACTGCTGTCCAGTGATCTGGACCCGGATTCGACTGAAACCGACCCATCATGCCTACTGCGAAACAGATATCTAGCCTTGTACAATGCATAGCATACATTAGACTACCTAATGTCGAAGCATAAGGTATCTTCTGCATTTCTGCTCTCTCCTCAGGTGTCTTAGGACATTGATCCTTAGACAGTTTTATGCCATGTTTAAATGGCACAAAACCCTTCTTGGAGTTTTGCATGTCAAACCTAGCCATAACCTTATCTATATACGCGGCCTGTGACAGCGAGAGAATCCTGTTCTGGCGATCACATGTTACCTTGATCCACAAAACATAACTCGCTTCACCTAGGTCTTTCATATCGAACTGTATTGACAACCAGACTTTTACCGTTGACAATGTTCCAACATTATTTCCAATGAGTAAAATATCATCTACGTAAAGTATCAAATATACCACTGTAGTCTTATCACTCCTCTTGTATACACATGGTTCATCCTCGTTTTGAGTAAATCTATATGATTAAATTGCCTGATCAAAACGGATGTTCCAACTTCTAGATGCTTGCTTTAGTCCATAAATGGACTTCTGTAACTTGCAAACTAGATGTTCCTGACCCTCTGACTCAAAACCTGGTGGCTGCATCATATAAATGTCTTCTTCCAAATTCCCGTTGAGGAAATGCTGTCTTGACATCCATTTGCCAGATCTCCCAGTTATAATGGGCTGCAATGGATAGGATGATCCGTGTAACGCCCCGATATTTTACGGATTAATTCAATCCGTATAATACTGGGGTGTTAGGAATAAAAACTTGATATAAATAAATTCCATCAAATATGGAAATTACTGAGCCAATCCATTAAAACATCATTGTTTCATACAATTTATTGAAATCGAAAGCCTAAAGCTAAGACTTTCCACACTGACACATCATAATCCAGCTCCGTCATCGTCATAGAAAGGAGTGTAGAGTAGGTCTTCAACTCCTTCTGGGTCGCATCCCGATCGCTCCTCATCTTCTCCGGGTACTGCAGGGTTTGTCTCTGTAGGGTGTACATCATCTGTAGGGGGGTGAGTTCTATCCACTGACTCACCAATGACTTAGTTTTGTTCATGCTAAATAATATATATTGAAAGCAGTAAATATGACTACGAAAAGCAAATAATTAAAATATTAATCACCCGATTCCCTTTTTGGCCCTTTCGGCCAGGGTAGGAATCTCAATCCTTACCCGGGTACTTTTAGTCCGCAACAAGGCTAGCCCCACACCTAGGAAACTTTTTGGCCTCAGCCAGGGCTAGCCCCACACCCAGGAAACTTTTTGGCCTCCGCCAGGGCTAGCCCCACACCCAGGAAACTTTTTGGCCTCAGCCAGGGCTAGCCCCACACCCAGGAAACTTTTTGGCCTCAGCCAGGGCTAGCCCCACACCCAGATAAGTGATTACTTATTTCAAAATTTACCATTTCATATCAAATTACCGACATTCTATAGCATATAATTAGCATGAATAAACTGAGTTTAAATCCCCTACCTGAACCGTTGAAGACTCTTACTCCTGATAAGGAAGCTTTAGTACGCTCAAAACCTGAAAATATGTTACTAATAATTGGTTAGTTTTTACCCTAAATTTTACCAGGATTTTTCTAACATTTTCCGATGTGAACTAATGGGTTTTCTTCTTTAGGGGCATTTTGGTCAATTCCAAAATATTTTAAATTTATATTTATTTTGTGGGGGTTTTCATTCTGAAATCGTGGCCGCAGACGGAATTCGATTCCGAGTTCAAAAGAAAAGGTTATGATCATTTTACCTTAGGGGTAAAATGGTAATTTTACTTTTTAATTGTCGGTTGTGGTATTTTATGATCTAAGTAGGTGTATTTTGTCATTACGAATCCAACACCACTGACAGAACTCAATTCAGAGTCCGTATGGATAAGATAAGGTCAATACAATTTACCTTGATAATCTATATATTTATTACTAGTTGATTCTTAAACATATGGTGTAATGGGATCTTTTGGTTAGCCCAAAGGGCTTTAAGTTGGGTTTAGAAAAGGTTGGGGGTTCTAAATCAAGTATAGCCTTTTTTTCACCATATTTTATAAATGGATTTAAAATCCGAATTAAATGAGTTAATGGGTTTAAATTACATATCCGACCCAACAACCCGGGTGTTGTGAGGCGGCGGTCGGCCGGAGGTGGCGGCGGCGGCGGCCGGAGGTGGTGGCGGCGCCGGAGGTGGTGGCCAATGGTGGTGGCGCCGGAGGTGGTGGTCGGCCGGAGGTGGCGGCGGCGGCGTGTGGCGGCCGGCGGCGACCGGTGGCCGGCGATGGCGGCCGGCGGCGGAGGGTGGTCGGCGGCGGGTGGTGGGGCCCGCTTGGTCGCGAGGACTTGTGTGCAGATGTCTGTGGGAGGGGGGGGTTTATATAGGCCATCCGGGAATACGAAGAGTCCCGGGGGTTTTATTGCAAATCGGTCGTTTCATATTCTGGTCGTCCGATTTGGAAACGAACGGTCATAGATGTCGATTGGTATTCCTGTGTCATTTCGTATTCTGGCCGTTCGATTGGAATCGATCGGTCAGATGACGCTTGGTATTCTGGTTATATAATAATAATTAGTTTTATTATATTTGAACAGAAAAGTTTTAAAGGATTTTTGGTTAGAGGAAATTGTTTTAAGAATTTATAAAAATGGATCTCGGGTTCGAATCCTTCTATTGGCTATTTAAGTTTACACATATATTATCTTTTTCTTTTTAATTTTTTTAATGCTTTAAATGAGTTCAAAACAAAAAAGTTTATATATGGTTTTTAATCGTTTTGACGAGACGGACGCAATGGCGCTGTCCGTTTTTTATTTTAAATTTTGTATAAAAATTTTCTTATAGTGACCTTTAAATCATTAATTTATTTTGGGTTGTTACAATCCGAATAGACTTTATCATAGCTACCGGCGAGAAGGTTTCGTCAAAGTCGATTCCTTCTCTCTGGGTATAACCCTTAGCATTTAATCTAGCTTTATAAGTCTCAATTGTACCATTGGATCCTCTCTTCTTCTTATACACCCACTTATACCCAATAGGTTTAATATTGGATGATGGTGTAACAAGAGTCCAGACTGTGTTATGGGACATTGATGCAATTTCTGCCTCCATGGCCTTTTGCCAGTCAGAGCCGTCAGAAGCTCCCACTGCCTCATCGTAGCTCAGTGGGTCATCCTCCTGACCTTCTGGATCAACCAATAAGGTTTCTCCATAGTATCTGTTAGGAGCTCTGATATTTCTCCCACTGCGACGAGGTGGTGGTTGTGTTACAGGATGAATAGGTTCTACAGTTTCTGGTATATTAGTGTTTGTAATGTCAGCTCCCACTATGCTTTTGGATGCGCTATCTGTACTAGTACCCAGCAGCTCATCCAGAACTACCTTACTAGCAGGTTTATGGTCCATAATATAATCATGTTCTAGGAAAATGGTATTCGTTCAAACGATTACCTTCTTTTCCCCAGGATCATAAAATAGTCCACCTTTAGTCTCTTTGGGATACCCTACAAACAGACATGCTTTGGACTTTGGCTCCATCTTTTCCCTCTTGTCTATCCGCACATGTGCAGGACATCCCCATATTCTGAAATACTGTAGTGTTGGCTTTTGCCTTGACCACAGTTCTCTAGGGGTCTGAGGCACTGATTTAGACGGAACGTGGTTCAGAACATATGCTGCTGTCTGAAGAGCATACCCCCAAAAGGTCGTTGGTAAACAGGCATAACTCATCATGCCTCGAACCATGTCCAACAAGGTTCGATTCCTTCTCTCAGAGACTCCATTCTGTTATGGAGTACTGTGGGGGAAAATTTTCGTGCCGCCTTGATCGGGAACCTCGCCCCACAGCCTTGATCGAATGAGGATGGTTTGTGTTTTTCCAGAATATAGTCCTTCGATTCTTCCCGTGCGGAATTCCATGGGACCAGGATCATCGCCGAAGATGGTTCTCCGCCCTGATCAGATGAGAGCGATGATGGCTGAGCTCAATGCTCCGGAGGAAGGGATTCGCCTGACTGGAGCGGTAGTTTCCAGGCTCCCCGCGGTCGAGGGTGCTGGTGTTTCTTGTCCGATTGCCCTTGACTGTATCCTTCTTCTGCCTTCTTCCACCTTCGTTATTAGCCTGTGTTTTTCGGTCTGACTTTGTTGCTTTGTCCACAGTGTCTGCTGGGGACACTCAAGTGCAGGAGGTAGCTACCCTGATTCCGGACGCCCCAGTGGCTCAGCCGGATGAGGCCATGGTTGACGGCGTCATTGGTGAACCTTCCGCCTCGAGGGGTTGTGCACGAGTTAGGGAGGGGAAGCCTGCTTCAGTGCCTCGAAAAGTGAAAGAAAAAGTGGTGGCATCAGGGCCTGCACCAAATACGTTGGCTCGTCCCCCTGTTTCACCCTCCGAGCTTACCACTTTCTACAGAAAACATCTGGGACTACCCCAGGCCTGTCACCCAAAAGTTGTGGACGGTATTGAGGATGCGGTGAGCCTTCTCATGGTTTCTTCCTCCTTTCCTTTTTACTTGATATACTGTACTAATTTATTGATCCTTGGAGCCAGATGTCGACCCTTCTAGATATCGGGATCCGTAGTGGGCGCAGAGGCCTCTATAGAAAAGTCAAGAGCCTTAAGGAGGATCTTAAGGCAGCTCTGGAGCGTGCTGAGTCTGCTGAGAAGACGGTGAAGAAGCTCTCCACCGGGTCCAAGAAGGATGAACGTTCAGCAGTGATGTGGCGTACCCGAGCCGAAGGTTTTGAGAAGGACAAAGCCCTTGACGCGAAGAAGCTTGAGGATCAAGCGGCCATCATTGCCACTCTGCAATCTCAGATTGCCCTGCATGAATAGTTGGAGGAGTCGGTGACTGGCTTGAGGACCCGAGTCACCGAGCTTGAGGAGAAAGATATGACTCGTGCCATTCAGCTTGAAGCAAGGGAAGCAGAGGTTGCTAGTCTGCATGGGCGGGAGACCGAGCTTCAAAAACAGATTCAGGAGCTGGTGGCGAGTAGTCAGTCATCTGCCGTCGCGTGGGAGCAGGAGGTCGCCGGCCTTCGCAAGCGTGTTGCAGAGCTTGAGAAAGACTGCGGAGAGTACTACACCGGATGGCTTGAGTCTTTAGACACCCTCAAAGCCATCAAGTCCACACGCACTTTGGCTCCGCCTGCTGCTACGCGGCCTTCTTGAGCCTCGTTTTCTTGACTTGCACTCCTCTTCTTTTTCGTTTGTCGTCGTTCATCTTGATGTAGTTGCGTGCCTTGCTTAATAAATTGCACTCTTTACATCTGAGTTTTTAACTTTGTTTGTGTGAGAGCACTCCAGCTTGACAATTTGATGGTTCATATTTTTGTATTTGAGGGCAACAACTCTGAGTTGCTTTGAGTTTCCAACTTGAATAAGCGGAATCGAATTTTTTGGGTTGGCCTGGGTTGCCAGGAGTTATTCTTATTTGACTTTAGCCTTGAAGTGGCGTAGTCGAATTTACCTCGAGCTTCCAACTTTAATTGGTGGAATCGAAGTATTTGGGTTGACCTGGGTTGCCAGGAGCCTTTTTTGTTAGGATTGATGTGTTCTAAGCTTGTAAAACTTTATGTTTTGGTCTAATAAAGATTGATAGTTATTATTATATGAGATGCATATAGGTGCGTAACACTGTTACGTGTTCTTTTGAGAACAGAGAGCCATGGTTATATGGTAGTCCACTGAGTTGAAGACTGAGTGGATTGGTCCCATATAACCTAAATATGTTCGCAGCTATGATCAGGTTGGTCGCCTCATCATGTTAAGCTGTTGGCGATGACAGTTCATGGGATGTCTTCACCATGGTCATCACCAGGCACAGTGTCTGTGGCTGAACGGAACTAACACGGTGTACAGATCAGTGAGCAGACACTGGTACACTAAGCCGTGTTTCTGCTTAGGGTAAAACGGTCCTAAACCCTGAGGAACCACGTTTGATGGACTAACCAGTTGCGTGGTGCTTTGGCGCACCAATGTGTGAGGGTTCATATGCAGTGATCCAAAACCACGGTGTACTGGGTTACCCGGCTGGCGTTGCATTAGCGTGTCACTCCTGCAGGCCATCCACACCCCTGATGGGAGGTGCGTTCCTTGGTGTGACTTACACTGTACCAAACCCAGGCCTGGTGGTCATCAGTTTGATTGTTGACCGGGTTCGGTTACTCGACGGGGTAATCAGAGGTACGATGTATAGGTCAACCTGGAAGGAACCAAGTCATATGAACATTCGAGTCTGACGGTAGTCTTCACCGCTCGAAGTGTATCATGGCATCAAGTGGAGGGACAGCGGGTTTACCACTACTAAGCGGAGAGCAGGGGTATGATGGAGAACATAGTAAGTCTGGGTGAATTGGAGTGCAGCCTGCGTCGCACTCTGGGTGGCTACGCAGGTTAACTCGAGCTCAGAGGATCGATGGTACACTCGGGTAGTGTGTCGATCGAGCTTGAGTTGGAAGCCATGAACCCCGGTCCCTGATGGTTCCACCTTATCAACATTATGTACGGTTCTTGAACCGTCTCCTCGGAACACCATAAGCAGGAGGAAGAAAGAAGTATACGCTCCGTGTGTGCTTGGCACTAGAGCACGGTAGATGCGTAACTACATACGAGTACTAAGGGTTGAGCCCGAGACTAGTGCGGAGTCGTATGTAGTAATCCCTAGCCATAAGTGAACTTCGCTACATAGGTGCGATGCACCGGGATATGTTGCGAGTTGACTAGTTGACTTTGCTAGAGGCACCTTCCGGTGGCCTCAGTTAATAGTAAGTAACTAGTAGATATCACTTAAGTAATGGCCGCTAGGTATCGCACGCTAGAAATGGTCAAAATGAGGCGTCGGGGCGTTTTGGTAAAAACCTCACTCTGCCGGACCTCACTGTTGGCCGATCCTAGTGATGGGACACCTCACTAGGGTCGGCCCTATGATGTAGGGATAAGAATCCCTCATCTATAGGGCCGGCCATATGGATAGGGATGGGGCGATAAATCGGTTAAGATCGAGCCCTAAAAGGTGGGAAAACGGATAAATACGCGGAGAGATAAAAAGGAGATAATTGAGAGATAATGAGAGGGGGTTATTATCCCCTTGGATCCTTATCCAAGGGGGGGTGGCCGGCCCTATAAAAGCACCTATGGGCGCCGGCCCCATGTGCTACAGAAACCGAACCCCCCTCTCTCTCATCTCTCTAGTTCTCTCCCGATTCATCTCGCGTTTCCCGCTTGCTACTTCGTCTTCCTCGCGTGGAGTTCTGAAGAAGGAGAAGGGTCGTTCATCGGAGGCACTCAGAGATCCGAGAGCGACGTTCCGTGCATCGTGTGAGATCGGGTGAACAAGAAGGCAACACCTCCATTCGTACCGTCGGCATCTTCGTGAACGATCTTCCGTCTCCATCGATAAAGAAGACAATTCTCCGCGGTTAAAAGATCCGTACGAAAGGTATGTGTAATCTAACATGTAGATCTAGCGAGCATTATGATTTGCATGCATGCTAGTTAATCATTGCGCTAGATTGCCGTTAGGGGTTTTCGATTCTCGTGCATACATATGCACACATATGTAGATTAGTTTCTATGAAAAATTAAATCGTGTAACGTGCACCATGAACGGTCTTTAGACCGCCAAATCACTTCCGCTGCGAGCCTCTGACAAGGATTAGATTCCAACATTTTTATCAGAGTTTTGCCTTGAAAGGGCATATCCGATTTTGCTTCGAGCTTCCGACTTGAACAGACGGAATCGAAGGCTTAATATGACCTGGGTTGCCAGGAGCCTTTTTATCGGGATTTAGCCTTGAAAGGGCGCATCCGATTTTGCTTCGAGCTTCCGACTTGAACTGGCGGAATCGAAGGCTTAATATGACCTGGGTTGCCAGGAGCCTTTTTATTGGGATTTAGCCTTGAAAGGGCACATCCGATTTTGCTTCGAGCTTCCGACTTGAACTGGCGGAATCGAAGGCTTAATATGACCTGGGTTGCCAGGAGCCTTTTGGTACTTCACACAGGCTGAATAGAATTTCAATAGACTTGAACTTCGAGAAAAATAGATATTTTATTGATAAACCAAATTCACGGTTACAAATTTCAGAGTTTGGTTAAGGGTAAAAGATTTTCAAATGGGTTACATTCCAAGCTCGGGGTAGTCGCCTTCCGTCCTGGTCGATCAGCCTGTATGAGCCTTTGCTACCTCTGGACTCTATGACGTATGGCCCCTCCCAAGACGGAGCGAACTTGCCACTAGCAACTTCCTTCGTGTTTGGGAAGACGGCTCTGAGTACCATGTCTCCCACACTGAACTCTCTTTTCTTGACTCTTCTATCGTACGCCCTCTTGATCTTCTGCTGGTAGTCGGTGACGTGAGCAGCCGCTGAGTCCCTCAGTTCCTCCGCGAAGTCCAGGTCATTGATTCTGAGCTCATTGTTCATTCCAGACTCAACAGCCTTAGTCCTGACCGTGGAGTGGAGCGCTTTAGTAGGTAGGACAGCTTCGGAGCCATACATGAGGTGGAACGGGGAGAATCCAGTCGATCGTCGTGGGGTAGTACGATACGCCCATAATACTTCCGGAAGCATTTCTCCCATAGGCCTTTTCGAGGTCCCAACTTCTTCTTCAGAGTATCCATGATTGCCTTGTTTGATGCCTTGGCTTGCCCGTTGCACTGTGGGTATCTAGGCGTCGAATAGAATAGTTTGATCCCGTAACCTTGGCAGAATTCTCTGAAGTTGTCTGAATCGAACTGGGCTCCATTATCAGTTATTAGTACCTTAGGGGACCCGAACCTTGAAAAGATATTGCCTCTGACAAACTTGATGACATCGACATCGGTGATCCTTGCTAACGGCACTGCTTCGATCCACTTGTTGAAGTAGTCTGTTGCAACGAGGAGATACTTTTTGTGGGTTGGTGACGGCGGGAAAGGCCCCAGGAAATCTAACCCCCATTGATGAAAAGGCCACGGGCGCGTTAGGGGGTTTAAATATCCTGCAGGGACGTGAATCTGCTTTGCATGCCGCTGACACTGCTCGCATCTTTTGACAAATTCTCGAGCATCTTTGACCATGGTTGGCCAGTAGTATCCTTGCAGCTTGACTTTGCCTTCTAGCGATCTACCCCCGGCGTGGTTGCCGCATGTCCCTGAATGTATCTCTGTAAGGATCCTCTGTGACTGTTCCTTGGATAGGCACCGAAGGTACATACCTCCATGTGACTGCCAATAGAGGTCTTCTCCGTCGAGACGGAAGCGATGAATTTTCCTCAGAAGTTTCTTTGCTTGAACGGGGTCCTCAGGTAGGACCTTTTGCTGAAGATAGCCGATTATAGGTACCAACCATCCCGTGGGCGCTTCAATCGTTATATCAGCAATCAGGCCGGTCTGATGATGAAGGTTCACCCTTGGGTATCTTTAGAAATCAATCTTGATTTCTCTGACCTCTTGTTCATCCCCAAGAACTGAAGCTGCATTTGCGAGAGCGTCAGCGATTCGATTGTCGGATCGGGGGATCTCCTTGAATTCGACCTCCTGGAAGCATTCAGATAGCTTCCGCGCCAAGGTCAAGTACTGCTGCATCCTGCTGTCCTTGGCTTCGTACTGCCCCTCGATCTGCCTGACGATGAGCTGAGAGTCGCTATGAATGGTTATCTGCTTGATTGATAAGCTCAAGGCTATCTCCATGCCGGCAAGGATTGCTTCGTACTCGGCCTCATTGTTTGTGGCTGCAAAACCGAGCATGATGGATCGCTGAATCTTGTGCAGGTCTGGGGAGATGAGTAATATTCCGATTCCACAGCCTGCTGAGCTTGAGGCCCCATCGGTGTAAAGGTTCCAGCCGGCCAATGGGTGGCTAGGAAGCACGTGAAGCTCTGCGGGTTCGCCTTTCCCGTTATCCTCCAATTCGAGGTCGGGATCTTGATGTAGGCCGACTGGGTCCTCAACTGGGAAGTCGGTGAGGAAGTCTGCTAGCGCCTGCCCCTTGATCGAGACTCTTGGCTCGAAGAGCACTCCCAATGAGCTCATTTCTGTTACCCACTTGGCCATCCTCCCGGCGCGATCGGACCGATCGAGGATGTCCTTGAGGGGATGTTCTGTGGTGACTGTGACTTGATGGGCGACAAAGTATGGCCTTAGTCTTCGCGTTGCCATGAGCAGAGCTAAAACTACCTTCTCGACCCTTGAGTATCTTGTCTCTGCTGGAAGCAGAGCATGGCTAGTGTAGTAGATTGGGCGCTCAAGCCCGTCTCTTTGGCTTACAAGCACCGCTCCGGTGGCTTGCTCAGAGACCGATAGGTAGACCCATAGGGGTTCCCCTAGCATGGGAGCTACCAGTACCGACGGCTGGACAAGGTAAGCCTTGATGTTTTGGAAGGCTTCTTCGCAGGAGCTATCCCATTTAGAGTTACTGCCCTTCCGAAGCCTCTCGAAGAAAGGCTTGCATCTGTCAGAGTGCTTGGATATGAAGCGATTCAGCCCTGCTAGACGACCGGTGAGTCATCTGACCTCCTGTTCATTTGATGGCGACGGCATCTCCTGGATGGCTCTAATCTGGTCCGGATTGGCCTCGATCCCTCTTTGCGTGATGAGGAATCTGAGGAACTTTCTGAATTTTACACCGAAGGCGCACTTTGCTGGGTTGAGCTTCATCCGATAGTATCGCAAGATATTGAACGTTTCCTCCAGGTCCTTGAGGTGATCTTCTCTTCTTTGGCTTTTGGTGAGCAGGTCGTCTATGTAGACTTCCACGTTCCGGCCAATTTGCTTCTTGAACATCTTTGTGACGAGTCGTTGATATGTTGAGCCAACATTCTTGAGGCCGAAAGGCATCACATTGTAGCAATAGAGCTCACGATCCGTCATAAAGCATGTTTTCTCCTGATCGTCCTTGTGTAGTGGAATCTGATTGTATCCGGAGTACCCATCTACAAAGGACAGTAGCTCATGCCCTGCTGTAGAATCGACAAGTCGATCGATCCGTGGTAACGGGAAGGGATCTTTCGGGCAGGCCTTATTGAGATTAGTGAAGTCAATGCAGACCCTGATCTTCCCATTCTTCTTTGGTACCGCGACGACATTGGAGATCCAAGTCGGGTACTTGACTTCTCGAATGAAGTTGGACTGGAGGAGCTTGGCCACTTCTTCCCGGACTGCAGCAGCTCGTTCTGGCCTCATGGTTCTTGGCTTTTGTTGGATGGCAACGGCTCCGTCTTTGACATTTAGCCGGTGGCAAGCGACCTCGGGGTCGATGCCCGGCATATCTTCAAAGCTCCAAGCAAATATGTCAATGTTGGCTCGGAGAAAGGTTGTCATCTGCTTCGCCTCTTCCTTGGACAAGTCAGCCCGATGTATGTTGCGCGCGGCTGCCCACCTTCCCCGATCTCCACCTTGACGATGGGCTCAATCGAGGGTGAGCCATCCCACTCTCCCAGCGGTGGAACTGGAAGAGTTGGGTCTTTCGGTAATTGCTATTGCTTCGAGGTGCCGGCCTCGTTGGCCGACCTCTTGGATGGGAGGATGGATCGTGCTTTTTGTTTGGCGGCGACAGCTTCACAGGACTTGCTGGCCGCCTGATTCCCTCTGATGCACCTGATGCCTTCATTGGTGGGAAACTTGAGGAGCTGGTGGTAGGAAGAGGATACTCCCCCAAGACGATGCAGGAAGGGCCTTCCCAGGATGATGTTGTAGCTCGATGTACCGTCACATACGGCAAACCGAGTGGAGACTCGGGTCTTCTCTGTCAATTCAACAGTAAGTTTGGCCTCGCCAAGGACTTTGCCTTCACCCCCATCGAAACTGATGATGATCAGAGGCAGATGCTCGAGGCTCTCAGCTCCGTGACCAAGGCTTGAGAAACAGTTGCTGAACATGATATCCACGGAGCAACCGGTGTCGATCAGAATCCGACTGACCGGTACTCCGTCGACTTTGAGCTGCAGGACGAGCGGGTCCTGGTGTGGTAGAAGTACTCCTTCCAGATCACGAGGCGTGAAGATAATTGCCGGCCAGGGCAGCCCGGGCCAAGGCTGCTCGACCCAAGTTTCTTGCACGTTGGTTGCCTGGCGGACGTTGTGAATTCGCCTTTCGAGGCGTTCTACTTCTTTGCCAGAAGGTGCTCGCCGATGTAAGTGTCTGTGAACCATATTCGCTCGGTGGCTTCTGCATCCATGGATTATGTTGACTCCCTTGGGTGGCGTGCTCTTTGCCAGATTATTGCCTCGAGAATGGTGGGTCCTGCCGATTGCTGTGGCATCCCGGATGACTTCCTTGTGGCCCCAGTCGCTTATAAATATTTCTTCGATTGGTTGCAACCGAGACTTCTTGTTCTTCTTCGATTAGCACGTCGATTGTCCGATCAGCACCCGCCTTTGGTGGGTTGGTACTGGCCTTCACCATTGAGCGTGTTGATGTCGATGTGGTGAAGGCTTTGAGGTTGATTTGGAGGAGGACTTGTGGCTCGTCACCACAAACTGAATAGGAGTCGGTAGAGGTGTGGGTAAGACCTCTATCGATATCCCACAGACGGCGCTAAAGATTGTGGGGGGAAATTTCCGAGCCGCCTTGATCGAGAATCCCACCCCACAGCCTTGATTGAGTTGGATTGCTTGTAGAGTTAGAGATTAGAAAGTTAAGAAGGAGAGAGATGACACATGGAGTTGTTGTCGAAGTTCGGTCTTACGACCTACGTCTCCGGGCGAGAGGTGCCACCTGATCTTCACTATAATATGAATATAAAGGGTTGAGCATTCTCTCGACAGGCCGAGAGAAGCTTTTTTACAGTGGGGGTTGCACGGAGCAACAAGAAAAGAAACTAGGAGGAGAGAAGTAAGCTCTTGCACTTGCTCTGGAGCTGGAATCCCTCTTCCTCTGATCGAATGACCAACCCCTCTTCCTGGATGCCTTGGGGGTCCTTTTATAGCGTAGGCACGCACCCGATATGGCAGTGATGACGTGGCGCTGATGACGTGGCACTGGTTCTGGGCCTCCTTGCTGGGCCCTTATTGGGCCGTTGTTCGGGCCCAATAAGGGGAAGGGCTTGATTTGCGAGCCCCATAGAGTGGGCCCATGAACCCGGGCGGGCTTACCCACTTGGGCCGTTGCGCGGGCCCATGCCGCTCTGATCCGGTCCGGTATAATTTTTGCACCCACAGGTTCCTGGAGCAGTTAACTGGGATGTTATCCCATGCTCCACCAAATACCCAAGGAACTCGTCAGATAGGTATTCACCTCCTCGATCAGATCGAAGAGTTTTTATACATTTACCTGTCTGCTTTTCTATTTTAGCCCTGAACTCTTTGAACATGTCAAAGGATTCCGACTTCCGATGCATAAAGTAAATGTAACCATATCTTGAGTAATCATCAGTAAAAGTGATGAAGTACTCATGACCTCCTATCGCCTTGACGCTCATGGGTCCACATACATCTGAATGGATTAACTCCAATACCTCAGTAGCTCTCACTCCTTTGCCTTTAAAGGCCCTCTTGGTCATCTTGCCTTCCAGGCAGGATTCACAGGTGGGAAGAATCTCCGTAGGATCTATTTCCAGAAGCCCGGCCTTTACCAACCTATAGATCCTGTCTAAGGCAATATGCCCAAGCCCTAAGTGCCACAATTGGGTTAAATTCTCTGAAGGTTTCTTATGCTTAGATGAATTAACATTAAATGCTGAAGTTATTATGTTATCTTTTTCAAATTTAGGACTGACAATATAGAGATGATTCTGAACCATTCCTCTTATTATAAAAGTTTCATTCAGCTTAAACGACACACCAGAAGCATCAAAATAAACTGAATAACCTTCATTAACTAAAGAAGAAACAGAAATTAAGTTACGTCTCAAGGACGGTACATAAAAAACATCTCTAAGAGTCAAAGTCTTATTATTTAAAAAACTAAAATTAACATCTCCAATAGCTTCAGCAGCAGCCACGGCCTCAGTTCCCATGCTCAAGGTCACCTCTCCATCAAGCAACCTTCTGCTTTCCTGAAATCTCTGAAGAGAGTTACAGGCATGGTTAGTGGATCCTGAATCCACAATCCAACTAGCAAAAGAACTATTACTTGAAAGAAATGATTCAACAACTAAGAGTTGTAGATTACCTTCACCAGCATTCTGAGGCTTCTTGTAGTCCTTCTTCCAATGACCCTTCTGGCCACACCGGAAATACTTCGTGCCCGGTTTCTTTGATTCTCCAGACCCAGAGGCCCTAGCAGAGTCCTGCACAGGCACAGACTTAGGTTTCTTCTTATGTTTCTTGCCTTGAGGTTTACCAGACTTCTTGAAGGATCTGCATTGCACGTGAAGTGCTTCGCCCTTCTGCTTGAAGCCATCCTCAGCTGCCTGGAGAGCTCCCAGAAGCTCTGCATTTGTCATAGCCAACTTGTTTAAATTAAAGTTGGTGACAAAGCCTTCAAAGGCTCCAGACAGTGAAGAGAGGAAGATGTCTATCATCATCTCGCCTTCTAGCACAATATCCATGGTAGCTAGTGCTGGAAATAAATTCATGGTAGAGGCCCGCAGCGGAAGCAAAGTGATAGGTCCGAGGACCGTGAGCGGTGTGCGTTACATATCAAAATTTTTATCGAAACGATCAACATATGCGTGTATGAATCTAGCATGGCAACTACGCGAACCCCTAACGACGATCTAATGCGAAAGAACAATCTAGCATGTATGCATGTTCTAATTATATTAGATCTACTTGTTAGATATCATACCTGCGTGCGGAATCTTTCACCGCGACAAATTTCTTCTTTGTTGATGGAGACGGGCTACGGATCTGCTCGACATAGATTCGGTGCGACGGCCATAACTTTCTACTCTGAACTCCGATTGGGCTGAAATTTGGACTGCAGGTAGCCAACTTCGAGATGCAACTTTTGCAACAAGTTTCACGTCATTTGGACTTTTGTAGCTCCCGGAATCATAAAAACAACACTGATTTTCTGTACAGATTCTGGACAGCAAAAGGTTGCGGGAGACGCCTTCTAGTTCACCCGATCTCACACGATGCACGGCACCTCGTCGATGAATCTCTGAGTGCCTCCATACAATGAGCCTTCTCCTTCTACGAAACACCATGCGAGAAAGACGAGTCGCCATCCAATGGCGCAAGCGAGGGACAGAGAGACGAGAGAGGAGATGCGAAGAGAGAAGAGGGGGCGCCTAGGGCTTCCCCATGGCTTGGGCCGGCCCTAGGCTTGCATGGGCTCATTAATTTCGTCCCCCCCTCTCTCCCTATGCCTTATATAGGGACGGCCTTATCCCTATGGATAAGCCTAGCGAATAGGATTGACTGATTCAAACCTCTCCCTATATATCTCTTCTTTTATCTCTATCTTTTCCTTGTTTTCGAAAACGGTCAAAACCAGCCCGTTTTCTGCGCCTCTTGACTGACCCTTTCATCGGAGGCAACAACCTCCTGAAACTAATAGGGCCGACCTTTACCAGTCTCTCAACACTTAGGGCCGGCCCCCCTAGTGCATAGTGGCGCATGGTATGACCAAAACGCCCTTATGTCACTAGTTGGCCGTTCCTCGTGTACGAGACTTTGCAAGGCACACATAAGTGAAGTGCACCAGTGATTTCACTATTCTCTGAGGTTCCCGTAGGGTGCCCCTAGTGAAGTCAACTAGTCAACTCGCAACATGTCCCGGTGCATCGCACCCATGTGGCAAAGTCCACTTATGACAAGGAATTGCTACATGCGTCTCTGCACTAACCTAGGGTTTCCCCTTAGTGCACACACATAGCTACGCATCTACCGTGCACTAGTACGAAGCACTCACGAAGCGTAGGCTTGGAATTCTCGCTTCCTCTAACTACATTCTGTGTTTCGATGAGATGGTTTAAGAACCGTACATAATGTCGATACGGTGGAACCTTCAGGGACCAGGGTTCATGGCTTCCAACTCAGACTCGATCGATACACTACCCGAGTGTACCATCGATCCTCTGAGTCCGAGTTAACCTGTGTAGCCACCCAGAGTGCGACGCAGGCTGCACTCCAATTCCCCCGGACTTACTATGTTCTCCCTCATACCCCTGTTCTCCGCTTAGTATGGTAAACTCGCTGTCCCTCCACTGGTGCCATGACGCAACTCGAGCGGTGGAGAATACCGTCAGACTCGAGTGCTCATATGACTCGGTTCCTTCCAGGCTGACCACGTACATCGTACCTCCGATAACTCTACCGAGTAACCGGATCCGTCACCAGTCGAACTGATGACCACCTGGCCAGGGTTTAATACGACGTAGGTCAGACCAAGGAACGCACCTCCCGTTAGGGGTGTGGATAGCCTGCATGAGTGACATGCTGATGCAACGCCAGCCGGGTAACCCAGTACACCGTGGTTTTGGATCACTGCATCCGGATCCTCACACATTGGTGCGCCAAAGCACCACACAACTGGTTAGTCCACCAGACATGGCTCCTCAGGGTTTAGGATCGTTTTACCCTAAGCAGAAACACGGTTTAGTGCACCGGTGTCTGCTCACCGATCTGTGCACCGTGTTGGTTCCGTTCGGCCACAGACACTGTGCCTGGTAATGACCGTGGTGGAGACACCCACGCTCTGTCATCCTAACAGCTTATCCTGATAAGGCGACCAACCCTAATCAGAGCTGCGAACGTATTTAGGTTACATGGGACCAGTCCCTTGAGTCTCCCACTCAAGTGGATTACCATGTAGCCATGGCTCTCTGTTCTGTAATTAGAACACGTACTAAGGTACGTACCAATATGCATTCCTATACTATCAACCATACATAGTTAAACTATAGGTTTTTACGAGCTGTAGACCTTACCAATTCTAACAGCTAGTTCGTTCTGGAACCCAAATATTTTCATCATGTGTTCCCAAACCAGCGTTCCATTAGACATCTTAGTGCCGACGAGTTTTTTGATGGTAAGGTATCGCGTAACGCGATTATGACCTTCAAATATTTCCTTCAAATACAACATCATGTCAGAAGCGTCGGGCATCTCCTCGACTTACTTCTGCAGAGTTATTTGCAAGGATGCTATAATATAGTATTTACATATTTCATTAGATTCCTTCCAGTCAGTGAAAGCCTTTAACTGTGCCTCTGTGGCATCGGGTCCTGGCAAATCCGGCTCAGGGTCATTCAGGGCTGTCATGTGTTTACCAATCCTTAAGACCAGGTACAGGTTGCGCTTCCAGTCCTCATAGTTGGGATCGGTAAGTTTGTGGTCATTTAGGATAGCGGATAGGGGGTCTAACTTGGTCATCTGAAAATAAAAGATTGAATAATGAGAATGCATGGAAACTTATTTTATGGATTTTTAAAACAAGCTAATTATATCCATATGTCAACGCTACCCTCAAGCGAAGCCATTTCTATGAATTAATTAACCATGTATGTAAGATCTCGGAGTAGGCTACACCTGTCCGAGGGGGCAGTGTGCAGGTTTTTCGCTTACACGGGTCTTTCCCTTGACCCTATCCAAATCTGCCAACTACGGGCTTTGATGGACCATGATTATCTTTTGTCCAGTATCACGTGATCACCGTTGTCTTCGCAACGAATACCTCACGTGTATTTAGGATGCTTATCCACGAGCTTAGGCAATTACAGCACGGGAATTCTAACGACCCCCACGAGGGTGAGTAAAGCCTGAACACTTGGCACCATAACTGCCATATCCCGAAGGAGATCACTAAGTAGCTTGGCATAGAAAAACACAGCTCTCACCCGAGGGGGTTGTTGAGTTATGTCCTTCCACCCGAGTACGAAGTGATTAGCCGTGGAGGCCAGAGGATCTCTAAAAGTCCTCTATTACATCCCTTATATATATGAGGGGTATTTTGCGAGTATGAATTTATGCAAATGCAAAGGTAGCGACCTCCTATATACTAGACCCTGGTCACACCATGCTCCCACTAGCGTTCAAGCCCTTCGCTCAGCATTAATCATTCTCGGAATATCATAGTCCTTGCCTCAAGTGGATTTCTCCATTCAAGGGTCACATTACATATTCCGAGAATATCGATGCTCTGCAAAATTGGTTATCACGCTAATGCTCTGGAGCTAATCCTAGAGTCAGACTCACTGAAAAGGACTCCCACTAGTCATGGCGCTTCACTTATAAATTTGACAATTGATGTTCAATGGATCACCATCTCATCTTTGATTTCGATGCTGGCCAAATAGGCACACCCGACTAGTTGGGTGCTGACCTAATGGTGGCATAACCATATGTGATGGGATCCCACTAACATCAAAAGTCAACTAAATAATAGGCGTCATCTAACGGGATCCTATCCTCAAACAGTCGCTTGGACCGGAGGGGAAAGACATCCCTCTGAAAACTGATAATCACATTATCTCATCGGGGTTCGATATGAAACATAAAGAACTAATAAAGAAAGCAACCATTAAAACTGAATTTAGTTCAGGGTCCGACCCTTGAACCTAATTAGCACAGCGCAGGCCTCTAGCTTTCTTCGCAACGTCTCTCGGTCCGGCTCCTCCGTCGCGCTCGCGAACACTTTGCCGGATCGTCTTCATCCTCCAGGGTTCCGCTTACGCTCCCGATGGTGGATTTCTTTGGCACATCTTTCTTCTCGATCTGTAACCGAAAAAGTCTAGTACGCTTCGAGCAAGTGCTTGCTCATACACAATTTCCTAGAAAGAAAAGAAAACACACCTAGAAAAAAGGCCATGGGAACCGAGGATGGTCAACCCCCATCACTCGCCCAATCTACGACTCAATTACATATCCACACACATAGAGAGCAAATCCAGACATTGGCTAACTAGGGGTCCGACCCCCGGTAGCAAGCACAAAACATAGATCTAGATTTTTATAGCGGCGCCCTGCAAGAATGATTAATAGAATAAGCACAATCTATATATATGCATGATCTAAGCGTAAGAACCCCGATGATTTCACGCATTCATCATGCGCACACATGTTGGTTTCATAAAAAAACGTGAAACGCACACCACTAATGCGGCTCTGATACCGATTATTGAAAATTAATCCATGGTAGAGGCTCGCAGCGGAAACGATTTTGCGGTCGAAAGACCGTTCATGGTGCACATTACACGATTTAAACTTTCATCGAAACTAATCTACATATATGTGCATGTGTATGCATGTGAATCGAACACCCTAACGACAATCTAGCGTAATGATTAACTAGCATACATGCAAATCATAATACTCGCTAGATCTACATGTTAGATTACACATACCTTTCGTACGGATCTTTTAACCGCGGAGAATTGTCTTCTTTGTCGATGGAGACGGAAGATCGTTCGCGAAGATGCCGATGGTATGAATGGAGACGTTGCCTTCTTATTCACCCGATCTCACACGATGTATGGAACGTCGCTCTCGGATCTCTGAGTGCCTCCGAAGAACGACCCTTCTCCTTCTTTGAAACTCCACGCGAGGAAGACGAAGTAGCAAGCGGGAAACGGGAGAGAGATTAGGGAGAGAACTAAAGAGATGAGAGAGGGAGGGGGTTCGGTTTTGGCATCCATATGGTCGGCCCCATATAGCCCTATATATAGGGCTGGCCTACCCCCTTGGATAAGAATCCAAGGGGATAAAGACCTCCCATAATTATCTCTCCAATCTCACCCTTTTATCTCTCATTGTATTTATCCGTTTTCCCACTTTTTAGGGCTCGATCTTAACCGTTTCAAAGCCCTATCCCTATCTATATGGCCGACCCTATAGATGAGGGATTCTCATCCCTACAATATAGGGTCGGCCCTAGCAAGGTCTCCCACTGCTAGGGTCGGCCAAGAGTGAGGTCCGGCAGAGTGAGGTTTTTACCAAAACACCCTGACGCCTCATTTTGACCATTTCTAGCGTGCGATACCTAGCGGCCATTACTTAAGTGATTTCTAGTAGTTACCTACTATTAACTGAGGCCACCGAAGGGTGCCTCTAGCAAAGTCAACTAGTCAACTCGTAGCATACCCCGGTGCATCGCATCTATACAGCGAAGTTCACTTATGGCTAGGGATTACTACATGCGCCTCTGTACTAGTCTCGGGTATAACCCTTAGTACTCATATGTAGTTACGCATCTACCGTGCTCTAGTGCCAAGCACACACGGAGCGTATACTTCTTTCTTCCTCTTAATGCTAATGGTGTTCCGAGGAGATGGTTTAAGAACCGTACATAATGTTGATAAGGTGGAACCATCTGGGATCGGGGTTCATGGCTTCCAACTCAAGCTCGATCGACACACTACCCGAGTGTACCATCGATCCTTTGAGCTCGAGTTAACTTGCGTAGCCACCCAGAGTGCGACGCAGGCTGCACTCCAATTCACCCAGACTTACTATGTTCTCCATCATACCCCTGCTCTCCGCTTAGTAGTGGTAAACCCGTTGTCCCTCCACTTGATGCCATGATTCACTTCGAGCGGTGAGACTACCGTCAGACTCGAATAATCATATGACTTGGTTCCTTCCAGGTTGACCTATACATCGTACCTCTGATTACCCCGTCGAGTAATCGAACCCGGTCAACAGTCAAAACTGATGACCACCAGGTCTGGGTTTGGTACAGTGTAAGTCACACCAAGGAACGCACCTCCCTTCAGGGGTGTGGATGGCCTGTAAGAGTGACATGCTAATGCAACGCCAGTCGGGTAACCCAGTACATCGTGGTTTTGGATCACTGCATACGGATCCTTACACATTGGTGCACCAAAGAACCACGCAACTGGTTAGTCCATCAGACGTGGTTCCTCAGGGTTTAGGACCGTTTTACCCTAAGCAGAAACACGGCTTAGTATACCAGTGTCTGCTCACTGATCTGTACACCGTGTTAGTTCCATTTAGCCACAGACACTGTGCCTGGTGATGACCATGGTGAAGACATCCCATGAACTGTCATCGCCAACAGCTTATCATGATGAGGCGACCAACCTGATCATAGCTGCGAACTGATTTAGATTATATGGGACCAATCCGCTCAGTTTTCAACTCAGTGGACTACCATATAACCATCGCTCTCTGTTCTTTAAAGAACACGTAACTATATTACGTACCAATATGCATCTCATATAATAATAACTATCAATCTTTATTAGACCAAAACATAAAGTTTTACAAGCTTAGAACACATCAATCCTAACAGAATAAATATTATGCTCAACAATAAGAGGGGGCAAAGAAGGATGTCGAGCGAGCTTTTGGAGTGTTGCAAGCCCGATTTGCGATAGTAAGAGGGTCGACACGTTTTTGGCAACCGAATGTGCTTATAGACATCATGACAGTCTGCATTATAATGCATAATATGATTGTTGAAGATGAACATGATCTTCACCATGATCTCGACTTTGACGTCCCTGATGTAACGCCAACTGTAGAAGCTTCTCATGAGCACACAGTATATCTGATGAAGTTTATCCAGAACCATCATCGAATAAGGAGCAGAAAAACCCACGACCAACTTCAAAATGATTTGATCGAGCATTTGTGGCAACTCAAGGGATTTCAAGTTTAAGATTATATTTTTTTATTTTAATATAATTGCCTCGAACTTATTCGAGTTATTGTACGCACTTTCAATTTCAATAATAAAAGCATTTTTATTGAATGCCAAAAGAATTCAACACCGAATATAATCTACTAAAAATTACATAATTGAAGTAATTCAAGGAAATCACATCTCTAATTAAAGCTACTACATATTACAACTCAAAGAAATCATAACCCTTTCCGAGCTCTAATCTCAGCCTTGCACAGTTCGAAGTATTCTCGTTCTGCTTGTGAGAGCCCATTGAGATCCTTCATCATGATTGCATCATCCAATTTCTGTTGCTTTCACGCTTTCTTTCGAGACTCGTTTGTGCTTACAACTTTGCGACTTCGACCATAGTTGCATTTTTGGTATTCTTATCACTTCCCTCTTTCCTCTTCTTCCTGGATTGTTCCTTATCCATCTTCATCCATGCAAATGCCTCCTTGAACAGGTCAAAGGCGGATTCGCTGCTTCCTTCATCGATTACCACCTGACCTCTACGCTTCCTTGCCAATTTTGCTGCTTTCCTCCCCTCCGACCTTTGCATCTCGGTAGGTCCGTCATCTTCATCCCTGAGGCTCATAACATCTGGGGTTGTTGGAGAGGAGGTGTTTGGTAAGGAATCGGACTCCCTCCCTCTCCTCAGCTCAGTCCGTACTTGATGAAAGGATTATGTTTGCTGCATCTACTTATGCTGATGTCGTAGCTCCACCCAGCAATACTTGAATTTGAATGCCTCGTGGTAAAGATCATTGTAAAAAAGTTTTGCATCTGCTAGCTGCATAAATAATTTAAAATAAATTAAAACCATAGATGATATAATTATTTAAACAAAATCACTCGCTAATAAGTATTTACCCCCCACGAGTTGGGTTAAGCATTAAGCCTTTTCTGGGAGCCCTTGACCCTGAGTAAGATCAACCGGTATTTTTTCCCCTCCTGGAATGGGGTAAATCTTAAACACCAACTGGTCAACAGACTTAAGAGGGAGTATGACCGATAGGTGAAAAGTCCAGGCAATATATAACACCCAAAAATAGATTCTATCGCTCGACGGGAACAAAGACCAAGGGGCGATAAACCAACCGACCGAAAGACTCAACAAGAAGCACGACCGGTTGGTGAAAATGCCTAGAGTGAAACACTCCTTATAGTATAAAAACTAATCCGCAATAAAGATTGACTAGTATAAATATTGGAATTGGATCCTGTTATCAGAGTCGTAGCGGAAGCAAAAGATAGATCCGAAGATCATATGGTGTATGTTTCATTACAATTAATTCTACAAAACAATCTACATGCAAATCTATGATCTTAGCATATGTGCGGACACCCTAGAGGCATACTACGATCTACGGAAGACATGCATGTATCTAGTTAGGTGTTTATAATCATCATACCTTGTGGATCTATGATTCAGAGAGAACAGAACAATGATGAACCACACATGAATCGCAAGGGAAGCTATCGGATGACACCTTATCCTTTGCGAATTGAGGAATCCTCGAAGTCCAATATCCGAATGCAAGGACTACGAGCCGACAAAAGAATTCATTGCGAAGACGATGTCGTGCCACGAGATCTCCTCTTTCTCTTTCTCTGTTCTTCCTTCTCATTCCCTCCTCCTTCTTCTTCCTCTTTCTTCCTTGGCCAAAACCTCAGAGAGGGAGAGAGTGAGAGGGGGGGCGGTTTTTCTGGAGAGGGGAGACCTTAGGGACGACCCCCTCTCCCTCCAATTCCTTTATAGGGCCGGCCCCAACTCATATACGCAAGCTAGGGTCGGCCCCCTAGTGGATAGGGATGAGGGGGGGCGGTTTTCAGGGTTTCCACAGGTCTATTGTGAAGCCTGGACAAAAACGCCCTTCACAAACAGTGAAAAACTGAAAAAGAGACTGAGTGAGGTGAGCTACTCGGAATCGAGTTCCGTCAGCGCCTATGAGCTCCTAGAATTATTCTGCTCATTTTGAGATCCATATTCAATATGTTCTGAGCCATATTTCAGTATTTACCAAAATACCCCTATGGCCCCTAACACATGTTAATTAGATTCTTAGGCTCCGGGCTTGCGCTCCATCACGCTACTTCGCATCCAACATATCCAACAAGGTCGGGGAACAATTCCTATACGCAACGACAGGGTGGAACCTTCAGGGTTCAGGATCTCTAGTTCCAACCGGATCCCTGATTAACTGTTCCGGTGACACATCGAAAGTTCCATTAATCAGCCCTAATCCGATTAACCCGCGTAGCCACCGAGAGTGCGACGCGAATTGAACTCTAGTGATCCTAAACTTATATTACTCCCTCGTAACCCTGTTCTCTACTATACTCTGATAATCCTTAGTCCCTCCTATTACTGGTGCCATAATCCGACTCGGGCGGTGGGGAGCACCGTCAGATCCCGATCGATCATCTGACTAGGAATTGATGATTTGTCATCTATAACACCATACATCTTCCGATGCTATGCCTAGCATCCGGAACATCGTCAGTCATACAGACAACCACCAGGCCTGGGTTAACTGTGTGGACATATTGACTCATCAAAACACACTCATCCAACACTGGACGTCGGATAACCTATAGGGATTACATGTCACTCAAGCGCCAGCCGAGTAACCCAACTTATCGTGGTATTGGACTATGGAAGGTCCGCACACGTTCGTATATCAAAGCACCACACAACTGGTTGGCCCAGTGTACATGGTCCCTCAGGGTTAAGGACATATTATCTATAGTAGTAAGACGGTTTATGCACCAGTGTTTGAATCACTGAACTGTGCACCGTCTTGGTTCATGTTCAACACGATCATCGTGCTTGGTCAGATGAATGGGAATCCAACGTTCCCGTAGTAGAGAGTTCACCACATCCTCTACCTGCCAATAGCTTGTTCTTGGTGAAGCGACCAGCATTACCTAAGTTGTGAACTAGTTCTAGGTCTACACACAACTAGTCCACTGGGTCTCCCAAGCATGGATCCACCATGCGCCTCAGTGGCCTACTGTGTTCCCTAGGGTCTTTTATTATATGTGTATTAACATATACCAAAGTAGTATTCTAATTAAAGCAATAACTAAAGTCATCTTTATTAATGTTAATACAGAAAATCCACGCTCATGACACGTACACGAACTACAACAATCTCCCACTTGGCCTAGCGGTGAACAATAATTTTAACTCCCATGGCATCCACGTGCTTCTCAAAAGGCTTGGTCAGTAACGCCTTTGTGAAAGGGTCCACCATGTTATTTATAGACGCCACCTGAGTCACTATAACCTCGCCTCGCTTTTGCAAGTCCCGGATAATGTAGTATTTACACTCGATATGCTTACTCTTCTGGTGATATCTTAGCTCCTTGGATTGTGTTATCGTTCTACTATTGTCATAGTAAAGGACAATAGGATCTTGAGCTCCCGATACACATCCTAAGTCCGTGAGGAACTTCTTGAGCCACACCGTCTCTTTGGCTGCTTCGCACGCCGCAACGTACTCGGCCTCTGTCGCCAAATCCTCGATGCATCCCTGCTTCACGCTCCTCCAACTGACAGCTCCTCATCCCAATGAAAACATAAACCCTGATGTCGATCTCCTGGATTCCGGATCTGATGCAAAGTTAGAATCCGTATACCCAATCGGCATCAGTTCCTGTGAAGAGTAAACTAACTTATAATCTCTCGTCCTACGGAGATACTTGAGTATACTTTTCACAGCAGTCCAGTGCCCTGGACCCGGATTTGACTGATACCTGCCCATCATGCCTACTGCATAGTATATATCTGGTCTCGTGCACTGCATAGCATACATCAGACTCCCTATTACCGAAGCATAGGGTATCTCTGCATCTATGCCCTCTCCTCAGGAGTCTTAGGACCCTGATCTTTGGACAATTTCATTCCATGTCTGAATGGAACCAGTCCTTTCTTGGAGTTGTGCATACTGAATCTGACCAAGATAGTATCTATGTAGGCTGACTGTGACAGCGATAGAGTCTTGTTCTGGCGATCTCGAGTTACCTTGATCCCCAGAACATAACTCGCTTCACTCAGGTCTTTCATGTCAAATTGAGAGGATAACCACACTTTCACTGTAGACAATGTTCCAACATTGTTTCCAAATAACAGGATATCGTCTACGTAAAGTACCAAAAAAACTACTGTAGTCTTATATCTCCTTTTATAAACACATGGTTCATCCACGTTCTGTTCAAATCCATAAGACTGGATAGCCTTATCAAAATGCATGTTCTAACTTCTGGAAGCTTGCTTCAGTCCATAAATGGACCTTTGCAACTTGCACACCTGACTTTCCTGACCTTTTGCGATAAAGCCTGGAGGATGGGACATATAGATATCTTCTTCCAAATCCCCGTTGAGGAATGCGGTCTTGACGTCCATTTGCCAGATCTTCCAATCATAATGGGCTGCAAAAAACAAGAAGATCCGGATTGACTTAAGCATAGCCACTGGCGAAAAGGTTTCGTCATAGTCGATCCCTTCTCGCTGGGTATAACCCTTAGTGACTAGTCTACCTTTGTAAGTCTCAACGGTACTATCCGGACCTCTTTTTCTTTTATACACCCACTTACACCCAACAAGTTTTATGTTATGAGGCAATATTACAAGTATCCAGACCGAGTTTTGGGACATCGATGTCAGTTCTGCCTCCATGGCCTTCTGCCATGCTGCATGGTCAGAGGATACCATCGCTTCATCATAGTTCAGATGATTATCTTTCTGAAACTCTGGATCTACTATAAAGGCTTCTCCAATGTATCTATCAGAAGCTCTTGTGGTCCTCCCACTACGATGAGCCTGCGGTGGTTTCATAGGAGTACATTCTACAGTATCGTTTATCTTAGTGGTATCGGCTCCCACTACGTTTTCTGTCTACGTACTCCCATCAGTACCAAGCAATTCTTCAAGAACTACTTTACTGGTGGGCTTATAGTCTATTAAATAATCCTACTCTAGGAATACGGCGTTCGTCGAGACGACAACCTTTCTATCATCAGGATCATAAAATAAACCACCCTTTGTCCCTTTTGGATACCCAGCTAACAGACATACCTTAGTCTTTGACTCTATCTTATCTTACTTGTCCTTCTGCACATGTGCTGGACAACCCCAAATCTTAAAGTGCTGTAGGCTTGGCTTTCGCTTCAACCACAGCTCCCAAGGAGTTAGAGGTACTGACTTTGATGGAACAAAGTTCAAAGTATATGTTGCCGTCTCCAGGGCATATCCCCAAAAACTAGGTGGCAATGTTGCATAACCCATCATAATCCAAACCATGTATAACAAAGTTCGGTTTCTCCTCTCAGATACATTATTTTGTTGCGGTGTCCTTGGTGCAGTCAATTGGGATACGATCTCATGCTCACGCAGATACCCAATAAATTCATCCGATAGGTATTCGCCTCTTCGATCCGATCGAAGAGACTTGATACTCTTACCCATCTGCTTTTCTGCTTCAGCTCTGAACTCTTTAAACTTATTAAAGGATTCAGACTTCCGCCGCATTAGGTATATGTATCCAAACCTCGAGTGATCATCCGTGAAGGTGATGAAATACTCAAAGCCTCCCATGGCATGGACACTTATAGGCCCATATACATCAGTGTGTACTAACTCTAATACCTCCTGAGATCTACTACCTTTGGCTCGGAAAGATCTTTTAGTCATGTTTCCTTCCAGGCAAGACTCACACGTTGGTAAGCTTTCGGAAATATCTGGACTTAAAAGTCCAACCTTAACCAACCTGTGAATCCTGTCTGAGGCTATGTGTCCAAGCCTTGGATTATCTTTGACTTGCTTCTGAAGGATGGTCTGCAAGGATGCCTGTAACATCCGCCCCAAACATACAAGATTTTGTCCGCTTTGCCCGTGCTCGCACGAGAACTTCCCAGGGTGGTCACCCATCCTAGTACTACTCTCGCCCGAGCACGCTTAACTACGGAGTTCTTACGAATTCTGTAGCGGCGCACGGCTTTAAAACGCGTCTTGGCAGGAAAGGTGGTGAGCCCCCAAACACAAGATATTGTCCTCTATTGGTCTCTTGGGTACTCGAACCCTCAACCTCAAGGTTTTGCACTAGCATGGTTACCATCAAACCACCTAGAACGCGTCTTCTATGTTTGGGAGGGGAAATTATATAAGTAGCTCAGGATCTCCTTCTCTCCAGGTGATGTGGGGCTAACTCATGGCATTGTACACCTCACCGCACCTCACCTCACCTCATCCATCTTGTCATTCCTGCCTCAGGAGTCTTGGCTCTTGGCTATTGGCCTATTGGATCTTGGTCGTCACAATCCACCCCCCTCAGGGCTACACGTCCTCGTGTAGGGTTAGACCCCCCCATCCCGAGGAGAACCAGCTCTGATACCATTTTGTAACATCCGCCCCAAACATACAAGATTTTGTCCGCTTTGCCCGTGCTCGCACGAGAACTTCCCAAGGTGGTCACCCATCCTAGTACTACTCTCGCCCGAGCACGCTTAACTACAGAGTTCTTACGAATTCCGTAGCGGTGCACGGCTTTAAAACGCGTCTTGGCAGGAAAGGTGGTGAGCCCCCAAACACAAGATATTGTCCTCTATTGGTCTCTTGGGTACTCGAACCCTCAACCTCAAGGTTTTGCACTAGCATGGTTACCATCGAACCACCTAGAATGCGTCTTCTATGTTTGGGAGGGGAAATTATATAAGTAGCTCAGGATCTCCTTCTCTCAAGGTTTTGCACTAGCATGGTTACCATCGAACCACCTAGAATGCGTCTTCTATGTTTGGGAGGGGAAATTATATAAGTAGCTCAGGATCTCCTTCTCTCCAGGTGATGTGGGGCTAACTCATGGCATTGTACACCTCACCACACCTCACCTCACCTCATCCATCTTGGCATTCCCGCCTCAGGAGTCTTGGCTCTTGGCTATTGGCCTATTGGATCTTGGTCGTCACAATATTTTGTAACATCCGCCCCAAACACACAAGATTTTGTCCGCTTTGCCCGTGCCCGCACGAGAACTTCTCAGGGAGGTCACCCATCCTGGTACTACTCTCGCCCGAGCACGCTTAACTACGGAGTTCTTACGAAATCCGTAGCGGCGCACGATTTTAAAACGCGTCTTCTATGTTTGGGAGGGGAAATTATATAAGTAGCTCAGGATCTCCTTCTCTCCAGGCGATGTGGGGCTAACTCATGGCCTTGTACACCTCACCTCACCTCACCTCATCCATCTTGGCATTCCCGCCTCAGGAGTCTTGGCTCTTGGCTATTGGCCTATTGGATCTTGGTGGTCACAATCCACCCCCCTTAGGGCTACACGTCCTCGTGTAGGGTTAGACCCCCCCATAGCGAGGAGAACCGGCTCTGATACCATTTTGTAACATCCGCCCCAAACACACAAGATTTTGTCCGCTTTGCCCGTGCCCGCACGAGAACTTCCCAGGGAGGTCACCCATCCTGGTACTACTCTCGCCCGAGCACGCTTAACTACGGAGTTCTTACGAAATCCGTAGCGGCGCACGGTTTTAAAACGCGTCTTCTATGTTTGGGAGGGGAAATTATATAAGTAGCTCAGGATCTCCTTCTCTCCAGGCGATGTGGGGCTAACTCATGGCCTTGTACACCTCACCTCACCTCACCTCACCTCATCCATCTTGGCATTCCCGCCTCAGGAGTCTTGGCTCTTGGCTATTGGCCTATTGGACCTTGGTCGTCACAATGCCACTATGTAGCACTTGCACATCTCATCAGCATCTGGCTAGTCTTTCCATTCCTTCAACTGGGCCTTAGTAGCACTTGGTCCCGGCATGGTCGGTTAAGGGGTACTTAGGGCAATTGTGTGTTTGCCAACCCCTAGGATGAGCATCAGGTTACGCTTCCAGTCCTCGTAGTTTGGTCCCGTAAGTTTGTTATCATTAAGGATGGAGGCTAGGGGGTCGAGCTTAGTCATGATTTATGTAAACAATGGTTTAAACAAAAGTTAGGGTCTACTATAATTTATTTCATAGAATTTAGAAATAGATAATGTTTACTCCAGCCGCTATGTCTTCACTACCTCAAGTGGAGACATCCAAGAATCTAAATTCCTTTGGCTCAAGCACTGAGACTATCGGCCTTGAATTGGAGGTAGCATCTCGGTGAAAGCATGCAACCGTTTCTACCAACGTGGTGTTTACGATCCAGTCTTCATCAAAATTATCCATGGCAAACTGAAAGGCCTCATAGTCTCCTTTTGGTCAGCTTTATGTGACCCGCGTGCGCAGCAACAATGGCTTCACACATGCTTTCGGATGCTTCCCACAAATCTAGGTGGTGCCGACAGGGGGGTTCATAGGTTCCTGCGGTGCAAGAAAAAAACCGTCACCCACTGCCACCAGCATCCTTCATGTCCCGAAGGAAACCACTAGGCGAACCAGCATGGAAGGAAACACAGCTCTCACCCGGTGGGAATATCGAACTGCATACCTCCCACCCAGACCCTTAGCCGGTTGATTATAGAGGCCAGGGGGTCCCCTTTGGAGGGAACCTCTTACACATCCGTTCTTTATGAGGTTTTATGCATATCTAGAAAGGTCACGACCTCCTAGACTTAGACCCTGGTCTACCGTACTCCCACTATGATTACAATCCTTCCCGTAAAGCATTAATATCCTTGGAAAATATCATAGTCCCTACCTCGAATACTCAGCTTTTGTCTTTCTTGCAATGATCATATTACATAGATTCCAAGTATCCCGATTCTTCACTAGTTTGCCCATAATCCTAAGATCTGGAGCCTAGCCTAAGGTCAACGTGGAAAGGACTCCCACTAGAATGACGCCTTGTTTACAATTTGATGCCTGATGTCATAGTAGACTTCATCTCATTATAGGTTTCGATGCTGGCCAAATAGGGACATCCGACAACCTCCGCCGGACCTCAACTTAATGGTGGCATAACCAAATCGCGATGAGTTCACACTACCATCAAAACGTCAACTAGAAACGGGTATCACTTAGTGGAATCCTAACCTAACTTGGTCGCTAGGACCATGTGGGGAAAGGGCATCCCACTAGGGTTATCATACTTCTTATGGGGTATTAGTTATCTCTAAACAAATCTAACACTGCATCTATCTCGGTGCACAGTACTTGGCTACCTGAACTACCACGAGGGCGGTTACTATCTTTCCATTTAACTAGCTATCGGATTCGTACGTGTTAAACCATATAGAGACACCGATGAATCCATAAGCCAAGTACTAACCCTAAGCCTGATCTAGAGACTAACTCACAACCAAGATAGATAATTAAATTATCATCGGGATTCTCTAAACAATAAGTAAAGAGAATCAACAAAAATAGCATCCAAACTGAATCAAGTCCAAGGTCCGGCCCCTGAACCTGAATAGCACAGCCAAGATATCCTACTCTTCCGTTCTGCACGATCTCCAACGACGATCCTGGTCATCGCCAACGTGCACGCTTTCACCGGGTCTTTGCACGCCATGGTACCGCTTACCCGAACCGTGGATGTAGCATCATCTCCTTCTTCCTGTGACTAAAAAACTAACACGCTCCGAGCAAGTGCTCGTTCGTGTACAATTTTGCTAAAAAGAAAAAGGAAACAATCCTAGGAGCATGGCCCAGGGAACCGAGGGTGGTCAACCTCCACCCCCGCCCATCTAAAGCCTTAAAATTCACAAGCACAATAATAATCAATGCAAAATTAAATCCGGGGTCCGACCCCTGGAGGCATGCAATCACATATTACTATTCAGCGCGGCACCTGTAAAAAGATGATACATAGCTCAATCCATATGCATGATCTACGCCGAACCCCGACGAAAACATATGCCATCATATATTCACATGATGTTTTCACGAATTCATGCATGAAACACACACCAAAGCGTGCTCTGATACCAATTGTTGGAATTGGATCCTATTATCAGAGTCGTAATGGAAGCAAAAGATAGATTCAAAGATCATACGATGTATATTTCATTGCAATTAATTCTACAAAATAATCTACATGCAAATCTATGATCTTAGCATATGTGTGGACACCCTAGAGGCATACTACGATCTACGAAAGAAATGCATGCATCTAGTTAGGTGTTTAGAATCATCATACCTTGTGGATCTATGATCCAGAGAGAACGAAACAATGATGAACCGCACGTGAATCGCAAGGAAAACTGTCGGATGGCACCTTGTCCTTTGCGAATTGAGGAATCCTCGAAGTCCTATATCTGAGTGCAAGGACTACGAGCTGACTGAGGAATTCGTTGCGAAGATGATGGCATACCACGAGATCTCCTCCTTCTTTTTCTCTCTTCTTCCTTCTCCTTCCCTCCTCCTTCTTCTTCCTTCTTCTTCCTCTTTCTTCCTTGGCCGAAACCTCAGAGAGGGAGAGAGGGAGAGGGGGGGCGGTTTTTCTAGAGAGGGGAGACCTCAGGGCCGGCCCCTTCTCCCTCCAATCCCTTTATAGGGCCGGCCCCAACTCGCATACACAAGCTAAGTTCGGCCCCCTAGTGGATAGGGATGAGGGGGGGGGGGGGGGGGGGGGGGGGCAGTTTCCACAGGTCTATCGTGAAGCCTAGACGAAAACGCCCTTCACGAACAGTGAAAAACTGAAAGAGAGATTGAGTGAGGTGTGCTACTTGGAATCGAGTTCCGTCAGCGCCTATGAGCTCCTGGAATTATTCCGCTCATTTTAAGATCCATATTCAATATGTTCTGAGCTATATTTCAATATTTACCAAAATACCCCTATGACTCCTAACATATATGAATTAGGTTCTTGGGCGTCGGGCCTGCGCTTTATCGCGCTACTTCGTATCCAACGTATCCAACCAGGTCGGAGAACAATTCCTATACGCAACGACATGATGAAACCTTCAGGGTTTAGGATCTCTAGCTCTAACCAGATCCCTAATTAACTGTTCCGGTAATACACCGAAAGTTCCGTTAATCAGCCCTAATCTGATTAACCCGCGTAGCCACCCAAAGTGCGACCGAGTTGAACTCTAGTGATCTTAAACTTATGTTACTCCCTCGTAACCTTGTTCTCTACTATACTCTGATAATCCTTAGTCCCTTCTATTACTGGTGCTATGATCCGACTCGGGCGGTGGGGAGCACCGTCAGATCCCGATCGATTATCTGACTAGAAATTGATGACTTGTCATCTATAACACTTTGAAATGTTACCAACACTGATAAAAATGTTATCTCGGATTTTTTTGGGTTCCGGATCACTAATGAACCCTTCCAGTATCTTGGGGTCACCATTTGGGGCAAGAGAATCCCAGCTAAGGATCAAACTAATGAACTTCTTGCTAAGGTCTTAGAAAAATTGGCAGGATGGAAAGCTAGAATCATTTCCTTTCTAGGCAGAGTTACGATGATGAAATCGGTCCTAAACTCGTTGCCTCTTTATGCACTTTCTTGCACGTGGGTGGCCAAACACGCCATCAATCGTTTGGAGCAGGTATTACGAAAATTCCTGTGGGGAGGAAACCAATCGGGCAAGGAGCTCCATCTAGTAAATTGGTGTCAGGTTTGTAAACCCCTGGATAAAGGGGGCTGGGGATCCAGGGTTTTGAATGGCCTAAACAGGCTCTGATGGGAAAGAAGTGTTTTGAACTTCTCAGCCAACCCACAGATCTCTGGAGTGGTTTTTCTCGGGCTAAGTATCATCTTCATGGTGACCCATGGACCTGGAAAACTCTGAAACGATGCTCTTGGGCTTGGAGGGCTGTACTCCAGGGGACCTCTGCGTTACATCACCAGATAAAACATCCGAATTGGGTGGGTGCTAATTTTCAGGTGGGTCTAGAGCCTTGGATATCCACCATCCCACTCGACAAATGGCCTACCTTTGTGAATCCTATGATGCTTGCTAGTGTCAACAAGGTTGACGATCTGTTGGATGAAAATAGGGGTTGGAACATTGATGTTCTGGGCCAGTTATTCCACCAAGATATGGCAGGCCAGATCAGTAGTATCCCGTTGCTAAGTGCGGAACCAAGCAGTGCCATCCTTTGGGGCCCAAACGAGGAACCCATTTACAAGACCAACATAGCTTATCACATTTTGGCTTCGGACAACGGTATAAATGATGAGTCTACGTCTACCTATGGGAACCATCTAGGCGAGGATGAATTCGATGTTGAGCCAAACTCAAACCCCGACTTCATTCCAAAACCCTTCCTTTGGGATGTCTTATGGAAGACAAGCTGCCCCCCCCCCCCCCCCCCCCCCCCGGGCTAAGAGTTTCGCTTGGAAGCTCATCCACAAGCGCATACCCCACCAAAGATCTTCTCCTTAGGAGAGGCCTTGACCTTCTTCCCCTCTGTAGCCGGTGTGCTACAGAGGATGAAAATGCATCTCATGCGATCTTTGGTTGTGTAGGAGCTGCTGCTACGTGGGGACTTCTTGCGTCTATGACTGGAGGAATGTGGAAGCCAAACTCCTGGCTTGAGTGGGTCGAAGAACTGGGATCCGGCAATAGGGCCCGGCTAAGGGGTGGAATACTTATACCTGGGGTGTGGGCCATTTGGAACGCACGTAACCACGAACTATTTAGAGAAATCAGGGAAGAGTCCAAACAAGTGGCACATAATGTCATCCTTAGTCTTGAGGAATTCACACAAACTAACACATATTTTCATTCTATTACCCAGGAACCAGCATTATCAAATCATCAAGTCGAAGTCAAATGGGAACCACCAGTGGGGGAAGAGCTCAAACTCAACTTTGATGGGGCTTGGACCGGCAAACTGGAGAAGGCGGGAGCGGGGTTCATCCTCCGGAACAGCAGTAGTGGTATCCTCTACACCGAGGAGTGCCCGTGCTACACTCACTCAGCTCTTGTGATAGAGGCCAGGGCATTATAGGAAGGCATCAGATGTGTTGAAGACTCGGGCTGAAGGGGCCAGCTGTGGGTTGAAGGTGATGCAGATCAGATTATTCGGACCTTGTGCACAAATGACTCAGACCAACCTTTGGTGCAATTGCATCCGCAAAGTAAGGAAATTCAACACGTTTTGGGCGACCTATATATTCCGAGAGGGCAACCAAGTGGCTGACTTGCTGGCCAAAGGGGCTAGAGTTTTAACTAGGCCATGTATTTCATCTAGTAGTTTCAGCCGGGAGGTCATTGACCTATGTAACAGGGATCTCATGGGACCCCCTTTTGTAAGATCTTAACTAGTCTAATTGGTAGTACCAATATATATATATATATATATATATATATATATATATATATATATATATATATATATATATATATATATAGTAAAAGTAAGAGAGTGGACCCTCACTTCTCCATTTGAAGCAAAACAGAGTGCTGATGGAATTAACCGGTCAGACAATCCAGTGGTTCCAAAGGAACACATTAACCAGCCGATCAAATTAAATGGCTCGTGATTGAGGGTGGCATTAACCGATCGGTGGTGACCGATCGATATGATCCGATCGGGCCAAATCGGGTGGCTCTTGATTGGGAGTGGCATTAACCGATGGGTGGTGACCGCGACATGAAACGATCATGAACCGATCGGCCAAATCGAGTGTTGACCGATTACATTAACCGGTCACGATAAAGTGGCTATAAGCAAACACATTAACCGATCGGACAACCGAGTGGTTCCAAGCGAACACATTAATCGGTCGGCCAAATCAAGTGATTCTTAATTGGGGGTAGCTTTAACAGATCGGAGGTGACCGATCAATATGAATTGGGCGGCCAATCATCAATGAAATATTTAACCACCTTCCTCGTCTACTAGTCGACCAACACAGGTGGGATCACGGAGGAATGACCGATCGCCTCTCCCTCTTCTACAACCGGCCGACCAAGGAGGGTCGTCTACCCCTCGCGAAGCCGACCGATCGACTATCACAACTGGCGGCTGACTAAGGATGGTTGTCCGCCCCTAGCGAGGTCAACCGATCGGCCATCACACCTGGCCGACCGACCAAGCTCAAAGGGAGGTTGACTTGTGTGTACCTCAGCAAATGAAGAAAGAAGAGCAGACCAAGAGGAGTCGACCGAGCAACTCACAAGAGTTGACCGGCCGTGCAACAGCTGACCGACCAAGATGCAAAGAAATAAAAGGGAAACCCCGCTCTTTCCGCCCCAAGGCAACTCCGGTATTTACGTAAAGATTTGGCCTGAGAATCATGCATCAATATCATTTAGTAGTTATTCCCGAGGATCCCGGCCGGGTGACGATTACGGGAAGACAGCCCACACCCCCGAGATTTTTGGTCGACCAGTATGGCAAGAATCATCCCCGACCATAACTATCAAGTGCTAGCCATGTGACACGACACCCACTCACGAAACAGTTACACAAATCGCGGGGCACGTCAGCAATTCCGCTCCGCCCGGAGCGCTCGAACTGTTACCACAGGCTACTATAAAAGGGGACCTACCCCTTCAGAGAAAAAGGATCCGAATTCTGGAAGAGGAGGTGCTGCCCAATTTTTTCCGGAGTTTTTGGGGCTTGAGAGAAAGAGAGAGAGACTTGAGATGTCGGCATTTGGGAGGCCGGTCCTCTCTGGGTGTAAGTGGGTCAGGGTGAGAGCTTGTAATATGTTTGACTTATTAGTGCATTCTCGCCTCACCCCGTGGTTTTTTTCCCCTTCGACGTTGAGAAGGGGTTTTTCTACGTAAACCCGGTTTAGTCCATTTTGTTCTTTGGTCTGTTAGATTGTGTTTTTCAGTTAAACTGCTCCACAACCAGAAAACCCCCCCACATGTATACTAAATAATACAGTTCAACTCTAAACTCATTGTCACAAACCCAAATTCTAGCCGAACCCATATCCCTATCCAAACTTATACTCTACTAAAACCATAGAAATAAGAAACCAAAAGAGCTTCTTAGCATTGCACTGTGATACCTTGATTTTTCTCCTCAAATAATTAAATATATGATGTAAAAAAAATAAAAAAAATTATGCGCAACTCATACCCGAAACCCGAACTGAAACCCAATTGGGTATGGATCGGGTATGGACCCTCTTCTAACTGAATGGGTATGTTTAGGGTATAGACCCTACCATACCCGAATGGATATGAGTATGGATAGGGGTAGGGTCTGACCTGAACCCGACCATTTGCCACCCCTACCTCCAAGGGGGAGGGGCACAATTTTCAATAAAAGGGGGCCGGTGGGCCCCTATTTTCGGGTGGACCCACTCGGCCTCTATTTGGCTTAGGGTGGTGGATCCGGTGGATCCCACTTGCATGGGTGGGCCCACTCGGGTCCGATCCTTCTTTTTCACGAACCGGTGTGTGTGGACTGGGTTTGCACGCGGACCAATTTTAATTAACAAACTAATTCCGATACCCACAATAGCAAATTTGGAATCCTTGAAATTTCGATTGTAAATAATTTTTTTTTTAGAATCCGTTTGAGCACGTCTTTAAAAAGACCATAACATTCTAATTCTTATAATAATTTTAAGAATTAGGGGAAAAAATCCAAACAATTTATTGAGAATAATTAAATACATAAAACCAGAAATGAACACAAAGTTTGTGAAACAAGCATATGCTATAGTAAACAACACCACCTGTCCACAATTTTGTCATGAAGCTTAATAAATGATTTCGCATTTAAATCCTTCACAGATCATAAAATCCATCTACTATTGGATTAAGGGAAATTTTATGGTACCCATTTTGGTATCGTACCAAAATCCACAGGACCATCCGATGACCCTATAGTAGATCTCAAGCATCCACCTAGGGTTCATCCCATGGCCCATGCTAGGTGGGTTGACTTAGCTTCCATGCATCATGGTTGATGCCTCCCCGAGGCCACGCAGGTGGAAGAAGATATGAGTGACATTTGCACCGAGCAGGTCATCTGGGCATGGGTCTGGTTCGTTGATGCAATTTGTTCAAATAGCATGCATCAAAAAATATTCAATGGGTCGGATGTACAACGTTAGCGTTGTCCCACACACAATACCCAATGCGCTATTAATGATCAATGCTGACACCATTGATTAAAATAGAAACTTTTGATAGTGCATTGGGTGTGGGGGATACACGACTGACGTGGTACTTCTGACCCTTTAAATATTTCATCAGCAAGCTAAGTGGATAGTTGTTGCCCACATGGCTGAGTGAGTGGCCAAGTCACAATTTTTTTTAAGAATTATTTTAGATTTTTTTTTTTTTTTGAGAACCCCTCCTAAAGGAGGGAGGGTTTGGCGAACCCCAACCAGAAACCATTAAAAACTAAGACAGTAGATTGATACAAAAACTGAGAGCCTCCGTCCTTAGTCTATCTCTCCAAGGTACAATCCAAGCACTGAAAAGGAAAATCACCGAATGTCTCAACTTCTCCTGCCCTGCCGACTTGGCATTGAAGATCCTGTTATTCCGCTCAAGCCAGATGACCCACACGATCGCCATGACCAAAATGTCCCACGGCTTCCGGATCCCCACCGGTATTTTGCTCCTTCTCCAAGAGGTCCAAAGGCCCCTTAGGGTCCTGGGATGCTGTGGGTGCAAATTTTGGTAAGAAGGTTGCCAAACAGCGGGACCCACTGGCCCTGCCTGGTGGGCCCCCGGAGACTACCACGGGACCCACCGGCCCTGCCTGGTAGGCCCCCCGGAGACTACCACGGGACCCACTGGCCCTGCCTGGTGGGCTCCCAGAGACTACCACGGGACCCACCGGCCCTGCCTGGTGGGCCCTCGGAGACTACAGCGGGACCCACCGGCCCTGCCTGGTGGGCCCACGAGGACCACCACGGGACCCACCGGCCCTGCCTGGTGGGCCCACGAGGACTATCGCTGGACCCACCGGCCCTCCCTGGTGGGACCAAGAGCCTGTGGAATCCCCCAGAAGACGGTAGCGGGGCCCGCCAGCTTTACCTGGAGGATCCCCAGATGCTGCAGCAGAAACCGCCATTTACCACCAGAGAATCCTATAAATAGCAGAGCCTTCGAATGTAAAAGGATCGGATTTTCAAAACCTGAAACTCCAGAACTCAAACCAGAGCTCTGAAAACAGATCAGTGCCATCATCTGATATCTGTCTCAGAAACCTCTATCTCCTCTTACCCTCTACCTCACCTTGATCTTCTTCTTGTCTTTGGACAAGTCGAAGAAACTTCAGTGACACTCGGCCTGTCGAGGTCACTTTGAAACAAGTGTTAATGAATTCGGGTTGCTCCCTATAACACGGAGACGTAGGCTTCGGCTGAACTCCGAGATCACTTCTCGTGTCAATTCTCTCTGGTTGCTTCTCTGTTAGCATATCAAAAGCTGCAACTCCAATCGATAGATCAAACAACACTCTTCGACTTCAACTTCGATTGACTGGTGAGGCGAGGTCTTCGGGTCGGCACGAAGATTTTCCCCCGATCGGTCAAACTTGACCGATCGGACAAACTTGACCGATCGGCCAAAATTGACCGATCGGCCAAAATTGACCGATCAGTCTTTTTTATGCTAACATTCGACAAGCCTCTTCGTGCCTTTTGCGACAGGGGGTTGCTGTTTTTTGCACCAAATCCAAGCCAGCCAGAACGAACTCTAGCTAACTTGGAGGGGGTAACTGTGGGTGCAAATTTTGGTAAGAAGGTTGCCAAACAGCGGGACCCACTGGCCCTGCCTGGTGGGCCCCCGGAGACTACCACGGGACCCACCGGCCCTGCCTGGTAGGCCCCCCGGAGACTACCACGGGACCCACTGGCCCTGCCTGGTGGGCTTCCGGAGACTACCACGGGACCCACTGGCCCTGCCTGGTGGGCCCCCGGAGACTACAGCGGGACCCACCGGCCCTTCCTGGTGGGCCCACGAGGACCACCACGGGACCCACCGGCCCTGCCTGGTGGGCCCACGAGGACTATCGCTGGACCCACCGGCCCTGCCTGGTGGGACCAAGAGCCTGTGGAATCCCCCAGAAGACGGTAGCGGGGCCCGCCAGCTTTACCTGGAGGATCCCCAGATGCTGCAGCAGAAACCGCCATTTACCACCAGAGAATCCTATAAATAGCAGAGCCTTCGAATGTAAAAGGATCGGATTTTCAAAACCTGAAACTCCAGAACTCAAACCAGAGCTCTGAAAACAGATCAGTGCCATCATCTGATATCTGTCTCAGAAACCTCTATCTCCTCTTACCCTCTACCTCATCTTGATCTTCTTCTTGTCTTTGGACAAGTCGAAGAAACTTCAATGACACTCGGCCTATCGAGGTCACTTCGAAACAAGTGTTAATGAATTCGGGTTGCTCCCTATAGCAAGGAGACGTAGGCTTCGGCTGAACTCTGAGATCACTTCTCGTGTCAATTCTCTCTGGTTGCTTCTCTGTTAGCATATCAAAAGCTGCAACTCCAATCATAGATCAAATAACGCTCTTCGACTTCAACTTCGATTGACTGGTGAGACGAGGTCTTCGGGTCGGCACGAAGATTTTCCCTCACAAATGCGAAGATAAACCTACCTTACTCTCGAAGTGGTCCCACAGGTGCCTGGCAAAAGGGCATCCGAGCAGTAGATGCGAAGACGTTTCCTCCTCTGAGGCGCAGAAAGTGTAGGAAGCGTCCGTCGCCTGGGGGTGATTTCGCCGCATCAGATTCGCCTTCGTCAGGATCTTGTTCCTCGAGGCCAGCAGGTAAAAGATCTGAACCTTCGAGGGCGCCTTCGTCTTCCAGATAGCCTTAGACGGCCCATGACGCTGAACCCGAGGGAGAAGATGGTCATAGAAAGATCTAACGAAGAAAACTCCTGAAGATGTGCCACTCCACTGGACCTCATCCCGGGTCAGCCTAAACGATGTCGCCTGCAAAATTGAGTGGATGTCATGCAGCTCCTACCGACCATCATGGTCTAACGGAGCACCAAGCCTTAAGCGCCACCCGATTGCCCCTGCCTCCGGCAAGTCTGGGAACGGACTGAAGCTCCCTTATTCCGGGCCAAAGAGAAAAGAGTCGGGAAGAGCTGCTCCAGAGGCCTGTCCCCGAGCCAAGTATCCCTCCAGAATCTAATGTCTCTCCCATCGCCTAGAACAAGCGTAGTAGCCTCCCTGTAGAGATCCTTGACCCTCAGAATGCCTCTCCAGAAATGAGAGATCCGGTCAGACACTCTACCCCGCGCGTGTAGAGGAGAGAATCTTCTAAAATACCTCGCTAGAATAACGTCCCGCCAGGAGCCTCCAGATCCCTGCTGCAGCCTCCACCACCATTTTCCCAACATGGAGATATTGAATCTGCGCAGGTCAAGAACTCCCAGACCTCCTAGTTTCTTAGGAAGACAAACCTGGTCCCATCTCATCAAATTGTAGCCACCCGCATTCGCCCCCACCCCATGCCAAAGGAAGGAGCGCCGAATCTTGTCAATCCTGTCTATTACCCAAGACGGCAGGAAGTAGAAAGATAGATAGTAGGAAGGAATCGAGGATAGAACCGAGTTCACCAGCACAAGCCTCCCCCCCGAAGATAGAAATCTACCTTTCCAGCCCTCCAGTCTCCTCTCGATCTTAAGAATCAGCTGCTCCCAATCCTCCCTCCGCAGTGCTCTGTCACTGATAGGCAGCCCCAAATACTTCATCGGCAGTGTTACTACTTTACAGTTCAAAAGTCTGACTAAACCGCTACCTGCATCCCCCAAACCGATGTAGTAAAGGCTGCTCTTCTAGAAATTGATTTTCAGGCCCGAAGTCAGCTCCAACCCGTAAAGGAGGATTTTGAGAGCGACCATCTGGAAAGGACAAGCCATCGTGAACAAGAGAGAGTCATCCGTATAGTGCAAATTCGAGATGGTCCAACCATGTCCGCCCACTCCTTTAACCAAACCCTTAGCATTCGCCTTACGAACAACGGCATCGAAGGCATCAACCACCAGAATGAAAAGATACGGGGATAAAGGACATCCCTGCTTCAGCCCCTTGTAAACCTTGAAGTCCTTGCCCTACTCCCCATTGATAAGACAAGATAGCTTCGAGGATACCAATATCTCTCTGATCCACCCCAGCCATCCACTAGAGAAGCCCTTGGCCTTCAAAAGATCGAGCAAGAAATCCCACCTGAACTGGTCGAAAGCTTTCTCGAAATTGATCTTCAGCAAAACTCCGTCTTCTCCAGACTCGCGCAGGTGGAAGATCGTTTCATGAGCCACCGCTACACTGTCCAGGATTAATCTCCCCTTGATGAAAGCGGTATGGGAGGGAGAGACCAGAAGGGAGATGTTGTCCGCGAGCCTATTGACTAGAACCTTCGTAATAATCTTGTAGAGACAGTTCGAAAGGGAGATCGGCCTGAAGTCCCGAATGGTCTCTGCAGCAGATTTTTTAGGGAGGAGGATAATCCACGAGTGGTTCAGGCAGTGAAGACGCACCTTGCCCGAGAAGAAGTCGCGCAGCAGCCGGCAAAGATCGCTCTCCAACAGGTCCCAGTACTCTTGGTAAAACGACATAGGGAACCCATCTGGACCCGGGGCCCCGTTTCCTTTGGATTGAAAGACCGCCTTCCGGAAGTCTTCATTGGTAAACTCCGCATCAATGCCCGAACCTCCCGGAAGTCTCGGAAAATCTGCACCGCTCCAATCATAGGAAACCCCCGTCGAGGTATCCGACTCCCTGAAAGAACTCTTGAAAAAAGAAGTAGCTGCCCCCAGGATGTCAGTCGTGGTCGTCAACTCTCTCTCCTCGTGCCACAGGGAAGTCAGAAAGTTCTTCCTCCTTCGAGCGTTAGCCACTCTGTGGAAGTAGGAGGTATTCGCATCCCCCAGTTTCACCCACTGCTCTTTTGAACGTTGCCTCCACATCTCCTCCTCCTTTCGCAAGATAAGCACAAAATTCTCGTTCAGCTCCTTCAATCTTGCTGACTCCGGACTAGAAAGGACAGCAGATTCTCCCTTAACCTCAAGACCCTGGATCTCAACCAAGGTTGATGCCTTTTGTCTCAGAACATTGCCGAAACGATCCTTGCTCCAGCACTGAAGCTTCTTCTTGATGAATTTGAGTTTCCTAGCCATGTTCAAAGCCGAGTTCTCAACCCTGCCTGCTTCTCCCCACCAACCGGTCAGCAGATCCTTGAAACCTTCCTCCAGCGTCCACATTGACTCGAACCTAAAGGGGGGGCGGACTGGAGAAATCGAATCAGTTGAAAGAAGGATCGACGCATGGTCAGAAACGCAGGAGGCTAGCCCTGACTGAATCGAACCCGGAAAGCGCAAGTCCCAATCCGACAAGATCAGGAACCGATCCAGCCTGGCCAAAATGGGATCTTCTCGCTTATTACTCCACGTGAAAAGTGCAGCCAGTCAAAGGGAGATCTCTGAGCTCTTGGTGCCGGATGAAATGGGAGAAGGCCCTCATCGCTGACACATCTCCCCCACTGCGAAGCCTCTCCCCCGACCCTCGCGTTACATTAAAGTCACCTGCGATCACCCATGGACCTCGAAAATTCATCCTGTGTAAGGACAGTTCCGTCCAGAAGTCGTCACCCCTACTATGGTCCGTCGGGCCATAGACGGAAGACAGCATCCACTCCTCGCCGTCTAATCGATTCTGAAGAACCAGAGAAAGTGAGAAGTGTTGGAAGTTAATCCGGGTCAGAGGCTCGCAGCGGAAACGATTTGGCGGTCGAAAGACCGTTCATGGTGCACGTTACACGATTTAATTTTTCACAGAAACTAATCTACATATGTGTGCATGTGTATGCACGAGAATCGAAAACCCCTAACGGCAATCTAGCGTAATGATTAACTAGCATGGATGCAAATCATAATGCTCGCTAGATCTACATGTTAGATTACACATACCTTTCGTACGGATCTTTTAACCGCGGAGGATTGTCTTCTTTGTCGATGGAGACGGAAGATCGTTCGCGAAGATGCCGACGGTACGAATGGAGATGTTGCCTTCTTGTTCACCCGATCTCACACGATGCACGGAACGTCGCTCTCGGATCTCTGAGTGCCTCCGAAGAACGACCCTTCTCCTTCTTCAGAACTCCACGCGAGGAAGACGAAGTAGCAAGCGGGAAACGGGAGATGAAACGGGAGAGAACTCGAGAGATGAGAGAGAGGGGGGTTCGGTTTCTCTTGTACATGGGGCCGGCGCCCCACAGGGCTTTATAGGGCCGGCCAACACCCCTTGGATAAGGATCCAAGGGGATATTAACCCCCTCTCATTATCTCTCCATTATCTCCCTTTTATCTCTCCGCGTATTTATCCGTTTTCCCACTTTTTAGGGCTCGATATTAACCGATTTATCGCCCCATCCCTATCCATATGGCCGGCCCTATAGATGAGGGATTCTTATCCCTACATCATAGGGCCGGCCCTAGTGAGGTGTCCCACCACTAGGTTCGGCCAACAGTGAGGTCCGGCAGAGTGAGGTTTTTACCAAAACGCCCCGACGCCTCATTTTGACCATTTCTAGCGTGCGATACCTAACGGCCATTACTTAAGTGATATCTACTAGTTACTTACTATTAACTGAGGCCACCGGAGGGTGCCTCTAGCATAGTCAACTAGTCAACTCGCAACATACCCCGGTGCATCGCACCTATGCAGCGAAGTTCACTTATGGCTAGGGATTACTACATACGACTCTGTACTAATCCCGGGCACAACCCTTAGTACTCGTATGTAGTTACGCATCTACCGTGCTCTAGTGCCAAGCACACACGGAGCGTATACTTCTTTCTTCCTCCTGCTTATGGTGTTCCGAGGAGACGGTTCAAGAACCGTACATAATGTTGATAAGGTGGAACCATCAGGGACCGGGGTTCATGGCTTCCAACTCAAGCTCGATCGACACACTACCCGAGTGTACCATCGATCCTCTGAGCTCGAGTTAACCTGCGTAGCCACCCAGAGTGCGACGCAGGCTGCACTCCAATTCACCCAGACTTACTATGTTCTCCATCATACCCCTGCTCTCCGCTCAGTAGTGGTAAACCCGCTGTCCCTCCACTTGATGCCATGATTCACTTCGAGCGGTGAAGACTACCGTCAGACTCGAATGATCATATGACTTGGTTCCTTCCAGGTTGACCTATACATCGTACCTCTGATTACCCCGTCGAGTAATCGAACCCGGTCAATAGTCAAACTGATGACCACCAGGCCTGGGTTTGGTACAGTGTAAGTCACACCAAGGAACGCACCTCCCATCAGGGGTGTGGATGGCCTGCAGGAGTGACACGCTAATGCAACGCCAGCCGGGTAACCCAGTACACCGTGGTTTTGGATCACTGCATATGGACCCTCACACATTGGTGCGCCAAAGCACCACGCAACTGGTTAGTCCATCAGTCGTGGTTCCTCAGGGTTTAGGACCGTTTTACCCTAAGCAGAAACACGGCTTAGTGTACCAGTGTCTGCTCACTGATCTGTACACCGTGTTAGTTCCGTTCAGCCACAGACACTGTGCTTGGTGATGACCATGGTGAAGACATCCCATGAACTGTCATCGCCAACAGCTTAACATGATGAGGCGACCAACCTGATCATAGCTGCGAACTTATTTAGGTTATACGGGACCAATCCACTCAGTCTTCAACTCAGTGGACTACCATATAACCATGGCTCTCTGTTCTCAAAAGAACACGTAACTATGTTACGCACCTATATGTATCTCATATTAATAACTATCAATCTTTATTAGACCAAAACATAAAGTTTTACAAGCTTAGAACACATCAATCCTAACAATCTCCCACTTGGTCTAGCGAAGCAAAACGGTTTTGACTCCCATCGCGTCCACATGTCGCTCGAATGCCTTGGTAGGTATTGCCTTTGTGAAAGGATCAGCAACATTATTTGTAGATGCAATCTGTGTCACCGCTACTCGCCCTTGCTTTTGAAACTGCCGAATCAAGTGGAACTTGCGCTCGATGTGCTTCCCCTTTTGGTGATGTCTTGGCTCCTTTGCTTGTGCTACCGCCCCACTATTGTCGCAGTAAAGCACAATAGGTAACTGGGCCTCTGGTACGCACCCCAAATCCGTAAGGAATTTCTTGAGCCATACCGCCTCTTTGGCTGCCTCGCACGCTGCAACGTACTCAGCCTCTGTGGTAGAGTCTGCGATGCATTTCTGCTTCACACTCTGCCAACTAACCGCTCCTCCTCCTAGCATAAACACAAAACCTGATGTCGACTTCCTGGATTCCAAATCTGACATAAAGTCAGAATCTGTATATCCAATCGCCGTCAGTTCTTGTCCAGTGTAAACCAACTCATAGTCCCTTGTTCTACGAAGGTACTTGAGTATACACTTCACAGCTGTCCAGTGATCTGGACCCGGATTCGACTGAAACCGACCCATCATGCCTACTGCGAAACAGATATCTGGCCTTGTACAATGCATAGCATACATTAGACTACCCAATGCCGAGGCATAAGGTATCTTCTGCATTTCTGCTCTCTCCTCAGGTGTCTTAGGACATTGATCCTTAGACAGTTTTATGCCATGTCTAAATGGCACAAAACCCTTCTTGGAGTTTTGCATGTCAAATCTAGCCATAACCTTATCTATATACGCAGCCTGTGACAGCGAGAGAATCCTGTTCTGGCGATCACGTGTTACCTTGATCCCCAAAACATAACTCGCTTCACCTAGGTCTTTCATATCGAACTGTGTTGACAACCAGACCTTTACCGTTGACAATGTTCCTACATCATTTCCAATGAGCAGAATATCGTCTACGTAAAGTATCAAATATACTACTGTGGTCTTATCAGTCCTCTTGTATACACATGGTTCATCCTCGTTTTGAGTAAATCCATATGACTGGATTGCCTGATCAAAACGGATGTTCCAACTTCTAGATGCTTGCTTTAGTCCATAAATGGACTTCTGCAACTTGCAAACTAGATGTTCCTGACCCTCTGACTCAAAGCCTGGTGGCTGAATCATATAAATGTCTTCTTCCAAATTTCCATTAAGGAATGCTGTCTTGACATCCATTTGCCAGATCTCCCAGTCATAATGGGCTGCAATGGATAGGAGGATCCGAATAGACTTTATCATAGCTACCGGCGAGAAGGTTTCGTCAAAGTCGATCCCTTCTCTCTGGGTGTAACCCTTGGCAACTAATCTAGCTTTATAAGTCTCTATTGTACCATCGGATCCTCTCTTCTTCTTATACACCCACTTACACCCAATAGGTTTAATATTGGATGATGGTGTAACAAGAGTCCAGACTGCGTTATGGGACATTGATTCAATTTCTACCTCCATAGCCTTTTGCCAGTCAGAGCTGTCAGAAGCTCCCACTGCCTCATCGTAGCTCAGTGGGTCATCCTCCTGACACTCTGGATCAACCAATAAGGTTTCTCCATAGTATCTGTCAGGAGCTCTGATGTTTCTCCCACTGCGACGAGGTGGTGGTGGTGTTACAGGATTAACAGGTTCTACAGTATCTGGTATATTATTATCTGTAATGTCAGTTCCCACTATGCTTTTGGATGCGCTATCTGAGCTAATACCCAGCAGTTCATCCAGAACTACCTTACTAGTAGGTTTGTGGTCCACAATATAATCCTGTTCTAGGAAATAGGCGTTCGTAGAAACGATCACTTTCTTTTCCTCAGGATCATAAAATAGACCACCTTTGGTCTCCTTGGAATACCCTACAAATAAGCATACTCTGGTTTTAGTTTCCATCTTTTCCCTCTTATCCCTTCGCACATGTGCAGGGCATCCCCATATTCTGAAATGCTGTATCAATGGCTTTCGCTTTGACCACAGTTCTCTAGGGGTCAGAGGCACTGACTTAGACGGAACGTGATTCAGAATATAAACTGCTGTTTGTAGGGCATATCCCCAAAAGGTCATTGGTAAACTGGCGTAACTCATCATGCTACGAACCATGTCCAACAAGGTTCGATTCCTTCTCTCGGAAACTCCATTCTGTTGTGGGGAACCTGGAGCAGTTAACTGGGTTTTTATCCCATGCTCCACCATATACCCTAGGAACTCGTCAGATAGGTATTCACCTCCTCGATCAGATCGAAGGGTTTTTATATATTTACCTGTCTGCTTTTCTACTTCAGCCCTGAACTCTTTGAACATGTCAAAGGATTCCGACTTCCGATGCATCAGGTAAATGTAACCATATCTTGAGTAATCATCAATGAATGTGATGAAATACTCATGGCCTCCTATCGCCTTGACGTTCATGGGTCCACATACATCCGAATGGATTAACTCTAATACCTCAGTGGCTCTTACTCCTTTGCCTTTAAAGGACCTCTTGGTCATCTTGCCTTCCAGGCAGGATTCACAGGTGGGAAGGATCTCCGTAGGATCTGTTTCCAGAAGCCCGGCCTTCACCATTCTATGGATCCTATCTAAGGCAATATGCCCAAGTCGTAAGTGCCACAGGTGGGTTAAATTTTCCGATGGATTCTTACGCTTAGATGAATTAACATTAAATGCTGAAGTTATTATGTTATCCTTTTCAAATTTAGGACTCACAACATAGAGATGATTCTGAACCATTCCTCTTATTATAAAAGTTCCATTCAGTTTAAACGACACACCAGAAGCATCAAAATAAACTGAATAACCTTCATTAACTAAAGAAGAAACAGAAATTAAGTTACGTCGCAAGGACGGTACATAAAAGACATCTCTAAGTGTCAAAGTCTTATTATTCGAAAAACTAAGATTAACATCTCCAATAGCTTCAGCAGCAGCCACGGCCTCAGTTCCCATGCTCAGGGTCACTTCTCCATCAAGCAATCTTCTGCTTTCCCGAAACCCCTGAAGAGAGTTACAGGCATGGTTAGTGGATCCAGAATCCACAATCCAACTAGCAAAAGTACTATTACTTGAAAGAAATGATTCAACAACTAAGAGTTGTAGATTACCTTCACCAGCATTCTGAGGCTTCTTGCAGTCCTTCTTCCAATGACCCTTCTGGCCACACCGGAAGCACTTCGTGCCCGGTTTCTTTGATTCTCCAGACCCAGAGGCTCCAGCAGAGTCCTGCACAGGCAGTGACTTAGGTTTCCTTTTATGTCTCTTGCCCTGAGGTTTACCAGGCTTCTTGAAGGATCTGCGTTGCACGTGAAGTGCTTCGCCCTTCTGCTTGAAGCCATCCTCAGCTGCCTGGAGAGCTCCCAGAAGCTCTGCATTTGTCATAGCCAACTTGTTCAAATTAAAGTTGGTGACAAAGCCTTCAAAGGCTCCAGACAGTGACGAGAGGAAGATGTCTGTCATCACCTCGCCTTCTAGCACAATGTCCATGGTAGCTAGTTCGTTCTGGAACCCAAACATTTTCATCATGTGTTCCCGAACCAGCGTCCCATTGGACATCTTAGTGCCGACGAGTTTCTTGATGGTAAGGTATCGCGTAACGCGATTGTGACCTTCAAACATCTCCTTCAAATACAACATCATGTCAGAAGCGTCGGGCATCTCCTCGACTTGCTTCTGCAGAGTTGTTTGCAAGGATGCTATAATATAGCATTTACATATCTCATTGGATTCCTTCCAGTCAGTGAATGCCTTTAACTGTGCCTCTGTGGCATTGGGTCCTGGCAAATCTGGCTCAGGGTCATTAAGGGCTGTCATATGTTTACCAATCCTTAGGACCAGGTACAGGTTGCGCTTCCAGTCCTCATAGTTGGGACCGGTAAGTTTGTGGTCATTTAGGATAGCGGACAGGGGGTCTAACTTAGTCATCTGAAAATAAAGATTGAATAATGAGTATGCATTAAAAACTTATTTTATGGATTTTTAAAACAAGCTAATTATATCCATATGTCGACGCTACCCTCAAGCGAAGTCATTACCATGGATCAATTAACCATGTATGTAAGATCTCGGAATCGACTGTACCTGCCCTAGGGGGCATCATACAGCGTCAATCCGCTCACATGGGCCTTTTCCTTGACCCTATCCAAATCTGCCAACTAAGGGCTGTGATGGACCATGGTTATCTTTCGGCCAGTACCACGTGATCACCGTTGTCTTCGCAACGAATACCTCACGTGTACTTAGGATGCTTACCCACGAGCCTAAGCAATTACGACACGGGAGTTCATGCGGCCCCCACTAGGGTGGGATGAAAAGCCCTTCTCTCCTGGCCCCGTAATCGCCATATCCACAGGGAGGTCATTAAGTAATTTGGCATGGAAACACACAGCTCCCACCCTAGGGGGTGTGAAGTTATGCATCCCCACCCAAACACAAAATGACTGGCCGTGGAGGCCAGAGGATCTTTTAAAAGTCCTCTCTTGCATCCCTTATAATTCTGAGGGTTATTTTGCGAGTATGAATTTATGCATATGCAAAGGTAGCGACCTCCTAAATACTAGACCCTGGTCACACCATGCTCCCACTAGCGTTCAAACCTTTTGCCTAGCATTAATCACTCTCGGAATATCATAGTCCCTGCCTCAAGTGGATTTCTCCATTCAAGGGTCACATTACATATTCCAAGAGTATCGATGCTTTGCAAAATTGGTTATCACGCTAATGCTCTGGAGCTAATCCTAGAGTCAGACTCACTGGAAAGGACTCCCACTAGTCATGGCGCCTCGCTTATAGATTTGACAATTGATGTTCAATGGATCTCCATCTCATCTTTGATTTCGATGCTGGCCAAATAGGCACACCCGACTAGTCGGGTGCTCTCCTAATGGTGGCATAACCATATGTGATGGGATCCCACTAACATCAAAAGTCAACTAAATAATAGGCGTCATCTAGCGGGATCCTAACCTCAAACAGTCGCTTGGACCGGAGGGGAAAGGCATCCCTCTGAAAACTGATAATCATATTATCTCATCGGGGTTCGATATGAAGCATAAAGAACTAATTAAAGAAAGCAACCATAAAAACTGAATTAAGTTCAGGGTCCGACCCCTGAACCTAATTAGCACAGCGCAGGCCTCTAGCTTTCTTCGCAAGGTTCCTCGGTCCGGCTCCTCCGTCGCGCTTGCGAACACTTTGCCGGATCGTCTTCATCCTCTAGGGTTCCGCTTCCGCTCCCGATGGTGGATTTCTTTGGCACGTCTTTCTTCTCGATCTGTAACTGAAAAAGTCTAGTACGCTACGAGCAAGTGCTCGGTCGTACACAATTTCCTAGAAAGAAAAGAAAACACACCTAGAAAAAGGCCATGGGAAACCGAGGATGGACAAACCCCATCGTTCGCCCAATCTATGGCTCAATTACATATCCACACACAGAAAGCAAATCCAGACAATTGCTAACTCGGGGTCCGACCCCCGGTAGCAAGCACAAAGCATAGATCTAGATTTTTTATAGCGGCGCCCTGCAAGAATGATTAATAGAACAAGCACAATCTATATATATGCATGATCTAAGCGTATGAACCCCGATGATCTCACGCATTCATCATGCGCACACATGTTAGTTTCATGAAAAAACGTGAAACACACACCACTAATGCGGCTCTGATACCAATTGTTGGAAGTTAATCCGGGTCAGAGGCTCGCAGCGGAAACGATTTGGCGGTCGAAAGACCGTTCATGGTGCACGTTACACGATTTAATTTTTCACAGAAACTAATCTACATATGTGTGCATGTGTATGCACGAGAATCGAAAACCCCTAACGGCAATCTAGCGTAATGATTAACTAGCATGGATGCAAATCATAATGCTCGCTAGATCTACATGTTAGATTACACATACCTTTCGTACGGATCTTTTAACCGCGGAGGATTGTCTTCTTTGTCGATGGAGACGGAAGATCGTTCGCGAAGATGCCGACGGTACGAATGGAGATGTTGCCTTCTTGTTCACCCGATCTCACACGATGCACGGAACGTCGCTCTCGGATCTCTGAGTGCCTCCGAAGAACGACCCTTCTCCTTCTTCAGAACTCCACGCGAGGAAGACGAAGTAGCAAGCGGGAAACGGGAGATGAAACGGGAGAGAACTCGAGAGATGAGAGAGAGGGGGGTTCGGTTTCTCTTGTACATGGGGCCGGCGCCCCACAGGGCTTTATAGGGCCGGCCAACACCCCTTGGATAAGGATCCAAGGGGATATTAACCCCCTCTCATTATCTCTCCATTATCTCCCTTTTATCTCTCCGCGTATTTATCCGTTTTCCCACTTTTTAGGGCTCGATATTAACCGATTTATCGCCCCATCCCTATCCATATGGCCGGCCCTATAGATGAGGGATTCTTATCCCTACATCATAGGGCCGGCCCTAGTGAGGTGTCCCACCACTAGGTTCGGCCAACAGTGAGGTCCGGCAGAGTGAGGTTTTTACCAAAACGCTCCGACGCCTCATTTTGACCATTTCTAGCGTGCGATACCTAACGGCCATTACTTAAGTGATATCTACTAGTTACTTACTATTAACTGAGGCCACCGGAGGGTGCCTCTAGCATAGTCAACTAGTCAACTCGCAACATACCCCGGTGCATCGCACCTATGCAGCGAAGTTCACTTATGGCTAGGGATTACTACATACGACTCTGTACTAATCCCGGGCACAACCCTTAGTACTCGTATGTAGTTACGCATCTACCGTGCTCTAGTGCCAAGCACACACGGAGCGTATACTTCTTTCTTCCTCCTGCTTATGGTGTTCCGAGGAGACGGTTCAAGAACCGTACATAATGTTGATAAGGTGGAACCATCAGGGACCGGGGTTCATGGCTTCCAACTCAAGCTCGATCGACACACTACCCGAGTGTACCATCGATCCTCTGAGCTCGAGTTAACCTGCGTAGCCACCCAGAGTGCGACGCAGGCTGCACTCCAATTCACCCAGACTTACTATGTTCTCCATCATACCCCTGCTCTCCGCTCAGTAGTGGTAAACCCGCTGTCCCTCCACTTGATGCCATGATTCACTTCGAGCGGTGAAGACTACCGTCAGACTCGAATGATCATATGACTTGGTTCCTTCCAGGTTGACCTATACATCGTACCTCTGATTACCCCGTCGAGTAATCGAACCCGGTCAACAGTCAAACTGATGACCACCAGGCCTGGGTTTGGTACAGTGTAAGTCACACCAAGGAACGCACCTCCCATCAGGGGTGTGGATGGCCTGCAGGAGTGACACGCTAATGCAACGCCAGCCGGGTAACCCAGTACACCGTGGTTTTGGATCACTGCATATGGACCCTCACACATTGGTGCGCCAAAGCACCACGCAACTGGTTAGTCCATCAGTCGTGGTTCCTCAGGGTTTAGGACCGTTTTACCCTAAGCAGAAACACGGCTTAGTGTACCAGTGTCTGCTCACTGATCTGTACACCGTGTTAGTTCCGTTCAGCCACAGACACTGTGCCTGGTGATGACCATGGTGAAGACATCCCATGAACTGTCATCGCCAACAGCTTAACATGATGAGGCGACCAACCTGATCATAGCTGCGAACTTATTTAGGTTATACGGGACCAATCCACTCAGTCTTCAACTCAGTGGACTACCATATAACCATGGCTCTCTGTTCTCAAAAGAACACGTAACTATGTTACGCACCTATATGCATCTCATATTAATAACTATCAATCTTTATTAGACCAAAACATAAAGTTTTACAAGCTTAGAACACATCAATCCTAACAAGAAGACCCCGACATTCGTACTCTTCAGCAAGAAAAGGTCATCACCGAAACCTATCAGAATGTCTCCTGACGCTCCTGTAGCATCTTTAGCTTTCGACTTCGCTATCTTCTTCGTACTGAGAGAGCGGAAAAAAGTGGCTCGTCGGATTCTCACACTTCGACTCCTGAATGCAGATGATATCAACATCGTGTATGGAGGCAAAAGAACTAGCAGCCCTCCTCTTCTCTGACTTCCCTAGGCCCCTAACATTCCAAGCTAAAATTTTCATAGAACACAAAACAGACTCCCACACTACACCAACAGTTCCACAAAATAGCCCGCTCAGGAAGAGGCCAACTTTGCTCTTTTCTCCTCCAGAGCCCTGATAGAATCAAGGAAAAAATGCACACTATCCAGTTCTGGGGCAGTAATGAAACCACACTTCCTAGCAATGTCAAGTATTACATCGTCCTCCAAAAGAGATAGGGGAAGGGACACAGAAGGATCCGCCTGATCCAAATCCAAAAGGCGCATCTTTGACCGCACAAGAGCCTGGGCAAGCAAAGGGTTATCCGAGGAGCGCTGCAAAATCTGTCTGAAACTCCTACTTGCCGACTGAAGCTGGGCGGCTCCGGCCGAATCCGTCGATGCCTCCGGTCTCCCCTGGTCTGCGCTCCGCTCAGCTACGGTCCTCTGCATCTCGTTCCCCTGACCTGTCACAGCACTCCTGTCGATATCAAGGTTAGGAGCCTGAGGAACCCCCGTGATGGGGCTATCCACAACTATAGGCACATGATCCACCTGGGGGCCCAAGGGGGCCCCCCCCTCCTCCAACCCCACAGGGATTCCCTCATGCACATCAGCAAAGGGGTTAACGTGGGTGGCTGAACAAACAACGTGCGCATCCTCAACAAGAAAAAGGGGAACGTCTCCATTCGCGCCCAACCCAAGGTTTGAAACGATACCTGTATCCCGGGAGAATTGCTGGAGGGATGACGTACCTGGTTCCTGACTGCTGCTCGCTTCTCCTCCTGCCGGATGCCCCCCGAGATCTGGTCCAGGGAACCGTGGAGGCCTGGTGCATGGTTGCCTGAAACGAGTGGGCTGCGGCGAAACCACTGGTGGCCCGAAGCCCGGAGGAATCACTGGCTCGCCGGAGGGCATTCTGTCACTGAAAGGCCGACCATCCCCGATGCCGTGCTCCAAGGGATGTAAATGGCCAAGGGGAGGAGGAGGGAGCGATGTGCAATCACCCAAGACCTGAGTGGAAAGACGAATCCTAAACACTCCACAGCCGTGGGAGAATTACACCGAATGAGGGATCAGGATGGGCTCGTAGCAAAGGACTGTAGCCTGGCAAAAGCGTCGGTGGGAGATCGAGGGGAAGACGTTGTGGCACTCCCGGACCTCACCATAAGGCTCCAGTAGCGCACGCAACGAGCCCTCCCCCCAAGCATCGAAAGAGAGGCCAAAAACGGTGACTCGCAGGGCTGTCCTTCTCCTCCTCGCGACTGCCCCTGCCAGTTCCTCCCACGGCCGGAAGGAGACGGAGACCGCTCCCAGATCCCGCACACCCTGACCGACTTCGATCTCCAAGAACTGGCGGAAAGGGAATTCGATAAGAAATTCTCCGTTCCCGATCTCCTGCGCCGGCCATTCCCAGGATCCTTGCCACGCATGCCGGAGATGCCCGGATAACTCCCCTGCAGTCACCGACCTCCGGAAGACCCGACAGACCCCGGATCTATTCAACACTTCCATCATCTCCTCCCTCAGGGGATCTACCGGCAGATCCATAGAGACTCCTGCACCCGCAGCCGAAGATCCGGTGGAAGCCAAGGACCGGGGCATCCCACACCTGTGGGATGTGTGCCCCACCTTCCCACAGGCAAAGCAAACTAGCGGATTCCGGCAGGCCGCGACCGCGTGATCCCTCTCGCCGCACCGGTGGCAGCGCCGCACCGAAGTCCCCTTGCGAAAGGGGCGAGATAACCGGCCGGAAGGCCCCCCCGATCTCGTCTCCGAAGGAGCTTGGGCTGGACGGCGCATGATATCGGCGAAGGAGACTCGCCGGTGGAAGGTCGTCGATGATGGATTTGAGGCGCCCCCGAGACGCCTATCCCGGGAACGACGCCTCTCCTCCGCTCCCACAGAAGCCCTCCCCCCGAGAGCCCTAGCCCTAGTTCTCGAGACTCCTCGGGAGCGCGCGGCGGTAGTCTCCCCAGGACGATGGAGACCAGATCTAGGAGACTTCCCCCTAGATCTCCCCCGGATCTCCCTGGTTCTCGAGGCCCCTCGGGATCGTCCTCTCGCCATCTACCTATTTTAGATACTCTAAGAAAAACACAACTATGATTTAAAGATGGCCTTGGGGAGCTATTAGGACGCTTAGCTAAATTTAAAAAGAGAAGTGAATCGCGATGTGGAAATAAAGGGCGTGTTTGGCTGTGGGTAAAAGATAGAAAAGGAAAATAAAGCCCTTAACGTAGTCTCCCCGAACCACGCTCTCATCTTGGTTCAGGGTCCACTGGTAGACACATGTTGTTTGCGTCCACTAAGGATAGTTTTGGAATGATGTGATCTACAGACCACCAGGTGAACCCTTGGGACTCCTATCACATGGCCGATTGATCTAAACGGTGAGACCGGTTCTCGCTCGTGGACCCCCGTGGTTCGGGGCTACTATTTTTAGTCATTCTAAAGGAAAAAAGCATGGCTAGTGTCTGTGGAGTGTCATCGCAATATGCCATGCAGAAGTTTTTAAGCATGAGCAGATTTTTTCACCCTGAATCATGTCCCTAGGGTAGCAAACTCGTGTGTCCATACTCTGCATGCCCATATATACCTTTGAATGTAATTCTTTTATTTTTGCTAGGCTACCTCTGATTATATTAACTCTCTCATTTCTTGTAACCGAGCTCAGTCATGGGAGTTGAGGGAGGATAGCATTACCAAGTAAAAAAAAAAGGGGGAGAAATATATAGGTGTTAGGTCCCATACAACATATATGGTTAATGAACATGACACTCATAAGATTCCTTCAAGGAGAGGTGCCAAATTTATTTCATAAACCCGAAAAATACCCCCCGTTCTCCCTCTTCCTCTGTTCTCTCTCGAGCAGTGCCGACGATAGCAGCAGCAGGGGTGACCTTAGCCTCCTCCTCCTCCTCCTCCCAGCCCCCAAAGCCTCTTCCTTCCTCCTCAACAGCACGAGCAGTGGTTACGGCGAGCGTCAGGGACGAGAGGCAGGCGACAAACGGATAGGTTCGGTTCGAATTAGGTTTAGGGTTTATCTCATGGCGTGTAGATCTTAAGTTTTAGGATTCGATCTAGGATTTAGCTCATGGCCTGTAGATCATAGGTTTTAGGATTAGGCCTAGGGTTCACTCTATGGTCTGCAGATCTTATGTTTTAGGATTTGATTTAGGCTTTAGGTTTCGGTTTAGTTTATAGAGGAGTGGCATGCAAATAAAAATTTGAAGTACATTGAGGGGCATTTTCATTCTCTGTCCTTTGGCTTAAACGGATCTCTTGTATTGGACCATTCACTAAGTCTTAAAAAAAAAAAAGAAGAAGACTATTTGGTTGATTATAATCCGTAGTCCCCGTTAGAGAATGTTTATCCCATAAAAATCATTTTTTTACCAAATACAACAAATGCCAGTCGATAAAGCAAAAGAAAAGTCAATTTGTTACTTCCAATGAATAATACACTTTTTATTTAATATCTTTTTTTTATTATTTCCAATGAATTCTCTCTGGGCAACCAATCACATCCATAATTGGGCACTTGTATAAAAATTACAAGGGTAAATTACACTTCCCGTACCCCCTCCCCCCCCCCCCCCCCCCAAAAAAAAAAAAAAAAAAAAAAAAGTTTAGCCCAAAAACTCTTAAACCCCGTATAGTTAGAAAACTACATTTTGCCCCCTTCAAGTCAAATAGAAATGACCAAATGAGAGAGATTAAGTAGTTGATGAAAGGGGGGATTGTGCTATCATTTCAAAATTTAGGGAGCGAATTGGAACAAAATAAACTAGAGAGGGGTTAAATGTTTTTGAGCTAAACCTATGGGGGGCAAAGTATATTTACCCTAAATATATTCTTAAAATACTAGGTTTAGGTGGCATCTTAAAACTAATACCTCAAAGTCAACTAGTTAATAATCTCTTAAATACAATAAAATATAATGAGCAATTCCACAATACTATATGATCAATGTTAGTTATACCCACTACTACTGCTTGTGAATTTATTGCCATGGTACCCCCCCTCCCCTTTTTTATTTTTTTATTTGGGGGTACATGGGGTCCTAGCTCGATCCAATAGTCACCACAACAGGGCGTACAGCTACATGCCACAGGCCCACGAGCACTAAAATATCAAACACGAGCAAAAGACCCATCTAGTCCACCCGAACACGAACCCAAATCTTCTGCCCCCGAAATCACAATCGTTCATTGCTAATCACTGCCATCCTTTTGCCTGGCGATTGGGGCTGAGGGCGATGCACTGGTTAGGTCTGGGTGCAATGGACAACTGTGATTTTGGGGGGCAGACGATGAGACAGAAAAAGGAACAAAAGATTTGGGTTCCCCGAACACATCACACACGAGCACTCGGGCACTCGGGCCGCATGCATGAGTAGAGAAACAACCAGAGCTGGGAACCTTTCAAAAAAAAAAAAAAAAGAGCTAGGAGGACCCACTTGGTCTATGAGTACCGCAACACCGAGCAGAATGCCCAAAGTGGGAGTCGAAGACGTGACAGAGTGTGACGGGAGGGAGATGCAACACCAACTGAGATATGAGTTTTTTTTTTCTCCAAATCTTCTGAGTTAGTTAGGTGCCCCATTCATCAATCAAATCTCACTCCAGCTTGATCCTGACTCATCAAACCTCACCAACTCCATCCCACCAAGTCTCAACAGAAGCTATACATCCCTTTCACTCTCCTAAAAGAAAGCTTCACCTTACCTGCCTTGGTGGTGGAGTACTTCTCAATCTATAATCCTAGACATTACATAATCAAATCATTCTATTTCAACACTAGATTAATCAACACACCATAAGGTATCCTTTGATAATCAACTATACATACTCACTATCGCGAGTCTTTGACCAAGGGCCTTTCTACCCAGATACATAGAATCCTCCCTGGTGTATTCACACCATCCTCCATGATTGCCGGGTATGATTCAGTCTTGTGGGCCTTACTATCCAACTGGTACTAATCCCGCGCAATGCAAGAACGGTTGTAGTTCTGTTCAGTGTAGTGAATCATGCTTCTCATTGGAGAGAGAGAGAGAGAGAGAGAGAGAGAGAGAGAGAGAGAGAGAGAGAGAGAGAGAGAGAGAGAGAGAGAGAGAGAGAGAGAGAGAGAGAGAGAGAGAGAGAGAGAGAGAGAGAGAGAGAGAGAGAGAGAGAGAGAGAGAGAGAGAGAGAGAGAGAGTAATGGGAAGGCTAACACATGGTGTAGAGGTCTCAACTCTATAAGTATTTTATTTACAGATATATATACTTTACGAGGATGCAACATAGCTACACATTCTCTGACTAAACTCTAGGTTACCGATCATGTATTTGATCAGTGGACATCTGCTACGTTACCTCTGGGGGGTCCCTGATGTTCTTTGTATTGATGCTTTTCTACTTTAAAATAATGGGAGACTTAGTGATAGGCCTTGGTCAAAAGATCAATTAGCCTAAAGGATGTCGATCAGGATGAAAATACCTTTCATTACACTTCAAATTTCGATATCATTCCACTCATTTCTAAAACTAAACCTAACCATAAATCTTTAAATCTATAGGCCATGATTTGAATCCTAGAGCTATAAAATCCTAAACCGAACCCCCCCCCCCCCCCCCCCGCCCCTGCTGCTCGCGCTCTCCTCGCCATCGCTGCTATGGAGGCATGAAAGAAAAGAGAGATCAAATACGAGGGTATTTTGAGCTTTTGGTAACCCTTTTTCACCTGTCTGTTTTTTAACCAGGGGCCTTAGGCGAAAACTTATCTTATGTATGCCTAATCTCCTCACCGATCTTAGCCACATTAACCCTAATAAAATCCAAACTCAGAAAAGGAGGTGGATGAGTGGATCGAATTCAAAATATCTAGATCCGAAACCAATTTTTGGAATCCACTTTTAATTCTAAACCCTAGATCCGAAACCAATTTGGGCAAGCTAGGTCAACCATCATGTGCAAGGCGAGATTCGGCACCAAGTAGTTGGTTTTTCTAAAGCTACCAACCATTACGCTTACGAAGTTTTTTGGTGGAATTTACGTGCTTATTATCTCATCAGTCATTATTTTTCAATAGTAGTGCGAGTCTGTACAGCGCTCAGATCCTTTCACCTCGAAATCTTTATATTTTTCTTCTAAATCACTCCACATCCCGCCCTTTTAAACCCACCACCATCACAACCACCCCTGCGGACAAAACCCTAGCTCCCGGAACCCTAATTCCTCCGCCCGATCCCCGATTTCTCTCCTCCGACTCCCGAGTTCCCCCCACTTCGAGGATCCCCTCAGCGAGATCTATAGAGTGCTGCAAATCTCACTGTTTACCGTAGAGAAAAGCTGAAGAAATCGAGAAATTTGGTATTCTTCTACTTATTCTTTTATTAATTTCGTCTTCCAACGGCATTTAGATCATGGTGGAGATCTTCTCCCCGAGCGGCCGATTACAGCTCCACCACCACCGGCGGTGGCTCCTGGGGGCCTTCTCGTCCCACAAGACGCTCTTCACGGTGCTCTGGATCGCAGTTTTCGCGTCCTTTTTCGCGTGGCAGAGGAGCTCGGTCGGCGGGATCTGGATCTTCCGTCGGGGCCCGCCGCTACGGTCGGCCCCAAGGCTCCGCCCGGTGGCGTTCAACCTGACCGACTTTGGCGGGGTCGGGGACGGAGCCACGCTCAACACCGAGGCGTTCGAGCGAGCGGTCGCCACGATCGCGCGGCTCCGGAAGAGGGGTGGCGGGCAGCTAAACGTGCAGGCCGGGCTCTGGCTCACCGCGCCCTTCAATCTCACCAGCCACATGACCCTCTTCCTGGCCGAGGGCGCAGTCATTCTTGGAGTCCAGGTGAGGGGGGCTAAGGCTTTGATTAGTTGAAAGACCGATGTTTGTATGTTCTATAGAAAGCTTAATCTCAAGATGAATCAAGGAAAATGAGTCGGATAGAAACAAGCTTCTAACTTCTCACTTATATGTGCATAAATGAAACCTTATGATTACTTCGATCTCATTCTATACTTACTAGCTATGGCTTGACGCTTCTGTCCTTGCCAAGTAGCAATCCATATGCATACGCATGTTGTGCTTGTGGAACATGAGAATTGTTGGATATGTTTGACCTGGGCTGTGGAGCTCCATCTCATGTATTTTTCATCGGTAGTACTAGTACCCAAGTGCCAACTTCTTGTATATAGGCCTTTATCCATATCAACACCCTCGTAATCTGTGGACCTCCTTTCTCTCTATCCGACGTTTATACTTTACTTGAACCCGTCATGCATGTTCATTTGTTGCCTTTTCATGTGAAGAGGCTAACACCAAGAGAATGCAATAGACAGCCGTTGGCATTTCGTCGTTTGGTGGACCAACTCTGATTGTGTTACAGCCTTACGACACCCTAAGAGTTTTACTAGTCCATTTGGTGTGAGTGTATTGGTTCGCAAGATTTTCTTTTGCTCTCTTTGTATGCTTTCATGCAATCCAAAGCATCCTAGGTAGGTTGAGGTCCACTTTGCGATCTGGTTGGGAAGCGTTTTTTTCGAGTTGTTAGCATATAGTAAGAATAGTGAAGATAGATCAACAAGTGAAATAACTCCTATCTAAGTCACTATCACATAATCGTTCATGATTACTAGAATATTGGGGAACCTTCGCAAAAAAGATTAACACATTTGACAGACTCTCCCACTTTTCTTTGGCTCTATTTGCTTTGAGTATGTGCCCAACTTTGTGCATAACAAACTAGACCCTTATGCAGTCAAATGTGTCTTCCTTGAGTATCCCCCACACAGAAGCGTTATAAGTGCTACCATCCTCCCTGCAATAGGAAATTTGTGTCAATGGATGTCTCTTTCTTTGAAGATGCCCATTCCTTGTCCGAAGACTCCTCTTTAGGGGGAGAACGTTGATGTTGAAGAGTTGTCTTCTCCTATACCTTCTCCTCTTCCCGTCTTTGATATTTTTGGTTCTCAGTTATTGATATTGGGTGTAAGATATGATAAAATTTGCATGCGATGGCATACAAGAGTAGTGTCTCATGCACCTTACCAGGATCTCCCTCCTATCCGAATCCTGCCAACTTAGGCAAATCTTCTTCACCAATTAATTCTCCTCTTGTTGATCATTCTGAACTCCCTACTTCCGCTAGGAAAGGAGCTAGATCATGCTCGCAATACCCCATTTCGAACATTATGTATTATAACTCCTCATCTACCTCTTATTGTACCTTTGTTTCTTCCTTGTCCTCTGTATCCTAACTTTGCAGTGTCTTTGAGACTCTTGCTCATCCTAAGTGGAAGGATGCAATGTGCGAAGATATGAAAGCTCTTGAAAAATGGGACATGTAAACTTGTAGATCTGCCACATGGAAGAAGCTAGATTTCTAGCATTGCTTAAAAGAAAAAGAAGCTAGTTGGAGGGATTTGGGTTTTCACCGTAAAACACATGTCAGAGGGATTTGTTGAAACGTGCAAGGCAATATTTGTTGCAAAGGGGTTCCATATACTCATGAAATTGATTATCACTAGTTGTTGCCAAGTTGAACTCTCTTCATGTGTTTCTCTCCCTTGCTGTTGGTCAATGTTGGACTCTTCATCAATTTGATATGAATAAAACCCTTCTCCATTTTGACTTGATTAAATTTACATGACTAACCCTCCAAGTTTTAGTTTTTAGGCAGCTTATGGTAACTTTTATAAACTAAAGAAAGCCTTGTATGGGTTAAAGTAGACTCCCTATGCTTGGTTTGAGAGATTCAATGGAGAGGAACACTCAAAGACAAGCTGATTAGAGTCTATTTATTTAACATTGTCAGGGAAAGGCAATTGCTCTTGTAGTTTATGTACATGATGGTTTTGAGAAGGAAATGAAAGGTTAAAAATCCAATTGGCTTCAGATTCTTGGCATAGAAGTTACTGTGTCAAGGAAAGGAGAGATTTTCATGTCACAAAGAAAGTACATCCTAGATCTTCTCAGAGAAACAAGAATGTTGGGATGTAAGCCGTTGAATCTACCTATAGAGCAGAATCAGAAGCTAACAGAAGACGATGGCGAGCCTCTTAGTGATACATGAAGATAGACTTGTTAGCCATACTATATATCTTTCAATCACTTGTTTAGATATGGCAGATGTAGCGAGTTTTGTGAGCCAGTTTATGCATGCTTCAAAAACTTTGATCTAGAGGCGGTGACAAGATTCTTAGGCACTTGAAATCCTCTCCTGGGAAAGTTATGGAAACTCAAGAGTAAAGGCCTACAAATGCAAATTGGGCTGCTGTTGATAGAAGATCTACATTTGGGCACCGCATGATGATTAGAGGAAACATGGTTACTTGGAGAATTAAGAAGTAGACAGTGGTTAGCAAATCTAGTGCAAAGGCCGAGTTTATAGTTACAAGATTCAAAATATCCATTTTGGTGGAAATTTCAACCTTCTGGATATGGAAATATTTCTTGGAAATATTTCGAATGTGTGGAAATATTGCAATTTTATAGAAATAGTGAAAATATTGATTTTTTGATGGAATTTTTTAGTGAAACTCTGGATAGTTATAAACCAAGTATAGATACACACTTTGGAATACTCAAATAATATTTGTACCATTATACCATATCGAGGGGTGTAGAGCTTCATATAGCATGTATTCAATATATTGAGTATGTGAGTATTGTGCAATCTTGTTTGGTCCGGTTTTGATATATATTTTTCAAATGTTTTTTTAATCTTTTTTGTGGATAAAAATATTTTCAAAATAAAGATTAGTTGATTTTTAAAATAATGTTTTAAAACGTTTTGAAAGCGAACTTAAAACAAGAAAGTTATGCAAGTTTGAAATTGTGCCAAAATTATATTGAAATGTAAAATACTGTTTTTTTACTAAGTTTGGAAAACAAAGTTTTTATATAGGAAAGTTTTTATATATTCAAAATTTCCTAAGACGGGTCCGGTTTTGATATATATTTTTTAAATGTTTTTTTAATCTTTTTTGTGGATAAAAATATTTTCAAAATAAAGATTAGTTGTTAAAATAATGTTTTAAAAGATTTTGAAAGCGAACTTAAAACAAGAAAGTTATGCAGGTTTGAAATTGTGCCAAAATTATATTGAAATGTGAAATACTGTTTTTTTACTAAGTCTGGAAAACAAAGTTTTTATATAGGAAAGTTTTTATATATTCAAAATTTCCTAAGACAGACCATGGTTTTCTAGATGCACTATACTTATACATCTTGTGGAATTTTTTGAGCTAAAAAGGAGTTGATTTAATCACTTTTCTGACCATGTGGATTTTATAAAAAGCCTTGAAAACTTTTTTCTCCTACTAAAACTGAAAGTATATTTTTTTATTCCTATAGTTTTTGATTTTTTGATATTTTTTATTGAAATCAAACAGGGGGTATTTACTTATTTACATATAATAATTTAAAGTAAATGGAGAACCAGGTCACAAGCTCCCTTTTATAACCCGTCAGTCCCACAATTTCATTATATATTTCGCGAAATTTTCCAAAATTTTTGTGAAATTTATACAAAATCCCTTTGTGTTGGTACTGATATCGCGATATTTCGTGAAAATATCCCGAAATTATAACAATTTATATGCCGTTTGATTTTGTATGCCAGATTTCATGCCGAGTTTTCAACTAACCGATATATTTTGCGAAATTTTGCGAAATATATCGATTTTTAGTACCTTTCATAGTTATGGCACATGGGGAAAACTACTATGGGGAAAGATTATCTGAATGCAGCCGGGTTTGTATGTGGACTAGTCTATGAGCCTTTACAAGGTTGGAAGTAGTTTTGCTGATAACCCAATCCAACATGGTAGACCAAAGCACATTGAAGGTGATAGACAATTCATAAAAGAAAAACTTAGTTCTGGAGAGATTTGCATCCCTTATATTAAGTTTGGTGATCATTTTGCAAATGGTCTGACTACAAGAGTTCCTAGCTATCTTTTTTTTTTTTTGACGTTCTTGGCAAGCTGCGCATGTGTGACATATAAATACTAAGTTACTAGCTTGATGGGGTGTCTTGTAAGTTAGCCACTTTAGTGAGGTTCTTTTTGTTTTCACATATATGAGTGTTGGGCCCAACTTGTGCTCAACTACACTAGTTTATATGAATACAATTGAGATGAGAGAACAAGGAAGGTTCTTCGTTTTCTTTTCTTCCATCTCTCTCTCATTCTCTCTCTCTCTTCCTTCTAAGCCTTAAACCCTAACAAAGAAGCTTATATATGATTCTAGTCTTTGATTCATGTAAGCTGTCAATGAGAAGGGTAGTAGGCGGATTTAATGAGTATTATTGCTATTATATTTGTGGATTCAGAACACACCTATTCGCCTTCATTTTATCTTCTTTATTATGAACTTTATTTTCTTTACCTTCCATGCTTCACTCTACATTCTCCATTAGGCCCATGGACTGGCCTATTTATTAGTCTCATGATGGCTTAAAAATGAAGTGAAGTTCTGGTACATTCTAGCCGTTATGATACTCTAATGAATGCTTTTTTCATAGACTTAAGATTATGAATATAAGGGTGGCGAATATGAGAATGTCAAAGTACCTCTCTTTCACTATCTTTCTTTCTGCCTCATTAGGAGTCAACATATGCTTGCTTAAATTAATATAATCAATCGAATTTGCAACACCGAGATCATCCTTTACGGTCTTGAATTTAGCTCTGGCCTTCGCATAAATTTCAGAAAATCTTCACTCTATTATGAAGGTCCAAACCTTTCCTTGGGTGTCTCGTTGGCTGGCATCCTTAATTGCAAGCATGAAGCCCTTCCCATGAAGTATCTGAGACTTTCGATCTCTAACGTTTCTCTCTCAAAGATGGAGTGGCACAAACTCATCAAGCGGGTGGAGAGCAGACTGGCGGGATGGAAGGGGAAGCACCTTTCGATAGGTGGTCGCGTAACGCTGGTTAACTCGGTTCTTTTTGCCATCGCATCTTACTTCCTGGCTTTCTACTTCATCCCTATGTGGGTGGTCAGACGAATCGATGGCATTCGAGGCTCTTTTCTTTGGAGAGGAGCCAACAGAACTTCCGGATCCTACCACCTTGTCAAATGGGGTAATATCTGTAAATCCTGAGACCAAGACGGTCTAGGCGTCTTGAACTAAAGAGATTTCAATATAGTTCTACTGGGAAAATGGTGGTGGTGCCTTCAATACGACCAGGGCGACATTTGGTCCAGAGTCGTTAGAGAGCGTTATTTCCGACGCTTCTCCCCCCTTCAATACCGGAGCAGGAAGTTAGGCAAAATCTCCCCTTTTTGGAAAGGTGTACGGAGAATTGCAGAGCCCTTCAAATGCAGCACTTGTCTTATCCTCGGGGACGACAGAAACATCAAATTTTGGACTGACTACTGGACCAGAGATATATCCCTGGACCCTCTTCCATGACCTCTATCAGCTAGCATGGGACCCGAAGGCTACTGTCCGCTCCCAAGCAACGTTTACCGACGACAATCCCACTTGGTCTGTCCAATTCTGCAGAATTATCCTGGGCCATCTCTCTAGTCAACTGCAGGATCTCCATTCTATTCTAGACTTTTTCACTATCTCCCCCTCTCAAGACGCCTCTTTCTGGAAATGGATATCCTCGGGGTCGTTCACGGTGAAATCTTTCTATCGATTTATCAATAGGGGAGTAGTCTGTCTATTTGCCTTACATCTTTGGAAATCTCCAGCGCTCAAATGCAGGATCTTCTTATGGCTTGCCTTGAAGGAACGGATCCTTACGAGAATACAACTGCAAAGGCGGAATCACCCGGGAGTCTCAGACCTATCCTGTGTTCTGTGCAGCGGAGGTAGGGAGACTGTAGATCACTTGCTGCTCCACTGTCCCTACTCAAGTCCTTCTGGAGGTCCTTGATAGCCAAGCTTGGGCTGAAGGGCTACCCAGGCTCCCTGCGTTCCCTTTGAACGGTCTGGCGAAGGAAAAGGGTCGAGCGAGTTCTTCGGCCAGCCTGGGATTTGCTAGTTATTGGTGTATGCTGGGGAATCTGGAAAGAGAGAAATGCTCGCACCTTTAGAGATAAGGAGAAGACGTGGGAGAGCACTTGGTGTGTCTCATTGGCCCTAGTGAAAAGCTGGATTGGGGGGATTCCGGCTAGTTTGAATGCTAAGATCAATCCTGTGATCGACTCTTTGTATTAACTTCCATTTCTTACTATTATTAAATTAGCTTGGGGTATGACTTAACCCCATCCTCTCCCCCCTTGGAGAGGAATTCCCTCAAAAAAAAAAAACACACCAATTTTCCTCTGAGTCATTAGTTTGTGAAAAATTCTACAAGTGGAAAATTGTTATCTATTGTAAGTGAGTAGGTTTGAAGGAAAACTTGAAAAATGGAAGAAATACTTTAGGGATAATGGCCTAAAGATATTAATGTCCCCCATCATAACATGAGTTTATGAAACATAGGCTAGAAGTAATTTTCTCACCTACTATTTGTTCCCTCACTTCATAACTAGTTTTCGATTATCGTTTTCTTCTCCGTTAGTCTCAACCCTTGTTGTTGTTCAGCTCCGAGAGAGAGAGAGAGAGAGAGAGAGAGAGAGAGAGAGAGAGAGAGAGAGAGAGAGAGAGAGAGAGAGAGAGAGAGAGAAGAGGGGGGGGGGGGGGTGAAGGGAGAGATGAGATGGAGAGTGCAATGGTGGGAATTACGGGCGAAAGTTGGCGTGAGAAGTGACATGAAAGCGGGATAGAGGAGTCAAGACAAGAGAGAATGGACGAAGAGGTGGAATTGGATAAGACTAAACAAGGGGGGGTGCTGACCTCCTTCATGTAACTCCCATTTGGGCATGAATCTTGATGGGGGTTGATGCTTGAGATCAGTCAATTAAACCTTTCTTGAGCATCAAGTTGCTATACGCCTATACACACACACAAGTATTTTCCGTGCCTGTCGGCATTGCAGCGGCTACCTTCGATGACAAAACACAGTCGTGACCGAAGGCAGCCGACAGGTTTTGCCCATGAAGATGGCCATTGCAGTGCCGACATTCAGGGTCCTAGTAATTTTCTGGGTGCAAATAACCATTGTTTTAAAACTCGGTAAAACTCGACCGAGTCGACTTGACGCGGCGAGATTTCGAGTCGAGTTATTTGGCCGAGTCGGACCGAGTTTTCTCAAGTTGGTTAGATTTCGAGTCGAGTCCGAGTTTCGTGTTTTTGAACAATGCAAATAACAGTACCTTTATTAAAACATTGCACATAAGAGATATTAGCATCGCCTTGGATCTCTAAGCACGTATGACCAAAGTTAAGTCAAACCAACATACTGAATATGATATAATAAAATCAAACATTTTAACCTAACTGTGAATCGCACTCATCATTGGTCATTTGTGCTATATAAAGAGACTAATAATGCCCGTGTCTGTCGGCACTCGGACAACCACCTTTGACGGCCAAACACTTTCAGCGAGAGCACCCACATTTGGCAGGGATGTCAAAATTCTTTCTGAGGCCCCCACATTTGATGAGGGCACCCACATTTGACGAGAAACAATTTCGACGTGGGTGACAAAATTAGTTTGACAATTCCCACGTTTGGTGTGGATGCCTACATTCGATTGCTGGGTCTAGCGACATAGGGGTAGTCGCCTCTCCGCGGACTGCCCCCGTGCGCGTGAGAAATAGATTTTAGAAGGATTGATTGATGCCCAGACTTTTCTCAATACTCAGAACGTAAAATCATTATAACTTGAACTTAGATAATTAATTGCATTATTGTAATAAATTATTCCATTCAACTTGGAGTCTTCAATATTTTACAAAATTAAGTACCAAAAGATTTGAAGAAAAATTGGAAAAAAAAAATCTATTTTATCCAATTAAAACATCTGGTACAAGAACCACTTAAATTTGGGAATCCTACAGTAAAAAAGGATAATGAGACATCTAGCAAAAAAAAAATCCATTTCAATAGAAATCATTGATTTTCAGTCGTCTCTCTAATTCAACAATATAAAGAAGGGTTATAGAAGCATATGATAGAACGAAAGGAAAGAAGAGCAATAAGGTAGAAGTGCAAGAACCGTCGATGGTCACTCCCTTGCCACCTTCATCAACACCTGGTTCACTCCGCCCACGGTGCCAACAGCGTGGCCAGCCCCACCTTCGATGTCACTCTTCCCATCGGTCGACCGAGAATCCGAGATACATGAAGAAGATTGGGTTTTCACCAGTGTTTTCAGAGGCGGGGGCGTAAGGCGGGGCGTTTTGCCTGATGTGGGGCGGGGCGAAAGCCCTAGGAATTTTTAATTTTTTAATTTAAAAAATATATAGAAATAAAAAATATTATATGAATAGTGAAAATAGATTAAAAACAAACAAAATAAAAAATATTATGAACAAACAAAGCATTTAAGCCTACAAAATTGGTTGATAAATCACAAATATATACAAAACGATAATAAAAATGAACTTATCATTGTCTTTCAAGATAATTTAAGATCTAATTCTAAATTTCTAACCAAAATTCAAACTATCTACGTTTATATTCCATAGATTCTATCATTCTATACATGATATATAACCAATTTAAAACAACTTTAGTTCCCAAGAATGTCATAATCGCCATCTAAGAGAGTAAGGCGCATATAAAAGATCACATGGTAGCAATTAAATCATTTTTTTTCAACTATGCAGACAAACTCCAGTGGGGCGTAAGCCCAGGCCATTGGGGCGTAAAAGGCGTGACCGGGCGTTCGGGGCGTACGCCCCAGTGGTTCGGGCGTAAGCCCCACAGGAAAAAAGCCCCAAATTGATCCGCCCCGGGCGTTTTGGGACCGCCCCGCCCCGGGGCGCGCCCCGGGCGTACCCCGGGGCGCGCCCCGGGCGTACCCCGGGGCGAGTTTTTTAAAACACTGGTTTTCACGACCTTGAACCATCACACCAAAAATAAAAAAGAAAAGAAAGAAGAGCGTACTGACTTTAATTACTTCAACTAAAGGGATTGTGTCGGCATCCAAAAAATTGTAGAAAAAAAGGAAAATAAAATGAGAATTGGAGGGTTGAGGGTACCTCATCGTTAGGATATTTTGCTCTTTGGCTACTTAGGATCAAATGGTCTCTTTTTTGTTATAAGCGGCTATGATGGCAAGTTATAAGTATGTTTACACAACCACATATGAAAATGTAGAAGCATTTATTCTAATTATGTTATATCCTTTGAAAAACATAGGACATTTCTGCAGTTTTTGTATTTAATATTTTAAATTAAACCTCAACCAACAGGCCTTCACTAACCTGTTAACCTTCTTCCCCTGGTTGCTTCCATTCGTCAAAAACACCGGTTATAATTTATTTTGGAAGTTTTACATCTATCATATATTTATTGTAGAGGTGTTTTCTTCTTTTTTTGGTGAAATCGTTCTCTGCTTGTGTACTGAAACAGGATGAGAAATACTGGCCATTAATGCCACCACTGCCATCCTATGGGTATGGGAGGGAACATAAAGGACCTCGATATGGAAGTTTGATCCATGGCCAAAATCTTAAGGACGTGGTTATAACAGGTCAGTGCATCTACTATATATTATTTTCTTCATTTCAAGGGCTTATTTCTTTCAATTTTCTTCCTTTTACTTAAGGATATGCAACTATTCTGGTGGAAAGAAGGCTGAATAGGAAATAACCGAAATATTATCGGAAGACACAAAAATCTATCAAGGTTGCGTGGCTATTACATATTGTCATGTGAACAAACTGAAAACCTAGCGGTCCTCCAACAAACTATGTTGCCATGATTTCAGTAGTATAAAATTGCTCTCCACTAATGCCTTCAGTTTCTGCTCAACATATGTTGAGGTGAAATCTCATCCTCTTATGTGGAATCTTTGTTTAAAAGCTTAGTAATTACTCGGCGGTACCACCCATCATATCGAGGGCAGAGTTTGTATACCCTCATTAATATCAGAACGATGATATGACCAACTCTCGAATTGGAATTTTTGAATCATTTAGGTTTAAATAAACACTACTTTGCTTTTAGCTCTTTTCGTACACAACATCTGATCTGTTTGAATCTTTAATGTAGATTTGTTGGTATGGATCATGCAATTGTTAGCTTTGGCCCTTGCCTTAAAACCAATGTTAAACCCTTTCAATTTGGGCTCATGATGATTCATGCTAATTAGGCTTGAAAATAGGTTTGACTTATCTGTACTTATATCTTCTGTTTTGTAATAAAGAATCTAGCAACCTTTTGATCCCAACACCATCCGTCGTCCATCGATTCGCTACTACAATCACCAACAATGTTTAAAAAGGCATTCAAGATTTACGTCTCGAGGCGAGGCGGTCCTGTGCTGACTCGAGGTGCACGCCTCAGCAGCCACATATAAAAAGCCTACGTCTCTATATTAAGAGACGTACACCTTTGTCCGAGGCTTGCATCAAAACGCCTCTTGCTCCAGGCGTGAAACATAGGGGGAGGAGGGAGGGGTTAAAACAATGTTTGGTGTGGGGGGGGGGGGGGGGGGCACTAAGGGTTTGACATGTAAATCGTCCCCATGAGTCCTTTTTCACTCATTGAAACCTCCTAAACCCTTTTAGATCTCTTTAGGTTTTGAAAACCCTTTGTCTCCAAAAACCCAAAATCAATATTTAGTGCTCATTTCTTTTCCAATTTTGATTCCGAAGTTGTATTCTTCTTCTTTGTCGATTGTCTACCAACTACAAGTGAAAGTGAGATATCAAGATTTGTTTCAAGTTTAGAGGTATGGATCACGATCTTGCTTCTTCTACTAGTTTTTTCTATGATTTTTTCTTTGTATTTTATCATTCTCATGTATTTGTATTATCGTTTTCTTTTGAATCTTGACAATGTTAGTCCTTTATTCGTATTTTACTTTTTGTTATTACTTGTTAGTTGCTACTTTAATTATTATCTTGAATATTAAAGAATTAAGTTTGTTTGAGCATTTTGACTTTCTATTTTATTGTTAGATTGCTCGATGGAGTCCTCCTCAATCATGTCATATAAGATATTTTCTAACACATTGTGATTTATTATGCATATCTAGTTCAATTATTATTACACATTCAATAATAGTATTTATTCTGATTTTTTTTCTTTTTAAACTTTTTTTTACCAAAATGCTTCGAAAAAATTTGAGGCTTACGCCTCGCCTCTCTAGAGGAAAAACGCCTCGGTACACCTTTCGCCTTTTTAAACATTGATCACTAATCTTGAGTTCGAGAGGGTTCTCCATTTCCCACCTTCCTCTCAAATCCTGAGATATTATCTTGTATGACAATGCTAAAAAATGGACAATGCAACGGTGGTCAATGCTGGGATACTTGGTAAGAGGCTAAGAGGGAATTTAATTCAAGTGTCTAGTCTAGTGGTGCTGACAAAATGGTGTAGATTGTAAGTTTTTGAATTACTTTATATATAATTTTGGGGGACTATATGGAAAGCCCTTTTTAGGAAATGCTTTTGTGCTAAAGGACAGACAATATTTCGGCATTACATTAGGTCCCTCCCCAAAATATCATAGTACAATAAATCTCTCCAATCACCAAGTTTGACTTTTCAAACCGTTCAAAAGACAAAAAATGCCCCTACACGTGATTGTACAGGGAAGTATATAGAATCCGGATTTACATACCCAAATCACTATAGCAATGGATACTCTTTTCGGGCAGATTGTTACTCTTGCTACCATGAAATCACCGGAGCAATTTTTTTTAGGTGAGATTTTTTCAATTTTTTTTCTACAATGATTTCACTATAGCAAAAAGAGTAACAATCTACAATACAAAGAGTAACAATTTGCGGTACAAGAGTAACAATCTGTGGTATAAAGAGTATCAATCTGTGGTACAAAGAGTATCAATCTGCGATACAAAGAGTAACATTTGCTACGGTTATTTCATTGTAGCCAAAAAAAAAAATCCAACAATATTCTACAAAAAAATTCATACAGTGATTTCACTGTAGCAAGAGTAACAATCTTACTGAAAAGAGTATCTATTGCTGCAATGATTTGTATCCATCTGTTCGGATTCTATACACTATCCTGCACAGTCATGTGTAGAGCAAAATGGATAGTGTCTATTTGTCCAAAACAATTATGTGAAGGGAAAAAATGAGTATAATAAATCAATGTTGTCAGAACCGGACCGGCCGATCCGGACTGGGAACCGGCGAACCGGTAGGAAAACCGGTCCGGGCCGGGTGTGAACCGGTGTTGGAAAACGAACCGGTATTGAACCGTCGGGCCGGGCGGTTTTAGGTATAAACCGGACCGAACCGGTTTTTTTTTTGATGCACAAATGCTCTCTTTCTATCTTTCTCTAGGTTTGACTGTGTTTGTTGGGCCGGTGAACCGGACCGGACCGGCCGGCCGAACCGGACCGGTACACAAACCGGTTCGTCTTCCGGTCCGGTTCTGATAACATTGTAATAAATACATTTGCTGCGAAGGGACCTTAGCCACAATTGAAATGTGTTGTCCTTTGCCTAATATGATACCTGCTGCAAGGACTTTAGCCACATTACCCTTATAATTTCCCACTAGATTGGGTTGAGTAATTTAAGCACTATCACATAGAATCAATAGTACATCTATATATGTATCTTGTATTCATTTTCTATGAAACTAGAAAGTATGATATAAGGTCCACTCATTATCAAAGTTTCATCCTATCAAGATGGAGTTGACTATAAGCAAGATTGACAAGAATTTACCTATCGGTTGTCAACGAATCAACATAGCGTCAACCATCTAAAATTGGCATCGAATCTTGACTTAGGCAACTGGGCTGGAGGGGGCATACCAAGAAACTTGAAGGGCCAATTTATGGTTAGAAATTTCTACCTTATTGGTTACGCAGTTTAAACTCATGCAATGAGGGAGCAACCCTCCAATGTTTCCCCAGTCTAGGAAAGACTATAAACAAAGAGGTAAAAGAGGTGATCTTCTATAGCTTCATATATGGAACAAATTTTATGCCAAAGATCTGAAATGAGACAACATTCCCTCTTGAGTAAGTCCCATTAATCTCCTAATTATGGACATGGGCTCCACAAGTTAATTACTCGGCTTTAATCATTAGGCCAAATCTTGGTATCTAGGTCATGAAAGCTAGCACAAGCTTGGCTCAGAGCTATCCAAACTCCATGAGTTTTTTGGCTATCCTAGCTCATTTACAATCTACCTTAATGGCCCTATTGATCCACACTAACTTCAAGTTCTTTGATTACATGATGATAATGAATTGACTCTACCAAATTAATCTTGCATTATAATTGGAATTCTTGTGTTAATATTAAATTCAAGTTCTCACTGAAGACAAGCTTGACCTTTTTGGGGACCATGTATATGCATGTACTTTGTTGAAGAACTACCTTGTGCCATTCTTTCACGACATCTCAAGATGATAAGACCAACTTCAAAAATTACTTTCCTCGGGAGAACTGATTAACATCTATTTCATCTGAATAATCATCTTGTTGTTGTGGAAAACCGTTCTATCTTTTTAATATACCGTGAATGGTTCTATGTTTTGCTCTCAATGGCGGCTCCAGGAATGTGTCAACGGGCTCAAAAATTATATTTAAAAATATTTTTCATATGATGGTCTGAAGTAGTGTTCGTGAATTGGTGGAGTGGGGTCAAACCAACAGTCAAAACTAATTAAATTATGATAAAACATAAATTTAATAAATTTTTTAATAGATTTAAATCAGTGAGTGGGTCAATTGACCCCACTCACCCATATGTAGCGCCGCCCATGTTTGCTCTCCATATGGTCCGAGCATTAGTTAGTGTTTTGATAATTAGTCTTGTTTAAAACATTGACAATCACCATTTCAAGTACGGAGTCCAAGTAGCCAAAGGTTGTGTCCCTCTTCCAACAGCAGGTGCAAAAATCACCATGTTGGTTACGTTGTTTGTGCAGATGCAACCTGGGAGCGCTCCTGCAAGTTTCCACTAGATTATGGACAAGTTTCCGTGGAAAGATTATGGAAGGATATATACAATGATAGTAGAAGGCAATAATTGATATGTGGAATTGTTTTTTGCGGCACATATTATAAGCCAAAGTGCTGAAATTTTGTCTGCAACACAGATAAGCTAAGAATAGAACAAAAAAATATTTTTTTAATCTCTTGTTATACTATAAGGCCTCCCCACCCTAAAAAAACCTCAAAGCTGTACCTCATTGGCATTATATTCCATCTTTAGCGACTGGATACCTGTGGCTGATTGCCAAATGTGGCTTCTTTTCATCAGAATGCAAACAGGTTAAGGGTTTGGATTATCAACTAAGGGGATGGTGATGTCCCTTTATAGTATTGTCATTGAGCAAGATACATAACATATTTATGTATGTTTAAATGTTTTGCTCTATATGCAACAGGGCACAATGGAACCATAAATGGACAGGGTCAAGCATGGTGGACAAAATATCGCAGAAGACTTCTCAACTACACAAGAGGACCTCTGGTGCAGCTCATGTGGTCCAGGGACATAGTAATTTCCAACATAACTCTATCTGATTCTCCTTTCTGGACACTCCATCCCTATGATTGCAAGAATGTTACTATCTCAAATGTTACCATCCTGGCCCCTGTTTCTGGAGCTCCAAATACAGATGGAATAGACCCGGGTAAGCCCACAGCTTTACTCTTATGGTTTAACTCAGTCTTTTGTATGTACTATGGAAGAAATTATGTTAGAGACTGGTATATATGTTCCGATATCTGAAATCTGGAAATGAGAGAGAATTTTGTTCAGCTCGCTCCATATTGCTTTTCTTCTCTTTTTATAAACTTCTACTATTATCGTAACTTGTGCTTCCTGAAGCTGTGTATGGAGAATTTGTTAGGCGCTCATTCATGCCAGAAATTGTTGTTGACTTTGACTAGAGTTCATCCAGTATTTCCATTTTCTTCCATTTTTATGGGTACATGCTTTTAAGCTTTTCTAATACCTTTTCCTTAGAAAAAGACATACAATTGTCAATTTATTGGTCTTCTATTTGATTTGTAATCAGGATTTTTGTACGGTATAAATTCAAAGATACGTTTTTTTTCTTGTTTGCATATGAATATGCATGTTGACATATTCTTCATGATAGTGGATTGGATTGGTCAATCTAACCAAGTCCAATCCAAATTGGCATTATCTTTGAACTGGTCCGGTATCCAACTCAGTGAGGTCATACTCAATCTGGATAGTTTGTGCTTTGGTGTTGAAACTGGTTGGACTGCTTGAATCTTCAGGCTTGGAGGTAGATGACTAGGTCACACACAGACTTGGAATGTGCTACTTCATTGTTAAAAAGCAAAATAAATTGAAAACTGCACCAGGTGATTTTTGAACTTAAGTCCTGACAACAAGTTACTCTACCAATATTCTACGTATAAAATCCATGCAGCCGTGGTTAGCTGCATAGGCTAGATGATTGGACTGATTTGGACAGGATTGGATACATTTTGAGCTTGTTGTCTCACCGGTTTTAGCTGCATTTCCTAGACCCTAATGATGATCATTTCGATGCAGATTCTTGTGAGGATATGGTGATAGAGAACTGTTACATATGTGTGGGTGATGATGGAATAGCAATAAAGAGTGGTTGGGATCAGTATGGAATCGCATATGGGCAGCCCTCTAAGAACATTTTAATCCGCAATCTCACTGTTCGCTCTGTGGTGAGGTGAGGTTTTTTTTGTTTTGGCTATTGTGCACATTTTTTTTGAATAGACATGCACCTAACACATGAAATACCTGAGTTGCCAAGTCACAACAACCTTGAGACCTTTTTACCTTGGCATCTTTTTTAAGGATGCACTGTTCTGTATAGAAACTCTATGATGCTTGTCTAGGTGTATATTCCCACCCTGTTCATGTCTACACATGTACTGTTTATGTGGTTTAAATCTTGTCTAAAATAGGCAGTAAGGGATTGCAACCTATCTGATGTAGTATTCCAGTAGTTGTTCAAAACTCCTTATCATGCACTATAGACTGATGAATTCAGAATTATTCTACAAAAGTTCGAAGTTTTGTTCAAAACTCTTCACTGTGCAAAATGGTTCTAATGTTGCTCTGGTCCTCTTTCTTTCACTGAATACCTCTTATTTTACAGACAGAGACTGAACTGATTTAATTTACCTATTTGAGTATGCGATCATTTATGATGACATTAACGCATATAAAATGCTGTGAACTGTATGTAATATTTGTGGCATTTCCTTCAGTTTCATCCTGTTGACTACAATGTCTTCCTCATTATTTATCGCTGCGATCAAATTTTAACTGTATGTCAGACCCTCGCTTCTGGTGTTAGTTTTATAATGTGGAAATTCAAAGTTTTTGCCCAATTGTAATCAAATATGTATCGACATATTGTCTTGCAAGAAAATCATCTGTGGAGTTATTTGGGTAACAACTTTATCAAAATCAAATGTGCAATTAATGCCGTTTTCTTTCAAATTTGCAAGTGACTAGATATGCGCATAAGTCACATGCAATTCTAATTATTATTTTTTAAATACGAAAAAAGCAAAAAAAAAAACCCAAAATAGTATCAATGTTTCTAGGGCTCACATGTGCAAAAGGAATAACAAGTTTTATTTATTGATTGTAAACAATTAGTAACATAATTATATACAACCAATGAAGTATAACTTTACGACTAATAATGAAGCAAAAGAATTCAAACGTACATGTAATGAGATTAGAAGTAATAGAGACAGTGGTCTATAACCCGTTTGGGGATGTTTCCACCACTATCATCATCACAAGCATTGGCTAGCAAGTTGCCATCAGAGTCATCTTTCAACATATTGTTCCTTTTCTTTTGCATGCTAACTATACGTTCTTGCCAGCACCTCATCCACGAGAGTCAATTCATCTTCTTATTCTACAATCTCATTAATATCACCAACCTTCACTATGTAACTGGCTAAGCAGTCAAAGGTGGGCCTAGGCTCTCCAGGCTCAATCCTGACGCCTTGCCTAGGCAGCGCCCATGCCCCTTGAGGCGCAGCTGCGCCTAGAACTCCTAAAAGCACACCTAGCTGTGCCCAGGTCAGGCCCGACTAGGGAGCCAAGTTTAAAGCCTTTTTTTTCTTTTGATATTTCGACTTTTTCCTCTCCACTTCTTCAGTAAAGCCCTAAGAGCCTCCCTAAACATTGCAACTTACATTCTTACCCAAAAGATCCTCCAAAATCTTAGATTTGGTGAAAGTCTAAGTTCATCCCTAAACATAGATTTGTCCAAATATTCTCCAATCTGGGTTCATCTCCAAATGTAATTGAAGTACTTTCGATAATATGAGTGTAAAGCTCAAAATACAATTTATCCTCATGACCTCAACTATGCTAGACCTATTATTTTAAGTTCATTACAATTTCTAGTTTTGTAAAGTTATTATTTATGTTCCTAACCATGATATTATATTTCTATAGATTCCTTATCTTTAGTTGATTGGAGATTTTAGTTGATGTTATGGTTATGCTATTCGAGCATAATTGTACTTTTTATCAGTTTTTATATCGTAGTTTTTTTTTTTCTTGTTTTTTGAAATACCTTGTATGTAGATTAATTTTAATATAAGGAGAGGAGGGATGTAGGGAGCCTCTAGGCTCCCCTGAAAACCAGAAAAATGTAGCCAAAAGCACGTGTTTGCGTTTAGGCTCGCCTAGGTATAGGCGCATCCCTTGCGCCTGGGCTGCTTCTTGGCTTTTGACTGCATAGGTCTTTGGTTGGCAATAGATCTGATACTGACACCACCCTTGTTGACAACCCTCTTCCGTCTTCTAATTGAGTTTAACCCTTCTCCTTCCACACCATATGTTTCTAGTCAACTTGAGGCCAAGTAAATATGTTGTTGTAGAAGGCCGTCCGTCCATATCAATGAGTCATGGGTGATCTTTAGTTATCTTGCCGAGTTGAATGGGATCATAGAATCTTGGGTTTGCCCGCATCTCGTAGAAGACCGACCGTCCATATGTTCCTAGTCAACTATAAGGGTACTTTTGGACTTTTTTAACACCCACCTTCCAATCAGGATCCTTGGAGTTTTGATTTAAGGCTCGAAGATGCCGTGCTGGCAGAGGACATGGATATTGCGGTTTGTGTCTAGAAATTAGAAAGGCAAGGCTAATAAATACTAGTTGAAGTGTGTATTTGTTGGTTAATGCCATTGTAATCGTGTTAAGTGGTGAATGTGTCTGTACACTGGCACATCTTTACCTCATTCCGTTGATACGTGGCATGCCTTCGTCGCTTGGATGATAGTAGTAGAGTTGGGGAGCATAGTTATAGAAAACAGAAGAGTGCTTAGTGAGATTACAGAGCTTGGGGGGAGTATGGAGAGAGTGATTATAGTGTTTATGCAAAATTTTTGAGAGCTTTGAGAAGAATTAACAGAGCTCAGGGGAGAGTTATAGAGATTTGGAATAGTTGGGGAGTAGAAGCTTCTTAGATGAGATGAGGAAAGGAGGAAAGGAGAAAAAAAAAGGGGTGGGGGTGGTGGCGTAAATAGGCTTTCACCCGTGAGAAAAGGCTCTAAAAAAACCATGGTATTATTTTTGACCGTTTGTGGTCGTTAAGGCAAATATACGGTCGCATTTTGTGTACGCGGTGACATCTTCTGAACTTGGATGCTTATGCAAGATTATGTGATTGCATATACGTCTACATATGCATGCAGATTTGAGTACACTTGGTGACACCCTCACATGAATGGTACACTAAGCTAGGTTTTTTTTTTTTATGGACATGTAGGCTACTTTTAATTGCTTTTATATCATTATGAGACATACTTTGAGTTATCAGCATAATGTTTTATGTCCTATAGAACTCTAGCATTCTAAATGCACTTCTCCAACATGTGCTAGCTGCTTATGACCACTGGTGTAAACATGTTCATCAATTTTTTTAAAGTCATTCAACACATCGATTAACATGAAGTAGCACTACACTTATCCAGCTGACAATAGTAAATAACGCAAACATCTAGGTAGACATAATAACAAATTTAATAAACAGACTTGGGTCTAATGCAAGTTATCAATGATACACCTATGTGTTGCACACACAATCTAACATAACCAACAAATAATGCAAATGAAAATGGAATGTCATCGGGGGATAGAGGTCAGGACTTCGGGGATAGAGGTCAGGACCTTCTAATCCGGCATAATCAGGTGTCTTATAAATGTACTGGCTATGATGGTAGTACCATTCTCATTACTATCTCACGAAGTACTAGGGACATCATTGATCAACCACCTCCATCATCGTGTTAGGATCACTCTTGCATGGGAAATGTAGGCTATGGCCCCAGGCATGAGGGGTACCTATAATCGTAATGTGGTTGCTGGCCCTGTATATGTGGGAGGGAGCTTGCACTGGCTGTTGAAATACTACGAAATCTGCTCAGTATCAAACTCCTCTAGGCAAGCATCAATGCCTCTGATAAGTAGATCAGATGTAGAAATAGCTAAAAAATGAAAATGGTGGAGTGGAGTGCGTGCCTAAGCTCTGACTCGTACAGAAAACTCAATCATAGAGAGAGTTCAATATGTCAAGCGTTTTAAAGGATTGAAGTCGTGCTAAGTAATGTTGGCCGGTACCACACAATATTGGAGTCTTGACTGATACATTCTGGAGCATTCTATACATAACCTGTACATGGATACACACATGCAACCCATCTACTTTGTCGATTAGCTAGCAGCATGATACATATCGTACCATATCGTTCAATGCATTAGCAAAACTATAGTCATGCTTTTGGGCTAGTAAACACAATAATCTAATGATGCTTTCATTAAATTGTAATGCAATTGGAATATTGCTCCTGGTACTTTTTACTTATTTTGAACTGAAAGTGGTTGTCTTCAGTTTGGAACTGAGATCTACGTTTGTATTTGTTGCTTTGTAAAAATTTGTCCGCTTCCTCATTTATCTTATCAATTATCTACAAAAATAATTGGAATTTTTTTTATGAAATCTAATATAAAAATCTATGAATAATAAGGTGATCGACAGAACTTAGTAAAGATAAAATAAGAGAATAATAGTGAATTATGATACCCCCACAATGAGGGCATACTTGGAGTGAATAACGTAAAGTAGTTACTTTTATCATTAATTTACCGATGTACGTTAAAGCTTTCACCCTAATTACACCATTTAACAATATACCTAAGGTGTAGGGCTGCCAACAACTTGGTCTCATTTGGGCTCATGTAAGCCTTCTTCGAACCTATATATTTCCCTTATCCGGAAACTCGGTTCGTTTTATAATCGGGAAAAACACGAAGCCCAATCCCATGCCATTTTTCAATGACTAGGCCGTGGACCCGATAACCTCTGGTTGTTTAGGTATCAAGCTGAGTACTAGCCTAAAACTATACATGCATTGGACCTTTTTATATGACAGAACAAAGAAGAAGCAGATAATAATTCACAGGCAACATGATGACCCATTTATAAACTCCAAAGAGAGGTCAAATATGAACTAGACAGATTTCATAGTCTTAAATCAGAAAAAAAAACCCCAAGTGATTGTTAAGTTCACCAAGAGGTGAATCTAAAATTTCTCTCTTGCATCAATTTGGAATCAGTGTTCCCTCTGTACCTTTAGATCACCTGAACGAGTCAACACAAGAGCCTACCGGGCACTGCAATTCTAATGAATCATGTGTGACTCAAAGGAATTAATGTTGAAATCTCCCTCTTTCTCCGCTGTGTAAGCTTTGAAATTCTAGAGTTCTCTTTTTTCAAGAGGTTTAACACCTCCTGTTCTTCCAGACGGTATCTGTCGAGCTTAGTTGTTCTCAAAACAATTCCTTCAAGCAGCTGACCTCCTGTCAATTTGGTAACTCAATAGATGAAGTTTTGCCGATACTATGTTTCTATCGTAGTCGGCTTCATTTCAGTTGGTGCGGTTGCTTGTCTTGTCTTGTTACCCTTCAATTATCTGAAGCGACTTGATGCCTAAACACACTATTATTTCTATCGAGAATCCAGTAATTGGATATGGCTGATGATTTAATCTTGAATAGGATGAAGGGCTAGTTAGTTGTTAAGGGTATGGAAAAAAAATCTCAGTTTCTGACATACAAGCAGACTTGCTTCTGAACTGAATTGAATTGATTGGCTCTACCTTCTAATTGAAACCATCCTGATGCTGTGCAGTGCTGGAGTATCGATAGGTAGCGAGATGTCTGGCGGGATTTCGAACGTTACAGTGGAAAATGTTCATGTATGGGAATCGAGGCGGGGCATGAGGATAAAGACTGCCCCTGGGAGGGGGGGCTACGTCCGTGGCATCTCTTACCGCAACATAACATTCGACAACGTCCGCGTCGGGATCGTGATCAAGACCGACTACAACGAACACCCCGATGAGGGGTTCGACCCCAAGGCGTTGCCGGCCCTGGAGGGCATAACCTTTGTGGGGATCCACGGGCAGGGGGTCCGCGTCCCCGTCCGGATCCACGGAAGCGACGAGATCCCCGTGAGGGGCGTCAGCTTCCGGGACATGTCAGTGGGTATAACCTACAAGAAGAAGCACATCTTCCAGTGCTCGTTTGTTGAGGGGCGTGTGATCGGGTCCGTCTTCCCTGCACCATGTGAGAACCTCGACCGGTATGATGAGCAGGGACATCTGGTGAAGCGCTCGGTGTCGCAAAATGTCACTGACATCGACTACGACTTTTGAGCACAAGTATATATATTCGTCTTCTCTCTCTTTTTAGGTGGATGGCTGTTTTTCTTCTTCCATGGTGATGCTTGCCTTCATCAATCACATGGATTGCTACTTGTTTTTATTTCCCTTGTTTCTTTTTTCCTTTCTTTTCATTTTTTTTTTGAGGGGGAGGGGAGGAGGAATGTAAATACAAAAATGTTCAATTTTTTATTTTTATCTGAAGATAAGGAATTTTGAATGACCAGTAAAATGTCGAAGGGACTTGCGTCTCTGGCCTGACATGCAGTACATGATGAGAGGGGTTTTATGTAAACTATGTTGGGGCCTATTTGGTCAAATGAAAATGATTCGTGTCTCGCTGTTATATATGCCTCTGGCAGGTCCTTACACGTAGGGGTGGCAATCCTTGACCTGACCTGCCAACCCGACCTGAACCCAACCCGAAGTTAGCGGCTTTGGGCTTGGACTAAAAGGGTTCTCCTCATAAACGGGTCGACTCGATTGACCCGTTTGTTTAATGGGATGGGTTTGGGTTTGTACTTGTAACCCGATAGACCCGTTTACCAAATGGGTCGTGTCAACCCGACCTGGCCCGAGCCAAACCGAACCAACCCGATCCAATCCGATCAAACCCGGCCCAATCTGACTTGTCTTGATCCAACCCGGTAGGTTTACATGGGTTCTGTTGACCCAACCCTAGCCAATCCGACCCGAACCATTTAGTAAAAGGGTTAAACGGGTCGGGTCGGGTCAGCCCATTTATTAGGCGGGTCGGGTTTGGGTTTAAGTTTTCGACCTGTTTATTAAACGGGTCGGGTTCGGGTTCGGTGTTTTGCCCTTAAACCTTTGTCTCAACCCGACCCGAACCTGACTCGACCCATTGCCACCCCTATTTACACGTGGCATTTATCCAGCACAATATTTGTTAGATGTCAAAAAAAAGTTTTGATTACAAAGACCAGTATTACCAGCACAATATTTTTTTTGGAGGGAGGAATGTAAATATAACAATGTTTAATTTTTTATCTGAAGATAATGAATTTTGAATGATCGGGAAAATGTAGAAGTGACTTGCGTCTCTAGCCTGACATGCATTACATGATGAATTAATCTACTAAGTATGGGGTGTATTTTTTTTTTGTTCTGCTGGACTGAGCATGGGGTGTTGAGAGGCCTTTTATGTAAACTCTGTTGCGGCCTGTTTGGCTACAGTATTTTATTGAAAGGAAAATGATTTGTGTCTCCCTGTTAAATAGGTCATGGTAGGCTCCTACACGTGCCCTTCATCCAGTATAAATTGGTTAGATGTCAAAAAGATGCTTAGTTACAAAGGTCCATATTACCCATCTATTGAACCTATTTATAAACCCAAGTCTGCTAATAGAATTTTTAAAAGAATTAAAGAATTAGTTGACAGTTTTTTTGAAAGTTGTGTTTTTTATTTTATAAAATTCATAACTTTTTGTATACTTATTATTAAAAATTTTAGTAAAATTTTATTTTTGGAATCTACTAATCGAGCTCTACAAAGCTAAACAATTGTGACTATAAAATTCCGAGAAAAAACCCTCGAGTACAAGAGTGAGATATAATTAAGTGATATTTTACAGAAATTAAGTGATATTTACTGATAGTTACAAATAATAAAAAAATATTACTTTCAAATCTAAATTGTCACGTAAACTAACTAAATATCACTTTTCAAAACCAAATATCATGTAAATTGATATTTGTAAAATTAAGAGACTTTTATCGGCAATTTGCGTCCGATAAAGTGCCTCTTGATTTTTTAAATGTCAGTTCTATGTGATATTTGCTTTTTAAAGTGACTTTTTTTTAGTTTACGTGAAATCAAGATTTTGAAAGCGACATTTGAGTTATTTATAACTATCAATAAATATTACTTAACTCGATAAATGTTAATTATAAGATAGACTTGTTTTTAATTTTTTTTCTTTAATTTTTATAGGCAACATGAGTCTAGTTCTGTAGAGTTCCATGAGTAGATTTAAAAATTATTTACAAAATTTTTATATGTATATAAAAAGTTATAAATTTTTTAAAGTGGAAAACCCAACTTTACAAAAAATATTATTTAAAAAATCTGATAGATATTGGAGCTGACCCATCTGTTGCTTGCCATACATAAAGGCAATTATTGAGGACAATTTAGCTATTTGAACTTTGCTATCTTTTTCACATATGAAAGTTAACCCGTTCGATGGCTATCACATCATGAGACTTGTTGACGGGGTCTATATAATGAGGCTCTCCTATGACTACACTTATGAAAGTACTTCAACCAAAAGTGGTTTTTGGGCCTCCTAAAATTGTTTTTTACAAGTAACTAGACATGGCTGAAGACTCTGAACCCACCAAGTCCTCTAAATTTGTTTGGCTTGGCCCACCACACAGCCACAGATCTTGGCCCCTTTATGACTGAACACTGGCCACATTTATAGGACTGCAAACACAATTATAAAAGAGGTTTTGCCCAGAATGAGAACCAACTCTGGCGTATTGTCCAAAGTGAGCCCACTCCAAAAGTCCTTGGGTTCATTTTACCCCCGAAATACAATGCGACCTAGTCCTTTATAGACTTGCAGCCACCATCCACAACCACGATCGGCACGTCGACCACCGCGGTCGTCCCCGCCGGCCACAATCCCACTGCCCCGCGGCCACCGCCATTGGTGCCCGTTGTCACTGTCGGCCAACACCGCTACCACCATCACCGTTGCGGCGGACGCAACTTGTGTCGTCATTGTTCAAAAGGAAAAAAAAAAAAAAAATTCAAGTTTGTGGCCATGGCAAGATTTTGCACAACTTGTGCCACCATCATTCAAAGAATTTTTTTTTGCAGGTTTGAGACTGCCACAAGCTTTGGCGACGGGCGCAATTTACACCGCAATCATTTAAAAGGAAAAAAACAATATAGGTTTAAGGTCACAGTAGGATTTTGGGGCATTGCAACTTTGTTGCGGCGGGCATGACTTGTGCCTAATAGAGGTTATCATGGAGGTATTGAAGGGGGGGAGGAAATGGAGTAACTATTTTACCTCGACGAGTAAGAGAAGCTCGTTATGCGGATTAACACTGAGGTAAGTGTCCGTGGAGTTCGTTGAATTTCAGTTAGTTTTTTTTTCTTCCGGAAATGATTTTAGTTCGTTGAAATCTTTGTTTTTCATGAATAATTTGCTTTTCTTGTCCTCTCCTATAGTTTTCGCTCCCAACCGAAGAAAATATATCAGCAACAAATTCTTGGATAAAAGATCATGCCATGGGGACATGGGTTTGAGGCGGACGGGAGCGGGGTCAGTAGATCTGCATGTCAAAATGCTTTATTTGGTTGTTTACCGGGATGACATGTTGAAAAAAATCTAATAGTCTATATATCTATCTATACTATATACTAAAACGGAAGCCTCTCTCCCGTGTTGTGACACGTGGACGTCTTTTAAAGAACCATAATCATTCTTCCATGTGTGAACACGGCTCAGTTTTAAATCCTATTAAAAACCTACTATAAAGATAATAAAACACTCATTTAATAATATTTAATTATCGTTTGATGTTAATCTCTCTCTAACTAGTGAATCACACTCACTTTAGATTTCATACTTCTTCGAACAGCGTGGAGATCTTTTGAAGAGTCAGAATCCTTTTCCTGTGTGTGAACGCAACTCTCTATCATAAATCCTATTAAAAATCTACTATAAATATGATAGATACCCATTCAATGGTAATTAATCTTTATTTGATGTTAATTAATTCTCTCTCTCTAACATGTGAATCATATCGGGATGAGTGAATCGTACTAATTCCAGATTACACACTTCTTCGGATGACGAAGATGCCGTTCTGCCAAGTGATGTGCATCAAGTTCATCCGGGCATTGCCCTGATTTTTTACTAGTCTATATATATATATACTAAAATGGAAGCCTTTCTCCCGTATTGTGACACGTGGACGTCTTTTAAAGGGCTAGAATTATTCTTCCGTGTGTGAACGCGACTTTCTTTTAAATCCATTTAAAAACCGACCATAAAGATGATAAATTTTAATTCAATGGCATTTAATGGTCATTTGATGTTAATCTCTCTCTTTCTCTCGCACTCTCACAAGTGAATCACACTCACTTAAGATTTCACACTTCTTCAAAAAATTATGATGCCGTCTTTACCAAATGGCGTGCATCAAGCACATTCGGGCATTGCCCGTGTTTCTTACTAGTATAATACTAAAATGGAAGCCTCTCTCCTATATTGTGACATGTGGACCACTTTTGCAGAACTAGAATCCTTCTCCCATGTGTGAATACGACTCTCTAATAAATCCTATTAATACGACTCTCTAATAAATCCTATTAAAAATATATTATAAAGATGATAAACATCCCTTCAATGACATTTAATGATCATTTGATGCTAATTAGAAAAATCATTAGTACCATTTCTCTCTCTAACAAGTGAATCACACCTGGACGAGTGAGTCACAATCACTTCAAATTGCACACTTTCATTTGAAGGTTGTGATGTCATCTTGGCTAAGTGGCGTGCATCAAGTTCTTCCGGAAATTGCCTGGGTGTCTTACTAGTTAGAATAAAAACTAAGGGCAATTTGATCCAAAGAAATTGCACACCTTTGGTGTGATCCGAGCACCATGGGTTGCCCAATTTAATTTGTATGGATGTGATGCATTGTTTGTTTGGTGCATGCATCACATCTATACATATGTTTGCGCTCTAACACAATACGTTGCGGCGCTCTATTGCATATGTTGCACTGCTTCCAGGGCATATGTTACCCTACATGGAGCACAGCAAACAACATATGTTGTTGTGCTCTGTGAAGGGGGTTGCTGCACTTCCAGTGCATATGTTTCTGGTCTGGGTCTCAGGGACTAGGTCGCACCAAAGGTGAGCACTTGAGGGTTTACACACACACGCACACACACACACACACACACACACACACACACAAAGCCGCTCACCTTCACGATGTTGCACAAAAACAGAATCCACGACACATCTGCAACCGTCCGATTAAATTAGATCGGATGGTTGATAATTTCAGCGAGAACTCTCGGTTATCTCGCGGGACCCACTAAATCTGGTGCGGGATTTCAGACGAGACGAGTGACGGGACGTCCTGAACGTTCATGATCTCCCCTCACCCCTGGCTCTCTCACTCCTCGCTCTCCCCTATCCCCCTCGACGCCGGCGAGAGGACAACTGGTCTCCGATCTACCGTCGGCGAAGAGCCGGTCTCAGATCTCCCTCGACGCCGAGCGACAGTCGGTCTCAGATTGATCTCCCTCGATGCCGAGCTCAGAACGGAGGATCTACCATCGGCGAGAGGACAGCTGGTCACAGATCTCCCTCGACTCCGAGCTCAGAATGAAGGTTGTTGTACTCTCTCTCTCTCTCACTCTCTCTCATTTGAGTTTTGATCCATGAGTCCAGATCTACCGTCGGCGAATGGACAGTGGTGGCGCACGGCTGGTCGATCCGGGCTCAGACCTCCTTGTTGGAGTTTTGATTCCGAGCCAGGCTCAGATCCGGCGAGAGGACAACTGGTCTCAGATCTATCATCGGCGAAGAGCCGGTCTCAGATCTCCCTCGACTCCGAGCGACAGTCGGTCTCAGATTGATCTCACTCGATGCCGAGCTCAGAACGGAGGATCTACCATCGGCGAGAGGACAGCCGGTCACAGATCTCCCTCGACTTCGAGCTCAGAATGAAGGTTGTTGTACTCTCTCTCTCTCTCTCTCATTTGAGTTTTGATCCATGAGTCCAGATCTACCGTCGACGAATGGACAGTGGTGGCGCACGGCTGGTCGATCCGGGCTCAGACCTCCTTGCTGGAGTTTTGATTCCGAGCCAGGCTCAGATCTACCGCCGACGGAGGACAGCCGGTGGCGCACAGTTGGTCGCGAACGGAGGTTGTTGTAGTGACCCTCTTCTCTCTCTCTCTCTCTCTCAGTTGAGTTTTGATCCATGAGTGTTAGGTTTTCACCACAAAAATATGGTTCACTTGTTCATGTTGTTATATTAGTTCAAAACCTTTTGTTAATCATGATTTTCATGCCATAAGCCCTAGTCTTCTCCATGGTTTTCTTACAAGATTTATGCCTATTTGGAAATTCATGCCTTTTGGAGCCTGAACGAATGAGTTCAAATTTGTATTAAGATAATAGATTCTATGCTATGTATTAGATTAAAAGATCATTTAAAGAATATGAATTTTTGGAGCCTGAACAATATCCAATTGAAGATACTAGGACTTTTTACGGTGTAATAACGCGACGGATGTATCATAATTGAAGATCCAACTAATAATAAACGAATGAGTTCAGATTCTATACTAGGACTTTATCAAATCGCATAAGTAATTGAAGATCCTCGTAATTGAAGATTCTATCTGAACTCATCCGTATGCATCATATAGAATTCTAGTATATAATATTCAATTACTCATACTACTGTTGCAAGAATCTATATGCATCATATATGAACTTTTGCAAGAATTACTGTTACACTCGTAATCCGGATTCTATAAGACTGTTGCAACAGTTGCAAATCATAACCATATGCTAGGTTAGAGAGTGCAACAGTAGTATATACTCATACGATTGTTGCAAGAATTACTATCTATATGATTTGCATTTATGATTCATATAGAATCCGTATGCATCATATTGAAGATCCATCAAAATTGAACCTAAATTATGCCTAAACTTGAGAGCCTAAAGGGCTCTAAATGTACGTACATATGCGTATGCGTATACTACATGTGTACGTATATATGTATGGGTACATGTACATATACATATAGGGGTATGTACATACGTACCCGTATGTACATACATATGGGTACCTACATACATACCTCACTAGTATTGACAAGATTCTCACTTATACCCAAATGTAGGAGGAGCAAGACACCTTAATTTCACCTATCCAGATTTTACATTATGTTAAGGGTCATCAGATTTAATGAAAAAAAATATATATTAAAAGCATCTTGTACTTGTCGTTTACTTCTATCTTTAATATTTATTCCCATATTGCCTACTCAACCAAGTGTTGTATCCTTGGTCTGATCCATACTGGTTGTTAAAAGATCAATGGTTGGCTCCTTTATTTTTTTCGGGTAATTATCGTGGAGTTTTAGACTTAATTTGTATTTTTCTTATTTACTTGTAATTTTGGACATATTCTCTAGTGATTCTTTAAGTGGATTTATGAGTTTTACTCTAGTAAGTGTTTGATAGAATCCTAGGGTTTAATACGGTACTATATTAGCTTATGAGTACTACATAAAGGCTAGGTTAGAGAGTCAATATGGTTCTAATCCTAGGGTCAATACAGTGATGTTTGATAGTAAGTCTTACTCGAAAGAGCTGAGGGCCATCATAAAGGCTAGGTTAGAGAGTCAGTTATCCTTGTAACAAGTGGTGTCGCACCGCAGTCGTCCGATGCTTCTATTCGGTGCATCGCACGCACACAGTGGTGCATCGAATGACTGTGGTACGACACCATACACCGCATTTTATCATTTCTCTATCTCTATATATATAGAAATCGAATTGCTAAAATAATAAACATGTGTTTGTTGTATTTTTCTAATTGTCTCGGTTGAGCCTCGAATTTTGGGATTCGACTCCTCTCCACTGATGATCGTCTCCCTACCGATCGTTGACGATTTAGGGAGCGACAAGTGACAATTAAAAAATCAACGGCCACGATTTATGGTCATGGGATTAACCCAAGGGGGGCTATGTGTGTTGTGTGGTGGCTGGCAGGGACAAATATTGGCCAGGGGGGGCATGCCCCCCCCCTTTAATTCTTTTAAAAAATTTTATATAGTGAAAGCCTTAAATTTTATTATATAAATTTTTTTGGGTTCATACTTTGGCCCCTCTAGATGAAACTATTATGCCTTGACCCCTCCCATATAAAATCCTGGTTCTGTCCCTGGCGACGGGAGGCCAGTTGTTGACTGGTTGATGGGTGTGTTAGGTGACAGTGGTTGACGAAGACAGTGGCCGTCGGGGACAGGTGGTGAGCAAGCGCCGGTGATGGTGGCATCCCCTTTGAGTTCATCCCATTAATATAGATCGTGGCCGTTGATTTTTGGATCGTCATTTATCGCTCCCCAAATCGCCAGTGATCGATATGGCCGACTAAACGATGATCATCAGTACGAGAGGAGTCGAACCCGAGCTTTTGGTGTGTTTGATTTGGGCAAATTGCGTTAGGCCATCGCATGACTCGCATCATAAATGAAACCACACGTTTCTGCACTAATCACTCTATACAAGGGATGATTCCAACCGTCCGATGGACGAACTACCGGCACTGTGTTGGGGCCCACCTTCCTGTACCGTGAGTCTCGAGTCCTGGAATGGGATTTCAAAATCGCCCATATTTTCCACGTGCTCACCGTCAATGCCAGCGTGACCTGAAACCGATTGGTAGCCCGATTAGAAAGGTCAATTTTCTTCTTTTCTATGTTATTTTACTTACACATTCAAGACTGCCCAGAGGATCGAACCCGTATTCCAAACATCCCCACAACAAGGGTTCCGATGATTTGGCTAATATACTGTGCGGTTGGATTGGCAGTTTGAGGCACCGGAATCAAATTGGGTCCCCATTGTGCGTACGTTTGCCTTATGTCTTTTACATCATCTACTATTTATTCACGTGATGTGCTGGAGTTTGGTGAGCTGTCTGCTGGAGAGACCACGTGTTTCATTAAAACATATCCCGCCTCCTCTAGAAAGAGAGTTTTTCCCGCGAAAGGCACGTGCTTCAAATCCCTCCCCGAGACCTCGTCCCCAATCCCCATCCCTCCTCCCGGCTCCCCCCCCACCAACTGCAGTCAGCTGTCAGGGATTTATTTATAAAAAGCAATGGCCGGTCGAAGGGGATGAGAACAGTGCGAAACAGCAAAGGGGAAAGAGAAAAAACGAGAGAGAGAGAGAGAGAGAGAGAGAGAGAGAGAGAGAGAGAGAGAGAGAGAGAGAGAGAGAGCGCGCGCAAAAGATAAGGGATTAGATCGGAATCACCGGATCTGCTTGCTGATCAGCCGGCGGCGAGGATGTCGGAGATGAGATCGGGGGAGAGGCTGTCCAGCTTTTCGACCACGTGTAGCCGCCTGAGCCAGTACCTCAAGGAGAAGAGGAACTTCGGCGAGCTCGGCCTCGGGATCGCCCCCCGAGCCCACCAGCCACCCAAAGGTTCGATTTTTCGCTTCATCAAACCCCGGTACCCCCACCCCAAATAGTTTTCCCTTTTCTGATTTTCTTGTGTTCCTAGTTGTATTGTCTTGGAAATTAGGAAAGCTGGATCTTTTGGGTTCCTGGGCTTCAAGGGTTACAGAATCCCACATGAAATCATGACGAATTCCAACAAAATATCATCTTTTTCTGTTGAATCCTGGAAAAAGCTCCGATTGTTTCGCCGAATTCTCATCATTTTATTGAATTAATCCTCTTTTCGGATTTTCTTGTGTTCCTAGTTGAATTATCTTGGAAATTAGGAAAGCTGGATCTTTTGGGTTCCTGGGTTTCAAGCGTTACAGAATTCCACATGAAATCACGATGAATTCCCACAAAATATCATCTTTTTCTGTTGAATCCTGGAAAAAGCTAGGATTTTTTCACCGAATTCTCATTATTTTTTTGAATTAATTTTCTTTTGAATTATTATGGTACATCCTGTAGGCTTCTGAACTTCACCCTTTTTCCTTCCAATAATAATATTATTTTCTGCTCATTTTAACGAAATCGAGTGTTGTAAATCCTGAATAGTTCCATAATTGGTGGAATATAATTTAATTTTTTATTTCTAATTTCAGGCGTGTTTCGGCCACCCACCACAATGAGCTTGTTACCCGGAGTGGAGGTATCTGCTGACGAGCAAACCGAGACGGACGGCGACGTGTCGGACCGAAACGTTACAAATTTCTTCTCCCAGAACACCGGTTTCGGTCCGGCTGTTCTGGCGGAGGACGGCGCCGGCAAGAGACCCGACCGAAAGTAAGATTTCAGACCGATTGATCTAAAAAACCTAATTCTGCACTAGAAAAAGAAAAAAAAGAAAAAAAAAATCTAATTTGTATCCTCTCTCTCATGATTCTTTAGTGAACCCGAGAAGGCACAGCTGACGATCTTTTACGGCGGGAAGGTGTTGGTTTTCGATGACTTTCCGGAGGCGAAGGTGAAGGATCTGATGCAGATGGCGAGTGTGGGGATCTCCGCCACCCCGTCATCTGCCTCCGGTGTGGTGGCTGACCGCCCACTGACGACCACCTCCGGTAGCCACCCTCCGAGGCCCCCCATAGATCTGCCAATAGCCCGAAGGGCTTCCCTCCATAGATTCCTCGAGAAGAGAAAGGACCGGTAGGTTTTTCTTGCATCATGGTTTTACTATTTTGTTAATTCAATAATATTTACAAAATTATCTAATGGAATTTTTCAAAATAATATTTTAAAAAGGTAATTTAATTCAATAGTAATAAAAAAGAAATATTTATACTAGAACTCAGACAGTCGTGTGGCAGGTCAACCCTAAAAAACATGCATGTTGATTTTTTTTTTTTTTTGTCTCATTCGTGATATTCGATAATCGTGATTTCGGGTTTAAACCTTGCACCCAGGATGCTGAGTTTAATATGAACCCAATTGTTCATAGCCTGATGTCCAGTTTCTATTAAATATATTTTTTTAATTATTATTTTAAAATTAAAGTCTTGACCATCATATTTCCGAATCATGTTTCAGAATTAGCTCCATGGCGCCGTATCAAGTGAGTGGCTCCTCTGACGGTGGTGGCTCCGGCCAAGCTGGAGGCGGTGCAGTCGTTGCTTGGCTTAGGGCAGCGGGGCTCGAAGCTGGCCCTAAGCTCCGAAAGCAGTAGACGAGGAATGTGTTAGCATGCTTGATTAAACTAAGCCCTAGTGATCACATTCTCTCCTGATATTGGATCTGAATTTTAATGGGGGATAATACGATTTATTGTAACGAGATATGTGTGACAGACTAGCTAGACTGATCTGAATTCCATTTTTTTTTTTTTTAAGTCGACTGCAATGAAGTTGGATAATATCACTGTTACTTTCCATAACTATACTCCGTTTTGGTGTTTGTTGCGACTCAATGTTAGTACATGAACTGCGAAATGTTGCGTACAATTAGACTAATGTTGTTGCCTTTTTTTTTTTTGTTGGGGGGGGGGGGGGGGGGGGGGCGGGGGTGAAGAGCTCCTCAAGGGATGGTTAAGGCAGCCCCCCGCGAGCAGAGACTTTACCAACTCACGTAGATAACACTTATATGTTGTTGCTCTTTTAAGTTATTTATAACTGAAGATTCTACTCTCGTATGAGTTATGATCAACAACCGATGAGGCTGAACAGAGCCTCTGTAGCAAACATTAGTAATCAAAACACCACACAAAATGCTCCAACAGACTCGCCAAACTGCTCGCCATTCTATTCGATTGGTACTCCGCTTGGTACATCTTTTGAGCAGACTGGCGTTATTCCCCACCTCCAATTTTCAACATGTATTGACTAATTATTGGTAACAAACAAACAGAAAACAAAGAGTACTCAATTGGGTTTTGGCTCAGAGGTATGTGGTTAACTATGCTGAAACCAAACCTAATCCTATAAGTGTCGGGATTAGATCTAGGATTTGATTTGAGAGAGTGCGGGTCCCAACTCTGGTACAATAGGGATGCATCACATCTTGTGTACCCCATTAGCAAGTCCAATCGTGTGGAAGAGCCTAAAGGGGAAAGAGGTGTGGATGGCAGGATGTACACGGATTTAGGGGGAGGATCGGGATCTTTTTTGGGGACTGGATCGGCCTTAGGTGCATGGTGCACGCAAACCGAGAGGAGAGAGGGGGGGATCTCATGAGGGATCGCGACCCCCCTCTCCCCTGTTTTCTGTTTGTCCGCAAAAACCAAAGAAAGAGGGGGGGGGGGGGGGGGGGATCCCCTCCCGCCCTCCTCTCTTACGTTATCCTTTCCCCGAAAGCAAAGCTGAGAGAGGGCTGCAGCAGGAAATCGTAGCCCTCCCTAGCTCCTTCCATTGATCCTCTAGGCTTTGAATTAAGAGAGGGAGAGATCCAGCTGGTCTTCTCCGCTCCCCCCTCCATTCTCCCCTCTTCGGTTCCCTCTCTTCCGAGCACAAAAGCAAGAGAGAGGACAACAGTCCTCTCCCCTCCTATGTTTCTCTCGGCCTAATCAAGGAAGGGTGAAAGATAGAGAACGTTCCTCTCCTCTTCCCTCGGGTTTTAGCTTTTTTCGTTGGATCACAATGGAGAGAGAGAGAGAGAGAGAGAGAGAGAGAGAGAGAGAGAGAGAGAGAGAGAGAGAGAGAGAGAGAGAGAGAGAGAGAGAGAGAGAGAGAGAGAGAGAGAGAGAGAGAGAGAGAGAGAGGATATTTCGGCATCTTGATTCCTCTCTTGTCTTGTTGATATCTACGAGGTTTCTGCATGTGCGTTTGGTCGCCAAGAAGAACAAGAGTTGAAGGCCTCCACTCGAGATCATCGGATCTCATTGTTTGTGATTTCTTCCTCCATCGTGGTTCGGATCTCGCGCAAGGAAGAGCGCAACTTCATCAAGTACCATTGCAGATTGTCATCACCAGATGCGTTATGGCTGGAGGTACGTGAACCGATCCCTTCACTTTCGCCTATGGTCTCTATGTTTATTGTTTTTAAGGTTAATGGTTCTCGATAATAGAGATAATTGCATGCTTCGTGCTGATTATTTCTTACATACTCTACTCCCCACATATTAATATTGGCTCTTGAATGACCAAAGTTTGGTATATGTACCGTTTGATCTTTCATCTCCAAACATCCTTCCACAGGATTGCCCACTTTTATGTAGGAATGGCAATAGGGCGGGTTTGTAAATTGATTTTTATAATTTTTGAATAGGCTCGTTCCGAATCCGCCCTATTTACAACAGAAATTTAAAACCCAAATCCGGCCCCATTGCCATCCCTGCTTCTATGGACTTGCAAGGCATCATAGCCGTCCGGTTGAATGCCAGACCCGGGCTTTCGCAATTCACTTGATGGTCCACATGGCATCGCAGTCGTCCCCTTGAATTGGGTCTTTCGGCGAACATTCCGCCAACTCACATGGCATCACAGGCGTCCAATCCAAATCACGTTCAGGATGTGCGGGATTAAACAAGTAGGGCTCGTGGTTGCCACAAGGCATATGGCGAAGGTTGAGAGTCAGCTTGACTTTTTGTTCATACTTTTCTCTCTCTCTCTCTCTCTCTCTCTCTCTCTCTCTCTCTCTCTCTCTCTCTCTTATGTAACCAGATCACCGAAATTCCTACCTACCACTATCAATGAAACCAGATGACTTTGAATTATGAACGCGGTTTCTCGCGAATTTAAGGGTTCTGCTATTCAACTCCAAAGTCCTAATGTAGCAAAAAGTCAATATTGTCCTAATCTTTGGATTAGGGGTGTTTATCGGGTTGAACCGCCAAACTGGACCGAATCGGTCTATTTGGTTCGGTTTAGATTGGGTATTTTTGACCGTTCGGTTTGGTTCGGTTCTGAAAAAAAAACCCACTAAGAACGATTCGGTTCTCGGTTGAGTTTTTTAACCCGAATCAATCCAAACCGAACCATTAGTAGTATACCCTCAGTAGTTACTACTATACAGTCTCACTAATATTATACATCTATATAACATGCTAAGGCCATTTGCGTTATTTATAACTTTAGCACAAAAATGAACTTTGCGTTAATTATATTTTTACCACAAAAAGGAACAAAGACAAAAAGAATTCGACCAAAACTACAGTTAAATGGTTGACCCTCAGCCGCCGAATGAATACGATGGGGGTGGAGGTGGTGATGCTCGGTGCCATTTGTGTTATTTATAACTTTACTACAAAATGGAACTTTGCGTTAATTATATTTTTACCTCAAAAAGGAACAAAGATAAAAAGAAATCGACCAAAACTACGGTTAAACTGGCGACCCTCAGCCACTGAATGAATACGATGGGGGTGGAGGTGGTGATGCCCGGTGGGTATGTTGCCACCGAAGGCGGCCCGCTACAGTGCAGACAGGCACGGGCATGCATTAGTAGTATTATACATTACATGGTGGGGACCCTAATCATCACCATTCGGTGCATTCAAGACTTTCAAGTGTTCAACCGTATGATGAAACTGAAAAATGAAGGGTGTTGCTATTTGCACCCATATAATTACTAACATCCTCAAGTCCTAACTTACGAAATATCTCAAAGTGAAAAATTAAGGGTGTTTCTAGTAGGCAAATAGCAACACTCAAAGTTAAGGCTTAAAAGTGAAATGTAAACAAACTCAACGGCTCAGCCATTCAAGCCTCATTGCCAATTCAAAAACATTTGGTTGGATGTTCACTACCAATTCAATCTAATTATTTTTGCTAATCAAGTATTTGTAAAGAGTCGAGAGGCGGTCTTTGAGGCTATCGTGCGATTTGAAACCCGCAGAACCGAATAGAACCAAACCGAACTTTTCTAGTTTAGTTCGGTTTTTATCGAGGAATGGGTTGGTTTGGTTCCGTTTTCTAGAGAGCCGATCATCTCCAGTTCGGTTCCAAATTTATCAAAATACCAAACCAACCCGAACCATGATCACCCCTGCTTTGGACTGAATGCCTCTCATGTTTTATTCCCCTATTAGCTAGAATGAGATGATCCAAACTTTGTGTTCTGCTATTCAGTATACAAAGCTCCGATTTTTGCAAGCTTCCTAATGCTTTGACTTCTTTCCAAGGGGTAGGCAATCGATGTCGAAAATGATAGACCAATTTTCTTATAGAAACAATACTTGCCTGCTACAAGAAAAAATTTGTTCGACTTTTATAGCCAGTAGTATGACCGACCAATACTAACACTTTATGTGTTTAAATTTGATCCAAATGTGGAACATGGGCAACTAGACTTGTCAACAGATCGGATTCGGATCGGATTAGGCTATATCCAAATCCGATCCATTAAGTAAACAGGTTATCGGATTCGGACAGTTATTGGATCATCGGATCAAAAAATCTCATCCATATCTGTTTAAGTACGAATCGGACCGGATTCGGATTAGAACTCGGATAATGGACAAGAGTATACCCCCTCCTGACCGGATGGTCTTCAGTCCCGCCCGGTCAGGATTACTTCGCCTCGATTTGCGTGCAGCCTCTCTCCGCGTGCCAGCCTCGGTTTGCGTGCCCGCCTCGATTTACGTGCCCGCCTCTGTTCGGGGCTGTTGCAACTCAAAAATAGCTGTCTGGGTTTTTCTCGGTTTTTTGCCACATGGCGTCACCAGGCATCGCTACCTCGCCTCCTCGAAATTCGAACCCCTCCAGCTCCAACTTTGTCTATAAATAGGAGCCAGAGGGTTCATTTCTTTCTTCTGCTTCAGACTTCTTCTCTGTGGCTAACGGTTCGTTTAGGAACTCGCTGCACGTGGCTCCCTTTGGATACACGCCGAGGACCTGCGAGTTGGTTCGCTTGGATACATGCCAAGGACCTGTGAGTTGGTTCGCTTGGATACACGCCGAGGACCTGCAAGTTGGTTCGCTTGGATACACGCCGAAGACCTGCGAGTTGGTTCGCTTGGATACACGCCGAGGACCTGCAAGTTGGTTCGCTTGGATACACGCCGAGGATGTCTTTCACCTAGTTCTCAGTGACGAACAAGTTCCCTCTGATGGAGGAGGTCCGGGCGGCGTACGGTATTCCGGATATGATTTCGCTTTCCTTTGCTACTGGTCCTTTGGACCCGTCAGACGGCGACCGTACTGTCGTCACGCTCGGCCAGCTTCGCTGCGGCCTGCGGCTTCCCCTTGCGAGCTTCTCTGGTCGCCTGCTGGAGCGCATGAACGTGTCTCCAGGCCAGATAGCTGGCAACGGCTGGAGGATCCTCCGCTGTATGAAAGCACTAGAAGTGTTGGCGGGGCAGCAGCTCTGCGTAGCGTACCTTCTGAAGAAGTACTTCATTAAGGATTACAAGATAACGCCTGACAGTGTCTTCTCCTACTTCAGCCTGCAGGCGTGCGCAGGCAGTCACCCTCCCATTGGGGGTTTATCTGACTCGGTGAGGAGTTAGAAGGAGTGCCCCATCGTGGTCAGAGGACCCTGGAGGGGTTGCTTCAAAATCCCCGGTCACATCTCCTACCTCGCCGCGACCATCGAGGACTACTACCCCTCTAGGCAGCTTCAGTGCCCTGGGGCTGTTGAGGAGGAGCTGAACGAACTGATTAAGAGGGTGACAAATGACGACGATGACTGGAGGCAGCTGTTTCCGAAGCTACCAGTCGTCAGGTCTTACAGCACCACTTCGAAGAAGGGCAAACAGCCTGCAGCATCCGGTAGGGAAGAAGAGCCACCAACTTACTCTTCTGAGATCCCTGACAGGTACGTCGGCTCCGTCAGACGCTTCCACCCAAACACCACTGCATCTAAACTCTGTGTGATCTTCAGGCGCCGCGCAAAGTCGACTACGGCTGTAGGCAACTGCAGTCAAACAGCTGCACGCAACGTAGCTGCGCCAACGGGGAAGTCAAGGAGACGTGTTTTGCTGAACGAGTCTTCCAGCGACGATGATGCTGGACGTGCTCCTCCCGCTCGCGCCATGCGACGTGCTGCTGTCGACGACCTTCGCTCCCTCCCCGATGACTGGTCAGAGGTCGTGCCATCGACGGGTAGGCAGTATATGGAGATAGAAGAATCGGAGATATCTTCCGGTTATAGTCTCTCTCCCTCCCTTGGGCGAGGCGAGCAAGCCATGCCATCTGGCTCCGCTGGGTCGCGTGGGCGAGCCTCACCCCGCGGTCTTCCTACTGCACCTGCTGCCCCTACCCCGCGGTCAAGCAGGCCATGACGCCATACGAGCATGAGAACCATGTTTTCTGTCGTATGTTTGCGGGAAGCCTCGAAGGACCTGCCCTCGACTGGCACCACAATCTGTCTACCAGTGCGGTAGTCACATTTGAAGAGTTGGCGGAGCTCTGTATAGACCACTACCGGCTAAACTTGAAGCCGAAAAAGAAGCTAGATACTCTCTACCGGCTGAAGATGGGCTCCAACGAGTCCCTAAGGAGCTTCACAACAAGGTTCTGCAATGAGCATTCTGAGCTCATCGAGCAGTCCCAAAATAAGGAGGCCATCATGTTAGCATTCTAGAATGCCATCCGGCCGGAGCTCCATGTCTATACTAACTTCATTCGACATCCTCTGAGTTTTCTGGAGGCGATGTTCAAATACGTACAGTGGGAGATAGAGCTGGAAGACTACCAGAAGTTTGCCAATGTCGCGTCCGAACAGAAGGTATCGGTTAAAAAGAGACGCAATGAAGATCCAAAGGCTCCTCCAGCAGGAAAGAGGCGAACTCCAAGGGAGAAGAGGGTATTCACTGAGCTGAACATCTCTATTGAAGGTATCTTCACCTACTTGCAGAACGAGCCCTTTTGCAAGTGGCCGCAACCTCTTCCTCCAAATTCCGACCAAGCGGGGGATGTGACAGCCTATTATGAATTCCATCGCAGTCATGGACACCCGACATCAACCTGCCGATGATTGAAGCATCATATCGAAGACCTGATCCAAAAAGGGTGACTCAACGGCTACCTCACCAATAAGGAACCCGACCAAGAGAAGGAAAGACAGTAGCGGTAGAGGCAGAAAGTCAACATGAAATGTGAATGCACCAAGCAAACGACATTCACGGATACCTACATCGGCAAACATCCCCCTGTAAAGAGGTTGAGCACCTAGAAATGTGAGTTTACAACGTTCATCGGGCAAACTTTGAAAATTGTAACAACAGCTTTGCTTTATCAATAAAATACCTCCTTTTCTCAAAATCAAGTCTCTCGAAGTTCGATTCCACTAGTTTAAGGCATAAAAAAGGATCCTGGCAACTCAGGTCAACCAAAGACCTTCGATTCTGCCCGTTCAAGTCGGAAGCTCGAAGGTAATTCAACTACGTCCTCTCGAGACTAAAGTTCGATAAAAAAGGCTCCTGACAACCCAGGTCAACCAAAGACCTTCGATTCTGCCCGTTCAAATCGGAAGCTTGAAGGAAATTTAGCTACGCCCTCTCGAGGCTAAAGTCTGATAAAAAGGCTCCTGGTAACCCAGGTCAACCAAAGACCTTTGATTTCGCCCGTTCATGTTGGAAACTTGAAGAAAATTCAGCTATGCCCTCTCGAGGCTTAAATCCGATAAAAAGGCTCTTGGCAAACCAGGTCAACCAAAGATCTTCGATTCTCCCCATTCAAGTCGGAAGCTCGAAGGCAATTCGGCTACGCCCTCTCGAGGCTATAGTCCGATAAAAAGGCTCATGGCAACCCAGGACATCTAAACCTTCGATTCCATCTGTTCAAGTCGGAAGTTCGAAGCAAAATTGGCTATGCTCTCTCGAGGCTAAAGTCTAATAAAAAAGCTTCTGGCAACCCAGGTCAACCAAAGATTTTGATTCCGCCCATCCAAGTTGAAAGCTTGAAGCAAAAATAGGATAAAAGGCTCCTGACTATCCAGACAAATGACTCGGCACCCTACAAGCCCAAGATCCTGCCTTTGGCACTCGAAGATAAAGTCCGAGGTGACTAATGCCTCGGCACTCTACATTCCCAAGGCCCTGTCCTTGGTACTCGAAAACAAAGTCTGAGGCGACCAACTCCTAGGCACTCTACATGCCCAAGTTCCTGCCCTTGTCACTCGAAGACAAAGTCCAAGGAGACCAACGCCTCGGCACTCTATATGCCCAAGGCCCTGCCCTTGGCACTCAAAGACAAAGTTCGAGGAGACCAACGCCTTGGTACTCAATAAGCCCAAGGTCTTGCCCTTGATACTCGAAGACAAAGTACGAGGAGATTAATGCCTCGGTACTCTGCAAGCCCAAGGTCCAGCCCTTGGCACTCGAAGACAAAGTCCGAGGAGACCAATGCCTCGGCACTCTACATGCCCAAGGTCCAATCCTTGGCACTCGATGACAAAGTTCGAGGCTACCAACGCTTCAGCACTTTACAAGCCCAAGGCCCTGCTCTTGGTACTTGAAGACAAAATCCAAGGCAAGCGTCGTCGCCTCGGCATACACCAAGTCCAAGGAGACAGCCTTGGCATTCGAAGACAAAGTCCGAGGCAAGCGTTGTTGCCTCGACATGAACCATGCCCAAGGAGACAGCCTTGGTACATAAAGACAAAGTCCGAAGCAGCCGTCCCCGCTTCGGCATGCAGTAAGTCCAAGGATCCTTCCTTAGCACTTAAAGAAAAAATCCGAGATGCCACCATTGACGTCTTGGCACTCGAGCAAAAGTCCAAGCTTACTGTCTTGGCACACAATGACAAAGTCCGAGATCGATGTATCGATAGCTGATCAAATATCCAAGCTTAGTCTTGTTGCTCGGGTCCAAACATCAGAATGTCGCTGGTCATCACCCTCTCTCGACGACTGATGGTTCCAAATCGGTTAAGGGGTGGTTGGTCCAACTCTGTCAGCGCATTTTGCCCTCCGTGCCATGGAATTCAAAGCAATGGACAGTTGGTGAGCAATCAATCGATCGACAGCAACCAAACTTTCGGTAATGATCGATCGACCAAAGTCTAATATTTTTTAAGAGACGCCGCAAGAACAGTCAATCCCCTGGACCGTTATCGACTAGTAGAGATCGATCGATTGATCATTGGCCGAGGATCGCCTATGACACCCATGCACTCGACGCCTGATGAATACAGTCAGACTTTGATATTCACCAATTAAAGGCGACTATGCAGATTTTCCAAATCAACCTCAAACCTGATCAAAGAATCGCATTTGCAAAACAAGGGACATGGCATCCAATACCAAGGTCACATGCACTACCAGATTGACTGGCATTAACTCAATATATGCTTAGCATGGCAACCAATCACTGGGTCCATTGACTAATCAACGTGACATCAACGACCAAGGTTCACACTATGCAAAGATCTGATGCTCACCAACTTGATTGATGAGACATCTAATCACAGGACATCGACGACTATGATTCTCATTTGCAAACAAGACACATCGACCTTAGTGGGGATCACCCGATTGGCATGGAGATCAATTGCCTTTAGCCATCTCTTCTCGACTCACCATGGAGGACGAGGAGAGATCGGGTCAAATGGATCTCACATCTTCGATCCGATAAGCTCCCTTTATTCTTTGGTCACACCAACGACAAACCAGGAGGGGATCTGCGTCCTTCCGCTTCTCGACGATCGACAGCCATGTAATGCGGTCGCACACCTCCCCTCCTCTGCAATTTGCAGAGAGGAAGAAGAAAACACAGGGCAAAATGATTCTTCCTTGATGGTTGCCATGACAACACCCTTACGCGACCGTAGTACCTGGTGAACACAGTAACCAGGTACAGTTCTACATTGGGTGAAAACTGGCCAACCACCATTCGACGGTAACCTAAAATTTTGAGGAACCCCCTAGGTGTTAGCACTACCCTACGCCGATAATCTCACGCATGAATGCCCTGGGAATATAACCGAAAAAGTGTCAGTTTCAGATAGGGGTAAAATTATAAAAATACACTATTTTCAGCACCGATACTTTTTGGCCTCTCATAGTGGAAACCACGACCCCCCGTTCCAAGCCAAGAGAGTGAAGACTCGGTGGGACTATAGTCAGCATTCAACAGCAGCCCCCCTTAGTTTCATAAAAAACCGAGAGGGAGGGGGGTCGGCAATCAACAACAGCCCACGCCTCAGTTTCGCCAGAAAAATAAGACGAGGGGTGTTCGGCATCAATAACAGCCTACCCCCTGGTTTCTTTAGAAAACCAAGGGGGGAGGGGTGTTTGGCATCAACAGCAGCCTACCTCTCGGTTTTGTTAGAAAAGCAAGAGGGGGGGTGTTCAGCCCCAACAATAGCCCACCCCTCAGTTTCGTCAAAAAATCGAGAAGGGGGGATGTTCAGCATCAACAACAGCTCACCCCTTGGTTTTATCAGAAAACTGAGAGGGGGGAGGGGTGTTCGGCATTAACAGCAGCCCACCCCTCGGTTTCATCAAAAAATTAAAATGGGGGGGGGGGGGTTCACCATCAACAACAGCCCATCCCTCAGTTTTATTAGAAAACCAAAAGGGGTTGTGTTCAGCATCAACAACAACCCACCCCTCAGTTTTGTCAAAAAATAAGAAGGGGAGGGGGTGTTCAGCATCAACAACAACCCACCCCTCGGTTTCATAAAAAAACCGAGAGGGGGCATGTTCGGCATCAACAACTGTGACGACCAAGATCCAAAAGGCCAATAAACAAGAGCCAAGACTCCTAAGGCTGTGATGCCAAAATAGATGAGGTGAGGTGAGGTGTACAAGGCTATGAGTTAGCCTTACATCCACCCCAAACACATAAGATATTGTCCGCTTTGCCTGTGCAAGCACGAGAACTTCCCAGGAAGGTCACCCATCTTAATACTGCTCTCGCTTGAGCACGCTTAACTACGGAGTTCTTACGAAATCCAGAGTGGCATACAGTTTTAAAACATGTCTTTTTATGTTTGGGAGGGGAAATTATATAAGTAGCCCATGATCTCATTCTCTTTGGGCGATAAGGGGCTAACTCGTGGCCTTATATACCTCACCTCACCTTATCCATCTTGGCATCCTAGCCTTAGGAGTCTTGGCTCTTGACTATTGGATTTTGGTCGTCACAATCCACCGCTTTTAGGGCTACACGTCCTCGTGTAAGGTTAGACCACCCACATTCCGAGGAGAACCGGCTCTGATACCATTTTGTAACATCCGCTCCAAATACACAAGATATTGTCTGCTTTGCCCGTGCCCGCATGAGAACTTCCCAGGGTGGTCACCCATCCTAGTACTACTCTCGCCCGAGCACTTTTAATTACGGAGTTTTTACAAATTCGGTAGCGACGCACGATTTTAAAACATGTCTTTTATGTTTGGGAGGGAAAATTATATTAGTAGCTCAGAATCCTTCTCTCCAATCGATGCATGGCTAACTCGTGGCCTTGTACACCTCACCTCACCTCACCTCATCCATCTTGGCATCCCAACCTTAGGAGTCTTGGCTCTTGACTCTTAACCTATTGGATCTTGGTCGTCACAATCCACCCCACTTAGGGCTACACATCCTCATGTAGGGCTAGACCCCCTATCCCGAGGAGAACCGGCTCTGATACCATTTTGTACCATCCTCCCCAAACACACAAGATTTTGTCAGCTTTGCCCGTGCCCGCATAAGAACTTCCTAGGGTGGTCACCCATCCTAGTACTACTCTCGCCCGAGCAAGCTTAACTACGGAGTTCTTACGAATTCCATAGCGGCGCATGGTTTTAAAACGTATCACCTATGTTTGGGAGGGGAAATTATATAAGTAGCTCATGATCTCCTTCTCTCCAAGCCATATGGGGCTAACTCGTGGCCTTGTATACCTCACCTCATTCATCTTAGCATCACAACATCAGGAGTTTTGGCTCTGGGCACTTAGCTATTGGATCTTGGTCGTCACAACAGCAGCCCACCCCTCGGTTTTGTCAGAAAATCGAGAAGGGGGGGGGGGTATTCGGCATCAACAGCAGCTCACCCCTCGGTTTTATTAGAAAACCGAGAGGGGGGGTGTTTTGCATCAACAGCAGCCCACCCCTCGGTTTCATCAGAAAACCGAGAGGGGGGGAGGGGTGTTCGGCATAAACAGCAGCCCACCCCTTGGTTTCGTTAGAAAACCAAAAAGGGGGGTGTTCGGCATCAATAGTAGCCCACCCTTCAGTTTTGTTAGAAAACCAAAAGGGGGGGTGTTCAGCATCAATAACAGCCCACCCAAAACCGAGATGGGAGATATTCGGCATCAACAATAGCCCATACCTCGATTTTGTCAGAAAACCGAGAGGGGGGATGAGAGTTCGGTATCAACAGTAGCCAACCCCTCGGTTTAGTTAGAAAACCGAGCGGGGGGTGTTCAGCATCAACAATAGGCCACCCCTCGGTTTCGTCAAAAAATCGAGAGAGGGGATGTTCGGCATCAACAACAGCCCATCTCTTGGTTTCATCAGACAACCGAGAGCGGGGGTGTTCGGTATCAACAGCAGCCCACCCCTCTGTTTCATAAGAAAATCGAGAGGGGGGATGTTCAACGTCAACAACAGCCCACTCCTCGGTTTCATTAGAAAATCGAGAAGGGGGGGGGGTGTTCGGCATCAACAATAGCCCATCCCTCAGTTTCATCCAAAAACCGAGATGGGGAGTGTTCAACATCAACATCATCTCACCCCTCAGTTTTGTCAAAAAACTGAGAGGGGGGAGGGGTGTTCGGCATCAACAGCAGTCCACCCCTCAATTTCGTTATAAAACCGAAAAGGGGGGGGGGGTATTCAGCATCAACAGCAGCCCACCTTTTAATTTCGCACAAAAACCGAGAGGGGGGGGCGTCACTACAAAAAAAATGTTTTTTACTGACGGAATATATCCGTCGATAATATTGAATTTCCGTCGGTAATGATTTATCGCGACGAAACATATTTCTGTCGCTAGGCTGTCGGTAAAAGAGGCGTCGGGAAAAAACCTGCGATGAATATAAATGTCCGTCGTTATTAAACATTAATACCGACGGATAGTTATTGTCCGTCGGTAATATATAAATATTTAAAAATATATATACTTGATTATTACTGACAATTGACATGATGTTCATCGGCGAAAATAAGTATATTACTGATGGATTATTATTGTTCGTCGGTAATATATAAATATTTTATAAAAATATGTAAGAATATTACTGACGGTTACATTTATTACCGTCAGCAAAAATAAATATATTACCGACGGAGAATTAAATTCCGTCAGTAAAATATGAATATTTTTTTAAAAAATAATAGATTATTACCGACGGAATCTATAATATCCGGCGGTAATAAAACTTGAATTTTTTAAAAAAAATTACAAAAATATTTGGTTATTTAATTGATGTAATTTACAATAATACCGCAATATATTCAAATATTACCATAATTGACTAAATCAAATATTATCATAATTTATCAAATATTACCATAATTTATCAAATATTATCACAAATTACCAAATATAACCACAATACCACACAATCACAGACAAGACCAAAACATTACCACATATTTATTAATAAATTTTTTTTACACAATCTAAAACTGCGGAAAGCTACGTGCCTTAGCTCAACCACCTCACGCCGCCCGGTACCAACGCAAGTGCTTTCATCCCCTGACGCTACACATCCTGCAATTAACATGTATTTGTTAAAAAAATAATTTATATCTATAATTTAGAGTTTAAGTGTTAAAAAATCATAAATTATCGTGTTTCGGATTTTAAAATTTGTTTGGATTCGATCAGATCGTCATCGGATCAGTATCCGATAATTCGTACTTGGGTTTTTTTTCATATTTTGAACTTACAAGCAAGTTCTAATTAGATTTTTTAAGAATTTATCCTCCGATTGACCAATTTAGAGTCTAAGCGTTGAAAAATAATAAGTTAGCTTGTTTCGGATTTGAAATTGGTTTGGATTCGATCGGATCGTCATCGGATCACATTCGATAATTCGTTCTTAAATTTTTTTTCATATTTCGGACTTGCGAGTAAGTTCTAATTAAATATTTTAAGAATTTACCCTCTAATCGACCAATTTAGAGTCTAAGCGTTGAAAAATCATAATTTAGCATGTTTTGGATTTGAAATTGGTTTGGATTCGATCGAATCGTGATCGGATCGGCATCCGATAATTTATACTTGAATTTTTTTCGTATATCGGACTTGTGTGCAAGTTCTAATTAGATATTTTAAAAATTTACCCTCCGCTTGACCAATTTAGAGTCTAAGCGTTGAAAAATCATAAGTTAGCGTGTTTCGGATTTAAAATTGATTTGGAATCGATCGGATCGTCATCGAATTGGCATCCGACAATTCGTACTTGGATTTTTTTTGTATTTTGGACTTGCGAGCAAGTTCTAATTAGATAATTTAAGAATTTACCCTCCGATTGACCAATTTAGAGTCTAAGTGTTGAAAAATCATAAGTTAGCATATTTCGGATTTGAAATTGGTTTGGAGTCGATCAGATCGTCATCGGATCGGCATCCGATAATTCATACGTGGATTTTTTTTCATATTTCAGACTTGCGAGCAAGTTCTAATTAGATAATTTAACAATTTACCCTCCGATTGACCAATTTAGAGTCTAAGCATTGAAAAATCATAAGTTAGCGTGTTTTAGATTTAAAATTGGTTGGATTTGATCGGATCGTCATCGGATCGCATTCGATAATTCGTACTAGAATTTTTTTTCATATTTCAAACTTGCGAGCAAGTTCTAATTAGATATTTTAAGAATTTATCGTCTGATTGACAAATTTAGAGTCTAAGCATTGAAAAATCATAAGTTAACATGTTTCGGATTTGAAATTGGTTTGGATTCGATCAGATCGTCATCGGATCGGCATCCAATAATTTGTACTTGGATTTTTTTTTCGTATTTAGGACTTGCGAGTAAGTTCTAATTAAATATTTTAACAATTTACCCTCCGATTGATCAATTTAGAGTCTAAGCGTTGGAAAATCATAAGTTTGTGTGTTTCGGATTTGAAATTGGTTTGGATTCGATCGGATCGTCATCGGATTGGCATCCGATAATTCGTACTTGGGTTTTTTTCATATTTCGGACTTGCGAGCAAGTTTTAATTAGATATTTGAAGAATTTACCCTCTGATTGACCAATTTAGAGTCTAAGCGTTGAAAAATCGATCATAAGTTAGCGTATTTTGGATTTGAAATTGGTTTGGATTCGATCGGATCGTCATCGGATCGGCATCCTATAATTTGTACTTAGATTTTTTTCATATTTCAGACTTGTGTGTAAGTTCTAATTAGATATTTTAACAATTTACCTTTCGATTGACCAATTTAGAGTCTAAGCGTTGAAAAATCATAAGTTAGCGTGTTCCGGATTTAAAATTGGTTTGGATTCAATCGGATCGTTATCGGATCGCATCCGATAATTCGTACTTGGATTTTTTTTGTATTTCGAACTTGCGAGCAAGTTCTAATTAGATATTTTAAGAATTTACCCTCCGATTGACCAATTTAGAGTTTAAGCATTGAAAAATCATAAGTTAGTGTGTTTCGGATTTGAAATTAGTTTAGATTCGATCGGATCGTCATCGGATCGATATTTAATAATTTGTACTTGGATTTGTTTTATATTTCGGACTTGCGAGCAAGTTCTAATTAGATATTTTAATAATTTACCCTCCGATTGACCAATTTAGAGCCTAAGCGTTGAAAAATCATAAGTTAGTGTGTTTCGAATTTGAAATTGGTTTGGATTCGATCAGATCGTCATCGGATCGGCATTCGACAATTCATACTTGAATTTTTTTTGTATTTCGGACTTGCGAGCAAGTTCTAATTAGATATTTTAACAATTTATCCTCCGATTGACCAATTTAGAGTCTAAGCGTTGAAAAATCATAAGTTAGCGTGTTTCAGATTTAAAATTGGTTTGGATTCGATCGGATCATCATTGGATCGGTATCCAACACTTTATACTTGGATTTTTTTTATATTTTGGACTTACGAGCAAGTTCAAATTAGATATTTTAATAATTTATCATAATTTACCGTCCGATTGACCAATTTAGAGTCTAAGCGTTGAAAATCATAAGTTAGCATATTTTAGATTTGAAATTGGTTTGGATTCGATCGGATCGTCATCGGATCAGTATCTGATAATTTGTACTTGGATTTTTTTTGTATTTTGGACTTGCGAGCAAGTTCTAATTAGATATTTTAATAATTTACCCTTCGATTGACCAATTTAGAGTTTAAGCGTTGAAAAATCATAAGTTATCGTGTTTCAGATTTGAAATTGGTTTGGATTTGATTGTATCATTATCGGATCAGCATTCAACAATTCAAATTTGGATTTTTTTTGTATTTCGGACTTTCAAGCAAGTTCTAATTAGATATTTTAATAATTTACCCTCCGATTGACCAATTTAGAGTCTAAGCATTGAAAAATCATAAGTTAGCGTGTTTCTGATTTGAAATTGGTTTGGATTCGATCGGATCGTCATCGGATCAGCATGCAATAATTCGTTCGTGGATTTTTTTCGTATTTCAGACTTGCAAGCAAGTTCTAATTAGATATTTTAATAATTTACCCTCCGATTGACCAATTTAGAGTCTAAGTGTTGAAAAATCATAAGTTAGCGTGTTTCGGATTTGAAATTGGTTTACATTCGATTGAATCATCATCGGATCGGCATCCGATAATTTGTACTTGGATTTTTTTCATATTTCGGACTTGCGAGCAAGTTCTAATTAGATATTCTAACAATTTATATTTTATTAACCAATTTAGAGTCTAAGCGATTAAAAATCATATGTTAGCGTGTTTCGGATTTGAAATTGGTTTGGATTTGATCGGATCATTATCGGATTGGCATCCGATAATTCGTACTTGGATTTTTTTTATATTTTGGACTTGCGAGCAAGTTCTAATTTGATATTTTAATAATTTATCCTCTGATTGACCAATTTAGAGTCTAAGCGTTGAAAAATAATAAGTTAGCGTGTTTCGGATTTGAAATTGGTTTGGGTTTGATCGGATCGTTATCGGATCGGCATCAGATAATTCATACTTGGATTTTTTTATATTTCGGACTTGCAAGCAAGTTCTAATTAGATTTTTTTTCGTATTTCGGACTTGCTAAGATCAAATAACATGGCAATCATACTTGTATTAATTTTAGTAAGATGTATATTTTATATTAATATTATAAAGATTAGTAAGTACCTGATCATGAGCATGAGCCACCGCTAGAGTGTCACATGAACTCATCAAGCCGACGCTCTAATTCCCTGCGAGCTTCTCTTTCCTCCTCCACTCGCCGCTCGAGGGCCTGCCTCTCCTCGCGCTCCGTCTCAACCCTGTGCTCGAGGGCCTGCCTCTGCTCGGGTTCCACGTCTAGCGCATATTGCAACTGAGTGATAACCCCGGTCTGGGTGTCCCGTGCCCTTGAGCGTGTACCCTCTCATCCAAAGTAGGAGGAGGGCGTGACTCCAAGGCCCGTATAGAGGACGCGACCGTCCGTAGCAGGTCCGAGTACAGTATCTATCACCGAGTCGATAGATACTTAGCTGGAGGAGGAGCCGGCCTCGCTCGACGGGGTCACCATAAGTCTCATTCTCTCTTATATGAAAACAACCAATGATATTCAATGATATTTGATGACATACGTATATGAATGTATTAACAATAATTTAATTACTTACGACTTGCGAGGCAACCTTGTCGTCTAGAAATGCCCATCGGTATGCCGCCTCCTAGAAGCCTCAAAAAGGTTAATCCGATTAGGCTCGTGGCCCAAGGGCTGTGTCTGTTTTTTGGCATATAAAATAAATAGATATGTTAATATAAGATTTATAGAGCTTTAAGAATAAAATATTTGTATCATTTACCAACTACTGGGCAAGCTGGGGTATGGAGGTCCTCCCCCTCACTAGGGCAGGTGTCATTGAGGCATTTCTATTCTGCTTGCCTTTAGCAGAATTCGCCTATATCAATCGATTAAATTTTCAAATATCAATAAATTTTTTTAGTATAATATTAAAATAAGTACGAATCAATAAAATAATAATTATACCTGAAACTGAGGGGTAGCCCAGTGAGCGACCAAAAACTGTAGAACGTGAAGCGGAGGCGCGTCTATCGTCTCGGTCGCAACCTCTAACTCCTCAGTCGGCTCACCGACCAAGTAACCGTAGAGCTGGTAGAGCTCATGACGGTAATCCCTATACCGCTCACTCATTGTCTTCTACAAGTCCTTCCGGTGGATGTCGGTTTCCATGTTCTCCCATTTAAATTTCTCTTATAAAATCAATTTAGAAACAAATAATTTTATCAATTTAAATTATAAAGTATGATATTATTCTAAAATGCTTTAATAAAACTAACGTACCAAAAAGACCTGATACATCCTCTCCTTATAGGATGCATCGATATTCTTCCACCCCTTTATCCCCACAATAGGGGCATTCCTTTTCTCCCGTACCAACATGCCGACCCACGTGGCGATGTCAGAACCGGGCTCACCCATAAAGGACCTGCCGCTCCATTGTAGGGAAAGCGGCTCGCATAAGTTCGACAATTGCTGGGCCATCTTCACACCCCGGTCGCCTACGTGCCTAGTGATCCTCGACCCTGCAAATAAAATATACGTCAGTACTGAATAAGTATTTACAACTTGTTTACAACTTTAGATCTAAATATTACATGTGGGCGTAGACACTGTAGCCGAGTATTGAGCGCTGCTCGAAGCTTCAGAGGCTACAACTTTTGGAGCTGGTGTGGAGAGAGGAACAACACTCACAGATCTGGAGGGCTCGACCTCGGACCCTAGGGTGGTAGCCGGAGTGCTCCGAGCTAGCCCACCCCTGTCTCTACGAACCCTCGATCGTGATGCCATCTGAAAGCAGTAATATTTTTTTATACGAAATAATATGATATAAATATGAAACAGTTTGATTTACATATAAAACTATATAATTTACATATGAAACAGTTTGATTTACATATGAAACAGTATAAAACAATATGATATACATATGAAACAATATGATTTATGTATGAAACAGTTTGATTTATATATGAAACAGTAAGATACTCATTTTCTAACAGTTCAATTTATATATGAAACAATCTGGTTTATATATGAAACAGTCCAATTTACATATAAAACAGTTCAATTTATATATGAAACAATCTAGGACTAGTCATTTTTTGTCTCATCTCCGTCACTCTCATCGCATCCCTTTTCTATTATTTGATTTTCATTCGCTGTCTAGTTTATATTGTCGACCTCTTTATTTTCGTCGTGTACTGCATCGACAACAATTATCTCATCATTCTGGTATGCATCCAAATCATCATCGACGATGTAACAACCTAAAATTATGAGTATTTTATTTAATGATTTACATTAGTAAGCTACACTTTTAGTCATATGCTTGTATTCATCGGTTTTTATCGAAAATTTTTGACTTTTGTAAATCTATTGGACAAGCATCGTAATTATATGTTTTAGTTTTTTGAGTTTTATTTTCGGAGATCTAACTTGAGCTACTCACACGTGTTGTAGTGGGATTTGGTGTGTTGGTTGTCACACTTTCCGTTGAAGGGTATTTTGGTCTTTTTTTATAAACTGCTATTTTACCCATTTTTAAAATATGTTAAAATTATTGTTATGGTGTGTGTCTCGTCGTAAGCTTTCCAAAGAGTATTTTTCTAGATTTTTCTGATAAAAGAATAGAGAGATGATTTTATGAAGTTGGTAGTGTTGATAGCTACAGCAGATCCGAACCCATCTTGCCTCTCTTTTGTACCCAACCCAAAAACTTATCATCATTAAATAATCTGATCGCAACCTCAAGTGGACTCTCCCTCTTGAGTAGTGGGTTGAGGTTCTTATCGATCATCCGATGGAAGATTGTGCGGTAAGCAAACATCCACCTAATGTTATATAAGAGGGCTCTTTTACCCCTTCTCTTCGTCTCCTGATTTAGAACCCAAGAAATAAACCCTAGCAGCCATTCTTCTCATTTCTCAAGCCGAGTTTAGCGTGTCGACGAGGGTCCACGACGGTGTCAAGTATCGGTGAGCCCTTTCTCTCTTTCCCCTTCTCCCCTCTATCTCCTCCTCTTTCCCTTTCCTTTCTTTCTTTTTCGTGGCTGCATCAACGTATCACAAAAGTGATAGTGGGGTATTGTTGGTGCACTAGAACACAAGAATAGCCATAATGGGCTGTTGCTGGCCACTAAAATAGCATCAAACAACAACTGTTGCATATTTCAGCCCTTTTTGCCCGATCAAATCCCGATCGAACTCCTCTTCGGAAACCTTTGATCCTCCGGCAATCTCTTCTCCCTCAATCTATTTCAAAAAAAATTGTTTTTTCCTCTCTTAAATATTAGTTGTAGCCTCTGTTAGATTGCTGATTTTAAACATATCTTTTTCAAAAAAAAAACTGATTTTCTTTTTCACCTTTTGTTCTTCCTTTTGGTTATCCTCTCTCGTTCTCTTCCTCTCTAGCCCCCAAAATCAGATCTTTGCTCTCTTCCCACCCCATCTCTCAATCTCTCAAACCTTATTCTTTCTAAAAGCTCTTTTCTTTCTTTTTCTCTCTTTTTCTTACTTTTTCTAGTTTATGTATACATATGCATATATTTGAAATTTTGGAAACTAATAGGCATCTTTTATATATGTTAGAAAATCGGTCCAGATTCGCAAGCCGTGAGCCATCAACCCTAATCTAGAATCATGGTGGGATTATTATTTTCATACCAGGTGACAAGATTTGATCTTATAATATTTTTATTTTGCGGGTTTCATTGTGGAATTTCATATGCAATACGTTAGGTATGATAGGGGTAAGGAAACAAATAAATATACATGATTTGCTCTCGAGTTTCAGCACATTGTTCTGGTTGGAAATCATTTACTATTCTAGCATTGTTTATATATTGCTCTTGTTAGGATCTCGGTTGAAGATTGGTTAAATTATGGCTTTGTTAAATAGATCAATGTTATCTTATTTAAGTTCTGTAAATTCTTTTGACTCAAGTGGGTTGGTGTAGAACATTGAAGGCTAACGTTGTGGGGAATTGTGGACCCTCATACAGTGGGTAGCGAAGGGTGTTGACAACCCCTTGATGTGCATATTAAATCACTTAATAATTTTGAAAACCTAATTTAAACACAACAAGGGGTTGATAATATCCTGGGGTTCACATCGTGTCCTCCCGAAGCAAGAGATGTTCTGGCATACCTTAGGGTATGTGTAGTGGTTTTGTAGAAAGAAAGAATGGTGGAAGGAAAAAAACAAGATGGGCAATGAAAGCTCCTCCGTGAAAGACGGGAAAACCTAGTTTGGCCAAATAGGAATCTGTACTCTGTAACTCTGTATCGTGTGGCTTTTCCCCCTTTACCCGGTATGTTGGTTGGCGGGTTCTTCGCCTCTTCGTTAGGGGAACAACACCGACAGGTCCACAGAATTTTAAAATAAAGAAAGTAAATTAAAACTAATCTAGTTTTAGCACTGTTTATTATTGTAGAGCTATATTTAATTTGAACCATCCATTTGTTATGTTGGTTTTGTTTATCGTTTTTATCGTTATTACTTCGTTAAGTTAAAATATATCTTTTCATAGAATCATTAATACCTTCGTATACAAGATACTAGTCAGTTTTGTCATCATTTTTGACGCCTCCGTGGTATTTAAGGTGCAGGTACTCTCCGGAAGTAGACTTGGTAGTGTTCCGTTGGTCGAGTAGCTTCGTTGTTGTGCGCTCTGAGTAGAGAGTTTTCTTCATATAGTTCTGTTTCTCTTTTTGTCTCATAGTTAGACTATTAGAATTAGTGAGGTCTACAGCTCGTAAAAACCTATAGTTTAGCTATGTATGGTTGATAGTTTAGGATTGCATCTTGGTATGTACATTAGTACGTGTTGTGATTACAGAACAGAGAGCTATGACTATATAGTAATCCACTTGAGTAGGAGACTCAATGGACTAGTCCTATATAACCTAAATACGTTCGCAGCTCTGATTAAGGTTGGTCGCCCCATCAGGATAAGTATTGGGATGACAGAGCGTGGGAGTCTCCACCATGGTCATTACCAGGTACAGTGTTTGTGGCCGAACGTAACCAACACAGTGCATAAATCGGTGAACAGACACTGGTGCACTAAGCTATGTTTTTGCTTAGGGTAAAACAATCATAAACCCTGAGGAACTATGTCTGATGGACTAACCAGTTGAGTGGTGCTTTGGCACAGCAATGTGTGAGGATCCGGATATAGTGATCCAAAACCACGGTGTACTAGATTATTCGACTGGTGTTGCATCAGTGTGTCACTCCTGTAGGCTATCCATACCCCTAATGAGAGGTGTGTTTCTTAGTCTGACCTACATCGTATTAAACCCTGGTCAGGTGGTCATCAGTTGGACTGGTGACGGATTCGGTTACTTGGCAGAGTAATTGGAGGTACGATGTACGTGGTCAACTGGAAGGAACCGAGTCATATTGAGTACTCGAGTCTGACGGTATTCTCCACCGCTCAAGTTGCATCATGGCACCAAGTGGAGGGACAGCGGGTTTACCATACTAAGCGGAGAGCAGGGGTATACGGGAGAACATAGTAAGTCCAGGGAAATTAGAGTGCAGCTTGTGTCGCACTTGTTAGAATTAGTGAGGTCTAACTCGTAAAAACCTATAGTTTAGCTATATATGGTTGATAATATAGGATTGCATATTGGTACGTACCTTAGTACGTGTTCTGATTACAGAATAGAGAGCCATGGCTATATGGTAATTCACTTGAGTGAGAGACTCAAGGGACTGGTCCCATGTAACCTAAATATGTTTGCAGCTCTGATTAGGATTGGTCGCCCTATCAGGCTAAGCTGTTGGGATGACAGAGCATGGGTGTCTCCACCACGGTCATTACCAGGCACAGTATTTGTGGCCGAACAGAATCAACACGGTGCATAGATCGGTGAGCAGACACTGGTGCACTAAACCGTATTTCTGCTTAAGGTAAAACGGTCCTAAACCTTGAGGAACAATATCTGGTGGACTAACCAATTGTGTGGTGCTTTGGCGCACCAATGTGTGAGGATCCGGATGTAGTGATCCAAAACCACGGTGTACTGGGTTACCCGGCTGGCGTTGCATCAGTATGTCACTGTTGCAGGCTATCCACACCCCTAACGGGAGGTGCGTTCCTTGGTCTGACCTACATCATATTAAACCCTGGCTAGGTGGTCATCAGTTGGACTGGTGATGGATCCGGTTGCTCGAAAGAGTAATCGGAGGTACGATGTATATGGTCAACCTAGAAGGAACCGAGTCATATGAGCACTCGAGTCTGACGGTATTCTCCACCGCTCGAGTTGCATCATGGCACTAGATGGAGGGACAACGAGTTTACCATACTAAGCGGAGAGCATGGGTATGAAGGAGAACATAGTAAGTCCGGGAGAATTAGAGTGCAGCCTGTGTCGCACTCTGGGTGGCCACGCAGGTTAACTCAGACTTAGAGGATCGATGGTACACTCGGGTAGTATGTCGATCGAGTCTAAGTTGGAAGCCATGAACCCTAGTCCCTGAAGGTTCCACCTTATCGACAATATGTACGATCCTTGTACCATCTCCTCGAAACACAGGATGCAGTAAAAGGAAGTGAGTGGTCCAAGCCTATGCTCCCTGAGTGCTTCGTATTAGTGCACGGTATATGCGTAGCTACGTGTGTGCACTAAGAGGAAACCCTACGTTAGTGCAGAGACGCATGTAGCAAGTCCTTGTCATTAGTGGACTTTGCCATATGGGTGCGATGCACCGGGACATGTTGCGAGTTGACTAGTTGACTTCACTAGGGGCACCCTACGGGAACCTTAGAGAATAGTGAAATCACTGGTGCACTTTACTTATGTGTGCCTTGCAAAGTTTCGTACACGAGGAATGACCAACTAGTGATATAAGGGCGTTTTGGTCATACCATGCGCCATTATGCACTAGGGGGGCCAGCCCTAAGTGTTGGGAGACTGGTCAAGGCCGGCCCCATTGGTTTTAGGAGGTTATTGCCTCCAATGAAGGGATCGGTCATGAGGCACAGAAAATGGGCTGATTTTGACCGTTTTCAAAAACCAAGGAAAAGATAAAGAGATAAATGAGAGATATATAGGGAGAGATTTGAATTAGTTGAACCTTATCCATACTAGCCTCATTCATAAGGATAGGGTAGCCCCATATATGAGTAATGGGGGAGAGGGGGGTCAGTGATGACAAGCCCTAGGGGGCCGGCCATGCCATGGGGAAACCCTAGCCACCCCTGCTCCTCTCTTCTCTTCTCCTCTCTCGTCTCTCTCTCTCTCGATTGCGCCATTGGATGGCGACTCGTCTTTCTCGCATAGGGTTTCGTAGAAAGAGAAGGCTTGTCGGATGGAGGCACTCAGAGATCCATCGACGAGATGCCATGCATCGTGTGAGATCGGGTGAACTAGAAGGCATCTCCCGTAACATTTTGCTGTCCAGAATTTGCACAAAAAATTAATGTTATTTTTATGATTCCGGGATCTACAGAAGTCTAAATAAGGTGAAACTTGTTGAAAAATTTGCATCTTGAAGTTGGCTACCTACATTCCAAATTTTAGCCCAATCTGAGTTTGGAATAAAAAGTTATGACCGTTGTACCGAAGCTATGTCAAGCAGATCCGAGCCCATCTCCATCGACAAAGAAGAAACTTGTCGCAGTGAAAGAATCCGCACGCAGGTATGATCTCTAACATGTAGATCTAACATAGATAGAACATGCATGCATGCTAGATTGTTCTTTCGTGTTAGATCGACGTTAGGGGTTCGTGTAGTTGCCATGCTAGATTCATACACACACATGTAGATCGTTTCGATGAAAATTTTGATATGTAACGCACACCGCTCACGGTCTTCGGACCTTCACTTTGCTTCCATTGTGGGCCTCTATCATGGAATTATTTCCAACAATTGGTATCAGAGCACGCTAGTGGTGTGCGTTTCATGTTTTTTTTATAAAACCGTCATGTGCGTGCATGAATATTATGTGCCACCATCGGGGTTCTACGAGTAAATCATGCATAGTATATTTTGTGTGTTATATGAATTGTTCTTACAGGGTGCCGCTTCTAAAATTAATCTAGATTTATGATTGCTTGCTACCGGGGGTTGGGCCCCGTGTTAGCGAATATTATCGGGATATTTTTTCTTCTGTGTGTGGATAGGTTTTAGAGCCATAGTAGGGCAAGTGGTGGAGGTTGACCACCCTTGATTCCTAGGATTTTTGTTAGGTTTGTTTTCCTTTTCGTTCTAGGAGATTGTGTACGAGTGAGCACTTGCTCGAAGCATACTAGAGCTTTTTTGGTTACAGATTGAAGATAAGGACTTATCGTGGAGATCCACCACCGGGAAGACGAGCGGAACCTTGGAGGACGATGACGATCCGGCGAAGCGTACACGATGACGGCAAAGGGCAGAAAGCGTCAAGAGATCATATACAGAGGCTTGCACCGGATCGAGGAGCCTTGCGAAGGAGACAGAGAGCCTACGCTGTGCCAGTCAGGTTCAGGGGTCGGACCCTGAACTTGATTCAGTTGTATGGTTGTTTCTTTCTACTGTTCTTTATATTTCTGTAGAGAACCTCGATGCGATAATTTAATTATCTGTGTTAGAGGGATGCCCTTTCCTCTCGGGTCCTAGCAACCTTATTAGGATAGGATTCCACTAGTGACGCCTATAATTTAATTGACCCTTGATGATAGCATTAATTCCTCATATTTGGTTATGCCATTATTAGGTCAATACCCATCGGGTGTGCCTATTTGGCCAGCATCGAAACCTAAGTTGGAATTCTACTATGACATCATTTGTCAAATTTATAAGTGAGGTGCCATGGTAGTGGAAGACCTTTCCTGTCTATCAGACCTTAGGCTAGGCTCTAGGGCATTAGTGTAATAGCTAGGTTTGCGGAGCATCGATATTCTTGGGATATGTAATGTGACCCTTGAGTGGAGAAATCCACTTGAGGCAGGGACTATGATATTCCGAGATCGATTAATGCTTCGCGAAAGGCTTGAAACTCTAGTGGGAGCACGGTATGACCAGGGTCTAGTGTATAGGTTGTCGTGACTTTAGTGTACACTCATACTTGCATAAAATAATCCTCAATTTTAATAAAGGATATAAGAGAGGACTTTTTAGAGATCGTTTGGCCTCCACAACCAACTGCTTTGTATCTGGGTAGAAGGGTGTAGCTCGACACCCCCTAGGGTGAGGGATATGTTTTTTTATACCAGATGACTTAGCAGTCTCCTTTGGGATATGGTGGTTACGGGGTGAGGAGAGAAGGGCTTTTCATCCCACCCTAGTGGGGGCCGCATGAACTCCTGTATCGTAACTACCTAGGCTTGTGGTAAGCATCCGAAGTGGACGTAAGGCATCCGTTGCTTGCACAATGGGGATCACATGACACTGGCCAAAAGGTAACCATGGTCTATCAAAGCCCTTAGTTGGCAGATTTGGATAGGATCAAGGAAAGGCCCGTGTAAGCGGATTGATGCTGCATGATGCCCCCTAGGGTAGGTGTAGTCGATTCCGAGATCTTACATACATGGTTAATTAATCCATAGATGTGTCTTCGCTGTGAGGGTAGCGTTGGTATTTGGATATAATTAGCTTATTTTCAAAATCCATAAAATAAGTTATTTTGCATTCGTTTTCATTCAACCATATAGTTCCCCTATCCGCTATCCCATAAGAGAACCAGTTATCGGGTCTCTAACTACGTAGAGCAGAAGCGCTATCTTTAGCTTTTACTTAGGGTAGTAAACGTACATTGGCTTCCAATCTTAATATCCCTGTACCAGACCTAACGAGTCCAGATATCACTAGGGCACTAACTAGGGCATATGACGACTAGCAAAAGTCTAAGGAGATGTGACAGTGCTATGTTATAGCAGACTTGCAGACAACTCTTTAGAAGCGAGTCAGAGATATGTCGGGTCTTCTCTAATAAAGTTTTACTTGCATAAGATGTCTGGAAGGCGAAGTCAGTAGACTTATCACTTTTCCACCAAGATACTTGTCGGTACCCAGATGTCTGAGGGTATACTTGTTCGGGAACACATACTTCAGTTCCAGATCGAACTAGATTCCAAAGACATGGTGCCAGATGATGAGGTGGTGGAATACATCTGTCCTGCATCCTTGTCTGGAACCTTCGAAGGCGTTATCAGAGACTTTAGCTTTAACAAGTTAGAGATGATAAACACAGAACTTCTAAGGAGATTTCTAAGAGACAAAGGATGGGATCAAGATTAAAGGCAATACCTTTAGTGCTTAACCTAGGTCTTCTTTAGAAGAACCTGAGTAACTTATCAGAGATCGAAAATTATTCTAGTGCAGAAACTAATGTGGACTCCTAAGTCTGGTAATGCTAAGGACGGAAGTGTTTCCGTTTTGGCGAGTATAGGGGGTATTTGAAGATTGATTATGGCCTCAGGATGTTAGAAGTTGAGTCACTATCTAGTAGCAGTTCTTATGCTTCTTGGAATGTAGACTTCGGGTCTATAGAGAATCAAGGAAAGCAGAAGGCTACTTTATAGTGAAATAATCCTAACATAGGTACAGATGCCATAAGCCGCTACGAAAGCTGTTAGATATAATTGTCTTAGTTTTTCTGAAACGCGGATTTTGATCTTTAGAGATTTCGTTCTGTTTTCTCTTCTGTAAATAAAGTTTTTAGTTTTACACAGCACCGTAGGTGTGTATCTTAAACTAAATAGATAGCTTCATTACTAGAGGAATAGATCAGAATAATCTCTTTGTATTTAATCTTAATTCGAAAATAGATTTCATGACAGCTGCAGCGTCTAATTTAAATTCATCTAAATCCTTCAGAGACACTATCCCATTTATGACCCCTTTGATTTAGATATTTTGCCTCAGATAAATTTAGAGGTAATAGAAGGCTGAGTTTCTGTTCATAGATTCATCGGAGATCCTTCTAACTTATGAGTGTAGTTATCTGGAAGGCAGAATAACTAAAAGAGCCACTAAGGTATTGGTGTTAGTTATTTTTGACGTCTATGGTTCCAAGAGCATCCAGACGATAGGAGTCTCTTCGATTTAATCGAAAGAACGAGAATCTATCGGATGGGTTCCATAGGATCCTGAAGGAGCATGGGATTATCTCCCAGTTAAATGCTCCAAGGATGACATGTCAGAATGAAGTCTCCGAGAGAAGGAATCAGACCCTGTTTGACATGGTCCGTAGTATGATTAATATTGCCATGTGTACTACCCACCTTTTGGTGGGGTTGTACCTTAAAACAGTAGCTTATATCTGAAATTATCTCTCATCTAGATCAGTGTCTCAGACCTATAAAGAGCTATGGTCTTAGCGAAAGCTGACACTATAGAGTGTCGAGATATAAGGTTGTCCTGGACTTGTGCAAAAGGACAAGAGGGATGAGATGGAGATGTAGTTCTAGGTATATCTGTTTGTAGGTTACCCTTAGGAGGCATAAGGTGGACTATTCTATGATCTTGAGGTTTGGAAGGTAATCGTTTCTACGAATACCATCTACCTAGATCATGATTATATTATAGACCATAAGTTTACTGGTAAGGTAGTTATGGATGAACTATTGGATACTGGTAGAGAGTGTGCATCTGAAAACGTAGTGGGAGTAGATGATACCAAAACTAGTATACCAGACACTGTAGAAATGATTCACTTTGTACCACCACCACATCATCGTTGTGGGAGCATCAGAGCTCCTGATAGATACTATGGAGAAACTTCGTTAGTTAATCCAGAGTTTCAGGAGGATGATCCCTAGAGCTACGAAGAAGTAGTGGGAGCTTCTGACAGCTCAAACTGACAAAAGACCATGGAGGTAAGCTTACATCAATGTCCCTTGGAACAGTCTTGACACTTATAGCACTATCACCCTTCGGGGTGTAGGAGGTGTATAAGAAGAGCACCTGGTTAAGACTTAAGTAGCTAGATTAGTTACCAAAAGAGAAGGGATTGACTATATCAAAACCATCTCACTGGTAGCTATGCCTAAGTCTATTTCGGATCCTCTTAATCCATTGCAGCCCATTATAGTTGGGAGATCTGGTAGATGGATGTCAAGACAGTTATTCCCTAACGGGAATTTAGAAAGGATATATGGATGATGTAGCCCCAGGGTTTGTGTTAGTAGGTCAGGAAGCAATGGAATGCACATTGCAAAGGTCCATTTATGGACTGATGCAAGCATCCAGGTTGGAATATCTATTATGATCAAGGAAATCCGCTCACACGGATTTGATCAGAATGATGATAAACCAAGTTGGTACAAGAAAAGTAAAATAGCTACAAGGGTGTACTTAGCAGTTTACGTTAATGATATTCTACTGATTGAAAATAATATAAGAATATTGTTTACGGTAAAGGTTTGTAGTCATCATAATTCGATGTGAAAGACCCTAGTGAGGCAAGTTATGCTCTGGGAATCAAGGTAACTCGAGATAACCAGAGCAAGGTTCTCTTGCTGTCACAGGCTATATATAAAGATAAGATTCTAGCCAGATTCGGTTTACGAAACTAGATATCTATTATGCAGCAGGATTCATGGGTCGGTTTCAGTCGAACCTGGGTCCAGATCATTGGACTAAAGTGAAGGGTATACTCTGAAGTCCTCATCAAGTGAGGATTGTGAGTTAGCTTACACTTCACAGGTCCTGATATCGATTGGACACACAGGGTCTGACTTTGGTGTCAGATGTGCGTTCCAGAGAATCAATTTCAGAAATTATTTTTATCTTGGATTAGAGGCAGTAGTTGGTAGAGTGTGAAGCAAGTGCATCACAGACTCCACCACAGAGACTGAGCACGTTGTTATGTGCGAGGTAGTCTAATAAGTGATATAGCTTAGAAAGTTTTTGGAGAACTTGGGGTGCGTACCAGAGGCTCAATTATCTGTTGTTGCAAACAGAAGAGCGGTAAGCAAGGTCTAAGGAGACTAGGCACTGTTGTGAGGGGAAACTCATCAAGTACAAATTCCACTTGATCTGACAGTTATAGGAGGAAATGCAAGTAGCGGTACTGAGGTAGAATCTACAGACAATGTTACCAATTCCTTTAGGGAATTCCTGCAAAGGCTTTTGGGCAGCATGTAGAAGCTACAGAGCTCAACACCGTTATTCCTCGTTAGACCTAGTGGGAGATTGTTAGAATTGGTGAGGTCTACAGCTCGTAAAAACCTATAGTTTAGCTATATATGGTTGATAGTATAGGATTGCATATTGGTATGTACCTTAGTGCGTGCTCTGATTACAGAACAGAGAGTCATGGCTACATGGTAATTCACTTGAGTGAGAGACTCAAGGGACTGGTCCCATGTAACCTAAATACGTTCGCAGCTCTGATTAGGGTTGGTCGCCCTATCAGGATAAGCTGTTGGGATGATAGAGCATGAGTGTCTCCACCACGGTCATTACCAGGCACAGTGTCTGTGACCGAACAGAACCAACATGGTGCATAGATCGATGAGCAGACACCGGTGCACTAAACCGTGTTTCTACCTAGGGTAAAACGGTCTTAAACCCAGAGGAACCATATATGGTGGACTAACCAGTTGTGTGGTGCTTTAGCGTACCAATGTGTGAGGATCCGGATACAGTGATCCAAAACCACAGTGTACTGGGTTACCCGACTGGCGTTGCATCAACATGTCACTCATGCAGCCTATCCACACCCCTAACGGGAGGTAAGTTCCTTGGTCTGACCTACATCGTATTAAACCCTGGCCAGGTGGTCATCAGTTGGATTGGTGACGGATCCGATTACTCGAAGAGTAATCGAAGGTACGATGTATGTGGTCAACCTAGAAGGAATCGAGTCATATGAGCACTCGAGTCTGACGATATTCTCCACCGCTCAAGTTACATCATGGCACCAGATGGAGGGACAACGAGTTTACCATACTAAGCGGAGAGCATGGGTATAAGGAAGAATATAGTAAGTCCGGGGGAATTGGAGTGCAGCCTGCGTCGCACTCTGGGTGGCCACGCAGATTAACTCAGACTCAAAGGATCGATGGTACACTCGGGTAGTGTGTCAATCGAGTCTAAGTTGGAAGCCATGAACCCTGGTCCCTGAAGGTTCCACCTTATCGACATTATATACGGTCCTTGTACCATCTCCTCGAAACACCTAACGCAGTAAGAGAAAGCGAGTAGTCCAAGCCTATGCTCCGTGAGTGCTTCGTACTAGTGCATGGTAGATGCGTAGCTACGTGTGTGCACTAAGGGGAAACCCTACGTTAGTGGAGAGACGCATGTAGCAATTCCTTGTCATAAGTGGACTTTGCCATATGGGTGCGATGCACCGGGACATGTTGCGAGTTGACTAGTTGACTTTACAAAGGGCTAAGGGAATCTCAGAGAATAGTGAAATCACTGGTGCACTTCACTTATGTGTGCCTTGCAAAGTCTCGTACACGAGAAACGACCAACCAGTAACATTAGGGCATTTTGGTCATACCATACGCCACTATGCACTAGGGGAGCCGGCCTTAAGTGTTGGGAGACTAGTCAAGGCCGGCCCCATTAGTTTCAGGAGGTTGTTGCCTTCAATGAAGGGGTCGGTCATGAGGCACAGAAAATGGACTGGTTTTGACCGTTTTCAAAAACCAAGGAAAATATATATAGGGAGAGATTTGAATTAGTTAAACCTTATCCGTACTAGCCTTATCCATAAGGATAGGGTAGCCCTATATATGATTAATGGGGGAGAGGGGGGTCGGTGATGATAAGCCCTAGGGGGCCGGCCATGCCATGGGAAAACCCTAGTCGCCCCCTCTCCTCTCTTCTCTTCTCCTCTCTCGTCTCTCTCTCCCTCGCTTGCACCATTGGATGACGACTCGTCTTCCTCACATTGGGTTTCGTAGAAGGAGAAGGCTCGTCGGATAGAGGCACTCAGAGATCCATCGACGAGGTGCCGTGCATCATGTAAGATCGGGTGAACTAGAAGGCATCTTCCGTAACCTTTTACTGTCCAAAATCTGCACAGAAAATCAATATTGTTTCTATGATTCTAGGATCTACAGAAGTCCAAATAAGGTGAAACTTATTGCAAAAGTTGCATATTGAAGTTGGGTACCTGTAGTCCAAATTTCATCCTAATCCGAGTTCAGAACAGAAAGTTATGACCATCGCACCGAATCTATATCAAGCAGATCTGAGCACGTCTCCATCGATAAAGAAGAAACTTGTCGCGGTGAAAGAATCCTCACGCAGGTATGATCTCTAACATGAAGATCTAACATAGATAAAACATGCATGCATGCTAGATTGTTCTTTCGTGTTAGATCGACGTTAGAGGTTCGCGTAGTTGCCATGCTAGATTGATACACGCACGTGTAGATCGTTTCGATGAAAATTTTGATATGTAACGCACACCGCTCACGGTCTTCGGACCTTCACTTTGCTTCCGCTGCAGGCCTCTACCATGGAATTATCCAACAACACTCTGGGTGGCCACGCAGATTAACTCGGACTCAGAGGATCGATGGCACTCGGGTAGTGTGTCGATCGAGTCTAAGTTGGAAGCCTTGAACCCGGGTCCCTGAAGGTTCCACCTTATCCACATTATGTATTGTCCTTGTACTATCCTCTTGAAACATAGGACGCAGTTAGAGGAAGCAAAGAGTCCAAGCTTACACTCAGTGAGTGCTTCGCACTAGTGGACGGTAGATGCGTAACTACGTGCGTGCACTAAGGAAAAAACCCTAGGTTAGTATAGAGACGAATGTAGCAATTCCTTGCCATAAGTGGACTCTGCCATATGGGTGCGATGCACCGGGACATGTTGCGAGTTGACTAGTTGACTTTACTAGAGGCACCCTACGGAAATCTCAGAGAATAGTGAAATCACTAGTGTACTTCATTTATGTGTGCCTTGCAAAGTCTCATACACGAGGAACGACCAACTGGTGACATAAGGGCGTTTTGGTCAAACTATGCACCGTTATGCACTAGGGGGGCCGACCCTAAGTATTGGGAGACTGGTCAAGGCCGGCCCTCCTTGGTTTTAGGAGGTTGTTGCCTCCAATGAAAGGACCGGTCATGAGGCACAGAAAATGGGCTGGTTTTTACCATTTTCAAAAAACAAAGAAGAGATAGAGATAAAGGAAGAGGTTTGAATTGGTCAAACCTTATCCGTTAGGGTTTTATACAAAGGATAGGGCAGCTATATAAGAGCAATAAGGGAGAGAGGGGCCGGCCATGTATGATGCCTATTGGGGGAAACCCTAGCCGCCCCTTTCCCCTCTCCTTTCTTGTCTCTCTCCCTCGCTTGCGCCATTGGATGACGGCTTGTCTTCCTCGGGTGGTGTTTCATAGAAGGAGATGGCTCGTCGTATGGAGGCACTCATAGATCCATCAACGAGGTGTCGTGCATCATGCGAGATCGGGTGAACTCGAAGGCGTCTCCCGCAAACTTTTATTGTCCAGAATCTGCACAGAAAATAACTGATGTTTCTACAATTTCGGGAGCTATAGAATTCCAAACAACTTGAAACAACTTGCAAAAGTTGCATCTCAAAGTTTTCTACCTGCACTCCAAAATTCAACCTAATCGGAGTTTGAAGCAGAAAGTTATGGCTGTTGCACCAAAGGTATGTTGAGCAGATTCGAGCCCGTCTCCATCGATAAAGAAGAAATTTGTCACGGTAAAAGAATCTGCACGCAGGTATGATCTCTAACTTGTAGATCTAGCATAGATAGAACATGCATGCATGCTAGATTGTTCTCTCGCGTTATATCGACGTTAGGGGTTCGTCTTTTGCCATGCTAAGTTCATACACGCACGTGTAGATTATTTCGATAAAAATTTTGATATGTAATACACACCGCTCTTGGTCTTCGAACTTTTACTTTGCTTACACTGTGGGTCTCTACCATAGAATTATTTTCAATATAGACTTGTTCAGATGCTCTGATGTCAGAAACTGTATGAACTTTCTGTTATTTGGTTTAATAATATGGTTTATCTATTTCTTAGTTTATTTCTCTATATAGTCTTTGTAATTATTTATAAAAAAAATCACCCTAACACACTGTGTTTTGGATTATTTTATTAAATTAAGTTGATTCGAAATACAGGGTGTTACAGACGACCCCTACATTTTTGTCTCCCATGTTGTAAAAATCTCTGGGTAGTGGCCTGACTATAATTTGTCAACCTGGAGAGGTATTATCCGATGCATAAAATATCTGCTCCGCTTGAGAGGCAAGAATAAATGGATCTTGATATTGGATATTCAATCTCTTGCCGGTGTTGACGCTGATAAAACCGTATTTGTCTACATTATAACCAGTCATATGATTATTAACATCATACCAATCACATTTGAATAATACGATCCAATTTTGGCCAAGGAATTTAATATCGAGAATCTCATTGAGGACATCGTAGAAGTTGATATTTTTTAATTCTTTTTGTCTATCATTGACGATAACCCCACTATTTTGTGTTTTTCGTGATTTTTCACTATCTTTCATCCGAAATCTATAACCGTTCACAATATAACCATCAAATGATATTGTGTCTTACAAAGGGCTACAAGAAAAGTGCCAGAGATCCTCATTCATCAGTGGATCGTGGTTGTCGTGCACCTCTTGTGCCTATAATAATCACATGACGATTATGATATGAACATATAATTATTGTTCAGTAATAGATGTCAATAAAATTCAGTCATGATGTGAACACTTACGTGTTTCTCGAACCACGATGGGAATTCACGATCATAAAATTATGGCGTATTTTGAGTACCCTGATTATTAATGATGGATTTATGCTTCTTGTATTGTAAGTTATGCATTAGATTATAATTAACACATATACTTAATAAATAGACTGAAAGAATGAGTAAATGATCATAAAATGCTTACTCAATGAATGGACACACTTCATCATATTGGCGCAATACATACATATGTGTCTGTTGAATCTCATCTACAGACAGTCGACGAGTTTTGCCTCCTCCTAGAGGTTTATCCATTTCGGCAAATATAGACAGACTCTCAATGAAGTTTATTGGACCACCGTCATAGTTCCGCTCAAGTTGATTGAATCTCGTGTCAATACCATGTAGGTATCTTGAGTAGAATATCAAATATTTTTCTGCCAGGTATTCTTCAGTAATTGATCCCTTCGGATGACTCTTATTACGAACATATGATATCAATATTCGCAAATATATACCTAATTTGAGAAGAAAAATTATGGATAAATATATCAAAGAATGATCAAATATATTAAAAAATAAGACGAGACGATTACCTCTCGATAAAACACCTCCGGCGGTAATGAACTAGGCCACCGAGTTTGGCCTCTTTTGCCAAGTGAATGATCAAATGCACCATGACATCAAAGAAAGAAGGTGAAAATATCATCTCTAGTTTGCACAATGTGATTACAATATCCCTCTCCATCTGATCAAGTTGGTCCAGTCTAAGTACCTTCGAACACAACTGTTTGAAAAATATGCTGAGCTCAATTAATGAACCAGATAGATGTTTGGTTAAATTTTCACGTATATCAAGAGATAACAATCGCTGCATAAGAACATGACAATCATGGCTCTTTAATCTAGATAACTTTCGGTCGTTCTCTTGCACACATCGTGCGATATTCGATGAGTAACCATCCGATGTTTTTACAGACCATAGGAATGCACATAAGGCTGTCGTCTGTTGTGAGCTCATGGTGTAGCATGCAACTGACAACACGTACTTATCCCCAATCTCTTGGGGATGAAGTGATTTTTGGATGCCCAATTCCTTAAGATCGAGATGAGATTTAAGATTATCTTTTGTCTTACCGTCAAGATTCAGCAGTGTTCCTATAATGTTATCACACACATTTTTCTCGATATGCATGACATCCAAGTTATACCGCAAGAGTAGGCTGCTCCAGTACGGTAGTTTAAACAATATACTCTTCTTCTTCCAGTTATGCTCATGCGTAGATTCTTCATACATTCTCTTCTTTATGCCTTTCCCAAGTGCCACCGCATTAAGCTGATCTAATTCACACAAGACTTCTACCCCCGAAAGCTGCTCCGGAGTCTTTGCGAGTTCCTTCTTGTCGTTGAACGCTCTTTTATTCTACCTCCACTTATGACCATTAACAAGAAACCTTCAATGAACCATATAATAGAACTTGTCTCCGTTCTTTAACCGTAATGGATCTGTCTCTTTATTGCATATAGGGCACGCCAATTTTTCTTTAGTACTCCACCCGAATAAGTTAGCATATGCAGGAAAATCGTTGATGGTCCATAAAAGTGCCGCATGCATCCAAAAATTCTGGCACAACGAGGCATCATACGTATCGGCCCTAACTTCCTATAACTTGTTTAACTCCTCAATCAACGGTTGTAAGTAAACGTCAATATCATTACCATGTGACCTGGGTCCGGGAATGAGTAAGGAGAGCATTGTGTATGGCTTTTTTAAGCACATCTAAGGAGGCAAATTGTATAAAACTAGAACAACTGGCCAAATGCTATACGACACACTCATATTCCCAAAGTGATTGAAGCCATCGCTAGGAAGCCCTAATCTGACATTGCGAACTTCAGATGCGAATTCAGGATAGGTCTAATCAAAATCTTTCCATGTCAGAGAGTCAGCCGGATGTCTTATAACCCCATCATCCGTACGTTCTCGTGCATGCCACCTCATGTGCTCAGCAGTCTTCGATGACATAAACAATCTCTGAAGCCTGTCCCTAAGTGGGAAGTATAGGAGAACCTTTGCAAATACTTTTTTCTTCATTCGATTGGTACTAGACTCGGCATCCGCTTCTTTATATCTTATTGCTCCGCATATGTATCATGACCACGCATGTTCGTACTCCTTTCGGTACAACATACTATCGTTCACGCATGCATCAATTTTGTCATAACCAAGCTCGAGATCTTTAATTGTCTTTTTTGCCTCATAGAATAATTTCGATATTGTCTCACCTAAAGGAAAAGTCTCTTTCAATAACTCTACCAATATATTAAATGACTTATTACTCCAACCATTGAGGCACTTCAAATAAAGAAGCTTTACAGTAAAAGAGAGTTTTGAAAACTTCTCACACCCCGAGTATAGAGGTTATTTGGCATCCTTAAGCAATCTGTAGAACTTGTCCGCTTCAATATTGGGCTGATCACTTGATGGTGTTTCCATGCCTATTCCATCTTGCAAATCATGTATCATACCCTGTATGTCATCCCCATCGTCCGTATTAATATTATCATCATCGATCACTGTGTTCGTATTTTCACCGTGAGCTGCTATGGGGACCGTATCTAGCTCTTTACCGTGCGAAAACCAACGAGTATAGCTAATGTCAATGCCACACATTACCAGATCAACCTCACATTCCTCTCGAACCTTCCTAATCACCATTCCGCAGTCTATACAGGGACACATAATTTTTTCATCAAGCAGTGCAAGACGCTCAAATGCAAAATCTAGAAATTTCCTGACGCCTTCTCTGTACTCTTGGCTCATCCGATTCGAATTACGCATCCAACTCTTATCGATCGAAGACATCTTCGTCTATCTAGCCACACAACACCTGTAGTAATTTCAAACCATGTCTATGAGACTCCGCATAATTTTAGTTATTTAAAAAATGACGATAGCTTTCACCCAATTTTAGTTAATAAAAAAATCCTATCAAACTCAATTAGTGAGCCCAAACGAGCCGAGCTTTGGTCTGCTTAAACTTGGCTCATTTATTAAATGAGGCTAAACCGAGCTTTGGTCGGCTTGAGCTTGTTCACGAGCCTAAACTTCAGAATAGGCTATACTCAATTAGTGATTGAACAGTCCCTTATCGAGTTTGTTCACGAGTCTAAACTTCATACTAGACTATATGTTAGGCTTATTCAAGCCATTTATGAGCTTATTCATGAGCCTTTTATGAGCCTATCGAGCTTGTTTACGAGCTTTGCTCACAAGCCCTAAACAGGCATGTTCGTACGCCCAAACGAGCCGAGATTTGGTTTGCTTGAGCTTGGCTTGTTTATTAAACGAGCCTAAACCGATCTTTGGTCGGTTCGAGCTTGTTCACGAACCTAAACTTCAGACTAGGCTATGCTCAATTAGTGATTGAACAATCCCTTATCGAGCTTGTTCACGAGCCTAAACTTCATACTAGGCCATATGCTATACTTATTTAAGCCATTTATGAGCCTATTCAGAAGCCCTTTATGAGCATATCGCGCTTGTTCACGAGCTTTGCTAACAAGCCCTAAATAAGCATGTTCGCGAGCCCAAACGAGCCGAGATTTGGTCTGCTTGAGCTTGGCTCGTTTATTAAACGAGCCTAAACTCTAGGCTTAGGCTTGGCTTGACTAGTAACCGAGCGAACTCGAACGAGCTTTTATCGAGCCAAGCCGTGAGCCGCTCACGAATAGCTTGGTTCGTTTGCAGCCATACTTAAACCCTAAACCTAATTTTAAAAAATATAACATTCCAAAAAATTCCCTTAATTCCAAATCAGAATTGGATTTTGAAATTCTGAAATTTCAGAATCGAAATCAAAATAACATTTGGAATTTCAAATTTTTTTGGCAATTTTCCAAACACCTCTATTCCGATCCGATCCATCCGAAAATCAGCTCTAGATAAAATGATAAAATGATAAAATCAAAAATTAAGTAGTTGAATAAATGGGCATTGTGCTAGCATTTCAAACTTTAGGGTGCGTTTTGGAACAAAACAGTTGACAAAAGGGGTATTGTGCTAACATTTCAAATTTTAGGGTGCAAATTTACAGATTAAGGCTTGGCTCAGTGTGAGTGCGCAATGTACGCACGGTGCAGCAACCGAGCATGAACGATGTGCTCGATTGACTTGAACCATTTGCATCAATTGAGCCGTTGGATCGACCATACTCGAATGCAACACAATTGTGAGGGGTTAATTAATTAATATCCATTTTATAGAAAATTTCTTAAAAAGATATGTTATAATTTGAGTTCATATATTATAGTAGTCTCGATCAGCATGTGCGCTTGAGCCCACTAATCACTAGTATGAGCTCAAGAGTATATGTAGATGACAAAAGGGGTATTGTGCAAACATTTCAAACTTTAAGATGCGATTTGGAATAGAATAGACTAAGGGGGAGAGGGAGGAGGAGGAGGAGCTCATCGGAGAGGGAGAGGGAGGCCTCAAGGAGGAGGAGGAGTAGCGGCATCGACGAAGGGGAGGTCGAGCAGTGTCGCCGGTGGTGGCGCACGGAAGGGGAGGGAGGGGTGGCCGGAGGCGCGAGGGAGGGGATGGAAGGGTGGCCAGAGGTACGAGGGAGGGGAGGGGTAGCCGGCCAGAGGCGCGCGAGGGAGGGGAGGAAGGCCGGGGAGGGGGGGAGGGAATTAGATCGAGAGAGAGGGGAGGGGGGCCGGGGAGGGGAGGGGAGGGGGGTATATAATTTAGATTGAAACAGAAAGGGGATCGGGGATTGGGTTTTGTAAAAATCATAGGGTTTTTTACCGACGAAATATACGTCCGTCGGTATAATATTTATACCGACGGTCTTTATTCATGCCGTCGGTAAAAAGGTGTTTTTTACCGACGGCTAATTATCTTCCGTCGGTATAACAGCAGTATACATCTTAAACGTTGTCCCATCAAAGTCAGTGCCTTAAACTCTTAGGGAACTGTGGTCGCAGCAGAAGCCGTCACTACAGCATCTCAGAATATGGGGTTGTCCAGCACATGTGTGGAAGGACAAAAGGGATAAGATAGAGGCAAAAACAAAGGTGTGTTTGTTTATAGGCTACCCCAAAGGGACCAAAGGTGGTCTATTCTATGACCTTGTGGAAAGGAAGGTAGTCGTTTCAACGAATGTCATTTTCCTAGAGCAGGACTATATAATAGACCACAAACCGACTAGTAAGGTAGCTCTTGAGGAACTAAGTACTAGATCAAATGCTAGATCCGAGAGCATAGTACAGGATAGTAGAGCAGACCTTGATATATCAGATTCTGTAGAACCTACTCACTCTGAACTACTTCCTCATCGCAGTGGAAGAATCATCAGAGCTCTTGAGAGATACTATAGAGAAACCCTGTTACTTGATCCAGAGTATCAGGAGGATGATCCCTCGACCTATGTCGAGGCAGTGGGAGCTTCTGATAGAACAAACTGGCAAAAAGCCATGGAGGAAGAAATTATATCAATGTTCCAAAATACTGTCTGGACTCTTGTTACACCTACACCCAATATTAAACACATTGGGTGTAAGTAGGTGTATAAAAAGAAAAGAGGTCCTGATGGTTCTGTTGAGACTTATAAAGATAGATTAGTTGCTAAGGGTTTTACCTTGAGAGAAGGGATCGACTATGATGAGACATTCTCACCGGTAGATATGATTAAGTCTATTCGGATCTTCTTATCCATTGCAGCCCATTACGATTGGGAGATCTGGCAAATGGATGTCAAGATAGTTTTCCTCAACGGGGAATTGGATAAAGACATATATATATGATATAACCTCTAGATTTTGAGTCAGATGGTCAGGAGAACCTGGTTTGTAAGTTGCAAAGGTCCATTTATGGACTCAAGCAAGCATCCAGGAGTTGGAACACTCGTTTTGATCAAACGATCTGTTCCTACGGATTCGATCAAAATGAGGGTGAGTCATGTGTTTATAGAAGGAGTGATGAAACTGCAGAGATATATCTGATACTTTACGTAAACGATATCCTACTGATTGGAAATAATATAGGAACGTTGTCAACTGTAAATGTCTGGCTATCAAAATAATTTGACATGAAAGACCTAGGTGAAGCGAGTTATGTTATGGGGATCAAGGTAACTTGAGATCGCCAGAATAGAATTCTCTCACTGTAATAGGCTACATATATAGATAAGATTCTGGCTAGGTTTGTAATACAAAACTCCAAGAAAGGTCTATTGCCTTTAGGCAAGGGGACCAAGTTGTCCAAGGATCAAGGTCCTAAGACACCTGAGGAGAAAGCAGAGATGCAGAAGGTACCTTATGCATCAGCGTTAGGTAGCCTAATGTATGCAATACATTCTATAAGGCCGGATATCTGTTTTGTAGTAGGAATGATGGGTCAGTTTCAGTCAAACCCGGGTCCATCACATTGGACTTCTGTGAGAATATACTCAAATACCTTCGTCAAACGAGGGATTATGGGTTAGTTTATACTTCACATGACCTGACGCCGATTGGATACACGAATTCTGACTTCATGTCAGATGTGGAATCCAGAAAGTCGACTTCAGGGTTTGTCTTTACTCTAGGAGGAGGAGCAGTCAGTTGGCAGAGTGTGAAGCAGAAATGCATTGCAGACTCTGCTACTGAGGCTGAGTACGTAGCAGCGTGCGAAGCAGCGAAAAGAGACGGTATGGCTCAAGAAGTTCTTGATGAACTTAGGGTGTGTACTAGAGGCTCAGAGTGCTATTGTCCTTTATTGTGACAATAGCGGACCGGTAGCACAAGCAAAGAAGCTAAGAAACCATCAGAAGGGGAAGCATATCGAGCGCAAGTACTACCTAATCTGGCAGTTTCAAAAGGAAGGGCAAGTGGTGATGACCCATATAGCATCTGCAGATAATATTGCTGATTCATTCACCAAGGCGTGACCTAGCAAGGTATTCGAACAGCATTCGGGAGCTATAGGAGTCAAGACCGTATTCCTTCGCTAGACCAAGTGGGAGATTGTTGGAATTGATGTGTTCTTAGCTTGTAAAAACCTTTTTATTCAGAGAAATAATAGAGAGGTTATTTTTGAATAAGAATTGCATTAGTGGTACGTGATCATATCATGTGTTCTATAATAGAATAACAAGCCATGGTTTATGTAGATCTGCTGAGAGGAAAGCTCAATGAATTGGAAACATATAACCTAAATTGTTCACAACTATGATAGGGCGGTTCCCCTATCATAAGAAGTTATTGGAATGACAGAGCATGGAACCTTCACCATGGTTATTGCCAGGCACAATTACTGTGACCGAACGGAGCCAACATGGTGCACAAATTAGTGAACAGACACTGGTGCATTAAGCCGTATTTCTGCTTAGAGTAGTTGGTCCTAAACTCTAAGGAATCATGACCAATGTGCTAACTAGTTGCGTGGTGCTTTGATGCACCAACGTGTGAGGGATCCATTTATGTGCGACCCAATACCACGGTGCGTTGGGTTACCCAATTGACATCGCATCGGTGTGTCACTCCTACAGGCTATCCACACCCCTAACCGGTAGTGCGTTCCATGGTCGAACTCACATCGCACTAAAACCAGACCTTGTGGTTGGTAGTCGAGCTGATGATCGGATCCCCTAGCTTGGCCAAAGCAAAGGGAAGTGCGTTGAAGTTAGTTTACCTGGATGGAACTATGTCAAATGATCACTCGAGTCTGACGGTGTTCTCCACTGCTCGAGTCGTGTCATGGCACTGAGTGGAAGGATATCACACTACTGTAACTGAGCAGAGATCAGAGGTATGTGAAAGAACATAATAAGTCTAGGAGGATTGGAGGTCAACTTGCGTCACGCTCTGTTTAGCTTCGCAAGTTAAACGGGGCTCAGCGGACAGACAGAGATACCGTAGGGTGCATGGGTCAAGTCCTGGTTGCTAGCCATGAATCCTAGTCCCTGCAAGTTCCACCTTGTCCACATCCGAAATCATATCTACCATCTCTTCCCTTACTTGCGCTACTTTAGTTAGGAAGACGATCATCCCATGGGTGCTTCGCACTAGAGCGTCAGAGAGAAAGAGAAATAAAATATGCTTCCATGGGGCAACCCCCGAGTGGTTAGAGGCATACGTAAAATATCTAACACCCTCATAGTGCAGACAATCCGAGTGTGCATCGCACAGGAGCTCGGCAGAGTTGCTTCGGTAAATTTTACTAAGGGCACCCCTTTTTTTACTAAGGGCACCCATAAGTATGGATAAATTACTAAGGGCACCCCCAGATGAGAGAACAATAATTCCATGTCGATAGGACACTAGAAATCCTAGGGGTCCTACAGGTTCGAACGGTTTCATAATCGTAATTCGGTACACGAGTGTACAACTATTAGAAGCATGGGGGGCATTTTGGTCTTTTGCCAAATGGCCCCCACATGCCCTAATGGCCGGCCAATCATGTTAGGGGCGCCCATATGCAGCTGTGACCTGATATGGGGAGGATCTAAGAAGATCCTCCCTCAGATATGGATTGTTGCATAGTTGGAACTGCCCCCCCTAAAATCTAGGGGGCGGTTTTATCGGGTGGTTGGATAGGATAGGATCGGCCATATCAAGGGGATTTTTAATCCCTATGGCCGGCCATTTAAAGGGAGGATAAAAGGGAATTTCGTGCAAGGTAATAAAGGGTGTTTTGCTACAATTTATTACTCGAAACAAGCCCCTCTTGCGTCGAAAATCTGCACACCATTTTTCTCTCTTTCTCGTCTTCCTCAAGGCTTTTGCAAGCATCGGAAGAGGCTCATTGGCGAGAGGAATTCAGAGATCTCTCAACGAGGACATGGCTGGGAGGCAAGACTCGGTGAACCCAACGGTGGATCTACATCCGTACCCCTTCATCCGAGCCTCGGTATCCGTCTTCACCAACAAACAAGAAAATCCTCCGCAGTGAAAACATCTGCACGAAGGTATAATCTTTCTATCGCTCGTTCTATGTTTTAATGCATAGGTCATCTGATGTATGTTGCATCATCTCGTTAGAATGACGATTAGGGGTTCGTACTATTGCATCATGTGCAGATAGGATTATATAATCAGAATTTTTGTAGCACACACCCGGCAACGTGATCCTACGACCGCTGCCCAACTTCTGCTGCGCAGACTTTGATCTAGGAAATTAATTTTTCCCAACAGCTTTCTCTCAAAACCTTTGGCCGGGTGGGTTAACTAAGGTATAATGAACCCGGTATTCTAAACGATGGGTTTATCGCCAGTTGAAAAAAAAAAACAGGACAGCCAACGTGACGAGCGCTTTTCAGCACTGACAAGCCATGTGGCTGTCAGAGCGCTAGTCCGACAAATATGTTTGGTCAAACACTATTGTTGTAAGAGCAATGCTATTCAGCCCGAAGTTTTTGCCGATTCCGCTCAGCTCGATTGACGTGGCAACATGCAACTGGTGGTGTAAACGACTTTAACGTCGGTAGTGGGTTTCAGCCACCAGTTGCATGCTGCCATGTCAATTGGGCCGCTGAAATTGGGAAAACTTTTGGGTTGAGTAGCATTTCTCTTGTTTTAAATATTTATTATTTTTAAAAAAATCCCAAATACCTAAGATAGTCCTAATTTCTATTTTTTTAGAAAAGAATATCTGATGTGTCTCTGTTTCATATCACGCCGGTCGCCATGTCATTTGCCATGTGCAGGCCGCTGCCCACCTCCATCGGTAGCAACCCACCACCGCCATATTCTCCTCCTCCTCTTCTTCCTTATCCTACTCTCACCTCCTCCCTACTCCGACAACTGAGACAAAAGGAAAGAAGGGTGACCTATAGATGGGGGGATTGCCAAAGGTATTTCGCGAGCTTGTCTTGCATATAGCCAGCCCCACCCACCCACGCAATAGAAAAGTTATGAGGGATTAGTTTGTAAAAATCCCTAAGGATCTGTTCTTTTGAGTGGAAACATAGCGTGGAAACTCATAAGTGAAGGAAAACGGGATTTCTTGGCTACTTTCCCATGTTCTTTTGTGACATGTCACGGAAGAAATTCAATTTCCCGGGTGCTTTATTTCCTTGACGAGCGTGGAAGCAAAGTCCGTGCAAAAGGGGCAGAAACTACGTTTCTCCCCAACACGAAGAAATCCTCGACTTTGACGCGATTTTGACGAGATCCCTCTCACAGCCTCCGTCATCTCTCCGGCCATCATTCCAACGATCCAAGGGTAGAACCTCGTCGAACTTCTTAGGTGATCTCTGATCTCTAACCCTATGCACCGGCTTTCCATGAATGCCATATTTGTCCAAATTTCATAATATGTTCAAAATTTTTTAGGGTTTATTGCGGTGGTTGATAGCTCATCTTCAAAACAAATTGTTCTTTTTGCACACACTGACAATTTTTGGGTATTTAATTTTTATACATTTATTCACAAACCCAATTAAAGGCCTCTTTATACTCTCAAAATTAAGAAGCACGATTGCTTTCCTTGATTTCTTCTCTTGATTTTCCTGCTATAAAGAACAATGAAAATCTAATAGATTTTCATTGTGTTTGATTTCTTCCTTATATTTTTTTAATAAAAAAAAAGCATGAAAATGTTATGAGATCTTTAATTAAGTGGCTGTTCACCTAGTTAAACAGCCACAGTTAACACCCCAAGTTAATAGGGTGTTGTGAGATCTTTAATTAGGTGGTTGTCCACCTAGTTAATACACCCCAAGTTAATACACCCTATAAAAAATAGATGACCCCTTAGGGTGGGGGTACGGTTTCCAAGCATCAATTCATACATTCTCAAGCATCTCTTTCCTCTTATCTTTTAATACGTTATCAGCACGAGCCTCGAGCCCCTGAATCCGATCGATCGCACGAGAGAGGAATATCGTGACGATGAACGGCTGAACGTAATCTCGCGGCACGACAAACCTTGCAGCGACAAAACCTTGAAAGGTACGCTCTGGAGCCTTAGATCTCTCCCTCGTCGCACCACCGGCTACCCCTGCCGGATCCAAATCCGGCCTCAATCCGAGCCGCATCCCTGTCCAACCGTGCCCGACCACCACTCCCATGATCTGCATGGACTACACTGGCCCTAAATTAGCATATCGCGCCGCCCACATAACGTGGAAACCATTCCGATCGGCATTAGCGTGCCCTGAAAGCCAAGTCCAAACATCGACCCCTCCACCCCAAACCCATGCGGACGAAACTTTGGCCGGAGCACTCAGGCTCCCATGGCCTATCTGATGCCTCTTTTCTGCACCTCAGCCACGATGGTGGTGCAAGGGACGCCATCCAAGCACCTACCGGTGCTCTCGGGCCCAAAACCCGCTCGCTTCTAGGTTTTACAGAAAGCCTAAAAACAGAGTCTGGTCATCTACTTTAATGGCACCAAATACAAATTTGAACTCCTTTAAGGATATTTTGGTACCTAGATTTAATATTACATATAGATTTGTGTTGCTCTTAGAAATAGTATATACTGATATTCATTGTGCTTACTTTTAGTAATTTAGATAGGGTGACTTTATCAATTCCTTTTTATATTATTGGTTTTTCGAACCCAACTACACACCCGACCCGTCTAGCTTTATATGCATTCACATATATTTAACCGTCTGATTTAATCTAGGCTATCAGTTTTTTTTTGTTTTTTTATTTTATGATTGTGAACTTGATCTTGGCCCGATTTAATCGATCCAAGTATTGATATTAACTATTTGAATCCTTCCGGACGCAATGGCATCACCATATTTTTTCAATTTTATCATTATCTATTAGAACCTGAAGTTCTATTAATTATAAGGACCTGCAGTCCTATAAAAACACAGAGAATCTGAAGTTCTCAAGATATGAACCTGAAGTTCTATCCTCAATTATTCCATCGTCTTTATTTACAGTCATCACTATATATTTATTTTTTTTCCCAGATGTCTAATCTTGCTAAACTTGAGTTCAAGGCTCTTGAACTATCTGGAGATAATTATCTCTCTTGGACCTTAGATGCTGAAATACACCTTCAAGCCAAGGATCTTGGAGATACCATAACAGCTGGCAACACTATGTCCCAGCAGGACAAAGCAAAAGCTCTCATCTTCCTGCGACATCATATCCATGATGACCTAAAAAATGAGTATTTGACCGTAAAGGATCCTCTGAACCTATGGAACTCCATGAAGGAGAATTATGACCACCAAAGGACCGTCATACTTCCAAGTGCACGCCATGAATGGCTGAACTTGAGGTTTCAAGACTTTAAGTCTATAACAGCTTATAATTCTGCCATGTTCAAAATAACATCTAAGCTGAAACTATGTGGAGAAAAGATAGAGGATGCAGATATGCTAGAAAAAACATTTTCTACCTTTTATGCATCAAATATGCTCCCACAACAGCAATATTGTGAATGTCATTTTAAAAAATACTCAGAACTTATCTCTTGTCTCTTGGTCACTGAGCAAAACAATGAACTCTTAATGAAGAATCATACTTCCAGACCTACTGGGTCTGCAGCATTCCCAAAAGTGAATGCAAATTTTGCTCCAAACTATGGAAGAAGTCGAGGCAGAGGCCGTGGACATCATGCCAACTCCAGAAGAGGTGGCTATCAAAACCTAGGTCCACAAAGAGGTGAAATTTCAAAAAACCATTAGAAGTGGCATACGAACCACCAGAAGTGGAATGCAAACCACCAGAAGTGGAATGCAAATCACCAGAAAAGAAATGCCTCTCCCAACAGACAGAACAAAGAGCCAACTCCACCGAATAAATCAAATCCTACTGATATTTGCCACAGATGCGGTCGGAGTGGACATTGGTCATGCATATGTCGTTCATCCAAGAAACTGGTGAAGCAATATCAAGCCTCGCTAAAAAGAGTTGAAGCCAACATTAATGAAGATCCAACAGACCATTGGGTGGATGACGTTACTCACCTAAACATCAATGACTTCTTTGAGGACCATAATGGAAACCCTATTGATGGAGATGCTTTTACTGCCATTCTTGGAGAGATTCCAGAATTAGTCCAGAAGACCTGAGATATATATATATATATATATATATATATATATATATATATATATATATATATATATATATATATATATATATTAATAAATTTTTTATTATTGACCTTATCTTGGTTATTTATATAACTTTGAATTATCGAAGCACTGAAGCAGTTTAACTTGTTATTGCACTTATTTATTATCTACATCAAATATTGGGTTAAAATTTTTCCTTTTATTCATCTCTGTTAAGGTATGGATCAAAGAGTTGAAATCAATGAAGATAATATCTGCCTGGTGGATAGCGCCACAACCCATACCATTCTCAAAAATCAAAAAATTTTCTCAGAATTGATATACCATCCAACTACGGTCTCAACCATAGCTGGACCTGTGCAATTAATTGAAGGCTCTGGAAGAGCTCATATGATGTTACCAAATGGTACCCATCTACTCATTCAAAATGCATTATACTTAAGCAAATCCAGAAGAAATTTGCTCAGTTTTAAAGATATAAGAATGAATAGATACCACATTGAAACTATTAATGAGGATAATAAAGAGTTACTTTGTATTACTTCTACTGTTGGGAGCCAGAAGCTCACACTAGAAAAATTTACTATATTCTCCTTGGGATTATATCACACAACTATTAGTGTTATATAAGACACATTCTGTTATGAGCCAGAAGCTCACTGATCCAAACATCTTGATTCTATGGCATGATCGTTTGGGTCACCCTGGATCCAACATGCTACGTAAAATCATAAAAACTTCTAATGGGCACACTTTAGCAAACCATCACCTCACCCTACCTAGTGACCATTTTTATTCTCCCTGCTCTCAAGGAAAGTTAATCACTAGGCCCTCCTTTTCTAAAATCGCATCCGAATCACCATCTTTCCTACAGAGGATCCAAGGTGATATTTGTGGTCCAATTCACCCTTCCAGTGGACCCTTTAGATACTTCATGGTACTTATCGATGCATCTACCCGTTGGTCACATGTTTGCTTACTGTCTACCTGTAACTTAGCTTTCGCCAAATTACTTGCTCAGATTATAAAACTTAGAACATATTTTCCTGACCATCACATCAGGTCTATTCGCCTAGATAATGCAGGCGAGTTTACTTCTCAAGTCTTTAATGACTTTTGTTCTTCGATAGGAATCGATATTGAACATCCAGTCCCACATGTCCATACCCAAAATGGATTAGCTGAATCCCTAATAAAACGTTTGCAACTTATAGCAAGACCTTTACTCATGCAATCTAAATTACTCATTTCTGATTGGGGACATGCCATCCTACATGCTGCTAATTTAATTAGACTTTGGCCTACTGCCTATCACCCATGTTCACCTTCCCAACTTGTGACGGGTTGTCCACCCAATATTTCCCACCTACGAAGGTTTGGTTGTGCAGTATTAGTACCTATACCTATACCACAACGCACTAAAATGGGTCCCCAACGTCGTTTGGGAATATATGTGGGTTTTGACTCACCCTCTATAATCAGGTTCATCGAACCATTAACCGGTGATATGTTTACTGCTAGATTTACTGATTGTAAATTTGATGAGACCATATTCCCGTCGTTAGGGGGAGAAAATAACATTTTAGAAAAACATCCCAACTTTATTGAACGTCGGGAATTATCATGGCACACCTCCACTTTGTCTCATCTTGACCCCCGTACTAATCAATGTGAAAATGAAGTACGGATAATGTTACACCTTCAAGAGATTGCAAACCAAATGCCTGATGCATTTAATGATGCAGCTAAAGTAACTAAATCATATATACCAGCCGCAAATACACCAGCTCGAATTAATATCCCAGCAGGACAAAATTCAAATACAGCGGCAAATGAATCTACTATACGCCTAAAGCGTGGTAGACCTATAGGTTCTAAAGACTCAGCTCCTCGAAAAAGAAAGCTAAAAGATGTATCACGTCATAATAACACTCTAGAAGAGGTTATACATAACACTCCAGAAGAGGTTATACATAACACTCAAAAAGAGGTTATGAACAAAAGATCCACTTTCTCCAAAACCCCAGAGGAGGTTATTGTCCCTGAAGTGACTATAGAAACCCCTGAAGAGGAAAAGGTACCTAATAATAATGAGATCTCTATGTTTTATACATATTCAAGAGAAATATGGGATCGTAAAGAGATGATCATCGATGAGAAATTCTCATTCGCAGTAGCTACTGAAATCTCTAATGACAAAGATGATACTGAACCACATAGCATCAAAGAATGTCAACAAAGGGATGATTGGTCAAAGTGGAAAGATGTTATTCAAGCAGAACTAGATTCTCTTGAAAAACATGATGTATTCGGACCTATAATACAAACACCAAATAATATTAACCCTGTAGGTTACAGATGAATGTTCATAAGAAAACGAAATAAAAAGAATAAAATCGTTAGATACAAGGCACGACTTGTGGCGCAAGGTTTCCTGCAGAAACCCGGGATGGATTACGAAGAGACATATTCTCCTGTTATGGATGCAATAACGTTCCGCTATCTTTTAAGTCTAGTAGTTTCTGAAAAACTCGATATGAGACTTATGGACGTAGTAACTGCATACTTATACAGAAATTTAGATACTGATATTTATATGAAAATCCCTGAAGGATATAAAATGCCTGAAGCAAAGTCTAAGGATATGTACTCAATAAAACTAAGACGATCATTGTACGGTTTGAAATAATCCGGAAGGATGTGGTACAATCGTCTTAGCGAATACTTAGCTAAAGAAAGCTATAAAAATAATCCGATTTGCCCATGTGTCTTTATCAAGAATTTCGAGAAAGGATTTGCTATTTTAGCAATATATGTCGATGACATAAATTTAATTGGGACTCCTGAAGAGCTAGATAAAACAGCTGACTACCTAAAGAAAGAATTTGAAATGAAGGACCTAGGGGAAACAAAATACTATCTGGGCCTACAAATCGAACGCACTAATAATGGAATATTAGTCCATCAGTCAAAGTACACTGAAAAAGTCTTGAAGTACTTTAACATGGATAAATCATATCCACTTAGTACGCCCATGGTCGTCCGATCCCTTGATGTCAAAAAGGACCCATACCGTCCTAAGGAGGAAAATGAGAAAATTCTAGGTTCGGAAGTACCATATCTAAGTGCTATTGTGCACTGCTGTATTTAGCACAATGCACAAGACCAGACATTGCCTTTTCAGTCAATCTTTTAGCAAGATATAGCTCCGCACCAACACGAAGGCATTGGAATGGTATCAAGCATATTATGAGATATCTTCAAGGTACAAGTGATATGGGTTTATTTTATACTATATCTAACAAATCACATCTAGTAGGTTATGTAGATGCAGGCTATCTCTCTGATCCTCATAAAAGACGTTCACAGATAGGTTATGTCTTTATGAGTAGTAATGCGGCCATCTCATGGCGTTTCACTAAGCAGACACTGGTAGCTACTTCCTCCAATCATTCAGAAATATTAGCACTTCATGAAGCAAGTCGAGAAAGTATATGGCTGAGATCGTTGATCAGTTACATTCGAGACAGTTGTCAGCTCTCCCTACTATAAATGAACCCACGATAATATATGAAGACAATGTCGCTTGCATTGCACAATTTCAAGAAGGGTTCATCAAAGGAGATCGAACCAAACACATTTCACCAAAAATTTTCTTCACATATGAACTCCAAGAGCAAAAGAAAATTGAAATAAAGCAAATAAGATATAGTGACAACCTTGCAGATCTGTTCACCAAAGCATTACCAAAATCAACATTTCAGAAATTGGTGCACGAGATTGGACTTCGGAGACTTCATCAAAATTGATTAAGAATAATATAATTGAGGGGGCATTTTTCTTTATAAATGATGTAATCAGGGGGAGGGTAGTTATAGGTTCAACATCCTGAAGTATGTCAGCATCCAGAAATATGTTAGCATCCCAAAGTATGCTAAAGCGCGCTGTACTATTTTTCCTTTGGTCAGGTTTTGTCCCACAGGGTTTTCCTACCAAAAGGTTTTAATGAGGTAGCATAATGCGCGTTCACCATTGTTCCCAAAGAGCATTATATTGGTGGACATCCAAGGGGGAGTATTATGAGATCTTTAATTAAGTGACTGTTCACCTAGTTAAACAGCCACAGTTAACACCCCAAGTTAATAGGGTGTTATGAGATCTTTAATTAGGTGGTTGTCCACCTAGTTAATACATCCCAAGTTAATATATCTTATAAATAATAGATGACCTTTTAGGATGAGGGTACGATTTTCAAACATCAATTCATACATTCTCAAGCATCTCTTTCCTTTTATCTTTTAATAGAAAAGAATTTCTGCAGAAATTCTTTCTTTTATTTTATTTCCCAGGAACTAAAAGAACAGACCTACCAGTCGGTTGGTCTCGCTCTCCTCCTCCCTCCACTCCACTCTCCCCCCCCCCCCCCCCCCTTGACTGGAAGGTTGGGGACCCGACCACCCACCATTCTCACCCTTCTTTCTTTCCTACCAATCCATGGGCATCCACAGTCATGTGGTTTGTCTGATTCTTGGCCAGCGGGATCAATCATGGAAGGAGGAGGAGGATCGAACGACACCTCGTCTTCTTCTTCGTCCCCCAACGCCCAGGGATGGATGGAAGAGCAGCAGCAGCCCAGCATCTCATACCGCGTTCGCGTCGCACTCACTGACGAGGATGCCTGCTCCTGCCTTATCATTCTCCTCACCTTCTGCTTCTTCGGTCGGTATCTCTCTCCCCCTCCCCCTTTCATAAGGAGGAGAGATGGTGGATGACATGCTCTACATTGGCAGCGTCCATGACGGTTATCCTCGGCTTCTATGGTTCCGTCGACCTGCTCGTGGGCCCTAACTGCTCCCGGCTTCTGCAAGTGAACTCCTTCTTCGTGCAGGACATCAAGGTACCTTCCTACTGCTCAACGAAGCAAATGCATGCTCCCCACCCCACGGTGCATGTCGTCTCCCTAGATTAGGAACATGATGCTTCAGCCCGAGGCTTTGGATATGATGCTCTCTTCTTCATTTCTAGGTAGAGGCGAAAGCAGGTGCAGAGGGCCGAGCAGTGCTCTTTGGATTCTTCAATCCTCCACCACTTGATATAGAAACTACTTGGTCCGAAACCCACGATGCATCGATACCGCCCAATTTCCACGAGGCAAGAATTATTCACTGCTATCTCCTTCCTTCCACAATGCAGCAGCTCCTCTCATGGTCGGTTTCTAGCTAGCTAGTCCAACTGCATTCACTATGCTGTGGCAGGATTGGGTCTACTATCTCAACAGGGGAGCTCAGGTTGATGTCTCTTACACTGTCAAGTCCCAAGGATCCAACCCGTTAACCCTTATAATCGCTAAGGGTACGTATGAATCATGCGAATTGGCACATCTCTCTCGTACCTATATATTTGTTCCTATATGAATGAATACAGACAGATACATGTAGCCCTCCCTAGTGGTGCTTCACCTACTGCTTATGGGATCAAAATTAATTAAAGAAACTTGATAATTAACTTCTTATGGGATCCAATATGAATGAATACAGACAGATACATGTAGCCCTCCCTAGTGGTGCTTCACCTACTGCTTATGGGATCAAAATTAATTAAAGAAACTTGATAATTAACTGCGTACATGATGTTCGTAAACTTATGATGCAGCATACTTGGAGCAATATAAGAAGATCTTGGCATGCATTTGATCCACTACTTGTACTAGTCACAAGGGCTAAGTATCATTTCAAGTTAGGCACACTAGATGGATGAAAGAATGCATTTTCCTAGTGTTTTAGCAGCAGAGATTCAGAAAGTTTGCAGAAAGCAATTAATGGTATTCAATAGAAAAGAGAAGTGATGGGATGCGTATGCTTAAATAATTCCAAGTGCAGAATTTTAAACACAAAATCAGATTTCAGCATGTTATAAACAAATTTCAGCAAAGCCTATGATCATAGTTCATCATCCATTCATTATCCCAATCAGATTTAACTCAACGAAATAATAAAATTGACAAGATGAACATTAATTTCAGATTATAATAACTGAATTACAGCAATGATAGCAATAACAATCTCAAAGTAATAAGCCAATGTTTCAAGAACAACCAAAGATCTACCGATAAACCCTAATGGATGAGATTCTCGGGAAAAACAAATATTAGGAACCCTAATATGAAATCAGCAATAAGGCCGGTTGCGGGAAAGAAAATATCACATGAAAATTATCAGAGGATAATCCAAACCGTGCGTTGGTCAATGCCGGCGACTGACGGAACGCCGTTGATGCAGATGAAAGGCGCGGAAGGGGAGGCGTGGTACAGAAGAAGGGGTGAAGAAGCCGAGACGATTGATCTTTGAAGACGAAGAAACTCCGCGTCGATCTTCCGCGAAGCTGTAGACGAATGGCGAGGCGACGGGGTAGAAGCTTGCGGAAGGAAGAAAAGATTGGAAGCAAAGAGGAATTCTTCGGAAGGGATACACCGAACAAGCGCAACGCTTCTCCGTTCTAGGGTTTCAATTCATATTCTTCTCCCTTTTCTCAATTAGGGTTTTAGAACTTATAGGGGAAACAAACAAGGGAAATAAGAAAGGAAAGAAAGAGAGAGAGGGGCCGGTCGGGTAGAGAGAGAGAGAGGGACGCGCGGGTGAGAGAGGGGGAGCCGGGTGTGTCCGCGGGAGAGAGAGAGGGGGCCGGCCGGTTGGGATTTAGGTTAGGGTTTTGGGTTTCTTTGATTTCCTTCAAATCTCATCCATTGAGATCTATCCTAACTTAAGATTCTACGGCTAAAAAGTAAACACAGAAACGAGTCAGTTCGGCATCTGTGGCTCGAACCGGATGCGAACATGGCTCGCACCTACCCAAACCAGAAATAAAAATGTAAATAACTAAAGATCCGTTGGTCGGATCGAAATAAAATAAAGACCAAAGTTGTAGATCTCCGAATGGGCTTTCCATTGGTGCAGACGGATCGACGATCGGCTTTCTGGATCTCCGGCGCGGATGAAAATATGCCATCAGCTGTAGCAAATCTGCACGTAGTAGGCTCGTCTGCATCAAGAGGAAGAGGAAAGGGGCAAAAACTAAGATGATGTAGAGGCAAGGGACAAAATCTCGGTAAATGTCGCAAAATATCTTTGTCCCCCCCCCCCCCCCCCCCAAGAATGCTAAACCACAACCATCAAGCCATGTCCCATCCATTTGGTGTCGGATTTATGAATCCTTTCCTTGTCATTCATTTCTGTGTATGTCCGTATTTGTTGTCAATAAAATCCTTTCCAAGTATTTTCTAATAACTTTCATTAATGTTTTTCTAGGTCTTCCCCCTTACTCCTTGGACGTTAAATAGTAATATGAGAGGCCCTCTTCTAATGGGGGCCACCTCTGCTCTACGTTGTACTTTGCCCAAACCATCTTAATCTGTTCTTTGTTATCTTTTCCTCAATTGGTTACACTCCAACACTTTCTCTAATACCGAAATAGTAAAACATTAAACATCATGAAATAATCCGAAATATCGCTGAATACCGCAAAATATCTCGGCAAATGACAGGGTCGATATATCAGTCGATATTGATATCTTGAACCTTGTACAGATGTAATAGGGTAACTACAACTCCCTAGTTTTATTACAAAAGTCTGATATACACCTCTCCTTCTCAATATTTAATTCACTAACATATACTTGCCAACATACTTGATCTACTACAATTATAGTCCTAATTTAATTGATCTAGCTCTAGTTCGGCTTGGGTTTACCATAGATTAGGCTCGCTTAAGCTCCTTTCTGAAGGGACAAGCCACTTATGATCTTTGAAATCTGTCTCAAAATATATTCGAGCCGAACGTGAGTTGGGCGTCTCTCAGTTGAATTAATACCGCATTCATCTTGAACCAACCTGTTAGTTTACGTATTAAACCTTAAATATACAACCCAACTTGACACGACTCCTCAATCTCACTACTTAAATCAACCCGACCCATTTTATCGCACCTGATATGACTCCACAAATTGACCTGCCTAAACCAACCCTACTCGCTCGATTCAACTCGACCCGTTTAATCCAACCCGACTCAACTCCCTTAAACTGACCCTCCTTCCTTAAACTGACTCGCTTCCCTTAACCTGACCAGCCTCATCCTACCTGACCTACTGCAGACCCACTAGTGTGAATCTACGAACCCATTAAACCTTTAATTTGGGCTTGATATTTTCTAGATTTGGAATCCTATTGACCTCGAAGTATTGTCCAGTGTAACGGGTACCACCCTATGTCACCTGAGAGAGCATGCATATTAATTATGCCATTGTTTGCACAATAAATTTTAAATCTTCCGGCAACCATTAGAACATCATACTAACCTACCGGATTCACAATTATCTAACAGGCCAAGGACCCCTCTTGACCTGTCCTACATCACTTGTGGTTTCCTATTTGTACCCCTCTATAAATATGAACTTAACCTATTGCCTTCCTATTAATGACAACCTTATATTAAGCATCATAAAGACAAATGGAAGCGAAAGCAATTTGGCATTCGTTAATTATACTTTGGAAAATCATTTTTTTTCAAGTTATATTTGTTGCTTTTGCTCCATTTTATCTTGGAAAGATATAATGGTATGTTCTATAACATTCCCATTAGCAAGCTCAACTACAGTTTATAACGTGTCCTCAAGATATGTGTATGAATGTCCACGTCCTAAAAGTTGGTTAAGGGTTTTCTATTTGATCTCTTGATTGTCTTCAATAAGGCAATATTCTTCTAAGAGTCTTCTGCTATAAAATTCCTAATCAATGATGAGATGTGTCACACTTTTTATGATCAATATAAAGTAAGAGCATATCCGAGCAACTTGCCATTCCTCCTCCGCTACAATAGCGAGCGGCGTGGCGAAAAATCCGCTCCAATGGGTTCCTACAATGGCTCACTATTATAGATTTTCACTACGCTCACTGCCCACTACACTCGTCGTTTATTGCGTCAGCCATCGTTACGGATCACTCACTGACCACTGCTCGAAAATCGGACAATTGTTAAAACGACATCCGGCGATTAGTGTTGACTCTTCCCATATAGTCGTTGGCAATGGTAAAACATTGACCGTTGTATTTAAAAAAATAATAATCAATTTAAAAAATTCAAAAAGTACAAAAAATAATAGAAAAATTCCTCAATAAAAATTCTACACATTATCAATGTGAAACACAACAAACTATTTTGATTTTTTTCCAATTTTTTTTCTTCTCTACCGATGGAACCTGGTAGATTTTTGAACTACATCAACGCTCTAGGACACTTGATCTACCAAGATTCAAGTGTCGGGGAGCACTACTCGACGGATTTGGACACTCAAGCGGCACAATATTTGTTCCCCATCTTTGATAAGCCAACATTAGCTAGCAATAGGCCATGAGTTGCCAACTTCAACGTTAAAGAAGGCAAGCTCATCATATCGGCATGGCTCAACATTAGCTTGGATGCGGTGCAAGGTAACGAGCAAAATCATGTTCAATACTAGCATCATGTGTGGGAGTTCTTCCACAAGCACAATAAGTTTGACTTGGACCACACTCAAAATTCGCTGATGCAGCGGTGGTTGATGATTCAACTCGCCACCAACAAGCCTTGTGGGTGCTATGTCTAGATTGAAGCACATCACCAAAGTGGCATCAATGAGCAAGATAAGGTAACATTTTTTGCACTTGTTCTAACTTTTAGTTTTAGTTGATAATTTTGTAGCACTGGTTCTTTGGAATGCGTGCCCAACAACCATAAAGTTGGCCGTTGGTGAAAATTCGAGTCAACTTATAATCCGAGCCTAATTTTGGTCATTTTAGTAATGTTTATTTAATTTTTGATAATTATTAGTAATTTTTATTCCAAAGCTAATATTTGGAAATATTTAAAGCGTACGATGGGCTTTTGGGCATTTGTCATTTGGTAATTTGTAGAGATGACAAAGGGGCATTTGGTCATTTCAAATATGGCTCCCTATAATATGGAGTCCCTTGGAGTTGGTTCCAAAAAAGTGGCTCCCTATTTTGTTGGGAAGCCCATTTGGCTCCCTATAATAGGGAGCGGCTTGAGTAGTCCCTTGTAGATGCTCTAAGATAATAGAATCATTAGCTTTAATTAATACTTTAAATTGGTCTACTACTATGTATTTGAATTTTTATCAACCTACACCAGTTTAGAAGCATCATTTAGTTTTTTTTAATACTATTATGTTTGCCTGTGCGCTGTGATGTAGTATTGGAGAAGTTGCTAAATGAAGCATATAATGTTGCAGTTCTAATTCCTTTTTTACCTTCAGTCTGAAATAAGTGTCTAGAGCTTCTCTTATCACTAACAAGGTGTGTTTTAGGGAAAGAAAGTTTTATTCAATGGACTGAGGACCCATTCAATCCTAATTCTACACTATCATGGAATCTGATACATGGTAAATGTTGTGTGGATTTGATGAAATAAAATTTAGAACTCAATCTTTTCGCTTTTATGATGGCTACAATATCCAACCGCAGGAAATGGCATGATTCAGCAGAATATTGTGAAGCCTTCTGATTACTATGTTGCTGTAGCTAATTTAAACAACCTAGAGATGGAGGTAAAGTTGCAGCTCTGATTTCATTCTACTGATTTGTGACATATAATGATTTCATTCTCATAATATGGTGGGAAGAAATCACGTTTCTAACTTGCATTTTCATTTCATAGTTCCATGGTTGATGTCACTTTACATGCTACTAGCATTGATAGTAGTAGCAATTTTTGCCGGTCACTATGTTATATGCTTAAAGATTTTATTGTCCTACGTATATATTCTCATTGTGGAATTGGTGGAGGATAGAAATACAAGTCCCTAAAGATTAACCCTAGCCCTGCTGGTTTAAATCTATAACTCATTTCTCCTTCGCATAGGGCAAGTGTTCGAAATATGTCATATAGTGTCTGATCTATAAGATGACCCTAAGGGATTGTGGAGACTATATCATTGTGTTGACGTTACCTTTCCTTACCCTATCTGGTGGAAACAAGAAAGATTACTTGCTAGGCCAACAGCATAATGGAGACCTTTTGCCTTGCAGAGCTAGTAGGCATATATGATATGCCTGAGATGTTGGAGTCTCTGGCCCTAGAATGCCTGGATAAAGGTTGGTGCTTATTCATGGTGCTTTCATCCATCTAGTGACTAACTGTGAGAGGCTAGCAACGTGGAATGGTTGGGTTTTTAGTTGATAAGCTCTAGACACAAATGGGATACTTCTGGGTGGAAAGGCAAACACCTTTCCATAGGAGGTCGATTAGTTTTCAACTATGTGCTCTCAGCTATCCCTGTTTATGTTATGGACTTTAACCACTTACCATCTTGGGTCATCAATAAGATTGATAGGATCAGGAGGTGTCTGTGGAGAGTTGTAGATGGTAGATCGGGAACCTATAATCTATTGCCTAAAGACCTAGGGGGATTGGGAGTGCTCAACTTGTGCAATTTCAATACAGCTTCGTTGAGCAAATGGTGGTGGAAGCTTCAAAACTCAGCCGACGGCAAGTGGAGTGATATTGTCAGAGCAATGCATTTTAGGAGATTCTCCCTTGGGAAACTTTTCCCTTTTTTGAAAGGTTTTATAAAGGTTCATGACACTTATAAATGTGGTAGCAAGTTCATGCTAGGTGATAGTAGGAGAATAAAATTTTGTGAAAACCTCTAGGCACTAAAACGTGTATAGATGCTTTTTGATAATCTTGAATATATGATTTGGATTGTACTAAAATCATGGATATTATGATATTATTTCATAATATCATGCTTGCTTTTGTTCTTGTTAATCTTGAGTTTGTGGTTATGTAAATGATACATGCTCCTTAAAATAATGGTTGGGATAATTTTGAATTTATAGTCATTTTAAAACATATATATTATATATAATATAAAAATAATAAATAAAATAATTTAAAAAATCCAAAACATCCAGGCCCCACCTAGGCACTAGAAGGCCCCCCACCATCCGACTAGTGCCTAGTGTTTTTTAGAACTTTGGGATTGCTAGGAATCTGACGGGCAAGCCTGACGATCTAACTGCTATACTCTCTTCCTCCTCTATTTCGGCCTCCTCGGTTATGTCCTTTTGATGTCCCACTTGCAGTCGTAAATTTACTGTCAACTCTTTCTAAAAGGTCTTGAGCAAGGGAGGAAATGCTTGCCTAGTGGCTAAACCCATATGGAAATCTAAGTTACCATCCAAGGTTAAGATATTCATGGCTCTTGCAATTCACAACATGATTCTCACGAAGGAAAATCTTGCTAAAATGAATACCCGTGCATTACCAATACCTGATGCCCCCTATGTGATTCTTCTACAGAGAACAACAATCACCTCCTGCTGTCTTGTTCCTCGCTCGTCCCATTTGGGATCGATCCAAGCACTTGATGCATATTAGAGGTCACTCGCATCTATACTATCCATGTGGTCTTTGTGAAGGAAGAGACGGATCCCCCAGAAGTGAGGAAGATTTGTGACATGGTGGCTATGGCTAGCTGTTGGAATATTTGGCTCGAGAGAAACATGGGATTTTTTTAGCAAGCGTCCATGTTATTCTCATAGATCATTAGGTGTTTCGAGGAGTCCTTGAGGGCATGGTCAATACCCTCCACTGGACCCTTAAGAGATGGTTTGTAGATGTCATTTGGTTAAGATGGGTCTTTCTCTTTCCTTGTTAATTAGTTTTTTGTTATGTCTTTCTTGTAAACTTTATTTATATCAATAAACTGGTAGGGTTATAGGCCAAAGTCGCCAAACCCCCCTCCACAAGAGGGATTTCTCAAAAAAAAATAAAAGGGATACCGGTCCTTGCTCTTTCCATGTCTAGAAACCATATGGAAAGAAAGTGGTAAGGTGAGTGTAATTGAGAGAGAAACCTGGAGATATATCTAGATTGGTCGATAGCCATGAAAGGTTATTTGATCACTATGAAGTACTTGACGCACCTAAGGTACAATTTCTTTCACTAAGTCAAAAGGTTTTGATTATATATGGTGGAGACAATTTACACAAAGATTGAGATTTATATGTGGGGAGGCTACATTTGAAATTAGATACAATGACCATGCAAACAGCTACATGAGTTGAGATGGAAACCATCAAATAGCAGTTGCTTCACCTTATGTTTCACATGTTTCACTAAGAAGTTGTGCCCATGAATGACAATATTTAACAAGTTTGGGAGTACAAGTTACAGACCATTCAAGACACATCCCATGTGGGATTGGAAATCAAGAAGCTTAAGTAAAGAGCTCCCGCGTTACATGAAACCAGTGTTCAAAAACCCGGAAACCGGACTTGACTCGAAAGTCCACCGAGTCGAGTAACTCGAAGACTCGACTCGGGCAACTCGGTAATTATATATATATATATATATATATATATATATATATATATATATATATATATATATATATGTGTGTGTGTGTGTGTGTGTGTGTGTGTGTGTATTTTTTCAAAACTCAAAATAGTAAATAGCTTGAGTAGTTCCCGAGTCGGCCAAGTCAACCCGAGTCACAGCCGGTCCGAGTCGGCTCGATTTTCGGCCGAGTCGAGTCGAGTCGGACTGAGTTTTGGTACTATGAATGAAACCAAGACTTAGCCTTGGAGGAGGAGAATCAAATAGAAAAGGATTAGAACATCGCTGTGACCATGATTTCTCTTGACAAAACTACTAAGGTAGTCACATTTGTTATTCCTGAGAGGGCGATGGAATATAGATCAGTGGAAGGTATCCATCCAAAAAACGCCAACCAAGACCGATTTGATGAGAGGTTAGAAGTCGAAGAATCTCACAGAAACAAAAATAGAGGAGGGAATGCAGCTACAAACGACACAGCTGAAGAGATGCAGAGAGGTGGGAAGACAAAGGAAGGTAGCGAGGTAGAAGATGAGCCGATAGACGAAGAATGTCTAGTCTCGGAACAACCAAAGGATCAGATGATGCCCGAGTCCAAGGAGGAATCTAAATCAGCACTCCATGGCAAGGTCATGATGGGAGGTGCTGTAGTCAATGGGAATCCTATAGAGTCGCACACAGAAAGCGCAGGAATAGAACCAGGCACCAAAGGTGAGCTCACCTAGGAACCAAACAATGGCAGTAAAGAAGAAGGGGAAGAAGAATTGGTAGCTCAAGTGTTTTCCCTAGCCCCAGATCACATTGCAGCCGATAATCTGATATGGGGAGATAAATTCCAGCAAGAAGCTTCGAAGATCTCATCCTTGAAGAAGTCTTTCAAGGCTAGCAATGCACCCTATAGCACTCCTGCAAGCGGCAGAACTGTTCGTAGCTCTAGTGAGCCAGCTCTCCTACACCTCTCCCCCTTTAACCTAATGAATGTTCTAATATGGAATGTGCGAGGCATTAATAAGGTGAGTAGAATTAAAACCATATTAGATATGTGGAAGGAGAACAAGGTGAGTTTGAGTGGCCTAGTAGAAGTCAAAATCTCTGATAATAAATTAACAAGATACAAAAGCAGACTTCCAGTAGGGTGGGTAGCCATAGGAAATGGAGGAGGGAATATGGAACACAAAATTCTGCTTTGTTGGAACCCCCAACTTTGGAGTATCCAAATCCTAGAAATCAAAGAGCAACAAATGACCGTTATAGTTATTAGTAATAATGGTTTGAATGGAGTGCATACTGTAGTGTACGGGTTCAATGAAGAGATGAACAAAAGAAGACTTTGGGCTGATCTAGTAAGGATTTCCCACTGCTATATTTGCTCTGCTTCTCCGTGGGTCGTGGTTGGCGACTTCAATGCTATAATCAATGAAAAGGTTGGTGGCAGGATTCTGAGCTAGACAGATTCAACGGTTGCTTACGGATCGCCGAGCTCAAGGAAATTAACTCCAAGGGACATACTTGGACTTGGACTAATAGACAAGATTCGAGTGCCAGGATTTTGAACAAGATAAACAGTGTATTCACTGACACGGAGTGGACTGATGAGTATCTGTCAGCTTAGGCTGAATTCCAGGCAGCAGGCACTAGTGGACATTCCCCCATCATTCTACGTTGGACCGAGGTGCAGAATTGGGGACCCAAGCCGTTCAAATACATTAATTATTGCAGTGAGGACCAAGAGTTCAACACAGCGGTGGCTAAGGCTTGGGATATCGAGGTGGGGGATACCCATCCTTCAAGCTTATAAACAATATTCAAAATTTGAAGAAGGGAATCTGTGATTGGCTCAAAGATAAGAAGAGGAATGCTCTAAATGGGATGGCTGATTACAAGCACAAACGCATAATGGTTCAAGAAGAAATCCAAAGGAATCCCTTAGACTTTGAGTTAGCGAAAGCGGAGGAGACTAATAGCTGAGATGGATCTATTTACAGCCAAAGAGGAGTGTAATTGAAAACAAAAATCTCAAATGGCTTGGTTGCAGAAAGGAGACAAAAACACCAAATTCTTCTCCTCCTTCAAGAATCGATGCAGCTCCAACTCTATCAGTGCTATATCCCTCGAAGACGGATCTACAACACAAGATGTCCAAATCATCAAGGACTCAGTCATCTCTTATTTCACTAACTTATGTGTTAATCCTATATTCCTATGCAGGCCACCTCTTTTGAGCCAATTGTGTTTAGAAAAATTCTTAGACCTGCAGCTGTAGAGTGGATCGGTCTTCCTATTCTCAAGGATGAGCTGGATTTAGTTATCAAGCATGCTAATGGGGACAAAGCCCCGGAACCAAACGGCCTCAACTTTCATTTCTTTAAGAAGCATTGGAGCATTATTGGAGAGGATGTTTGCAAAGTCGTAGAATGTTTCTCTCGTACTGGTCGAATGGTATCTGAACTAAATCACACCTTCATCATGCTCATCCCCAAGCTGAAGAATGCAAACTCCCTCAAAGATTTTCGACCTATCTCACTGTGCAATTGTGTATTTTAGCGAATCGACTGCAAGTGGTACTAAATAAGCTCATTGTCCTGAACCAATCAACATTTATCAAAGGCAAAAGAATCATTGACAACATCCTATTGGCCCACGAACTAGTCAAGGGATTCCAAAGGAAAGGAGGCAAAAGAGTCTACTTGAAGCTGGACTTGGTTAAAGCGTATGACTCGGTAAACAGGGAGTTCCTACTCCATGCATTGAAGTGCTTAGGTTTCAATTCCACTTGGGTGAAATGGATCAGAACTTGCATCAGCTCCCCCTCTTTCTTCATTCTACTCAACGGTGTTCGTTCCGGGTTGATCAAATCGAATAGAGGACTTAGGCAAGGTGATCCACTATCGGCCTACCTCTTTACTATTAGTGATGGAATGCCTCTCTTTTGAAATAGAATGGGGAGTGGTCAGAGCCGATTGGAAAAGCTACTACATAGGTAATAGTGTACGCATATCACTACTGATTTTTGCATATGACATCTTATTGTTCATCAAACCGGTCAAAGAACACGTCAAAAAATCTTGCAAGCATGTTAGGAAAGTTTGGAGACATTTCGGGGTTGAAGATGAGCAAGGAAAATAGCAGAGTTTTTGTTTCAAAATATTTTCCAATTTTGCTGTCATCTTGGCAAATTTTGGGATTAGCATCAGAACCCTTACAATGAAATACCTGGGCTTACTTATTGCCTCAAGTAAAATTAGTAGAGTTCTATTTAAGCCTCTAGAGGACAAAGTAGCTAGACTGATTGATTGTTGGGAGATCAAGCATCTATCCATAGGAAGGAGGCTAGAGCTGATTCGCTCCGTACTTCAGAGCTTCTCTTACTATTGGACTGCAGCATTTTCTATCCCTGTCGGAGTGCAACACTCAGTGGAGAATATGATGAGGAATTTTCTTTGGTAATCCTCTAACATCCACATCAACTGGAGCAGAGTCTGCAAACCTAAAAGCAAAGGAGGACTGATGATGTAGGCCCCGATAAGATGCACTACAATATTAAGCCCTTAGGGTTTCCCTTTTGTCAACAAACTAAGTTTTGATTATCAATGTGGCGCCGTATAACTTAAAAGGACATCAAACGTAGGTTATTTCTCTTAGTTTCAGGGCCTATGCATTCAACATAAAGCAAGGATTAAAACCTAACAAATTAAGATGCAATAATATCACTAAAACAAAATTCAGCATATAATATTATTATTCGCAGTAATAGATATCAAATTTAAAAGGGGTGCATACATCAGATTTTAAAGGAAAAGATGGCTATGGATGCTTGCTACCGATAGACTAAATATGGCAAATAAGATAATTAGGCATATATGGGGCTTCGATTAAAGAGGAAACAGAGGTAAATACGGCTGCGATGCGGAGCGTGAGCGATTAAAATAGATAGAAAAAGGATGTGGAAGCGAAGAAAAGATGAAACAAAGAATATATAATACCTGGGGTTTCCGCCGTGGGTTGATGCGAGGATGCACCGATGATCCCGTTCACAGAGCAAGGCTGGACGTTGAGCGAAGCCGGATCCTTCGGAAAAGCAAACCAAGGCCTATTTGAGGCAAAGTCGCGGATCTTCTCGAGGCGAGGTCGAGGAAGCGGCGGAGGTCGAGGACACGCTTCTCTTACGGAAGCTCTCACACGGAGGCACGAATTTCAGCAAACAAGAAGATCTCCATTTTCTTCTATATTTTTCCTTTTTGTAGAGCTAAGGTTTCCCTTTGAATGGCAGGGTTCAAGAGAACACAACGGGGAATGGTGGGGATGTGTTTGGCCAAGAAAGGAAAGGAAAGATAGAAATAAGGAAGAGATAGAGGGTGAAGAGATGGGACGGCAAGGGAGGCCGGGTGCCTCGTTTTCCACACGGAAAAGGGGACGAAAGGGGTTCGTGCGGGTAGGTCGCGGAAAGAGAGAGGGAGCGACATCTTAAGGTGAAGCTCTATTGGGCTTAAGATAAGCCCAAATAACCCTAATTGAAGCCCAGTACATGACATATCATCAATTTTTAAGTTATTTGCCATTTAATCGTCGGTTTTGAGACTTAATTTCATCCGTCGGTACCCCACAGACACACACCCAGATTTTATTAATACAATGCAGAAAACTCACCCGAAAAGGCCCGAAATCAGTCCAAAAAGCCCGCAGATGAGATCATGGACATCCCCTATCAATTGGGCAAGAACACGACTAATAATAAGTGCAAAAAATAGGCCAAAAACGTAGATGATAGGTCAAAAACTGAAGTAAACAACTAAAAGTCCCAATGTGAAAATGTTTGCTATGCATAAAATAAAAAAAACGATTAAAATAAGAGTCTTTGGCATTGAACTGAAGATGCGGCGATGATCTGATGGTGCTGATCTTGTTACATCAACTGGGAATCAGAATGCCAAAAGATATCTCCACGGCATGTAAGATGAGACTTGGATGGCAGATTGTTACAAAGGAGTACTCATTGTGGGCCTAATGGATCTAGATACTTGGTAACCAAAAATTTCTGGAGAACTACCAAGTTTGCTCTTCACTAGTTCACTCGAATATTTGGAAGGATATTCTAGATGTCAGATCTCAGCTGAAAGCCCAATTGGAATACACTATTAGAGAAGATTCCAAGATTAGCTTTTGGTGTAATCCTTGGATCAATGGTAGTAGGTCAGCCGATGTTGGAGAATCAGCCATGGTAGAACAAGGACAAATGTTAGCATCGGTTGGACAATTTGTTCATTGTGCGCGTCGGAATCTACTTCGCCCGATCAATGGCAGAATCAAAGCTCTGTTTGATCAATTCCAGGTTATCTAGATCCTTCCCAGATCTGGTGAAGGGGAAATATGGTGGAAGCATTCAAAATCAGGTTCCTTTTCGTTGGCCACAGCTTGGGCGGCATCTCGAGTTAGAAACCGACTAGTCGAGTGGCACAAGCTGGTTTGGAGGCCTGCGATCCCTCCTAGAATGGCAGTCCACCTGTGGAGAGCCATTTGGAATCGCCTAAGAACACAAGATCAAATCAAGAAGAAAGGCCTCCACCTCACCAACCAATGTGGGCTTTGTAGATTGGAAGAGGAATTGGTAGAGCACATGTTCTTTAATTGCAGTTTTAGCATAATAGTGTGGGAACGCATATGCCATGGGTTCAGTCTGAACCTTTGTCGGATACCATTCACAAACTATTGAAGTTGGGGAGCTCGAGTACTATTAGAAGTAAGATCTTTAGGGTGGTCCTTGCTTGCTCCGTGTACCATGTGTGGAAGGAAAGAAATCTTCGGATCTTCGAAGGCAAGGATCGGTCCGAGGACTCGGTGGGGAAGATGTTTGTATGGATCTATTGGATATTTTCAGCAAAATGGAAGCACTTTTGACCAACAACAAAGAGAGATCTGAATTGATAGAGTTGAGGAGTAGATGGTCGTAGTGTTTTTGTATCTATTTTTTGTTATCTTTTTTTTTTTTTTTGAGTCTAAGGGAGTCTCCTTAGACACTCTCCTGTACATACTTTTTTGATCAATTTAGATCCCTTACCTTCCAAAAAAAAGACTTAGCCCTAGTGATTCTTCGATTTCTGCTCTTACGGAAGAGTCTTCCAACTCATGTTATGGTATGGATCCCAAAATATGACTCGACCATTCATTATGCCTCTCTGGATCAGTTTGGGAGAACTATGCCATCTGTAGAGTTTCACATACGTTCTTGTGGTCGCAGAAAAAGATTCGGGTCGTCTTTATTGCGGATTACACGAGATTACAAATTTTCTTTGATCAGGAGATTGTGGGAGAGATCCTCTGGAGGGTCCCTTTGATCCGCGTCTCCACGTGGTATTCGTGCGAGAGCTCTGAAGGGGTTGCCCAGGACAGAGGTCTTTACAGGGTGAGGGTTTTTGAGAGGCTAAGGAATTTCCACTTTTGATTTTGTCCCGTCCGTGCTTCGCGCTTTCTCGGCTAGGGAGGCTTTGGGCTTCGTTCCTCGGTCTTCGTGTCTTCCTCGATCCTTGTACGACCTCGGCGTCCTTGATCGTCGGTTCGCGGCGTCGATCGTGTTTTTGGCGTCGGCTTTGGCTTTAGCTTTCGGCTTTGGCGTAGCTTTGGCGTGGCTCTGGCTTTTGCTTTGCTTTGGCGCTTGCGCTTGAACGTAGACGGGTAGAGACTTGCGATGCTTTAGTTCTTCCGGACTTCGCGTCGTATCGGCTAGAACGTGCGGTGCTTTGCTCGTAACCGTCGTAGTTGCTTGGCTTTGGCACGTGCGTTGCCTTAGCGCGGGCTTTACCGGTGCGTTTGCTTTGGCTTCTTGCGTCGGCTTTGACTTTCGCTTCGACTCGATCTTCTTCTCGAACGACTGGCGTTACCTCTTCAAGGCTTCTTTACTCTTCCGGCTTCCTCGACGGTTGTGGCGTCGGTTTTGGCTTTTCGGCGGGGGTAGCACCGATGCTTGTGCGACGGTTGTGGCGTCGACTTTCGTTGATGAAGACGGCGGGTGTAGCACCGATCTTCGTGCGACGGTTGTAACGTCGACTTTTGTTGATGAAGACGGCGGGTGTGGCACCGGCTTTAGCACGACGGTTGTAGCGTCGGCTTTTGGTTGACGAAGGCGGCAGGGTAGCACCGGCTTCAGGCCTTCTTCTCCCGGCTTTCTTCTTCGTGCGAGGAGTCGATGCCTTGATTGAAGACGACGAGTGTTGTCGGCTTCGATCTTCTTCTCCGGCCTTTGCTTATGGCGTCTTCGGAGCTGATGAAGATCGTTGGAGCAATCGGGTGATGACGGCTCCGGGTCTTCTTCTCCACGCTTTCTTCTTCGTGCGAGGAGTCGAAGCTTTGATCTCCGAGTGCAAGGTCTTCACGTTGATGAGGACTTGAAGGGCCAAGGACTCCCGTAGGATATGCTTGCCGTGCCTCGTGAAGCCTTCGGTCTTCGAGCGTTGGAGCTTCTCTTGCGAAGCTCTTTCGTCTTCGGCTTTCGGACCCTTGATGCCTTCCCCGACCCCTTCTATTTATAGGCAAAGGGGGGCGGTTGGGGGAGATATTGCTGAAATCTTATTATTTCCTCCAATCTCTCCCCTCATAACCATCGAGATATTGTTCCCTTATTTGGGGAAACAAACCCGATTTCCTCCTTTTTAGTTGGAGTGGTTATGGGCTAGTTGTGACTCGATCTTTAAAGATCGAGTTGTTATTTTGTTGCACTTTTGGATCGGATGGCGACGCAACGTCATCTTGTCCGTTGGATCGAGGGATCGTCGCGGATCTACGGTTGTGTAGACATCCACGCCACCTCCCCCCGCATCAAGGCGGTTTTGACTTTTTCTCTTTTTCTTTTTCTTTTCTTTTCTTTTTCTTTTTCTTTTTCTTTATGGCCGGCCCCACCTCTTCATGAAGAGGGGGGGCACGGATTTCTAGAAGGGCCGGCCCCACCTCTCCACAAAGAGGGGGGCACGGTTTTCTAGAAGGGGGGCCGGTGGGCCCCCCTCCCCTCCTTGTGTCCGAGTTGCGGGTCCGGTGGGACCCGTTTGCTTTGGGTCGGGCCATGGCGCGCGAATTGAGTTCGCACGTGGGCCTAGTTCGTACGCGGGCCGTTGTGTGCGGGCCGAGTTTCGCATGCGGGCCGTTGTGTGCGGGCCGAGTTTCGCATGCGGGCCGTTGTGTGCGGGCCAAGTTTCGCATGCGGGCCGTTGTGTGCGGGCCCAAGTTTCGCATGCGGGCCGTTGTGTGCGGGCCCATTTTTTTTGTAAAAAAAAATCGGGTTTGACCCGAAGGCCGTCGGGTGCGGGCCTATTTTTTTGTGTAAAAATCGGGTTCGACCCGTGGGCTAATTTCGATGCCCACAAGTGCCCCCTCAAGTTCGAGTGCGCCCGCGGGAAACGCGTAGCAGTTGGACTTGAGTCGCGTATTCGTGGGATTAGGTCTTTAAAAGGACCCCTGTTTTTCATTATTCTTTATTATCGGCGATTCCCGACGGCTTGGAGGCGAGAGCTCTGCTAGGGTTTCTTGCTTCGCAACGATGCCGAGGAGGATGAAGATGGTGACGCCATGGGGTTCACGGAGGAGGGAAGACCGCCGGCCCGTGGAGGGTGGAGGGTTGCCGGCGAGGTGATCCTTCTTCCTCCTCCTTCTTCTTCTTCTTCTTCTCCTTCTTCTCCTTCTTCTTCTTCGCATGGTGCGGGAGGGCGCGACGGGCGCGGCCGGGGGCTGCTGTGGCGGCCGGCGCGCGGGTTCGAGGCGCGGGAGGGCGCGAGTCGGAGGGAGCGAGGCGAGGGTGCGGCCGGGGGCTGCTGTGGCGGCCGGCGCACGGGCTGGAGGCGCGGGGTGCGGGTGCAGCACGCAGGGCGCGGGCGCAGCACGCGGGCGCGAGGAGGAGGAGGCCGGGGGCTGTGGGCCGGAGGTGGCCGGTGCAACGGCAGCACGGGCGCGGGGGCCGGAGCGGCGGGCTTGGCCGGGGACGCGGGCGCAGCGCGCAGGGCGCGGGGGCCGGCGGGCGCAGCGCGCAGGGCGCGGAGGCCGGCGGGCGCAGCGCGCAGGGCGCGGGGGCCGGAGCGCGGGTCGGAGACGGAGGCGCAGGGGCCGGCGGCGAGGGCGCAGGGCGGCAGGGCGTGGGGCCGGAGCCGGGCGTGGGGCCGGAGCCGGGCGCGGAGGCGGCCGGTGCAACAGCACCCCCTCCTCCCCTCTGCATGTAAAAGAGATAGAGATGGGGGGGGGGGTCGTGGCCTTTTGCCATGACCCCCCCTTTTTCTTGCTTTATTTGCCGAAAGCCCCCCCCGTGTTTTGATAGGAGAGAGAGAGAGGGGGTTGCGGTTTTTTGCCGCGACCCCCCTCTATTTTCTTTATTTGCGAAGAGCCCCCCCCCTGTTATTTTTAACAGGAGAGAGAAGGGGGGGTCGTGGCTTTTTGCCATTACCCCCCTCTGTCTTTCTTTATTTGCTGAAGGCCCCCCAGAGATAAAAAAAGGCGGGGTCGTGGCTTTTTGCCATTACCCCCTTCTGTCTTTCTTTATTTGCTGAAGGCCCCCCCCTTTTGATTTCTTTGTTTCTGTACTCGGGATCCATCTGACTAGGGCTCTGTGTTCTTTCCTTTTCAGGTCTCGTCGTTACGAGAGCTTTCCGAGTTCTGGATGGGTTGTTGACGCGGTCTCCCACGGGAGTACGTACCTTCGCTTCCCCTTTGCGCAAGTCTCCCATCACCGTACTTCGAGACAGGAGACCGGGCTGTCAGTGCTTCAGCTTTTGACGCACGAGCGAGTTTGCGAGGATGGCGTGACCGACGGCTCTTGTCGAGTGTTAAAACTCGGCGAGCGCATCCTTACTGACGAAGGGTCTTCCCGGCAAATTGTCCGGCCGAGCTTGGGGTTACCGTTTCACCATACTGGAGATGAGTCAGTTCCGGTCCCTGTTGTTGCTTTGAAGATATGTTCCCGCCGTACGCGATGGGGTGTGGGGATTCAATCGCGTGGAGATGTCACCTATCTGGGAGGTTTCCGGGACTGGATGAAAGAGCTATCCAGCGCGTTGGAGGCAGAGCCAGGGATGGAGCGTCTGGCGAGGTTTGTGGAGCCGGCTTGCTGGGAGTACAGTCGTCCGGATGGTATGTACCGGGCTCTGTGTGAGCAGTGGTGCCCTGAGACCAACACCTTCTTGACCGGAGCTGGTGAGATTGGGATCACCCTTCGTGACGTGCACGTCATATCTGGGTGTCCAGAAGTTCGGAGCTATTATCAGGAGGAGGTTCCTTCTCTGGAGGTTTTGACGGACCCAGACGAGTCTCCTAGCTTTTGCCTTTTGCTTTTTAAGGCGTATGCTATTATAGCGGCGCGCGAGCGGTCAGACAGGGTACTTCACTCGGATTGGGTGGACTTCTGGTTCCGAGGAGAGTATCGTCACGCTCCCCCTTCGAGTCACCCGATGTGGAGATATGCTTCGTCAAAGAAACCGGCGCCTGGCACCTTCCGGCGACCGATTGACTCTCTGAAGAAAGAGTGGTGCTCGATGGCCGGGGCGCAACGTCCCTGGGAAGTTTTGGGACTTGAAGAATGCAGCGACGACTGGCGTGCTGTTTACTGGTCAGCGGGATTGGTACTTTTTCTCTGCCGCTTTGCTTTACCTTGGGAAGGGGATATGATACGTCCTGGGACCTTCCTTGCAGCTGCTCGGATGGTGACTGGAGAGTTTCTTAACCTGGCACCGGCGATTCTCTGTTCGTTGTACGGTGGGCTTAGCGGCACCTACTGGAGTTTATCGAGTGCGGGTAATGCAAGAGGGGAGGTAGGCAGAGCTAGCTCTTTTTGCCCCCTGCATTACCTCTATGGTTGGATTGGGCTCCACTTTCCGAAGGGGATCTTCGCGGCGCGTGGACCTTCGACCTCGGTGCCCTTTCTTCCTTGTGTGGGAGGTGTAATGAACGCTTTTTATGCATGGGAGCGTCCGAAGCCTAGTGCCCGAGAGTGTTTACGGCGCATGGGCCCTTCTGACTTCGAATTTGTATCGGAAAATGCACTTGCGCCTTCTATGAAATCCCTGGTATGTGATGGGGCGGAAATGTCCGATCCTTTGTACTGGAGCATGGTGAGTTGCAGGCCTGGGTATCTTGTTTGGCGTCGTGGGGATGTAGTGGAGGTGGCACGGTACTCTCCCCACCGGTTTGCTCGTCAGCAGGGTTTTCGACAGGAGTTGCCTGGGACTCCTTTGCGCCTGCGGCCACGTTACACTCCGCAGGAGGCGTACCGCCTCTGGGGAGCACTTTACGCTCGCTTTACTGGGTGTACTTTCTCACCGGGGATTAAGTCGGGCGGCAAGGATGCTGCAACTCCTGAGTATCGCCGCTGGGTCAACGGGTCAGTGCTTCCCCTCTTGGCTAGCCTTCCGCTAGACGTCCTTGCCAGCAGTGAGCGGGCTGACTTTCCTTTTGACCCTTTGGCGGGGTCAGAGGATCGCCGTCTCTGGTCCGAGGAGCGATGGTCAGAGAAATCTTGTGGCCGTCGAGAGGGTACTTCCCAGGCTTCACTTTCTGTGCAGGAGGTTGAGATGGCTCCGCCCTCCAAGGTTCATAGTCTTCCTGAGACTCAGGCTTCTTGGAGTGGGTGTACTTCTCCCAAGAGGAGAAAGTTGGACCTCTTGTGCGAGGCAGCTTTGACTGGTGCTGACGAGGCAGGGCCATCTCGAGAGGGAGAGCCAGGGCTTTTTGCCGATGAGGTAATCCCTCCTTCCGGGGTATCTTCTTCGGATGCTGCAGGTATGCCTTGTTCCTTGTTTCTTATGAATGTCTGTGCTTGCACTCTTACTTCGTTAGCTAAGTTGTCCAGCTCTCATTTTGGCAGGGTCTGCTGGACCAGACTGCGAGTCTGCCCCAAAGGGGGTTGGGCAGGAGTGCTCTCCTATTAGAGCCACGTTGGTCGAAGGTGGCGGGCTGGATATTCCCTGGGATAACTTGGAGCTCTTGAGAGCGTGTGGAGCAGATTTTGCCGGCAGTGCTGTCAACCTGGATGATATTGACGTGGAGCAGTTGGGCTTTGGGGAGGAGGGTGAGGTCTCCAGTGTAGGGAGAGAACAGACTCCTCCAGCTCGGTCCGGTACTCCGGCAGAGGCTACTCCCGCAGTCGTTTCGTCGGGAGGTTTGCCTGTGCCTCCTCCTTCGGCTCCGGTGGTTCCGCTGACTGTTATCACGGCGATGGTCCAGGAGGCGGTTCCTACACTTGAGTCTTCAGGACCGGAGCCCACCTTGCCTGTGCACTCAGAGGCAGTCAGGGGGAAGTGCAGTTCTCGAGACCTTCTTTCTGTGCTTCTTTTGGAGAGCTGTCGGAAGTATATCCAGACGACGCTCGCACCCTTCCAGGAGGAGGGCTTTGCCGCTTTGAGCAGCTGGTGGGTCCTCGAGGGGTCTGAGTTTTGCAAGAGTCTGGCGGCCTTCCAAGTAGATGGCTCTTTGTTTGAGACACAGATGCGTGTTCTCTTGGCGGATAGTGAAGCTCATTGCTTGAAACGGGCTTCGATGGAAGATGACCTCCCCCTGATACTGGCAAAGGCCGAGGACGAGGAGCGTCGACTGGAGGCGCAGCATGCACTTGCTGCTGCGAGCCTTGTTCGGGCGCAGAAGAAGCTAGAGGCTGCTCGCGCATCTTTCGAGAAAGCTGAGACGATCGAGAAGTCTTCTGGAGCAGACTTGGCAAAGCAGCGCATCGAGCTGGGGACGCATCGGGAGCGGGTAGCTTCTCGGTCTTCAGAGTTGGAGCGCATGGAGGTTACTGACGGCGAGCTGCTCCAACGTCTCAAAGGATTTGATTCGCTTTACTAGCATGTCGCATTTCCTTTTTCTTTCTTGTCATTTCTGTTGAACAGACTTGTAGTTCTGCTTTTCTTTATCTGGTGATAACTTAATATCATGCATCTATTTGTTTTGGACTTGTATTCTGGAATGGCGGAGCTTGGTTGTGTTTTTCTTTTGTTTGGACTGAACCTTTACAGGCTGCCTACGTACCCTACTGAGAGGGATCAAGTCACACGTAGTTCCTTTTTTTTTTTTTTTTTTTTTTTTTTTTTTGCAAGGAATGTAGCCCTGCTTTTAGGCATAGTACCTTTTGAGGTACTTGCCATTGATGGGGCCGAGTGTAAGCCCTTCTGGCGTGGTGAGAAGGTATGCGCCGTTGGAGTAGACCTCTTTGACAATGTGCGGCCCATCCCACTTGGCGTCGAACTTCTTTCCTCCTCGATGCGAAAGGATGATGGGGCGTTTGACTGCAAGCACCAATTCTCCTTTTTGGAAGGATCGAGGGCGAATCCTCTTGTTGAAGGCTCGGGTCAGCCTGGCCTGGTAGCATTCCAGGCGTTGCTGGGATTCGAGGCGCCTCTCATCCAGGGCTTCCAATTCTGCTAGGCGAAGTTGAGCGTTGTCGCCGTTGACGAGGCCTTCCTGGACGGCTATCCTGAGTGACGGGATCTGGAGTTCAAGCGGGAGGACAGCTTCTACTCCGTAGACCAGCGAGTACGGAGTCGCCTGTGTTGGCGTGCGAAAAGAGGTGCGATATGCCCATAGCGCTTCGCCCATGCGTTCATGCCAGTCTTTCTTCGACTTCGAGACGACTTTCTCCAAAAGTTTGCAGAGTGTTTTGTTGAAAGCTTCAGCTAGGCCATTGGCAGAGGCGTTGTACATGGTTGAACACCTTTGCTTGATATCGAACTTGGCACAAAATTGGCTGACGGCGGCGTTCTTGAATTGCTTCCCGTTATCCGTAACGATATAGCGAGGGATGCCGTACCGAAAGATGATGTCGTTCTGGATGAAGTTGATAACAGAGTGCCTGGTAACTTCTCGCAATGGTACTGCCTCAGCCCACTTGGAGAAGTAATCTGTTGCCGCCAGGATATAAAGATGCTGCTTGGATGACTTGGGTAGCGGGCCGACAATGTCGAGTCCCCATCCATCGAAGGGCCATGATGCGATGGTTGGATGCAAAGGTTCCGGAGGCTGCCGGATGTAGTCGCCATGCAGCTGGCAAGTGTGGCATCTCTTTGCAAACTCGAGGGAGTCCTTGATCATAGTGGGCCAGTAGTACCCCATCCGCCTGATGCGAAAGTGCAGCTTTGGACCGGACTGATGTGAGCCACAGATCCCGGCATGGACTTCTTCTAGTGCTGTTTCTGCTTCTTCTTTTGCAAGACACCTTAGGAGCGCACCATCATAGCTTCGACAGTACAACTCGTTGTTGAAGTGGAAGAATTTCAGAGATCGCCTGCGAATGTCGACTTTACGCTTTGGATCTTCAGGGAGCTTCCCGTGGACGAGAAAATCTATAAATGGTTGTCTCCAATCTAGCTCGTCGGTCATGAGAACGTGTACTGCGTTGACTTGGTCCGGGATCCCCATGGGGAGGCCCTCCTCGGTGATCACCATTCTCTTACAGATAGGGATGATGAGTTAGCTTTTTTCTGGGAACGGAAGTGTAGCCGCCAAATTTGCAAGTGCATCCGCCTGTTGATTGAGGTTTCTGGGAACATGCTGGATTGAAGCATCTTTGAGTGTACCAAGGAGTTTCAGGGCTCGTAGGTGCAAAGGCACGAGATCTTCTTTGTTGACCTCGTATGCCCCCAATATTTGCTGAATGACGAGTTGAGAGTCGCCGAAGATTGTGAGCCCTTGAAGTTTCATATCATTGGCGAGTTCGAGGCCAATGATAAGAGCTTGATATTCTGCCCTGTTGTTGGAGCATGGTTCTGATAGTAGAAACGAGAAGGGAAGTACTTCGTCGTTTGGTGTGACGAAGATAACTCCCGCTCCTGCTATGTCTTGCCTGGCCGCACCGTCGAAGAACATTTTCCAAGAAGGGGCGATGTCGATGCAGAATACTTCTTCGTCTGGGAGATCTTCCGATAGTTCCCATTCTGCTGGAAGGGGGTATTCTGCTAGGAAATCTGCGAGAGCTTGACCCTTGACCGCTTTACGAGGGACAAAGGTGATGTCAAACTCAAGGAGGAGCAAAGCCCACTTGGCCAGACGTCCGGAGAGCACTGGTCTTGACATGATATATTTGAGCGGGTCAGCTTTTGAGATGAGCCTGATGGCGTGAGCTAACATATAGTGTCGCAGCTTTTTTGTAGCGAAGATGAGCGCCAGACAGACCTTCTCAATCGGGGAGTAGTTTAGCTCCGCGCCGATGAGAGTGCGGCTCAAATAGTAGCATGTTGTTTCCTTGCCTAGCTCGTTGTCTTGAGCCAGGAGTGCCCCCAAGGACTGCTCCTGGGCGCTGATGTAAAGGACCAATGGTTTGCCTTGAACTGGTGCTGTCAGAACCGGGGGCTTAAGCAAGTAATCCCTGATGTTTTGGAGGGCTTCCTGGCAAGCTTCATCCCACTTGAATGCTGCTCCTTTCTTCATGAGGCGGCTGAAGGGTCTGCATTTTCCAGCTAAGTTGGCGATGAACCTTCTGATATATGCTAGATGGCCCTGGAGACCTCGGAGGTCTCGCACGGTTTTCGGGATCGGCATATTGAGGATAGCATCTATCTTGGTTTGATCTATTTCGATACCTCGATGGCGTACGACAAAGCCGAGAAATTTTCCCGAGGAGACCCCAAATGCGCATTTAAGCGGGTTCATGCGGAGTTGGTACCTTCGAAGTCGCTTGAAGATTAGCTCGAGGTCTTGAAGATGTGTGGACTTTTGTCTTGATTTTACCACGAGGTCGTCGACGTAGCATTCTACATTTTGGTGAAGGATATCGTCGAAAATTTTTTGCATGGCTCGTTGGTAAGTAGCTCCTGCGTTCTTCAAGCCGAAAGGCATGACTTTGTAGCAGTAGATCCCTTTTGGCGTGCGGAATGCCGTAAGCTCTTCGTCTTTGGGCGCCATCCGGATCTGGTTGTAGCCTGAGGATCCATCCATGAAGGTTAGTGCTTCATGGCCCGTTGTTGCGTCCACCATTAGTTCTGTGATTGGCAGTGGGAAGTCATCTTTGGGGCATGCATTGTTTAAGTCCCTGAAGTCCACGCATACTCTGATCTGGCCGTTCTTCTTCTTGACTGGGACCACGCTGGAGATCCATGTTGGATATTTCACTTCTCGGATAAAGCCGGCTTCGATGAGCTTGTTGACTTCACCTTCTATTTGAGGCACTAGTTCCGGCCGGTAGCGTCTTTGTCCTTGCTTGATGGCGCTAGCTCCATGCCTGACAGCAAGCTGGTGTACTGCAATCTTGGGGTCAAGTCCGGGCATTTCCTTGTAGGACCATGCGAAGACATCTCTATATTCTTGGAGTAGCTTGGTGTATGCGGCCTCCTCTTCGGGAGTCAGGAGTGCACTTACGAATGTAGGCCGAGGATCCTCTTGTGTACCCAAGTTGATTTCTTTCAAATTGTCGACGGTAGATTGCCCCCCTTCTTCGAGGACCGGCGGTGCATCGGGCAATTCGTCGTCCGAAGTAGAAGTAGCGTCGATTGGAGAGTCAGAAACGGTGATGTGATTAGCGGAGACCAGAATAAAGTCGGTGATGTCGCCTGTTTCGTAGAATGAGAAGGGTGGGTGGGTGGGATTGATTTTTCTCACCTCAGTGGGTGGCTTTCCCAAACGGTCGAATACTGACCTTCGCTTTGCCTGTCTGATTGGCCCAAGTCTTTTGAATACTGATATGGGATTTTGACTTGCCTGGTTTTTGACGTTCTTCTTTGGCATTTGAGGTGCGGTCTGACGCCGAGCTCGATATCGTCTTCTTTTGGCGACATTGGTGGAGCGTGCATCGGAGGCTGACGATCCCTCTTCCGCTTCATCTACCAACTTCACCTCAATGTAGTTAGAGGTGAAGGTCTTCTCTCCTGTGATCTTGATGACCATCGGGGTTTGACGGGAGCCGATGCCTCGCCGATTTGGTGGGATCTGCTCGCCACCCTGGAGTAAATGGGCTTGAGTCTTAGTCATCCCGTGTGGTATTGGAGCCGGCAGGAGCGTACTCATATGTGCAGCACTGTCTTTGTCGTAGCCGGCTTTGAACAACAGCTTGGCGGCATTTTGCCCCCAGCTTCCTTTTGGCTTGAATGTGAGTTGGCTGGATTCGAAGGAATTGATGGATCTTGGCAAGCTTGAAGCTTGCCCCAGGCTGGGTAGTGGCAGTGTCATCTCTTGCAGAGTGATGACGTTAGCTTCCGATAGCGGCTGGACTATCCCTTTTGGCGAGGCTAAAGGTGGTGATTTATCTTTGCGAAGCCACTGAGGCGTGAGGCGTAAGACTGTCGTAGCTTGGACAGGTAATGGAGTATGCTTCATGGATCTTGGCTTGGAGTTGATGCGCATTCTTCGTCTTGGCGCTAGCACTCCTTTGACTTCGTGTATCGCCTTAGATGGTGGTACTGGATTTGGAGTTAGCAGAGCTTCGTCCTGCTCCACTCTTTCAGTTTTCTGAGTTCGAGGAGCTTTAGCGGGAAGGACTTCTGCGACAAGGTCCCTTGCTTGATAAAATTTGGCATCGGCGAGGTGTGCTTCAGCCTCATTGAATGGCTTGTCATCTGCAACAATGCACTTTTCCAGACCTTCCTCGTAGTACTTGAGGCATTGGTGCCAAGTAGAAACTACGACACCGTTTTCGTGCAGCCACGGTCTTCCCAGCAAAAGGTGGTATGATGTTTGACAGTCAATGACGTGGAAAAGAACCGTCGTGTCAAGCTGACTGATAGAGAGTTTTAGACGAATGATCCCTATGGTGGACTGTCCTCCTTGGTTGAACCCTTGAATAACCAGCTGGCTTTGCGAGAGCTGGTCGGTGGTGATGCCAAGCTGGCGCATTGTTTGGATAGGCATGATGTTGACGGCGGAGCCGCAGTCCAGCAGGATTCGGTTTACCGGCTTCTCGTTGATGTATCCCGAGACATAGACAGGTCGATTGTGCAGTCGTGCTCCGAGCTGCAGATCTTCGTCCGAGAAAGTTATTGCTGCGTTACATGAGACAATAGTTTTGTCCTTTTCGGTATTTTTCTTCTTTCTTTTGTAGCTGTCTGGGTCTGTCAAAGCCTCGGCCATTGCTAGACGAGCTTTCTCTGGGAGGTGTAGTGCTTCTATGAGTGGCAAGTGCAGAATTGCCTCGTCGTAAGCAGCAGTGTTTTCTTTGTCGAAATCATCCTCCTCGTTGTCGGTGTTGCTTTCTTCAGAAGGCTTGATCCTATCTTCTTCTTCCGGTGCCGTGTGAATCTCAACCATGCAACAGGAGGCTTCGCATTGCTGATCAGATGGGAGGAAGTAATCGGGGAAGAACTCCTGCAACGTTGTCGGTTCTGGAGGGTTTTGCAGGAGGAGATCATCAGGATCTGCCGGCGGTACTTTGAATCTCCTCCTTCCTGGAGCTTTGCTTTTCTTTTTGTAAGTTTTTCGTTCTGGAAGCTTCCTTGTTACCCGATCGAGCTTGCGACTTTTTGGCATCCATGGCCTTCGTCTGCGGGGCAACATGACCCAGGCATCTTCATCAGTGGATTCTTCGTTACCAAGGTGAAGGTCTGGAATGGCAGCTGTAGGTTCTTCATGGGTCAGGGAGACCTGCTTCTCTGGGGACCTTGGTGGTTCGCCTTCTGACTCCCAGCCGGTGGGCTTGATTTCTTCTATTGAGACAGACGGAGGTTTGGAATAGAGGACGTGGTAGTCGAATTTACCTGAGGGCTGGCCTAACAGGCCGACCTCCGGGTCTCCTTGTTCGTACCTTGTCTGGAGATTCGTGGGTTCTCCGTGATTCGGGGAGCCTTGCTCCTCTGGGGACCTTGGTGGCTCGCCTTCTGACTCCCAGCCGGTGGGCTTGATTTCTTCCATCGAGACAGACGAAGGTCTGGAATAGAGGACGTAGTAGTCGAATTTACCTGAGGGCTGGCCTAACAGACCGACCTCCGGGTCTCCTTCCTCGTACCTCGTCTGGAGATTCCGCTGGGACATAGCTTTGTTTGAGAGAGACATTGATGTAGATGACGGTTGCCCCCAGGGCAGTGACGTTTCTTCCTCAGCGAGCTTAGGAGCGTACTGCTGTCGCCTTGAGACTTTCCGTCGTGTAGCTAACTTTGCAATTGGCCTTTGGCGATTGATGCGCAACTTGGGCCTTCTCTGGTGAGTAGCAACGAGTACTGGTTGAAACGAACCAAAGGTGATGGACGTCATGTTTGCCGTTGCAACATCGCTGGAGTCGATCTCGATTTTTCCTTGCTTTGCGAGTGCCATGATCTTTTCTTTGAAGACGAAACACTTTTCAATAGGATGGCTAACCAGCCGATGGTATTTGCAGAAGAGCGGATCGTTGACCCGATGCATCTGTTCGGGCCTTTTTGAAGGAGGAAGCTCGATCATCTTTTCTTGTAGCAGTTGATCGAACATGGAGGAGACTTCCGAGTCTGGAAAGGGATACTCTTTGGCCTCGAGTTCTTCTAGAGTCATCTTTGACTGTCTTTGAGATGGAGGCGGTGGTATAGCAGCTCCCTTTTCTTGATCCGGTTTGCCACTGATTTTGAGTGGCTTGGAGGCCGAGGCGATGTCGGTGACGTTAACTTGCTTTGATTTGGGTGCCGGCGGTTTGTCTTTCTTTTCCACCTTCAGGAAGTCTTTGGTCTTCGAGTCCCCGCGATTTGCTAAGCTGAGCTCCATGTCGTGGGCTCGAGTTGCGAGTTCTTCGAAGGACCGAGGCTTGATCCCCTTGAGGATGTAGAGTAAGCCCCAGTGCATGCCTTGGGTGCACATCTCGATAGCCGAGTCTTCCGACAAACGGTCTCGTGAATTCAGGGCGAGATTCCTCCATCGATCGATGTAGTCGATTACTGACTCGTCCTTCCTTTGCTTGACGGCAGTAAGCTCGGTCATGCTAACGATGCGCCGAGTGCTGTAGAAGCGGTTGAGGAATTCTCTTTCCATTTGATCCCAGCTGTCAATGGATCCTGGAGGAAGGTCAACATACCAATCAAAAGCGTTACCTTTGAGGGTGCGAACGAACTGCTTCACCATCTCGTCGCCGTATGTGCCGGCGTTGTTGCAAGTTTCGACGAAGTGGGCAATGTGTTGCCTTGGGTTCCCCTTTCCGTCGAAGTGTTGAAACTTTGGTGGCTGGAACCCGGTAGGGAAGCGCAGCTGCTGGATCCTTGCGGTGTAAGGCTTTGAGTATGCCGCCGTGATCGGAGGTAGGCTGCCGCCGTGGGAACGCATCATGTCAGCCACCAGTGCTTGTATTTGTTGGGCATTCATTGTTGCTTCCACTGAAGGTTGCGCGGCTATCGAGACCGGCACGGGGGCCGAGGAAAGTGCAGGAGTAATTGCTAGTGTTGCCGGGCCAACTTCTGCAAGAGCAGGAGTTGGAGATGGGGCTGGAGCAGCTACTGGAGAAGCAGGAGGTTGACCGAATGTCGCGACATCCCTGGCACTCAACCTCTGAAGCAAGGTGTTGATGTGACGATCCTTCTCTTCCATTAGTCGGGTGAGTTGAGCCATGTGTTCACCCATTTGCATGACTTGGAGCTGGAGAGCGGACGGAGGATGGTGTCGCAGGACGTCTCGATGTTGCATGCCTGCACCCTCGCCATCGTCGTCGGAGACGTAGTTACGCTGACTTGCTTCTGCTTGATGACGGATGTTTGCCCCCGGCAAGGGAGGTGCAAAGTCCGCTGGAGAACCCGAACGGGTTCGGGATTGGGGCTGGTCCTCCCCAAATTTCTGGACAGATGTTCCAGGATTGAGGCTTGTTTCTTCATGCACCAAAGCCTCATTGGCGCCTTGGCAGGCATCTTCGGTAGCAGTTTCCGGCGTGAAGAAGTCCGCAAGAGTTTGAGTACGCCGAGTGTAAATGCGTACTACCGGGGGAATGTCATCCACCGGGTTTTCTGGATCGCCGTGTTGGAGTAGTGGAGACTCGGCGATAGGTGAGAGGCTTGTTGGAGCAAACGTATCATCATTCGTTCCGGCCATGGCGAACTTGAAGCAACTTCTTCAAACGTACGGATGAAAGGAGAGGGGGTCCCACCGGGCGTGCCAGAAATCTGTGGTCGCAGAAAAAGATTCGGGTCGTCTTTATTGCGGATTACACGAGATTACAAATTTTCTTTGATCAGGAGATTGTGGGAGAGATCCTCTGGAGGGTCCCTTTGATCCGCGTCTCCACGTGGTATTCGTGCGAGAGCTCTGAAGGGGTTGCCCAGGACAGAGGTCTTTACAGGGTGAGGGTTTTTGAGAGGCTAAGGAATTTCCACTTTTGATTTTGTCCCGTCCGTGCTTCGCGCTTTCTCGGCTAGGGAGGCTTTGGGCTTCGTTCCTCGGTCTTCGTGTCTTCCTCGATCCTTGTACGACCTCGGCGTCCTTGATCGTCGGTTCGCGGCGTCGATCGTGTTTTTGGCGTCGGCTTTGGCTTTAGCTTTCGGCTTTGGCGTAGCTTTGGCGTGGCTCTGGCTTTTGCTTTGCTTTGGCGCTTGCGCTTGAACGTAGACGGGTAGAGACTTGCGATGCTTTAGTTCTTCCGGACTTCGCGTCGTATCGGCTAGAACGTGCGGTGCTTTGCTCGTAACCGTCGTAGTTGCTTGGCTTTGGCACGTGCGTTGCCTTAGCGCGGGCTTTACCGGTGCGTTTGCTTTGGCTTCTTGCGTCGGCTTTGACTTTCGCTTCGACTCGATCTTCTTCTCGAACGACTGGCGTTACCTCTTCAAGGCTTCTTTACTCTTCCGGCTTCCTCGACGGTTGTGGCGTCGGTTTTGGCTTTTCGGCGGGGGTAGCACCGATGCTTGTGCGACGGTTGTGGCGTCGACTTTCGTTGATGAAGACGGCGGGTGTAGCACCGATCTTCGTGCGACGGTTGTAACGTCGACTTTTGTTGATGAAGACGGCGGGTGTGGCACCGGCTTTAGCACGACGGTTGTAGCGTCGGCTTTTGGTTGACGAAGGCGGCAGGGTAGCACCGGCTTCAGGCCTTCTTCTCCCGGCTTTCTTCTTCGTGCGAGGAGTCGATGCCTTGATTGAAGACGACGAGTGTTGTCGGCTTCGATCTTCTTCTCCGGCCTTTGCTTATGGCGTCTTCGGAGCTGATGAAGATCGTTGGAGCAATCGGGTGATGACGGCTCCGGGTCTTCTTCTCCACGCTTTCTTCTTCGTGCGAGGAGTCGAAGCTTTGATCTCCGAGTGCAAGGTCTTCACGTTGATGAGGACTTGAAGGGCCAAGGACTCCCGTAGGATATGCTTGCCGTGCCTCGTGAAGCCTTCGGTCTTCGAGCGTTGGAGCTTCTCTTGCGAAGCTCTTTCGTCTTCGGCTTTCGGACCCTTGATGCCTTCCCCGACCCCTTCTATTTATAGGCAAAGGGGGGCGGTTGGGGGAGATATTGCTGAAATCTTATTGTTTCCTCCAATCTCTCCCCTCATAACCATCGAGATATTGTTCCCTTATTTGGGGAAACAAACCCGATTTCCTCCTTTTTAGTTGGAGTGGTTATGGGCTAGTTGTGACTCGATCTTTAAAGATCGAGTTGTTATTTTGTTGCACTTTTGGATCGGATGGCGACGCAACGTCATCTTGTCCGTTGGATCGAGGGATCGTCGCGGATCTACGGTTGTGTAGACATCCACGCCACCTCCCCCCGCATCAAGGCGGTTTTGACTTTTTCTCTTTTTCTTTTTCTTTTCTTTTCTTTTTCTTTTTCTTTTTCTTTATGGCCGGCCCCACCTCTTCATGAAGAGGGGGGGCACGGATTTCTAGAAGGGCCGGCCCCACCTCTCCACAAAGAGGGGGGCACGGTTTTCTAGAAGGGGGGCCGGTGGGCCCCCCTCCCCTCCTTGTGTCCGAGTTGCGGGTCCGGTGGGACCCGTTTGCTTTGGGTCGGGCCATGGCGCGCGAATTGAGTTCGCACGTGGGCCTAGTTCGTACGCGGGCCGTTGTGTGCGGGCCGAGTTTCGCATGCGGGCCGTTGTGTGCGGGCCGAGTTTCGCATGCGGGCCGTTGTGTGCGGGCCAAGTTTCGCATGCGGGCCGTTGTGTGCGGGCCCAAGTTTCGCATGCGGGCCGTTGTGTGCGGGCCCATTTTTTTTGTAAAAAAAAATCGGGTTTGACCCGAAGGCCGTCAGGTGCGGGCCTATTTTTTTGTGTAAAAATCGGGTTCGACCCGTGGGCTAATTTCGATGCCCACAGTTCTCATACCTGGAATCCTTGCAAATGAGGGAGAGAAAGCGAAAGAAAGAATGGTAGATTGTTATCCGCCGGAAATCAATAGGAATTCCCCAGGTTATTTACACCCTAAAATATTCTATAAGCCAATACATTATTCAACTAATTAAGTGGTTAATGGACGTACCCATGTAGCATATTGAATCTTGTTTACACCCTAAAATATTACTTGCCATACCTGGCAGTCCGTAGACCCGCCTGCCATAGTTGACATCCTATGGACCTTCTTACCATATTTGCAATCTATAATGGCAAACCTAGGAATTTCCAACATAGTATATGTATATAAATTAGAAGTTCTTAAACTTGATAAATACGATCATAAACCATGATGCCTATACTAAAGGTTCTCAGGCGTAGTGGAAGACGAAATTCACTCACACGTTTTCAATTAGATATTTAGATGAACACCATAAGAAAAAAATTTACATCATCACAACCTAGTGATTATGTAAACTGATATCTCACCGATTCAATGAAGAAAGCTATGGAGAAGATGCTTTCCAGAGGATGGTATGCGACCTCGAGAATACAACTCCGATTCCATCATGCAAGGTCCGACGATGGAGCAGGTGGGTGACCTCCATCTCTTCCTCTTTCTTTCCTTCTCTTTCTTTCTCCTTTTCTCTCTCTTGGTCGTGCTCCCTTGTGGGGACTCCAACTAGGGTGTCCGACCACCCATATAGAGCTTATAGACCTCACTATGGTAGGCCCCTATTATGACTCCTGCTTGGAACAAGTTTCCAAGTTGGGTCAATCCTCCCCTACACTCTAGCTCTCATTAATTGAGACTCTAGAGATTTAAGGATTCATATGGTCGGTCCCTATAGGATCTTATAGGACTCCTATGACCGGTCAAAAACAATCCAAATAGACACAAGTCTCAAGGAAAAATATTAGGCAGGCTGGGACTCCATCTTGTTGACAACACCGAATCCTAGTCAAATTGGACTCCTAGCCAATATGAGAATCCCTAACTTTTAGGAATTAGTCCTATACAAATTAGGACCATTGCTAGTATGGATAAGTCCACAACTAACAATCTTACACATACTAGCACTAGAATAGTAGCCTACTGTCCAAGGCTAGGAGTTGAGATCTGTTAGGACTCAAACACCACAGCTCCAATTGGACTGGGATTCTTGTCATTACATGACTATATACTTATCCAATTAATCATGGCTAGAACCATTATCAAGCCATGACTGCACTCTGTGGTAACTGGAAATTACGCAAACCCCCTTTTCTACTAATTTGTACATAAACCCTCCATGATCCGTATCCACAAGTGTTGATCGGGAGAATTAAATGTCCTACCCGATACAGAATTCAGCTCATGTCCTTAAGTTGCAACTTTCATTCCTATGATCACTATGAAAACAACTTTTTATTTTAAAATATTTTTTATAAAATAATAATACTTCATAAATATTAATCAAATTCATTTGATAAACATTTTATCAAAACTTTTGCCTGAGCGCTCAGTTCTAATGATCATCCTTCACGAGAGTTAATTAAGGGGATACCTTCTCTCTAATAGAGAGTTTAGAATTTCTCAACGATCTATCGTGTTCCCAAGTAAGTATAACCCATCCAAGATACACAACTATTGATCAACAAAGCGGTTTCACTGAATTATAAATCAAAGTGATAAACTAAGCCTCGCGTTCATGAACATCTCAGGCTAGAGAGGAACCGGAGGATCTTCCAGGGGAAAACCTTGACGACGGATCGGCTCATCCTCATGACGAGGTCGTTGATCGACCTTTGGGCGTCCTGTGCTTCGGCGGGTGCCAGGAGTTTTCTGTTAAACCTTTGTAATAGTACCACTTGAGCTGGGTTCTCCCCCTTTTTTTTTTCTAATAAACAGGTAGGGTCCAGGCCGAACCCCCCCTCATTCTCTGAGAGGGATTTCTCAAAAAAAAAAAGAGTATATGGAATCAACAAATGAGAAACACATCATCATATGACAATCATTGAGATGATGCGTTCTCATTAGTGATCGTTGTTCAGTTTATTCGAAATACACTTACACAGTTGACTTAGAGTTACCACTCTAATGGTTGAGATAAACAATCTCACAAATTGAAAGCCAATAATGTTATAGTCTTACATATATAATGTCTAGTTCTATCACCGACTGTGAACCTTAGCAGTATAATAGTCTGTTAACATTAGACCTTCTGTATGTGAATTTCATCCTCATACCTAAGTTACCTCAGTTATACACGATGGACTTATGTGCATCTTCTGCAATAATAGTAAAGCAGTAATAATGTATAATGCATTAAATATAAGATTATCTCATCAAGAAACTATTTTTTGATCATAATGTCAAAACTTATATGGAATTGGCATGTAGAACATCACCATTTCCAATAATCTCCTACTTGTTCTCAATGCCAATTTACATCATACCCAATGGCCATACCCTCTACGTAGTACTCAGACAACTTATCAGCAGTCGTTGTAAAGGATTTGCAAGACTATTTGCTAACGCTACCTTGGTCGCAACAAAACTAACTAGTACCTTATTTGTTTACATGCAACTTGAGACCCAATGTGTTCAACCAATCTAGGAGTTGTGCATAGCGGCGGTCTGATGATAACACAGATGAGTGGGGCTACGGTGAAGTCTGACCTCCATGTGGAGGTGGGGTGATGGCGATCGGTGATAAAGGGGACGAGAACGACGAAGATTATGATCACTTGATAAAGATAGAATCCGCCAAGAATGGCTTTGATACCAAACTGATGCAGGACGACCTGTAGGAAGGACGAACTACCACTGATAAAGGAGTATAGTAGAGGGAGGGAGAAGGATAACGACTAGTTTCTTCACCAGGGCTCTCTCGAGCCCTACGGCTTCTCACTGTCGGCCTCTCACCGGCAAGGTTCAAAATCATGGTAAAGGTCGCAGTATCGGTCGGTCCCGAACCGGTATGTATCGGTATCAATCGATATGGACCAATACCGGTTGAGGAAAAAACAACCCCCCCCCCCCCCCCCCCCCCAAAAAAAAAAAAAAAACCTATCGGTACCAGTCCATACCGGTTGATACCAGAGTGAACCGGTCGATACAAACTGATATGTATCGGTACCGTCCGGTACGGGTCAGGTGTCGGGATTGGGTGCTGCACTGTTCTCGAACCGGACAAAATCGATACGTACCGGTATCGATCGAGATTTCAAACCCTGCTCATCGGGCATGCCTAGGCATCTCACCATCGGGGAAAGCAACCATCACAGCCGTCATTAAATCAAATAGCTTCATCAATCTTTTTTTTTTCTTTTCATTCATTCGATCCCTACAAATGAAGGCTTGAAGACCTTTAAATAAGCTTACAACCAAATTCAAAAAATGCAAAAAACCCCATAATGATAGATTTGAATCAAATCAAATCTTACCATAATACCAATCCATAAGTTTAGAAGATTTGAATTAAATTAAATTTTGCCTGAAATCCCATAATTAAATACCATCAAATCTTGTCTGAGATCCCATATTTAAATACCATCAAATCTTATCTGAGATCCCATAATTAAATACCATCATATCTTACCCAAAATCCCATAATTAATTTCCTTAATTAATAAATCCAAAAATAGAATATTTTTGGATTAAAATAATAATTTCGGAATAGAAATAATATTTTATTCTGAAATTAATATTTTATTCCAAAAGTATTAATTTCATCATTTATTAAGCCTGAAATTAATAATTTATTCATTGCTTGCCGAACCGGATCCCCATCATCGATCTATGTTGAAACATAAGAGCAGCCCAGATGTTCCCTCATCAGATGGATTCATAAGAATTTGAGGATGTTTTAAAATTTTGTTGAATTAACCAAAAATTGAGTAGAATTAACTCAAATTCTTATAATGGATTCATAAAAATTTAGGTGTTTTTCAAAATTGAGTTGAATAACTCAAATTGAATTAAATGAACTTTGAATCGAGTTGAATTAAATCTAAACTTAAACCCTAAATGCTAATATTTTATTTTCTTTTTCCTGATTTTTTAGAAAAAAATTGATTTTTTTCTTCATTTTTTATTCTCTCTCTCTCTCTCTCTCTCTCTCTCTCTCTCTCTCTCTATATATATATATATATATATATAATCGCCTAGGCGCTGCTTCGTCTAGACAGGCCAAAATGCCTAGGCACTACCTAGCCGCCTTGACTATACTGAATGAAAAAGGAGGAAACATAAAAGGATGGAGGAGAGATTAAGCAAAAATGGAGGATGTTTGCCAGTGATTTGAAAATTCATCGAGAATTACTTGCAAGAATATTGAATATTGACTTTTGGCGTGGCCTAACACATGCTCCAGGCGCTACAACAAACATTTATTTTATACTTGTGCACAAAAATAGCATATAGACACCATGCTTGTTTGTAGCATGATACTAGCCCACGGCTTGTGCACATATTTAACATTTGCCATAAGGATTGTTTATAAATCCATCCTTGGCAATCCAAGAGGCCGTGTTTGTTCGCTCATTTAGCTCATGGAACTTGGGGGGGGGAGATCTCGTGTACCATTTGCTCAACAATTTTCTATTATAGAAATACCCATCCCTCTTCATTGAAGGTTTAATTAAAATATGTTGAATAAATGTGGACTATGTATGGTTGGATAATGCACCCCCCCCCCCCCGTGTGCTAAAATTCCATCTGTGAAATCATCTTTGTCAACCTACCATTAAGGTTGGTGACAAAAACCTTTAAAAAGCAACTTGGGAAGAGAGTATCCTTCCAAGAAACCTAGGAGGGTGGTTGGCGGGTAGAAAGACCTACATTATTGATAATGCAGGTTAAGTTCATGTAATATGATTTAACTGTTTGGAACTTTGGATTTTCTTCGACTCGCTCCGAAACACCCAATGAACCCAAATGGTTCGGATTTTTGCCAATCCAAACCGTACCACATCCCCAAACCCAAAGTTTGCTTTGGTTCTCCTACGATTCTACCAAAGCGGCTGTATCGGATCCTAAAATGTTAAATCAGACCTGATTTGGTTGAATTAAGTTCGAATAGGCCGAATAAAACCTTAATTAGATATGAATTGGTCGAATCAAATCCAAATAAATCAAACAAGACCCGAATTAGCATAATCCAACATGAGTTTATGACCTTTTCTAATTTTTAGCACTTTTTTTTTATGAAAAGGTCATACCTGATCGATCAAGCTGATTCATTTTTGATCGGCCTGAACCAGAATCTGAATCCAAATTCTCAAACCTTGTGAGCAACCCTCCAAGGTTCCTATAGGCAAGAATCAACATGGAGCGGGTGAGAATATTTGGATAGGGAATTCCTGTCACAAATTATAAGCCAAAGAGCTGAAGTGAAACAACATTCATGCCAATCCCTTACACCAAGGAGATGAAAAAACATGAGCCTGCATACATGTTTATTCATGTATTGCAAAAATCTATGAATGCAATATGATACCACAAAACCTAGAGGGATTAGAGAGAGAGAGGGAGAGAAGCGGCTAGGTTTTGGGAGAACGATCATCCATCTCTCATTAGGCAAATAGCTAATGTATATATAGATATAAAGATATGTATAGGGAATAAATCCCATATAGCAAACACACGTGTATAGCCCTACAATATACACTAACACAATGGATCAAGCAAGCGTAAGCCTGCATCAGCTAGTCTTGCTAGATACATCCCCAAATCACCCACAAACAAGAGGGACTGAGAAGGGACAAGAAAGAGGAAGAGGAGAGAAACCATGAGGGGTAGAGAGAGGGGGAAAGAGGAAGGACGTCGATTTTCTGTACTATTTTTCTAAAGAACATGTATATTCAGCAAGAGAAGGTTTTACATCAGGTTTAGCACGATATAATAGCATCTTTCAATTTGTTTTATATCTCTTTAATTGTGCTGAATTTGTGATTTTTCATTTCTTAAATGCTTCTGTAGACAACTTAATTACTCTTTTTTAATATGAGTCCTGTTAAAGCAGGTCCATTTGAGCTTTAAAATTCAGACTCTCTTGTACAACACAACCGATGCTTATTACCAATGCTCACTGGATCACAAGCTATGTTCTCTGAAGCTATTCTTTTTAAGGGAAAATGTTGGGATCCTAAAAACTTCCAACCCACAAAAGGTTTGTCTTCAAGTTTGTTTGCCTGCGGAACATCTACAATTTCTCTCACTGTTGATGCTCATCTATTTTTATCATATAATAACTTGTAGTCAGTTCTTCTTTGTACCATTATTTTGTTTGTTCCCTCACTTAAGCCCTTGTTTTGCATCACTTACATTTTTCTATTTTGAAAACTGGAAACTTTTTTGTTTTTTCCTATTGCGTGTTCAGATTTTTAAAAATAGGAAACACGTTTGGTAATACCATATGCTGCATGTTTTTAAAAACAGAAAACAGAAAAACATTTTTGGAAATGGCAGAATAATCTATAAAAATCATATATGCTAATACCATCTGTGTGACATTCTCTCTCTACAACTTTTCTCTTTATACGACGTTTTACATAGTTCAACCTCATGCAACCGGGAGAAACCCCTCCCAGTTTAATCTATACTAGAAAAGAAAGGGCTGAAGGCAAGGTTTTGATATAGGGAATTAACTACGTGGCACCGATTATAAGCCAAAGCACTGAAGTGAAACCTAATTCCTAGCAATTGTGAAATTGCATCATCGTATGGTCCGAGTCGTCCGACCTATCAGATTAAAAAACTGCGACTCCATGAATTCCATTAAATTCTTATTTATCTAAAGCTTCAGTCCCACAAATTTTGCAACTCCTCCACCTCTATATGTAGGTGGCTCACAAAACCTCCTGTGAAGGTACAGCAATCACCTGGCCTTTTATCAGACCATACTCATTCTCCAGTGTCAGATCATTATGCTTCAAGTTCTTATCGTCCTATCATTCCATCTTCATCAAACACAGTTTCAAGAGTTGTGTTTGTCACCCACCAGGGGGTAGGGGAGTTGGTAAGCAACTGATGCTTTGGTGAGGAGGTTGTGGGTTCAATTCCTCCCTCAAGTTACCCAGGAGTGTGTAGGGACACTTCCAAGTGGGTCGGTGCGCATTCCCAGAGGGATTAGTCCTAGCCCAAAGTGGGGGCATTGCCCGAAAAGTTTTGGGACACCTTCTGATGTCAAAAAAGAACAGTTGTGTTTGTCAAAAAAAAAAGAAGAGTAGCTATAGTTCATAGTTATGTAATCTTACGATGGATTCGAACTTGAAACTGTAATTTTTGGGACTTTAAAATTTAATAGTCGCTATTTCTAATTTAGAAACTGAAATGCATCAACATATCTCAATTTGGAGCGGATTTAAAAGGGAAAATGCTTTTTCTGCTGTCTGAAATCGTATCCTTTTCCGTCCCGAAATTTCTAACTATGGGTTGAGTTGACATTTTGGCTTCAGGCCGGGGTGAGTGATGAAAGCTACGTTAAACTGTCATATGGACCCCGATGGATTACTTATTTTGCTAGTTCAGGTAATCCGTGTATATATAATTCCCATCCAGATATGAGATATCTATCTATTGGTTAGAGCTATAGTAATTGTAATGTCTTCTCACTTCTCTCTTACTATCACGGCGTGCAGGTGTAATGACTCTACTCATTCTGTTGGCCTTCAAGATAGTTTCTTACATACAGTTCTGCTCTGGAGACCCTGGCGGTCATCAAGCTGCAGACCAGAGAACCACACCCCTGGTCCCAAACAAAGACGACACCGATGACTCGAGCTTGGGTTCATCCTACGATTCGGTTTCCCATGAAGAGGAAGATATTGAAGGATGGCCGGCAGCGTCAAGGACGGTGAGAGATGGCGGAGTGGATAAACCCCACAGCCTCTGTGCAATCTGCTGTGATGCTCAGAGGGATTGCTTCTTCCTTCCGTGCGGGCACTGTGTGACGTGCTTTTCATGTGGGACAAGGTGATCAATCTCCCCGATGACACTAGCCGCTTGTTTATGAACAAGTAAGTACGGTTCTGATGTTTGCTGATATGGCGGCCGGCCATGCATGCAGGATAACATGTGAGGCTGCTGGTACGTGCCCCATCTGCAGGAGGAAGACGAATAAAGTGAGGAAGATCTTCACAGTCTGAGTTTTATATATATATATATATATATAAACAGCACACCACACTGATATCGATCTTAAGAGTGGCTTGCATGATTGTAATATATAAAAACACTCGACTCTTCTGGAATTATTGAAAAGGGAAAGGATGTCGATCAGGCCCTGTTTGGCATCACCTCTATTTTTTGTTTTGAAAAATAAAGAAGGGTTTTTGTTTTTTTTTTCTTTTATGTTCTGTTTTCGGATTTTTAAAAGCTGAAAACATGTTTGGTAATACCATATGTTGCATGTTTGTAAGAGTAGAAAACAGAAAAACATGTTTCGTGACTACAAAACAGTTTGTAACACAAAAAATGTTTGGTAATACCATTTATTGCCTCACATTCTCTCTACACATGTTCTCTCTATAATATTTTTAATCTATAACTTTTTCTCTATCATATTCACTGTAACATTTTAGCTCTCTACAACTGGCATCTCACTCTATATATAGCATTTTTTTTCTCTCCCTACAACATTCTTTCTTTACAATCTGTCCTCTCTATAATGTCACACTACAACGTTTCTCATTGTAGCCCTTTCACTCAACCATATTTTCTCATAAAAAAAATTTACTATATTATTCTCTCTACAACTTTTCACTCTATGTTATTCTTTACATATAAAACCATCCTTTTTTATTACTTTTTGACTTTCTACATCACTTTCTCTATGTACAATGTTCTCTCTCTATAATATTTTCCATATACAACATTCTATCTAAAATTTCTCTCTACAAGATTCTCTCACTATAACTTTCTCTACAACTTTTCTCTCTCTACAAAATTCTCTTTCTACTCTAACTTTTCTCTCTATGGCAATCTTTCTAAAATTTTCCGTTGTATGATATTATTTATATACCATGATATTATTTCTATACCATTCTCTCTATGATGTTCTTGAAATCGCTCATACTATGTGGACGTGTATAGATCACTAACACCTAGAGGGGGGTGAATACGTGGTACGACTAAATACGTCCAATTAAAAATTACACTAAGGTGGATTTTATCTTTGCATGCCCATGTGAGTTTCTAGTACATAATCCTAAAATTTTCTTAGGTGCAAAGTAAAAAATTAAAAAAGTATACTCAATGACATGAGATTTTTAGGTGATTTGAGCGATTTCCTATTTCACCCTTAGTCCTTGTTAGGATATTATGCACTATGTGAGGTAAAAGGTTACAAGACTGAACTCACCCAATCCGTCAATTGTGTAGTCTTGTGTTGCCTTGCCTTTCCACGGGAATGTTGCATGATCTTTGCTAACGCCTAGCGGCTCCGGTCCACCGACTGGTCGTTTGCTCTAGTTGCCTGACCTCAGTCCAATCTGAAACACGGATTAGACGCCACGAACCTGATGGTTCGATCTCCCCCTCGAAGGAGGCTTCACCCTCCAAGTGGCTGAACACCCTCAAAAGTAGATGTGGGTGATGGCTCCTAGGGTTTCTTATCAATGGGAACTCAATGCGTGCAATAGGAAAAGCCCTACATGAATCTTTCTAAAGAATTCAGAAAGTAAAACAAAAAAAATCGAAAGAAGAAATCATTAAAATCCTAGATGAAGATCGAAGTTTCCCTCTTGAAGACCGCACCCCAAAATTGAATCTCTCCTCTATCTATCCTTTGGCAGTAACTGATGGGCCCTAAGAATGCCTGCTTATAGAAGGAACCGGAAGAGTCAGAGCAGTTCAAAATGAGCAGGCGCAACTCCAAGAAGGAACCGGAAGAATCATGAGAACAGTGCAGATAGAGCCCGCCCGGTACAGAGCGCAGCTCAGTGCCACTTTAACAAACCTCAGATCGCCGCAGCTCGTTTAGGAGCCCGCCCCCAGCTCGCTCAGGAGCTTGCCCCAGTTCGCTCAGGAGCTTGCCCCCCAACTTGCTCAGGAGCTCGTCTTCAGCTTGCTCAGGAGCTCGCGCCCCCAACTCGCTCAGGGGTTCGTCTCAGCCCGCTCGGGAGCTCGTCGCAGCTCGTTCGAGAGCTTGCCCAAGCTTGCTCGAGAGCTCGCCATAGCTCACCGAAGGGCTCACCCTAAGTCACAGAGGTCGCCCGTATTATTGTTTCTGGCAGTACGAGCCTCGTGCAGTGTGCTCAGGAGCTCAACAAAGCATGCCACCCATAGACGCTTAAGAGCTCGCCTGCTGGTGATAGAAGAGGCTCTGAGAGAATCCTATGACCAACTCCAGCTCACTCAGAAGCTCGCCAAATCGACACCCCCAGCTCGCTCAGGAGATCGCCCAATCGTGCAACCAACCCGACCAGAGAGTTCGCCCATTTCCCCAGCAGAGGTCGCCTCTCACCCATGGAGTTCGACTTTTGGCAATAGGAAGAAGGGGCAGACCACCCGGAGGGATCCCGCCCTCTTCCCCTCGGAGGTCGCTGAACAGTAAGGCGGTAGTAAGCTGCCAGGTCGCCGCACCCCCATGGAGCTACGTGAACTATTGCAGCCCACGAAAGCCGGCCAAAAGTCGGTCTAGGACCTTCTAGACTTGTACTTTCCAGAACCGTCACCTGGCAAGGACAAGACCGGTGCATCCCCTTTCTCCACCTTATGGCAGGCTAAACGACAAAGGCCATCAAAGGCCCATGTGGGCCGGCACATGGGGGCACAGAAGGTGTTAGAAGAGCCCCCACGTGTCAGTCTCTGACGGGCTGCAAAAGGTTATAAAGGTACCACCCCCGGCTCCAAAGTACAGGTTCGAAACCCTCAACCCTACCACTTCCAATTACTACAACTCTCTCCTGTTAGTACCAGTTCTGACTTGAGCGTCGGAGGGTCTGCGCTCCGAAAGGAGCCAGTCGTTCTCACGCTTTCTCTGTTTTGCAGGACAACCGCACGGACCAGCGAAAAATATCCCCGAACATTTGGCGTCGTATGTGGGATCTTTTCGTCTGGTTCCTGCAAGAACACCCACGACCGAGAGGTTGAGAGCCGTCTCACTCTACGAGACCTAGGATGGCACCAGCCGCGAGGGGACGAAGGCGAGCAAGGACACGTGCGGGATCTGTGCGCAGCGGGCCCCCTGCCGAAATCCCCCAGCCCCCTGTCCCATTAAGTGACCAGCTCCTTATGGAGATGTTGGCCACTCAGCGGGTTATGATGGAAGAACTTACGCGACTGCGCCAAGCTCCGACGGTGAGCCGGCGAACGGGAGGACCGGCAGGAACCACGCCCCATAGGCGAGTTCCTCCGGTCTCAGCGTCGCTTCCGCACGTGGGAACGTCCGGCCCACGGGATTCCCAGCAGGAGCCCCTTGTTGGAGAGACGACCGCCCATGGGGTGCGAACAACCCCGCTCAAGCGGTTGCAACGGCTAGTGACTCAACGTTCCAGCAACAAGGCGACATCGCAAGCGACCCTCCCTCGCCGACAAAGCAGAAGCGTGGGCTCGGACGGTTCAGGGTCGGGGTCTCAGGGGCAAGACCGGAATCCGCATCATCGACACGAGAGGGAGCTCGCGGAGGCTCGAGAGGCGACAGCCTCACATCGGCCAACTCTGGCTCCAAGGCAACCTTTGGAGAGGTGACATAGGAGCCGCCATGCGTGTGATCGTGTGCCCCACTATGGTGAGGGCCTGAACCCGCCGCGCGGGAGCGTGCATGCCCGCTTAGGCCCTGCGCAACCACCTCTGGGAGATCCCCTTTGGCACTGGCAGCGACCTAATGCGACTGTTGATCTGCTAGAATATCTTGCCGCTCATGGAGGAAGCTCGCCCTTCACAAGCGAGGTTCACCAAGGGGATTTTCCTCATCATTGGACCCCGCCAAAGTTTGTTTTGTTCGATGGATCGCAAGATCCTATGGACCACCTCTTGGCTTACAGAAAGCTACTCTTTTTTCGGGATCAGGACCATGTCCTGTACCGCGCATTCCCCAGCAGTTTGACCGGTTCTGCTTTGAACTGGTTTCATAAGTTGCCTTCTGGCTCTATCCCAAACTTCCCCACTCTCTCCAGGATGTTCCTGGAACAATACCGATGCAATAGACAACCTCCGAAGAGAATTGAGTCTCTGTTTACCCTCACTATGGGTGCCCGCGAAACACTTCGGTGCTTCGCCACACGGTTTCGGAGCGCCTACCTCGCCCTGGAGGACTCAGCCGGGCAAGACCTCATGGCGGTGAGCGCCTTCAGGAGTGCCCTGCCCGAGGGGGGCAAGCTCCACGATGCGCTGGTAATTTTTGACTCTCATACGATGGTCGAGCTCTTCGCCCTTGTCCAGCAGCATATCAAGCTCGAAGATATGGTGCTTGACCGAAAAGGGAAGACAGTTGAACAACAACCTCCACCTGCTTTACGACCTCTCGTTGTAAAGGCTGTGGAGCGGCAGGAGGTGCCTCCTGCGGTACCAGTAACCAGCCCGCCCGGAGCTCCTATCGTATAGCCCACAGAGGTACCAGCCGTGGCCACCGGAAGGCCGGCGAATTGACGTTTGCCTCCAGGCCCAGGGGAGCGAGATTTCACGGTGATGACCTTCTCTCCAGGGCAAATACTACACCAAGTCCGGAGTGAGCCGTTCGTACATTACCCTCCGCCTCTTCAGCCTGGCGAGCCGGGCTCCACCGACAATACACACCGGTGTGCGTTCCATTGGAACCCCGGGCACCACACCAATCGGTACCGAGCTCTGAAGAACCACCTAGAGGACCTGGTCGCTCTAGGGCATTTAGATCAATTCATCTCACCTCATAGGCCATTTGAGGTGATGCCCGCATAAGTCCCCCGCGAAGGAGATCGCCCGGGACCGGTGGAACCCGCCCTACCTCCACCTCCACTCGGCAGGCCCATGGTTTGCCACAAGATCACAGGGCGCCTGAGTGAGCCAAGATCCGGCAACAAAGTCCGGCGACAAGTGAGAGAAGTAGAGCGAGCTCAAAAGGTACACTCTGTCTCTCTAACTCCTACTTTGCTGCAAATCCCAAGGGTGGAAGCTCAAGATTTCCTATGGTTCTCTGAGGACGATATGGCTGGGGTTGTTGCACCCCACAACGATCCCCTCGTCATACGTCTGATGATGGCCAATATAGAGGTAAGGCATATATTGGTGGACTCAGGGAGCGCCGTCGACATCCTCTTATTGTCGGCCTTCCAGTGTATGGGGTTGAGACAAGTCGACATGTCTCCCTCAACGGGCTCCCTCAGCGGATTCACTGGCGAGGTCGCCAAAGTGGTTGGGGAGATCACCCTAACCGTAACGACGGGCCCCGAGGTGCGATAAGCCTGCTTCGCGGTGGTCGACGGGCAATCTGTGTTCAATGCCATCCTTGGACGACCTTGGTTGAGGCAAATGAATGTTGTGTCCTCGCCCAACCACTAGGCCCTCAAATTCCCCACCAAGGGCGGGGTCATGGTTATCCGAGGTGATCAAGTCGCTGCCACCAGATGTGAGCAGGACGATCACCACCTCGCCAATACAGAGATTTCGGAGGCCAAAAGACCGGCGCCCTCCTAGCAATTAGTATCCACCACGAGCGAGCTCCCCCCTAGTCCAAAGACAACTCCCTCGGGCGGGATCCCCACTCCACCCCCAGGTGGGAGCAGTGTGAACCCAGAGCGGGGTGAGGGAGGTCGCTTGGCGGATTCTGACAAAGGAAAATTTCCTGTTGCAGAGCCACTACAAGAGATCGATATCGGAGATGATAGATACCAAAGGTAATTCACCTGGGACATCATTAACCGAAGGTGAGGTATTGGTCTTAACCGGCCTCCTCAGAGATTACCGTGACGTATTTGCCAGGAGCTTCGCCGACATGCTAGGAATCGACCCGGAGGTCACTTGCCATCATCTGCACACCCTGCGCGACTTCCCTCCGGTCAAGCAGAAAGCTCGGCACGTTTCAGCCGCAAAGTCCGCCGTAGTTGCGGCAGAAATAGAGAAGCTAGAGCGAGCTGGATTTATTCGAGAAGTCCATTTTCTCGAATAGATTTCCAACATCGTGGCGGTACCAAAGAAGAGCGGTGCGGTCAGAGTATGTATTGACTTCTCCGACCTCAACAAGGCATGCCCAAAGGATGGATTTCCCCTCCCCAGAATCGGAGCTCTAGTCGACGGGGTAGTTGGATTCCAAGCCCTCTCATTTATGGATGGGTATTCTAGGTACAATCAGATACCCTTCCACGTCGACAATCAGGAGAAGACCGCTTTCTATTCTGGGTCGGGGTATCAAAAGCTTTTTTGCTACCGGGTAATGCCATTTGGGCTCAAGAACGCTGGAGCGACCTACCAAAGGTTAGTAACTCACATGTTCAAAAATCAGATCTGCAGGAATGTCGAAGTCTATGTAGACGACCTCTTGGTAAAAAGCCGTGAGCGGGAAAGGAACAATGCCGACCTCCAAGAGATATTCGATGTTTTGAGGAAATTTCAAATGAGGCTGAACCCGGCGAAGTGCGCATTCGGAGTGACCTCTGGAAAGTTCTTGGGATACCTGGTCACCTATCGGGGGATCGAGGCTGACCCCGGACAAATCAGAGCGCTCGTTGAGATGGCCGCACCAAGGACGCGGTGGGAGGTCCAGAAATTGAGTGGGTGAATTGCGGTATTAAATCGCTTCATCTCGAAATCTTTAGACAGTTGCCGACCTCTGTTCGAGTTACTTGCGGAAGTGTGAGCTTGCTTTTTAAAAAATCAAAGATTATTTGGCTAGCCCGCCTATCCTAGCCGCGCCCAAAAATGGCGCCGAGCTTGGCGTATATCTCTCCGTCATCGAGAATGCAGTAAGTGGGCTTCTTGTGGTAGACAAAGCAAAAATAGAGCGCCCAGTATACTTCGTAAGCCACACGATGCTCCCCGCCGAGCTCCGGTATAAACCAATCGAGAAGGTTGCTCTGGCCTTGGTCATTACTGCAAGGAAGCTCCATCCGTACTCCTCGGCGCACCCAGTCAAAGTCATCACGAAACACCCTTCGAATAGCGCTCTTTCAAAACCCTCGGTGGCTAGAAGACTCTATCGATGGTCCGCCGAGCTCGCCGCCTATGGGCTGGAATACGTTCCACGAATTGTTGTCAAAGAGCAGGCCCTGGCCAACTTCTTGGCGGACTTCCCCATAGAAGAACCAATCCTTTGCCAGGAGGATGAGCCAACCGAGGCACACCCTGGAAAGGCGAGGTTCTTAGACGAGCCGGGGGAACCTTCTCTGATGAAGCGGGCTTCCAAGAAGATTGGGAGCTATTTGTCGATGGCTCATCCAATGCCTCCGGAGCTGGAATTGGAGTCGCATTAATCACCAAGGAGATACTCCTCAAAAAATCCATTCGGCTTGATTTCGTCGCCACCAACAATGAAGCCGAATACGAGGCGCTCTTAGCCGGGCTAGAGCTCGCCGAAGAAGTTGGCACCAAGAAGCTGAAGGTTTTTAGTGATTCCTAATTAATTATTTGCCAGGTCAACAGAGACTATTCCTCCCGAGATGCACGCATGGAGAGCTATATCGACTTGGTAAAAAGCAAAGCCGTGAGATTCAAGAAGATTTCTTTCAAGTAGATTCTTCGAGCTGACAATAAGCGGGCTGATGCCTTGGCAAATGCCACCTCTCTACTAGGTGAATCAGAAGCACGACAGATACTCATTGAAGTGCAGGACCAATCGAGGATCCAACTTAATGAGGCCACCGTTAATCAGATTGTGTCTGAGGTATTGCCTGATGGTTGGACCGCGCCCATCCTCCGATACCTTCAGAAAGGCGAGCTTCCTGAGGATAAAGAGGAAGCCCGACGAGTGAAGAACCGCACTGGTCGCTATCTCATTCGCTGGGATCACCTCTTCCGAAAATCCTTCGGTGGACTGAACCTCCGTTGCGTCGAGCCTCATGAAGCAAATGAAGTACTTGGTCGCATTCACTTTGACGAGCTCGAAAATCATGCTGGTGGGCAGTCTCTCGCTAGGAAGGTGAGGCGACAAGGATATTGGTGGCCCACCCTCGAGCAAGACGCTTTGAAGGTCGCCCAAAGATGCATCCAGTGCCAGAAGCATGCTACCATTAGCCACATGCCCGCAGAAGAGTTACATCATTTGGTGAGTCCTTGGCCTTTTCAGCAGTGGGGGCTCGATATAGTGGGACCTTTCCCTATATCGACTCAACAGAGAAAATTTGTCTTGGTAGCTACGGACTACTTCACCAAATGGGTGGAAGCGGTCCCGCTGACCAAGATAGGCGAAAAGCAAGTAAAGGATTTCCTGTGGAAGAATATTTTCTGTAGGTTCGGCCTACCTCGAGTACTCATCACCGATAATGGTCTCCAATTCGATAATCGTTTGATCAAAAGCTTTTGTGCCGAATATAGGGTCGACCTAAGGTTTTCCTCTCTAAGGTATCCCCAGAGCAACGGGCAAGTCGAAGCTACGAATTGGGTGATCCTAGACAACCTCAAGAAAAGGTTGGAGGGAAAGAAGGGCCTATAGGAAAAGGAGCTCGACGGCGTGTTGTGGGCCTACCGAACTACACCACGTCGCTCACCTAACGAGTCGCCTTTCAGCCTCACTTTCGGGAGCGAGGTTGCACTCCTTGTGGAAGCTGAGCTGCCTATAGAGAGAAAGCTCACTGCAGATGAAGTCAACAATGACAATCTGCTCGTTGTTTCCCTCGATCAGCTCGAAGAATGAAGGGAGCATGCCAACCTGCACCTCGCTGGATACAGACAATAAATGAAGCGCGCCTACGATAAAAGAGTTTGCCATTGAGCATTCAAACCTGGCGACATGGTAATGAGGAAGGTGTTCGCTAACACGCAGGAGCCCAACGCCAGAAAGCTCGCGGCAAACTGGGAAGGCCCCTACATAGTGCATGAGGCACGAGGATCCGGGGCTTACCGGTTGATGACCGTGGACGGCGACCTGTTGGAATGACCTTGGAACGCTCTTCATCTTCGAAAGTACTATGCATAGCGCTTCGGCGATCTCTTGTAAATTATATTTTGGAAATAACAAGTGTTCGAGACGGTTTTGTTTTACCCCTTAAGGACTCAAGTTCGAAAGATCCATCGAGAAATTGCTCACCCACAATCAGCTCGCGAGTAGCACCAACAAGGTACAGTCCGCTGTCGTGCGGACCTAAAGTAGGACCAGAGCTCTCAGAGGCCGCCATAAGTGACCTTGGGATCACCGGGGTAGTCCGCTGTTGAGAGGACTCTAAGCATAACTAGGGTCCTTCGCGTTCACATGCCATGAACGGGAGCACCCTGGAGTGATATAGGGAAACCTGAAAGGGCGACCACCCTTTCAGGTAGCCCGAACATCTCTTGGTAACCCCTCAAAGCTCGAGCTAGATAGAACCGCAAGCAAGTGCGAGGTCACTAAGTCGAGCTGAGGGCATGTCCAGTAACTAGGATCTCAGGGGGGAGTTAACCGGTCGGGGGGCAGCTAGCACTTTAATTTTCTTTAAAAATAAAATATTGAATATCTGAGCTTAGGAAGTTTTCGAGTTGCTTGGTTTGATATTTTATGATTTTTCCAGGCTCAGAGACCATCTTGAGATTCAACGAGCATATCGAGTTTTTCTTGTTTGCATCTGTTTTAGATCGAAATTATGTTGAAATGAATTAGCGGCCTCGGCCGGGGTACAACCTCTGAGATCGCTGAAACGACTTCGAAGCGGACTCATAAACAGAGAAGGGCGAGCTAAAAAAGATATTGTCATTTCATTCATAAAAGATGACTACGGAAAGCAAGGTTACAAGAAGAAGTATTGGCGAGCTCAAGGCTTGCTGGTCTCCACCCCGCTGTCGTCTCCTCGGCGCCTCTTCTTTGACCTTTCGGTCTTGTATTTCTCAACCGCAGCGGTCGCGCCTTTCTTAAGGAGATCATCCAATTGGGCTTGGAGGCGGCTTTGTTGAGCCCGGAGGCCACTGCCATGTATCTCCTTCAAGGCGATGATCTATGCCTTCAGAGTAGCGACCTCGCTTTGAAGTTGCGCCGCCTCCCTCTGCGCGGTCTCCTTCGCCGCGGTCGCCTTCACCTGGCCTGCTTTAGCCTTTTGAAGCTCGGTGGCAGATTGAATCTTGGCCTCCTCAGCGTCGGCCAGGTCGGTCACCAGGGTGGCGACCTTCTGGCGTAGCCCCTCTACCTCCGCCTTTAGCTCCTCGGATTGATCAGCCCGCCGAAACTGGTCGATGTGCTCGTTGACCTTGCGCTCAGACCCCATTAGAGAGTTATCATACATGTCGACAAGCGCTCTCCCAGCAGCAGCGACCTCTTCGGCCAAGGCCCGACTCTTCTTCTCCACCTGCGTCAAAAAGATAGAAAATTAGCAGAGAATCAACCCTACAAAATGACTAACAAGGTAGGGGCGCTACTTCAGCGAGCTGATCATGGATAGAGACGTAGGGATCTCGGGCAAAGATGTTGCGGCCGAGGAGCTGTCGCAGGTAGTAGGGAGCCCTCCCTTCTTCAGCTGAAGAGGGGGCGACCTCCCTATCGCTGGGGCCGCCGGGAGTCTGGAGCGGTGCCGACGTCTCGATGGAGGGAGGGGGAGCAGGGACCTCCCTAGAAGGGCCCTCCGCCCTTGGCGGTCTTGGGCGGCTCGCAACCACTCCCTCATTTTCGGACTCCGAGCTGGTAGACTCGGAGCTGATTTCCACCAGGGAGGGGGACTTTTAAACCAAGTCCCCCAAGACCTCCAGGGAGCCGGCCTCACCCGGTTCTTGTTGAGGAGGCGGCATTGCTGGGGCGGTCTCCGGAGCGGTCGGAAGGTCTCCGCCTGGCAGAACCTCCATCCCACTGCCGGGGGCTGGACTCTCCAGCCCGCTTGGCCCCACTACCTGGGCAGAGGCAGGCGCAGGCGGAGTCGGAGGCCACTTCCCTTGGGCGATGGTGCCTGGGGTCGCCCGTGGAGAAGGAGGATTGACAGGCTCTTCACCCTCGGAGGCCGTCCATTCGATTTCCGAGTCTAAGCCCGCCTCCTCAGCACCTTCCTTCGCTGCTCCGTCTGCGTGTTGGCGGTTGTGGGCTGCGCAGGCTTCACCTTCTTCTTTCCATGGCCCTCCATCTCTGGCGTCATCATCGCCACACGAAGCGAGACTGTAAGGTCACCAGGGAAATTACCCATTAGTATGTGAGCCATCCCGAATTTGACTTCTGCCATGGATAACAGAAGCTCGACGTCCGGGTCGTCGGGCTCGAGAAACTTAAGCTTGCGTCGGATAGTGGGGATGGGAGCAGATGGCTGACCTGTGCCGGCATCCTGGCGAGGAGGAGGCGGTGGAGGAGCGACCTCACCTTGGTCGAGCATCGCCATGGTGTCGGGGTCGTCAAAGCGGATAGGCGAGGTGCGCTTCTGGCCCGCTTTCTTCTAGGGGTTGTCGCTCTGGCCCTCCCTTGTTGGTTCCCGCCTACGGTGGGGGAACCGTTTTCTTCTTTCGGGCGATCATTTGCTTGAGTAGGATCGTGCCTGTCTTCCCGTCCTTCAGCTGAAAAGCGAAGTCGGGGCGGTAATCTTCTCCGGGGTCCGCCCCCCAAGGTGGTGAAAGATGGCCTCGTCAAGTGATCGCTCCTGCTCAGAAGCGATGCACTTCTTCTTCCTCGTCCGGTAGAGGGCGATCTCCCTGAAGACCACTGTGGTGGGGATCCCACTGCATCCCGCGCCACTCGCCAACCACCACGAAGGGATAATCCTTCCAGTAGCGGTCTTTGCTCTCGATGGCAGAGAAAGGGAGAACCTCGCCAGGCCGCCTGGCGAAATAGAAAACCCCACAGCCCACACTGCTGAAGACCGGCCCGGGCTTGAGGAGCCACTTCTTGAGCAAATAGCTCAAGGGGATCCTCACCTTCAGGGCGGCCTCCAGCTGGGACAGCCCGTAGAGCACCCCCCAGGAGTTCCCTGTGAGCTGGGCGGGGCAAAGCCCCTCCAACTCCAGGAACTCCCCTGCGAGGTGGCTCAGAGGGAACCATAGCCTAGACCACAGTAGCCCGACGGAGGCTACGGTGCCCTGGGGCGGTCTCCCCAAGAGAGGCATGTCGGTGACGAGGATCTCGTTGGGGAGATCAATCGCCGCTCGAATGCTATCCCCCACGGGCAGCCCAACGGGGTCCTTTAACCAGGCCACCGCTGTCTCCAGAGCGAGCTCAGAGGCTTCACCTCCCTGGCTGGTAGCAGCGGCAGCAGCAGCAGCAGCAGTGGCAGCATCAGAAGAAGAAGCCATGGGAAAAGCATGAGCGGGCTAAAGCAAGCAGGAATAAGGGAGCAAGGGAGAGCTGTTTTCACACAGAGAGGTAAAAATCCTCCACCCACCCCTATTTATAGGCACAAGAAGGGTAGGAGAATCAAGCAGCATTTAATGCTCGAACGCGGGGAGCGAGGTAGAATGGCAGCAGTCGATGCGACAGATCCCGTAGGCCAATCAGGATATGACGCATGTCCTCGCGTGTGGCGAAAAGCTGAAGCGGTGCCGGTAACGTCTCTTCTGTCGGACGGCTGGCCAATCAAGGAATGACATGTGGAACAGTGTCGCTCGAGATCTCATGATGAGATTCGGTGTATCAAACCTGGGCCCCGAGCCTCATTCAATGCAAAGAGACGGGTGGAGATACGGTGCGAGATCGCCTGCAGTAGGTGCCCGTAGCTTGCCCGATGCAGACCCCGACCGCGTACGACTAGCTCGCATAGGAAGAAGATCGCTAGCGGTTGGTGCTTCTGGCCCGCTCGACACTTACAGTAGCAGGTAGCTACGTCCCCTGGGTGTAGCGACGTTGCCCTCAAGGACTCTTGAGGCGCCGCACGTCAAAACCCCTACAATCAGCTTGCACATACCGTAAGGTTGCCTGCAGCAGATGCCCATAGCTCGCTCGATATAGACCCCGACCGTGTACGACTAGCTCGCACAGGAAGGAGGTCGCTCGTGGCTGATGATCCCGGCTCGCCCGGTGCTTGTAGTAGCGGGTAGCTGCGTCCCTGGGACATAGCAGCCTCGTCCTAGAGGTCTCATTCTTGAGTCACTGGAGTCTAAACTCTCGACACAAGGTCGCCCGAGGCTACTGTTAATAGTCCGCCAGAATGGATCCCCGACTGAATGCGACTGGCTCGCACCAGAAGGAGGTCCCTCGCGGCTGGAGCTTCTGCCCCGCTCGACGGTTGTGGTAAATAGCCCGTACCGTAAGGTCGCCTGTGGCAGGTGCCTGCAGCCCGCCCAGGGTAGACCCCGCCCGCGCGTAACTTACTCGAGCCAAAAGGAGACCGACCGCGGCAAGTATTCCCGACCTGCCCGGCGCTTGCAGTAGCAGGAGCCGTGAGGAGAAGGCGACCATGGCAGCTGTCCCTTGGAGCGAGGGATATTTCGAGGCAGTAAAGAGTCCCTCGAGAAGATTGTCAATCCCGCAGAGCGGAAATGCGACCTGAAGCAGGATCACTCTGGTAAGCTCCTAAGCGAGCGGCATGCTTCCTTAGCCACTCTCTCAGGAGGGGGTAATGATGGGCCCTAAGAATGCCTGCTTATAAAAGGAACCAGAAGAGTCAGAGCAATTCAAAATGAGCAGGCGCAACTCCCAAAAGGAACCGGAAGAATCATGAGAACAGTGTAGATAGAGCCCGCCCGATACAGAGCGCCGCTCAGTGCCACTTTAACAAACCTCAGATCACCGCAGCTCGTTCAGGAGCCCGCCCCCAACTCGCTCAGGAGCTCGCCCCAGTTCGCTTAGGAGCTCGCCCCCCAGCTCGCTCAGGAGCCTGTCTTTAGCTTGCTCAGGAGCTCGCACCCCCAGCTCACTCAGGAGCTCATCTCAGCTCGCTCGGGAGCTCGTCGTAGCTCGTTCGAGAGCTCGCCCAAGCTTGCCCGGGAGCTCGCCATAGCTCACCGAAGGGCTCGCCTAAGTCACAGAGGTCGCCCGTATTATTGTTTTTGGTAGTACGAGCCTCGTGCAGTGTATTCAGAAGCTCAACAAAGCATGCCACCCATAGACGCTCAAGAGCTCGCCTGCTGGTGATAGAAGAGGCTCTGAGAGAATCCTATGGCCAACTCCAGCTCGCTCAGGAGCTCGCCAAATTGACACCCCCAGATCGCTCAGGAGTTTGCCCAATCGCGCAACCAACCCGACCGGAGAGTTCGCCCATTTCCCCAGTAGAGGTCACCTCTCACCCGCGGAGTTCGACTTTTGGCAATAGGAAGAAGGGGCGGACCACCCGGAGGGAGCCCGCCCTCTTCCCCTCGGATGTCGCCGAACAGTAAGGCGGTGGTAAGCCGCCAGGTGGCCGCACCCCTATGGAGCTACGTGGACGATTGCAGCCCACGGAAGCCGACCAAAAGTCAGTCTAGGACCTTCTAGACTTGTACTTTCCAGAACCGTCACCTGGCAAGGACAAGACCGGCGCATCCCCTTTCTCCACCTCCTGGAAGGTTAAACAACAAAGGCCATCAAGTGGGCCGGCACATGGGGGCACAGAAGGTGCTAGAAGAGCCCCCACGTGTCAGGCTCTGACGGGCTGCAAAAGGTTATAAAGGTACCACCCCCGACTCCAAAGTACAGGTTCGAAACCCTCAACCCTACCACTTCCAACTACTACAGCTCTCTTCTGTTAGTACCCGTTCTAACTTGAGCGTCGGAGGGTCTACGCTCCGAAGGGAGCTAGTCGTTCTCACGCCTTCTCTGTTTTGCAGGACAACCGCACGGACCAGCGAAAAATATCCCGAACAGTAACAATAAAATATTTTTCCCAAAAAATTCAGTAGAAATTCTTTCCGAAAATTCTATCACCCAAAGGATCCAACCAAAGAGTCAAAATGGTATACTATGTCACTACCCCTACATCGTCCGAACAGTTGTATAGACGGCTTAGCTTGGGATTCGAATAACAGTTTAGACGTCAGACTCAAACGTCTGTTCCCAGCTATAGGCCGTCCGAACAACTGTTTGGACGCCCTGTGGAAACCAACCAAAGATGGTCTGGACAAACAAGAAAGAATTCAAACTGACACAAAAGCATCCAAATAATTGTTCGGACGTTTTGACCAAGCATCCAAACAATTGTTCGGATGATATCAGGACTCAGTCCATTCAGATGGCCCTATGGCCGATTCTAAACTTGGAGATTTCTAAGCTAACCACTTGCGACGCTGGTCCACCTACTCCGACTAACCCCAAATATTGATAAGCACAAACACGAAAAATATATGATTGGTAAAACTAATTTATGCGAAAGCGATAAAAATCATGTAAGTGCAAAACCTAAAACTTGTTTAGGAGGTTGGCTCGACCCATGGCACACAGTACGCGTCAGCAAACCCTAATGCCTATATGTAGCAAATGCATCAAGGGCTATCTAAAGTTGTTAAGTCCTTTACCTTTGTCCTTAAAGGATTTTTTGATATACATAATTAAGCTTGAGTATGAAATATTTTATTTGTGTCTTTCTCTGAAGTTTCATTTCGACTTATTCTCTGACCCTCAGGGGCTCGGACTAGAGATGCACGTACAACTTGATACTTACAACACTTTGTCCAAGTTGTCCAATTAGCCAAGTTGTGCCCAAAAGACACTGACTCCAATTGTGTTAACAGTTCTTACGCTACTACTTTTCTATCTACTTTCTTCTCTCTATAGTACCCCTCCTACAACTTTTATCCCTACGACATTCTCTCTAGAACTTTTTCTCCATCAATGACATTCGCTCTCTACAACATTCTCTTTCTATAATATTCTCTCTATAATATTTTCTCACTTTGCAACAATCACTCTATAATATTTTCTCTCATTTCAAATTCAACCACCCCACATCCTCCGCATTTACTGTAGCTATTTGAGGTGGCCTCGAGGCCATATTTGCCGCAACTAGTTAATTTGGCGGCCAGTCTTATCCTGTGCATTAGATGCCTAATACGATGGCTATGTCATTGTTTATCGATTTTGATTTTTTCTTAAAAAGATGGGGCATAACCGGACATATTTAGTTGACCACCAATTATGCCACCAGTTATAATCGTTTTTGTTGTAGCAAGGGTGTGTGCAACTAACCCTAATAGGGGAGAAGCTAGAGGGAAGGGTAAGAGTGAACAAAAGGGAAAATTGGGGAAGTAGCAAACTACTACGGTGAGTTGCAAGTAGGGCTTAGATGGGTCGAACCTGACCGACCCATGTTCAACCTGACATTGGGTTGGATTTGGGCAGTTGTCGGATGGGTTGGGTTGGGAAAAGGCCAACCCAATTAATATTTCGGCATGCTTGGGTTGAGGGTCTGGGTTGACCAACCCAGCCCGAATCCTATATCCAAATACATATAGATTAATAGATATATGTAGTGTAGTTTTTATAACCTTATTTATGATTTACTTCATGTATCACATTCCTCATTTCTTTCATTATCTTTCTTGTAATATTTTAAATATTGAATGAAGAACAACGTCAAGCTATTCAAGTCAACCTTTGTATGATTCTTCTTACCACTACTTTATGTTTTTCTTTCTTATTTATGAGTTTCAGTCAAAATTTATCCAAACAAAAGTTTTACACATTTTATATGTTAACAATAATTTAGTATAGACATACTTTGTACACTATATTTATTTCTTGGTAGTTTTTTTGTGAAACTTGATGTGCTTGAATGTTAATTAAGTAATTATCTTACTTTTGTTTAGAGAGAGTGATTTTATTTACAATAACTACGCACATAATTAACAGTCTTTAATTAAAAAATAAAATATTATATTTAACATGATAGACTTAGTATTATAAAGAAAGTATTAACCCGACCAACCTGGCATACCTACTTGGGTTGGGTTGGGTTAAGGTTATTATTGTGGTATACTAACTGGGGGTTGGGCTTGGGTTGAGCACCAACCTAACCAAGTCCGTATGAGTTTCACCCCTATTAGTAAGTGTTGGAGTTGGTGTGTTCTACGCTTGTAAAACTCTATTTTGATAAATGAATAAGATTGGATATTAGCATAAGAATTGTATATTGGTATATAATATTGTTACGTGTTCTGACATTAGAATATAGAACCATGGTTGCATGATAATCTATATGCGTTAAAGACTAAGTGAATAGATCTAATGTAACCTAAATCAAATAGCAGATATGATCAGATTGGTCACCTCATCATGATAAGCTGTTGTGTTGATAGGCATTAGAGTCTTCACCATGGTTATCATCAGTCACAGTGTTTGTAGCCAAACGGAACCAATACAGTGCATAGATCGGTAAGCAGATATCGGTGCATTAAGCCTTGTTTCTGCTTAGAGTAAATCGGTCCTAAATCCCTAGAAACCACGACTAGTGGACTAACAAATTGTGTGGTACATTAGCACATTAAAGTATGAGGGTCCATTGCGTGGTCCAATATCACGATGTACAGGGTTAACCGGCTGGTGTCGCATCAGCGTACCACTCCTACAGACCATCCACACCCCTAACGGGAGGTGCGTTCCTTGGTCTGACTTACATCGTAAACCCAGGCCTGGTGGTCAGCAGTTAAGCTATTGACCAAATCCGTTGCTCAACAAAGTAATCGGAGATATGATGTGTACAATCAAACTGGAAGAAATCGAGTCATATGATCACTGAAGTCTGATGGTATTCTCCATTGCTCGAGTTAAGTCATGGCACCAAGTGAAGGGACATCGTGTTTACCACTACTAAGCAGAGAGCAAGGGTATACAAGAAAACATAGAATATCTGGATGAATTGGAGTGCAGTCTACGTCGCACTCTGGGTGGCTACGTAGGTTAATAAGGACTCAAGGATTGATGGAACACTCGGGTAGTGTATCGATTGAATCTAGTTGGAAACCATAAAGCCCAGACCCTAAAGGTTCTACCTTATCCGCATTTTATATGTTCTTTGAACCATCTAGTTTCACAGAGCGTAAGTTAAGGTATATTAAAATCCAACCCTAATAATACTACGCTTCATGTGTAAAGCACAATGGATCACAGTAGGTGCATAGGTATGTATGTTTACTAGGGGCAACACTGGAGTAGTATAAAGACATACACGTAAGTCCCTTAAACCTTGTATGGGCAATGTTGCATGGGTGCGATATACTGGAACATATCGCGAGTTGACTAGTTGACTTTACTAGGGGCACCTCATATAATTACTGAGGGCACCTCAGTGAATAGTAATATCATTAGTGCAACCCCATGTCAGTAGGCCATAGTGCGCTAGAGTTTTCTTGCATGAGAGATGGCCGACCATGTGAGTCCCTATACAAAGGGGGTATGACCTTTAGGAAAACAAAATATCCCCTATGGTGATCGCCCCTAGGTATTATGACACACATATGGCTACCTCCCCCTTGGCATACACTAATTGCAAAGGGGATTGGATAAACATCACATAGTGTTTATCCCCTTCCCTAGCTTATAGGAGTTTGACAAAGGGGGAGGGGGGCGATTTTAGCAGATGGAGAGCCACAAGGGACCTACCACAACTTGCTTATATAAGACATGTGGCCAACCACCCATATAAAAAAAGGGAGAGGGTCGGAGGATTTTAGCCCATCTTGGATGCCATAGACGGCCACCCTTCTCCTCTCCCTTTTGTCTCCTCTTGGGTTTTCGGTTTGGATGCGGCATCGTTTTCCTCGTATGGTGAATCGAAGAAGGAGAAGGCTCATTGTAAGGAGGCACTCAGGGATCCTTCGACGAGGTTCCATTCATCGTGTGAGATCGAGGAAAACAAGAAAGCATCATCATCTTCGCGTACCTTCATCTTCTTTGTGGGCTATCTTCCACCTCTATTGACAAAGAAGACAATTCTTTGTGGTTAAAAGATTCGTACAAAGGTTTGGCACTCTCTAATACATAAATCTAGTGTAGATTTGAATTACATGCATGTTAGTATATTCGTATCGATAGATTACCGTTAAGGTGTTCGATTTATGTGCAAGCACATGCACGCACTTATATATTAGTTTTATAAAAATTTAATAATGGAATGCACACAACCTATGATCCCCGGATCGCTAAATCGCTTTCGTTGTGCACCTCTAACCATAGGATCTTTCCAACAACTAGTATCAGAGCTATGCCAATGGTATCATAGTTTTTCATGAAACCATCATGTGCATGCATGATAAACATTTGTCATCATCGGGGTTCCCATACTTATATCATGCATATATGATATATTGCTTGTTCTGTGTATTATTATTTCAGGGCGCCGCTGTATAATTGTATTTGGATATATGATTGCTCGCTACCGGGGGTCGAACCTGTTGGAATTAAATCCTATTATCAGAGTCGCAGCGGAAGCAAAAGATAGATCCGAAGACCTCATGGTGTATGTTTCATTACAATTAATTCTACAAAATAATCTACATGCAAATCTATGATCTTAGTATATGTGCGGACACCCTAGAGGCATACTTCGGAAGACATGCATGTATCTAGTTAGGTATTTAGAACCATCATACCTTATGGATCTATGATCCGAAGAGAACGAAACGACGATGAATAGCACGTGAAACACAAGGAAAGCTGTCAGATGACACCATGTCCTTTGCAAAGGGAGGAATCCTCAAAGTCCTATCTCTGAGTGCAAGGACTACGAGCCGATGAAGGAATACATTGCGAAGACGATGGCGAGCCGCGTGATCTCCTCCATCTCTTTATCTCTTCTTCCTTCTCCTTCCTTCCTCCTTCTCTTTCTCTTCTTCCTCTTTCTTCCTTGGCCGAAACCACACAGAAGGAGAGAGGAGAGGGGGGTCGGGTTTTATGAGAGGGGAGGCACTTAGGGCTGGCTCCTCTCTCTAATTCTCTTATAGGGCCGGCCCCCTAGTGCTATACGCAAGCTAGGGCTGGCCCCCTAGAGATAGGGATAAGAGGGGCGGTTTTTAGGGTTTCCCCTTATCTTTCGTGAAGTCTGGACGAAAACGCCCTAATAAAAAGGGTAACATTGTAAGAGAGATAGAGTGAGGTGTGCCACTCGAAATTGAGTTCTGTAAGTGCCTATGAGCTCCTGGAATTATTCCTCTCATTTTAATATTCATATTCAATATGTTCTTATCCATATTTTAGAAATTTACCAAAATACCCCTATGACCGTTAATATATATGAATTAGGTTCTTAAGCTTCGGGCTTGCGCTCCATCGCGCTACTTCGTATCCAACATGTCCAACTAGGTCGGGGAACAATTCCTATATGCAATGACATGGTGAAACCTTCAGGGTCTAGGATCTTTAGCTCCAATCAGATCTCTGATTTACTGTTCTGGTGACACACTGAAAGTTCCGTTAACCAGCCCTAATCCGATTAACCCGTGTAGCCACCCAGAGTACGATGTGAGTTAAACTCTAGTGATCATAAACTAATGTTACTCCCTCATAACCTTGTTCTCTACTATACTATGATAATCCTTAGTCCCTCCTATTATTGGTGCCATGATTCGACTCGGGCGGTGGGGATACCGTCAGATCTCGATCGATCATCTGACTAGGATTTGATGACTTTTCATCTATAACACCACACACCGTCTGGTGCTATGCCTAGCATCCGGAACATCGTCAGTCATACTGACAACCACCAGTCCTGGGTTAATTGTGTGGACAGATTGACTTATCAAAACGCACATATCCAATACTGGACATCGAATAACCTATAGTGATTGCATACCACTTAAGCACCAGCCGGGTAACCCAACGTATCGTGGTATTGGACTATGGAAGATCCACACACGTTGGCACAACAAAGTACCACACAACTAGTTGGCTCAGTGTACATGGTCTCTTAGGGTTAAGGATATATTATCTATAATAGTATGACAGTTTATGCACCAGTGTCTGAATCACTGAACTATGCACCGTCTTAGGTCCTATTCAACACGATCATCGTGCTTGGTTAGGTGAATGAGAATCCCACGTTCTCACGGTGGAGACTTCACCACATCCTCTACCTGCCAATAACTTATTCTCGGTGAAGCGACCGGTATCACCAAAGTTGTGAACTAGTTCTAGGTCTACGCAGAACCGGTCTACTGGGTCTCCCAAGCATGGATCCACCATGCGTCTTAATGGCCTACTATGTTCCCTAGGGTCTTTAATTATATATATGAATTTATTAGAATTAAATCCTATTGTCAGAGTCGCAGTGGAAGCAGAAAATAGATCCGAAGATCTTACGGTGTATGTTTCATTATAATTAATTCTATAAAATAATCTACATACAAATCTACAATCTTAGCATATGTGCGGACACCCTAGAGGCATAGTATGATCTACGGAAGACATACATGCATCTAGTTAGGTATTTAGAATCATCATACCTTATAGATTTATGATCCGAATAGAATGGAACAATCATAAACCGCACGTGAATCACAAGGAAAGCTGTTAGATGACACCTTGTCCTTTATGAAGGGAGGAATTCTCGAAATCCTATCTTTGAGTACAAGGACTATGAGCCGATAGAGGAATTCGTTGCGAAGACGATGGCGAGCCGTGAGATATCCTCCTTCTCTTTCTATCTTCTTTCTTCTCCTTCCTTCCTCCTTCTTCTTCCTTCTTCTTCCTCTTTCTTCCTTGGCTGAAACCACAAAGAGGGAGAGGAGAGAGGAGGGGTTCGGGTTTTAGGAGAGGAAGGCACTAGGGCCGGCCCCCTTTCTCTCTAATTCTCTTATAGGGCCGGTCCCCAAGTGCTTTACACAAACTAGGACCAGCCCCAAGGGGATAGGGATGAGGGGGGGTTAGTTTTAGGGTTTCTCTATGTTTATCATGAAGCCTGGATGAAAACACCCTTCACGAAAAGTGAAACACTGTAAGAGAGATTGAATGAGGTGCACTACTCAGAATCGAGTTCCGTCAGCGCCTATGAGCTCCTGGAATTATTCCGCTTATTTTAAGATCCATATTCAATATGTTTTGAGCCATATTTTAGTATTTACCAAAATACCCCTATAACCCCTAACACATATGAATTAGGTTCTTAGGCTCCGGGCTTGTGCTCCATCGTGCTACTTCGCATCCAACGTATCCAACCAGGTCGGGGAATAATTTCTATACGCAAAGATAGGGTGGAACCTTCAGGGTTCAGGATCTCTAGCTCTAACCAGATCCTTGATTAACTGTTCCAGTGACACACCGAAAGTTCCGTTAATCAGCCCTAATCCGATTAACCCATGTAGCCACCTTGAGTGCGACGCGAGTTAAACTCTAGTGATCCTAAACTTATATTACTCCCTCGTAACCCTGTTCTCTACATACTCTGATAATCCTTATTCCTTCATATTTCTGGTGCCATGATTCGACTCGGGCGGTGGGGAACACCGTCAGATCCCGATCGATCATCTGACTAGGATTTGATGACTTGTCATTTATAACACCACACACCTTCCGGTGCTATACCTAGCATCCAGAACATCGTCAGTCATACTGACAACCACCAGGTCTGAATTAATTATGTGGATAGATTGGCTCATCAAAACGCACCCATCTAACACTGGACGTCGGATAACCTATAGGGATTGCATACCATTCAAGCACCAGCCGGGTAACCCAACGTACCGTAGTATTGGACTATGGAAGGCCCGCACACGTTGGCACATCCAAGTACCACTCAACTAGTTAGCCCAGTGTATATGGTCCCTCAGGGTTAAGAACATATTATCTATAGTAGTAAGACAGTTTATGCACCACTGTCTAAATCACTAAATTGTGCACCGTCTTGGTTCCTGTTCAACACGATCATCGTGCTTGGTTAGGTGAATGGGAATCCCACGTTCCCATGGTGGAAACTTTACCACATCCTCTACCTGCCAATAGCTTATTCTCGGTGAAGCAACCGACATCACCAAAGCTGTGAACTAGTTCTAGGTGTATACAGAACTGGTCTACTGGGTCTCCTAAACATGGATCCACCATGCGCCTTAGTGGCCTACTGTGTTCCCTAGGATCCTTTATTATATATAAATTAACATACACCAAAGTAGTATCTAATAAAAGCAATAACCAAAGTCATCTTTATTAATGTTAATATAGAAAATTCACGCTCAGGACACACGAGCTACAATAATCTCCCACTTGGCCTAGCGGCGAATGACTGTCTTAACTTCCATGGCATCCACGTTATTTTCAAAAACCTTAGTCGATAACGCCTTTGTGAAAGGGTCCGCCATGTTATCTGCAGACGCTACCTGAGTCACTGCAACCTCCCCTCACTTCTGCAAGTCCCGGATAAGGTAGTATTTTCGCTCAATATGCTTACTCTTCTGGTGATATCTTGGCTTCTTGGATTGTACTACTGCTCCACTATTTTCACAATAAAGGACAATAGGATCTTAAGCTCCCGGTACACATCCTAATTCCATGAGGAACTTCTTAAGCTACACCGCCTCCTTAGCTTCCTTCACACCACGATGTACTCAGCCTTTGTCATCGAATCCGTGATACATCCCTGCTTCACGCTCCTCCAACTGACATCTCCTCCTCCCAATGAAAACACAAACCCTGACGTCGATCTCCTGGATTCTGGATCTGCTACAAAGTCAGATCTATGTATCCAATCAGTATCAGTTCCTGTAAAGAGTAAACTGACTCATAATCTTTAGTCCTATGGAGATTCTTGAGTATACTTTTCATAACAGTCCAGTGCCCTGGACCCGGATTTGACTGATACTTGCCCATCATGCCTACTACATAGCATATATCTGGTATCGTGCACTGCATAGCATACATCAAACACCCTACAACCGAAGTATAAGGTATCTTCTGTATCTTTGCCCTCTCCTTAAAGTTTTAGGACCCTGATCCTTGGACAATTTTATTCTATGTCTGAATGGAAGTTTTCCTTTCTTGGAGTTGTGCATATTGAATCTGACCAAGATAGTATCTATGTAGGCTGACTGTGACAGCGAGAGGGTCTTATTCTGGCGATCTCGAGTTACCTTGATCCCTAGAACGTAACTCACTTCACCCGGGTCTTTCATATCAAATTGAGAGAACAACCACACCTTCACTATAGATAACGTTCCAATATCGTTTCCAATGAGCAGGATATCATCTACGTAAAGCACTGAAAAAACTACTGCAGTCTTATCACTCCCTTTGTAAACACATGGTTTATCCATATTCTATTCAAATCCATAATACTGGATAGCCTAATCAAAACGCATGTTTCAACTTCTGAATGCTTGCTTCAGTCCATAAATGGACCTTTGCAACTTGCACACCAGACTTTCCTGGTCTTTTATGACAAAGTCTGGAGGCTGAAACATATAGATGTCTTCTTTCAAATCTCCATTGAGGAATGCGATCTTGACGTCCATTTACCAGATCTTCCAATCATAATGGGCTGCAATGGATAAGAGGAACCGGATAGACTTAAGCATAGTCACTGGCAAAAAAGTTGCATCATAGTTGATCCCTTCTCACTGGGTATAACCCTTAGCGACTAGTCTGGCTTTGTAAGTCTCAACGGTATCATCCGGACCTCTTTTTTTTTGTACACCCACTTACACCCAACAGGTTTAATATTGTGAGGCAGTATTACAAGTGTCCAGATCGAGTTTTGGGACATCGATGTCAGTTCTGCCTCCATGGCAATCTGCCATGCTGCATGGTCAGAGGATACCATCGCTTTGTCATAGTTCAGAGGATCATCCTTCTGAAACTCTGGATCTACCAAGAAGGCTTCTCCAATATATCTATCAGGAGCTCTTACGGTCCTTCCACTGCGACGAGCCTGTAATGGTTCAATAGGAGTCGATTCTACAATATCGTTTATCTTAGTGGTATCGGCTCCTATTACGTTTTATGTCTGTGTACTCCTATCAGTACCAAGTAATTCTTCAAGAACTACTTTACTGTTGGGCTTATGGTCTATTAAATAATCCTGCTCCTGAAATACGGCGTTCGTCGAGACGATAACCTTTCTATCCTTAGGATTATAAAATTAATCACCCTTTGTCCCTTTTGGATACCAAACGAATAGACATATATTAGTCTTTGACTCCATCTTGTCTCGCTTGTCCTTCTGCACATGTACTAGACAACCCCAAATCCTAAAGTATAACAGGCTTGGCTTTTGCTTCAACTACAGTTCCCAAAGAGTTAAAGGTACTGACTTTGATGGAACAAAGTTCAAGGTATATGCTGCCGTTTTTAGGACATATCCCCAAAAACTAGGTGGCAATGTTGCATAACTCATCATAGTCCGAACCATGTCTAACAAAGTTTAGTTTCTCCTCTCAAATACATCGTTTTGTTGTGGTATCCCTAGTACAGTCAACTGGGATATAATCCCATGTTCATGCAGGTACCCAATAAATTCATCCGATAGGTATTCGCCTCCTCAATTAGATCGAAAAGACTTGATACTCTTACCCGTCTGCTTTTCTGATTCAACTCTGAACTCCTTGAACTTATTAAAGGATTCAGACTTCCGCCGCATTAGGTATATATATATACAAACCTCAAGTGATCATCCGTGAAGGTAATGAAATACTCAAAGCCTCTTATGGCACAGACACTTATGGGCCCACATACATCAGTGTGTACTAACTCCAATACTTCCTGAGATCTGCTACCTTTGGCTCGTAAAGTTTTTTCAGTCATCTTGCCTTCCAGGCAAGACTCACACGTTGGTAGGCTTTCTAAAATATCTGGACTTAAAAGTCTTGCCTTAACCAACCTGTGAATCATGTCTAAGGCTATGTGTCCAAGCCTTAGATGTCAAAGGAGTGTTAGATTATCTGAGGGATTTTTTCTTTTAGATGAATTAATAACACAGGCTTCAGTTATATTATCATACTTATGAGTAGAGTTAATTACATAGAGACCATTATGTGTCTTTCCCTTATAAACAAAGGAACCATTCAATTTAATTGATACACCAGAAGCATTAAATAAAACTGAAAAACCTTTATTATTCAATAAGAAAACATAAATTAAGTTTCATCTCAAGGACGGTACATAAAGTATGTCTCTAAATAATAAACTTCTTCCATTAAGAAACTGCAAGATGACATCTCCAACTGTTTCAGTCTCTGCCACAGCCTCAGTTCCCATGCTCAGAATGATCTCCCCATCACCCAGTTTTCTTGTCTCCTTGAACCCCTGCAAATTATTAAACGCATGATTAGTGGAACCAGAATCCATAATCCATGAGACTGGAGAACAACTGGATGCTACAAGGGTTTCCACTATGTGGATTTGAAATATACCTATCTCAGCCTTTAGGAGCCGCACAACAGTCACCTTTTCAGTGCCCCTTCTTGCCACATCGGAAATATTTTTCTGTGGACTTCACCGGACCATCTTGCTTAGGAATCTGCAACTGCATCTGGACCACCTTCATGGGCTTCGTAGACTTTCTTTTTTGAAACTTGCCTTTGGCTTTCAGAGAAGATTTATGCTCTACGTTCAGGGATTGGGCTTCTGCCTTTATCCCGTCCTCTGCCGTCTAGAGCGCCGCTAGGAGCTCTGCGTTAGTCATCTTCAACCGGTTTAAAGTTAGTAACGAAGCCCTCAAATGTTCCTAACAGAGATGCAAGGAAAATATCAGTCTGGATCTCTGCATCCAAGATGACATCGAAGGAACCAAGTTCATTCACATAGCCAAATAATTTTAGCATATGATCCCGAACTAAAGTCCCCTCTGCCATTTTTGTGGATACCAATTTCTTGATGGTCAGGTAACGAGTTACCCGACTATGACCGTCAAATATTTCCTTTAAATAGAGCATCATGTCTGAAGCGAAGGCCATATCTTCGACTTGCTTCTGAAGGATAGTCTACAAGGATGCGACTATGTAGCACTTGTACATCTCATCAGCATCTAGCCAGTTTTTCTATTTCTTCAACTAGGCCTCAGTAGCACTTAGTATCGGTATGGCCGGTTGCGGGGTACTTAGAGCAATTGAGTGTTTGCCAACCCTTAGGACGAGCATTAGGTTACGCTTCTAGTTCTCGTAGTTTGGTCCCGTAAGTTTGTTATCATTAAGGATGGAGATAAGGGGGTCGAGCTTGGTCATAATTTCTATAAATAATGGTTTAAAGCAAAAATTAGGGTTTACTACAATCTATTTTATGGAATTTAAAAATATATAATGTTTACTCCAGTCGCTATGTCTTCACTACCTCAAGTGGAGACATCCAAGAATCAAAATTCCCTGGGCTCGAGCACTGAGACTATCGGCCTTGAATTGGAGTCAGCATCTCGGTGAGAGCATATAACCGCTTCTGCCAACGGGGTGTTTACAACCCAGTCTTCATCAGAATTTCCTATGGCAAATTAAAGGACCTCTCAGTCTCCTTTTTGCCAACTTTATGTGACCCGCCATGCGCAGCAACGATGGCTTCACACAAGCTTTCGGATGCTTTCCGCAAATCTAGGTGGTATCGGTAGGGAGGTTCATAAACTCCCGCGGTGTAGGAAAAAATTATCACCCACTGCCATTGGCATCCTCCATATCCCGAAGAAAACCACTAGGCGAACCAGCATGGAAGGAAACACAGCTCTCACCCGATTAAAATATCGAACAACGTACCTGTAACATCCGCCCCAAACACACAAGATACTGTCCGCTTTGCCCATGCCAGCACGAGAACTTCCTAGGGTGGTCACCCATCTTGGTACTACTCTCGCCCAAGCACACTTAACTACGGAGTTCTTACGAAATCCGTAGCGGTGCACGATTTTAAAATGCATCTTCTATGTTTGAGAGAGGAAATTATATAAGTAGCTCAGGATCTCCTTCTCTCCAGTCGATGTGGGGCTAACTCATGACCTTGTATACCTCATCTCACCTCATCCATCTTGGCATTCCCGCCTCAGGAGTCTTGGCTCTTGGCTACACGTCCTCGTGTAGGGTTAAACCCCCCTATCCCGAGGAGATCCGGCTCTGATACCATTTTGTAACATCCGCCCCAAACACACAAGATACTGTCCGCTTTGCCCGTGCTCATATGAAAACTTCCCAGGGTGGTCACCCATCCTGGTACAACTCTCGCCCGTGCATGCTTAACTATGGAGTTCTTACGAAATCCGTAGCGGTGCACGGTTTTAAAACGTGTCTTCTATATTTTGAAGGGGAAATTATATAAGTAGCTCAAGATCTCCTTCTCTCAAGGCGATGTGGGGCTAACTCATGGCCTTGTACACCTCACCTCACCTCACCTCATCCATCTTGGCATTCCCGCCTTAGGAGTCTTGGCTCTTGGCTATTAGATCTTGGTCATCACAGTAACTCCCACCCAGACCCTTAGCCGGTTGATTGTGGAGGCCAGAGGCTCCCCTTTGGAGGGAACCTCTTACACATCCCTTCTTTATAAGGTTTTATGCATATCTAGAAAGTTCACGACCTCCTAGACTTAGACCCTAGTCTACCATGCTCCCACTAGGACTACAAACCTTCCCGCAAAGCATTAGTATCCTTGGAAAATATCATTGTCTCTATCTTGAATACTCAGCTTTCACCTTTCTCGTAAGGATCACATTACATAGATTCCAAGGATCCTGATACTTTACTAATTTGCCCATAATCCTAAGATCTGGAGCCTGGCCTAAGGCCAACGTGGAAAGAACTCCTACTAGAATGACGCCTCGTTTACAATTTGATGCCTGATGTCATAGTAGACGTTATCTCATTATAGGTTTCGATACTGGCCAAATAGGGACATCTGACAACCTCTATCGGACCTCAACCTAATGATGGCATAACCAAATCGTGATGAGTTCACACTACCATCAAACGTCAACTAGAAACGAGTATCAGTAAGTGGAATTCTAACCTAACTTGGCCGCTAGGACCATGTGGGGAAAGGGCATCCCACTAGGGTTATCATACTTTTTAGGGGGACATTAGTTATCTCTAAACAAATCCAACACTATGTCTATCTCGGTGCACAGTACTCGGCTACCTGAACTACCATGAGGGCAGTTACCACCTTTCTTTTTAGTTAGCCACCGGATTCGTACGTGTTAAAAACATATAGAGACATCGATGAATCCATAAGCTAAGTACTAACCCTAAGTATGATCAAGAGACTAACTCACAAGCATGATAGATAATTATATTATTATCGGGATTCTCTAAACTTTAAGTAAAGATAACAACAAAAAAAACATCCAAACTGAATCAAGTCCAGGGTCCGACCCCTGAACCTGAATAGCACAGCTAAGATATCATGTTCTTCTATTCTGCACGATCTCCCGACGACGATCTCGGTTATCGCCAATGTGCACGCTTTCGTCGGGTCTTTGCACTCCATGGTACCGCTTGCCTGAACGGTGGATGTAGCATCATCTCCTTCTTCCTATGACCGAAAAACTAATATGCTCCGAGCAAGTGCTTGTTCATGTACAATTTCGCTAGAAAGAAAAGAAACAATCCTAGAAACATAGCTAAGGAATCGAGGGTGGTCAACCTCTACCCCCCACCCATCTAGAGCCTTAAAATCCACAAGCACAATAATAATCAATGCAAAAAATTAAATCCGGGGTCCGACTCCCAGAGGCATGCAATCACAGATTATTATTCAACGTGGCACCTGTAAAGAGATGATATATAGCATAATCCATATGCATGATCTACGTCGAACCCCGATGAAAACATATGTCATCATATATTCACATGATGTTTTCACGAATTCATGCAAGATTTGCTCCCGATTCATATGTTAGGGTGTTAGTATCAAGCCGCGAGATGATATCCAGTACCTCTACGGCTTTCGAGACTGGTTGGGGGAGTTTGCAGGGGAGCTAGAGGTGGAGCCAGACCTGAGGCCTTTACCTCTTTTCGTGGAGCTTGCGAGTCGCAAGTATAGCCGTCCAGAGGAGATGTATTGTGCCTTATATGAGCTGTGGTGTCCGGACACCAATACTTTTCTCACAGCTGCCGGAGAGATAGGGATTGGCCTTCGGGACATTCTCTTTATCTCCGGATCTCCTGTAGTTCGAGACTACTGCCAAGAAGAAGTCCCATTACTGGCGAACTTGCCAGATTCTGATCTTGCGTCGAAGTCATACCATCTTCTATTATGGACTTACGCGATTATAGCGGGGAGTGATCAATCGGATCGAGTTCGCCACTCCTCCTGGGTTGACTTTTGGTTCCGAGGCGAATACCGATCGACTCCTCCTAGCCAGTATCCGATGTGGGCGATGGGGCATTCAAAATATGGCCCATCTAAGTCCTTCAAGCGGTCGATTACGTCATTGGTGAGGCAGAAGTGCTCGATGGTGGGGATGTCGGATCCGTGGGAGCTGCTCGGCCTGGAGAAAGGGAGCGAAGAATGGAAGACCACCTACCGCTCAGCTGGACTTTTCATCTTTATTTGTCGCTTCATCTTCCCGTGGAATGGAGAAGTGATCCGTCCATCTATGTTTCTTGTTGCTACTCGAATGGCAAGAGGGAGATGTTCAACCTGGCGCTCTCCATTCTTTGTTCGCTGTATCGAGGGCTTAGCCAGACCTACTGGAGTTTAGCCAGTGCGGGTGATGCGAGAGGGGAAGTATACAGGGTTACTTCCTTTTACCCCTTGCATTATTTCTATGGGTGGATCGTCCTTTATTTTTCAAAGGGGATCTTTGTCAAGCGCAGGCATGTTTCAAGAGCGCCATTCTTGCCAAGTATTGGGAGGACCTTAAATGCTTATTTTGCTGGGGAATACCCATCAACAGAAAAGGCCCGCTCGGTATTACTGCGTATGTCGCCTGCATATTTCAGCTTTTTTTCTGAAGATGTGACCACTGTTGTGATAAAGTCATCTTTGTATGTCCAAGAGAAGCTCCCGATTACCTTTTCTAGTTCATGGTGAACTGTCATCCTGGCTACTTGGTATAGCGACGGGGTGATTTTGTAGAGATTCAATGATATTCGCCTCACCGTTTTGCCCATCAACAGGGGTTTCGTCAAGAAATGCCTGGGACACATCAGCGGATGCCGTCAGATATCACGGCCCAGGGTGCGTATCGGCTATGGGTTGCATTTTTTGAGAGGTAAACTAACCATAGCTTCCTGCCCGGGATGAAGAATGACTTGAAGGAGGCCGCGACCCCAGAGTATCAGCATTGGGTGACTGAGCAGGTAGTCCCCTTTCTTGAGAGTTTTCCAGTGGAGACCCTTGTGAGCAGCGAGCATGCTGATTTTGCTTTTGACCTGTTTGCTAGGTCTGATAATCGCCATCAAGAGTCCGATGCTCAAAAATCAGAAAAGCCTTGTAGTTGTCATCCCAATGTTCCACACGTCTCTTCTGTAGTGGTAGCTGAGCTGCATGTTGGCGAGGAGAAGGTTTCCTTCGATGCAGATGGGAGAGTATCTCCAAAATGGTGGAAGCTTGTTCCTTCCTGCGAGGTGGTCTTTGGTGCCAATCGTACTAGTGAGGGTATTCTTGTCGAGGAGCCTGGGCTTTTTGGTGACAAGGTGATTCCATACTCTGGCGTAGCATTGTCGGATGCTGCTAATATACTTCTTTGCTTTGACTGGAATTGATTGTTTTAATTCATGACTTGTATGGTAACGTGACTACTTCATTCTGTGACAGGTTTAACTGGAGCAGGATATGGACTTGTTCCACTAGAGACTCGACAGAAGGCCCCTGAGGACGGGGGTGTACCAGGGCCAGTGCTGAGAGTAGGACTCGACATCCCTCCGATGACCTAGAGCTCGTGGGGATTTGCAGCGGTGGCTTCCTTGACGGTACCGTGAGTTTGGATGATATCATCTTGGGGGACAAGGACTTCCTAGAAGAGGCGGAGGTTTCTAGTACTTTCAAAGAGTCGGCTCTCCTAGTTACTGTTGGTTTGTCAGGGACTGTTGCTGGTGTGCTAGAGACTGTTACCGGTGCTGACCTTGTGGGTGCTCCGGTCGAGGTTCTGCCACTATGCGTAGCTATATCCCTGACGGTCGCCTTGGCGATGGTACAGGAGGCAGTTCCGGTACTCGAGTCCTCTGGGCTGGATCGTGTTTTGCTGACACATCCGACTGCCTATAAACGAAAGAGCAGAGGTCGTAACCTTGCAGCTGGGCTAATTTTGGAGGCTTGCAAGAGGTATATCCAGAAGACACTCACACCATTCTAGACAGAGAGCCTAGGTTCGTTGTGTTAGAATTGGTGAGGTCTACAGCTCGTAAAAATCTATAGTTTAGTTGTGTATGGTTGATAGCTTAGGATTGCATTTTGGTATGTACCTTAGTATGTGTTCTGATTACAGAATAGAGAGCCATGGCTATATGGTAATTCACTTGAGTAGAAGACTCAAGGGACTGGTCCCATGTAACCTAAATACGTTCACAGCTCTGATTAGGGTTGGTCATCCTATCATGATAAGTTGTTGGGATGACAGAGCGTGGATGTCTCCACCACGGTCATTACCAGGCACAGTGTCTGTGGTCGAACAAAACCAACACGGTGCATAGATCGGTGAGCAGACACCTATGCACTAAGTCGTGTTTCTGTTTAGAGTAAAATGGTCCTAAACCCTGAGGAACCACGTCTGATGAACTAACCAATTGAGTGGTGATTTGGCGCACCAATGTGTGAGGATCCGGATACGGTGATCTAAAACCACAATGTACTGGGTTACCCGGCTGGCGTTGCATGGTAGATGCGTAACTACATGTGTGCGGGAAACCCTAGGTTAGTGCAGAGACATATGTAGCAATTTCTTATCATAAGTGAATTCTGCCACATGGGTGCGATACACCGAGACATATTGCGAGTTGACTAGTTGACTTTACTAGGGGCACCCTACGGGAACCTCAGAGAATAGTGAAATCACTAGTGCACTTCACTTATGTATGCCTTGCAAAGTCTCGTACACGAGGAACGGCCAACTAGTGACATAAGGGCGTTTTGGTCATACCATGCGCTACTATGCACTAGGGGGGCCGGCCCTAAGTGTTGGGAGACTGGTCAAGGCTAGCCCCCTTTATTGTAAGAGGTTGTTGCCTTCAATAAAGAGGCCGATTATGAGGCACAAAAAATATACTGGTTTTGACCGTTTTCAAAAACAAGGAAGAGATAGAGATAAAGGAGAGATAAAAGGAGAGATAAAGGAAGAGGTTTGAATTGGTCAAACCTTATCCGTTAGGGCTTTATCCAAAGGATAAGGCAGCCCTATATAAGAGCAATGGGGGAGAGGGGGGCCGGCCATGCATGATGCCTATTGGGGAAACCCTAGCCGCCCCTCTCTCCTATTTTCTTTTCTCCTCTCTCGTCTCTCTTTCCCTCGCTTGCGCCATTGGATGACGACTCATATTCCTTGTGTGATGTTTCGTAGAAGGAGAAGGCTCGTCGAATGGAGGTACTCAGAGATCCATCGATGAGGTGCCATGTATCGTGCGGGATCATGTGAACTAGAAGGCATCTCCCGCAAGCTTTTACTGTCTAGAATATGTACAGAAAATTAGCAATGTTTTTATGATTTTGGGAACTATAGAAGTTCAAACGAGGTGAAACTTATTGCAATGTGTCTCAAAGTTTTCTACTTGCAGTCCAAAATTAAGCCTAATCAAAGTTTGGAGCAGAAAGTTACGGTCGTTACACCAAAGGTATATCGAGCAAATCCGAGCCCGTCTCCATCGACAAAGAAGAAACTTGTCGCAGTGAAAGAATCCGCACGCAGGTATGATCTCTAATATGTAGATCTAGCATAGATAGAACATGCATGCATACTAGATTGTTCTCTTGCGTTAGATCGACGTTAGGGATTCGTGTAGTTGCCATGCTAGATTCATACATACAAGTGTAGATCGTTTCAATGAAAATTTTGATATGTAATGCACACCGCTCATGATCTTCGGACCTTCACTTTGCTTCTGCTGCGAGCCTCTATCATGGAATTATATCCAATAATTGGTATCAGAGCATGCTAGTGGTGTATGTTTTATGTTTTTCATGAAACCGTCATGTACGCGCATGAATAGTATGTGCCACCATTGGGGTTCTACGAGTAAATCATGCATAGTATATATTGTATGTTCTATGAATCGTTCTTGTAGGGCGCCACTTCTAAATTAATCTAGATATATGATTACTTGCTACCAAGGGTTGGACCCCGTGTTAGCAAATTATCTGGATATGTTTTCTTTTGTGTGTGGATAGATTTTAGAGCCATAGTCGGGCAAGTGGTGGAGGTTGACCACCCTTGATTCCCAGGTTTTTTTGTTAGGTTTATTTTTCTTTTATTTCTAGGCAATTGTATACGAGCGAGCACTTGCTCGAAGCGTACTAGATCTTTTTCGGTTTACAGATTGAAGAGGATGACCTACCGTGGAGATCCACTACTGAGGGGACGAGCGGAACCTTGGAGGACGACGGCGATCCGACGAAGCGTACACGATGACGACAAAAGGCAAAAGCGTTCGAGATCGTATACAGAGGCTTGCATCGGATCAAGGAACCTTGAGAAGGAGACAAAGAGTCTATGCTGTGCCAGTAAGGTTCAGGGGTCGGACCCTAAACTTGATTCAGTTGTGTAGTTGTTTCTTTCAGTATTTTTTTATATTTCTGTAGAGAACCCCGATGCGATAATTAAATTATCTATGTTAGAGGGATGCCCTTTCCCCTCGGGTCCTAGCAACCTTATTAGGATAGGATTCCACTAGTGACGTCTATTATTTATTTGACCCTTGATCATAGCATGAACTCCTCATATTTGGTTATGCCACCATTAGGTCAATACCTGATTAGCGGGTGTGTCTCTTTAGCCAGCATCGAAATCTAGAATGAGTTGAAATTTTACTATGACATTATTTGTCAAATTTATAAGCGAGGCGCCATGGTAGTGGAAGACCTTTCCTGTCAGTCTGACCTTAGGCTAGGCTCTAGGGCATTAGCGTGATAGTTAGGTTTGCGGAACATCGACTTTCTTGGGATATGTAATGTGACCCTCTAGTGGAGAAATCCACTTAAGGCAGGGACTACAATATTTCAAGATCGATTAATGCTAAGCGAAAGGCTTAAAACGCTAGTGGGAGCACGATATGACCAGGGTCTAGTGTATAGGTTGTCGTGACCTTAGTATACACTAATACTTGTATAAAATAACCCTCAAATTTAATAAGGGATGCAAGAGAGGACTTTTAGAGATCCTCTGGCCTCCACGGCCAATCACTTCGTGCTCAGGTGGGAGGGCATAACTCAACAACCCCCTCGGGTGAGAGTTTTGTTTTTTCATGCCAAGCAACTTAGTGATCTCCCTCGGGATATGGCGATTACGGTGCCAAGGGTTCAGGGATTTACTCACCCTCATGGGGGCCATTTAAACTCCAATTTCGTAATTGCCTAGGCTCACGGATTAGTTGTGTTTTTCCATGCCAAGCAACTTAGTGATCTCCCTCGGGATATGGCGATTACGGTGCCAAGGGTTCAGGGCTTTACTCACCCTTGTGGGGGCCATTTAAACTCCCATTTCGTAATTGCCTAGGCTCGCGGGTAAGCATCCGAAGTACACGTAAGGTATTCGTTGCGAAGACAATAGTGATCACGTGGTACTGACCAAAAAATAACCATGGTTCATCAAATCTCTTAGTTGGCATATTTGGATAGGGTCAAGGAAAAGACCCGTGTAAGCGAAAGACCTACACACTGCCTCCTCGGACAGGTGTAGCCGATTCCGAGATCTTACATACATGGTTAAATTAATCCATAGAGATATCTTCGCTTGAGGGTAGCACTAACATTTGGATATAATTAGCTTATTTTAAAAATCCATAAAATAAGTTTTCTGTATTCTTTTTTATTCAACCATATAGTTTCCCTATCCGCTATCCCATAAGAGAACCAGTTATCGGGTCTCTAACTGCGTAGAGCGGAAGCGCTATCTTTAGCTTATGCTTAGGGTAGTAAACGTACATTGGCTTGCAAATCTCAATATCCCTATACTAGACCTAACGGGTCCAGAAGTCACTAGGGCACTAATTAGGGCATATGATGACTAGCGAGAGTCTAAGGAGATGTGCAACTTCTGTGTTATAGCAGACTTGCGGACAACTCTTTAGAAGCTAGTCAGAGATATGTCGGGTTTTCTGAAATAAAGTTTTACTTACATTAGATGTCAGAGAGGTGAGGTTTATAGACTCATCTCTTTTCCATCAAGAGACTCGTCGGTACCAAGATGTCTGAGGGTATACCTGTTCGGGAACACATCTTTGAGTTCCAGATTGAACTAGATTCCAAAGATATGGTGCCAGATGACGAGGTGGTGGAAGACGCCTGTCATGTATACTTTTCTGGAACCTTCAATGACGTTGTCAGAGACTTTAGCTTTAACAAGCTACAGATGATAAACGCATAACTTCTAAGGAGATTTCTAAGAGACAAAGGATGGGATCAAGATTAAAGGCAATGCCTTTAGTGCTTAACCTAGGTTTTCTTTAGAAGAACCTAAAGGAGTAACTTATCAGAGATCAAAATCTATTATAGTGCAGAAACTGGTATGGACTCCTAAGTCTGGTGACGCCAAAGATGGAAGTGTTTCCGTTGTGGCGAGAATAGGGGGTATTTAAAGATTGAGTATAGTCTCAGGGTGTTAGGGGTTAAGTCACTATTTAGTAGTAGTTCTTTTGCTTCTTGGAATATAGACTTCGTATCTATAGAGATTTAAGGAAAGCAAAATACTACTTTAAGGTGAAGTGATCCTAATGTAGGTACTGATGCTATAAGCCGTTATGGATGCTGTCAGATATGTTATCTTAGTCTTTCCGAAATAAAAATTTTGATATTTAAAGATTTAGTTATGTTTCCTCCTTGGTAAATGAAGTTTTTAGTTTTAGACAGCACCATAGGTGTGTATTTTAAACTGAATAGATAGCTTCATTACTAAAAGAATAGATCAGAATAATCTTTTTGTATTTAATCCTAATTCGAAAATAGATTTCATCACAGCTGCAGTGTCTAATTGAACTTCATCTAAATCCTTTAGAGAAGGTATCCTATTTGTGACCCCTCTGATTTAGATATTTTCCCTCAGATAAATTTAAAGGTAACAGAAGGCCGAGTTTCTGTTCACAGATTCATCAGAGATCCTTCGAACCTATGAGTGTAATCTGGAAGGTAGAATAACTAAAAGGGCCACTAAGGTATTGGTGTTAGTTAATTTTGACGTCTATGGTTCCAAGAGCGTCCAGATGATAGGAGTCTCTTCGATTTAATCGAGGGAATAAAAACCTATCGGACGGGTTCCATAGGATCTTATGGGAGCATGGGATTATCTCCCAGTTAAATGCTCCAAGGATAACATGTCAGAATGAAGTCTCCGAGAGAAGGAATCAGACCCAATATGACATGGTCCGTAGTATGATGAATATTGTCAAGTATACTACCCACCTTCTGGTGGGGTTGTACCTTAAAACAGTAGCTTATATCTGAAACTATCTCTCATCTAGATTAGTGCCTCAGGCCTATAGAGAGATATGGTCTAAGCGAAAGCTGACACTATAGTGTCTCGAGATATAGGGTTGTCCTGCACTTGTATAGAAGGACAAGAGGGATAAGATGGAGATGAAGTTCCAGGTATATCTGTTTATAGGTTACCCTAAGGAGGCATAAGGTGGACTATTCTATGATCTTGAGGTTTGGAAGGTAATCGTTTCTACGAACACCATCTACCTAGACCAAAATTATATTATAGACCATAAGTTTATCGGTAAGGTAGTTCTGTATAAACTATTGGGTACTGGTAGAGAGTGCGCATCTGAAAACGTAGTGGGAGTAGATGATACAAGAAACTAGTATACCAGACACTGTAAAAACGATTCACTTTGTACCACTACCACCTCGTTGTTATGGGAGCATCAGAGCTCCTAATAAATACTATGGAGAAACTTCGATAGTTAATCCAGAGTTTTAGGAGGATGATCCCGAGAGCTACGATAAAGTAGTGGAAGCTTCCGACAGCTCTGACTGGCAAAAGACCATGGAGGCAAGCCTGCATCAATATCCCTTGGAGCAGTCTTGACACTTATAGTGCTATCACCCTTCTGGGTATAGGAAGTGTATAAGAAAAGCACCCGGTTAAGACTTAAGTAGCTAGATTAGTTACCAAAGGAGAAGGAATTGATTATGTCAAAACCATCTTACTGGTAGCTATGCCTAAGTCTATTTTGGATCCTCTTAATCCATCGCAGCCCATTATAGTTGGGAGATCTTGTTGATGGATGTCAAGATAGTTATTCCCTAACGGGAATTTTGAAAGGACATATGGATGATGCAGCCCAGGCTTTGTGTCAGTAGGTCAGGAAGATATGGAATGCAAGTTGCAAAGGTTCATTTATGGACTGATGCAAGCATCCAAGTTGGAATATCTATTTTGATCAAGAAAATCCGCTCACATGGATTTGATCAGAATGAGAATAAACCAAGTGGGTACAAGAAAGGTGAAATAGCTACAAGGGTGTACTTAGTACTTTACGTTAATGATATTTTACTGATTGAAAATGGCGTAAGAATATTGTTTACGATAAAGGTTTGTAGTTATCATAATTCGATGTGAAATATCCTAGTGAGGCGGGTTATGTTATGAGAATCAAGATAACTCGAGATTACTAGAGCAATATTCTCTTGCTGTCACAGGCTACGCATAAAAATAAGATTTTAGCCAGATTCGGTTTACGAGGCTAGATATCTATTGCATAGCAGGGATGAGGGGCCGGTTTCAGTCGAACCCGGGTCCAGGTCACTGGACCGATATGAAGGGTATACTCAGAAGTCCTCATTAAGTAAGGATTGTGAGTTAGCTTGCACTTCACAAGTCCTGATATCCATTGGATGCACAGGGTCTGACTTTGGTGTCAGATGTGCATTCCAGTGAATCGATTTCAGAAATTGCTTTAATCTTGGGATTAGAAGCAGTAGTTGATAGAGTGTGAAGCAAGAGTACATCTCAGACTCCACTACATAGGCTGAGCACGTTGTTGCGTGCGAGGTAGTCTAATAGGTGGTATGGCTCAGGAAGTTTTTGGAGAACCAGGGATGCGTACCAGATGCTCAGTTATCTGTTGTGACAATAGAAGAGCGGTAAGCAAGGTCCAAAGAGCCAAGACAGTTTTAGGAGGAAATGCAAGTAGAGGTACTGAAGTGGCATATGCAGATAATGTTGCCAATTCCTTTAGGGAATTCCTGCAAAGGCTTTTGGACAGTATATAGAAGCTACGGAGCTGAACACCATTTTTTCCTCGTTAGACCTAGTGGGAGATTATTAGAATTAGTGAGGTCTACAACTCATAAAAACCTATAGTTTAGCTATGAATGGTTGATAGCTTAGGATTGTATTTTGGTACGTACCTTAGTACGTGTTCTGATTACAAAACAGAGAGCCATGGCTATATGGTAATCCACTTGAGTGGGAGACTCAAGGGACTGGTCCCATGTAACCTAAATACATTCGCAGCTCTGATTAGGGTTGGTCACCCTATCAGGATAAACTGTTGGGATGACAAAACGTGGGTGTCTCCACTACGGTCATTACCAGGCACAGTGTCTGTGGCCGAACGGAACTAACACGGTGCACAGATCGGTGAGCAGACATCAGTGCACTAAGTCGTGTTTCTGCTTAGAGTAAAATGGTCCTAAAACCTGAGGAACCATGTCTGATGGACTAACCAGTGAGTGGTGCTTTGGCGCACCAATGTGTGAGGATCCGGATACGGTGATCCAAAACCACGGTGTACTAGGTTACCCGGCTGGTGTTGCATCAGCGTGTCACTCCTGTAGGCCATCCACACCCCTAATAGGAGGTACGTTCCTTAGTCTGACCTACGTCGTATTAAACCCTGGCCAGGTGGTCATCAGTTGGACTGGTGACGGATCTGGTTGCTCGGCAGAGTAATCGGAGGTACGCTATACATGGTCAACCTGGAAGGAACCGAGTTATATGAGCACTCGAGTTTGATGGTATTCTCCACCGCTCAAGTTGCATCATGGCACCAAATGGAGGGACAACGGATTTACCATACTAAGCGGAGAGCAGGTGTATACGGAAGAACATAGTAAGTCCGAGGGGATTGGAGTGCAGCCTGTATCGTACTCTGGGTAGCCACGTAGGTTAACTCAGACTCAGAGGATTGATGGTACACTCGGGTAGTGTGTCGATCGAGTCCAAGTTGAAAGCCATGAACCCTGGTCCCTGAAGGTTCCACCTTATCAATATTATGTACGGTCCTTGTACTATCTCCTCAAAACACAGGACACAGTTAGAGAAAGCGAGAAGTCCAAGCCTACGCTCCATGAGTGCTTCGCACTGGTGCATGGTAGATGCGTAACTACATGTGTGCACTAAGGGAAAACCCTAGGTTAGTGCAGAGACATATGTAGCAATTCCTTATCATAAGTGAACTCTGCCACATGGGTGCGATGCACCAGGACATGCTGTGAGTTGACTAGTTGACTTTACTAGAGGCACCCTATGGGAACCTCAGAGAATAGTGATATCACTAGTGCACTTCACTTATGTGTGCCTTGCAAAGTCTCATACACGAGGAACAGCCAACTAGTGATATAAAGGGCGTTTTGGTCATACCATACGCCACTATGCACTAGGGGGGCCAGCCCTAAGTGTTGGGAGACTGGTCAAGGCCGGCCCTCTTTGTTGTAAGAGGTTGTTGCCTTCAATAAAGAGGCCGGTCATGAGGCACAAAAAATGGCCTGGTTTTGACCGTTTTCAAAAACAAGGAAGAGATAGAGATAAAGGGAGAGGTTTGAATTGGTCAAACCTTATCTGTTAGGACTTTATCCAAAGGATAGGGTAGCCCTATATAAGAGCAATAGGGTAGAGGGGGGCCGGCCATGCATGATGCCTATTGGGGAAACCCTAGCCGCCCCTCTCTCCTCTCTTCTTTTCTCCTCTCTCGTCTCTCTCTCTCTCGCTTGCGCCATTAGATGGCGACTCATCTTCCTCACGTGGTATTTTGTAGAAGGAGAAGGCTCGTCGGATGGAGGCACTCAGAGATCCATCAACAAGGTGCCGTGCATCATGCGAGATTGGGTGAACTAGAAGGCATCTCCCGCAAGTGTTTGATGTCCAGAATCTGCATAGAAAATCAGCGATGTTTTTATGATTTTGAGAGCTACAAAAGTCTAAACGAGATGAAACTTGTTGCAAAAGTTGCGTCTCGAAATTCTCTACGTGCAATCCAAAATTCAGCCCAATCGGAGTTTGGAGCAGAAAGTTATGGTTGTTACACCAAATATATATCGAGCAGATCCGAGCCCGTCTCCATCGACAAAGAAGAAACTTGTCGTGGTGAAAGAATCCGCACGCATGTATAATCTCTAACATGTAGATCTAGCATAGATAGAACATGCATGCATGCTAAATTGTTCTCTCGTGTTAGATCGATATTAGGGGTTCGTGTAGTTGCCGTGCTAGATTCATACACGCATGTGTAGATCGTTTCGATGAAAATTTTGATATGTAACGCACACCACTCACGATCTTTGGACCTTCACTTTGCTTCCGCTGTGGGCCTCTACCATGGAATTATATCCAACACTTTGAGCAGCTGGTGGGCTACTGAGGGTGTCGAGTTTTATGAGGACCTGGTTCGGTTCGGGGTGGATGGCTCTCTGTTTGCGGATCGAGCACATGCATACCTTTCTGGTGTATAGTGATGACTATCATTCGAGATGAGCTTCACTGGAGAAGGATGCTCCTACATTTAGCTATGGCCGAGGATGAGGAGCATCTGCTGGAAGAGCAGCATTTACTTGCTACGGCTGGAGTGGCTCGGGAGTAGAGGAAGGAGTAGGCTGCTCGTGCATTGCTTAAAGAATCAAAGTCCAGGCTGGAGCAAATTAGAGTAGCGGAGCAGACTTCTGAGACAGTGCTTACAAGGCAAAGGGAGGAGTTGTCGGTGTGCTGAGAATGAGTGGCCTCTCATTCCTTGGAGCTGGAGCGTGTTGATGTGATGAGAGACGGATTTCTATAGCGCTTGAGGGACTTTGTCTTACTCTACTAGTCGTGTAGTCTTTTGTTTTCGCGGCCTTTTAGATTTTGAACTCGTAGCTTTTTCTCTTGGACTTAATGATATGCACTTCTTTTTTTGGTCATACCTTTTAGGAATGGTGGTTTATTATTTTTTTGTTTGGACTGAACCTTTACAGACTGCCTATGTACCCTACTAAGAGGGATCAAGTCACACGTAGTTCCATTATTTATTTTTGGCAAAGAGTGTAGCCTTTCTTTAGGCATAGTACCTTTTGAGGTACTTGCCGTTGATAGGGCCAAGCTGAGACCCTTCTGGCGTTGTGAGCATGTACGCGTCGTTGGAGTAGACTTCCTTGATGGCATGAGGTCTATCCCACTTGGCGTCGAACTTCTTTCCTCCTCGATGTGAGAGAATGTTGGGGCGCTTGACTGCCAGGACCACTTCTCCAGCTTGAAAGGTCCGAGGATGAATTCTTTTATTGAAGGCACGAGTTAACCTAACTTGATAGCATTTCATGCGTTGTTGAACTTCAAGGTGTCTCTCGTCCAATGCTTTCAACTCGGCTAGACGAAGCTGGGTGTTGTCGTTGCTGGCAAGACCTTCTTAGATGGCTATCCTGAGTGACAGGATCTGAAGCTCGAGCAGGAGGACAGCTTCTACTCCGTATACCAGAGAGTACGGAGTTGCTTGCGTCAGAGTGTGGAAGGAAGTGTTATATGCCCACAATACTTCGCCCATGTGTTCATGCCAGTCCTTTTTTGACTTCCAGATGACTTTCTCCAAGAGCTTGCAGAGAGTTTTGTTAAAGGCTTCTCCTAAGACGTTGGCGGGAGCATTGTACATCGTTGAGTACCTTTTCTTGATGTCGAACCTGACACAGAATTGGCTGACAACAGCATTTTTGAACTGCTTTCCGTTGTCAGTGACGATGTAACAGGGAATACCGTAACGGAAGATGATGTCGTTCTGGATAAAGCTGATGAGGGAGTGTCAGGTGACTTCTTATAATGGTATTGCTTCAGCCTACTTGAAGAAATAGTCCGTCGCCGCCAAGATATATAGATGATGCTTGGATGACTTAGGCAATAGACCAACAATATCAAGTCCCCATTCGTCGAAGGGCCATGATGCAATCATCGGATGTAAGGATTCTGACAGCTATCGGATGTAGTCGCTATGGAGCTAGCAAGCATGGCACCTTTTGGCAAATTCTAGACAATCTTTGATCATGGTGGGCCAATAATAACCCATCCTCTTGATGCGAAATGGAGCTTCAGACCAAACTGATGCGAGCCAGAGATTCCAGTATGGACTTCTTCCAATGTCGTTTCCGCTTCTTCTTTTGCGAGACACCTCAGGAGCATACCATCGTAGCTTCGATGGTAAAACTCGTTGTTGAAGTGGAAGAATTTCAGAGATCGCCAGTGAATGTCAATCTTGCACTTTGGATCGTCAAGGAGCTTTCCATGGACGAGATAGTCTACGAAGGGTTGCCTCCAATCTAGCTCGCCGACCATGAGGACGTGCACTGCATTGACTTGGTCTAGAATACCAATAGGGATGTCTTTCTCAGTGATTACCATTCTCTTATAGATAGGGATAATGAGCTAACTTCTTTCTGGAAATAGAAGTGTAGCTACCAAATTTGCGAGCGTGTGAGCCTACTAGTTGAGGTTCCTGGGAGCATGCTGGACCGAAGCAGCCTCGAGTGCGTTGAGGGGCTCCAGAGCTCGTACATGTAGTTGCACGAGATCTTCTTTGTTGACTTTGTATGCCCCCAAGATTTGCTGGATGACGAGCTGAAAGTCACCAAAGATTTTGAGCCTTTGAAGCTTCATGTCATTGGTGAGTTCGAGGCCAATAATCAGGGCTTGGTACGCTGCGTTGTTATTAGAGCATGGTTTTGATAGTAGAAACGAGAAGGACAGTATCTCATTGTTTGGAGTGACGAAGATAACCCCTGCTCCTGCCACGTCCTTCCTTGTTGCACCATTGAAGAACATCTTTCAAGAGGGAGCGATGTTGATGGAGAATACTTCCTCGTATAGGAGGTCTTCTGATAGTTCCCCTTCTGTTGAAAGAGGGTATTATGCCAGGAAGTCTGCGAGAGCTTGACCTTTGACTGCTTTCCGAGGGATGAAGATGATGTCGAACTCGAGGAGGAGTAGTGCTTATTTGGCCAAACGTCCGGAGAGCACTAGTCTTGACATGATGTACTTGAGTGGGTTAGCTTTTGAGATGATCCTGATGGCATGAGCTAGTATGTAGTGTCACAGCTTCTTTGTAGCGAAGATGCATGTGCCAGACAGACTTTCTCAATCGGGGAGTAGTTTAGCTCCGCGCCGATAAAGGTGCGACTCAAGTAGTAGCATGTTGTTTCTTTGTCTAGTTTGTTGTCTTGAGCCAGGAGTGTCCCTAAGGACTGCTCCTGGGTGCTAATATAGAGGACCAATGGCTTTCCTTGAACTGGTGCTAACAGAACTGGAGGCTTGAGCAAATAATCCCTGATACTTTGGAGGGTTTCTTGACAAGCTTCGTCCCACTTGAATGGTATTTCTTTCTTCATGAGGCGACTAAAGGGGCAACACTTTCCAGCTAAGTTGGCGATGAATCTTCTGATGTACACCAGGTGGCCTTGGAGACCTCTGAGATCTTGCACCGTCTTTGGAACAGACATATTGAGAATAGCATCAATTTTGGATTGGTCTATCTTAATGCCTCGATGTCGCACGACAAAGCCAAGGAATTTGCCCGAGGAGACTCCGAACGCATATTTGAGTGGGTTCATGCGGAGTTGGTACCTTCAAAACCATTTGAAGATCAGCTCAAGGTCCTGAAGATGCGTTGCTTTCTGCTATAACTTTACCACGAGGTCATCAATGTAGCATTCCATGTTTTGATGAAGAATATCGTCGAAGATCCTTTGCATGGCTCATTGGTAGGTGGCTCCTGTGTTCTTCAGACCGAAGGACATGAATTTATTGCAATAGATCCCTTTTGGTGTGCGAAAAGCCGTGAGCTCCTTATCTTTGGGTGCCATCTGGATCTAGTTGTAGCCTGAGGATCTGTCCATGAAGGTTAGTGCTTCATGGCCCGTTGTCGCATCTACCATTATTCCGTGATTGACAACGGGAATTCATCCTTGGGACATGCATTGTTCAAGTCTCTGAAGTCTACGCATACTCTAATTTGGTCATTCTTCTTCTTAACTGGAACCATACTAGAGATCCATATCAGGTACTTGACTTCTCAGATAAAGCCGGCTTCAATAAGCTTGTTGTCTTTACCTTCTATTTGAGGTGCCAGCTTTGGCCGGTAGTGTTTTTGTCTATGCTTGATGGCGCTAGCTCCATATTTGACGATGAACTGGTATACAACAATCTTGGGATCAAGACCCGACATTTCTTTGTAGGACCATGTGAAGACGTCTCTGTATTCTTGGAGCAGCTTGATATATGTATCTTCTTCTTTGGGAGTAAGGAGTGTGCTTATGAATGTAGATCGAGGATCCTCCTACGTGCCCAAATCGATTTTCTTCTAGTCGTCGACGGTGGATTGCCCCCCTTCTTCGAGGATTGGCGGGGCGTCTGGCAACTCGTCGTCCGAAGTAGAATCATCATCGTTTGCAATTTTGAAGATGGTGACATGGTTAATAGATACTAGTATGCTATTGTTAAAGCCTTCATCCAGGAAGTGTACCGATCGAGTTAAGTTGGGAGGATGGGTGGGAATCGGAGTGTTACTCACCAATTCAGCAAATGACCTTCCCAAACGGTCGAACACTGACTTTTACTTTATTTGTTTGATTGGCCCGAGTCTTTTGAACACCGATGTAGGCTTTGAATTTGACTGGCTTTTAGTGTTCTTTTCTGGTTTTGGAGTATGGCCCAACGTCGAGCTCGATGCCGTTTTCTTTTGGGGGACTTGGTACTGGAACGAACAGCGTAGGTGAAGCATACGTCAGAGGCTGATGATCCCTCTCTTGCTTCATCTACTATCTTTACCTCAATGTAGTTAGAGGTGAAGTCCTTCTCTGCTACGATCTTGACGATCATCGGGGTTTGACTGGAGCCAATGCCTCACCAATTTGGTAGAATATGCTCGTTGCTTTGGAGGAGTCGAGCATGAGTCTTGGTCATCCCATGTGATATCGCAGCTGGCAGGAGTGTACTTATATATGCGGCACTGTCCTTGTTGTAGCCGGCTTTGAACAACAGCTTAGCGACATTTTGCCCCCAACTCCCTTCCGACTTGAATGCGAGTCGACTGGAGTCGAAGGAGCCAATAGGTTTTGTCAGATCCGAAGCTTGCATCAGACCGGGTAGTGGCAACGTCATCTCCTGCAGAGTGATGACATTAGCCTCTGATAATGGCGGGTCCGGCTCTTTTTCTGAAGTAAGAGGTTGTCATTCGTGTTTGCAAAGTCATTGAGGCATGAGGCGCAAAACTAACGCAGCTCGGACGGGCAATGGAGTATTTGGTGTAGATTTTGACTAGATACTGATGCGCACCCTTCGTTTTGGTACTGGCGCTTCCCTGATTTTGTGTACCACCTTGGAAGGTTGCACTGCATTTGGAGGTGAAGGAGTTTTATCCCGCTTTACCTCTTTAGCTTTCTGGATTCGAGGAGCTTTAACTAGAAGGACTTCTACAACAAGGTCTTTTGCTTGGTAAAACTTGACGTCAGCAAGGTGTGCTTCAACCTCATTAAATGTCTTGTCATCTGATACGATACACTTCTCCATGCCTTTCTCGTAGTACTTAAGGCATTGGTGCGAGGTGGATACCATAATCCATTTTCATGTAGCCAAGGTCTTTCTAGCAAGAGGTGATATGATGTTTGGCAGTCAATGATGTAAAAGAGGACTATCGTGTCGAGCTGGCTAATGGAGAGTTTCAGACGAATGATCCTGGTGGTTGATTGACTGTCTTGGTTGAATCCCTGGATGACCAGTTGGCTTTGTGAGAGCTGGTTAATGGTGATACTGAGCTGCCTCATTGTTGGATGGACATGATGTTGACGGTGGAGCCACAATCCAGCAGGATCTGATTCACTGGCTTCTCCTTGATATACCTTGAGACATAGATGTGACAGTTGTGCAGTCGCATCTCGAGTTGCAGATATTCATATGAGAAGGTAATTATAGTTTCATAGGAGGCAACAATTTTGCCTTTCTTACCAACCTTTATTTTTTTCTTGTAGCTGTCCGGATCGGTCAAGGCCGCAACCATTGCTAGACGAGCCTTCTTTGGGAGGTATAATGCTTCTACAAGCAGTAAATGCAAGATTGCCTCATCGTTAGAAGCAGTGCCCTTTTCGTCAGAGCCATCTTTTTCGTCATCGGAGTCACTTTCTTCAGAGGACTTGACTTCGCTTCCTCTCTCGGCATCTCGTGAACTTCGGCCATGCAACAGGAGGCTCTAAGGTACTGATTGGTTGAGAGGAAGTGATCGGGAAAGAACTCTTGCAGCGTTGTAGGTTCTGGAGGGCTTTGCTAGAGGAGTTCTTTTGGACTTGCCGACGGTACTTTAAATGCCTTTTTTCCTAGAGCTTTGTTTTTCTTCTTGTTAGTCCTTCGTTCGAGGAGCTTCCTTGTCACCCGATCTAGCTTGTGACATCTCGCTTGCCGTGGCCTTAGCCTCCGAGGTAGCATGATCTACGCATCTTTATTGGTGGAGTCTTCCTTGCCAAGCAGAGGGCTTGGAACTACGATTGGAGATTCTTTATTGACTGGAGAAACTTAGTTTTCTAGAGATTCTATTGGTCCACCTTCCAATCCTCAACCGGTTGGCTCGAAGTCTTCTATTAAGGCGGATGAAAGCTTGGAGTAGAAGACGTAGTAGTTAAACTTTCCCGAGGGCTGGCCCAACATGCCAATTCGTACCTCTCTTGGAGAGTTTGTTGAGATGTGACTTTGCTCAGGAGAGGTGCTGACATGAGCAACAGTTACCCCCAGGTTAATGTTGTTTCACTCCCGGCGAATGCAGGAGTATGCCATCGTCATCTTGGCTTCAACTATTTTGGTTGTAGAGATGACTTCGCAATTGGCCTTTAACGGTTGATGCATAACTTGGGTGTTCTCCGTCATGCAGCAACTAGTACCGGTAGAAAGGAACTGAAGGTGATGGACGTCATGTTTGCTGTAACAACATCACCGAAGTCGACTCAATCTTTCCTTGCTTTGCGAGCGCTATGATTATTTCTTTGAAGACAAATCACTTTTCAAGGGGATGGCTAACCACCCGATGATACTTGCAGAAGAGTGGATCGTCGACACGATGCATTTTCTCGGGCCTCTTTGAAGGAGGAAGCTCGATCATCTTCTCCTACATCAACTGGTCGAACATGGAGAAGACTTCCGAGTCTGGGAAGGGATACTCCTTGGCTTTGAGTTCCTCGAGAGTCATCCTTGGTGGTCATTGAGGCTATGACGATATGGTGATAGCCTTGTGTTTGTCCAGTTTGCCACCGATCTTGAGTGGTTTGGAAGTTGAAGCGACATCGGCAACATTGATTTGCTTTAGTTTGGATAATGGCGGCTTGTCCTTCTTCTCCATCTTCAGGAAGTTTTTACTCTTTGAGTCCCCGCGATTTGTTAAGATGAGCTCCATGTTGTGAGCCCGAGTTGCGAGTTCTTCGAAGGACCGAGGCTTGATCCCTTTGAGGATGTAGAGCAAGCCCCAGTGTATGCCTTGGGTGCACATCTCGATGGCCGAGTCTTCAGACAAGTGATCTCGTGAGTTTAGCGTAAGATTCCTCCAACGATCGATGTAGTAAATCATTGGCTTGTCCTTTCTTTGCTTGATGGTAGTAAGCTTATTTATGCTGACGATGCGCTGGGTGCTGTAGAAGTGATTGAGGAACTCCCTCTCCATCTGGTCCCAACTGTCGATGGATCCTGAAAGAAGATCAACATACCAGTCAAAAGCATTACCTTTGAGGGTGCGAACGAGCTGCTTCACCATCTCGTCGTCGTATGTGCTGGCATTGTTGCAAGTTTCGACGAAGTGGGCAATGTGTTGCCTTGGATTGCCCTTCCCGTCGAAGTGCTGAAACTTTGGCGGCTGGAACCAGGTAGGGAAGCGTAGTTGCTGGATCATTGCGATGTAAGGCTTTGAGTAGGCCGCCGTGATTGGGGGAAGACTGCCGCCATGAGAGCGTATCATATCGACCACCAACGACTATATCTGCTGGACAGTCATCATTGCCAGAGTCGGAGGTTGTGTGGCCACCGAGACTGGTACTGGAGAGACGACTTTCGCTGGGATAGGAGTCGAAGAGAGTACCGGAGTAGTCGCTAGAATCGCCAGGACAATCTCTGCCGGAGCGAAAGTTGAAGACAGCGCTGGAGCGGTTACTGGTGAAGTAGGAGGTTGATTGACTGCTGTAGCATCCCTTGCGCTTAGCCTTTGAAGCAAGGTATTGATTTAGCGGTCCTTTTCCTCCATCAGCTGACTGATTTGCCCCATATGTTCACCCATTTGTATGACTTGGAGCTGGAGAGTGGATGGAGGATGATGATGCAGGATGTCTCGATGTTGCATGCCTATATCCTTGATGTCATCGTCGGAGACGTAGTTGCACCGACTTGCTTCTGCTTGATGATGAACATTTGTCCCCTGCAAAGGAGGTGCAACTTCCGTTGGAGAACCCGAACGAGCTTGGAGTTAGGGCTAATCCTTTCCAAATTTCTGGACACGGATTCCAAGATCGAGGCTTGTTTCTTCATGCACCAAGGCCTCCTCGGCAATTTGACAAGCTTCTTCGGTAGCAGCTTCTGGTGTGAAGACGTTTGCAAGAGTTCTGTTGAGCATCCATTTGGTGGGAATTATCCCTTCTTTATCATGCACATAGCATCACTTCGCTACGTAAAACTTTTATAATATACATAAACTACATAAATTTCTTTATACCATGATATAGTAGATTTTCATACGAACCCAACGGCATATTGGTTCGCTCTCATACATTGCATGTATGAAAGATACAGAGCCCGATAGCCCAAATTATTCTTTTATCGATAATCGCATTGGAACCTTACACGTGTTATTTCATGTGTATTTTTCAGGAAATTTGTCCGGATCTCGACACGCACGACAGTGATGCAAGACTACGGAGTCGATATCATCTCAATTGGCTTTGGAATAGAGGGAGGTTGTATACGGATGACAAGAGAATTGACGAATAATAGATGTGCAAACCACGAAACGGAGAAATGACTTCATCAGGTAGACGAATTGCATGATACGAGCCAAAGGATGACTACATGCATACAAATAAGCGATGATGGATTCGGATGATGATGATCAAAACCTACCCCACCATGCATCTAGCCCTGCCCAACCTCGTATAAACTTGATCGAGAACCATGCATAATTGCATGCATGATTTGATCACAGTCATGCATGATTTCTCTCTCTAAATTTCTTACCATATATTCTCTCTCCCAACCAAATGTCGCTCTCTCTCTATCTTCCTATTATCTCTCATCGATCCTATATTATAGCAAGCCCCCTACTTTCTCTCTCTAGGACAATTTTCTCTCTCTCGGATTCCTCATCTCCCACGCTTCTCTCACAGCAGATCACAGCCACCCAACCCATCTCGTCACCTCGAATCACAGCCGTCAGCACCCATGCAAACAAACCATCGAACCAACTGTACCCAGCCTCCTATTTTCTCTCTAACTTCCTGTCTCCGTCTTTCCCTCACCTGACCATCCCAACCCATTCGAAACCCAGCCGATTCCCTCCGGATCTCCTCGCGAACTTCTTTCACTCTCTCTCTTTATTAATCCTAACCGCCTAATATTTTGTCTCTCTAGCCCGATCTTCTCTCTTTCGGATTCCTTCTTCCCCATTCATCATAGCCGTCCACAGTCCCTTAAAACCACCAGATCCCGATCTCTTTCCCATCTCCGAGCCATCCGCAAAACAACCAGCCCCCGAGAAACTTGGCGATATTTTCCCTATCTCTCTAAAATTCTCTCTCCTCCTCTTCACCGAACGTGTCTCTCTATCTCTCTTTCCTTCTCTCTCTCTCTAAAACTGTCTTTTATCTCTCATGTCCTCTTTTCTTTTCTTTTAACCCGTGAACCCTTAAGTCCCCCCTCTCTCCTATATAACTCGATCAAAACCCTAGAGGAGGGGAGGTTGCAATACACGAAACCCTAGTTTAGGAGGAGGCTCTCACCACCGAACCCTACCCATCATCTTCCACATCCACCGGCCACCATCTCCATCTCGAGCCACCATCACCCCATCATTGAGGCTACGACGTGATCAAGCCAAAGTGAAGAAGCATCAAGGAACGAGATCGAAGAAGACGGAATCTACGGCGCAATCTTCAAAGATGATCTGTGCTTCGTTTATTTTCATTTTTTCCCTTTGATGTAACAAAAACCATGTCTAGCTAAATTCCTTGCTAAGGCTTAGATGAAACCCTGGATCTAGTAGATGTTAGGTTTATTTTATGTGTTCTATGCCAATGCTCCTTAATGTTTTATGCGATTTAATTCCTAATTGATTGATGGTTCAATTTGCTCTCACAATCCATGCCACGTATATTTTGTAGTTAGCACTATAATTGATCATCATGCAATTAGGTCTATTTTAATTAAATAATTAAAATCCAAATCTTGCATGCTTAACTCAGACATCGGATGCTCTGCTTATGTGCTTTGATCCATTGTGCTTAACCTAGATGTTTGATGCTTCGTTTTATTACTCATGCTTGAGTTGAATCCAATATTAGATAATTATATTTAAAGCCTTAAAGATCACATCTCGAGAAAGCACGGAATTTGTTTTCCGCATGCTACTCGCCTAAATTTAGAACATCATAATTTAAACATAGCATCTACGATGATCTAGCGGTGGATTCGACCGCCTTAGTATCTCATCCATATCTGAACTTCCACACTGCACCACATTACCTTAGTTAATTTGCATGCTTTAATCCTGCTTAGTTTACTTTTTCATCACACACTCATAAAACCGAACCAATAATATTGCTCATTAAGTAACTTAGGTAGATAGATTAGTAACCTTAGATTAGACAGATCCCTTATTAGCAATTCTTGTGGGATCGACCTCGTAATACGTATCGCTCCAAGCTACAAAGCGATTCGTGCACTTACGAGTTATAATTTAGATCAAATTAACCCCTTAATTTAGGATTAGTTTAAATCGAATCAAGTTTAAGTACACCGAGTGTAGATGCGTACTACCAAGGGAACGTCATCCTCTGGGTTTTCTGGATCACCATGTTGGAGTAGCGGAGACTCGGTGATAGGCGAAAGGCTTGTTGGAGAAAATGTATCATTATTCGTCCCGGCCATGGCGAAACTTAAAGCAACTCCTTCAAACGTACGGATAAAAGGAGAGGAAGTCCTACCAGGCGTGCCAGAAATCTATATGTGCAAAAAAAATATTCGGGTCATCTTTATTTCGAACACATGAAGATTACAAGGCCGGGACCCGGGGACTCGGGGGTGGTGAGCCGGGTGCGATAAAGATTTGATCAAGAGATTATAGGAGAAATCCTCTGGAGGGTCCCTTTGATCCGTGTCTTTATGTTACTTCGTGCGAGAGCTCTGGAGGGGTTACCCAGGACAGAGATCTTTACAGGGTGAGGGTTTCTTGAGAGGCTAAGGAGTCTTCATTGTTGCTTTCGTCCCCTCCATGCTTCGGGCTTTCTCGGCTAAGGGATTTTTGGCTTCGCTCCTCGGTCTTCGCATCTCCCTCGGCTCTTTCTAGATCTCGGCATCCTTGATCGTCGGTTCGTGGTGTCGATCGTATTTCTGGCGACGGTTTTGGCTTTGGCTTTACTTTGATATGGCTCTGGCTTTTGCTTTGCTTTGGCATTTGCACTTGAACGTAAATGGGTAGAGACTTGCGATGCTTTAGTTTTTCTGGACTTTGCGTCATATCGGCTAGAATGTGCAATGCTTTGCTCATGACTGTTGTAGTTGCTTGGCTTTGCCACGTGCGTTGCTTTGGCTTGGGCTTTACCGGTACTTTTGCTTCAGCTTCTTGTGTTGGTTTTTGCTTTTAGCATTGGCTTGATCTTCTTCTCGAACGACGATAGCGGCGTCTCCAAGGCTTCTTTCTTTGTTCGGCTTGGGGGTCTTCGGCAACGACGGTTGTGGGGTAGCTTTGGCTTTTCTTCTTCTTCGGGCTTCTTTGGCGTGATCAGAGTTGAAGGCTTCTTGTGAAGACGGCGGGTGTAGCACAGATATCTTTGCAACAGTTGTGGCATCGGCTTTTATTGATGAAGACGGCGGGGGTAGCACAGACCTTCGTGCAATGGTTGTAGCATCGGCTTTTGTTAATAAAGACGATGGGGGTAGCACCGGCTTTGAGCCTTCTCGTCCAAGCTTTTTTCTTCGTGCGAGGAGTCGACGCCTTTGTTGAAGATGACGGGGTATTGTCGGCTTTGATCTTCTTCTCCGGCCTTTACTTGTGGCGTCTTTGGAGTTGATGAAGATCATTGGAGACATCGGGGTGATGACGATTCCAGCCCTTCGTCTCCGAGCTTTCTTCTTCATGCAAAGAGTCGAAGTTTGGATCCTCGAGTACAAGGCCTTTGCTTTGATGAGAACTTCGATAGATGACTCCGCTTTGTTGGGGATGCGCCTTCTTGTTTCTCGTGAAGCCTTCGGTATTCAAGCATTGGAGTCCCCTTTTTACATAGCCTTCGACTCTTGATGCCTTCCCCCACCCCTTCTATTTATAGGCAAAGGGGGGAGGTTGGGAGAGATATGGCTGCGATTTTTTTATTTAATCCAATATCTCCCCCCATAACCATCAAAATATTGTTTCCTTATTTGGGGGAAACAAATTTGATCCCTTTCCTTATCTTGTGGGGATGGTTATAGGCTTGTTATGACTTGATCTTTGAAGATAACTTATCATCTTTGCACCTTCCGATTGCATGGAGACATGATGTCATTATATCCGTCAGATCGAGGGATCGTCACGGATTTACGGTTGCGTAGACATCTACATCACCTCCCCCCGCATCACAATGGTTATTATTTTTTTTCTTTTTTTCTTTTATTTTATTTTATTTTATTTTTTCTTTTCCTTATGGCCGGCCACACCTCCCCATGGGGAAGGGGCATGGTTTCCAAAAGGGGGAGCCGGTGGGTCTCTTTTTGTGTTCGAGTTGCCGGTCCGATGGGGCCTGTTTGCATCGAGTCAGGTCCGTTTTCGTATGTGGGCCGTTGTGTACGGGCCAAGTCTCGCATACGGACCATTGTGTGCGGGCCAAGTCTTGTATACGAGCCGTTGTGTACGGGCTGTGTTCGCTTGCTGGTCGGGTTAGATCCGTGGGCTAATTTCGATGCCCATAATATTTTACCGTATAAAACCTGTATTCTGCTGTATAATACTCATATAAATACCATATTATAAATAATTTATTAAATATTTAAATAATTTATTAATAACATCATAATATCATATAAATAATAAAGTAATAAAAATAAATTATTTTGAAAATTAATTAATTAAATATTTATTTAATTAGATTAATAATTAATTAATTAAATTTTAAAAATAATTTTTTTTAATTTATTAGATATGGTTGTTAGTTTTTGAAAAAGTGTGCGGGAAGCGGGGTGATCATCGCGTACGGACGGGAAAACCTAATATCACACACAATCGGTAATCCCGTCGTCACACGTTACGAAATGATCTATCCCGCATATTTAGGGTTTTATTCAACACCTTGTAGATCCTAAGGACATGTGTGGCTTAATCATAGCCGAGGAATGACTTTCGGCCCGGAAACCATTTCAATATACTGAAAAGGTGTATAAGTGCTGCCCAATTTTTTAGTCTATATTGACCTAAGCTTCTTGGTCCACCTAAATCAATACTATATTTTCTTAGGGACGTGTGATACTCTGTAGATGTTAAGGACATGTGTGGCTTAACCACAATCGTAGAACGACCTTTGGGACAGGGAACGTTTCAATATATTAGAAAGGGTATGGAAGCGTTGTTCGATTTTCATTGAACTGAGTCCCTAGTCCCTCTTTAGTCTAAAAAAGTTAGGGTCATTCCCTAACTATCTTTTAGATATTTCGGATCACTTGTAGTGACCAGGGTATTCATCCTAGCATATATGAATAGAGACTCTAGGATATCATTTAACTCGTAAGGTCGTCGTGGCAGAAGTTGAGATTGGGCATTAAGGCACCTGACCAGTTTGGTTGGTGTGGTTGACTTGTGCAACAATCTAACCTGGGGTCAGATGAGTCTTAGTTGTGATGACCTCTTCCAAGTACCCTAAGACTAGTGTGCTTAACCTATTAGGGTTTTGGTTTTGATAGATCCGATGATTAGTATGATAGTAAACCTTTTACAGTTATAATATTTAGCACTAGTTAGTGTGGCTCTGATTGAGTCACTTTTATCCTCAAAGTGACTCAGGATTTGTGTTGTTCTTTTGCCATAAACCTAGGTTCCAGGTATGAGTTTAGTTCGAGATCCGGTGGATGGATGCTCGGCTGAAAGGAGTAGTAGCTTCGAGGAGCTTATTAGGAGCTCGAGTGGAGCAGGAGTTGTGGCTTGAGAAGCGTACTTTGCTTAGTTTTATACAGTAGTAACCTTTTTGTCATGTGGAAAGTTATTAGTTATCATCTTGTGGATGATTGAGGAGTGTATCTCCTTGGTATTGTATATCATTATATTATGGCATCATATGGATGATTGTGATTCAGTTATTGAATATACAAGTGTACGTATAGTATTTGATCATGGCATCTGATACCATCTGAAACTTATAGTTTTTTGTGCCTGGGTGAGGAGCTATTCGTGGATAGGAGTGGTTGTGAGGAAAAACTTGCCCTCTGGGCTCAAGTATCGAACTCCTACGAGAGCAGTACTTTACATAAGGAAAGGGAGAAGTCTCCCTCCCTCGGATGAGTATGCCCTCAGCAGTCGAGTAGCAATCTCTATATTTTCTTTACCTTTTTTAGTATAATGATAGCTATCGTACTCCCTTTGCGAGGACTTGACCATACATACACTGCTTAGGCATTGGGTTAGTCCGAGCAAGGGTGAGCGAATAAACTTTAATAGAACTTAATCCCTTTACAAAATAAAAAATCACACCTTGAATCTTCCACCATGGAGGAAAATTCAGGGCGTGACAGTACATATACGTCGAGGATGACGATCTTGGTCCCAGTGGCGTTAGCGTGAGGATGGAAGGTATCGTTCACTTTCGTACCTCACCTTCCTTGTAGTGCCTTCGTTTTTTTATCTTATATCAGGTTTCTTGATGGGGTTTAGGACGGGCTTGAGATATGAATTTGAAACCCGATCGGGTTCGGGTCGGGTTTGGGTTTTACTCCAACCGCCCTGACTCGACCTGGATATATAACTTATCAAGATCATATAATAAGTTGACTTGTGCTTATAAATGCGTGATCGAAATATAGGAGGAACATTTGCGATGTAGAGCTGCGATTAGGTGGGCCCAAGAAGTTAAATATGTAGTTTTTATAAAGCCGACCTGACCCATAATGCATAAACGGGGCTGGGCGAGCATGGGTTTTTCCAATGCTAATTGGGACGGGTTTGGAAATTACCTTCAAAACCAGACGTGGGTTTGGGACGGGATAAAATATAATGAGGCGGGTTCGGGATAGGGCCGACCCGCCCCAAACTCGACTCGTTACTATCCCTAATCTGGGTAGGATTGAAAGATCAAAGAGAAAGAGAGAGAGAGAGAGAGAGAGAGAGAGAGAGAGAGAGAGAGAGAGAGAGAGAGAGAGAGGAGATCGTGAGGAATCGTCGAGAGATCGAGAGAGGAGAAAAGATTAAGATTGAGAGAAAATAAGAAGAGCAAAAGATGCCCCCGACGACCTCTTCCTCGTCGAGGTAGGCCAATCCCTTCATTCCTCCCTCATCTGTTTCTCCCCTCCAAAACACATTATCACCACAACCATGAGGCCATGGACGTATGCACACAAAACCACACCTTGACCCCATCTCCATCGATAGCCTTGCCTTAATCCTCATAGAGAATCATCCGACCAACACTGGCAGCGTTCGTGTGCCATCAAACCCACCTAATAGCCCACCTGTTTCCTCTTCTTTCACCACGACAAGGGTAGCAGGCTAGGACTTGGTGGCTGTGCAGACATACCTCTATGCCGAACTTCAAAACCCGGTGGCTCTGGCGACCCTGGCTGCCGACCAGAAGCCATTGTTGGAAATATAATCGTTCTATACTAGCAAAATCGGGACTTAATCAAACTCTTAATAGGCTAATATTATTTAGCAAAGATTGTTTTTGTAGACAAAGACAAATACGATATTCTTTTAGAAATGGTTTGCCAAAGCAGAGCGGGTTCAATGGAACCGTCATTCACCTTGCCGAATTTTCTAAAAGGGAGAAGAGTTCAATATAGACTATCTCTATTTATTTGGATTTCTATAATAGATACAAATCATTTTATTTAGATCTAGTAGTAGGACAATAGAATAGTTAGAAACTCTAGCCTGATAGTCGAAGCACGCTAAGTGCTGTCCCAAGAAACTTATTGCCCCCTCGTGCGGGTCTCATGGCAATGGTTCTCGGAGATACGACGACCCCGGTCAGGGGACCTCCTTCTCGTCGGCACGGCTTCAAGTAGGCTTTGCGAATCTCGATGAACTTTTAGGAATCCAGCGACTCGACGAAGATGTTCTCGAAGCAGGGAGGCAGCACCGCAGTACAGCTTTGATCCAAGAGAGGGAGTCTTCTTGGAGCAAAGCAGCAACACTACAGCACAATTTGAGAGAACAAGAGAGGGAGAAGCAGAAAGTAGTTCTGATTTTTGGAGTGTGTGTTCTTTATGGCTGCACTGGGCCTTATATATGCCTTGGGCAGTTAATAGAGGGCTGAATGAGAGGAGAGGTTCATGAGCTGCGATTAAGCCCATTAACCCCCCACGTTACAGCTCGCAGAGAGTAGCCTTATAATGGCTAGTATGCAGCAACGGGTCTCATGCATAACGGCTAATAGCCAAAAAATAAAATAATAAATGACCGGTTTAAAAGGAAAAATAAAAATAAAGCAGGTGCGGACCAGCCCATTTCAGAGGTGCTATCGTGTCCGGGTCCGTGGGTGCACACACACGTGCCACCCAGCAGAAGCCCAAGCCCGGCCCGGCTCGGCTCGGCACGACACGCACTCACGTGCGCGTGTGAGCTAGTGGAGCCCCTCCTCTAGTGTGATGACTAGTAGGGGAAAGAGGGCAATCCCTTTTAAGTTGGTAGGTGATTTCTCCCCTTACCGATATGGGACTAAACCCCTATATGTTTTGTATGGTTTTCAAACACACACTCAATAATCCCCCACATGTGTTTAAAATTACTAAATATTAAATAATTAATAAAAAATTTAAAATATAAAATAAAAGGACTTTGCTGGATTCCTTATATTACGCAGTAGATGTAGGTACCTTCTGGTTTGAACCTCCACTTAGTATAGTTGTATACATCTATGAGGACTTGGTGGACAATGCCTTGAACCAGCCTCATTTATCGGGTTTCTACAAGTAGTACACATAATACAGTTTTCGATGGTTCTAAGCGGGTTGCACTATTAATGGCCTTGTGCAGATATCTTTTCGTGTATGTTTCTAGGGAGTAGCTCTGGTCCCAGAGTTGCAGCCTTACAACTACATACATATAGGTAAGTCCTAATAAGGGCGTAAGCAAGACGACACCTCGCCTCATGAGTCTTGGACTTATTAAGAGTTTTAAACTCATCCTACCTCTTGCTTTTAATAAGCATTGACTTCATAGGGACGAGAGCATTTTTCAGTGCTCCTTTATTTTCAATCACTGCTATAGTTTGTGTCTACCCATTAAACCTCCATGAGGTTAGGTTCCCAGTGCGGTGATTTTTCTTATGGGCTTAATCCCATCCCCCTCGACGATTCTAAGACCACTATCCTAGGGAGGCCATTAGTTAGATGATCCGCCAAATTCTATTCGGATTTAACAAAGTTCAGGGCAATTATTTTATTTTTCATCTTATATCTGAGATATCTATGTCTCAATTTCAGATGTTGATTTATTTTCACATCAATATTCTCTTAATTGTATTTATCAATACCTGATCGACAATCACAATGGATAGATATAGCCGATAAAGGCTTTTCTATCAATGGGATCTCATATAGGAGATCTTGAAGTCATTCTGCTTCTGTGCTAGTGGTATCTAGCACTATCATTTCTGATTCCATGGTACTCCTAGCTATAACAGTCTGTTTGGTGGATTTCCAAGATATGGCTCCGCCTCCTAGTAGGAATACAAACCCGGTTGTGGACTTAATATCTATCGAGTCACTAAGCCAGTTGGCATCAGAGTATCCCTTTAATACAGATGGATATCCACTATAATGGAGATCATATGATATGGTTCCCTTAAGGTATGTAAATACTTTTTCTAACGTATTCCAATGGGACTCATTCGGGTTAGACATATATCGACTAAGTCTATTTACCGCGTAAGCAATATCAGGTCGAGTATAATTTGCTAGAAAACCTATCAATCCTATAATTTGAGCATACTCGCTCTGTAGTTTAGGAAGTCTAGTGTTCTATGTTAAATGGGTATTTGGATCATATGGTGTGGATACCGGTTGACAATCGAAGTCGTAGAATTTTCTAAGATTTTTCTCGACATAGTGGGATTGGGATAACATTAAACCATTGTCCTTCCTAATGATCTTAGTGTTCAAAATAACATCAGCTTGTCCTAGGTTTTTTATGTTGAAGTTTTGGGATATGAAGTTTTTGATATCATTTATGACTTGTATGTTGGAATCGAATATTAGGATATCGTCAACATACAAGCATAAGATGACAATATTGTTATAATCTACTTTATGATATATACATTCATCTGTTGTATTGATATCAAATTCATAGAATAATATAACTTCATCAAATTTCATGTGCCATTATTTTGGGGCTTGTTTAAGTCCATAGAGGGATCGAATTAACTTACACACCTTTTTCTCTTGTCCAGGTGCAGTAAGTCCCTTGGGTTGGTCCATGTAGATTTTCTCTTTTAAGTCGTCATTTAAGAAAGCAGTCTTAACATCCATTTGATGTATAACTGGCTTATAGATTGAGGCTAAGACGATGAGGATCCTAATCGTGGTTATCCTAGCAACAGGTGAGTAGACATCAAAGTACTCTACCCCAGGTTTTTGGGTAAAGCCCTTGGCTACAATCGTGCCTTAAATTTATCTATGGTACCGTCGGGTCTAAGTTAATTTCTTCTTAAATACCTATTTACATCCTATGGTTTTGCAACCAGGAGGTAAATCGGTGAGTTCCCATGTATGGTTTTGAACTATCGATTGGATCTCGTTATCTATGCCTTCCTTCCAAAAGGATGAGTCTATAGACTTTATTGTATCTGTATAGGTGGAGGGAGAGTCCTCCACCAAAAGTGCATAGAAGTCATCAAAGACTTTTTCTACATGGGCACGTTTACTTCTCCTAGGTTCGGTTTGGGTTACTGGTTCAGTCTAGTGTTCAGGTTCTAATTGGACTTCGAGTTCGATCTGGGTTACCTGATTAGAACTAGAGGCCTGGTTATTGGTATTGATCCTAATGTTGATCCTAGTCTTATAAGAGAAGATGTTTTCAAAGTATGAGGCATCTCTAGCTTCGATTATGGTGGCTATCTCACTTATTTCAGAGTTAAACACTAAAAATCGATTAGCGTTACTGTCTGAAACGTACCCGATAAATATGACATCTACAGTCTTAGGTCTTATCTTCTTTCTTTTGTTATCAGGGATCTTCACCTTAGCTAGGCACCCCTACACTTTTAGGTAATCTAAGTTAGGTTTTCTATGTTTCCATACCTCGTATGGGGTTAAGTCATTATATTTGAATAGAATACGATTAAGGATAAAACAGGCTGTCATTAGAACTTTTCCCTATAAGTTCTCTAGCGCTCTAGAGCTTATTAACATGGAATTGACCGTGTTCATTAGGGTCCTGTTTTTCGTCTCCGCTACACCATTGGATTGGGGAGTGTAAGGAGTTGTGACCTTATGAGTATTCCATAGTCTTCACAGTACTCACTTAGCTCGTTTTAGATGTACTCCCCTCCTCGGTCTGACCTAAGTATCTTAATGTTTCATCTAATTAGTTCTTAATCTGAGCTCTGTAAATTTTAAATTTACTGAGTACCTCATCTTTAGTCTTAATAAGGTATAGGTGGCAATATTTTGAAGCGTCATCTATAAACGTTACAAAATATCCATTGCCATCTCTTGAGATTCTCCCAGAATCACAGACGCGCTGTTAATTAGTTCAAGTATCTTGGAGTCTCGATCGATGGTTTTGAAGAGTTTCTTAGGTTGTTTGGCTTCTACGCATATCTCGCACTTGTCGAGATTCTTAGTATCGGATTTAGGAATGATGTTTAGGTCATAAGTTTCTTGATAGAATTATAGTTCACATGACCTAGCCTTTGGTGCCAAGTGACCAAAGACTCAACATTCAGAATTATAGATGAAGGATTAAAAATATTCAATTTTAAAAAACCATCACAAAGAAATCCTTTTCTAATAAAATGCATTCCCTTGGTGATTACAACCTTATTGGACTCAAATATAAGCTTATAGCCTTGTTGAACTAATAAAGACCCACTAATTAGATTCCTCTTAATCTCCGGAACATGGTGGACTCCGTACAAGGTTAGGATCTTCTCCGATGTCAACTTTAGGCTGATTCGTTCTATCCCTAGCATACGACCCTCAGCATTGTTTCCTATGCTTACAACTCCTCCACCTAAAATTTTATAGGTGAAAAACAAAGATTGATCAGAACAAACATGAATGTTAGCTCCTATGTCAATCCATCAATCAAATACTTGAAAGGTCATGTTAACTTCAGGGGTGAAGAGAACAGACGTGAAAGCTGTCCCAGAAGAGCCAGCTCCAAAAGTCACCATGTTGGGTTGGGAGCCGGGTGGCGTTGGACCATTCCTTCTTGGATTTGGAGGTGGTGCTGTCTTCTTGTAGAAGCATTGGTTGGCCATGTGATTGGTCCAACTGCAAACATAGCAGTAGCATACTCCTTCCTTCTTTTGGTCCTTGGGATGGTTAGGATTGTGATTGCTATGGTAAGGCTTTTTGATATAGGGTTTAGGCTTATGATGGAAGGGTTTTCTGAAACTTATGTCTAGGTTTTTGGAATAGCTTGGATGGTTGACCCTCTATATTGTTGACCTTGTGTTTGGATTCAGAGGATCCCTTTTTTCCTGAGCCTATGTTGCTTCTCAATTCTAATAGAGTTTAAAACTTGAGTCAGGGTTAGGTCACCTTGGGTATGACTTAGGTGCTTGTAAAACTCAGACCAAGAAGCATGTAGTTCATCTATAAGGCAGGCTATTTGGAAGGTTTCATCAAGGGTGGAACTATTAGTCTTCAGGTATTGGACTAGGTTCTCAAATTCATGAATCTGATCATTCATGGGTTTGGAGTCAACTATTTTGAAGCTGTTAAAGTCTGACGCTTTGAAGCGTTTTACTCCAACATCATCTAGGCCATACTTGCGCTCTAGGGTATCCCATAGGTCCTTAGGGTTTTGGATAGTATAGTAGATGTCATAGAGTCTATTAGATAAGGCTCTTAGAATCCTATGAAGGCCATGGTAGTTGATTTCTTCTGGGGTCTTAGTAGGAATGCCAGAAATTGGTTCGGGGTCAGGTTGGAAAGTGAAGGCTCAGGTAAGATAAGTTTGGCTAAACCTACTGGATACTCCTGGTGCAGTTTCATCTATAGCTGACAGTAACCCAAGTTTGGTTAGCTAGAAAAGCATCTGGTTTTGCCACCTCTTGAAGTTAGACCCGTCAAACTTCTCAGTTTTGCACCAAAGGTTTCATGGTTTGGTTAAGCCATTTCGGATAAAAGAGAGGAGTTGAAATATGTGGATTGAAAAATAATTTTGTCAGTTTCAAATCACACTTGAATAGATTTGACTTTCAGAAGTCCAAATGAAATTTCCAAATCCTAACGGCCAGATGGGCTCTAGGTAGGGGTGACATTCCTTGACCTGTCCCGCCAACCCGACCCGAAGTTAGCGGGTTTAAGTTTGGCCTAAACAGGTTCGAGTCATAAAACAGGTCGACCCGATTGACCCATTTATTTAATGGGTCGGGTTTGGGTTTGTACTTATAACCCGATTGACCCAACTTGACCCATTTACCAAATGGTCGTGTCAACCCGACCCGACCCAAGTCAACCCGAACCGACCTGACCCAACCTGAACCAGCCCGACCCAACCCGGCCCAATTCGACCCATCTTGACCCAACCCGATAGGTTTACATAGGTTCTATTGACCCAACCCGAGCCAACCCAACCCGACATGACCTGACCTGTTTAGTAAACGGGTTAAACGGGTTGGGTTGGGTCGGGTCAACCCGTTTATTAGGTGGGTCGGGTTTGGGTTTAAGTTTTTGACCCGTTTATTAAACGGGTCGGGATCAGGTTGGGTGTTTTGCCCTTATACTTATGTCTCAATCCGACCCGACCCATTGCCACCCCTAGCTCCAAGTAGGAGGTGGAGCACTAAGCTCACTCAAATGCCAAGCTACCTTGGGCAATTTAATGTCGGTTTGTCAAGCCTTTCTAGACACCGTAGGCAGTGGAATATTCCAATGACAACTCTTAGTCTTTTCTAAAATGTATGCTTCTAATTAACTTTTGTAGAAAATAATTTTATAACTAGTGGCTATCACGTAACTATTAGCAACTAATAGATAATCGTGCAAACAATCTAATATATGATAACAAGTCTAATAATACTGACAAGCAAATAGAGAACACAATAGAAGATGTTGATTAATCTTTTAATTTAAACTTATGATCGAAGAATGATTAAATAATTCAATAAGTTTTTTGAATTGTTGGAAATCTAATCGTTCTATACTAGCAAAATCGGGACTTAATCAAATTCTTAATAGGCTAATATTATTTAGCAAATATTGTTTTTGTAGGCAAAGACAAATTACGATATTCTTTTAGAAATGGTTTGCCAAGGCAGAGTGGGTTCTATGGAACCGTCATTCACTTTGCCGAACATTTCTAAAAGGGAGAAGAGTTCTATGTAAACTATCTCTCTTTATTTAGATTTCTATATTAGAAGCAAATCGTTTTATTTAGATATAGTAGTAGGAAAATAGAAGAGTTAGAAACTCTGGCCTGATAGTCGAAGCACGCTAGCGCTGTCCCAAGAAACTTATTGCCCCCCTCGTGCGGGTCTCATGGCAATGGTTCTTGGAGATACGACGATCCCGGTCAGGCGACCTCCTTCTCGTCGGCACGACTTCAAGACGGCTTTGCGAACCTCGATGAACTTTCAGGAATCCAGCAACTCGACAAAGATGTTCTCGAAGCAGGGAGGCAGCACCACAGCACAGCTTTGATCCGAGAGAGGGAGTTTTCTCGGAGCAAAGGGACAGCACCACAACACAGCTTGAGAGAACGAGAGAGGGAGAGGCAGAGAGTAATTCCGATTTTTGGAGTGTGTGTTCTCTATGGCTCCACTGGGCCTTATATAGGACTCGGGCAGTTAATAGAGGGCTGAATAAGGGGAGCGGTGCATGGGCTGCGATTAAGCCCATTAACCCTGTACGTTACAGCTCGCAGAGAGCAGCCTTGTAACGGCTAGCATGCAGCAAACGGGTCGCATGCATAACGGCTAGTAGCCAAAAGGGAAAATAATAAGTGACAGGTGCGGACCAGCCTATTTCGGAGGTGCTATCGTGTTTGGGTCCGCGGGTGCACGCACATGCGCCGCCCGGCCCAGCCCGGCCCGGCACGCACGCACGCATGTGAGCTAGTGGAGCCCCTCCTCTAATGTGATGACTAGTGGGGGGAAAGAGGGCAATCCGTTTTAAGTTGGTAGGGGATTTCTCCCCTTATCGATATGGGACTAAACCCCTATGTGTTTTGTGTGGTTTTCAAACACACACCCAATAGTCCTAACAGAGGGCCATGTCTGGAAGCTGCCTCATGGTTCGGATTCTGATAGCAAGAGAAAAGAAATTGCAATTTAGGTATGATACGGAATCCATCTTAACTAGACCCAAATCGGGCCCCGCCTGATGGGCCTCGGGCTGGCCTGAGCCCATTAACAGCCCTAATGTCTCCCTAAAACCCAGACCCCTCCCCTATCTCTCTCTGTCTCTCTGTGGTGGCCCGAGCGGGAAGTCGGCGGGAATAGGAAGAGCAGGGCACCGGAGCTAGGCGAGGAGAGGAGCCCACGGCCGGAGCCGAGGATTCCCCCACGACGCCAGGTCAGCACCCCTCACTCTTCCCCCTTCCCCCTTTCTCGTTGTCTGTGATTGATTTTCACGGATTGTAGGGGCCGGCCACCACTCCCTTGCCGTGTCAGTCACAGATCTCTTCCACTTCTTGAATGAAATGGATGAAGCCTCTGTGTGATTCCCTTGTGTTATTTCTGATCTCTGCCTCTGCTTGAAAGATTTGAGCACAAATCTGGTGTTTTTGAGCATTTTCTGATTGGAATTGTAAGACTGTTTTGAGCATCTTCTGATTCGTTTCCATCTCTGCCTCAGATTGATTGTTTATTCTAAGATTAGAGTTGTGCATACCTTTAGTGTCCAATACTATGCTACATTGTTATGAACCCATTTTGCTTTCTATCCATTGCCGCGATTTCTGAAATAGTATTGATCACCATACATAATATTTGCTTCACGTCAACTTTTGTGTGTTGATCTGGTCACGATTGTAATATGTGATTATGTTTAATACTTTATGTGTTGATGAACTCTCAACTGAAATGACCACTTTGTGTGTCCCCTATCAAGAATGGTTCATTGAAGAAGAGTGAGTGAGGTTGCTGCCACTTAGGCAGTTATCGGTACGAAGGGAGTTGCACACAGGGCTTCTCTCTCCCTCCTTATCATATACATAGTTTTTATTATATGTAGAAATAAGAATCATAAAGGCTACAATACGTTACTAATAGTGACAAGAACAATAAGTAAGTTCTGTATGAAATATGGATCCTACCATTTTTATGAAATGCACTCGTACTTATGTGGTTAGAATTCGATTTGTTGTCACCATGGCAAAAACAAGCATGAATCTTCTCCAGTTAGTGGATGTCCGGTACTGGTGGGGCATAGCCCAATGCAGGAGAGTCAGGGCTGAGTGTGATTCACTCTTCGGGGGTGCCTGCATCAGACAGTTAGGTGCGATTCGCCCCCATAATTGGACGTCCAATAACTAGAGGATTCAAGTTTAGAAAAACTGACGGACCAGGATTCTCAGGTCTAATCAATTTCAGGTCCATATGGACCTCGGGTAGATAATTGTAATCTTAGGACGAGTGTGACTCGTTACCACCACTTTTAACTGAAGTACAAACTCTCATCTCTCCCTTTGACCTGCTCTCCTCCTTTGGTCACTGCCATACTCTCTCCGGTATGTGGCTGTCAAATGGCAGGGCCAACCTCCACCTCATCTCTTCAGCACCGCAGCTCGATCAGGTGGGGGCACCTCCCTCCCATAGTCCCATCTCTGCCATCGTCCCCAATGCATCGCCCCCCCCTTGTCATCCAAAGTAGGCTAAGCCAGGCATGGAGATCAGTTCTCGATGTAGATGATGGTGCCATCTTGAAATTTTGATCCTCCTTTATCTCATACCAACAATATGTAACTCAAACTCTATGATTTGCATTTAAACTTGTTCTTTTTGATTAATTGCCTTTGGTTGTGATAAATCTATAGATGATCTATTTTATGAATTTATTTTTCCTTTTTTTAATGTAGTAAAGGTACTTCTGTGAAGAAATGATTTAATGACAGATTCATAGGTTGGCTGTTTGACCTCCACACACCAACTTGAGGGGGGTCTTAGAGGAAAAATACACTATAGATAAGGTATGAAACTTATCTTTATCTTGTACTAGCAGTGAACAAGTGCGGTGTGTTGATAAAATATGTGTATATATAAACACAAATATAGAATTATAAATAATGGAATAAAAGTCCAAGTGACCAACTACAACTTATGAGTCTGATGGTCTCAGTGGTTTAGATGTTGTTCGTTTGCGTGTTGAGGCTAGCCAGTGTCAGTAGGATGAGGTTTGCGATCTCACGGGTTAGAGACTAAATAAGAGGAATATGTTTTTTTTTTGTGAAATACATAAGAAGAATAGTTGGAATTAGTAAGAGAAAAAAATTTAAAAAGGGTTTTTTGAGAGACCATGATATATCTTGTTTTTTTTTTTTTAGAATTTGCTGCTCATGCGTCGGGGCATCCGAATGCCACATGTTATGACCTCACTTTCGCAATATGCACATTGCGGCCTTGGATCTTATTTTGCACATACACCCGTGCAATAAACGGGTGAATATATGCCTCATGGGGCATATCAGTCAATTAAGTTTTATATGTAAAATAGCTAAATAATTTGATACATTAAAATACTTGAATCATCACACTTATATATCTAGCTTGGTATAGTTAAATCACTTTATGTGGAATTTCAAAATAGGTGAATTATTGCAATTGCGTATTCAAATTGCTATTTTGGGAGCTCGTGTCAAGGTGGAAAAAAGGAAAAAAAAAGGTCCAATCATTATTATACGATCATTTTGCATGGGAGCTTTCATCGGAGGGGCCAACATATCAAAATAGTGAGTTTTTATACTTAAATATTCGACGATGTCTTGGGAGCTCTTGTCAAATTGGAAAAAGAAAAAAAAAAGTGGCCAATCTTATTTATTCGATCATTCTGCATGGGAACTCTCATCGGAGGGGGAAACATATGTAGCCTTGTTGGGGCAAAGACTGTACAGGATAAAGCCATCCTACTACAATGCCTCTGGAAATGCATGCATTTAAACATAAGCAGGGTTTTAAATCTTGGCCGATACCGGTACGTACCGGTTTTGGCCGGTTCGAGACCGGTACTGCATCCGATCCCGATACCTGGCCCGTATCGGTCGGTTCAGGCCGGTACCGATCGGTACAGCCGGTACGGACCGGTATCGACAGGTTAATTTTTTTTTTTTTTTGGGGGGGGGGTTTTGGGTTTTTTTTTCTCAACCGGTATCGGTCGGTACCGGTACGTACCGGCCGGTACATACCGGCTATGAAGCACAGACACGGATACGACGACACGACACGACACGGACACGGCGACACGACATTTCTTCAAAAATGAAGGACATGACACGGCTAGGACACGGCAATTAATATTTATTATTTTATATAAATAATATATAATACATGAATACTACATAGAGATGCTTAATTTCGAAGAATAATTCATAAAACATGCTCCAACTAGATGGGAAATTACTTTATGGTTATGCTTAAGAAATTTCAATGGTAGCACAATACCCAATTTGACAACTACTAAATTTTTTCTTTTGGTAATTTCAACGATTCAGTCTAATCAAAATTGAATTGAAGAGGGCAAAACAAAGTTTATTTACTATGGGGTCGGGTTTGGCACTATGGGTTACTCACTAGAGGTCATAGGGGTAATGACAACTATCCAATAAAGTTCACAAAATCCACAAAGTTCTAGAATTATTGTTAAAAGATTATCTTAGTATTTGTAAGAAAAACCCTATTAATTATATCCTATGATGTTATAACCTTAGAGGATATAAGTTAAAGCCAAATCTTAATCAAAATCGTCCATTACACCAAGCCCCAACCAAATCATCCAACTCATCCCTGATCCCATGCAAACAACGTCCCTGCCGTGTCCTGGCCGTGTCCCAGCCGTGTCCGGCAGTGTCCTGGACAAAAAAAAACCAGGACACTTCAGAGCCGTGTCCGACACGTGTCCGGGCCGTGTCCGTGTCCGACACGTGTCCGACACGGACACGGGGCCCTCTACGAAGTGTCCGTGTTTCATAGCATACCGGTTCGGAGCCGACCGATACCGCGACCGATACCGTGATTTTAACCTTGAACATAAGATATATTTAAAAATAGGACAAATTCCAAAAACCTCCCCTGAACTATTCACCTCATTTCCTATTAGTCCCTCAACTTCTTTTTCGAATAATTTTCACCTCGAACATGCTTCGTCTACATTTAGCCTCCTTCGTTAAATTTTTATCCCGAAAATACCTTTATCAATTTCCAATACAACTCAAATGATTTTTTAAATATTTAACAAAAATACCCTTATCAACTTCCATAAGACTTGAATGATTTTTGAAACATTTAACTTATGATTACTAGGACATGGGTTAAAAATTGATGGAGGGGGCTAAATGCAGACAGAGCATGTTCAGGGTTCAAATTGTTCAGAAAAGAAGCCGAGGGGCCTACATGAAATGAGGTGCATAGTTATGGGGAGGTTTTTCTAATTTTCCCCTAAAAATAAAATTGAAAATACTTTTAAAGAGAAAATATAAAACAAATCCAAATTGTCCACATCCGGAAGCATCCATGAAAGATGGTGTTGAGCTCGTATGGTGATGGCATGCCGCTTGCTATATATGTGTTGGCTTCCCAACATTGCCTTTCAAGTGGGAAAAAGATAGATGGAAACATGTAAAAGAAATCTTTTCAATTTTGGAGCACAGAATACAAGCTCTAGCTCCTTTTTTTCTAAGGTCAGATTTCACTAGAGGGCATGGAGTATGAACGGAATGTTTTGTAGATGGAGAAGGTAGACAAGTTCAAGCATTAAATTAATGATAGTAAACCAAAGGATAAAACCTATTAACAAATGCTATCTTTTGTGACCAATTTATATAATTTACCTGGTCATTAATACAGATAATATCCTAATTCCAAATAAATTCTCTATGTGATCCATGTGAAGGAAAAAAAGGATTGTTTTGGGATCAAACAAATTATTTGTTCTTTTTCTTTCGTAAAGAATTCCTTTAATAATCCCAAACGTCATCTTTGCATAAGACCGCTTGCTATACTTTTATGTTTAAGAAAAAGTTCTAGCTCATGAAAGTCGAAATATATATTTTACTAGATACAAACTTTATTTTTTTTGAAGATCCCATGAAATATATATGAAGTACCAGCATAGCTGCATAGGCTCATTCTCACCATGTTTCTGATCTCACATGGTATCAGAGCTTGAGGGCCAAGCAAACATACAATGTAGTAGCATATCATAGCCTGCCTGTGCGTACCATCACCATATTTTTTCTTCTCTTATCATTTAAACCTGCTGAAGTCTCTCATCAACGTCCTGTCATGAATTCCTTTGGTAGTTGCATATCCACACAAATTCAATGACGTTAGGTGAAACTTCCTTGTATGCTCACTCCATTTGTTACCAAATTTGATCCCCACATAATCATGTGGATCCATCTTGCATTTCCAAACGTTCAAAACGTGTTTTCTTCGTTCAATCCTTAGATTCCATAGATCTTTGGCATATGTCCAGTTTACTTGTGATGCTGTCCTAATTTGCATCATTAGATCATCACCCACACTTATCTTTATTTTATTATGCAGAAGGACATTATTTGTATTGATATTTCGGATGTTTTAGGCCATTTTTATTATATTTTGGCCATTTATTGCATATCTTGTACGTTCCTAAACCATGAGAGATGTTCATGGCCGCTTTCGGGAGCTATTCGGTTGATTCCGGGCTCTTTGGAGGGGATTTCTATATATATTTAATAAAATTAACGGCTGTGTGTGCTTGCGGGCTAGCGATGGTCGAGATTAGATCTCAAAACCGCTGGTTAGATCGACATAACTTTAAAACTTAATAAAGTGGCGGCTATTGGGCTTCAACTTAAGGTTAAGTGGGCTTACCTGGGGCCCATAAGGGCTTCACATTAGATATCTCACCCTCCTCCCCTTCACACCGTACGGTTATACGGGAAGACCCACACATGTCTCTTTCTCTCTCCTCCCGTTCTTTTTTCCGCAGCAAGCCACCTCCCCTCTTCTCTCTCTTTCCCTTATTTCTCTATTTTTCTTTCCTTTGGCCCGTTGTATCCCCACCTTTCGGCCTTTATTCCCTTTGGTCCGTACCCTTGATTCACAAACCCTAGCAATATTAAAAGACAAAAAAAAAAGTTTTCAGATCTGATTTTGTGAGAAGAAAGACTCTTTCGGAGCGACTCAAGTTCCTGATCTTTGCCGACGCCTCGACTTTATTTTGATAAGTTCCTCGACTTCGCCTCGAGAAGGCCTCACATCGCTTTCCAAAGGATTCAGCTCTTTTCAACATCCAGCTGAGCAGCATAAGCGGGATCACCCTCGCATCAACCCACGACGGAACCGTTCAGGCATTATGTATCATACTATCATCTTTTATTTCTTGTTTTTCGCTTCCGCATCCGTTTGCTTATTCTCCATCGCCTCCGTATTGCATTGTAGCTATCCTCGCATCCGCCACACCTCTCGTTGAAGCATGAATAAAAGTCATTAATTTTTAGTCAATCTTCGGTACCTTTGCAAGCATGTTTTAGCCTTTTTATTATTGAAAATCTGATGCATATTGTTTTGTTAAAACTGAAAGTTGTTTGCTGTCTTTACAAAATGTGCACACTATTTTGGTCACAACTTTAGATCTAGCAACCCGATCATCCTAAAATTTGAATCAGTCCTTCCTCATATAAAGGCCATCATTCCCCTAATTTTTCATCAAAATCAGACTATCAGATCATCTTGAAAAGACAAAAATACCCCTAGCTGTTATATTTTCTAGATTTCCAAAAATTCCTTCGAAACCTATTGTCGGTCCGTTCTCTCCTACATCAAGTTGGTATCAGAGCAATTTGACGGCATGTCCTATCATAGTGTCCGATCCCCTTATTCGCTTGATCCTCTAGATACCCGAGCCTATAACAATTTTTTCAACTAATCAAACCTTTTGGACCATTTCTTACCCTTGACCCAAGATCTCCGACAGAGCGTAACTACTCCTCTTTGATTCGAGATCGAGCTCATGACCTAGATCTATCTTCCAAAACATTTGTTCAGTGGATTTTACGGAGTCCACTACCATCCCTGAAGGCCAGATCTATCCTCCACCAGTAACTACAGAGGAGCTTCTCCTACCTTCCTAGAGTTTATATAGGAGACACATTCTGTAGTTCTTCCTACGGCAGACACACCTGTGGAGCCTCTGCTTTTTGTGGAGCTTCCACCACCACTGCAGTCAGAGCCAGATGTGAAGTTTTAGTCAGTTGAGCCGCTTGAGCTCTTCGATTTCGTCGGACAGACCGACCACTTACAGCTTGCGTGCTTCTGCACCGGTTCTTCAGTGACCTCTGACCCTCGCTCGACATCAGCCATTCTTTCGTGAGGGATCCGATCCATACATGCTGCATTCCGTGACATCACTTGATGGGGATTCATCATCAGATTGAGACTCGGCGACGATCTCACAGTGGTGGTCTTCCTCCCGCTGCCGGTGATATCTTCCGATGTAAACTCGAGGATGAGTTTTTGCAGCGAAAACGATTGATTCTGATCTGATCTGCATCATCAGATCATCATCCACACTTACCTTTATTTTATTATGTTGAAGGACATCTTTAGTATTGTTGTTTTAGATGTTTTAGGTCATTTTATTATGTTTTGGTCATTTTCTGTATAATTTATTTGTTCTTATTTATGCCTAACCATGGGGGATGTTCATGGCCGCTATCGGAACTATTTGGTTGATTCCGAGCTCTTTGGAGGTGATTTCCAGATTTATTTAATAAAAGGGTCAATTTGACTTACCCACCCCTATGTTAATAGGCCAATTAGACTGACCCCCACTCCAAAATGATACCCCAACTTTGGCTTAACCCCCCAAAATTTCTATGTGATAATTTGACGGAATTGGGGGTATCTCAAAATACCATGTAGGCATTGGGGGGGTAAGTCAAATATTTTGGGGGCTATTTCCATTTTTTTGGGGTAACTCTAATTGATATCATTTTAGGGGGGTAAGTCTAATTGGCCTATTAACACAGGGGGCAAGTCAAATTGAACCTTAATAAAATTATGGGCTGCGTGTGGTTGCAGGGTGTCGACGATCGAGATTAGATCTCAAAACCGACGATTAGATCGACATAACTTAAAAACTTAATGACGTGGCAACTATTAGGCTTCGATTTAAGATTAAATGGGCTTAGCTGGGGCCCACAAGGGCTTCACATTAGAGATCTCACCCCCCTCCCCTTCACCCCGTACGGTTGTCTCTTTCTTTCTCTTCCTGTTCTTTTTTTCGTGGCAAGCCGGCTCCCCCCCTTCTTCTCTCTTTTCCTTATTTCTCTCTTTTTCTTTCCCTCTTTGTCCCGTTGTATCCCCACCTTTCGCCTTTTATTCCCTTCGCTCCGCACCCTTAATTCTCAAACCTTAGCAATATAAAAAGAGGAAAAAAGAACGAGATTTCAGATCTGAAATTGTGAGAAGAAAGCTTCTTCCGGAGAGACTCGAGGCCCTGATCTTCGCCGACTCCTCGACTTTGTCTCGAGAAGTTCCTCATCTTCGCCTCGAGAAGGTCTCACATCGCTTTCCGAAAGATCTGGCTCCTTTCGATGTCTGGCCTTGTAGCGTGAGCAGGATCACCGGCGCATCCTCACATTGACCCATGGCGGAACCGTTCAGGCATTATCTATCTTCTTTTATTCCTTGTTCTTCGCTTCTGCATTTGTTTGCTTGTTCTCCATCGCCTCTATATTGCATCGTAATTATCCTCGCATTCGTCTCGCCTCTCGTTGAAGGGCTAATAAAAGCCACAAACGTCCTTAATTTTTAGTCGATCTTTGGTACCTTTGCAAGCCTGTTTTAGCCTATTTATTGAAAATATGATGCATATTGACTTGTTAAGACTGAAAACTGTTTGCTGTTTTTACAAAATCTGCACATTATTTTGACCATAACTTTAGATCTAGTGACCCAATCGTACTAAAATTCGAATAAGTCTTTCCTCATATAAAGACCATCATTCCCCTAAACTTTCATCGAAATCAAACTACCGGATCACCATGAAAAGACGAAAATACCCCTTGCTGTCCTGTTTTTCAGATTTCCCAAAATCCCTCCGAAACCTACTATAGTTTTGCCATCTCCTAGATCAATGTGCCTCAAAATTCCTTAATTGCCAATCCCATAGATCTTGTGGGTTATAATAACCACATGTTTTTTACTTGCCTTCTCAGCAAGTGCTTCTCCATTTGTGCATTTCTATATACATACATTGGGTGTATCCATATGGCAATTGGCAAGATCATACATGCCCATGTTATAGACTTTGACATGGTTGAGATAGGATGGAAAGCAACGATAGGACTTGAGGAGACGGTCAGCGAGTGTGACCACATCTCAGAACCATTGCCACATGAAACTCTGACAACATCGTCCTACCATTGGGTCTGCGGGTTCATGATGTGATCATTAAGTATTTATTCTGCTACTTCCGGAATTTGTTGTTTACATTGAGTTAAGTTCCTGTTTGGCAAATTCATGTTGCTTCTACCATGAGTTTGAGGAAACATATTCTAGATATGTTTTTAATCGTAGGTGGATGTATGTGACCTTCCCACTACAAATTGCGGGGTGGGGGGGGGGGGGAGTCTCTTCGAAAACATACCTTCTAGTTAAGATAGTAAACCTTTTTAGTTATTTTTGTGTAAAGTTTCTCCTCATCTTCACTTGCGATAGAGATTTAACTAATGTATAAAGGCTATTAACAGAGGTTATCTCAAAGTGGCTGCGAACTTTGTAAATGCATGCTGTACATATGCATGGAACATTGAATGCAGAACTCTCTCTCTCTCTCTCTCTCTCTCTCTCTCTCTCTCTCTCTCTCTCTCTCTCTCTCTTTCACACACACACACTCGCGTGCGCACATGCACACACACATTTTGCAACTTCATCTTCGTTTTCCAGTTTAAGATGAAGGTTTGGAGGCTACTATCCTTGTCGAATCCGACCTGTTGATAGCTTTACCTCCCTATATGCAATAGCAATCATCTACTTGAGCTTGTAGTTGATCCTGATTATCTTCAGATTGGTTTAACTTTGCTCAAGTGGCTCACACAAGTATAGACATATGTTAGTATATTGTTAATATCTTTTTTTTTTTGAGCAATCGGATATTGTTAATATCAGCTTTCTTCTTATCATCACAGATTGATTAAGAAGTATTTGAAATGATTTCTGCCCTATGCTGGGTCCCAAAAGGGGCTTCAAAGACGGTTCCTGTGGTTGCGGAGCCACCTTCTAAAGAAGAAATCGAAGAGGTGTTGAAGACAGGCATGTTAGAAAGGAGGTAAGTGTCCTAGATAAAAAAAATTGTTTTATTAATTTGCTATGTTTGATGCAACAAGATGGCCTTGGAATAATTTTGTTGTAATACTAGATTTTCTCATACATTATGGACTTAATTTTTGTGACTCAAATTTGCAGTGGAGATAGTGAGGAAGAGGAAAATAAGGACATGGATGTTGATACTTCGAAAGAAGTGGATGAAGTTTCTCATGCATTGGCTGCAGCAGAGGCTTTCAGCAGGACTCAAGGAAATAAGAGTTACAGCGACTTACAAGACATTGCTAATGGCCTTCGGGAACTTGACATGGATCATTATGATGATGATGATGGTACCTTTTTTGCTCTTTATCAAGACAATCGTGTACATAATAGCTCTTGTTGTCTTATTATTTCTTGCAAACACCTCAAGTATTGCTTGTGGACTAATCTCAGGTATTGAGTTCTTTAGCAAGGACCTAGGTGACACCTACTATCCAAGTAACGACATGGATCCTTATTTGCTGAATAAGGATGTGAGTCGCTTCTTTTGCAGCATTTCCACTTTATGCTGATTACTTTGTCATTGTTGTCACAACTGTGTGTGGGTGTTTCAAGCAGGATGAAGACGACGATGAAGAGAACGAGGACGTGACCATAAAACCAACTGATGCAGTAGTTGTCTGTGCACGAAATGAGGATGAAGTCAGTCATCTCGAGGTTGATTTCCTAGTCCTTTTGCTGACACCAATTTTTTTCGCTTTAGCCTAATCTCTGAATTTTAAGATAAAAAATTCTGTCAAGTAAACAACTGAAAACAAAGTTCTACTTTCATGATTTGCATTTTCCTTTCATTCTGTATTATGAAATGGATCTTTAAACAAAGATAGCAAGCATCTTATCAGTTGTCGCATGTCTACGTCGTAACCTTAGGCAAGGCAATGGTATATATCCTTGTCTTGGATATCCTGGTGTGATTGGTCCAAGTGATTGTTTAGTTTCTTTGATGCTCTTACTTGGGCTTTTTAAGGGATATGCAAACTCCTGTTTGTGTCCCAACAAGGGCGTCCTTATTTCTACTTGTCATAGTTTGTGTAGTTTAGATAATCTCTAAGGGAATCCCTTACCTCTCAAGTAGATAGAGACTTACATTTCTTAGTTATATGGTTTTCCTTATCCATTGCCACTTTTTTAGTCATTTCTTATTGAAAATATCAACCCTAATGCTTTTTCCCCTTCTTTTCCTATTTTTCACTCTAAAGCCAATCTCAAATGGATGAGACGTATCTTCATATATAACTTTATGTTTGTTTCTTATTCATGTGCTCTCTAGTCTCCCTTTGTAGCGGGTAACCTTATATGTACCTAGGGTTTTGAGAATTTGGGTTCACGTTCATGTTCCGATCAGGCAGTTTGGTTGGTTTGGGTTCGGTCGGTTAGGTGTTTGTCTAATTGTTTTTTAAAAGTCAGTAATTCGGATGTGACCTTTCCAATTTTGTTTGATTCAGCTGATTTGGGCCTGACTCAACTTGTTCGGGCTTGACTCGACTAGATCAGGTCTGCTTTGTTTGAATCCAATGCGACTGAGTGGGGTTCGGGGGTTGTTTCGATTTGATCGGCCAAAATCCAGGTTGGGCTAGTTTGGGCTCGGACGAACCCTCAAAACATGCATTTGGCACTAAAAAGGTGGGCCATTTTTTATTTATTTACTTGAAAGTTAGTAACACTACATCTTGATCATTAGAAGTCAAATATTCTCTGATGTTAAATTATTATCCTTCATTTATCTGAGATTTCCGTTCACAATTCTTGGTGATGAATACTAATCATGTAAGAAGATTAACATGTACTTGGCACTTGTATATCTCTAGTTGCTATTTTCATGCAATGAGATCTTATTTCAGCTACATGATTGGGCCTTGCATAACTTGGGCACTATTTTGATATAATAGGTTTGGATTTTTGAAGAATTGGAGGATGAGGAGCCAAACATGTATGTTCATCATGATATCATTCTTCCTGATTTTCCCCTCTGCACAGCTTGGCTTGATTGTAACCTTAAAAGTGGCGATAAAGGTACATCTATAGATACCCACTGTTTGGAAAAAACCTCTTTGTTAATGTTGAACTGAACCACATTAAGAGTTATTGGATTCTGGTCATTTGTAATATGCCAACAGCTAAGGAATTTCAAATTTGCTACTAGTTGGCACTTAGCACTTAACAGGTAGCTTGCTAGCTTTAATTCATGCATATTCACAATGTTATTTTTCTGGGAGATTAGCAGTTGCTTTTCTGCATCATGGGTAACTTCTTAGTGTTGTGCTGTGGATCTTGATTACTCTCACCTGGTTCTTTTTTCTGGGACGGTTGGCCATACACCTTCCAGTATCTGCTATTTTGTTTATATTTCAAACCTTCTCCTCTGCATCTGTTGCAGAAGAATGACTGTAGGCTGGGCACCTTAAAAATGGTATGTAATGAAAATAATTTTTGAAGAATATATTGTTGAAGGTGGCATGAGCTATGATTCAAAATTCCAGATGATAATTCTATGTTTGGCCTAGCATCGTCTTGAGTTAACTTTTGCAATCTCCTGAGTCAATCACCTAGTTTCCTGGCACGTACAGGGCCCCAAGCTGTTATAGGGGAAAAAACTTTAATTTTCTCTTGTTAGCTGTCAACAGCTCTAAAACGTGGTCTATTCACATATAATCCAATACCATACTCACATTGTCCTTTTCTCTTTGGAACTTTCCTTTCAGCATCTTTTTCCAAAAGACGAGGAAAATACTCACTTTTTTTAAAAAGATAAATGGTCAGAATTTACACAAATTACCCTATTTTACATAACTTTTTAAAACTAGGACTCTACTTTGAAAATAGTGGGGATAGAATTAGAAACCGAAGTTGTGTGCCCGATTCCAACCTGGACTATATCTTAGAGTCCATGTCTGATTTTTTTTCTGGCCAGATCCTATTACACAAATTACCCTATTTTACATAACTTTTTAAAACTAGGGCTCTACTTTGAAAATAGTGGGGATAGAATTAGAAATCGAAATTGTGTCCCTGATTCTTACCTGGACTATATCTTAAGAGTCCATATCTGAATTTTTTTTTTGGCCAGATCCTATTTCACTTGGACCTGATCCGGGGTCATCTATAGCCCTAGGATTAGGAAAATCCAAGCGGATCCAGCTTGTTCTAAGCTTGACTGAGCTTGTGCTGTAGTTGTTTGAATTGCTGTGACACCAGTCCATGTAGAATGTAGTATTACTAGTATGGAAATCGGATCACTAACAATGTATCAATCGTAACATTATGAGGGTGTATTGTTGACTCAAAAGGTAGACCTCAAATTGATGGCGTGGAGTACATGCGGTCAAGATAAGATTCAAAGGAAGTGATTGACGATTTCCTGGGATACATCGATACTTCGAAACAGGTGCCGTACTCGTATCGGATACTTCCTGATACTCCGATACGGCCTGATACGGTGGGATAAGTAGCCGATACGGCCTGATACGGTGGGATAAGTAGCCGATACGGCTTGGAAGTATCGATATTTTAAAAAAAAACTGATACGCCGGGGATACGGGGCCGATATGCTGGGGATACGGGTAATAGGACCGATACGTCGGGCCGTCGGGGATACGGGACTGATACGCTAGGGATACGGGACCGATACACCGGTATACATATTGACGGCTATGTTCGAAATTTCGGATATGGGTCTAAATTCAATACGTAACCATTTGCTTAATGATATCATTTATATGTTTTGTTTTTTGGATGATGCATATGACACTAACTTGTATTTTGTAATGGATAATGGATGTTAGTGTTTTTTGCTAGCGTTTTGTAATGGACGATGAATTTGATACTTGCATAATGTTGTTAGCGTTACTTTTTTGTAACGGATGAATGTGACACTAGCTTTGAATTTTTGGGTTGTATTGGATGTAAATCATGTAATGAATGATGAATATGATCATATTTAATTTTCAAATTATTCACTATTAATATTCTAGCACAAAAAAATATAATGTTTAATTTTATATATATATATATATATATATATATATATATATATATATATATATATATATATATTAAATTACAAACGTATCCCTGCCGTACCGCGTATCCTAGTTTTTCAAAAATCCGCGTATTGCCATATCCGTATCCACGTATCTGTATCCCTGTATCCGTATTGGTGCTTCCTAGACGATTTCAATCAATATAAATATGAGAACAACAATCTTAAGTGCCTTAGTTTCAGGATCTTTAGATTGCTATCTTGGATTGCATAATTATCCAAGAGCTGCAAGAGCCTTGATTCTGCTAATCATCTTTTTTTCTTTTGAGTCTACTAACTATATCGAAGTGTTGTCGACCCCCATCTAAGATGGGATACCAACTTGGATGATGATGATGATAAGTTGATAACCATATGGTCCATTTGAAGTTTTGATAAAATTGAAATCAACCACTCATTTAATCTCAAAGAATTGGGTAGCTTAACAACGATGCTAATACATTTGCAAACATCATACAGATGGAAATTCTTGGAGTATCAAAGATGGGATTTGAGGTGTCAGCCCATAGATTTGGGTACCTACCACTGTAGCTGGTCCCCATCAACCGACCTAAATTCCTCGATATAGTTACAATGTTTGATAACATTGTAGTACCTCCAGACTGTTCAACCCTTTAAAGGTTTAAACCATATTGTATTGAAATTCTTTAATTTCTCCTGTGTTAAGATCAAATGTTTCTTGGTAATTATATCCTCTAGGCTTCAACACTCCCATTTAATATGGTTAAAATGAGGATCACAACACTGTCATTTAATACCATCATTATAACTTGGGTGTGGAGATTTTAGATAAGAACTAAGAATATCACTGAAAATTAAGTTTATGGGATTATTCTTTCATTTCAATTGTGGATTATAGTATGGGCCTTAGAGATGAATGCAATTCCCTATATCAAACCTTTCCTTCTTCTGTCTATGTCTACTCTTTTTTTGGTCTAGGGGATCCTTTGAGGGTTGCTTTCTGGTTGCATGAGTTGAATTGTGTAACCAATAACATAGGTCTCTCTACCCACCAACTAGTCTTTTAGGATTCCTAGTAAGCCCCTCTCTTGCCAAGTTTACTTGGTCAGGTTTTCTCACCCATCTTGCAGGGTTGACAGCCGATCAAATTTTTTTTGTCATATTGCCTATAATACTCTTTTTTTGGTCTAGGGGATCCTTCTTCCGTCTATGTCTAACCTTTTTTTGGTCTAGGGGATCCTTTGAGGGTTGCTCTCTGGTTGCACGAGTTGAATTGCGTAACCAATAACATAGGTCTCTCTACCCACCAACTAGTCTTTTAGGATTCCTAGTAAGCCCCTCTTTTGCCAAGTTTACTTGGTCAAGTTTTCTCACCTATCTTGTAGGGTTGACAGCCGATCAATTTATTTTTTGTCATATTGACATATTGCCTATAATGGACTTCATCTAGATGGATAAGACTTTTTTTTGAAGGTAAGTAAGATTTTATAAAGATGGATAAGACTTTGGTAATGATGACGAGGACTCAGTTTGTGAGTTGAAATTTGAGCTTGGATTTGGTCCGTTAGACTTCAGAGATAAGATAGTCAAACTAATTAACACCTCTGGGTAGATAGGGATACATATGGATACATGAATTTTTTGATGCAATACTAGAAATTGAAGAAAGCCTTATATCATTGGAATTTGGAAGCGTTGAGATGTACATATATTTGTTTATTTCATTTCCATTAAATTTAACTTCTTTGTTATTTTTGTGTGGTATTCTCACCCTTACATGACCACACCTAGATGTACCCCTTTATATTTGGCCTTGGGGCCCTAGTACATTTAAGTTTGGCCCTTTAGGTCTTGTTCCCATGGTGTGTCCATTGGGACTTCTCCCATGGTAACCTGGTATCAGAGCCATGAAATCCTCTCCATTTTTTGACTTCTTCCTCGAATTTAGGGTTTCACCCACTCCTTCCTTGGAGCTAGGGTTCTGTCCCATCATCTAGGAGCTAGGGTTTATACTTCTTGCTTCATCATCAGAGCTACGGTTTGAACCTCCTCCTCACGAGATCTCATTTATCTTTTTCAAGATTATCCTTTGAGCCGAAGCTTCTTCATCTTTGAAGCTTCCAAGGAGTATCACTGCTTCAAGAAAGAACGAGTAGGTAAGGTTATTTGGAGATACGGTAAGGAGGTCCATTTTTTCTTTTCGTGACGTAAGAGTGGTGGGGTTCTTTTCTCGCTTGTTCCAGAGTTTTTCAGGGATCATTGACGGACGAGGGTTACATGCCATTTGTTCAACATCAAACCTCAACGTTCGTTGCGCGTTGCACATGTTTGGTTTTGCTTCGCGCTTGCACCCCACACGTGACGCTTATGCTTCACTCTTCTTTCTCCTTTTAGCCACGCTTCAATCTTTACTCCCTAGCATCACTTCTTTTTTCTCGAGATTGCACTTGTAACTGTGTTATAGTTCTTTGTTGAACCACACTTTGCTTCACCAGAGGGCCTCTTTAGTTTGCAATCCTCCTTTACTGAGGTTGTTGTTTTCTTAGCCATCCACACTGTTGGTCGAGGATTCTTATCATGGTTGGATCGTGGTCTTGCTTCCTTCAGCTTTTTCTACGAACTCAACATTTCGGCTACAAGATCTTCTGCTCACTCTTACCTGGGTTGCTATGCTGTCTCTCGATGTTCCTCCTTTCTCGTCTACAAATTTGACCTGTTTTTAGATCGGTTTGGTTGCAAGCCTTGCCGGTTTCCGGCTGACCAGCTTGCAGATAAGCCGAATTTCCAGATCACCTTGCTTGCGGATCGGCCTAGCACTTTTGCTGCTTCTCCCTCTACAAAATCTATGTGGGTACCCCAAATTGGGTTTGAACTTTGAGGTGGGGTGTTATATATCTTTCCCTTTTATGGCCTTTCCATCACATGTATTTTCTCTTTTATTATTTTGTGGTATTCTCACCCTAGGTGACCAGACCTAGATGTTTCCCTTTATAATTGGCCTTGGGGCCCTACTACATTGGAGCTTGGCCCTTGAGGTCTTATCTCCATGGTGTGGCCTTTTTGCCTTCGCCTAAGGCAACAGGAATAATGACATGCAAGCATTATCCTTCCAGATTTGCCATTTTCTATCTGGAATGATGGTTTCGCTAGGCTTTGCCCCACGATGGTTTGATGCCTAGTTCTTTCTCTTTGGCCACACGATTTTAGTCATTGTAAATGGCATTCAGTTAAATCATGTCTTGATGCTGATTTTGTTTACCCTTGGTAGCCTATATCAGGAGCATGATCAGATTTGCAGCAAAACAATGTTCTAAACGAAGAAAATTAAGAGCGGGGAGTATTTTGAAAAGAATTTATATAAACTAAGTGTTATTAATATAAAATGTATGGAATCTAATTGGTGGTATTTCTGGTATCTACATACCGTTGAATATTAGTAAGCACTGATTTTCTTGATAGTGATGCAATTAACTTTTGGATGATTTGATATGTTGGTACTTTTCATACATAGACAGCCATACATGGATTTCTTTTAAATGAAATGCCTCAGAAAATTAAATGTTTCAGTTTTTTTTATTGTTCCTCCTGTTTTACATCTGTTGGCAGGTAACTTTATAGCTGTGGGCTCAATGGAAACTGCTATCGAAATATGGGACCTTGATCTTGTAGGCATCTCATCACTGAAAAACTTGTTAGTTGATGTTGTCCTTGAGAACATATGGCACTTTTCTTTTATTCCTTGCAAGTCCGTCCTCTTTGACATAATCATCATATTGTTTTCTTCATATTTACCAGCTTGATGAAGTCCAGCCATTTAGGGTCTTGGGAGGTGTCTCGCAGAAGAAGAAAAAGGGGAAAAAGGTAAGTCAGCCACTTTTCTTTGACAGATTTCAAGCAAATTTCTTTTACAGATTTCAAGGCAATATATTTTGTTGCATAATGCCTCTAGAATCTGTCAATGATTCATTTAATTGATTGCTATCTGGTGATTTCCCCTCTATTCTGTGAATCCCATCCTGAAATTGAATCATCTTCAAAGTTTGAGGCTTGGTTTTACCAATGATTCTTTTTATTGATGATTATCTGGTGATTTCCCCTGTAATCTGTAACTCCAGCCTTAATTTGCATTATCTTCATAGTTTGGGTTGATCAGTTGTGGGCCTGTGGCCATGTTCAAGTGCTGGAGAGTCACATATAAGGTTTCTTGGATCTTATTGTGGTGTACTGTTATGATGATAAACACCTTGGATAGTTGACACATAGACACCATCATCTCTGCTCTTGAAAACTTTGTATGATTATTACTATCTTGGAAATCCTGATTGGACTTCTCTAGATTTGTTTACGGGAAATTATAAAGGTTCAATACACTATCTAGTTGGTCTTTTGCCTATTTTGTATTGGGTTCCTCCTGATATGTTGAACTTGGATGGAGTCTTGTTAGCGTAATAATTCTTCTCATTTTTGTAAATATGGCACCTGTAGGCATCAGTAAAGTACAAGATGGGCAGTCATAAAGATTCGGTACTTGGACTTGCATGGAACAAGGAGGTCAGGTGAGCACACATTTTGGACATGTCTTCTGTATTGGTCAACAAATTATCCTATATTTTTAATTTTAATTATTTAACTCAGGAATGTCCTAGCTAGTGCAAGCGCTGACAAGTCTGTCAAGGTCTGGGACATGGTTACTAAAAAATGTGAGGTCACAATGGAGCATCATACAGACAAGGCAATTGTCTCACCTTTTTTTTATTTTTGGTACATGACAATTATCTCGCCTTAAGTATATTTGATATCATGAAATCCTGTAGTGACTGCATCATTATTTTGATCTTAGAAACTTGTATCTTCTATTTACACTTTATGCATTTTATACATCTATCACATAATTTTCTGAATTACTTAATATTACACTGGCTTTTAAAGTTCTTTTTCCTGGAAACATCTTCTATATATTTATCTTTACTTCTTTTAAGTCTTAATGACTTCCTGAATTCAGTAAATTTCCGGTGAACTTTGTGACTATTTTTCATAAAACCATAACCATAACCATCAAGCCTTGCCCCATCTATTTTAAGGTGGCTTTATGAATCCTTTTCCACCATTCATTTCTGTTAGGGGATATATCGTTTATCACCACAAGCAATCTCGTATGATCTTATCTTTATTTAATAGCTTCCATTACTTTTATTTGAGGTCATCCACTCCTCTTTCTTTATCCCTCCATAATAATCTAAGACCCTCTCTGTACTAGCCTACTAGGGCTGCTCTGTTTTTCGTTGTACATGCCGATACCATCTTAGTTTGTTCTCTATCATTTTGTCCTCATTTGGTGAACTCCTCTTCCTCTAACATCCTCATTTCTTACCTTTTTGCCACACTTTCACCTTTATAGCTCATCTCTACTTCGTTCATCTAAGTAGCTCGATCCCTCTTTATGACCAACGTTCTGAAGCATACAATATTGCGGGTCTTATTGTTGTATTGCAAAATTACATTCTAAACCATACAATACTAGGGGATTAATTGCGTGTAAAATTTACCTTTAGTCTGAAAGGCATGCAGTCACATAATACCCTTGAAACCCCTCTCCGTTTCATCAAACCAACACTAATTCTATCATATATATTCTCCTTTGTTTCTATTCTCGTATATAATAGATGCAAGATACTAAAAATTGGGACTATTATCAATTTTAGATATTTTTTTTTATCAACATATGATAATTTAGTGGAATGCAACAATTCATGTGCTCTATAATGTCATTTTCTAGTATTTTACTCAAATTTAGAAATTCTTATCTTATTTCAGTTAGGCTAGTTCAGATTTTGAGCACTTTGACTAAACATAAATGTTCCAAACAAAATTAGCTGAAACTAATATGTTGATTGAGTGGATGTTATGGACAACTTTGATAATCCGATGGAAGAGAAAAAAATTGCGTCATTCAATCTCCTAACTCAAAATCTTTAAAATTAGAAAACTAGACGTAGGACTGGCAATGGGCTTGGAGGCCAGGTTGAGCCTTTGCATGGAACATATTTCGGTCTATATCCACAACATCATTTATACGTTGAGCTTATATTTTGGGCTTGAAACCAAACCAGGTGGTGTCCAAGTTTCTATATGTCCGATCCGAACTTGTCCCACTTTATAATTGGGGTCTACCTGACCTAACTGGGAAATAGACTTCTAGTCTCCCACTCCTTTTTTTTATTCCATGGGACAACAATAATGTATTGGGGAAAACCTTAGAGTTTCTTATGGTCATTGCTTGCTTGCAACATAATTTATAAAATAATTGGATGTATATTTCAGAACAAGATAAATGTGAAGAGCAATTGATGTCAAACAACTCCAATGAAGAAAAAATTTCATTGAAGGTTTCCTACCCATGCTCGAACCATTGATACGAGCTCGGACTTGGACCTTGTCTTTAAACTGTGTTACAAAGCATGGCCTTGACTTGGTCTAAAGAAAAAAAATGTGGGTTCGGACCCGAGCTTGATTGAGTTTGGCCCACACTTGGCCCACTGCCACCCTAATCAGAAGAGAGAAATTCTGAAGGCAAGGATTCCCCTTTATGATGTCATTAAAAAACGGGATTGTGTATAAATGATTACATGAACAAGTTGTCATTTCATGTATCGTTTTCCCTATTTTGTGTATCGTGTATCTTATCGTATCGTGTATCGTGTATCTTATCGTATCGTGTATCGTAAGATACGGTTAAATTTATATTATATATATATATATATATATATATATATATATATATATATATATATATAATATAGAAAGTATATACTAGAATATTAAATATGAAAAGTCAAGTAGAAGAGTAAGACATTCCCTATAATTTCACATCAAACATAACATTGGCCTCTACAAAAAGTATGATGTATATATTTCTATAAAAAAGAAATCATATATAAGTATTATCTATGATCTATCAATATATTGTTCTCAAAATATTCGAATGGTCAATGAAGACAAAACAAAAACTCAAAAAGTAGGAAGGTCTTATTTTTCATCTCCACCGCATCTACATCATCAATTTGATTATCACCAATAGATAATTTATCACCACTTGCTTCTTTATCTTCTTCTAATGTCTCTTGCACCTCTTATTCATATTCATTCTCATCCTCATTGTCTTATTCGAAGTCATCTTCTTCTTTCCTTTAGCCTTCCTTTGTGAACATAGATCCATTAGCTCTCTACTAAGAAGTACCACACACACACACACACACACACACATATATATATATATATATAGGTAGAAATGGAATCCTACAATTATTGAAATTAGCGAAGTTATAGATATTTGGTGCTCCAAGCTCTGGAAATTTTTTAAAAACAAATGGCATTGTGCTCCAACAACTCTAGAGAAAGATTTGTAAAACACCTAAACTTCTAAAAAAAATTAGTATCACTTCACTTTAGGTTAGAAAATATTCCTAAGTATTTTTTTAACTCTAAGAGACCTATATAGTCCTTTGGGAAATTAAGAGAAAAAAAATCATTTTAAAAGTTTCATCCTAGAAACTCGTCGTTTTACATCCCCAACAATCTTCCTCACTTTCCTCCTTTGATGAACCTCAAGTGGCTTTGATGTTGGTATTGATTGTGGATTTGGACTAATTAAAGACAAGTTTTACTGAGAAATGGAGAATTGTAGAAACATCCTTGGGATCTTTGTACATCTAGATCACATCGCATAGTTCGGTTTTGGCTTTTGAAGTTTTTCGAATTCCTCTAGCTAATGAGATAGGGCCCTGGTCAACATTATCACAAAAATTATGGGTCAAAAGTGTGAAGTGATGGAAGTTTCACACGTCATGTTGGAGTGCTCATTGATTCAGTCATTTTGGCCATAGTTACCAAATCAGACGTTTTTTTTTAAAAAAACGTGTATAAAACATGTATCACTCCAAACTCTTAGCATACGAGAATAAAACTCGAATTTTTGAAAAAACGTCAATATACATTATATATGCTTTTAAAACGTGTCATACACGAAGTGCACGTTTTATACGATCAATTTGGTTTTTCACTTAGGTTCGGGTTTATGTTTTTTTAAAACTCGTCGGTTCAGCAGATAAGAAATAAAGGGTCAGGATACTCCCGATCTCGGGTCAGAAGACACGGGGTTAGGGTTTTATCCCTTTGCATCGCTGCGATCTGTTTTCGCGAAAGACAGCGAGGATAGAGAGGATCACTGCGAGAGAGAGAGAGAGAGAGAGAGAGAGAGAGAGAGAGAGAGAGAGAGAGAGAGAGAGAGAGAGAGAGAGAGAGAGAGGGTCTCTGCGAGGGACATTGTGGGAGTGGCATGCATCGGCCAACTTGGTGATGCACTGACCACTGGGCTGTGCTATATTTTTTTATTAGTTAATGTTGGAAAATGACATATACTTGGTATAATTTTTAGGGTTTTTTTTTGTTATTTCCCTGATGTTTTCTCGTTTTTTTTTTTTCTTCCGGTTTTTCCATTTTCGTCGTTTCTTTCCGATTTTTTCCCTTGCCGTTTTTTTTCCCGTTTTTCGATTTGGTAACTATGGTTTTGGCACCTAGAACACTGAAAACAGACAACGAATGAGAAAGTTATAGCCTTGGGATGTTTGAACTCATGATCTAAGGCCTAACAGTAAAATGATGATCGTTCTATCATTTGGTTCAGATGATTTTGGTTTTATTTTAATTAAAATATGTGGTTTTATTTTTAGCAGTTTTAGTGTTGGATTCAGTATTTTCAGAGGCGAGGGCGTAGGGCGGGGCGTAAGCCCCTTTTTAATTTATATATATATATATAATATTATATAAAAGAGTGAAAATAGATTAAAAACAAACAAAATAAAAAATACTATGAGTAAAGTTAGCAAATAAAGCATTTAGGCCTACAAACATGGATGATAAATCATAAATATATAAAAAACGATAATAAAAATGAACTTGTTATTGTCTTTCAATATCTTTTAAGATCTAATTATAAGTTTCTAGCCAAAATTCAAACTATCATTGTTTATATTCCATAGATTCTATCTTTCCATACATGATATAGAACCAATTTAAAACAACTTTAGTTCACAAAATATTATAATCGTCATCCAAGAGAGTAGCATATAAATGATCACACGGTTGCAATCAAATAATTTTTTTTCAACTATGCATACAAAGTCCAGTGGGGCGTAAGTCCAGGCCATTGGGGTGTAAAAGGCATGCCCGGGCATTCGGAGCGTACGTCCTAGTGGTTCGGGCGTAACCCCTATAGGAAAAAAGCCCCAGCTGGAGCTGCCCCAGGCGTTGTAGGACTGCCCCACCCCGGGGCACACCCCGGGCGTACCCTGGGGCGAGTTTTTTAAAACACTGATTGGATTGAACCCAATTACTAAGGGAAACAAAAAAGCGACTTTTTGTCCAAAGGAGACTATTCCAGATGAATATTTAAGTCACATGTTGTATCATTAGGAACCTATGTTATCTAATTTTGGGAAGTGGTGCAGTTTGCTCGGAACCATACAAATAAAGGGTTTCAATGGAGTTAACTTGATGGTGATTTTTATCCTTGGACTGTTGGACATGATTTACCTTTCTGGCCATGATAAATATCACATGCCAGATAGGAAACAACATTTTTCTATATCTGTTTGTTGATGAGCAGTAACTTTGTGATTTCTTTCCCGTAAATTAACACTTTCCGTCTTTGGATCTTTGCCATGTTGACTGCCTCTGGATGTAATGTTTTCTTTATGTGCGCACTTTGGACTTTAGATATGCTTTTGATTGTTGTGACTTGTGATTGGGTACTCGTTTTTCTTGAAACTCTGTCCTTCAGTCAAAATGGGACCATCAATAGTTCATCTAAATGCTTAGGAGAATAGCAGGTGCAAAGTCTTTGGGCTTGAGAATGAGGCCACACTACCTAGGATATATGTATTATTACATTTGATAGGAACTTTCATTGGTAGGGCGACAAATACATTGGGTCAAGTTTGGTATCAGCATGATCCAGACCTGATCCTTGTAGCGTACAAGTCCAGTATTTGGGGTCAAACCTTATCTTTTTTGAGTCCTTGTTTTAGGCCCTTGATACAAACGGAACCGAGTTGATGAAGCATTGTTGAGGCATTTCTTTTGATAATTTTGTTCAATGACATGAATTTAGTCCAAAGCAGTAATTGTATTTAATATTTGGACCTGAACCTAGATCCAGCTTAGTTACAAGTAGAGTCATATGACTGGTTTTTTTGGGGGATTGGGGCAAGATATTTTGGGTCAGCTTGGGCTGATTTAGGTAATTTTCAAGTGTTCAACCATTAGAACATAATTTTTGGAGTCGGCCTGTATTGGATATGTCAATTAATATTTCATAAATATGTTGGAATACGCTGATCATTTTATTTTTGTTGAACTGAGACCTCATACATTAGACTATACAGCCAGTTACATAAATCTTATAGGTACAGTAGCGGTAGCACACAGATCTGTTTTAATGCACATGGTATCTTGGCAGTAAATAGACGTGCCTGTGAATTCAGCTTGGTGCAATTTGCTAACCAATCCGCTACCCGATTCTCCTCACTGGATTTAAATCAACCACTAGAGACATGATATAAAATTACAACCCTGTTTAAAATTATTCTATATATATATATATATATATATATATATATATATATAGGGGAGGGATACTGATGGGGACATCGAGCAGCGCCCATGGCGCGTGTACCAGCGCAGGAGGCGCCACCTGAGCCTATGGCTCTGATCAGACAGTCAGCACCATCATGGATGTTTTCATTTGTTTTTTTTTTTTTTTTTGCATTGTGTTATTTAGTCCCACCTCGACTTCCAGGGACTTTCGTTTGTTATCGCAGGCCTTTATATAGGCCTGCCCATGGATCATGTAATGGCACTGAATAATGAAATAAAAATTTTGTTTCTCCACTATTGTGTTGAGTGACAACAGGGTGAGGTGTGTGAAACCCTAGGTGGATACTAGGCGTGTGAAACCCTAGGTGGATACTAGGCGTGTGAAACCCTAGCCCAACCCTTACCCTATCCCCTCCTCTCCCTTGCGCCCAGCCCCGCCTCCCCTTCCTTCCCCTCCGCCGGCCACCAGCCCGTGCCCCTTCCCCCCCCCCCCCCCTCTCCCCTCCTACTGCCCACCCGATCCCGGCCCCCAGCCCCCGACCTGCCCCTCTCCCTCCCTGTGCCGCTGCCCGCCCGAGCCCCTCCATTCCCCCTCCCTGCCTCCTTGCCCGCGCCCCACCACCAGCCGCCGCCCTCCCTCACCGCACAGCAGCCCGACCCCCTCCCTCCTTCCCCATCCGGCCCGGCCCGATACCCCATCCCCATCCCTTCCCTACAGCCGACCGAAACCCCCTCCCCCCCCCCCTCTCGGTCTCTCTCGCAATCCAATCCGCCAACCCGATCCCACCCAACCCGACCCGGTTCCTCCTGCTTCCCCCCCCTACCCATACCATCTCTCACTCGATCCCCTCACACCCCTTTCGGCGTCGCACCTCCGGCACCCTCAGCATGCGTGCAGGGCCGGACCCGATGGGGATCACGGTATGATCCCGGACACGGACGGATACCTCGACATCAACTCCCCCTTCCTCGGACGAAGGAGAGAGCGTGGAGGAGCGCGTGGCTTGTGACATTGGCGTTCCCGCACTGCCATCACTTCCCTAGTAAGGACTTCCCTACCGGCAAGGTACCTTTATGTTCCATCAGTCAAATCTCCAGTATATTATCTGTGCCGACTGCTGTCCATCTTCGTGAGGTTGTGCGTCCCTACCTGCCTGTTAAGTTCATTAGTATTTGATATTGCGGGATGGACTCTTGTCGTTTAATTTAAGCATTATTCATTGTAATTCTTAGAACTGAGATTGAACTGCCTGATGCGAGTAGTTTCTTATAAAACTCATTATTCCCTGCTGATGGCTTGAATAAAACTTCCTACCTGAAACTTTTAATTCATAGCGAAACACTGCTAGTACAATTAAACTACTGATTTCCTGTCCACCTGCATTGTTTCGCATCATTTTTGGTATCAGAGCATGGTTGTAGGTAGGAACTGTCAGTTGTGTTGCATATTTGCATATAGGAAAATTTTCTTTTAGTTATTGCATTTGATTGCCATATTTAAAAAAAAAAAAAAAATCAGCACGCATCATGTTGTGAGTTTGTCTTTGCATGCCAACCCGTAGAAGTAGGTCCTATCTGTTAGGAGAGTCGAGTGAGTCGGACAATATGGATCCCGAGGTCTTAACTAGGGCACTTGCCGAGTTAGCCCAAGGAATAGCAACTATGAACCAGAACCTCACCGCTTGTCAGCGTGACACCAATGCCCGTTTTGACCGTCTGGGCCAAGCTCCACCTCTAGCTCCACCACCCCTAGACCCTCAAGATTTTCGGCCACCTTGGCAGAGCAATCAAGACCCGGTTGAACAGTATCTTCGGAGCATCAGGTTAAAGGTGCCCTCTTTCGATGGCAGGCACGATCCCCAATTCTTTTTGGACTGGCTCCAGTCCATAGACCGATACTTTGCCTGGTATCCTTTAACCGAACCGCGAAAAGTGCAATTCGCTGCCATGAAGCTTAGCGGACCTGCCAGCCAATACTGGACTAATGTAGAAGCCTTGAGAGCCGCCAAAACTCAGGACCCCATTGATACTTGGGTCGCCATGAAGAATGAGCTAAAGGGCAAGTATGTGCCCCCATCATATCGAGCCCACCTATTGGACCAATGGCACCAATTCACCCAAGGCAACAAATCAGTCAGGGACTATGTCACCAAATTCGACGAGTTCCTAAATCGCTGTAAGGTCCTCGGAACAGAAACCCCTGCCCAGGTCCTGGCACGTTTTCGATCAGGTTTAAGAGAAGGCCTGAGGAGTGAGCTCCTTACCCGAGATGTTACAGAGTTGGAAAGAGCCTATGCCTTAGTTCAGAACCTCGATAGCATTAGATCCAACCATTTCCAGCGGGATCAAGATTCCCAAAGCAAAGTCCCTCGGGCCTTCTCGGACAACTACCTAAGTCGGCCCTACCCCAACGAATCCCAACCAAGAGCCGACTCCACCAGTCGAAGTAATGAGAGAGACAACCATGACAAGGGCCCTGAGAAAGACTTCTCCAAAGTAAGTCCCCTCATCATGTGTTGTAAATGCCAAGACTACGGACATGTGGCCGCAAACTGTGCAAGCCATGTCAAAGTCAACATTATTGATGGCAATCTCATTGAAGTGATAGAGGCCAGAGAAGCAGAATTCGTCTATCAAGCTGAAGAAGAAGATGGAGACTTTGATGATGATGACGAAGCCATCTTGAGTTCCCTTAGACAGATGTCATCTCCCTCCATGTCAGTTGTTAGGTGCACCCTGTCTCAACCCAAGGATCAAGATAACTGGAGACGTACTGACATTTCCCACACGTTCATAAAGATTGGGGATAAGAACTGTAAGGTCATCGTTGATTGCGGTAGTTGCACCAATACCGTGTCATCAACCGTGATCTCTAAGACTTGCCTCAAGGCCGTCCCCCACCCTCGACCCTATCAGGTCCCCTGGATCGATTCGACCACCATGGAAATCAAGCAACGAAGCCTTCTCCCCATAAACTTCGATATCTACCTGGACAAAAGATGGTGTGATATTCTGACCATGGATGCGGATCAAGTCATTCTGGGACGACCTTGTCTGTTTGACAATAATGTTCTTATTTATGGTCGTCCAAACATGTGCCTATTTGAGCATGAGGACAAGAAGGTCAAACTGGGTCCCTCCCAACCAAAGAGTAATCCGGCCAAACAACAATCAACCATAGCTAAGAAGATTTTCAAGGAGCATGATTCGGTCCTAATCTTCGTAGACCGATTCGCTGAGGTGACCCATCTCCTCCCTTGTTCCAAGACGTCCGATGGCGTCATAAAGTTACACGGATTGCCTGAAATTATGCCCAACAAGGATGTCACGATCACCAGTTTCTGTTGGAAAATCCCATGGCACAAGCTGGGCACCAGGCTCCAGTTCTTCACTACCTTCCAGTCCCAGACCGATGACCAGACTGAAGTTGTCAATAAGAGTCCGGGAAACCTTGTACGTACCTTGATGGGTGAACACGTTAAGACTTGGGATCTGAAACTGTCAGTAGCCGAGTTTGCATATAATACATCTGTCAATAGGTCCACCGGTATGAGTCCTCATGAAGTCGTGCATAGGTTCAAACCTAGGCAACCAGTCGATCTTATTTCCATATCTGAGCATCATAGAATTTCCGAGTCGGCATCTGCTTTTGCATCTCATGTGCATGAACTACATAAGGAAATCAGTAAAGAAATTGAACAGAGCAATGCGAGCTATAAATTAAGGGCCGATGCCCGGAAGCGAGTTCAGACTTTCAGTATGGGAGATTATGTGATGGTCCGGATTCGTCTGGAACGGCTTCCTTCGGGAGCCGTTAAGAACTACATACGCGCAGTGCGGGTTCTTTTCGGGTTCTAAAAGATATAAATGATAATGCTTATTTTATTGTATTACCCGAGGGTTTTGGCATCAGTCCCACCTTCAATATTAAAGATCTAGTGGCTTATAATGGCCCATATTTTAACCCTGGAAATCCGCTGATAGTTGAGCCTACCCTGGACCCTGCCCCTGAGTGCCCCCCCTACCCCCACTCCCAGAAATATCCCCACCATATACAGCAAAAGGCATTGATAATATTCTGGATGACGAGATTGTCTCGGCAAGACGATAGTGGAATCCGGCGGTACCTGGTTCGCTGGAAAGGAAGGCCCCATTCTGAGGACACTAGAAGTGAGCATCAGGGACCCCAGCAGATGGACCCAGACCTGCTGGAGCTATACGAGAGCCGCACTGAGCCTTACTCGACGGAGTCGAGCTCTCTCCCACCCCGGGAGAATGATGGGGACATCGAGCAGCGCCCATGGCGCGTGTACCAGCGCAGGAGGCGCCACCTGAGCCTATGGCTCTGATCAGACAGTCAGCACCATCATGGATGTTTTCATTTGTTTTTTTTTTTTTTTTTGCATTGTGTTATTTAGTCCCACCTCGACTTCCAGGGACTTTCGTTTGTTATCGCAGGCCTTTATATAGGCCTGCCCATGGATCATGTAATGGCACTGAATAATGAAATAAAAATTTTGTTTCTCCACTATTGTGTTGAGTGACAACAGGGTGAGGTGTGTGAAACCCCAATCCCAAACCCTAGGCGTGTGAAACCCTAGGTGGATACTAGGCGTGTGAAACCCTAGCCCAACCCTTACCCTATCCCCTCCTCTCCCTTGCGCCCAGCCCCGCCTCCCCTTCCTTCCCCTCCGCCGGCCACCAGCCCGTGCCCCTTCCCCCCTCCCTCTCCCCTCCTACTGCCCACCCGATCCCGGCCCCCAGCCCCCGACCTGCCCCTCTCCCTCCCTGTGCCGCTGCCCGCCCGAGCCCCTCCATTCCCCCTCCCTGCCTCCTTGCCCGCGCCCCACCACCGGCTGCCGCCCTCCCTCACCGCACAGCAGCCCGACCCCCTCCCTCCTTCCCCATCCGGCCCGGCCCGATACCCCATCCCCATCCCTTCCCTACAGCCGACCGAAACCCCCTCCCCCCCCCCCTCTCGGTCTCTCTCGCAATCCAATCCGCCAACCCGATCCCACCCAACCCGACCCGGTTCCTCCTGCTTCCCCCCCCTACCCATACCATCTCTCACCCGATCCCCTCACACCCCTTTCGGCGTCGCACCTCCGGCACCCTCGTCATGCGTGCAGGGCCGGACCCGATGGGGATCACGGTATGATCCCGGACACGGACGGATACCTCGACATCAACTCCCCCTTCCTCGGACGAAGGAGAGAGCGTGGAGGAGCGCGTGGCTTGTGACATTGGCGTTCCCGCACTGCCATCACTTCCCTAGTAAGGACTTCCCTACCGGCAAGGTACCTTTATGTTCCATCAGTCAAATCTCCAGTATATTATCTGTGCCGACTGCTGTCCATCTTCGTGAGGTTGTGCGTCCCTACCTGCCTGTTAAGTTCATTAGTATTTGATATTGCGGGATGGACTCTTGCCGTTTAATTTAAGCATTATTCATTGTAATTCTTAGAACTGAGATTGAACTGCCTGATGCGAGTAGTTTCTTATAAAACTCATTATTCCCTGCTGATGGCTTGAATAAAACTTCCTACCTGAAACTTTTAATTCATAGCGAAACACTGCTAGTACAATTAAACTACTGATTTCCTGTCCACCTGCATTGTTTCGCATCAGATACTCTTACTCATATAGTTACCTATGATCCGGGGCGTCCATTAGATCCCGACGTACGGTTCGGATTAGATGGGGAGTTAAAACAATGGTGTCTGCATTAAATGCCCGTATTGAAAGCCCGTATTAAAAGCCCGCATTTAATGCGGACATCATTGCTTTAACTCTTCATCAAATCTGAACCGTACGTCGGGATCTAATGGACGGCCCGGATCATAGGTAACTATATGAGTAAGAGTATCCCTCCCCATATATATATATATATATATATATATATATATATATATATATATATATATATATAAGAATAACATTATGCATCTTCTAGAAACTTCCCCAATCCTTGGGCCTCACAAAGCTAAAACTGAAGGAAAAAAAAAACATTATCTACCATGGAGTGCTCTTATTGAGGACTATTTTGTCAATATGCCAAACATTTGTTAAATCGGATATTTTCTTTGGCAGTTTAGAAATTAAACAATTTTTGGGAAATAAATCTATATTTGATGGTCCCTTTTATTTTGTTACAGGTTCAAGTAGTTGCATGGAACCCACACTCACCGGAAGTACTTCTTAGTGGATCTTTCGATCAATCGGTTATCATGGTAATCTATCACTATCGCTTTTAATATGTATGTCAGTCTGTCTAGCATTTAAAGAAAGTATTGTAAAAGATTTTAGAAGCCGTACTTCATATCGTCATCAAGCAAAACTGTTAAATAGAGGTTGACCTTCAGTTGTCGATAGGGATGTTTCAAAAACCAAAATCGTTTATAGTTTATACCTTTTCTTTTCTTTTACTTTGTGCTAATAATTTGGTCGTGGATAGGGAAGCAATTACAAATTTGTGCAAAATTGTTGTTTTTTTAGAAGTATCAATTATAATGTTACCATTGTCTGTAAATAATTATCCTGAGTGTTCAGAAAGTAAGTAAGAGGATGATTTTCAGGCCCTTTTTGGATGACAGTGGGCTGCAATAACAGGAACCCTATTTAATATCTTTGCTTGTCCTTTGCGACCTTGTTCTTTGGTTGGTTTCGTATGTGATCATATATGTATCTTCTTTAGTAAGAAAAACATTTGCTGTTTCTTATGCTAAGAAACATCATGCCTTTTATTTTTTTAATGTCAAGGGGTGGATAAACGTGGTTATCAATTCAGATATTATCAGAATTGTAAAACCCGAGGAAGCCTCCAAGATCAGTTTTTTTTTCTTCCCGAGGGGATGAAGAGAGAAACCTAAGTTGCAAGGTGATCCACTTATTTGGTACCAGGCTATGATCTAAATGACATTGTCGATGTCTTTCTTGTGAATAAAAGTTTTCAGATTAGTGGAAGGGAAAATTTGTTTAGTTCATTTATATGGGATATTGGGAGGTAAAATAGTGTGAAACCTTCCAATAGGCAAGGTCACGGAGAAGTTGATATCTAAATCTTTTATTGTTGGGGAATTTGTTGGGGAATTTTTCCAAGTACTGTTGGCGACTTGAGCATTCCATTAAAAATGTTCTTCAATTTTTTGTTTTGGAGGAGTTCGATCTAAGAATCTATTTTTATTATTCAGCGTGGTAAAATTCCACTAGAATTTAATTTGTTGGTTGGTAATATTGAGTTGATTTTAACGTTCGACTCTTCTAAATAGTCAACATAACATTTCACCCTTATCCCCTTGATTTCTTGGATGTGTATGATGAAAGGAAAGGTAGTTGATCCTTTTTAGTCATGACGGAATTGATTACACCATGTTCACGAACATGTTTTGGTGGACATGGGTGATTTTTGGGGATGTGCATTGATCAATATAATGAGGAACTATTTATGAAATTTGCTGCTAAAAGTAGGGAAATAGAAAACACATTGGGAAAAGGGATGTTGGGCATGTGCTATGGTAGCAAAAATTTCATAAGGAAAAGATTGCAGAAATTATTGAGAGTAATAATGAACCTAGTAGCATCTTCTTCATCATCATCTCCATCAAGAGGGGTTCGATTATAGGGAAGGTTGATAAGAATTTTCCGTTCAACCAGTATTCTAAAAAGCGGCCCAGGCGGCCGCCTAGGCGCTAGGCGGCCCCCTACCGCCTCGCCTAGGCCCTAGGCGCTCCAGAAAAGCGGCCAAGCTCCCAGGCGGAGCTAGGCGGGGCAAGGCGGCCGCCTAGACGGAGCTAGGCGGGGCTAGGCGGTCGCCTAGGAGGTCTAGGCGGGGCAAGGCGGCCACCTAGGCAGTCTAGGCGGGCTAAGGCTGGCCAGGCGGACCAGGCGGGCTGAGGCTTGCCAGGCGGACCATGTTTACTTTTGTTCTTGTTAATCACTCAATCTTGAATTATGGTTATATACTTGTTCTTTAAAATAATGGTTTGGGATAATCTTGAACTTATATTAATTTTTAAACATATATATATTATATAATATCAAAATAATAATTAAAAAAATTAAAAAAAGGCAAAACGCCTAGGCGCCGCCTAGGCGCTAGGCGGCCCCCCACTGCCCGACTAGCGCTTTTTAGAACCTTGCGTTCAACTGTCAACCTGATGTCAACCCTATAAGTTTGGTACCAAAAACCATAATAACGATAATCTCTGAATTTTTAAAAATTTCTTGAACAATTTGCGAGTTAAAGGCAAACAGACCAAAATATTTGGCGTCCTAAAGCGTGCCATAATAACTCCCAAATTATTCACGATTTTACGAATAATTCACGAATTTGAATGTTTTTATGTGATACTAGTTTTATTTTAATTTAAAATATATATTTTTGATATCTATTAATATAAAGTTACTAATCAAATGTAATTTTCTATATTTTATGTTTTTGAACTTTTGTCAAACTCATTTCGAACTTTTTGGCTCTTTTCCGGGCTCCGAATTTTGCTCCCTCGCCGAATTATTCCTGAACACTGGATTTGTGACTATGCCAAAGCCCCAACCAATGCTACTTAGCAAGTGGAGGGGTTTGCCAAGAAGCCTAAAATGATAGTTGGCAAGTAAGGAGACCTACCTTGTTGGTTACACAATTTAAGCTCATGCAACCGGGGGCAAGCCCCCTAACATCCCCTAGACTTGAAAAGAATCTAGATGAGAGAAGGCAATATATTTACGCTGGGAATTACATCATGTTATAAGCTAAAGAGCTAAATACAAAATGGATTTTTGTAAGTTCTTGTAAGCGTGTCTCATATATAAAAAATGGATCCACTAGTTTGTAGGAAAGTAAAGAAATAATAGAAGTAAAAACCAGTGTCTTGGGTGTTTTTCGAGTTGGTTTTGTCGAAGAAAATTCATTTTTGGGCTTTCTATTTTTTCAAGAAGAGACCATAATAGTTTTGTACTTTTGTGAAGATGCATGTGATTCTTTTACCTACCCATAGGCTATTCATGTTTGGGGATGAACATTCATGCGGCATCATTCTCGTTATTCGTAGAAATTAGATTTTTTACAACTAAGATTCGTCATAGCCTGCGCCCCAAATTTTGAGATTGAAATCTAAGATTTAATTCAATAGATTTTTTTTATCCATTCCGCGAAACTCATATGAACCTCCTAGTCATGGTAAACATGAGTAGTTTCAATTTCGATCGACTTGTTATTGTTCAGATACGAAGTAGTTATTTTCTTGGTTCATTCGCTTGGAGAGCTTGATTAATCGTCGAGGCTGTTTTAATCTGGTTTTCTGAACTAGGTCTTTTCTTGATTCAATTGCATAGAAACCAGGTAAGTGTTCAAAGCCAAATGATTCTGATAGTTTTGTTCCTTTATCTCACAAGCTACAATGTGTTTAGTTCAATAGTCAAACTTCTTTCCTCTATTGTCTTTTTTTTTCTTTCCTCTTTCACGACTATGTTACTGATAAAACTATCAGTTTGATTTGTGAAAGCATTCCATCCTTCTTTTCGGTCCATAGGCTCATCGTTTTATGGCAATGCTTCTAGTTAGTCTGGATGTGCGACAATATTCCTTGAAGTTACCAAATTCCCCTGCATGTCGCAGATTTCGGTAATGTACATCGTACAAGTGCAACACATGCAGATTAATAGCACATTCTTCCAGAATAGGTTTTACTTCAGCCATGTGCTCCGAATTAGAATTGCTATATTCGTACGAATGAATTAGAATGGCTATTCTAATTTGTACGAATGAATTAGAATGGTTACATTCGTACGAATGAATTAGAATGGAAACTTGAAGTTTATTTCAGGTGATAGATTCCCAAGAATTGTCATGATTCAATTTATGGCTTTGTATGAATTCGCTACCACCACCTAAATGAAAGATGGGGTAGTTGGACTCCTTAAACATCCCTACTGTTGATTTTCAACAATAAAGATGCCTAGAATTGTCACACCTAAAACAACAAACGTAAAGTTGTTTATGCAAATTTCTAGTCTAGGTGTGTGTGCGTGCGTGCATGTGTATGTACAATTTCAGCATGCACATGTATGGAACAAGTATATATTTTTTTTATGATTAGCCGGTGTGGGTGTGGGTGTGTGTGCGTGTGTGTGCGCGTGTGCATATGCGTGCAGATTTTGTGAAGATTGTAGTGTACATATGTGCATGATAGCAAACATACAAGTCACTCCTAGGCGATTCTCGCCTAGGATGAACTATGTTCCTGTGTTTCTAACTGACAAACCTCCAAGCTACTTTAAGAAACACTCTTGCGCCATGTTACAAGTTGGGCATTTTTTTGAAAAAAAACCTGTTTAAAACGCGATTCATTGTTGTGGCGTTTACTACATTTCCCGATTTTTTTTGAAAAAATCATGATTCTTTCAAAAAATCATAATTTTTGCGTTTTAATCCCAATGTATGCATTTTAATGCGGATGAATAATGTTTTAATTGCGTCTTAAAAAATTATTGGAACATCTTTATATATTTTTAAAAATCTTCTACCTTTTTTATCCTCGACTCTTTCCTGACTTTTTTCTGATTTTTCCAACCTCTCCCCTAGCCATTTTTTCTCGATATCCGACTTGGTAACTTTACTCTTACAAAGAGGATTGATTAAGACAGCAAACAACCACCCCAAATAATACGAAAGTTTATAATCATGGATTGTATAGCATGCCATATGTTAACTAGTTGATAATTCCATGAAGGAGATTCAATTCTTCCCTCAGACGTAATCTATATCATGATAAAACATCAAATAAATCACTAGAAAACTGATAGTGGAATGTAAAAAACACAAAAGATGAATATCTCCAATGACTATGTTTTAGGTGTAAGTAATGTTAACCCTAATCCGTCGAGTACATCTGCATGCAGACTACAAAGAGAATATTAAGACCAATAAATAAGAAGAGCGTAGATGACTCAAACAAGTAAAGGCATAAGAAATACGAAATGAATACCACTTGAGTGATTGACAGATGAAGTATAGTGGAGGTAGAAGGTGGGATATATAAGAATGACGTTAGAAGTAGGATGAAAATGGATACTCCTAGAAGAGGGAAGACTCACATTCTAGATGGGATAATGATTTTGAAACAAGCCCTAGCCCCAAAGCCCCCAACAAGCTTCCATTTTTGACATTTGAAAGAGGGAGAGGAAAACTATGGGTAGCACAAGCGAGAAAAAAATCCCGGAACAGAGAGAGAGAGAGAGAGAGAGAGAGAGAGAGGATCAATGCAATATAAAAGGGAGAGAGGAATGGGGCTTGCTGGATGACATGAAGGAAAGAGGGTTGCAGTTTTTTTTACGGGGAAAAAGGAGAGGGCGTTGTGCGTGTATTGGGATGTGAATCAGATTTTATCCTTCTTTGTTCATTAAAGCCTCCTTTAATATTATCTATTGAATGCGATCATTCTAGGGTCTTACAATTCTATTTTATCGCATGTTTATGTTGGAATTGAATCCGCTTATCAGAGTCGTAGCGGAAGCAAAAGATAGATCTGAAGATCATACGGTGTATGTTTCATTACAATTAATTTTACAAAACAATCTACATACAAATCTATAATCTTAGCATATGTGCGGACACCCTAGAGGCATACTACGATCTACGGAAGACATGCATGCATCTAGTTAGGTGTTTAGAATCATCATACCTTATGGATCTATGATCCGGAGAGAATGGAACGATGATGCACCGCATGCGAATCGCAAGGGAAGCTGTCGGATAGCACCTTGTCCTTTGCGAATGGAGGAATCCTCGAAGTCCTAACTCTGAGTGCAAGGACTACGAGCCGACGGAGGAATTCGTTGCGAAGACGATGACGAGCCGCGAGATCTTCTCCTCCTCTTTCTCTCTTCTTCCTTCTCCTTCCTCCTTCTTCCTTCTTCTTCCTCTTTCTTCCTTGACCGAAGCCTCAGAGAGGGAGAGGGGGGCAGTTTTTTGGAGAAGGGAGAGGCTAAGGCCGGCCCCTCCCTCTCTATTCCCTTTATAGGGCCGACCTCCTAGTGCTACAAGCAAGCTAGGGCCGGCTCCTAGTGGATAGGGATGAGGGGGGGCGGTTTTCAGGGTTTCCAAGTGTCTATCGTGAAGCCCGGACAAAAACGCCCTTCACGAAAAGTGAAAAACTGAAAGAGATTGAGTGAGGTGCGCTACTCGGAATCGAGTTCCGTCGGCACCTATGAGGCATATTTCAGTATTTACCATAACACATGTGAATTAGGTTCTTAGGCTCCGGGCTTGCGTTCCATCGCGCTACTTCGCATCCAACGTATCCAACCGGGTCGGGGAACAATTCCTATACGTAACGACAGGGTAGAACCTTCAGGGTTCGGGATCTCTAGTTCCAACCGGATCCCTGATTAACTGTTCCGGTGACACACTGAAAGTTTCGTTAATCAGCCCTAATCCGATTAACCCGCGTAGCTACCCAGAGTGCGACGCGAGTTGAACTCTAGTGATCCTAAACTTATGTTACTCCCTTATAACCTTGTTCTCTACTATACTCCGATAATCCTCAGTCCCTCCTATTATTGGTGCCATGATACGACTCGGGCGGTGGGGAGCACCGTCAGATCCCGATCGATCATTTGACTAGGGTTTGATGACTTGTCATCTATAACACCACACACCTTCCAGTGCTATGCCTAGCATTCGGAACATCGTCAGTCATACTAACAACCACCAGGCCTGGGTTAACTGTGTGGACAGATTGGCTCATCAAAACGCACCCATCCAACACTGGACGTCGGATAACATGTAGAGATTACATGTCACTCAAGCGTCAGCCGGGTAACCCAACGTACCGTGGTATTGGACTATGGAAGGTTCGCACACGTTGGCACATCAAAGCACCACACATCTGGTTGGCCCAGTGTATATGGTCCCTAAGGGTTAAGGACATATTATCTATAGTAGTAAGACGGTTTATGCACCAGTGTCTGAATCACTGAACTGTGTACCGTCTTGGTTCCTGTTCAACACGATCATCGTGCTTGGTCAGGTGAATGGGAATCCAGCGTTCCCGTGGTGGAGACTTCACCACATCCTCTACCTGCCAACAGCTTGTTCTTGGTGAAGCGACCGGCATCACCTAAGCTGTGAACTAGTTCTAGGTCTACACATAACTGATCCACTGGGTCTCCCAAGCATGGATCCACCATGCGCCTCAGTGACCTACTGTGTTCCCTAGGGTCCTTTATTATATGTGTATTAACATATACCATAGTAGTATTCTAATTAAAGCAATAACCAAAGGCATCTTTATTAATGTTAATACAGAAAATCCACGCTAAGGACACACAAGCTACAACAGTTTACATTCCAACTCAATTAAAGGCTGGCTTAGCCGGTTCACCAAGTTTGGTGCAAACAATTGTCGCACCTAAAGTAAATGCAAAATACAATTACTAAATAAATAGATCTAATTGTTCAAGAAGAGTACACTCCAACTAAACAAAGTGGAGAGAAAAACTAAACATAAAAGCAATTGATCTGTGTAAATAATTATTGATCAATAGGCATTGACTTACTTATGCCCGTCGGACTTATAGAGTCTATTCTCAGAATAAATGGGATTGTGTCTCAAAACGGTGAAGCCCTATTAGTTCTCTTAATTTGTAAGAGCATTATGTGAATCAAATTGAATTCTCTTTCATACTTCAATTTATGCCTGGAGCGTAAAGTAGGGTTGTAAATAGGTGTTCTAGATTCAATGGTTGATGGGTTTAGAGGTGGGTGAAAACGCAAGGGCTATTATCTTCTCTAGGTGTTTCCCAGGGGCAAATTCACCATTTACCCGTTCACTGTTGGAGAGTATTAATGTTCTAAGAACATTGGAAGACATCCCCGCTCATCATGATTCAACAATTCAGGAAATGGTTTTAAAAACTGCGTTTATTTTATTACATTGTTTATTATAGAACAATTTCAAGCTTTGCTTTGAATTTGTCCACGGTTGAATCTGCCTCGAAAGCACACATACCAAATATAGAAAAGTTAAGATAACGCTGCAGCGTGTGGATGTGTGCGCAAGTGGGTGGGTGTGCTTGCATGCTTATGCTGGCATGTGTGTGCTTGTTTGCATCATTGTGTCTTTGTGTGTGTGTGTGTGCTTGTGGATGTGGTGCATCGGGCATGCATGTGTTTGTGTGTGAGGATCTAGGTGGATATGGATGTGGGTATAGTGGGGTGTGCACTTAGAAAGCAGCTGTCTCAACTCTTTTCTAGCACCATCATGCAAGGTTTTAAATGTTGTTTTCAGTGTCTATGTCGGTCGGCCAAAAAAAGAAAATATTTTGTTTTTCGGTAATTTGTCGGTGGAAAAATTATAAAATTGAAAGATAAATTTCGGTGGAAATATTTCGTTTTTCAGTCAAATTTCGGTATTTTTCGATAAAAATTTTATTGTTTTTCGGTTAAATTTTGATTTTGTTCATTTGATATGAATAAGATGGAATATTTTAGCAATACTTCAGGATAAAGATGATAGTAAAATATTGTCTATTATGAAAAAAAAATCAAAATTGATGAAAAATGTAATTTCTTATTGATAAAAATAAGCTTTGTTTTGTTAGAAAAGATAAAAAAATTTAGTGAAATTGTCTAGAAAAAAAGACAATGTCGGATTTCGGTCAAATGTTGGTCATTTTGGCCGACATTTCATTATGTCGGAAGGAAATTTGGTACTATTAAAAATTCAGTCAATTTCTATGTCGGACCCTTGAAAAAAAGATATATTTCGGTGATTTCGTAAGAAATTTGTCGACATTTGATTCCATGCCATCATGTTTGAATTGCCAGTTGTGGGATTCTCTCGATTTTGAAAATGCTTTATGCAATAGTAATTATGCTGACAAATGTTTAGAGATTTTATATGCACATTATGCCTTTCATGTTCCCACTCTGCTTATTATGCTCTAAAGTAAACGATTTGATAACCTTCTACTACATGCAGATGGATGTGAGATCAAGCACGCCTAGCCACAAGTGGTCTGTCACAGCTGATGTTGAGAGTTTAGCATGGAACCCCCAAACTGAAAACTCATTTGTGGTGAGCTAAACTGCTGGTGTTTTATTTCAGTTGCTTTTCACCATGGATATTTGGGATTCTGAATAATCTTGGGTAGGGGATTGTGTCCTGGACTGCCAAATAGTTGGAGCCTTGTTGGTTATGGTTTTGTGGTTATGGTTCATGTGTTACTCACTTTTGCTCATATATCATTGTCTGCTTTTCGTTTTCTCAATAACCTAAAATATTGTTTGTGGTCCAGGTCAGTCTTGATGATGGTACAGTTCAAGGTTTTGATATCCGAGCATCTACATCTGATTCAAGTTCTGGTCCGAAGCCAAGTTTCACTCTTCATGCACATGATAAAGCTGTTTCTTCAATCTCTTTTAACCCATCTGCAACTAATGTAAGTTGACTTTTATATTTATTTGAGAGTAAGCAAGGGAATAAAAATTGACTTTTCATGGTGTCAACCTTATTGCTATGTTTTATTGCAGCTTCTGGCTACAGGTTCAACAGATAAAATGGTATGATACCATTTATTTCTTTATATATCAAGCCAATTTTGCAACCTTAAATTGATAACTACTCGTGCAAAATGTTTCAGGTGAAACTCTGGGACTTGTCGAACAACCAGCCATCATGCGTTGCTTCTCGTAATCCCAAGGCTGTAAGTCATGCTTAAAACTTCTATTGATTCAATCTGGTCAACCTGATGCCCTTTATACTGAATGTGGGAAAATTTGGTGCCGTAAACTATTAGAAACCCTTGGTTGATGCTAAACACTAAAGCTCTTGAATGCCCGAGAAACATGTGACACTTGCTAATGGTAGTCACCATGGTGGATGATTGGGCTTGGCCTTTGAGGATTGAGAGCTGATCCCTATTGTTAACATGAACGTAGAGGTCTTAGTCAAAACATCGTAGATTTTTCAGAAGTAAATTTAAGTCCAATGACGCTCCAATCTATCCGATGCAAGGGGCGATGGAGCTGACCCCCAATTGCTTAAGGAGTAGAGGCATCCAGCTCACATGGAGGATTCAAAAGTTTGGAGGCTACCGGTGCTGAGGGGGCCTAAATCTTCTTGAGATGGCTTGTTAAAAGACGCATAGGGGAAAGTACGTAAAGAAGATGGTCGCAGACTAGTACCTGGCTGGGCTTCCAAAGGCATCGAATGGTTCCGAATCCGATCTAGTAACACTGATATAGATGGTTTTTTTTATTTATCTGATAACGATCCGAATCTAGTAACCCATTAACTAATCAAATATGGATTTAGGTAAATCCTATCGTTAAGAACCCTATCCGACAAACTATAGCATAATATATTATATTTTATCCACTGTTAGATGAGATTGCTTTAGATATAAGGCCCTAAGCGTCAATATAAAAGAGATTCCCATGATCCCCCGATCGAGACTTGGAATTTATCCTAGCCCTTCTGAGTCCCGAGTTGGAAATCGATTGCTCTTCTGTGGATTCGACGCTCAACGATATCACAGCTGTCCGATATACACATGTCAATGATTTTGGATTCTGATCCGAATCCAATCTAATCCATACTTACATGGATATGGATTGGGTTTTCTAATCCGATTATCCGATAATGGTCCAACTTCGATAGCCCGTGTACTTGACGTACTAGATTAGGATATAGCCTAATCCGAATCTGAATTTGATCCATTGACAGGTAGGGGTGGCAATGGGTCGTGTCGGGTCAGGTTCGTGTCGTGTCTAGTTTTGGGTCGTGTCCAAAACCCCTAGACCCGGACCAGACCCGACACGACCCGGTGAATTTTAAACGGGTCTTTCTAGGTCTACCGTGTCCAGATCCTAAACCTGGACCCGACCCGTTTATTAAACGGGTCTATTGTGTCGACCCGTTTACGACCCGAACCCGTTTAGCCCTGACCCAGATCCACTAACTTCGTGTCGGGTATGCCGTGTCGGGTTCGAAATTGCCAGCCCTATTGATAGGTTTAGAAAAGTTCTTTGGCATTTAATAAGGATCGGGTGTTAGGCGACGAGTCTGGTGTCAAGTGGCACAATGACAGGAGAGCTAATGGGATAGGCTCTTGTCAAAACAACGGAGACATACCCCACATGCCAGAAAGAAAGTGACGTCCCCCTCAGAAGTGGGTTGACATTAAATATGCCGGAAATGAATTAATTGCATGTCCTCTTCGCGTCGATCAGCTCTGAGGAATGTTGACAACGATGTATCGCACCTCTTGGGCAATGTCATGTGGAGAGCCACATGGGTCGACCTCGTGCGTCAGGTTTCCACTGCCCATAGCCAATGGTGGTAGGTTCATCCTGATGTGAAGTAGCATGGACCAATCCTAGGACGCCACTTGGAAGACATGTGACTGCCGACGTGGCGTCTTCATCCATCTCCAGATTGTGATAAAAGCCAGCGTTGGGGCATTTGATTAAGGGGTTGGAAGTTTGATAAGCAATTATCCCCTTTCCACCTACCTCCTCTCCCCCTTCGTTGCGTCGGACCTGAGTTAAGTATCGGAGGGTTGTTTCTCTGGAAGCCGGTCATCTCTGACCCATTCCCTTCCTTGCAATATTGCCTGTGCCACCAAGCAATGTTCTTCAGGTGGGTTCCATGTTGGCTATCGGGTTTGTCGAGGTGGCCGGAGATTTCTTCTCCCACAAGGATTACCTCTTTCCAAAGTAATCGTGAGCCTGAATTCCTTGAAATGAGGATTCTAGGAATGTTTGGATTTTAAACCATTAGGCAATTGTTTTTCAGTAATCACTAATCAGTACAGACGGGTATAAGCTGCAGGGTAATTTGAAGAAGAAATTTGGATAGTAGTAACTCTGCAACATAAGAGAGCTAACAGTTGTTAATTATTATGTTTATATAAGACATTTTATATTTGACTAAAACACAGTAATGTTGACTATTTGTTGCTTATTTTTTATCTCATTGCATTTCATTTTTAAGTAGAGTTAAATACATGATAGGTAATTGGCCCTTGGTAGTTCATTTGTGATACTTGATAGCTGAATACTTTGTAATTAGTTACTTGGTCAACAGAGTCAGCATCATAGACACAGCTTACACCTGATTTGTTTGTGATTATCATCAAATTATATATTATGCTATGAAATACTGCCTAATTTTTCATTGGGCTTGGAACCATTTTCTGCTTTTTCCTGAATTTTCTATATTTTCAATTTTTTAAAGAATCTGAAATCGAAACAAACTCTGACCAAAACCTTGGAAAACCTCTTAATGAGAAGCCAAAAGCCAAAGCTAGTAAGACACTCGACGCGAACTCTGATATATGATAATGTTGTCTTACCCACTGAATTAGTTTACAAGTACCGTTTAAAATACTCGTTAAATTCTTCCATTGTGAGCCCACCATAGGTTACCTCTCTTAAATTTCTTTTTTTTTATATATATTTTAAATTCTCGCTAATATGAACTCACATGAAACTCTTTCGATTTGTAGCCAGCATCTTATACGAATATACAAGCCCATGCATCAGTAACTTAAATTCTGTTCCCTGTTATGTTGACAGGGAGCTGTTTTCTCAATATCCTTCTCGGAGGACTGTCCTTTCTTGCTAGCCATTGGGGGTTCCAAGGGGAAGCTGGAAGTAAGCTTGCGAACCCTGCCGTCTATCAATCTTGCATTCTGTCTTGATTTTCTTTTTGGGTCTGCCCCTCTATTTGCTCTTATTAACTGGACCATGGTCACTGAATCTTTTTGGACAGATTTGGGACACCATAATGGATCCAGGGGTTGCTCGTAGTTTCGGAAAGTTCAGCAATCGGAGAAGGGATCCGATGCGATCAGCTTGATCTTGAAGCTTAGTATTATTGCCGTATAATGTATTTATTGTGTTAAAACAGTTTTTTGTTTTGAGAGAGAGAGGGAGAGAGAGAGAGAGAGAGAGAGATCAAACAGTTGGACAACAAAACCGGAAAGTGCTTGCAGTTTTGACTGATAAACAGTTATAAATGGTGGGGCTTTGCATATTTCCTTGATGTTCAATCTGGCAATGTTGATCATATTCTGCATCATGAAATGCAGATCGCTGTGCCGCTCGCTGCTGCACCGGATCGTTTTCCCGCACTTTGGCAGTGGCACCTCTCGATCATGGCGCCATAATCGCATGAGAGGTGCTGTTGTGATTAGTGTTTGGAACGTGTGCTTTGAATGGTTGAACAAAAGAAGATCTGTCTAGACCCTTACCTAACTCAAATATTTTTAGGTGCTGGCTCTCAAGTGTTGGTCTCTCCCATGAACCCTAAGGGAGGCAATTGAGGTCAGATCCTTGTTCCTTGGGTTCTAGATAGGTTTAGCTCACATCCAACTCTGACCAGCCACATTCGATCGTGGGTTGGTCTGCACCTGTTCTGCATTGTTCAGCATCCAATCGAATTGCATTCAATCGAGCATGGTGCATATATGTTCAGGCAATCATGATCAGGAACCTCGGATTTATGAGTGAATTTTTTTTAAAAAAAAGAATTACCACCTTGAAAAATTAAGGTGGCCCACTACCAGTTATTTATTCAGCGGAAGGCAATACCAGCTAAGGTAGCTAGCACCCTCGATCTTCGAACTTGAACCCTCCCTTTCCCATAATATGAAAGAAACTTATGATAGGAGAGTTGGCAAAGCAACTGATGCATGGGTGTGGAGGTCCGAGTTACCTAGGGCTAAGAGTACATAGGGAAACTTCCCTAGTAGGTAGGTGCGTGTTCATCCGAGCCCGAAGTGGGCCCATTGTCTAAAAGGTTTCAGGACACCTATCAATGTCAAAATACACACACACACACACACGAGTCCCATAATGTAGGTCGTAGAGGGAAATGTATTTAGCTTCTATTTGGTAGGGGAAGAGAGAGAGTTTGGCACCAATATAAAGAGAACACAAGTGATGTGGTAAGTAAACTATATACAAGTATACCCAACCTAGTCTTCCATGCTTGCATGTAGCGAACTTTTCCTCAATACCGATGTTGCCTTGTTTGAGTATGTGAATTCTGGCCTTTCCTGTCATGTTCTTGGGATTATAAAATTTAATAAAAAAATAGCATTTATGTTCTTTTCTGGTTTGACCTCCGTACCTCTGTGAGTCCATGCTCTAGTGCCTTGTCCTCTAGCCATATGGCCAATCTATCAAAAAAACAACACGCTACATGAAAACGGTCATTGCTAGAACTTAGTGGAGGGGAGCCATTTTTAAGGGGGGGCTTATTTCATGTCTCATATGAGTTTTTTTTTTTTATATTGATGTTGGTCATCTTCCTCCTATAAAGAAGTGCTACAAAAAATCGACCTTATGGTGGGAGGAGAGCACACCAGGTATATGAAGCCAATGACCTCTGCTTTTATTATTGATGTGGGAATAACCACTTGATATTTTTCCGCACGCATATCTCAATTTAACAGGAATCTACCTACACACGGAGATAGACGTCAATGGGTCCGGCGGATCCACTCGGGAGCCGCTCCTTGAGCGTACCCAATTCTGATATGAGGTTTTTCCCAAACTGACCACCAGGCTTGTCGTATTGCTCAAACCAAGTACAGAGCCGAAAAATATTATTTTTATGACCACCAAGAAAAAGTTATACAAAAATACCCTTAATGTAACGACTCATTTTTTCTTTCATGAAATTAGTAGAGTCCCAAACGTAAATTTTACGTTTGGTTACATTTTGTTTATGTTTTCGTTACGTTTCGCCAGAACCTCGTTGGAACCTCTTCATCGTCGGAACCTCGTCGAAACCTCTTCAGAACCCTGCCGGAACCTCGCTAGAACCTCTTCATCGCTGAAACCTTACCAGAACTTCTTCATCGTCGGAACCTTGTTGGAATTTTGCTAGAACCTTTTCATCATCGGAACCTCTTCATCGACGTAAATCCGACGTAAAATTACTCAATCAATATTTTTACTACTGTTAATGACAAAATTGTTAGAAAAAGTCATAAAACACTCGTGCCACTGAATCTACACGTGTAGTGGTAAAAAAAGTAACGTTTACGGGTTTTGTATTTAGTTTGAGCAATACGGCAAACCTGGTGGTCACTTTGAAAAAATTCTTTTATGATATCACGTGACTAACATCCATATTGTTCCAAAAAAGCTGTCCCTATGAAAGGAGAAAGAGCACAGCCGTTATATGATGACAATGATCTCTGCTCTCATTACTCTTGTTGAGCACGGAATCCGGAATAACGAGGAATTGATTGTTCAGAGGATTTAAGACGAGTGAGTCATCCAGCTCATCCGACTAGTTCGGAGTTTGGAAGACCGTTGGCTCGCGCAGTCAGGCATTTAATTTCAAATTCTCCGATGATTCTCAGCACCTTCCGGCCGCCTCCGCCTACCTCGTCCTCCGTCATTCTCAATCTGAAGACCACCGAAAATTTGGCATATCTCCACCAGTTCCATGCCAGAGCAATCAAAACAGGCGAAATTCGAGATCCCCTCGTGGCCGCCGAGCTCCTGAGATCCTCTGCTCTCTCGAATGACCGGGACATCCTCTATGCCCGACTGGTGTTCGACCAAATGCCCGAACCGAACTGCTTCTCTTGGAACACCATAGTCCGTGCCTTCTCCGAGAGCGACGACAGCCCGTCAGATGCCATAATCCTCTTCTATGAGATGCTCCATTGTGGATCCGCTCGACCCAACCAGTACACCTTCCCATCAGTTCTAAAGGCGTGCGCTCGGATCGAGGCAATGGAAGAAGGGAAACAGATCCATGCTCATGCCATCAAAATGGGTTTCGGTCATGATGGGTTTGTACTTACGAATCTAGTCCGGATGTATGCTTTCTGCGGGCGCATGGAAGATGCCCGCCGATTGGTCCATGAGAGTTCGGTATCACCAACAAGCGAAGCAAATATAGTCTTGCACAATGTCATGATCGATGGGTATTTCAGGCTTGGAATGATCGAACGTGCGAGACAGGCTTTCGACGAAATGCCCAAGAGGAGCATGATATCTTGGAATGGGATGATATCAAGATATGCACAGATCGGATGCTTCAAGGATGCGGTGGGTGTTTTCAGACAGATGCAGCTGAAGGGTGTGAGACCCAACTATGTGACTTTGGTCGGTGTCCTACCGGCAATTTCTCGGCTTGGTGCTCTTGAACTGGGTAAATGGGTACACATATATGCAGAGAATAATGGAATTGACATAGATGATGTCCTTGGATCAGCATTGGTCGACATGTATTCCAAGTGTGGTAACATTGAAAAGGCTATTCAGGTCTTTGAAATGTTACCCAAGAGCAACCCTGTCACTTGGAGTGCATTGATTGGAGGGCTGGCGATGCATGGAAGGGCTACAGATGCACTCGATCGTTTCCTTACGATGGAGATAACCGGAGTAATCCCTAATGATGTGGTGTTCATTGGAGTTCTCAATGCGTGCAGCCATGCAGGGTTGGTGGATCAAGGCCGCTCCTACTTCCATCGAATGGTAAGTGTGTACGGGTTAAGGCCGAGGATTGAGCACTATGGATGCTTGGTTGACATGCTCGGCCGTGCTGGGCTTCTACAAGAGGCTGAGGAGCTAATAGCGAACATGCCCGTGAAGCCCGATGATGTGATTTATAAGGCATTACTTTCCGCGTGTAAACTTCATGGCAACGTCGAGGTAGGAGTCCGTGTGGCAGATCGTCTCATGGAGTTGGCCCCTCGCGATGGTGGATGTAATGTGCTTCTGTCGAACTTTTATGCCTCTTTAGGAGACTGGGCGAATGTTTCGAAGGTAAGGATGAGGATGAAGGAATTGAATGTTCGGAAAGATCCCGGATGCAGTTGGATCACGATCGATGGGGTAACCCATGAGTTTGTTGTGGAAGATGATTCGCACCCGAGAACCAAAGAGATTTACCTGATGCTGGAAGAGATGGCTAATAAATTGAAGGCAGCAGGCTATGTGTTGGAGACCACCCAGGTACTGCTTAATATCGATGAAGAAGATAAAGAGTACGCACTCTTCTACCATAGCGAGAAGATCACGATTGCTTTTGGCCTGATTAGCACGAAACCAGGAGCGACGCTGCAGGTGGTGAAGAACCTGCGGGTGTGCAGGGATTGCCATTCGTCGATAAAGCTCATTTCAAAGATCTACGCTCGTCGAATAGTAGTGAGGGATCGAAACCGATTTCACCATTTCGAAGATGGGTTTTGCTCTTGCAATGATTACTGGTGATTGATATCTGCCAGAAGATCAAGCAGTAATCTATACTCGATGATTCCTCTATTCGGGCATGCCATCAGAAGCTTCGAAAGGTTGGCGGATGAATATAGGTGTATGATTGTGATATCTTCCTCATGTTCTTTCCCTCTGTGACAATCGACGGCATCGATCCTTGAAATCCATGGTTATTTCTGGTTCTCAAGATGGTTTAACAGATCGATGGGTCTGACACCTCAGTCGGATTTACTCAACTCGGAAAAGAACCTACAAGGGTACAAATTAGGTATGTTTTCGAGGATATGGTTGCTCTCCAGTAATTATTGGTAGTGGAGAACCTGTAGATCATCTTGCTTTCATGATTCACTCTAGAAGACTACATAGGTAAGGAAAAGCTGCCCGAAGAGACAATGAGAGGGATGGAGTCTTGGCTCAAAAACAACTCTTAGGAGCTTCTTCAGTAACTCACAGGGTGAGAAGTTTGTAATAATTGGTTTCATGTGATTAATGTAATTAGCCGTGGCTCGGAGCGCCATCGCCCCCTTTTCTCCGTTCCCCCCCCCCGGTTTAGGGTTTCATCCCTCTTCCTCCTAGCCTCCTTGGACGCCGCGTCCGGCTCCAGGGAGGCTAGGCCTACAGATCGTGGAGCTTTTGGCGTAGGTATTGGCCCCCCCCCCCCCCTTTGTAGATAGGGGCATCTTTGGTGGCCGTCTTTTTTGTATTCATCGCGCCGGAGTCGTGAGGATCTCCCATGCTGGATCGACGGCCCCGCTCCGGAGTGGAGATCTAGCCCCGGTGGTGCTGATTATGTCAGTGGTTGTCCATATCGCCATCTCTGGGCAGTGAAGTGGTTCCCGAAGGCTCGTGGCGGCGGGTGCGACAGCAGATCGTGCGACTCCTCTGTTTGTTTGCCGTGCTGTGGGAAGTGGCGATGGTTCGCATTCTGGAGCCGGTGGCGTCCAGTTTTTTTGTTGTTGTAATGTTTTGATTTGTGGGTTTTCTTCATGTTCTCTTTGTTTAGGGGACTTGCTCCCCCTAGTTTCGCGGTCGGTGGCTATGGTTTCTTCGCCAGTGTGTGGGTTAGTCTAGGGTTTGGTTCTGCCGGTGTGTGGTTTCTCTCCCCTGTCTGATGGCGGTGTTTGTATAGGCTGCACCGGCTTTTTGCGTCAGTGGTGATGCCTTTATCCCCCCGTCGGACAGCAGTGTTTGTGTAAACTGCGCCGGCTTTTGGCGCCTCTCTGGAGGTCCGTTTTTGGCCTCCCATTCAATGAAATTACCAAAAAATTAATAATAAAAAAGATTAGTGTAATTAAAGACAATGTTCTTTCACAGAAAGTTGGAGGAAATATTTTATGCAAATATATATGTAAAGACAATGTTCTTCCAGATATGTAACATTACAAAGATCTCTTAGACATCTCCAGCAGCCCCCGTTCTCTCCTCCTTAGCTATTTTTGTTGAGCCGCACGCTCGAAACCCACCCTAGCATTCTCCGGTCTCTCGCTCATCAATTTTATTTTGACGAGCGGGATTCCCTCATCAAATTTGACGAGTGGTCACTGGCTCCCCATGTGGGTCCCCCGACCCAGCTGGTATCCGTACATCACTAGAGATTGGTTATTTTATTTTGTTTTTGAATGAATCGCAACGGTGCAATTTAGCGATCAAGGAAGTGGTACGTCTTGGGAGGCTAGTGGGACACACTAGGTCCAATTCTAGGGAGCCACCATCACTAGGAGACTCTTGGAGATGAGAGCGACTTTGCTACATGATTGATTTGCTGCGCTTCCTTTCGGCCTAATTATTGTGTGCCATGTTGTCCATTAAAACGAGTATATGGGAACTACACTTGTTATGAGACGTAGGCTTACACTTTATTGCTCCCATTATGTCCTTTTAAATGTACAACGTGGAACACCACGATTGGACTGTAAGCAAGTGCAGCAAATCAATCGGGTAGTAAAAATGTGCGCTCTCACTTGTGATGCGCTTACATGTTAAAGCAGGCTCCTAGAGTGTGTATATGAGGTCTTTGTTGAGGATCCGGCCAAAACCCTCTTTTCCTGTTATGGAAAAACAAATTGTTCGAATGCATAAACAGGTGAATCAACAAACGATAACAACAATCACAAAGCAAAACTAATCCACCACACGATAGCCTATGAACAATATACCGAAGGAAAGACGATGCAAACCAAAACAAAGACAAGACAAGCACACAGAGACACCGATTTATAGAGATTCGGTAACTTGTCTATGTCTTCTCACCACTTCTGCTGATTCCACTATGTTCAAGATCCAAGAGCAAATAGCTCGCTTACAACAGCTTCTACTCTCTCTCTCTCTCTCTCTCTCTCTCTCTCTCTCTCTCTCTCTCTCACTCTTTCTCTCTCTCTCTCTCTCTCTCACACACACACACAAACACACACTGTTGGAAATAAATCCATGGTAGAGGCCCGCAGCGGAAGCAAAGTTAAGGTCCGAAGACCGTGAGTGGTGTGCGTTACATATCAAAATTTTCATCGAAACGATCTACATGTGCGTGTATGAATCTAGCATAGCAACTACGCGAACCCCTAACGTCGATCTAACGCGAAAGAACAATCTAGCATGCATGCATGTTCTATCTATGTTAGATCTACTTGTTAGAGATCATACCTGCGTGCGGATTCTTTCACCGCGACAAATTTCTTCTTTATCGATGGAGACGGGCTCGAATCTGCTTGACATAGCTTCGGTGCGATGGCCATAACTGTTTGCTCCGAACTCAGATTGGACTGAAATTTGAACTACAGGTAGCCAACTTCAAGATGCAACTTTTGCAACAAGTTTCACCTCGTTTGGACTTCTGTAGCTCTCAGAATCGCAAAAATAATGGTGATTTTCTGTGCAGATTCTGGACAGCAAAAACTTGCGGGAGATGTCTTCTAGTTCACCCGATCTCACACGATGCATAGCACCTCGTCGATGGATCTCTGAGTGCCTCCATCCGATGAGCCTTCTCCTTCTACGAAACCCTACGTGAGGAAGACGAGTCGCCATCCAATGGCGCAAGTGAGGGAGAGAGAGAGACAAGAAAGAAGAAGAGAAGAGAGGAGAGGGGGTGGCTAGGGTTTTCCCATGGCATGGCCGGTCCCCTAGGGCTTGTCATCAATTGCCGACCCCCTTATCCCCTTTCCCTTATATATGGCTGCCCTATTCTTATGGATGAGGCTAGTACGGATAAGGTTCAACCAACTCAAACCTCTCCCTATATATCTCTTCTTTATCTATATCTTTTTCTTGTTTTTGAAAACGGTCAAAACCAGCCCATTTTCTGTGTCTCATGACCGGCTCATTCATTGGAGGCAACAACCTCCTGAAACCAATGGAGCCGGCCTTGACTAGTCTTCCAACACTTAGGGCCGGCCCCCCTTAGTGCATAGTGGCGCATGGTATGACCAAAACGCCCTTATGTCACTAGTTGGTCGTTCCTCGTGTATGAGACTTTGCAAGGCACACATAAGTGAAGTGCACCAGTGATTTCACTATTCTCTGAGGTTCCCGTAGGGTGCCCCTAGTGAAGTCAACTAGTCAACCCGCAATATGTCCTGGTGCATCGCACCCATGTGGCAAAGTCCACTTATGGCAAAGAATTGCAATATGCGTCTCTGTGCTAACCTAGGGTTTCCCCTTAGTGCACACACGTAGCTACGCATCTACCGTGCACTAGTGCGAAGCACTCACGGAGTGTACGCTAGGACTTCTCGCTTCCTCTAACTACGTTATGTGTTTCGAGGAGATGGTATAAGAACCGTACATAATGTCGATAAGGTGGAACCTTCAGGGACTAGGGTTCATGGCTTCCAACTTAGACTCGATCGACATACTACCCGAGTATACTATCGATCCTCTGAGTCCAAGTTAACCTGCGTGGCCACCCAGAGTGCGATGCAGGCTACACTCCAATTCCCCCGGACTTACTATGTTCTCCCTCATACCCCTGCTCTCCGCTTAGTATGGCAAACCCGCTGTCCCTCCACTTGGTGCCATGATGCAACTCGAGCGGTGGAGAATACCGTCAGACTTGAGTGCTTATATGACTCGGTTCCTTCCAGGTTGATCTAACACATCGTACCTCCGATTACTCTGACGAGCAACCGAATCCGTCATCAGTCCAATTGATGACCACCTGGCCAGGGTTTAATGCAACGTAGATTAGACCAAGGAACGCACCTCCCGTTAGGGGTGTAGATAGCCTGCAGGAGTGACACGCTGATGCAACGCCGGCCGGGTAATCCAGTACACTATGGTTTTGGATCACTGCATCCAGATCCTTACACATTGGTGCGCCAAAGCACCACACAACTGGTTAGTCCACCAGACATGGTTCCTCAGGGTTTAGGACCGTTTTACCCTAAGCAGAACCACGGTTTAGTACACCGGTGTCTGCTTACCGATCTGTGCACCGTGTTGGTTTCGTTCGGCCACAGACACTGTGCCTGGTAATGACCGTGGTGGAGACACCCACGCTCTGTCATCCCAACAGCTTATCCTGATAGGGCGACCAATCCTGATCAGAGCTGCGAATGTATTTAGGTTACATGGGACCAGTCCCTTGAGTCTCCCACTCAAGAGGATTACTATGTAGCCATGGCTCTCTGTTCTGTAATCATAACACGTACTAAGGTACGTACCAATATGCAATCCTATACTATCAACCATACATAGCTAAACTATAGATTTTTACGAGCTGTAGACCTCACCAATTCTAACAACACACACACATGCCCCTTGAGATACAATCCTATCCAGATCTGAAGGTTCCCTCCCAGATCTGAGATTTCTCAGCTTTCCTCCAAAAGAAACCCTAAAACCATTTTATAGGAACCCCCAAAAGAAACAGATCTGGACGAGTCGTTGCATGTCGTGCGCTCGACCATCCTGAATCTTGGAAAATCGTTCCCAGGATATCGTGAGCATGACTCCTTGAGATTCAGGTCGTGCGCACATTATGCCGATCGTGCGTCGACCCTCGCAAGTCGTGCACAATATTCAAGTCATGCACACTGCTTCCGTAATCCTGATCCTGCATCTATGCCTTCTGTTCGAGGATTTAGGGCTACAGTCCCATCCACCTCTTGGCTCCTGCTCTTTGATCCTACTGGGCTTCGTCTTGGACTTCATGTGGCTCCTCGAACTTAAGATCCACAATCTAGTTAGTATACCGAGCAAGTCACGGAATTGTTAAGTAATAATATTGTATTATTTTTTATGATGAGTTTCAAACATGTAACAATAATAGATTTTCAATAATTTATCTATTTAACTTCATCTAAAAGCTTGATATACATAAGTAAACCTAGTAATTATTTCTTTTTATTTTTAAATTTGGGTTGGGTTGCTTATCCCTATCACTCATAATATTTTAATGGCAAAAAAATTTGAAGAACATGTACGTACTATAGAAAATTACAAAATAATAAGTAACATATTAAGAGATGGGAGATAGGAGATATCGAAAAACGTGCCCCACCCTAAGGGGTCATATATTATTTATAGAGTAAATTTACTTAGGGCCCAAGTAATCCATGGGAAACCCTAATCCATGGGGGAGATCCGACAGTGCATAGCCACTCGATCGAAAGATCTCATAACACTCCCCCTTGGATATCCACCAATTATAATGCCCTTTAGGAATAATGGTGAACGTGCATTATGCTGCCTCATTAAAACCTTTTGGTAGAAAAACTCTGTGGGACAAAACCTATCCAAAGGAAAATAGTACAGTACGCATAGCATACTTCAGGAGGCTAGCATATTTCAAGATGCTTGACATACTTCAGGATGCCAACGTAGGACTACCCTCTCCCTGATTACATTATTCATAATAAAGAAAAACTCCCCATGATGATTACATTATTTAATAATTTGCTTGATAGAGCTTTCGAAGTCCAATTTCGTGCACCAACTTCTAGAAAGTTGACTTTAGTAGTGACTTGGTAAAGAGATCTACAAGATTGTCGTTGGATCGAACTTACTCCACTTTGATTTCTTGCTTCTCTTGGAATTCATGTGCAAAGAAAAACTTTTGTGAAATATGCTTGGTTCGATCTTCTTTGATAAATCCCATCTGATGTTATGTGATGCATACTACATTATTTTTATATATCGTAGTAGGTTCATCTATGGCAGAAGAAAGCTGACAACTGCTTTGTATGTGCTTGATTAATAATCTCAGTTACACACTTTCTCAACTTGCTTTGTGTAGTGTCAAAATTTCTGAATGGTTTGAGAAGGTAGCTACTATACTTTGTTTTGTAGAATGCCAAAATATAGCTACACTACTATTCATAAAAATATATCCAATTTGTAAACGACCGTTATATGAGTTAGAAAGATAATATGAATCTGCATATCCAATTACGTTAGATTGATCACGAGAGTAAAACAACCCCAAGTCTATAGTTCTACGAAAATATCTCATTATATGCTTAGTTCTATTCTAGTGTCTATGAGTGGATGTTGAACTACATCTGGCAAGTATATTTACAGAAAAAACTATATCAGGTCTAGTGCATTGTGCTAAGTATAGCAATACCCCAATGACACTTAAATATGGTACTCCTGGACTAAGTATACCCTTGTTTTTGTCTCTAGACTTATATGGATCTTTCTTAACATCTAGAGGCTGAACGACCATAGGTAATATTTATCCATATAGAATCTCTTTAATAGTTCTCAGTATAATTAGATTGATGAACTAATATTCCATTCTCTATATGTTCGATCTGTAGGCCGAGATAAAATTTAATCTTACCTAGATCTTTCATTTCAAATTCATTGTTCAAATAGTTTAAAGTTTTCTCAAGCTCTTCTGGAGTCCCAATTTTGTTTATGACATCAACATAGATTGCTACTATTGCAAATACATTCACGGATTTCATTATAAAGACACATGGACATATGAGATCATTTTTATATCATTCCCTAGACAAGTACTCGCTAAAACAGTTGTACCATATTCTTTTGGATTACTTTAAACAATACAACACACATGTTAGTCTAATTGAGTGTGTATTCTTAGATTCTGCTTCTGGCAAATCAAATCCTTCAAAGACTTTCATATAGATTTCAGTGTTTAGTTCTCCGTATAGGTGTGGGGGAAATTTTTGAGTTTGGTTAAGGGTAGAAGATTTTCAAATGGGTTACATTCCAGGCTCGGGGTTGTCACTTTCCGTCTTTGTCGATCAGCTTGTATGAGCCTTTGCTGCCTCTGGACCCTATGACGTATGGGCCCTCCCAAGACGGAGCAAATTTTCCACTGGTAACTTCCTTCGTGTTTGGGAAGACGGCTTTGAGTACCAGGTCTCCCACGCTGAACTTCTTTTTTTTGACTCTTCTATCATATGCCCTCTTGATCTTCTGCTGGTAGTCGACGACGTGAGCAGCCGCTGAGTCCCTCAGTTCCTCCGTGAAGTCCAGGTCATTGATTCTGAGCTCATCATTCATTACTGACTCAACAGCTTTGGTCCTGACCATGGAGTAGAGTGCTTCAGTAGGTAGGATAGCTTCGGAGCCATACGTAAGGTGGAATAGGAAGAATCCGATTGATCACCGCGGGGTGGTACGGTATACCCACAATGTTAGAATTGGTATGTTCTAAGTTTGTGAAAACTTTATGTTTTGATCAAATAATAAAGGTTGATAGTTATTATATGAGATGCTTGTTGGTACGTAACATGGTTATGTGTTCTTTTAAGAACAGAGAGCCATGGCTATATGGTAGTCTATTCAGTTGAAGACTGAGTGGATAGGTCCCATGTAATCTAAATAAGTTCACAATTATGATCAGGTTGGTCGCCTCATTATGAGAAGCTATTGGGGATGATAGTGTATGGGAAGTTTTCACCATGGTCATCACCAGGCATAGTGTCTGTGACCGAACGGAACTAACACGATATACAGATCAATGAGCAGACACTAATACACTAAGCCGTGTTTATGCTTAGAATAAAATAGTCATAAACCCTGAGAAACCACGTCTGATGGACAAACCACTTGAGTGGTGCTTTGGCGCACCAATGTGTGAGGATCCAGATACGTGATACAAAACAATGATATACTGGGTTACCCAGTTGGCGTTGCATCAGTGTATCACTTCTGCAGGACATCCACATCCCTGACGGGAGATGTGTTCCTTAGTCTGACTTACACTATACCAAATCCAGGCCTAGTGGTCATCAGTTGGACTATTAACTGGCTTTGATTACTTGATAGAGTAATCAGAGGTACGATGTATAGGTCTACCTGGAAGGAACCAAGTTATATGAGCATTCGAGTCTGACGGTGTTCTCCACTACTCGAAGTGCATCATGGCACCAAGTGGAAGGACAACGAGTTTACCACTACTAAGCGGAGAGCAGAGGTATACTGGAGAACATAGTAAGTTCGGGTGAATTGGAGTGCAGCTTGCGTCGCACTCTGGGTGGCTACGCAAGTTAACCCGAGCTCAGAGGATCAATGATACACTCGGGTAGTGTGTCGATCGAGCTTAAGTTGGAAGCTATGAACCTTGGTCCCTGATGGTTCCACCTTATCCACATTATGTATGGTTCTTGAACCATCTCCTCAAAACACAGTAAGCGGTAAGAGGAAGCAAGAAGTCTATATCTATACTCCGTATGTGCTTCACACTAGTGCACGGTAGATACGTAACTACGTGTGAGTACTAAGGGGAAACCCTAAACTAGTACAGAGGCACATGTAGTTATCCCTTGCCATAAGTGAACTTCGCTATATGGGTGCGATGCACCGGGACATGTTGCGAGTTGACTAGTTGACCTTACTAGGGGCATCCTCCAGGAACCTCAGTGAATAGTGAATTCACTTGTAAAGTTCACTTAAGGATGAGTCGCTAAGTCTTACACACTAGAAATGGTCATTTAGAGGCTTAAGGGTGTTTTAGTAAAATCACGCATCCCCATGCTTCACTAGTGGCCGGCCCTAGGTGTGGGAGACCTAGTCAAGGCCGGCCCCTATATTTTAGGGATGAGAATCCCCCAATAATAGGGCCGGCCATAGGGATAAAGGGACGGATTTGAATTGGTCAAATCAAGCCCTAAAAGTGGGGAAAAGATAAAGATAATGGAGAGATATATGAAGATCTTCAAGGGTTCAACTCTATCCCCTTTGGATCCTAATCCAAAGGGGGTAGGTCGGCCTTATAAAAGAGCAAAGGGGGAGGAGGGGCCGGCCACATATGCTAGCCATACCCGAACCCCCTCTCATCTATCCTCTCTAGTTCTCTCTCTCATCTCTCTCATCTTCCTCGCTTGGGACTTTGTCTTCCTTGCGTGAAGTTTCGGAGAAGGAGAAGGGTCATTCTTCAGAGGCACTCAAAGATCCGAGAGCGACGTTCCGTGCATCGTGTGAGATCAGGTGGACAAGAAGGCATCGTTTTTCGGCATACAATCAGCATCTTCGCGGATGATCTTCCGTCTCCATGGACAAAGAAGATAATTCTCCGCAGCTAAAAGATCCGCATGAAAGGTACACATATCTAACATATAGACCTAGCCGCACCTCCTCCTTCCTTCCCTCTTCTCCTTGTTGGGGTGACATTGGCACAGCAAGAGCATTGCCGAAGGAGCACCGGAGTCATCCCTCATTGTTGGGCTTTCCATCTTTTCTCTTCATGTTTTTCTCCATCCCTCTCCTCTTCTTCTTTCTCTATCCACGACCCACCCTTCTCTATCTTCTCCCATTTTCCCCGACAGAAGAATGACAACTGCCACCACCCCGGAGACCGTCACCGATCAGTAGAAAGTAGGGGGGTGGCCTTCAGTGACCTCCATGCTAAGCTAGGATCCCAAGGAACCCATCTTTGTCATTAGATTTTAGGTTTTGTAAAATATATCTTGATTCGGGTAAATCTTGGATACTGTTTTTATTTTACCATAACCTCTGTACATATATCGAAATGGAATGATTCTAGATTTTTTCGAAAGACCACTCTGATGCCTTCAACTCTCATTAATGGAGCTGGAGCTGATTGATCCTCTATCTAGGAGTAATATGCAAATCTTTATGCTATGCTTGATTCAGGATCAAACCAGGAATCAGGTTTTTGGCTAGATTTTGGAGGTCATATCTTATAGCCCCAAAATCAAAATCTAGTGCTGCCAATGGAAACGGATCGAGGGTTCTATCTTCTTCGACTTCAGTTGATGGTGTTAGAGCTAATTGATCCTCGATCTAGGAGTAATATGCAAATCTTTATGGTATTCTTGATTCAGGATCAAATCAGGAGTTAGATTTTTAGCTAGATTTTGGGGGCCATATCTTTTAGCCCCGAAATTTCAGTGCTGCCAACAATAATGGATCGGGGGTTCTATCTTCTTCGACTCCCGTTGACAGTGTCAGAGCTAATTGGTCCTCGATCTAAGAGTAAACGTAAATCTTTACGCTATGCTTAATTCTTGCACAAGCATGAAAATCCGATTTTTGGCTGAATTTCAGAGTCATATCTTTTCGCCCTGAAGTGTAGATTTACTACCACCAATGGCAATGGATTGGGGGTTCTATCGTCTTCGACTTCCGTTAAGGGTGTCAGAATGAGAAAGACCTCTATATTTTTTGTTTTGTTGGTTAGGGCTGAAGTATCATCTCTAAACCTTTTACTTTGCCCTGACATCCGCATAGGATATTTCAGGGTACAGTATATATATGTTTGCTGCAGCAGTAGAGGAACTGATTTGGATACCAAATTAGTGGTTTATTAATTGTGAGTATTTCGAAAAAAATCTCACTAAAGGTGCAACAAAATTAGTTTTACTTTACTATCTTAAAGAAATGATTTTGATGCCATATTTAATTTTGAATAAACTCTTACAAGCTATGCTACTTAGAATCTCATGTATACTTGTCTTTTATCATTTGGTACCTAGAAATGATTATGAATGACGTAAGTATCGTAACAGGATGTAAACCCTGAATTTGTTCAAATCCACATAAGATTGTGCACGCACGAGCGTAGTCAAGGTTAGGAGGGACTTGGGACAGGAATTACACCCTCATGTCTACGACATGGATGTAGTGGCTTGTCCAATCAAAGGCTTACCTCGCTCACGCCTCATGTCTACGACATGGTGTGAGGAGACGGCCGATCGCTCTAGGGCCTTGCTCTTCTATCTATGGCAAGGCTTGGTCTAGTTTGGAGCTTGAGTTAGGACCTCGCAGGCGGGGTCTTAGTTGACCACTGAGGTGGTAGTCCCTCTAGGTGTGAGTAAAAGAGGAAGTTGGAGTGAATTTACTCTTTGGCCCATGGTTGTGTTGGGAAAGTGAACTGTGCAATACAAACTAATCCCCAGAGAGAGAACCATGATTGTGGGGTTTTGGACCGTATGGTTCTTTGGTTTGGTCCTAGACACCTTTTATACTCTCCCTAGTGTGGGTAGTGCTAAAGGGTTTAGTAGTTCTGTGTGATAGCCACTAGCTCCTAGTGGTGCTAGGTGAAATCCACCAAACCGGAGGATATGTTGGTGTAGGCCCTGGGTGAAAGACCCGAAAGCTGTGAACGTATGCACAGTTCCTCCATTTGGGCTCAGCCAAGGGTAACCTTGATTCTGATATGGGATAGGGTGGTGCCCTGGTAAGAAATAAAACCCAAGTAATGCTAGTCAGTGCAGAGTCTCTATGAGGGAGCTAACCATCGGTTCACATTAAGAAGAATAAATTTGAATTGGGTCAAGGACCACTGTACTTGAAAAGAAAAAGACGCATTAGTGGTTCTAGTATGTACATAAATGTAAATATGTAGACATCTGGTTGAAAACAATACTTCTATTGACTATGTATTAGCAAACATCTTATTTTCTTTTAGTAAGTGCTGCCTAGTAGTAATATACTTTTGCTTTAAATGTTTACTTCTTAGTTAAAATTATATACATCTCCTTGCTTTTGTTTTGTCCTTTTCTAATTGTACATTTCTGAGGGTTTTTCAATGGATGAAATTCCCTCAGGTTCTCAGGATTAGGAGCGGAGGGTCAGCTCAGAGGTGGTTGTGGTCCCAATCGTCTAGCTATTCAATTGCTACTCCTTCCTATTAGTGATAATAAGGGAATTGAGTTCTTGGTGTTAGATTTTTCTGTCTTTATATTTTCAGTAGTTGTTATTGGGACTCTTGGGTTATTATTGAATCTTTAGTCGTTGATACTTAGACTTTATTTTTATGTATTTTCTCTGATAATATTACTTCATCTTTTTCTTACCACTATTAAAATCTTTTGTCGCCCTAGCACACTAGGTCTATCCTAGATGGCAGGAATTGATCCCCGGTTCTCGTGGATGGTTGTGAAAAAAAAAAAACATGTATGTTTCACTTTTGGCACATCCAAAGAATCGGGGCATAATACGCGTGCCCCTTGCCGGCTGCCATGGCACGCGCCGGTTGTCATGTTGCGCATGAGAGGGGGGGTGTTCTCGAGCATACCTTGTTTGCGGGAATTGCATCGAGGGATCTGTTGTTTGTCATTGTGAAACTTGCTGTCACGAAGCTTACCATGACGGGATGCACATCATCGCGATGGGCCGGAGCTTGAGGAGATTCGTGATGTGTGTTGACATCGAAGAGATCTTGCCGATGCAGGGTCTGATATCTCCTCTCTTCGTTCTCTTTTCTCTTTTTGTGGTGGATCGGCCAGGTTCCATAGGTTCATGCTAAATACATATTGAAAGATCGGAGTTATGAGATACCAAAAACAGTGTCCCACCCTAAGGGGTCATATATTATGTATAGGATATGATTACTTAGGACTAAGTAATCCATGAAAAATTCTAATCTATAGGGGACTTCCGATGATAGACAACCATTCGATCGAAAGATCTCTTAACATAATATACATTGTAAAGAAAACAAACAAACAAAATCTTTTATAGAAGCGAATAACGTTTCACATAAAACGAACGTGTTGAAGGGCATGGACTTGGATGGGAGGTCCCTACTCCCTAGGGCTGGCCCGATACACATCTCTCTTGGCGAAGAGAATGAAGGGGTTATCTGTTTGACCAAAACCTTCCCCCCCCCTAATGAGTTGATGTGGCAATCAATGATTGGATCATACACCATACACTATTATAAAATAAACCGATTAAAAAATCTTGAGTTTAAAGTGATAATATGGCCCCACATGATAGGCTATTATGGAACTAGTAATGCCCGTGCCTGTCGGCACGCAAAAGATTTCGAGGGCAAGGACAATATTTCGAGGCAGATGAAATTATTTCGAGGGTGGCCAAAAAATATTTCGAGGGTGGCAAAAGACTTCGAGGGCGAGAACACTATTTCTAGATAGATAACACTATTTCAAGGGTGGAAAAAACCATTTCGAGAGTTGACAATATTTCAAAGGGAGAATAATATTTTGAGGGTGATAACAATATTTCGTGAATGGTGATAATATTAAGTAAAGAGATAATATTTTGTGAGCAGTGATAATGTTCGTGTCTATCGGCACTCGAACGGAATGGCAAAATTGGTTAGCGGCTCCCACAATCGACTGTGCACCCACATTCGACTGAAGAGCCCACACTAGGCGAGGGTGCCCACAATTGGTGAGGGAGCCCACAAACGGAGACGACTCTCTCTCTCTCTCTCTCTCTCTCTCTCTCTCTCTCTCTCTCTCTCTCTCTCCATATTGGATCAACAAAAAATTGGCCACCGAATACTAATATTTTTATCGAGGCCCAATGTGGACAGCACACCAATGTGTGTGCGGGCGAAAAATTATCAACAATACCACATGATGCATTTAAAAATTTATTAACATAACTAAAAATTAGATGAGAAAAAACAAATGAACAATATACACAAAAGTAGAAAGAAGAATGAACTGTCAATTGGGCCCAAATTTATCATTCATCTATGTGATGTTTTGTATTCACAATCCAGCACGAAACCAGAAAAGTAACAAACAATTCATGGAATAGCAAAATCATGATAAAAAATGACATTCTCTAGCTTGGATGTAAAAATGACAGCATTCAATTTCCCATCAGACTTGTCACTCTGATGGAAATGGTTTACTTATGAATGGTAACGTTTCAATGCACTCGTGCATCGCAAGTATTCTGTAAACAATATGATAGAGGCTTTGTATACAATATTGAATCTGTAAACAATATAGTTGTAAATTATATATTGTATACAATATAGTTGTTCAACCAAATCCAATATGGCAGAGAAAATGAAATACAATATGTTTACAAATCCAACCAAATCTAACCCCAGCAAGCAACTACATGTACGTAAGTTATTTTGTTCAAACTTCAAACCCTAGCTCACCTTCCTCTTTTTCTCCCTAACTCATCTCCTTCTCTGATCTCTACCTTCAAAACCAAAATAACAACAATAAAAAATAAATAAAAATCAAACAACCAGCAGCAGATGAAAGAAGAAAAAAAAAAAAAAACAGGGGGCAATACCCGTATCGGTCCTTCGGCGACCACCTGCAATCAGGACCAGACCTCCGGCGACTACCTGCAATTGGGCCCAAACCTTCGGTGACCACCACTACCAGCAATCTGATTAGAGTTAAGGGTGCCCGTCATCGCCTGCTGGCCGGGAATGAGTGAGATTAACTTGCTCGCAGGTCAGAGCTGGGCTCTTCAGGGTGCTCGCCGGGCTGGGGCCTGCCCTCTCTCTCTACAAAAAAAATAAGGAATAAAAAGGCTCTATTTTTCATAACTCAATGTTGATGCTACATTAAAATTCTTTAAATGGTTAAACAGAGTCATTGTTTAAAGAATCATCTTCTCCAACATTATAAAAACCTAATCAATCAAAACATTGTAAAACCTGATAATCAAAACACTTTAAAAACCTGATCAATCAAAACCATAGTTTTTTAAAAAAATGTGAAGAGCGACATTATGACACACGGTTTCCTCTGTTCTTTTGCAAACAGAGAAAAAAACAATGAACTATCTATTTTCAGATAAAAAATACAAAGGAAGATATTGTTAAAGAAAAAAGAGGAACAATCAAATTACACTGTAAAATTATCTGTGATTGGACGTTAAAAAAATTACAAACAAAGATAGAAAAAAAAAACATAGGAAGAAATCCTTTTAAAAAATAAATCGGAGATCAATCATCTGGCATGGTCGGCACTAACCCGAAACCAAAGATAAGAAATTGTAGATCTGTTTTTAGAAAAAACAAAGGAGAGGAAACCCAAATGTATGAAACCCAATTTTAAAAAAAAACAAAAACCTAAACACAATAATAAGCAATATTGCTATGTTTTTCACAAAAAAACAGAGAGAGCGGGGTGTGGGTGTTGGTCGTAGCCAGCGGAGGCGTAGGAGGAAGGGCCGATAATTCCCCCTTCGACCTGGATCTCGCTGTCCCCCTCGCACCCTCTTCCCCTACTCCACTGAGTCCGCTCCCCTCCCTCCTCTGCTCGGCGAAAAATGAAAAAAAAAAAAAGGCGATCAGAGAGAGAGAGAGTCAAAGAGAAAGAGAGAAAGAGAGAGAGAGAGAGAGAGAGAGAGAGCACTTGAGAGGGTGTGGATGTTGGTCGCAGCCGGCGGAGGCGTAGGAGGAAGGGCTCGATCTCAACCCGGTGGAGACGGAGGCGGAGAAGGCCTCCTGAAGCGGTCGAATGGAGGCGGAGGGGCACGATCTCAGCCCGGCGGAGGCAGAGGAGGCCACCTGAAGCGGCCGAAAGGAGACGGAGGCGGAGGAGGACTCCTAAAGCAGCCTCGCCTTCACCGGCCTCGATCCGACAACACATGCAGTCGACCCCGGACTCCCTGACCTTGATCCGTGGGTGGAGATCATAATGGGGGAGGGAGGTTCGGCCGACAGAGATCGGAGAGAGAGAGAGAGAGAGAGAGAGAGAGAGAGAGAGAGAGAGAGAGAGAGAGAGAGAGAGAGAGAGAGAGAGAGAGAGAGAAGGGGCCGGGCTGAGACTGAGGGGGATCGAGAGAGAAAGGGATGGAGTGGGAGAGGGGTTAGGGTTCGGCTGGTGAGGGGACACGATCAGTGGGATGAATAAAAGGGCGCGATCAGTGGGATGAATAAAGGGACACAGATGAGGGTATGGGTGATCAACAATTAGAGTGGACTGGATTCGCGGGATCGTATGGTTGAGAATAGGTTAGAGAGTGACGATCACAACCGTTGTTTGTATTCCCCACAAAACTGTAGCTTATTATATAGATAATAGACCCTATAGATTATCAAGTGGGTATGGTCCAATCATTTATTGCCACATCAGTTGTTAAGCCCGTTGCTACAACACCTATTGAGCCAACTAGCCAAGTAATATGGGCCCCACATGATAGACCATGGTATTCAGATCTAAATGTTGCCCCGCATGACGTGTCAATGGAAACACATACCATAAGAGTTCCGATCTAAATTGCAAAAAAGAGTCCACATCTTCTCCAGTCGGTCGTCCCGGTCAGTGGGCCCGCACATATCACAATCGGGCACGATGATGGGGGACTCAAAAGTGAACCGTACTCCATCCGACTGCATGTAGCTGTGATGTATGCCGGACCCGCCGATCAAGCCGACTAACTGGAGGAGATCCGAACTCATAACAAAAGAGTTCTAATCTTCTCCAGTCGATCGGCCCAGTCGGTGGGCCCGTGCGCATCTCAATCGCACGATAGCAGACGACCTGAAAGTGAACTGTACTCCATCCGTTTACATGTGGCTGTGATGCGTGATGTACCTATCGACTGGGGCCGATCGATTGAAGGGGATTCGAACTCATAACAAAAGATAAGATTCTCCACTCAGTGAGCCTGATCGGTGGGCCGGACACGTTTTCAATACGGAAAATGATTCAGGTCTCTCCTTCTATAGGTCCCAAATAAACCCCATGACGTGGCAGTCCAAACCCACTTATTTGATGATCGTCCTACTCTTTGTTTGTCTTACCTTTATTTTTAATAGGATTAAAGAATGAGCTTATTGCTATTTTTGGGAGTTGTGTTTTTCAATTAAAAAATCCATAAGTTTTTATATATTCATTGAAATTAACAAAACTTTATATTTTTGGAATCCACTAATCAAGATATACCAAACTAGATCCATTATGACTACGGAATTTCAAAAGAAAAAAAAAATTCGAATACAAGTGGCCTATAATTAAGTAAAAATTTACTAGTTTAAGTGACATTTACAAAAAATTATAAATAAACAAAAAATTTCACATTCAAAATCAAATTGTTCCCTAAACTAACTAAATAGCACTTTTTAAAACTAAATGTCACGTAAATTGATATTTGTAAAATTAAGACAATTTTATTTGCAGTTTGTGTCCCATAAAGTGTCTTGATTTTGCAACTATCAATTTTTTGTAAGTGACATTTAGTCAGTTAACGTGAAACCAAGATTTTGAAAGTGACATTTTTAGTTTCTAACAGTTGTAAAATTACGAAACACTTTTATCAACAGTTTGTGTCTGATAGTCTCTTGATTTTACAATTGTCAGTTTTACATGACATTTACTTTGTAAGTGACATTTAATCAGTTAACGTGAAACCAAGATTTTGAAAGTGATATTTTCAGTTTTTTATAACAATCAACAAATGTCACATAATTTGATAAATGTTACTTAAGTATAGCGTAGCCTTATATCCAATTTTTTTTCTTAGAATTTCATAGGCAATATGGGTCTAGTTTTGTAGAGCTCCATGAGTAAATTCCAAAAATATATATTTTATAAAAATTTGATATGTATATAAGAAGTTATGAGTTTTTTAAAGTGAAAAACTTAACTCTCAAAAAATATATATTATTTAAAAAATCTGATGGAAATGAGAGCTGTTGCTTGCCGTGTATAGGGCCTACTCTTGAAGGCAAATAAGATGTTTTAATTTTGCTTTGTTTTTCACATGAGACTGTACATCCGTTGGATTGTTGCCACATCATGGGGCTTCCTGATAGGGCCTATATAATGGGGCTCCCCTATCACTACTCTTTCAATGCTAGTATTTGCTCCGTGACCCACGTGTTAATGCCTAGTTTTAATATGGGGCTGGCCTGGCACCACGCCAAGCATTTAGCTCTGTTTTAGTTTATAGTACTTTTTTTGGGGGGCGGACTATAAACAGTCCTTTTTAAGGGTTTTATTTTCAGCAAATTAGTTGCAACAACACTTTTTATTAATGCAAGACTAAAATAGTCTTGGTTAAGTTGTCTAATTTACCAACTTACCATTGTCTATATAACTTCACTTGATCTCTATGAAATGTACAATTTTGAGTCATAATATGGGACCACTATAGTAGCTACAGTAATTTCACTGTAGCAACTACAGTGAAATCATTGTAGCGCTATAGTGATTTCACAGATAGTGATTCCACTGTAGCAGCTACTGTGAAATCACTATAGTGCTATAGTGATTCTACATAGCAGCTATAGTAAAATCATTGTATTACTAGAGTGATTCCATCCTAGCTACTAAAAACAAGTTGCTATAGTAAAATCATTGTAACAATAATACTCAATTTTGTAGCAATTGTAATCATTTTAATTTAGTATTATTGGCATATATTTGAGTATATTTGCTACAATGAAATCACTGTAGTTGCTATAGTAATTTTTTTGTGACTGCTAAAAACACTTTGCTACAGTAAAATTACTATAGTACTCAATTTTAGTCGCAATATTACTTAATAAAACAAAGTATTATTTGAATAAAATTGAGTACTTTGCTACAATGATTCACTGTAAGGAAGCCCTTTTAGCCGGCACAGTGAATTTCACTGTAGCAGCTATAATGAAATCACTGTAGCAACCCGTGCATGGTACTCAATTATACAAAACAATACCCAATTAAACTGAGTATTATTTACATAAAATTAAGTACCTTGCTACAATAATTTTACTGTAGAAATATCTTTTTAGCATCTATGATAAAATCATGGGTTGCTACAGTGATTTCGCTGTAGCAGCTACAGTGAAATCACGAGTTGCTATAGTGATTTCATTGTAGCATATATAATGAAATCATTGTAGTTGCTACAATGAAATCAATATAACAACAGTGCCATATATCATCTACCGTTATTTATTATGGAAGGATATTATGGGTATTTATGATATTATAAAAAAAAATCGTTATCCAAAACAGTTAAGATCGGATCATTTGCAATCAAAACAGTGGACAAAAGATCATGCTTTATGGAATAGTCATAGCGGTGGACTTACTGTAAATAGGAACTTAAAATAGGACTAAATGTTATACACACTCTGTTTTTTTGATCTAACACCGATTTTTTTCCTTTTTTTAGTTTATAGTACTAGTATGAAAACGATTGCTACATGTATTCTTGGATTTTTTTTGATAACATCAAGCAAATTTGGCCATCTGGTGGGGAGCTTTTTGCCAATAAAATAAACCTCAAGAAAGATTCATGCAATATCTCAAACACAAGGGTGTCCTACAATTATACCGAACGTAAGGTCACTGCAATGTTCTCTTAACTAAAAGCAAGATGAATGATCATGAAAGCTAAACAATGTGCCAATAAATGGAATTGAAAAGTAGACAATCGGAGCGGAGCAGACGACCGGAGCGGAGCGGAGCGGAGCTGAGCGGACGACCGGAGCGGATCGAGCAGGAGCAGGGGCCGAGGTTGGAGGCCGGATCCTGTCCCATGGGAGGTTCCTCCCATGGGAGTATCTCGGGGGAGCAAGTTGGAGCTTCTAGAGGCTTGAGAGATTCAAGGACCATGACTTCTAGTCGTCATCTTAGCGTTGGGAACAAGATCTTGGATGGTGGTGGCAGCACCTCTCGAGACAAGGGGCCGAGAGCTAACGGGGATCCGATGCGTGATAGATTAGATCCGTCTGTGGATCTGGAAAATATTGGGGATTTTCCTCCCCTAATTTACTCTCCGCATAGTCCTAAATCGACATTGGGTGGTTCTATGGCTTTGGGGAACAGACGGGGCGAAGATGCTACAGTTGTTGATGTAGGTGAGTCTGGTGCACATCAAGTGTTTGCTGATATTTCTGAACCAGGTTTGGGGCCTTCCTCGGAGATAGATCAAGGTGCAACAGAAACTTGCAAGGCTATACCTATCTTAGGGAAATCGTGGAGTGCCATTTGTGGAGGATCATCTTTGGAGGCGGAGGATCTTCGACTACACTTCGTCGAGCCAGAAGTGCGCAATGGAGTTAAGTATGCTATCTTGCCTTCAAGTGAGATTGAAGCTAATTTGAGAGGTTGGGAGCACACACTGGTGGGCTATGCTGTGGGGAGAAAACCCTTCTTTCCGAAGTTCCAAGAAGTGATGCATAAATTATGGAAACCGGTGGGTGGGTTGGAAATATTTTCGAGGGAGAATGGGCTTTTTTTATTCAAATTTCTGATGGCTAGTGATAGCACCATAGTGCTTGAAGAGGGCCCTTGGTACTTTGAGGGCCGACTTGTGGTCTTGAAGAGGTGGCACAAGGATATAAAATATGATCGCGATCCGCTCGATAAAATTCCCATATGGATTAGATTACCCGATCTACCGATCGATTGGTGGTCTAAGGAAGGTATTAGCCGTTTGACAAGTTTGATTGGGGTTCCCCTCACAAGAGACCGTCCGACTGCCCAAGGTGCTCGACGGAACTATGCTAGATGTTGTGTCGAGATCAAATTTGGCGACGAATTGCCCAATGTTGTACCGGGCCGAGGTGAAAACGAGGAAGTCCTCTTTACGCAAAAAGTTTTATACGAGTGGAAGCCGACTAGTTGTGCGAAGTGCAGGATTTTCGGGCATGCTACCTCGGCTTGTGGTGTCAATGCACAGAAAAATCCGATTAATAAGATTGCTCCTAGTTCCTATCAGGGACCCAGCCGGAAGTTGGGTGCTAAAGATGGTGGGAGGGGTTGGAGGCCTGTGGGAGTTGCATCTGGCAATTTCAGCAAGGCCCATTCAGTGAGTGCTCCTCCTGATAGGGGGGCTAATTGTGCTAATCGAGGAGTTGGATGTTCCAAGGCCCTTGTAAATGGAGCAGCGTCAGTGATCCGGGAGGCAGAGGTCGTTAATTTGGTCTCTTCCATTGATGCAGGTGGTGGGCACAAGGCGAAGTGCAGGATGGCTACCAACAAGGTCGGGTTGCAAGTCTCGGACTCTCGATTCTCAGTCCTAGAGAATGAGTCTAGTTCCCCTCTTGAGGGATCTCTCGGGCACGGGGTGGATGTGGGGACTCTTGCTGAAGTTGAGGGGCAGAAGGCAGGGGACGACCTCCCCGTGGAGCTTGGTTCCGAGCCTCGAGAGGGGGAGTCCTTGAGGGATCCAATTGGGCCAATTGGTGCTGAAACTTGTTATTCTTGTTAGGATTGATGTGTTCTAAGCTTGTAAAACTTTATGTTTTGGTCTAATAAAGATTGATAGTTATTAATATATGAGATGTATATAGGTGCGTAACATAGTTACGTGTTCTTTAGAGAACAGAGAGCCATGGTTATATGGTAGTCCACTGAGTTGAAGACTAAGTGGATTGGTCCCGTATAACCTAAATAAGTTCGCAGCTATGATCAGGTTGGTCGCCTCATCATGTTAAGCTATTGGCGATGACAGTTCATGGGATGTCTTCACCATGGTCATCACCAGGCACAGTGTCTGTGGCTGAACGGAACTAACACGGTGTACAGATCAGTGAGCAGACACTGGTACACTAAGCCGTGTTTCTGCTTAGGGTAAAACGGTCCTAAACCCTGAGGAGCCACGTCTGATGGACTAACCAGTTGCGTGGTGCTTTGGCGCACCAATGTGTGAGGGTCCATATGCAGTGATCCAAAACCACGGTGTACTGGGTTACCCGGCTGGCGTTGCATTAGCGTGTCACTCCTGCAGGCCATCCACACCCCTGATGGGAGGTGCGTTCCTTGGTATGACTTACACTGTACTAAACCCAAGCCTGGTGGTCATCAGTTTGACTGTTGACCGGGTTCGATTACTCGACGGGGTAATCAGAGGTACGATGTATAGGTCAACCTGGAAGGAACCAAGTCATATGATCGTTCGAGTCTGACGGTAGTCTTCACCGCTCGAAGTGAATCATGGCATCAAGTGGAGGGACAGCGGGTTTACCACTACTAAGCGGAGAGCAGGGGTATGATGGAGAACATAGTAAGTCTGGGTGAATTGGAGTGCAGCCTGCGTCGCACTCTGGGTGGCTACGCAGGTTAACTCGAGCTCAGAGGATCGATGGTACACTCGGGTAGTGTGTCGATCGAGCTTGAGTTGGAAGCCATGAACCCCGGTCCCTGATGGTTCCACCTTATCAACATTATGTACGGTTCTTGAACCGTCTCCTCGGAACACCATAAGCAGGAGGAAGATAGAAGTATACGCTCCGTGTGTGCTTGGCACTAGAGCACGGTAGATGCGTAACTACATACGAGTACTAAGGGTTGAGCCCGGGATTAGTACAGAGTCGTATGTAGTAATCCCTAGCCATAAGTGAACTTCGCTGCATAGGTGCGATGCACCGGGGTATGTTGCGAGTTGACTAGTTGACTTTGCTAGAGGCACCTTCCGGTGGCCTCAGTTAATAGTAAGTAACTAGTAGATATCACTTAAGTAATGGCCGTTAGGTATCGCACGCTAGAAATGGTCAAAATGAGGCGTCGGGGCGTTTTGGTAAAAACCTCACTCTGCCGGACCTCACTGTTGGCCGACCCTAGTGGTGGGACACCTCACTAGGGCCGGCCCTATGATGTAGGGATAAGAATCCCTCATCTATAGGGCCGGCCATATAGATAGGGATGGGGCGATAAATCGGTTAAAATCGAGCCCTAAAAAGTGGGAAAACGGATAAATACGCGGAGAGATAAAAGGGAGATAATGGAGAGATAATGAGAGGGGGTTAATATCCCCTTGGATCCTTATCCAAGGGGTGTTGGCCGGCCCTATAAAGGCACCTATGGGCGCCGGCCCCATGCACTAGAAAAACCGAACCCCCCTCTCTCTCATCTCTCTAGTTCTCTCCCTAATCTCTCTCCGTTTCCCGCTTGCTACTTCGTCTTCCTCGCGTGGAGTTCTGAAGAAGGAGAAGGGTCGTTCTTCGGAGGCACTCAGAGATCCGAGAGCGACGTTCCGTGCATCGTGTGAGATCGGGTGAACAAGAAGGTAACATCTCCATTCGTACCGTCGGCATCTTCGCGAACGATTTTCCGTCTCCATCGACAAAGAAGACAATCCTCCGCGGTTAAAAGATCCGTACGAAAGGTATGTGTAATCTAACATGTAGATCTAGCGAGCATTATGATTTGCATCCATGCTAGTTAATCATTACGCTAGATTGCCGTTAGGGGTTTTCGATTCTCGTGCATACACATGCACACATATGTAGATTAGTTTCTGTGAAAAATTAAATCGTATAACGTGCACCATGAACGGTCTTTCGACCGCCAAATCATTTCCGCTGCGAGCCTCTGACCCGGATTAACTTCCAACAATTGGTATCAGAGCCGCATTAGTGGTATGCGTTTCACGTTTTTTTCATGAAACTAACATGTGTGCGCATGATGAATGCGTGAGATCATCGGGGTTCTTACGCTTAGATCATGCATATGTATAGATTGTGCTTGTTCTATTAATCATTCTTGCAGGGCGCCGCTATAAAAAATCTAGATCTATGATTTGTGCTTGCTACCGGGGGTCGGACCCCGAGATAGCAAATGTCTGGATTTGCTTTCTATGTGTGGATTTGTAATTGAGCCGTAGATTGGGCGAGTGATGGGGGTTGACCATCCTCGGTTTCCCATGGCTTTTTCCTAGGTGTGTTTTCTTTTCTTTCTAGGAAATTGTGTACGACCGAGCACTTGCTCGTAGCGTACTAGACTTTTTCGGTTACAGATCGAGAAGAAAGATGTGCCAAAGAAATCCACCATCGGAAGCGGAAGCGGAACCCTGGAGGATGAAGACGATCCGGCAAAGTGTTCGCAAGCGCGACGGAGGAGCCGGACCAAGGAACCTTGCGAAGAAAGCTAGAGGCCTGCGCTGTGCTAATTAGGTTCAGGGGTCGGACCCTGAACTTAATTCAGTTTTTATGGTTGCTTTCTTTAATTAGTTCTTTATGCTTCATATCGAACCCCGATGAGATAATATGATTATCAGTTTTCAGAGGGATGCCTTTCCCCTCCGGTCCAAGCGACTGTTTGAGGTTAGGATCCCGCTAGATGACGCCTATTATTTAGTTGACTTTTGATGTTAGTGGGATCCCATCACATATGGTTATGCCACCATTAGGAGAGCACCCGACTAGTCGGGTGTGCCTATTTGGCCAGCATCGAAATCAAAGATGAGATGGAGATCCATTGAACATCAATTGTCAAATCTATAAGCGAGGCGCCATGACTAGTGGGAGTCCTTTCCAGTGAGTCTGACTCTAGGATTAGCTCCAGAGCATTAGCGTGATAACCAATTTTGCAAAGCATCGATACTCTTGGAATATGTAATGTGACCCTTGAATGGAGAAATCCACTTGAGGCAGGGACTATGATATTCCGAGAGTGATTAATGCTAGGCGAAAGGTTTGAACGCTAGTGGGAGCATGGTGTGACCAGGGTCTAGTATTTAGGAGGTCGCTACCGTTGCATTTGCATAAATTCATACTCGCAAAATAACCCTCAGATTTATAAGGGATGCAAGAGAGGACTTTTATAAGATCCTCTGGCCTCCACGGCCAGTCGTTTTGTGTTTGGGTGGGGATGCATAACTTCACACCCCCTAGGGTGGGAGCTGTGTGTTTCCATGCCAAATTACTTAATGACCTCCCTGTGGATATGGCGATTACGGGGCCAGGAGAGAAGGGCTTTTCATCCCACCCTAGTGGGGGCCGCATGAACTCCCGTGTCGTAATTACTTAGGCTCGTGGGTAAGCATCCTAAGTACACGTGAGGTATTCGTTGCGAAGACAACGGTGATCACGTGGTACTGGCCGAAAGATAACCATGGTCCATCACAGCCCTTAGTTGGCAGATTTGGATAGGGTCAAGGAAAAGGCCCGTGTGAGCGGATTGACGCTGTATGATGCCCCCTAGGGCAGGTACAGTCGATTCCGAGATCTTACATACATGGTTAATTAATCCATGGTAATGACTTCGCTTGAGGGTAGCGTCGACATATGGATATAATTAGCTTGTTTTAAAAATCCATAAAATAAGTTTTTATGCATACTCATTATTCAATCTTTATTTTCAGATGACTAAGTTAGACCCCCTGTCCGCTATCCTAAATGACCACAAACTTACCGGTCCCAACTATGAGGACTGGAAGCGCAACCTGTACCTGGTCCTAAGGATTGGTAAACATATGTCAGCCCTTAATGACCCTGAGCCAGATTTGCCAGGACCCAATGCCACAGAGGCACAGTTAAAGGCATTCACTGACTGGAAGGAATCCAATGAGATATGTAAATGCTATATAATAGCATCCTTGCAAACAACTCTGCAGAAGCAAGTCGAGGAGATGCCCGACGCTTCTGACATGATGTTGTATTTGAAGGAGATGTTTGAAGGTCACAATCGCGTTACGCGATACCTTACCATCAAGAAACTCGTCGGCACTAAGATGTCCAATGGGACGCTGGTTCGGGAACACATGATGAAAATGTTTGGGTTCCAGAACGAACTAGCTACCATGGACATTGTGCTAGAAGGCGAGGTGATGACAGACATCTTCCTCTCGTCACTGTCTGGAGCCTTTGAGGGCTTTGTCACCAACTTTAATTTGAACAAGTTGGCTATGACAAATGCAGAGCTTCTGGGAGCTCTCCAGGCAGCTGAGGATGGTTTCAAGCAGAAGGGCAAAGCACTTCACGTGCAACGCAGATCCTTCAAGAAGCCTGGTAAACCTCAGGGCAAGAAACATAAAAGGAAACCTAAGTCATTGCCTGTGCAGGACTCTGCTGGAGCCTCTGGGTCTGGAGAATCAAAGAAACCGGGCACGAAGTGCTTCCGGTGTGGCCAGAAGGGTCATTGGAAGAAAGACTGCAAGAAGCCTCAGAATGCTGGTGAAGGTAATCTACAACTCTTAGTTGTTGAATCATTTCTTTCAAGTAATAGTACTTTTGCTAGTTGGATTGTGGATTCTGGATCCACTAACCATGCCTGTAACTCCCTTTAGGGGTTTCGGGAAAGCAGAAGATTGCTTGATGGAGAAGTGACCCTGAGCATGGGAACTGAGGCCGTGGCTGCTGCTGAAGCTATTGGAGATGTTAATCTTAGTTTTTCGAATAATAAGACTTTGACACTTAGAGATGTCTTTTATGTACCGTCCTTGCGATGTAACTTAATTTCTGTTTCTTCTTTAGTTAATAAAGGTTATTCAGTTTATTTTGATGCTTCTGGTGTGTCGTTTAAACTGAATGGAACTTTTATAATAAGAGGAATGGTTCAGAATCATCTCTATGTTGTAAGTCCTAAATTTGAAAAGGATAACATAATAACTTCAGCATTTAATGTTAATTCATCTAAGCGTAAGAATCCTTCGGAAAATTTAACCCACCTGTGGCACTTACGACTTGGGCATATTGCCTTAGATAGGATCCATAGAATGGTGAAGGCCGGGCTTCTGGAAACAGATCCTACGGAGATACTTCCCACCTGTGAATCCTGCCTGGAAGGCAAGATGACCAAGAGGTCCTTTAAAGGCAAAGGAGTAAGAGCTACTGAGGTGTTAGAGTTAATCCATTCGGATGTGTGTGGACCCATGAACGTCAAGGCGATAGGAGGCCATGAGTATTTCATCACATTCATTGATGATTACTCAAGATATGGTTACATTTACCTGATGCATCGGAAGTCGAAATCCTTTGACATGTTCAAAGAGTTCAGGGCTGAAGTAGAAAAGCAGACAGGTAAATATATAAAAACCCTTCGATCTGATCGAGGAGGTGAATACCTATCTGACGAGTTCCTAGGGTATTTGGTGGAGCATGGGATAAAATCCCAGTTAACTGCTCCAGGTACCCCACAACAGAATGGAGTTTTCAAGAGAAGGAATCGAACCTTGTTGGACATGGTTCGTAGCATGATGAGTTACGCCAATTTACCAATGACCTTTTGGGGATATGCCCTACAAACAGCAGTTTATATTCTGAATCACGTTCCGTCTAAGTCAGTGCCTCTGACCCCTAGAGAACTGTGGTCAAAGCGAAAGCCATTGATACAGTATTTCAGAATATGGGGATGCCCTGCACATGTGCTAAGGGATAAGAGGGAAAAGATGGAATCTAAAACCAGAGTATGCTTATTTGTAGGGTATTCCAAGGAGACCAAAGGTGGTCTATTTTATGATCCTGAGGAAAAGAAAGTGATCGTTTCTACGAACGCCTATTTCCTAGAACAGGATTATATTGTGGACCACAAACCTACTAGTAAGGTAGTTCTGGATGAACTACTGGGTACTAGTTCAGATAGCGTATCCAAAAGCATAGTGGGAACTGACATTACAGATAATAATATACCAGATACTGTAGAACCTGTTAATCCTGTAACACCACCACCACCTCGTCGCAGTGGGAGAAACATCAGAGCTCCTGACAGATACTATGGAGAAACCTTATTGGTTGATCTAGAGGGTCAGGAGGATGACCCACTGAGCTACGATGAGGCAGTGGGAGCTTCTGACAGCTCTGACTGGCAAAAGGCTATGGAGGTAGAAATTGAATCAATGTCCCATAACGCAGTCTGGACTCTTGTTACACCATCATCCAATATTAAACCTATTGGGTGTAAGTGGGTGTATAAGAAGAAGAGAGGATCCGATGGTACAATAGAGACTTATAAAGCTAGATTAGTTGCAAGGGTTACACCCAGAGAGAAGGGATCGACTTTGACGAAACCTTCTCGCCGGTAGCTATGATAAAGTCTATTCGGATCCTCCTATCCATTGCAGCCCATTATGACTGGGAGATCTGGCAAATGGATGTCAAGACAGCATTCCTTAATGGAAATTTGGAAGAAGACATTTATATGATTCAGCCACAAGGCTTTGAGTCAGAGGGTCAGGAACATCTAGTTTGCAAGTTGCAGAAGTCCATTTATGGACTAAAGCAAGCATCTAGAAGTTGGAACATCCGTTTTGATCAGGCAATCCAGTCATATGGATTTACTCAAAACGAGGATGAACCATGTGTATACAAGAGGACTGATAAGACCACAGTAGTATATTTGATACTTTACGTAGATGATATTCTGCTCATTGGAAATGATGTAGGAACATTATCAACGGTAAAGGTCTGGTTGTCAACACAGTTCGATATGAAAGACCTAGGTGAAGCGAGTTATGTTTTGGGGATCAAGGTAATACGTGATCGCCAGAACAGGATTCTCTCGCTGTCACAGGCTGCGTATATAGATAAGGTTATGGCTAGATTTGACATGCAAAACTCCAAGAAGGGTTTTGTGCCATTTAGACATGGCATAAAACTGTCTAAGGATCAATGTCCTAAGACACCTGAGGAGAGAGCAGAAATGCAGAAGATACCTTATGCCTCGGCATTGGGTAGTCTAATGTATGCTATGCATTGTACAAGGCCAGATATCTGTTTCGCAGTAGGCATGATGGGTCGGTTTCAGTCGAATCCGGGTCCAGATCACTGGACAGCTGTGAAGTGTATACTCAAGTACCTTCGTAGAACAAGGGACTATGAGTTGGTATACACTGGACAAGAACTGACGCCGATTGGATATACAGATTCTGACTTTATATCAGATTTGGAATCCAGAAAGTCGACATCAGGTTTTGTGTTTATGCTAGGAGGAGGAGCGGTTAGTTGGCAGAGTGTGAAGCAGAAATGCATCGCAGACTCTACCACAGAGGCTGAGTACGTTGCAGCGTGCGAGGCAGCCAAAGAGGCGGTATGGCTCAAGAAATTCCTTACGGATTTGGGATGTGTACCAGAGGCCCAGTTACCTATTGTGCTTTACTGCGACAATAGTGGGGCGGTAGCACAAGCCAAGGAGCCAAGACATCACCAAAAGGGGAAGCACATCGAGCGCAAGTTCCACTTGATTCGGCAGTTTCAAAAGCAAGGGCGAGTAGCGGTGACTCAGATTGCATCTACAGATAATGTTGCTGATCCTTTCACAAAGGCAATACCTACCAAGGCATTCGAGCGACATGTGGACGCGATGGGAGTCAAAACCGTTTTGCTTTGCTAGACCAAGTGGGAGATTGTTAGGATTGATGTGTTCTAAGCTTGTAAAACTTTATGTTTTGGTCTAATAAAGATTGATAGTTATTAATATATGAGATGCATATAGGTGCGTAACATAGTTACGTGTTCTTTAGAGAACAGAGAGCCATGGTTATATGGTAGTCCACTGAGTTGAAGACTAAGTGGATTGGTCCCGTATAACCTAAATAAGTTCGCAGCTATGATCAGGTTGGTCGCCTCATCATGTTAAGCTGTTGGCGATGACAGTTCATGGGATGTCTTCACCATGGTCATCACCAGGCACAGTGTCTGTGGCTGAACGGAACTAACACGGTGTACAGATCAGTGAGCAGACACTGGTACACTAAGCCGTGTTTCTGCTTAGGGTAAAACGGTCCTAAACCCTGAGGAGCCACGTCTGATGGACTAACCAGTTGCGTGGTGCTTTGGCGCACCAATGTGTGAGGGTCCATATGCAGTGATCCAAAACCACGGTGTACTGGGTTACCCGGCTGGCGTTGCATTAGCGTGTCACTCCTGCAGGCCATCCACACCCCTGATGGGAGGTACGTTCCTTGGTGTGACTTACACTGTACTAAACCCAGGCCTGGTGGTCATCAGTTTGACTATTGACCGGGTTCGATTACTCGACGGGGTAATCAGAGGTACGATGTATAGGTCAACCTGGAAGGAACCAAGTCATATGATCGTTCGAGTCTGACGGTAGTCTTCACCGCTCGAAGTGAATCATGGCATCAAGTGGAGGGACAGCGGGTTTACCACTACTAAGCGGAGAGCAGGGGTATGATAGAGAACATAGTAAGTCTGGGTGAATTGGAGTGCAGCCTGCGTCGCACTCTGGGTGGCTACGCAAGTTAACTCGAGCTCAGAGGATCGATGGTACACTCGGGTAGTGTGTCGATCGAGCTTGAGTTGGAAGCCATGAACCCCGGTCCCTGATGGTTCCACCTTATCAACATTATGTACGGTTCTTGAACCGTCTCCTCGGAACACCATAAGCAGGAGGAAGATAGAAGTATACGCTCCGTGTGTGCTTGGCACTAGAGCACGGTAGATGCGTAACTACATACGAGTACTAAGGGTTGAGCCCGGGATTAGTACAGAGTCGTATGTAGTAATCCCTAGCCATAAGTGAACTTCGCTGCATAGGTGCGATGCACCGGGGTATGTTGCGAGTTGACTAGTTGACTTTGCTAGAGGCACCTTCCGGTGGCCTCAGTTAATAGTAAGTAACTAGTAGATATCACTTAAGTAATGGCCGTTAGGTATCGCACGCTAGAAATGGTCAAAATGAGGCGTCGGGGCGTTTTGGTAAAAACCTCACTCTGCCGGACCTCACTGTTGGCCGACCCTAGTGGTGGGACACCTCACTAGGGCCGGCCCTATGATGTAGGGATAAGAATCCCTCATCTATAGGGCCGGCCATATAGATAGGGATGGGGTGATAAATCGGTTAAAATCGAGCCCTAAAAAGTGGGAAAACGGATAAATACGCGGAGAGATAAAAGGGAGATAATTGAGAGATAATGAGAGGGGGTTAATATCCCCTTGGATCCTTATCCAAGGGGTGTTGGCCGGCCCTATAAAGGCACCTATGGGCGCCGGCCCCATGCACTAGAAAAACCGAACCCCCCTCTCTCTCATCTCTCTAGTTCTCTCCCTAATCTCTCTCCGTTTCCCGCTTGCTACTTCGTCTTCCTCGCGTGGAGTTCTGAAGAAGGAGAAGGGTCGTTCTTCGGAGGCACTCAGAGATCCGAGAGCGACGTTCCGTGCATCGTGTGAGATCGGGTGAACAAGAAGGTAACATCTCCATTCGTACCGTCGGCATCTTCGCGAACGATCTTCCGTCTCCATCGACAAAGAAGACAATCCTCCGCGGTTAAAAGATCCGTACGAAAGGTATGTGTAATCTAACATGTAGATCTAGCGAGCATTATGATTTGCATCCATGCTAGTTAATCATTACGCTAGATTGTCGTTAGGGGTTTTCGATTCTCGTGCATACACATGCACACATATGTAGATTAGTTTCTGTGAAAAATTAAATCGTGTAACGTGCACCATGAACGGTCTTTCGACCGCCAAATCATTTCCGCTGCGAGCCTCTGACCCGGATTAACTTCCAACAATTCTGGTGCCGACAGTGGGCAATCAGAAGAGGGGCATATTGAGTCGGGCTCACCCCGAGGGACCGGAGTGGTTAATGCCGTCAGCGTTGGAGGGACATCAGCTATTTAGGTGCAGGGTGAAGAGGTCAGCAGGGGAACAGAGGTTGTCCATCTGGGGACTGGTATGGAGGAGCCCTTGGAGGATTTGGGGGTTTCGGAGGCAGTGGATGTGGCATTGGAGCTAGTAGTGGAAAGTATAGTTGACGAGGAGCAGCAGCAGGTCAACGAGGACAACTTGGGAGTCAGAAACGATGTGGAGGTCCATGGGATTTCGATTCCTACAGTGGTGGCCCCACCCCCGGATGATGGGATTTCACAAGTTGGAGACTTAGAGGAGGGGGGACTCGCTCGCCGCAGTCCTAGACTAGCTAATCGAGGGTCGGAATCGATTGAAGCCAGGGCTTCGCTTCGAGCCAAATCTCGAGCCCTTGAATCCGTCTTGCACCGCCGTCCACCGCGGCCTAGGTCCACCCTCTTGCAGGATCATCAGGATCAACTGTCTAAACTTGATGGAGAGGATCTGAGCCTTCCCCTTAACATGCTGGAGGACAGAACCATCCTTGAATTAGCTTCGGCTGTCGGCCTCTCCATCAAGGGGAAAGACGCGGAATGGCTTCTTGCGCAGTTCCGTGATATGGAAAGATCGAGGGCTTCTAAGCCTTAGGTTTTTCGGTTTTTGTTTTATCTTGCTTGTTGTGCAGGGTTATTTTGTTAACCCGTGTTGGTATTGGGTACACCTCGGGTGTCGATGCCTTGTAGTCTTTCTCTGTTCTTTCCTTTTTAATGAACCGGTAGGGGTCTAGGCCGAACCCCCCTCATCGCTGAGAGGGATTCTCAAAAAAAAAAAAAAAGCAAGATGAATTAAATGTAGAACCATTAGATGGTAATACCTTATATTGTTTCAGGTATGCGTCGGAATATTTTTTAGAAGGACTCAGTGAGCCGTCCCTGACAAATTGACCAGTTAAACTAAAGGACACTAAAAACATGTGGACAAAATATCATTTATAGTGTTTTCTATTTTGTTTGCAATGTCACCGAACAAGTGAACACCAAACTGATCAGATTTGGTGGGGTGCGATGCACGGTCAAGACCTGGCCTATTTTTTATTTCCCTCACCCCTCCCACATGAATATGGCTATCGTAGCTCGATGGCCGAAAATGCAGCCATCCGTGGCACGATTTTAATTTATAGCAGCATCCAGGTTCGATCCAATGTCTTGGACGCATAACACCCACTACCTCACCATACCTCCTACCCGGCCATCAAACTTAATAAACTATTGGGATCAAATATTTTTAACCCATTCAAATTTGAAATTACTGTAGTCTTCCGTCGCGGTTTAAGAGCGACGATGACAAAGTGGGAGGGAGGACGTTCCTTCAGCCCTCCTCCCTCTCCGACACCTCCTCACCACCGGCAACAATTGGGATCTTCTCGTTTTTGGTCGTTAGCTGCAACTCTCACAGATCGCATCGTAGGCCCCTCCCCGATGGTGTATCTGAGGAAGGTTCATTCAGTTGGCTGCCGGAGTTGGTTGGCCGCCGGATTTACTCATTATTTTTTACCGGGTAGCTGTTGGCCATCGGATTTACTTGTTATTTTCGGCCGGGGCGGATGTTGACCACCGGATTTGTTCGGTCTTTTCTGGTGGTGTTGGTTGGCCGTCGGATTTACTCATCTTTTTTCGATCGGATGAATATTGGTCATCGGATATATATATATATATATATATATATATATATATATATATATATATATATATATATATATATATATATATATGCTTGGTCTTTTTCCGATGGCGTTGGATGGCTGCCGGATTTGATACTTTTCGGGCCAGATAAAGATGCTCTCGATCTCATCGGATATGATGAGAGGGTCTCCGGATGGACCAAGACACTCCGATGCTCAAGTCGGTACGATCGAGTTGTTCATGGGCACTGTACACTAGATAGATAGGAGCAGATAATGTGGTAGTATGTATGTAATAAGCCCTTCTATCGTGTAGTATAGAGGGTATATATGAATGAGTCCCACGTACGTACTTTCGTACAAGAATGAATTGGTCTAGCTAGGTGGACAAGGGGTGCTGACGGCCGCCGGATTCGAAACTCCCGGCCATCCGTCCGAAGAAATTCTGGCAACTAAAACTCCGCCTTCACTTCCTCCAACCCCTTCAGAAATTCCAAAGGAAAGAACTGCTCGTAGCCACCACCCCGCCGCCATTCTCCTCCGCCACATCCGGTGCTGGCATTATCTCCGGCGGCGTAAAGTCAAAGAACAAGTCATCCATGGCCGGGAATCGACTGGTCTCCTCCGGAGCCGCCAGCAAGTCCATGAACGACCAATCGAGCGCTTCCTCGCTCGAGGCCTCCGACAAGGACACCGCCGGAGACTCCGCCGCCGATGAAGCGCCCCCGGCCGGAGGCGGAGGGGGTGGGGGCGGCGAGTTCGCGTGGCGGGCGGCGGCGGCCTGGATCTGCAGCGGGGTGAGGGAGCGGGCGCCGGTGATCTCTGGCGGGCAGTGGGGGAAGTTGAGGCGGGCCCGGCGGCCGCGGAGGCAGAAGGCGGCGGCGTCGAAGGCCCGCGCCGCCTTCTCCGGGGAGTCGTAGGACCCCAGCCAGATGCGCTCGCGGCTGTTGGGTAGGCGAATCTCAGACACCCAGCGCCCCCACTTCCTCTTCCGTACCCCCTTGTACCGAGCCTCGCTCCCGCTGGCGGCATGTTCGGCCTCCCGCTTCAGCATCTCCGGCGAGCAAGGCAGGTGGTGGTTGGGAGTTGTGTGTGGCCGTTGATGACTCGAGTGAGTTCTGACTGGTGAGTGCAAATGGCGGCCCTGCTCCCCCCCTCCTCTTATATGGACCTCCGAAGCGCGTAGCAGGTCAGCGCCCGCAAATAGAAACAGAAGTTTCCAAGTATCAAACGCGGACATATGCTCACTACTCGCAGAGAGAGAAGAGAACTATCATCTGTGGACGCGTGGACGCAGGCGCGGACAGATACAAGCACAAAGCACGTGGGTGATGGACAGGACTTATATTATCCGCACGTGATGACACTGAGTTTTATTACTCTCTTATTTTCCTTTTTTTCTTTTTCTCTTTTTTGTGTGGGGATATGACAAGCATATCTCCCACTCCCCAACACATCCCATATTTTTTCTTTTTCATATCACATCCTTTCTAGATTTGAACATGTATTACCAATCACGGTCTCACCTGTATGTCCATCACCGGCATACCCCCCGGTACGGTTGCAATCCGAGACCCTCGCGCAACAGAACACGACGCGCGCAAAAACATCACGATGGAGGCAACCACCAACAATGACCAATCAATGGATTCACTAGTATGGAGAAATCCGAGTACATGTTTATCTGTCTCTCATCAATCCCTCATACACCTAACAAAGAGATACCCCCCATAATATAGTAGATCCCGCAGCCTTACACCCCCGAAGAACATCGAAGAAAATCCTCCCCGAAACCCTCCGGTCTCCAATGGATTCCATTCCATATCCTACCTTCTAAACCTATCTTGTGGTACTCTTGTTGATCCTTGAGTCCTTGATACCCTAGCTTCGTCCTAGGATCTCCTATTTATAGGCACACATTCATATCCGACTTGGAGAATGATATATTATCACACGAAAACACAAATCGAACCGCCTAACTCGTGTCCTGCCAAAGTCGATCATGCGCACAGCCTAGGGAGAACTGCCGGTGCAAGTCATGTGCACAACGTAGGATGATCGTGCGCACGAGCTTCCTAGCAAACCCGTTCTTCGCCCCATGTACTCTGTCTTCTGCCGTTTCTTTACGATCAAACTTGGGAGTTGTATGTGGTTTGTTTGGGGTCATATCTTCAACAGGGGCCTCCACCGTCCACTTCTAATGCCACTACATCTCCTCCTCTTTCCTCCCATCCTCTCCTCCTTTCCCACAATTGGAGCCCCCACCGCCTCTCTTACTCCTCCTCGTCGGAACCGTCTTCGCCTCCTTATCCCCTTTACCCTTTTTCCTCCTATTTTTCTTTTGCCGGAGCCACTATTGCTTTCGTTTCTCCTTCCCATCCCCCAACATGTTTGGTATTTTAATGTCGAACATGTTTGGCACCGAACTACCGAACATACTAAGCGATATTCGGCGATTAACGTACTGCTGAATATTATTTGACATGTTCTATAGTTTAGTGCTGAACATGCTCGATACCGAACTAACGAACATGTTGGGCGACGAGAAGGAAAAAGGGAGGCAATGGCGGCTCCGGTGTTAGAAAAAGAGTAGGAGGAGAAGTGAGGATCGAAGGGGAAGGGGAGGAGCCAGCATCGGAGATGGTTGCCGGAGACGCCAGTGTTGTAACTAGGCGGCGGAGGTTTTGGGCGTCAGAGGTATAATGTGACTGATGTGCTGGCATGAAAGTATTGGCGTATGGAGGTTCAAAAGGGATAGGATATGGAAGGGGGAGAGGATGGGGTGTGTTGAAAAGGAAGAATGAAATATGGGATAGTAGGGGGTATTTTTGTTATAAAAACTAAGTAATATTTTTTATTGGAAGCGGAGTATATTTATTATTTTTGTGGTATGAATAATAATTTTCTATTAAAAATCAGAGATTTTTTTTTTGCTCACAATAATCACAGCGTTCGTTGCACCCGGTCCAGAATGTCGCATCACACTCAACCCTAAAAGTTGTACAGAGTCAGCCCTTGTCAGGTACCACAATAGTATTGCCCCAGCCCGATGGAAACACGGATTGGCCCAACCGGATGGTAAAGGGTCTGTCCTGGTCTTGTGTCTTTTCAATTCATACACAAGCCACAATTATTTCCTTGAAAGTGATCCTTTTAAAAAAAAAAAAAACCAAATTTGACTTAAAACCCCCCGTCCCACCCAAATCTATATACTAATTAGTAAGTCACCCCCATCTTAATCGATATTAAACTTACCCCCCTAAAAATTAGACTTATACCCCCATCATAATATGATATTTATATATACACCCCATAACAATATGATATTTATACATACACCCCCATAATTAAATGATATTTAGGCATATCCTCCATTTTGGCTAATTATCATATAGTAATTTGGGGGTGTAAGTCAAATTCAGGAGTAAGTCTAATAATAATTAAAAGGGGGGTGACTTACTAATTAGCATATAATTTTGGAGGGATAAGTCAAATTTATCCTAAAAAAAAAGCAAAACCCGACAGTTATCCTCTGTGCTGGTATACCCAGCACACAAGGAGATGTCATGTAATTATTGTTGGAAAAGTGTGGGCCCACATATTGGAAGATTCCATAAGGCTTCCCGTACGAAACGTGACACACAGTAGCCTTTTTTTTTTTTTTTTTTGAAAGAAGCCTTAAGACTCGGTTTAAATGCTCAAAGCATCATTACAAAGAGTTTCTCTGATTCTGGGGGGAGCAGAGAGAAGATCACAAGATTGGTACATAGCATTACATAAACCATATCTAACCAGATTATGTGCTGCATAGTTGGAATTTCGGGGACAGTGGCTCCTTGAATACAGATTGATGGGGTGCAAAGGACATACAAGAGTACCGTTTCGCCTAAGGTCTCTGGTCAATAGTTCCGCTGGGTGAAAGAAAAGACAAAAGACTAAACTACCCGTGATCTGCTGCTCCTTTCCTCCATTTCTCCTAAGCAGCATGCGAGCAACAGTGACAGCAGCGGTGGGCCGGTGGCAACCATACATCCTAGAAAAATCCTCCAGATAAACATTGTGATCCTAGGCACATGCTAGTCTTTTCCCCACTGTCTACTCCAGATTTTATGTCTACTAGGTTCATGGTAAGATGAAGGACCATTTATTAGCACTATGGACAGACTGGATGTCGACTCCCATTCGATTTCTTTTCTTCAACAAATTCGCACGACTTGTGCATTGAAAATATGGCTCCAAACAAGCCAGATAACATCCCCAAACTTCTTGTACGAAATAATGGCGGAAGACAGAGCAACAGAGGAGTGGAAGCATGTGATGTATAGGAAATTCGTCCAGGTGCTAGACTGGGTGTCCGGGCGAATCGGTTGGCAAAAAATTCACTCGGACGCCTCAGGGCTTCGCCTGGGTAAAATCTGACTGGCAGCACAAGTTAAGTTGGTTCAGGCTGCTGGTTAGCGCAGGTTTCCTCCTACAACTTGGATATGAACTCGTGTATATAAATATAAGGTTCTAAGTCGAAATTAGAAACTTTAAGGGACTTTTCTAGGATTTAAAAGGCGGGTATCATCGAGGGAGAGGAACCCATGCATTGGAGGCTCTAGGGCTTCAGGGGAGATTTTTGCTTTGTTCTTCAGGGTAAGAGGGTTACGGATTTTCTTCTCCTTGTGTGATCTTTTCGAGGGTGTGTGAGGGATTGTAAGAGGTAAATAAGCATGTACTCGTGTTTCTCCATACTAATGAATCCATTGTATGTAGTTGTCGGAACATCGTGTGTGGTTGCTTCTTATGCTTGTTTCTTTATTTGATCTTCTCGGTGGTGGTGATTGTCGCCTACCGGTGGTCACTAACGGAGCCAACTAAGGCCCTGTGCGGGCAAGTGCCCCCACTGAGATTTCAAAGAGAGAAATTACACTTGCCTCCTTAAAATTTAGCTCAAAAACACTTAACCCCCCTATAGTTAAAGTACTACATTTTGCCTCCTTTATTTCTGTCTTGATCAGATAAAAATCACCAAATGAGGTAATTAAGTAGTTGTCAAAAGGGGCATTGTGCTAACATTTCAAACTTTAGGGAGTGATTTAGAACAAAATAAACTACAAGGGGTTAAGTATTTTTGAGCTAAACTTCGGGGGGGGGGGGGGGGGGAAGTGTAATTTAACAAAAAAAAACTGATTCATCTCGTTAAATTCATTCCACTCTTGCACCTCTTAGGCTTGCAGTGCTCACATATCGCAGTCCCGCACACGGGCTGCACCGTACGACCATTCTCGGATACTCGGACCTCTGTCTGTGCCTCCTCTGCTCAAAACTCACGGTCGGAGACGACGGCCTATTCCTTACCCCAGGCCAGGAGATGACTCAAGTTCCTCCCCCCTGGAAAAAAAAAATTGCAAGGTGTATGCGGTGGGTGCAAAAAATGGCTAAAGTAGATGAGCCAGCAGAAACTCGTTACTTCAAGGTCCATGAGGGCAACTCATGGATCATCAGCAGGCTAGCAAAGGCCCGATCGAGGATAACCAGTAGGAAGGAGACACATGGACCAGTCATAAGGTGCCACATGGAGCAATCGCAACTCACCACCTCCCAAGCTAGAAGAGAGCGACACGTGGACCAACCACGGGGCGCCACTTTGATGGACCAAAGCTCGACACCGCTACGGGGAACAGCATCTATAAATGCAGCAGTGGCAAACAATATGGAAGGGGCTTTCGAGACTTTTGGACCTGCTCTGGATCCCTTACTACTTGGGGAAAGTCGGGCTTTGGGTGAGGGTAGCAAAGCTCCACACCGATGCAAACCAGAGAAAGGCCATGTCTCTCCTTCTACCTTTTAGTTCTACACCCCTCTAGCTATAGCTAGATCACTTGTACTAGCCCCCCTAGGCCTGTCGAGGGGTAGCTCTACTCCATCGGATCTAGTGGATTAAGGTTGCGATTTACCGCATGGAGACGTAGGCTACGGCCGAACTAAGAATAACAAACCTTGTGTCTCCTCTCCTTAATCTCTACTTCCCTCAAGCTACACGTCTACTACTTACTCAACACCACATCAATTGACCGTTGAAGAAAGTATTTTGATGGCAAAAGAATTCCCCCAATAGTTTGGTACCGTCTGAGGGATCGAGCAAAAATCTCATCCGCTCTTCTTCAAAGGATGATTGGTTGAGCTGAAGTAACTGATCAACAGTGCAACATCCAGAGGCTGATCGACCAAGCAAAAGCGATCGATCTTCCTCTCTTCTCCATCCAGCAGCAAGGCTACTCTAGCAATGGCGAAGACCCGGAAGCATTATAATCAAGTCTCTAACTAGCCCCGACAAGATGCAAGCCAGCAAGAGGAAGACCAGGGGTGATCAGCAACCCACTCGGCGAGTCACAGATCCGTAGCTCTTGGGGTCGACCAGCCTCAACTTGAGGCCCACTTGCAGAGGGCTTATTTGCTTCACTCCGGAACGGCTCTGCAACGCTCGGGGCAAGGTTCACGCCGTCTCCCCGAAGGCAGAACAGCCAAGAACTTATCAAGTCTCAACAGAAGACTATCAGCTCCTGGCCCTATTGAAGAAGAACACCGTCTTGATGATCGAGCAAGATGCCCTAAAGAAGGCTGCGGTAGTAGCGGGGGTAGTTACACCGTCTCCTGCTGGTGAAGCCGACAATGATATCAGGACTGTCATCTCGCTGCCAAAGACTCCAGTGGCCAGCCTCCCACCTCGCTCGGGGGCCGATCCACCTAGACCTCTTGAAACTGATCCCCTGCATCGAAGACTCTCAATCATTCTGCTCCGACAAACAGTTTGGGATCGTATTGAGATGTCACGACAGGGAGGTAGACCCATCGAGTTTGAAGCCTCGTCCGGGTGTTACACGCCGTGACACGCAAGGTGTGTGGGGCATCGTCCTCAAGTCACTCACCCTCATGAAAGGAATTAAGCCCCGAAGGACTCGGTTCAGCTTAGAAGAGAGTAAGTTTCTCTTCCGCATCATTCTCACCTTTCCCTTCAGAATTGACAAGCCGACAGGAGGGAAGCGGTCACAAAAGAGGGACCGCTCCACAGAAGCATCCTCGATGCAATATTTCCCCAAGGCTGGCGAGCTCCCGTCCTTCCCAAGTTCAATTATACAAAGAGAGACCCGACCATGCAGATCCTCGCATTTAAGCATGCCGTAATGCCGCACGAGTTCGACAATCACGTCTTGTGTCGCACCTTTGCGGGAAGTCTTGATGATCCGTCCAACACTACCAACTAAACTTGAAGCCGTAGAAGAAGATCGACATTCTCTGCCGCCTTCGTATGGGGTCAGACGAGACCCTCCAAAATTTCACCCAGAGGTTCCGGAACGAGCATGCAGTGCTCTCCGGATGACACCTGGATGATGAGGCAGTCATGCTCGTATTTCAGAACGCAGTTCGCTATGACCTCTACATCTATAACGACTTCATTCGAAACCCTCCATCCACCCTGGGGGTGATGTTTGAGAGGATACAGAGGGAGATCGAAGTGGAGGACAACCAGACTGCACGTAGAGGATGTGAGACAAGGAAGCAAACCTCCGACAAGAGCCCCCCTAAGCGGTTAGCACGAGCAAACTCCGTGCGCACGAAGGAGGAGTGGCCAAAATGGGCATTAGAAGGGAAGGACAGATCCCCAAAGTCGAAGAAATTCAAGTTCACCTAGTGAAACTGACCGATCAAGCTGATACTCGAGCAGATCCAAGACGAGCCTTATCTGAAGAGGTCGAATCTACTCCCGCCAGATTCAAAACATACAGCCGATAAATCGATCTACTGTGAGTTCTATCAAAGCCATGGGCACTCAACAACAAATTGCACAAGCCTCTTATATCACCTAAAAGATCTCCTGCGGGAGGGATATCTCAAGGAGTTTAGAGAAAAAGAAGGATCCAACAGGGACACTCCCCTACTCCCAATGAAAGAAAGGCTTATGGAATCCATAGCTCAATGAGCCAACAGAGTCTACCATAAGAAAGATATTCGATCTACTAAATAGCACGAAAGGCTACATGATTATCTCGGAATGTTGCTTGTTGGAAAAATGACTATCGATCATGTAATCCGTATCAAGTTATTAATGAAATTATCGGCACTTGTCTGCTACCTGGACATGCTAAAATTTTCTTTAATCAATATTTCGTGGATTATTAACCTACAATAATATGACGCTATGTGCCCCGACGCTGACTCGATTGAAATGATGCTTCACCTAGATCAGCCAGCATACAAAGGCACGTAAAGTACTCCGACTTATTGGCATCGTCCATGCTTCGTGTTTCGTAAGAACACATGCTCCGTGCCTCGCCACGGTTAGTTCGGTTCGTGTTGCGACACGGTCAACTAACCTGCAACGGTACAAAGCTACATGCCTCGACATTGGCTCGATTGAAACAGCGCTTTGCCTTGATCGGCCAACAAACAAAGACACTACACTAAATATTCCGAATCACTGGCATCGTGCATACTCCGTGTTTCGTAAGAACACATGTTCTGTGCCTCGCCAAAGTTAGTTTGGTTCGAGTTGCGACACAGCCAACTAACCTTCAACGATACAAAGCTATATACCCCGACGTTGGCTCGATTGAAACGGCGCTTCGCCTAAATCAGCCAGTATACAAAGGGACTAAGCTAAGTGCTCCAAATGATTGGTGTCACGTATACTCCATGTCTTGTAAGAATACATGTTTCGTGCCTTACCACAGTTAGTTCGGTTCGTGTTGCGACACGACCAACTAACCTACAACGGTACAAAGCTACATGTCCCGATGTTGGCTCGATTGAAATGGCGCTTCACCTAGATCGGCCAACATAAAAAGGCACTATGCTAAGTACTCCGAATCACTGGCGTCGTGCATACTCCGTGTTTCGTAAGAAGACATGTTCTGTGCCTCGCTATAGTTAGTTTGATTCGTGTTGTGATACGGCTAACTAACCTGCAACAGTACAAAGCTACATGCCCCAACGTTGGCTCGATTGAAATGGTGCTTCGTCCATATTGACCAGCATACAAAGGCACTACGCTAAGTACTCCGAATCACTGGGGCCGCGCATGCTCTGTGCCTCACCACAGTTAGTTTGATTCGTGTTGCGACATGGTTGACTAACCTGTAATAGTACAACGCTACATGCCCCGATGCTGGATCAATTAAAACGACACTTAGTCTAGATCGGCCAGCATACAAAGGCACTACTCCGAATCACTAGTGTCGCGCATGCTTCGTGTTTCATAAGAACACATGTTTCGTGCCTCGCCACAGTTCGATAGGTTCGGGTTGCGACACAGCCGACTAACCTACGACGGTACAACGCTATGTGCCCTGGCGCTGGCTCGATTGAAACGACACTTCGCCTAGATCAGCCAGCATACAAAGGCACTACACTAACCTCGGTTGAACAACAAGTCCAAGGTATGGTCTTGGCACCTCAAAGACAAAGTCTGTAACATCCGCCCCAAACACACAAGATATTGTCCGCTTTGCCGGTGCCCGCACGAGAACTTCCCAGGGGGTCACCCATCCTGATACTACTCTCGCCCGAGCACGCTTAACTATAGAGTTCTTACGAAATCCGTAGCGGCGCACGGCTTTAAAACGCGTCTTCTATGTTTAGGAGGGAAAATTATATAAGTAGCTCAGGATCTCCTTCTCTCTAGGTGATGTGGGGCTAACTCATGGCCTTGTACACCTCACCTCACCTCACCTCATCCATCTTGGCATCCCAGCCTCAGGAGTCTTGGCTCTTGGTTATTGGCCTATTGGATCTTGGTCGTCACAATCCACCCCCCTTAGGGTTACACGTCCTCGTGTAGGGTTAGACCCCCCCATAGCGAGGAGAACCGGCTCTGATACCATTTTGTAACATCCGCCCCAAACACACAAGATATTATCCGCTTTGCCCGTGCCCGCACGAGAACTTCCCAGGGGGTCATCCATCCTGGTACTACTCTCGCCCGAGCACGCTTAACTACAGAGTTCTTACGAAATCCGTAGCGGCGCATGGCTTTAAAACTCGTCTTCTATGTTTGTGAGGGGAAATTATATAAGTAGCTCAGGATCTCCTTCTCTCCAGGCGATATGGGGCTAACTCATGGCCTTGTACACGTCACCTCACCTTATCCATCTTGGCATCCCAGCCTCAGGAGTCTTGGCTCTTGGCTATTGGCCTATTGGATCTTGGTCGTCACAAAGTCCAATACCACCTCCACTGTCTCGGCATGCAAGAAGTCCAAGATCATAACCTTGGCACTTGAAAAACCATAGCACTTGAAGACAAGACCAAGGGTGAAGATCACTCGAAGACAAATTCAAAGGCCGCCGCTACTGCCTCAATATTCAACAAGCCCAAGGTCATAATATTGACGCTCGAAGGCAGTCTGAGGCCACCGTCGCAAGACATAACAAGCCCTTGTTTGTAACCTTGGTACTAATGGGTTCGACAAGTAACCCCATTCACACGACATTCAAAGATATCTGCCCGATCGATCTAGGCATCATTCGGGCAAAAGACTATGCTGACAGATTGCACAAACCGACCGACTTGACCAAGGGCTTCAAAACTGATCGGCTTTGGAGCTGATAAATCGAAATCTCCGGGTGAGAGATCATCAAAATCGATCAGATCAAGGGTCTCAGAACAGATCGGTTTTAGAACTGATGGCGACTAAAGTCTTCCGATGGGAGATGACCAAAACCAATCAAGGGTTGCAGAGCTGATCGGTTTTGGAGTTGATGGGTCAAGATCTCCAAGTGGGAGATCACCAAAACCGATCAAGGGTTGTAGGGTTGATCGGTTTTGGAACTGATCACACCTTGCAACGGGTTCAGTCAGTGCGACATCGAACAAGTTATCCTTCGCGGGAGATTATCAAAACTGATCACCCCTTATAGGGGGGTCGATCGGTGTGACAACGGATGAGTCATCCTTCACGAGAGATCATCAAAAAATATCACTCTTGCAAGAGGGGTCAATCAGTGCAACAATACTTTCACGGTGCCATATCACTAGTTGGATCGACTAGTGCATTGCCTCGGTCAACTAGCATTCAACAAAATATCATTCTTGATCTCACCCCTCTCAATGGTCAACGGCAACAAATCAGTATGGTGGTGGTCGGTCTAGCTTAGCCAACAAGCATAGCCCCTCGCGACCATTACCGGTTAGTGGCGATCGATCGATTGATCGGCCCTTGGCCAACCCTTGTTCGTCCACACACTCAACGCTTGATGAAAGATGGCAGGATCCAGACGCAACTCCTAGAGGCAACTATGTAGATCTATCAAACCATACTCAAGTCCGTTCAAAGAATCACACTCGCAACACGGTTCCTTGGCAGTCGTTCGATCGACCCAAATCACCCAATCCGATCGATGACCCATTGGGCAACCATGGTCGAGATCCATGTTCACAGTAGGTTCAAGCATTAGGGACAAAATGCTTCGGGATGAACAATATTACTAGGTCGGCAACAAACACATTGACGAGATCAATGACCATGACTCGGGATGAACAAGATAGCTGCACCATATTGCTCCAAAAGCAAAAGAAGAACCCCCACTTTCAAAACAACTTGTCACTATTACATGAGTTGTTTACCATTTATCCCACAACTTGGGCAAACAGCAAACACGGAAATAGAGCATCTTCAACCATCAGATCCACATGGCATCCCATCATTGTAACATCCTCCCCAAACACACAAGATATTATCCACTTTGCTCGTACCCACACGAGGACTTCCCAAAGAGGTCACCCATTCTAGTACTACTTTTGCCCGAGCACGCTTAACTACGGAGTTATTTTGAAATCCGTATCGGCGCACGATTTTAAAACGTGTCTTCTATGTTTGGGAGGGAAAATTATATAAGTAGCTAGGATCACCTTCTCTCCGGGTGATGTGGGGCTAACTCATGGCCTTGTATACATCACCTCACCTCACCTCATCTATCTTAGCATCCCGACCTCAGGAGTCTTGGCTATTGGCTATTGGATCTTGGTTGTCACAATCCACCCCCCTTAGGGCTATACGTCCACGTGTAGGGTTAGGCCCCCCATTGCGAGAAGAACCAGCTCTAATATCATTTTGTAATATCCGCCCCAAACACACAAGATATTATCCGCTTTGTCTGTGCCCGTACGAGAACTTCCCAGGATGGTCACCCATTCTAGTACTACTCTCGCCCGAGCTCGCTTAACTACGAAGTTCTTACGAAATCCATAGCGGCGCATGGTTTTAAAACACGTCTTCTATGTTTGGGAGGAAAAATTATATAAGTAGTTCAAGATCTCATTCTCTTCAAGCGATGTGGGGCTAACTCGTGGTCTTGTACACTATACCTCATCTCACCTCACCTCATCCATCTTAGCATCGCAACCTCGGGAATCTTGACACTTGGTTATTGGATCTTAGTCGTTACAATCCACCCCCCTTAGGACTACACGTCCATGTGTAGGGTTAGACCCCCCCATTGCGAGGAGAACCGGCTCTGATACCATTTAGTAACATCCGCCCCAAACACACAAGATATTGTTCGCTTTGCCCGTGCCCGCACAAGGACTTTCTAGGGAGGTCACCCATCCTAGTACTACTCTCGCTCGAGCACACTTAACTACGGAGTTCTTTCAAAATCCATAGCGGCACACTGTTTTAAAACGCGTCTTCTTAGTTTAGGAGGGAAAATTATATAATTAGCTCAGGATCTCCTTTTCTCTAGTTGATGTGGGGCTAACATGTGGCCTTGTACACCTCACCTCATTCATCATGGCATCCCAGCCTCAAGAGTCTTGACTCTTGGCTATTGGATCTTTGTCATCACAATCCACCCCCCTAGGGCTACTCGTCCACGTGTAGGGTTAGACCCCCCCCATTTCGAGAAGAATCTGGCTTGCCCGTGCTCACACGAGAACTTCCCAGGGGGGTCACCCATCCTAGTACTACTCTCGCCTGAGTACGCTTAACTACGGAGCTCTTACAAAATCGGTAACGACGCATGGTTTTAAAACGCGTATTCTATGTTTGGGAGGAAAAATTATATAAGTAGCTCAGGATCTCCTTCTCTCCAAGAGATGTGGAGCTAACTCATGGCCTTGTACACCTCACCTCATCAATCTTGACATCCCAGCCTCTGGAGTCTTGGCTCTTGGCTATTAGATCTTGGTCGTCACAATCATGGTCCCATAACTGATGAATTGAACGTGGATGCCCAGACCCTACTCTTGCCTAGCAATCGATCCCGGGGTATGATAACCCGATCGATGCACCATCAATGGCCATAATTCGCATCCCTTGAACAAAGAGTAGAGGCTCTGCCTCGATTACCCTATGCTACGGATCAATGCAACCCTCTCTTTCTCAAGTCCGATTGGCGGACCACCCCCCAGATCAACCAATGGCTGGAGTCGATCGACAGTGGCGACTTCCCCCTCTTCTATGGCAACAACCGATCAACGCCGATCAAATCCCGATCTCGATCCTTATCCTCTTCTTCAACCTACATTTGTGACAACAAACAGATCGGCCTCAACTCCTAATGGATCTACAGCCCCCCCACCTTCGTCTCCTTCATCGGTTGAACGCAGTGGCAGCGGTAACTCGCTGGGGTGGCGAATCTGGGCCCCATACCGTTGCCATCTCCAGCAACGATTCCCCCTCCTCCACGACCTGCAAAGAAGAAGAAGAAGAAGAGGGGGGGGGCTCATCCCTCAAAGCAGAAGAAGAAAGGGAGACTCTCCCCTCCTCCTCCGTTCGACCCCCGCAGCAAAGAAGAGAGGGAGGATCTCGCCTCCCCCCGCCTCCTCGATCTTCCTCGAGTGGTACCAACCCCTATGCCGGATCCACCTCGCCTCGACACCGATCAAAGATGGGTTCCGACAAGGCTCAAACCGGAGATCACTAAGCCTCCAAAACCGATCATCGAGGCTCCAGAACCAATCATCGAGCCCGCGAGCCGATTCCTGAGCCTACGAGTCGATCCTCGAGCCTCCAAAACAGATTAGTCTCGAGCCTTCGAGCTGATCTCTAAACCTCCGGTACCTCACGCCTCCAACACCCTCATTCAAGCAGATCACGAAAACTGATCACTCTCGGGTGGTGGCGGCGGCGTGAAGGGGAAGAACTCAGCACCCCCCCTTTTTTTTTGCTCCTTCTTCTCCGACGACGGGGGGCAGCAGTAGGCTCTCCTCAGTATCTTTCTTCTCCGGCGGCGAGGGCAGCAGCAAGGCCCTCCGGTCTCCTTTTTCGATGACAATTGTGGTGTGAGGGATCGAGCATTGCTCCCCCCCCCCTTTTGCTCTTTATTCTCCGGCGGTAATTATAGCAGCGGATAGAGGGATGCGAGTGTAATACTCGGTACGCTTGAGTTCAATTTCATCAAGGGCAACACAGTTTATTATTATTATATTATTGTTATTGCCAGAATAATTGGTGTGACCCCTATTATAAAATTTTAATTTTGCATGCTGTTGGCCGGACTTTAGTTGGACCGGACTGTGGATCCCGGGTCCAGGTCGCGAGCCGACTGAAGCAAAGCCATCTGTTGTGTGCACATGTGTAACAGTGCATGGTGATCAGTGTTAAATTGTTAGCTAGATGATCAGATTTGATGAGGTATGGGTGTCGGTGCATCCCGACGCATGCGTCTTTAAGTGCGAATCACGTATAGTAACTATTAAGTGAAAAAAAAAACAAAAAACAAAACAAAAATTAAAACCCAAACCCGAACGCAGCCCAAGCCCAACCCGACCCTATCCCCTTCCCTCTCTCTTCCTCTCTATCTCTCTCTCTCTCTCTCTCTCTCTCTCTCTCTCTCTATCTCTCTCTCTCTCAGCCACTCACCCTCACTCTCACCATCCCGATCCCTCTCTCATTTCACTCGGATCCCTCACCCCCTCACTCGATCTCACTCCCATCTCTCTCGGCCCCCCCAAACCCGACACCGCCCAGCCGCCCCCATCTGACCCGTCAGCCGCCTCCCATCTCCAACACCATCCCGTCACCCTCCCTCTCTTTCCCGATCTCCACTCAACCTCCCCGGAACTCCACTGCCCTCCCCCTTATCTGATCCCCCAATACCTGCCGCAAATCCTGCCGGTATAGCCGGCCGCCGCCCCCCTTCCCTTTAAAATCCCGACCCCCTTTCCCTCTCCTTGGTCCGACTCCCTCACCCCCTCCGATCTCTCACCACTCTCCTCTTCGATTTGTCCCCCCCTTCTTTCTGATCTCTCTTTCCTCTCCCTCTCCATCTTTTTTTTTTTTTTTTTTGGCATGTGGCAGCCAATCGGCAAGGAGCAGCCCTCGCCGGAGAAGGTCGACTGGCCGGAATGGAGAAAGGAGGAGGAGTAGCCCACCACGGCCGACAGTCCCCCCCCCCCCCTGAGCAACCTAGCACGTTCCCCGACCTCTCGACCTCTCTGTGGTGTTTGGTGCTCAACGATCGGAGCAAGAAAAGGAGTAGCCAGCCAAAGCCGACGACTCTCCCCCGACTGAACGGTCTGCCCCTTCACCAGTTCTTCTTTTTCTTCCTTCTTTCATTTTGTTCTATAGAGACCAGCCCGACTCCTTCTCTGTCGGCTTGCTTCGGAGCGGCCATGGACACCGACCATAGGGACAGTGGTTATGCAGCCAGCAAGGCTCGAACTCGACCAAGCCAAGCCCCACCAACAACCCCTTTTGCTGCGATGGTTATCGACGACTTGGCCGGCGGCAGCCAGGTAGCGGGTGGCTTTGACCACCTCGATTGGACATGACCCGACCCCCCTGAACCAACTGCGAGGCCAGCCCTCCGTTTGCCTTTTACCTTACCGTAGCCATGAGACCGGTGACTATGCATCTGGCGCTACCCCGACCACCCCGGTCTTGACCGACCCCTCCGAGTGCGATTAATCGCAACAGCACACCGCCCTTTTTCTTGTAGTATTGTCATTGGTCGAAGGGCCGACGCCGATAAGTAACGTGTAGCAGACCTGACGATTGGTCAGTCGGTCAACCCATGACCTTCATTGTGCCTGATTGGGCCAAAACCCCCCAAGTCGACTCACTTGGGTTGGCGACCATTATCGACCACTTCCTTTGCTAAGGTGGTTCCGACCGTACTAGGCCTTAGAAGTGAGCTAGCTATTGTACTTACCCTTAGTATAGCGTGATGCCATTTGCCTTGACACGTGTAGAGTAGCCATGTACAACAGTATACCACTTAGCGGGCGACCCCGGAGTTCCACCGAGTGGGAGTCCAACGATTGGGCAGTCGACGACGCCAAGCCGTGGCTTGGCGCACAAACCCCAACCTCCCCATGATGTTGATTTAGCCCATGAGGCACATTCGAGTTAAGTGGGCCCGATCACATCGAATCACGCTCACTCAAAGTTGATGATACCGACGCGAGCCAAACCACCTCGCATGGTCTTTTGCGCACGAGACCGACCTCCAACACCTAAGCCCGACCAAGATCGACTTTTGCCGATTTTGCCACCGACCGACGCGGTTATGACCGTTTGGCCGGATTAGTGCATTTGGACCCTAATGTGGCTTTTGGCGTCAGCAATGCCAACTAACCAAGACGGTATCTTCGGCGCACCGTTTTGCATGCCCGTAGACCGGCGTCCAATGATGCTACCTTTGGTGCATCGGATTGCGTATCCGTAGACCAACGTCTGATGACGCTACCTTTGGCATATCAGTTAACGTGCCAGTAGATCGGCGTCCAATGACGCATAAATTCTCGGCTCGGCCAACTCAGGCCTAAATCAGTGTTTTCAGTAGCAAGCAATAATCATGCGCCGTTATGTGTGAACTTGGCAGTTCGTGACCGTGTTGACCCAGACAGAGACGGAACAAAGGTTGCTAATAGAAGCCTTGTTCGACAATCAGGTGACATCTACTCCCCTTCCCGTGGTCTTTGATAGTGGAAAATGAGAACAACTAGGGTAGGTGTCCTCGATACTGCATGCGGGTCCCGCCGGGCATCGCCGCATGTGGTCACGTGGACCCCTCCTTGCATGCGAAGTCGCGAGTCCGGCAACGCATACTTTAAAATATTATTAAAATAATCATGCTTTAAATATATATATATATATATTAATAATTAGAGAATAATTATTTCTGCTTATTGCTTGGACACCGTACGTAGGAATTCCCTTAAGTTTTGAAACTTAATATTATAATAATTATCGGGGCCTACCCTCCTGAGTGGAGTGAGGAGACCCGGGCACACGGGAATACGGGCGAGAGTAATTTAGGTTTATTGTGATGCATGGGTTGCGAGAGTAGTACGGGACCAGGGTTAAAAGGTTGCAAATCATTAATTAACTCATGTACCCTTTTTATCTGTCTCGGTATTTATTTAAAGGTAGTTATTCACTGTGTTGAGTTTTTGGTACTTTGTTAAAATAATAGAATATGATAATCTACATTGTGGAAAGATTTGACCCCGTGCGTGCAAGGGCCGTGAACCACCCTACGCGCACAGCTGAAGATCAATAGGCTATGGAGTCACGGGCAAGGATTGTGGTAAAACCAATAGGTGGTGCCCTCGAGTAGGGATTGGCCTAGCAATTCCTGTCCCTGGGTAGTTGAAGACCCTAAAGAAAGCAAGTTGGGCGGTAGAGCTCTACCGTGAAAGACGGGAAACCCCTTATGATCATCTGGCTGATTTTGTGCATGGTGTTGGAGGGTGCACGGCGAGAGAGTTGGCCCTCTACATCGAAATAAAAGGCCATATAGTAATGCCCGACCGGGGGCAGGATGAACAAAATATCCGGGGTTCAGATTAGGATAGATATTTCATATAATTGCTAATTAACAACTATGGAATCTTAATATTAGATTATGGAATGGTAGATGGTCATTTTACTTGTTTATTAATACTGTAGAATATTGAACGAACTTTATGTTAGACAATCTAGTGACAATAGGTATTGCATGAGAACATAGACTGCTGGTAGGATTAGGTTATCCCTCTATAAATATTAATAATCTGTATTAGGGCTGTTAAATTTAATTCAATTAGTTTGGTTGTCTCATATTATTAAAGACTATTAGGATGTCACTAGCCATTAATTTGGCTAATCTCCTAATTTTCTATTGGGGGCTACTCTTTCCCACGAGTAGACTCTTCTGCAGGTGTGGAGATTTAGGTGTTGCAGTAGGAGGCCAGAGGCGGAGTTAGAGTTGTGATAGTGTTCCATCTTCAGTGTATCATCTTGTAGGTTTTCCTATTCTAGCAATGTAATCGATTGGATTGGAATAAAGATTATTTAGTTTAGTCAGTGTTTGGTGACTATTAGTGGGGATGATCCAGCTGTATTCTTTTGGGTAGGCCTCTCCTCAAGGCCCCAAGCCTAGGATAGCTCACAATAAAATATAAATCTTAAAGTGACTTAATTGACTAGCCCTGTAGATAGAACCTCTAAACCAGTGCCCGAGTGCTAGAGAGTGGGCGAGGCTACTCGGCTTACCATCAGAGGCTTGAGCCTCGTGCTCCCTTAAGAGGAACTTCTGTCAGCATGTGAGGCACTGGCAGGCCGCACATGCTGAGAGGATAGCCCGGTTGAAGGTCGAGCGTGGTCATCTTTATCAAAAAAATTTAGCTCTCGATTTCCTCTTAATAAAATATTTTTAAAAATCAAATCTTAAAATACCCCTTGTTTCTCTCCCCCTCATTCTTCATTTAGAAGAGAGCTGCAGTCATATGTGAAACCCTAATTGGTGTAGTTAGGCAACCAGACCCCAATCCCTTTGGTTTTCCTCACCTCACACCCCAGGGATCGGTTTTAGATTTCTGGGGCGTGACAGCTGGTATCAGAGCCTAGGGATATGTTCCCAGGGGCTTCATTAGGATAATATCTTATGATTTTCGATACGGGAGTTTTAGACTCTAGTGGTGCTTGAAGGTTTTCTAGAAATAGTCTAGATATTAACTTGGTAGGATTTCTCAGAGTTGTCAGCAGTAGTATAGTGAGCATTTTTTTCGGGATGAGAGTTTAGGGTTTATTGTACTTGATGACTAGTTATGTTGAAAGAATTAATTTGTAAGTTAGAAATTCGTCTATACTTGGGTATTTGATTGGGACTTTAGGTGTCAATTTTTGTGTTATGTAGATTCATAGAGAATATGATTGTATTAGAACTCTGATGTGCTGTGATGTTTAGGTTTAGAGTTAGTCGTCACAACTTGAGTGTTAGTTCTTAGGAAGGAGCCATGAGGAACATCTTAACCAAGGTTAGCGTTTGGTGATCCCTTGGTAGAAGTGTAATAGAATTCTTGGACTTTCTAATGATAACGAGTTGACCAAGGACTAGAGGTTAAGCTTCAGTGAGTAACTTATTTAATTGGTTTTGGAATATAGATATATTTGAATATGTCTAGAAGGATGAATATCCTTAATGGTTCATTTGACACGGTGGTGAGGTCCTCTTTTTGTTAGTTATCGTTATTTTCCGTTGACCTCTAGCATTAGAAACCTAGTCGGTGCCTTAGGATTCCTTGATTCATTACCAACTTTTAGTATTAGAACTTAGTCGGTATTTTTAGGATGGTTCATTATCTCGTACTAGGCTTAATAAATATATTGGTCAGATATTTTCGGTGTATAGTGTATTATAATTTTATGTAGAGCTTATGTGTGAAATTTTAAATGGAGTAACGATAATCACCCTTGGAAATACTAGTTTCGAGGAATGCACCAGGAGATGGAAATCTCTGGTTGTGGTTTGAATTTCTTTGGTTAGCAGATTACGGAATACTTCAATAGAAACCCATGCAATAAGGTACGCACTGTTCCTCGAAAACTTTGGTGATGGGTTGAGACTGTCCGGTAGAGGACATAGTGAGGCTACGCACTTTCTCTTCGGAGGATTTGGCGGATACATAGACTTTGACTTTTCGGAGGCTTTGAAAATTGGTTACGTAGTTCCGGTTAAGACTCGTGGGAGAGAGTGTACTGGCCAGATGGCAGTAATGTTAAAATGAAATTGTATAATTAAGTACGAGAATGATGTAAAGGGTTTTGCCTATGTTTATGGGATTTGAAAATGTTTTATCGGGTAGGATCTTATGAATAGTCATTGTTTAGTCGATTCACCTCGCTTTGTGATAACTTTGTTTGCTTCAATTTCCTTTGAATAATTGCCATTAGATCACCAAATGTTTGAGAATGTGCTACTTTCTCGGTTATCCCTGTTTCCTCTAAGTTGTCTCGTTTGGACCCAATGTGTTTAGCCTTGTCCTAATTTGTTTTGAGTTGTCTCTATTTGTCTTGGTTCGCTTATTCTTACTTCTCCGCATTTGTCAGGTCCCTATCTCACTAACTCGATTCGTTTAGAGTAAGGATTTAATACTTTGCGCTAGTTGGTCATTAGGTAACTTCTTCAACTAAATAAGGGTTGCTTTAGTTTAGGACTAGTCACCCAGTCCAACAGTATGTGTTATGTCGTATCCTAGTTTCCGGCTTCTTTCTGTCGCTAGTTTAGTTATCCTCTTATCTCATTGTTCTCTACTCGGGTAGTGAGTTTCCTTCCTTACCTGATTCGTGCATCATAGTGTATCTTTTAGAAGGTTTCCGAGTCATAATAGTATAGTTAGGAGTGTTTGTATTAGGTCTTTCATTGATTATCGGCGTTTTACGATTGATTATCGTTCTCTCTTTATTCTCGTTCGTTTGTAGCATATTTGTGTTATCTTGGACTCAACAATTTCTAGGTTAGTCAGTATGTATGTTGGAGTGCCCAAATTAGTATCATAGTAGTGTCTTCCTTGTATGTTATTAGGATAGTAGTGGTTGTGTAGGTAATAGAGGTGTTCGCTCCAGAGGGAATCTTGTAGGATATAAGTCTAGATGCACAAGTCTGAGTCGTCTGGTTACCGTATTCAGTTTAGACCTATAGGTGTATGAGTTTTATATGTGTAGGAATATATTTTGATGTTAGTATCTTTAGTTGGGAGTATCTTGTGATCTCGTTTCATGGATCAGATTGTTACCTTACTTCTGGATAAGGAGGACACTCATTATCCAGAAAAAGGAGACAATTTGGACTCATGAAAATCTATATTAGTCCTTAATGATTAGAATGGAGAATAAAAGTCAAAGCTCGTATTCGAGATGCGAGAATTTAGATATTCATCTCCACCCTAATAATTATGAGACTCGATTCATATTATGTTAAGTTAGTTGAGAGAGTAGAATTGTGAGTGATAGAGGGTGAGGGTTTTACTTTTGGTAAAAATTTGTCTTCGTGACTTGGCTTGTTTTTTATCGGCACTAAGAATCCTTGTACCTAGCTTTCCATTGTTCTTTTCTTGATTTGGTGGTAGATGTTGGTGGAGCATTATCCTCGGGTTAGTAATTGAATTTTCGGGACGAAAATTTTAATAAGGTGGGTAGGATGTAATACCCGGTATGCTTGAGTTCAGTTTCATCAAGGGCAACACAGTTTATTATTATTATATTATTGTTATTGCCAGAATAATTGGTGACCCCTATTATAAAATTTTAATTTTGCATGCTGTTGGTCCGACTTTAGTTGGACCGGACTGTGGATCCCGGGTCCAGGTCGCGAGCCGACTGAAGCAAAGCCGTCTGTTGTGTGCACATGTGTAACAGTGCATGGTGATCAGTGTTAAATTGTTAGCTAGATGATCAGATTTGATGATGTATAGGTGTCGGTGCATCCCGGTGCATGCGTCTTTAAGTGCGAATCACGTATAGTAACTATTAAGTGAAAAAAAAACAAAAACAAAACAAAAATTAAGACCCGAACCCGAACCCAGCCCAATCCCAACCCGACCCTATCCCCTTCCCTCTCTCTTCCTCTCTCTCTCTCTCTCTCTCTCTCTCTCTCTCTCTCTCTCTCTCAGCCACTCACCCTCACCCTCACCATCCCGATCCCTCTCTCATTTCACTCGGATCCCTCACCCCCTCACCCGATCTCACTCCCATCTCTCTCGGCCCCCCAAAACCCGATGCCGCCCAGCCGCCCCCATCTGACCCGTTAGCCGCCTCCCATCTCCAACACCATCCCGTCACCCTCCCTCTCTTTCCCGATCTCCACTCAACCTCCCCGGATCTCCACTGCCCTCCCACTTATCTAATCCCCCAATACCCGCAACAAATCCTGCCGGTACAACCGGCCGTCGCTCCCCTTCCCTTTAAAATCCCGACCCCCTTTTCCTCTCCTTGGTCCGACCCCCTCACCCCCTCCGATCTCTCACCACTCTCCTCTTCGATTTGTCCCCCCCTTCTCTCTGATCTCTCTTTCCTCTCCCTCTCCATCTTTCTTTTTTTTTTTTTTTGGCATGCGGCAACCAATCGGCAAGGAGGAGCCCTCGCCGGAGAAGGCCGACTGGCCGGAATGGAGCAAGGAGGAGGAGTAGCCCGCCACGGCCGACAGTCCCCTTCCTAAGCAACCTAGCACGTTCCCCGACCTCTCGACCTCTCTGTGGTGTTTGGTGCTCAACGATCGGAGCAAGAAAAGGGGCAGCCGGAGAAGTAGCCAGCCAAAGCCGACGACTCTCCCCCGACTGAACGGTCGGCCCCTTCACCAGTTCTTCTTTTTCTTCCTTCTTTCATTTTGTTCTCTAGAGACCAGCCCGACTCCTTCTCTGTCGGCTTGCTTCGGAGCGGCCATGGACACTGACCTTAGGGACAGTGGTTATGCAGCTAGCAAGGCTCGAACTCGACCAAGCCAGGCCCCACCAACAACCCCTTTTGCTGTGATGGTTATCGACGACTTGGCCGGCGGCAGCCAGGCAGCGGGTGGCTTTGACCACCTCGATTGGACATGACCCGACCCCCCTGAACCAACTGCGAGGCTAGCCCTCCGTTTGCCTTTTCCCTTACCGCAGCCAAGAGACCGGTGACAATGCATTTGGCGCTACCCCGACCACCACGGTCTTGACCGACCCCTCCGAGTGCGATTAATCGCAACAGCACACCGCCCTTTTTCTTGTAGTATTGTCATTGGCCGAAGGGCCGACGCCGATAAGTAACGTGTATCAGACCTGACGACTGGTCAGGTCTGTAACCCATGACCTTCATTGTGCCTGATTGGGCCAAAACCCCCCAAGTCGACTCACTTGGGTTGGCGACCATTATCGACCACTTCCTATGCTAAGGTGGTTCCGACCGTACTAGGCCTTAGAAGTGAGCTAGCTATTGTACTTACCCTTAGTATAGCGTGATGTCATTTGCCTTGACACGTGTAGAGTAGCCATATACAACAGTATACCACTTAGCGGGCGACCCCGGAGTTCGACCGAGTGGGAGTCCAACGATTGGGCAGTCGACGACGCCAAGCCGTGGCTTGGCGCACAAACCCCAACCTCCCCATGATGTTGATTTAGCCCATGAGGCACACTCGAGTTAAGCGGGCCCGATCACATCGAATCATGCTTACTCAAAGTTGATGATACCGACGCAAGCCAAACCACCTCACATGGTCTTTTGCGCACGAGACCGACCTCCAACACCTAAGCCCGACCAAGATCGACTTTTGCCGATTTTGCCACCGACCGACACGGTTATGACCGTTTGGCCGGATTAGTGCATTTGGACCCTAATGTGGCTTTTGGCGTCAGGAATGCCGACTAACCAAGATGATATCTTCGGCGCACCGTTTTGCGTGCCCGTAGACTGACGTCCGATGACGCTACCTTTGGCGCATCGGATTGCGTGTCAGTAGACCAACGTCCGATGATACTACCTTTGGCATATCAATTTGCATGCCAGTAGATCGGCGTCCAATGACGCATAAATTCTCGGCTCGGCCAACTCAGGCCTAAATCAGTGTTTTCAGTAGCAAGCAATAATCATGCACCGTTATATGTGAACTTGGCAGTTCGTGACCATGTTGACCCAGACAGAGACGGAACGAAGGTTGCTAGCAGAAGCCCGTGTTCGACAATCAGGTGACATCAACTCCCCTTCCCGTGGTCTTTGATAGTGGGAAATGAGAACAACTAGGGTAGGTGTCCTCGATACTGCATGCGGGTCCCGCCGGGAATCGCCGCATATGGTCATGTGGACCCCTCCTTGCATGCGAAGTCGCGAGTCCGGCAACGCATGCTTTAAAATATTATTAAAATAAACATGCTTTAAAATATTATTAAAATAAATCATGTTTTAAAATATTATTTAATCATGCTTTAAATATATATATATATATATATATATATATATATATATATATATATATATATATATATATATATATATATTAATAATTAGAGAATAATTATTTCTGCTGATTGCTTGGACACCGTAAGTAGGAATTCCCTTAAGTTTTGAAACTTAATAATTAAATAATAATTATCGGGGCCTACCCTCCTAAGTGGAGTGAGGAGACCCGGGCACACGGGAATACGGGCGAGAGTAATTTAGGTTTATTGTGATGCATGAGTTGCGAGAGTAGTACGGGACCAGGGTTAAAAGGTTGCAAATCACTAATTAACTCATGTACCCTTTTTATCTGTCTCGGTATGTATTTAAAGGTAGTTATTCACTGTGTTGAGTTTTTAGCACTTTTTTTAAAAAATAGAATATGATAATGTATATTGTGGAAAAATTGGACCCCGTGCGCGCAAGGGCTGTGAACCACCCTACGCGCACAGCTGAAGATCAGTAGGCTATGGAGTCACGAGCAAAGATTGTGGTAAAGCCAATAGGTGGTACCCTCGAGTAGGGATTGACCTAGCAATTCCTGTCCCGGGGTAGTTGAAGACCCTAAAGAAAGCAAGTTGGGCGGTAGAGCTCCACCGTGAAAGACGGGAAACCCCTTATGATCATCTGGGTGATTTTGTGCACGGTGTTGGAGGGTGCACGGCGAGAGAGTTAGCCCTCTACATCGAAATAAAAGGCCCTATAGTAATGCCTGATCGGGGGCAGGATGAACAAAATATCCGGGGTTCACATTAGGATAGATATTTCATATAATTGCTAATTAACAACTATGGAATCTTAATATTAGATTATGGAATGGTAGATGGTCATTTTACTTGTTTATTAATACTGTAGAATATTGAACGAACTTTATGTTAGACAATCTAGTGACAATAGATATTGCATGAGAACATAGACTGCTGGTAGGATTAGGTTATCCCTCTATAAATATTAATAATCTGTATTAGGGCTGTTAAATTTAATTCAATTAGCTCGTTTGTCTCATATTATTAAAGACTATTAGGATGTCACTAGCCATTAATTTGGCTAATCTTTCCATTTCCTATTGGGGGCTACTCTTTCCCACGAATAGACTCTCCTGCAGGTGTGGAGGTTTAGGTGTTGCAGTGGGAGGCCAGAGGCGGAGTTAGAGTTGTGATAGTGTTCCATCTTCAGTGTATCGTCTTGTAGCTTTTCTTATTCTTGCAATGTAATCGATTGGATTGGAATAAAGATTAATTGGTTTAGTCAGTGTTTGGTGACTATTAGTGGGGATGATCCAGCTGAATTCTTTTGGATAGGCCTCTCTTCAAGGTCCCAAGCCTAGGATAGCTCACAATAAAATATAAATCTTAAAGTGACTTAATTGACTAGCCCTGTAGATAGGACCTCTAAACCAGTGCCCGAGTGCTAGAGAGTAGGCGAGGCTACTCAGCTCGTCATCAGAGGCTTGAGCCTCGTGCTCCCTTAAGAGGGACTTCTGTCAGCATGTGAGGCACTGGCAGGTCGCACATGCTGTGAGGATAGCTCGGTTGAAGGTCGAGCGTGGTCATCTTTATCAAAAAAATTTAGCTCTCGATTTCCTCTTAATAAAATACTTTTAAAAATCAAGTCTTAAAATACCCCTTGTTTCTCTCCCCCTCCTTCTTCATTTAGAAGAGAGTTGCAGTCCTGTGAGAAACCCTAATTGGTGTAGTTAGGTGACCAGACCCTAATCTCTTTGGTTTTCCTCACCTCACACCCCAGGGATCGGTTTTAGATTTCTGGGGCGTGACAGCGAGCCTCCCCCTTCCCACCTTCTTCTTCTCTGGCAGTCGGGCGCAGCAGCAGGGAGGGGGCTGTGAGCTCCCCCTCCCCACCTTCTTCTTCTCTGACGGACCAAGAGCAGCAGCAGACCCCCCCTCAGTCCCTTTCTTCCCTGGCGGCGGGGGCAGTAGCAAGGCCCCCTGTCTTCTCCTTCGACGGCAACGATGGCGTGAGGGGGTCGAGCGTGCTCCCCCCTCACCTATTCCCTCCTCCAAAGGGCGGCGACGGCGGCGGCGTGAAGGGACGAACTTGGGTCCCCCTGGTCTCCTCCTTCAACGGCGACGATGGCATGAGGGGGTCGAGCATGCTCCCCCCTCACCTGTGCCCTCCTCTAAAGGGCGACAATGGCGGCGGCGTGAAGGGACAAACTCAGTCCCCCCGGTCTCCTCCTTCAACAGCGATGATGGCGTGAGGGGGTCGAGCATACTCCCCCTTCACATGTTCTCTCCTCCGAAGGGCGGCGACGGCAGCGGTGTAAAGGGACGAACTCAGGTCCCCCCTTGTCTCCTCCTTCTCTAGCAACGGGGAGGGGGGCAGAAACAGGCCCCCTCAGTCTCTTTCTTCTCCGGTGGCGGGGGGCAGCAGCAAGACCCCCCAAGTCTCCTCCTTCAATGGCGACGATGGCGTGAGGGGGTCGAGCACCACTCTCCCCTTACCTGTTCCCTCCTCTGAAGGGTGGCGAAGACGATGGTTTAAGGAGGTCGAGCATTGCTCCCCCTTGCTCTTTCTTCTCCGGCAACAGGGAGCAGTAGCAAGACCCCCTCGGTCTCTTCCTTTTCTGGCAACAACATGACTGTAACAGCGGATGGGAGAGGTCGAGCCTTGCTCCCTCCCCTCTGTCTCTTCTGTATTCTCCGACAATGGAAGCCCAGCGACGGCGGTCTCATCCTCGATCTAGCTAATACAATAAGAGAAGAACGAGGGTGGACGACCACTCCCAAGCATTCGATGGCGACTTGCGTGGCCGATCGCCGACATATGCGACCATACGTGGCACGACAATGATGCCCTCGGCACGACGACCTCATCAATGACAACCATGGTCCTCGCGTCGTGTCGATGATGCCCTCGACACAGCGACGAATCCCGAGGCACGACCGTGGTGCACGCGACACGGCTACGATACATACAGCCACCTGCGACATGAAGACGCCCACGATATTTGTCGATGTCTACGACACTCATCGATGTACACGATCACGATGCGCGCGGTCATTCACAAGATCTGCTGACGCACATGGCCACCCATAGCACGACGACGATTCACGCGGCACGACAATAACTTATGCAGCCTTGCACCAAGGATCCCAGCCAGCCAGGCGACTACCTAACTGAATGGGAGGGGGTAACTGTGGGTGCAAAAAATGGCTAAAGCAGACGAGCCAGCAAAACCCATGCCTTTAAGGTCCATGAGGGTGACTCATGGATCACCAACAGGCCAGTAGAGGCCCGATCGAGGATAACTAGCTGGAAGGTGACACGTGGACCAGTCATAAGGCACCACATTTAGCAATCGCAGCTCGCCACCTCCCAAGCTAGAAGAGAGCGACATGTGGACCAACCACGGGGTGCCACTTGGATCGACCATAGCTCGACACCACTACGGGGAGTAGCATCTATAAATATAGCAGTGGCAAACAATATGGAAGGGGCTTCTGAGACTTTTGGACCTGCTCTGGATCCCTTACTACTTGGGGAAAGTCGGGCTTTGGGTGAGGGTAACAGAGCTCCACACCGAAGCAGACCAGAGAAAGGCTATGTCTCTCCCTCTACCTTCTAGTTCTAAACCACTCTAGCTCTAGCTAGACCACTTGTACTAACCCCCCTCGGCCTGTCGAGGGGTAACTCTATTCCTTCGGATCTAGTAGATTAAGGTTGTGACTTACCGCACGGAGACGTAGGCTACGGCCGAACTTCGACGACAAACCTTGTGTCTCCTCTCCTTAATCTCTACTTCCCTCACTCTCATCTCAAGCTACACGTTTACTACTTACTCAACACCACATCAATTGACCGTGGGAGGAAGTCTTACGACGGCAAAAGATTTTCCCCCCACATATGCCAAAACCTCTCTCTCTCTCTCTCTCTCTCTTAGAATTTATGCCGCCACTAGAGTGAATTCCTAGCTCCGCCACTGCCAGTGGTGGCTCTTCGCACATCGAGGCTCGCTCTTCTCGTGCAAGACCTCGGATCACAACACAATAATCGCAGGCAAACAAATGCGCTCTCTCCCTGTCCTCCTATTAGTTTGGAGATTGCCTAGACCTTGTTCAACATCGGTAAAGCTTAGCCAATATGATCCACTTACAAACTAGTATAAATTTGCACTTCTTCAAGAAATTATTTTTGACCGACAAACCCAATGACAATTTATTTACTTTCATCGCTAGGAGATTAATATCCAAGATAACCTATGAAGCATGGGTACTTCGAAATGACTATCATATCGGGTATGACAAATCATGTACCCGGTACGTCGTTTTGAATCGGGTATGTGTACCACAATTTGGGTACGACACCGATACAACATGGGTGCGGGAACCCCAATTTGGGTACGATGCCAGTACATCATGGGTACGACATGGTTACAAATACAGGTACAGAAAATTAAAATATAAATAAAAATTTAGAAAAAAATCCTAATAAATAATAATAATAATAAGATACAAATAACTTTTAATTTTTTGTTATTTTTTAATTATACTAAAATATCAGTGATATTATACTAAAATTATAAAATATATCTTTTAGATAGGTATCTCACCTAATCTGTACTATATTTTTTAAAGATTTTACTATATTAACATACCCATTTTGTATCCATACCGATATTTGTATTTATACTCGTGCTTCATAGAAGATATCGGTGCTCCCAAATAACCCTTTCTTAGCATACTAAGGTTAGGCAGCCTTAATCAACCAACAAAGTAAGAGAATCTGTTAAGTATATTTTTATCTTGTCCTAAGACCAAGAATTCTCAAAGATGGAAATGGCAAGTAGAACAATGAAAATTTAATATAGAGGCACGTTTAAGTTGTGGAGTGCATTCTACGTAACAAATCAATAAAGAAATCAAGAGCGGGGCCTTACCCATTTTATCACGATTACAATATGGGAAATGCTATTCAACCAACCCAATAGCCAACCCCCATCAACAAGCTGCCTACAAGTACTACTCATAGCTTTTGAATCTCACGACAAATATTTTAAAAGTTACTAGTGTCAGATCAAACATAACTAGTGAAAGGCATCAAATAATAATAATAATAATAATAATAATAATAATAATAATAATATTAATAATAATAATAATAATAATAATATGCTTAAGCTCCCTAACAGAAAATGAGATTAATCTAAAGGACACACATAAGATAAGATTAGTGTGAAGTCTTTTGGATTAAACTTTTGTTAACTGAAAGTATCAAAATTTTTATATAGCCCGAAAGTTCCCTCACCTGCCTCGCATTTCTCTCTCTCTCTCTCTCTCTCTCTCTCTCTCTCTCTCTCTCTCTCTCTCACACACACACACACACACACACACACACATCAATGGCGGAGGCAGGGCACGGGCAGCGATGGTTGAGGCGGGTACGAGCAGCGAACCGAGTGACGATGAGCGCAAGCAACATCCTCGAGCTGCAGTTGTTCGCCGCCGTTGAGCAGCGGATCGGGTGGTGGCGACGGTGATCAACAGAGTCGAGAAGCGACGGGTGTGGGGGAGGATTTTGGCCGTCGTACGTAACCCTCCTCCAACAGTCACTTGAAGGTTTAACCCTTCGGGATGTGGCGCACTATGAAGCGTTGAGCTGTCGCGCTAACACTATAAAGTGAAAGAAAGAGAGTTGACACAGGATATGGTGACGAAATTCGGTTGAAGCCAACGTCTCCGTGCGGTAAGACATAACCTTTGAATTCATTATATCTCAATGAAGTAGAGCTACTCTCGACAAACCGAGTAGTGCTTCTTATAAGCAGACAAAGGGTGGAAAAGGAGTCTAAAAACTAGACGGCTCTGGGAGCTTTGGAAAATAAAAAGTGGGTTTCTGGTCTGAAATTTCGGATTCGAATTATTTACAGGGTTGGTTATTTACAGGGATTTGGTTTGTGGGGAATATTCCGGGTTACGTTGAGCTGTGAGCTACTGTAGGAGAAAATGAGCAGCGGGTATTTTGACCCCCCTAGAAGTTTTCGAATTTGATAAAATTTGGTGAGGGCGTTTTCTAGGGTAAGATGATCATCCTCACCAATTTTCACCAAATTCCAAAACTTCTAGGGGGTCAAATGGTTGAAGCAAAATATACAGATTTTAACGGTGACTACGGACGACAGATTTTGCTTCGACCATTTGGCCCTTCTAGAAGTTTTGAAATTTGATAAAAATTGGTGAGGATGATCATCTTACCCTAGACAACACTCTCACCAAATTTTATGGAATTCCAAAACTCCTAGAGGGGACAAAATACCCGCAGCTCACTTTTTAAACCGGCAGCTCACAGCTCACTGTAACATTCTTTTATATATATATATATATATATATATATATATATATATATATATATATATATATATATATATATATATATATATATATATATATATATATATATATATATATATATATATATATATATATATATATATATATATATATATATATATATATATATATATATATATATATATATATATATATAGGGAAATGAGTTCCTATGACATGTCATAGGGAGTACCCTATGACATATGGTGAGTTAGTAACCCTAGAATATTTAGAATGTTCTAAATTTTTATGAGGATGATCACCCTATCTTAGATAGGACCCCCGCAAAAAATTGGCTCATTCTAAAACTTCTAGAGGCATCAAATGTGATTTTCAATTTAACAGTTAAAATGGATGGCCGATAAAGCTTCTAGCATTTGATGCCCCAACAAGTTTTAGAATGCTTTGATTTTTTGTGGACATTCTATCTAAGGTAAGGTGATCACCCTCAAAAAAATTCAGCACATTCTAAACATTCTAGCATTACTAATTCACCATATGTCATAGGGTACTCCCTATGACATGTCATAGGAACCCAGCCCTCATATATATATATATATATGTGGGTCAGGTTCAATGGACACTGTTTTTGCACTCAATTTTTTACACCGATTTTCAAAACCATCAGATAGAGGTTTCAGAATTTTTTGATTTTTTGTGAGCATTATCACCTTATCCTAGATAGCACGTCCACAAAAAATTAGAACATTCTAAAGCCTCTAAGTACATCAAAACTAAAAGACTTGATCGACCGTCTATTTTAATCGTTAATTTGAAGAGCACATTTAATAAGTCTAGAGGACTTAGAATGTGCTGATTTTTTGTGGATGTGTTATCTAAGACAAGATGATTATGCTCATAAAAAATCAAGAAATTCTAAAACCTCTATCTAATGGTTTGAAAATCGGTGTAAAAAATTGAGTGCAAAAACAGTGTCCATTGAACCTTACCCTATATATATATATATATATATATATATATATATATATATATATATATATATATATATAGAGAGAGAGAGAGAGAAATGCTTGAATACGGCATGCGGTGCGTGCGGCATCGCACCGCAGCCGTGTGATGCACTCGCTGCGTGCATGCGATGCACGTAGCAGTGCATCACACGGCTGTGGTGCGATGCCGCACGCACCGCATGCCGCAGCATAGCAGCCCCCTATATATATATATATATATATATATATATATATATATATATATATATATATATATATATATATATATATATATATATATATATATATATATATATATATATATATATATATATATATATATATATATATATATATATATATATATATATATATATATATATATATATATATATATATATATATATATATATATATATATATATATATATATATATATATATATGGGGGCGGGGAGCCTGCACCCGAGGTGCAGCAACAACACTGCACCTCCCCCTTGTTTTACCTACCTCGAAGTTTTGGAATTGAATGAAATTTGCTGAGGGTATTGTCTAGGGTAAGATGATCATCCTCACAAATTTTCATCAAATTCCAAAACTTCTAGGGGGGTTAAACGGTGACTACGGACGACTGGTTTTGCTTTGACCATTTGACCCCTCTAGAAGTTTTGGAATTTGATGAAAATTTGTGAGGATGATCACCTTACCCTAGACAACACCCTCACCAAATTTCATCCAATTCCAAAACTTCTAGGTAGGTAAAACAAGGGGGCGGTACAGCGTTGTTGCTGCACCTCGGGTGTATATATATATATATATATATATATATATATATATATATATATATATATATAGGGAAAGGGTAGCCTACTCTATGGAGTAGGCTACTTACCTACTCCATGGCTTAAATAGATGCCACATGACACTTTTTAATTCGGTATTTTGTTGATGTATGGTCAATCCAAAATGGATAGATTAGGATTATGAAAAAAAATCCGAAGAAAAAAATCTAAATCTATCCGATCAAGTTGTAACAAATTTAACGCTAAACTGTGCATCGTAATTTTTTTTTTTTGCATGCTAAAAATGCCACTTGGCATGTGTTTTTCTCAAAAAATTTTCTTGACAATTATTGGGAGGGATGAACCTAAGTTAACAAAGTGTTAACTCCGGTTAAAAAGTGCCACATGGCATTCATTTAATCCATGGAGTAGATAAGCTACCTACTCCATGGAGTAGGCTACCTTGCCCCATATATATATATATATATATATATATATATATATATATATATATATATATATATATATATATATATATATAGGAAATAAGTTTCTATGACATGTCATAAGGAGTACCCTATGACATATTGTGAGTTAGTAACCCTAGAATATTTAGAATGTTCTGAATTTTTATGAGGATGATCACCCTATATTTGATAGGACCCCCGCAAAAAATCGGCTCATTCTAAAACTTCTAGAGGCATCAAATGTGATTTTCAATTTAATGATTAAAATGGATGGCCGATAAAGCTTCTAGCATTTGATGCCCCAACAAGTTTTAGAATGCCTTGATTTTTTGTGAACATTCTATCTAAGGTAAGGTGATCACCCTCAAAAAAATTCAGCACATTCTAAACATTCTAACATTACTAATTCACCACATGTCATAGGGTACTCCCTATGACATGTCATAGGAACCCAGATATATATATATATATATATATATATATATATATATATATATATATATATAAAGAGAGAGAGAGAGAGGCTAAAATGCGGCGTGCGGTGCGTGCGGTGTCGCACCGCTGCCGTCTGATGCACCGCTGCGTGCATCGCACGCACCGCAGCAGTGCATCAGACGGCAGCGGTGCGACGCCACACGTACCGCACGCCGCATCCTAGCACGCCTCTCTCTCTCTCTCTCTCTCTCTCTCTCTATATATATATATATATATATATATATATATATATATATATATATATATATATATATATATATATATATATATATATATATATATATATATATATATATATATATATAATGTGGCATGCGGTAAGTGCGGCACCTAGCACATGCCGTCTGATGCACTTTTGCGTGCGCGTGTATCAGACGGTTGCGGTGCGATGCCGCACGTACCGCATGCCGCAGCATAGCATGCCCATATATGTATATATATATATATATATATATATATATATATATATATATATATATATATATATATATATATATATATATATATATATATATATATATATATATATATATATATATATATATATATATATATATATATATATATATATATATATATATATATATATATACTAGTAAAAACCCCGTGCCCAAGGTCACGAAAAAGATTTCGAGGACGGCGAAAACATTTCGAGGGCGGTGATAATTTTTAGAGGGTGGCGGCAATATTTTGAGGGTGGCAATAATTATTTCAAGGGCGAAAATTATTTCAAAAAATATGACTTATTTCGAAGGTGACAATAAAGCATACATTTCGAAAGTTGCAACAATATTTCGAAAGAGATAATAATATTAGTGAGAGGTGATAATGCTCATATCTGTTGACACTTGAACGGAGTGACAAAATTTTCATCGCATGAGCACCCATTATAGGTGTCGGAGGTAGCAAAACATCTTATTGCTACGTAGTTTACCCGTCGCTGCCACCCATCAAAGGCTGCACACTTGTAACCATTGTCCGTCGTTACCTCCACTCGTTGTTCCTCATTAGTATTGCCATCCACCTGTCGTCGATGTCCGACGCCATCGCTATTGATACGCCATCCTCGGTCGCTATCGATCACAAAAAAAAAAACTAATGCCACTGTTGCCCGCCTCCACTAATCGCCAAAAAACCCACGTCGCCACTACTGGTCGCTACCCACCGCTACCACCCGCCACCGTCATTTGCCACCACTCGCACTATCGCTTACGCCGATAGCTGCTTTTTATTGCTGCTTAACGCATCCTACCATCGTAATTGTCCGCCACCTTATAAAAAAGAAATATTTTCATATCATTTTATAAAACCAAATAGGTGGTGTTCTTCTATACTAAACATGATTGCATTATGCCATCATAAAAATCAAGCGCTGGCTGATCCCCCCCCCCTCTCCCCCTACCACCCCCTCAATTATAAGAACAGGAAACTGAAATGATGAAGGGACCCCAAAACATCCCTGCAAGCATATGGTGGTAAATTCAAAATGACAACATATCTCCACGTAAAAGATTTTGAGGGCAAGGACAATATTTTGAGGCAGGTGATAATATTTCGAGGGTGACAAAAAAATATTTCGAGTGGCAACAAAATTTCAAGGGGGATATTAATATTTTGAGGGTAATAACAATATTTTTTTAATAAAGACCATACCTTAGTCACACCGAACCACAGTATCACTGAGGTTCGGGGTCTAGGCAACGACATTTGCCATTTTGAGCAGAATGGATGGTTTCAGATTGTTGTGATCGGTATGGCACCGAGAATCCCAAGGGGCTCCCATCGTTCAGGTCGGTTGATCAAACGGGAGAGGGCCGGTGATTGCGAGAATGCGAGATCTAAAGGGGGTTGGGATCACGCGTTCGAGAGGGGGCTGGGATCACTTAGAGAGAGAGATAGGGTCGGGATCGCGCAGAGAGAGAGAGAGAGAGAGAGAGAGAGAGAGAGAGAGAGAGAGAGAGAGAGAGTGTAAAGCATTCAAAAATATAGAGGACTGTAATATCTTTACTTAAGGTAAGAGGTGGTAGTATCTTCCATGCATTCGTAATAGACGTCGGGTATGCGGTGTTGTCTATCATTCTCATCTTTTCTCTCTTTGGAGGTTGCTACCCTCGGAGTAGTTGTGTGATCCTTTCCACCTGTGGTGGAGTGTATCAGTAGTCCAACTGAAAAATTCAAAATTTACCACTATATTTCATCAGAATTCAACTGCGAAACCAAAACCCATGTGACAAAATTCATTATTTTGGGTATTTATCAACAAAAGTTCCCACTATAGTTCATCAAATTCAACTGAAGGAGTTACCTTGTACCAAAAAAACATCTGATTTGGGAGTTCTATATGTTGGGTTCATTCCTCATTGGGGAACAGGAACCCACTTGTTTGGGCTTTAATAGGGGGGCCATGTCGGGAGATATAAGGCTCTCACCAGTAGCCACATTCCCCTGGCATCCAACTACGTAAGATTCAAGTCATTGAACAGTAGTATGGCTTCCCAATGATCCGCAACCTTGATATTGTCCTTCTGATACTCTGCAACATCCAAGTCGAAGTCCTTCAAGTGTGACAATGGGGATGAACACAAATACCTTATCGAGTCGACCTAGTGAGTGGCAATCTCATTGCAGGAGATGTTCAATACTTTCAAGAAAATCAGTAGCTTTAGAGGTTCTAAAGCGGTAAAGTTACTAAAAAAGAAACCATTATGCATGCACAATTCTCTTTCTCATTCAACCTGTCAGTCAGCACTTAAAAGAAACCATCATGCATGCATATACAATTTATATGCATCAGAATTTCAAAGCAGTTTATAAGCATCAGAAATTTAAAAGCATCAAAATTTTCAAAGTATTATGCATGCACCCACACATCATGTATTTAATTATCCTTTGCAATATGTTGAGTGCTAATGAGTTAAGAAAATCAGCAGCTTTAGAGGTTCTAAAGCGGTAAAGTTACTGAAAAAGAAACCATTATGCATGCACAATTCTCTCTTATTCAACCTGTCAGTCACCACTAAAAAGAAACCATTATGCATGCATATACAATTTATATGCATCAGAATTTCAAAGCAGTTTATAAGCATCAGAAATTTAAAAGCATCAGAATTTTCAAAGTATTATGCATGCACCCACACATCATTATTTAATTATCCTTTGCAATATATTGAGTGCTAATGAGTTATGGTTCCATATTCAAATTGTTCAATTGTTCTATACTTCAATACTAAGAGGGGAAGAGAGAGAATTTTGACTGAAAGGTTGAATGATAGAGATGAATATATTAAAACTTTGGCAGAAAGAATAAAATACAAAAATAGACCAGTATAAAGTGTTGCTCAATGGACTATCCATAATCCGAAAAAGAAAAAAGGTTTTTCACCTTGCATGTGATCAAAATGCCACTGGACATATGTTGTCATCATACTACTGATTTTATTAGACCAACGAATATGTGCTAGGATACATGTGATATCATTTGTTTTTCAAAAAAAAAAAATCTAATTTACGCTTTAAAAAAATCTCATTTAATCTCATTCAATCGGGAAGCAAAAAAGGGAGCTACCTACTCCTATCCGGCAACGACCTCCAACTCTTGCTCGACGGTAACGATCGGCTTTTGCACTGCAACTGTGATGGCACAATCCATTGCAATTCATCAAATGCTTGTCGCCCACTAATTTCCAATCCCAATCCCAACGCCAACCCCCAAAAAAAGATGTTCAGATTTCAGCAAAAAATAAATAAATATTATCAGCAAAGAAATGGCAGAAAAAAACCAAAAAATAAATAAAGATAGAGTTTGATGCTTAATCTTCAAGGGTTTTTTAGAGAGAGAGAGAGAGAGGTAAAGGGAACAATACTCGACCGAAGGTGATGAGATCAGTTTTGGGGTTTGTGCAGATCCATGGGAGATCAGGATCTGGCCGGAGTGGAGGAGGAAGCACCGATGGGGTGGATGAGCCCCACCAGGAGGAGGTCCGGTGCGAATCAATCTTGGTGGATGAAAACCTATTGATGTTTTTTGCATATTACCGAGGAGCAAAAAACCTCAAAGTTGGGAAAAAAAAAATCATAGGAACAATCAAAACCCACAAAAGAAACTAAACAATAAATTTTTTTTGTGAAATTCAATTGACAAAAAAAAGATGAACACAATCAGTTTGTTCTTGATATTTGTAAGTGCTAAATAGGGTTAATGACTTATGTTGAAATTAAGGTATTGTTCTTGAGATATCAGTTGAGACCCATCATATTACCAATCACTCATTTAAGTCTAGGGTGGACAATTGACGTGAGTGAAAGAGAAAAAAAGAGAATTAGAGAGACTTTGGCCTCTCATCGGCCACTACCATCCGGAACCGCTGGCAATAGACAATCATGACCTATAACTCAGATAATGCACTACAAAGCTGATCACATTTATTTAATTAATATTCTCTTTCAACCATTTAATCGGGCATCTTCTAAGCGAATATTAGACACTGAAGTAAAATAATAGACAATGATGAACTATAACTAAGAAAAACCTAACGCACTCCTTTAATTCATCTCCTTTTTCAAGCATTTAATGGAACCTTTGTTGGGCAAATATTAGATACCAAAGTCACATAATAGACAATCATGTACTAAATTCAGACAATGCAATCAATGTACAGAAAGAACAAATATGAAACCACATAGGAGAAGGTTCTTGGGAGTTTAGAAGTATAGAACTACATATATGATATATTGAACAAATCCTTGGAACTTTGGATCAGTATTTAAAGAGGATTCTATAGAGTAGAAGAACAACTTCATACCATAACGTTGATGCGGGAGGAGCAAAACTGAAAAGCCAAACATTAATTCAAAAACATTGGGACATCAAATTAAAGAGAAGAATAAATGAAGCACAAATACACATCACAGCAGTCCAGCCACAGGATTGAACAAATGATCCTTTAAGCAACTCACTTCTTTAGTACACTGCACCATAAAGAACAACTGGATGAGGATAAATGGACGTTCAAAAAAAAAAAAGGGCAAAATCAAAGAAGGGGATCTTACTTATATAGATATGCAGCAATTCCAAGAATAATACAAAGCATGATGCTATCGCCATAGAACTTGTGACTGGATTTCAGCTGAAATGAATGGAACAAAATCCCAGTTAGCTTATACCTTAAGATCGTGTTCTTTTCCATTATTGCCGATGTGCTCTGCAACATAGTAAAAAAAAAGAAGAGATCATAGAGAATATGAGAAATGATAAAAAAAAAAAACAGGATTAGAAAGCAGAACGAAATCTGCAGGGGTAAGAGAGAAACCAAGCGGGTGGTGGAAGCAGGGATGATGGACCTCTGCCTCCCCCACCCGCAGCTCCTTCTCCATCTGTCTCCCTTGCTCCAACCGACCTCTGCCAATCCCAACCTGCCCCACCTACGCTGTTAACTCTCCTCCCTTTATCTCACCTCCACTGCAACCCGACCCACCCCGCATCCACTGCTCACCTTCCTCCTTCTCTCTCCCTCTCTGCAACTGACCTTCTTCCTTCCCCCTCCTCTCTTTTCCCCACATCACTTCTTCTTCGGATGAGCCCTGAACCGACAAAAAAAAAACAGAGCATTTCAAGCGAAAAAAAAATTAGAGCAAGAATTATGGAGGGGAAATGACTTGCAATGGTGGTGGATCTGGGTTCTCAATGTAATTCCTTCCTCCTCTTCTCTTCTCCCTGACTTCATTCCATCCTTCACGCCCTGTAAACTTACAGATCAAACCGAACAAAGAGGAGAGAGAGAGAGAGGCTTGGGGTCGTCAGTTGATCGACGGGGATAGGGGCTAACCGGAGCTCGGGGTCGTCAGGTGGTCTCGGACTTCCCCTCCTGTTTCTTGCAGGGGAGCATGTGGTGGGTGAAGCTCTCGGGGAAGCAGATCTTCTGGATCGCCCCATTGAACACCCGCAACAACAGTGAGATGAACCCTAACAACATCAACTCTGCACTAAACCACCATCACACCCATCAAACAGAGAGAGAGAGAACCTTCAGATTAAATGATCCCCGATCCACCTTGCACCGATCTGACAGGCGAGCGGCAGCCCTCTTGGTCCTCCTCGAGGTCACCGGAGTTGCTCGAGGTCGACAGGAGAGCAGGAGGCTTGACCTCGAGGGCCGTGCGGGTTCGGACGCGTGATGATCTCGGCTGGCGCCCGGCGGCGAGCTCCTCGAGCAATCGCGGCCAGGTCCAACCTCGAGTTTCGCTGACAACGCCACCAGAGCTCCTCCGGCGAGGTCATGATCCGGGAGAGGAAGAGAGAGAGAGATCTGCAGTGTGAGAGAGACAATCCGGAAGGGGGGGTGACCGTCAGACTCTTCGAGGGCGGCGCGGAGGCAACCTAGGGCTGGATCTGCTCGTCGGCAAGGTGGAGAAGGAGAAGGCGACGGGATTTAGGGAGGGAGGGGAGGGGAGGGGGAGAGAGTGGGCGGGTGGGGCTGAGGGCGTGAGAGAGGGAGGGAGGGTGGCAACGGCGAAGGCCGAATCGGAGTCGAAAGGGGAGGCAACGATGACGGCCGAATCGGAGTCGCAAGGGGAGCCAACGATGACGGTCGGATCGGAGTCGCAAGGGGAGGCAGCGACGATGGCCGGATCAGAGTGGGAGCCAACGATGACGGCCGGATCGGAGTCGCAAGGGGAGGCCGGATCGGAGTCGAAAGGGGAGGCAGCAACGATGGCCGGATCGGAGTCGGAAGGGGAGGCAGCAACGACGGCCGGATCGGAGTCGGAAGGGGAGGCGACGACGGCCGGGTGCCTGCTTCCGCTTACCGGCCGGAGCAAGGTGCGCTCGAGTGGGGGAGGAGAACAGAGAGATAGAGAGAGAGGAGGCGGCCCGCAGGCCAAAGAATGGCGTGCCACTAATAACAGCGCCCCTTTGACTACCTGTACGGGCTGAGTGCGATTCACAGTTCTGGTGAATGAAGCAGACGGTTGTGATTGGGCGACGGCCTAATCACAGAGACCCTTTACTGCCTGAAACGGACATCTATCTCCTGCTTATAAAAATTTAAAAAATTTCAAGCGGGTACCGAGGGTGGCTGATATGCTGAAGTGGGCGGCTCACGTTTTACGGAGCGGCATGCTCTCTGTACCTCTCTCTCAGCCCCTCGATTTATGAGCCTGATTGGGATTCTTGGTTTGAGGGACTTGAAAATCAGATGGCTCAGATCGGATGGGATTTGGATCGGACGGGCTTGGAAGGATTTGGGATGGGATTTATGGCTGAGTGGGATTCTTGGTTGGGGCTAGGAAACGGACGACTGTGATTTATCCCCCTCCTCTAGATAAATCTGAGCCGCTCCTTTGTCTCAGTTCATTTGTCCCCCCCACAACCGTCGTCCCTTATTATATATATATATATATATATATATATATATATATATATATATATATATATATATATATATATATATATATATATATATATATATATATATATATATATATATATATATAGAAATGCTTGAATGCGGCATGCGGTAAGTGCAGCACCTACCGCATGCCGTCTGATGCACTGCTGCGTGCATGCGATGCACGCAGCGCGTGCATCAGACGGCTGCGGTGCTGTGCCGCACGTACCGCATGCCGCAGCATAGCATGCCCCTATATATATATATATATATATATATATATATATATATATATATATATATATATATATATATATATATATATATATATATATATATATATATATATATATATATATATATATATATATATATATATATATATATATATATATAGAGAGAGAGAGAGAGAGAGAGAATACGGGGTATAAGCTGACAGCCCATTTTTATTTTAGGCTGTTAGCTCACAGCCATCCGATCCCACTGATCATAACCGTCCGATTTAAAAAAACCAAAACACACACACCCTCTCTCTCTCTCTCTCTCTTTCTGATCACGATCTCTCTCTCTTTCTCTCGTTCGTTGAGAACCACCGCCACCCTCACCCTTCTCCTCCCACTTCGGCGTGGTCCAGCCGCAACTCCGGCAGCCCCCGACCTCCCCCTCGACGCCCGCAGCTCCGGCAGCCCCCGACCTCCACCCCCGATCTCCCGGTAGCCCCTTCCGGCCTCTCACGACCACCGGCGAGGTCCGGCGGTGCCAATCCAGACCCAACCTCCCACTTCCTCCTCTGATCTCGCCGGAGGGGGACGAGGTCGCCCCGGAGGGGTACGGGGTCGCGCCGGAGGGGGACGGGGTCGGTGGAGGTTCGGGGTCGCGCCGGTTTGGGCTGGGCAGAGAGAGAGAGAGGAGGAGGGAGAGGGGACATACGGGTAACACAGCTGTCTTAACAGCTTTTTTTTTTTTTTTTTTTAAGGGACGGTCCGATCATTGGGATCGGACGGCTGTCGGTGACAGCTCAAATGAATATTTAGGCTGGCAGCTCACCTCCCGTTTTCTCTCTCTCTCTCTCTCTCTCTCTCTCTCTCTCTATATATATATATATATATATATATATATATATATATATATATATATATATATATATATATATATATATATATATATATATATATATATATATATATATATATATATATATATATATATATATATATATATATATATATATATATATATATATATATATACTAGTAAAAACCCCGTGCCCAAGGGCACGAAAAAAATTTCAAGGACGACGGAAACATTTTGAGGGCGGTGATAATATTTAGAGGGTGGCAGCAATATTTCGAGGGAGAGAATGAAAGTTCATGGGCAATGATATTATTTCAAGATGGGGGTCATAATATTTCAAGGGTGGCAACGAAACATTTCGAGAGCGGTAACAATATTATTAGGGGGTCCATTAATTCGAGGATGACAATAATATTTTGAGGGAGGCAACAGAACCCTGCCGGCTGCCGACCCCACTCAGCCTGACCGCCATACAAACTAACGATCGTTGAGGTTTTAACTCGAAACGCCCATCCCTCCAGGTTGCTCTCTTTCTCTCTCTCTCTCTCTCCTTTTCTTTGTCGGAGGGGACAACCCTAAGACGACCCGAGGAGAGAAAAAGAGAGAGAGAGAACTGGGGAGGCCGATCGAGCTTCAGGTGATGGCCAGAGCAAGACCAAACAGCAATTAAGGCCATCTAAGGGTGGGCCTGTTGGTCAGAGCCGTGCGCGAGGCCGCGCGGGGCGAGCTTGCTGGTCGGAGTCTTGTGCAAGGCTGCGCAGGGTGGGACTGCTGGTCAGTCATGCGTGAAGCCACGCGGGGCGAGCCTGCCATTGGGGATGGGTGCAAGATCACGCGGGGGTCGTGTAGGTCGCGCGGCGCAAAAGAAGGGACTACATAGCCAGCGCTAGGCAAGGCCAACCAGGCTATGGGCGGCGGCCAACCAGGCTGCGAGCGGTAACCGAGGCTACATGGGTGGGCAGGCTTGGGCTGTGCGACAGGACCCGTGCGAGTCACTCAGCACGGAGGGAGGGGCCCCTTCAGGTTGTCCGATAGGCTCCGTGTGGGTCATACAACACAGAGAGAGGGAGGGGCTGGTTCAATGGTTCACAGAAAATAGTAAGAGAGAGAGAGAGAGAACAATCATCTTTCTTCTTAAGTAAGCTGTATGTTGTAACATGATAACAAAAAGAAAAGCAGCCAATGCAAAAAACCCTCACATAGATCGTAAAACAATGCAATCCACCAACCCATACCATATTTGGATCAGTAATGTAAACCTCATACACAATTCAACATATTCTATTACTTGGAATGTAAACCACATACACAACCAAGCCCATCAATTTGAGCAGTAATGACCAAACAACATATGTATCAACATCGATGTACACTATTCAACAGAGCCTATTACTTAGAATGTAAACCACATACACAACCAAGCCCAACAATTTGAGTAGTAATAACAGTCGATTACTTACCAAGAAAGCTACCACTCAAAGTATGTAATGAAAATGTTCCAAGCATTGGCTTTGAGAACTCTGATTGACCTATCAGCTCTGATTGAGTATCTTTTAACATATAAAAAAATATAAATAACATAGATAGAATATAAGAAACTCAAAGAACTAACATATTTCTCAAATTGTGATACATCAAAAAAATGTGAACCAGTAAGGAATGCAAATGATTCACAGCCCATTACAATAGATCTTATCTGCACCTAAGTAATAGATACAACTCTCACCAATATTTGGAGGGAATGATCTACATGATTCGCATACGTTGACCATGTAATTTTTTTCTAAATGAATTGGATGCCCTGCACCTATGGCTGCAAGATCACGTACCCTCGCCTCCAATCAACTCCCTAAAACAAAACAAAAAATTATCACATATGTGATCCTAACAATTATTGAACAGAATTTAAATAAATCTAGAAAGCATCATCATTCCTCTACATGGAGTCCCAATTTACCTGCTGCTTAATGTGACTCCATGTAAAGGAAGAAGGCACAAACAAATCAGTAATAGACATAGTTGTGTGCTCCACCAGTTGACGGCTTTGTTGATCGAAGAGAGTTTAATTAAGTGGATGGGAAACAATTGAGCGTGATGCCTTGGGTGCAGAGGTCGGTGGTGACGCAGGCGGCGACAAAGACGAATGCGGCTGAGCGGGGTGGATCACCAGGTGCTGCATCACCACCGAGGCTCCTGGTCCAAGCCCCACTGCCGAAGCTACGGGTGTTGCAGTTGGGACTAAATGTGGTTCCTACAGTTGGGGAAAAGGGAGGGTGAGGCGTAAGGTACCGGCAACGGCGACAGTGTCTGTCGGCCAAGGTTGAGTATACTCAATCTTCCAGGAATTATAATAAACAAAAAGACCCAAAATAAATTTTACTTTAAAAGTGTGTGTGTGTGTGTGTGTGTGTCTGAGTGAGAGAGAGAGAGAGAGAGAGAGAGAGAGAGAGAGAGAGAGAGAGAGAGAGAGAGAGAGAGGATGCTTAGGAAAATATTGCTCTTCCAGATAGGGCCTTAGTTTTGTTTTAAGAAACCAATCATATACTATTTTTAAGGTGTTTATACCTGCACCCAATAGATATCTTTGATCAAATCCTTCATTT